>OV884014.1:25389990-27789990 GCA_930367205.1 Acanthosoma haemorrhoidale
TTAAAGCTGTAGCGTTAAACCCAAGAAAACCCATGGGATTTAATTATCTACGGGTAGCATTCTTAATGGAGCTCATTTATTCTTAGCGGAGTCCCGGAAGTCTCATTTAATGGAATAAAAGGATCAGAGTTATAAATATGTTAAACTCCTCCATCAGCCTACTGAACTTCAAAGCGAAATTGTTTCGTTTATTTGGATCTTCGACCTAATCTTGGACTTCGTCCGTCGATACGAACTCTTGTTTAAATATAAGAAACATGATCCTTGTTTGTTATATGTATAAAAAAAAACCTTCTTTATACTTGTCCTATCTGCTCACAAAACTCTTGTTAGTAACTACTAAATCACACAAAATAAATGTATAATGCTCATATGAATCGTTTAATATATCCTATGAAACCATTCTTATCTCAGGAGTATGTGATTCCTGCCACAACTGTCCTTATGAACACTTGCATGCAATTGTTAATCATTGATGAATAAGGATGCGAATAGGACAAATATTCACAGTTTAACCTTTTAAAGCTAGCATCTATATTTGATAATGGATTGGTTTATTCTTTTTATTTGTTAACTGTGGCGAGGTTTTCTTATTTCTACACGTATTAAAATATGCTGGATAACTTTTTTAATTATATAATTATAATACCATCTGATACGTTAAAAAAAAAAAAAAAAAAAAAAAAAAAAATCCGGCTCGCTTTGATAACTTTGATAAGACAACTCAACAGGTTTTATTTGGGGTACATTTTATTAAATTCACTTCGGACGCCCTTTATTTATTTTCCATAAATTAAAAAAAATAAATTTGGTAAGGAAATATAACTTTGGTGTGGCTATTCCCTTTAGTCGACTAGTTGGTATTATTCTTGAAAAAAATAAATAAAATAAAAGTACGTGAGTTCATTTGTATTCACCTAACACTTCTCCGTGAGCCAAATACTCAATGCACGTTCTATCCAGCCCGTTAAGAAATCAAGCCGACGCGTCTGTCTGAAATGAACCAGGTTGTTGCAAACAATAGCATCTAATCACTAACAAGGCCCAACTACTCCATTCTTTGTTTATTACTGCAAACAAACGGACACATTACAACACAACATCATTGCACTGTTTGCTGAAGAGTAATTAGACTGGGCTTATCCAGTCATCCCAGGACTTGGCAAGCACAACAGATAGTTACTTGTGCCTATCCACTTTCAATCAGATACGGCCGCAATCGTTTTTCGCCTCTGTGTTCTTACCTCAGTGGGGCTACGGTTCTGGCCTCAATACACTTCAGCCAGCCAAGCTCTGCCCTGCGCAATCGATTTTCAATCAACGAAGACTTTTTACCTCAATTGCCACTCCGTCCACACCACCTCAGTGTTGGCCTACCGTCTTGTCAAGCTTTTTGAGCTTGTAATCAATACTTTTTTAGCGTTTCGGATTCCTCCAACCTAGCTACATCCCTAATTCTTAGCTTAGCCTCCCAAACATTATACTTCTTACAAGATCTGGTCTTGACATAAAACTCTCTTTCTTTCTGTCGTTATCTTATAGGATCGAATTCGTCGATAGGCAAAATATAACTGATTCCTCCTCTTTATCTCTGCTGAAAAGTCGTTGAATAGGTTGAGGTCCAAGATAATTTAACTGTTTTCGACCTTCTCAAAAGTTCAAGAACCCAAAAAACAAAGCCCCGGTGGACTTCCACTGCTTGCAGTGTAAATATATTTCGTTTTCATCTGTTTGATCCCGATGAAGCGTTTGTCGGTCCTTGTAAGCTGCTCAGAATGATGGTGTCCAGATCGTCCGGTGAGCTAAGAAATAGGACCAATCCATCGAATACTGTCCTGATAACATATTTTTTTGACCGTGAAAACCAAGGATTTGCTTTAATTGGCTGCAGTTATAGTGCATAGATAGTGATTGCAACAATGTTCTCATCTATCTGAAATTATAAATGCAAACTTATGATTATGCTGAATAAAAAGCAATAACGGAAAGTATAAAAGTAATGAGAAAAGTTATCCAGTTTCGATAACTATATCTCTAATATTCCTATAACATTTGTTTATATTAATATATGTGTCGGAAAAGAACAGGGGTGCCCGCCCGCGGGCGTCAAGGAAGAGATAAAATGGGTAAACCTGTGGTCTTTGACCTTTGCTGGTGGCCTATTCGACTGGCAGCTTTATTCGTATTGATCCGACTCCATAAGATCTTAGAAGGTGTGCCCCGATAGTGCACTATGTTCATTAAAAGAGGAACGGGGGAGGTAGTTTATGTCATCTTGTAATGACCACGAGTTCACACGGAAGGTTAGGCGAAAACCACCCTGATCCCTAAGGCGAGCCTGAACCGGAGAAAGGCAGACTGGATCGCTGGAGGATGGACTAGGTACAGTTTGTAGGGCTCCAATTGACCGTCGTCCGCATGGAATAGATCTCTTCCAAGGATGTGCCAGATTTAGCGAGACGAAGGCAGAGAATCCCACTAGGAAGGTGTGGGGTATGACAACGTCGGACTAAAACATAGCGGGGTTAGGAAAGCGAGGTGCAGAGATCGTTGAATTTGAAATCCATGGTTCGAGTAGAGCAGCAAGCGCCAGTACAGTGTTCACTTCAGGTGTCGGTTCCGAATGAATGAAAAAAAATCCGAATTTCGGTCTTATGCAGGCACGTCAGAGGCCATGCTATACCCGTGCCCCCTAGTGAGCATTCCGTGTCGTGAACCAGTTTCCCCTCTCTAACTGACACCTAAGGTTTTTATTATTGCAATATGGAAACGTAGGTGGGTGTTTTCTGGGATGAGAAGAGGAGATCTTCTATTTATTCATGGCGAAGAAGTTAGTATGTATGCAAATATATACATACATACTGCAAATAATTACCTGGTAATTGTCAGTCGATCTAGTGGTAGATTCTCTATCTCCGAATCTCTGAAAATACTGAACTTATTGTAAGAATTTAAAATATGTTTGCTCAGCTTTATCATTTTTTCGGAGGGAGTCCTGCAAATTAAGGCGTATGTAGAATAATTTTCATATTTATTCTTACTTGACTACCCTGCAATTTAATATAACATATTATATTCTACTAATTCACAGCAAGCCTTCTTTAAGTTCAACGCAAACTTTTGACGCTTTTTCATTGAATGAATATAATTTACTTCATATTTGTTTTGCAAGCAATATTTTAAGATACTATTGTGAGATTTTTAAAGGTTGATAGTGAGATATGTATTCAGTTCTCAGGACATGTCTTAGTTTCACCTTCTTCCTATTTCACGGTATGAAGTTATGTATTAAACGACTTTAATAATTAATTAATTTAAAAGCTAACATCCCTCTTTTATCAAACTAAGCCAAAATACAAATGATGATGATGGGGAACGAAATGAAAATTTCTGTTATGCAAGATTGCATAGTATGCAATGTGGGTTCTTGTAAAACGGTTCAAATTATAAGCTGAATATACTTAACAGTTTTTTTTTTGGAGGTTTTCCGATCAACATCAATCCTTTGAAGAGAGGGGCTTCACAAACATGACAACATTACATTAAAACATTTCTTAGGCAAGGCCGTTCGATTTCAGAGATTTTCCTTCCGATATATCATTTAAATTCACGGCACTGATACGAGTTTAAACAGAGACCCGGACTGTTGATTACATAGGATTAGGATTCGTGCCTTGGAAGCGAACAGAAAGATTTTGGAGATAAAAATCTGCCTAAATCAAAGAGGGGCTGCCCTCAAAACATGCTTATCAGTCGTAAGTAGCAAGTAGAGTTGTATCTAAGATAAAGTATGGATTTCGGTAAACTGCTAATACCCTTCGCCTCCATTCACCGGTAAATAATATAGACGTCTAAAACATTGATTAGCAAAACCTTGTCAATCCACCAGCACCACAGCCATTGTATCTTTAAGCTCGAAATCACTAAAGTAGTGGCATGCCAGGCAATAATTAGTAATATATAATAATTGATACTTTTTGTTTTAGATAAATAACTTTATTATGATAAAATTACAATCTGCCTTATTAGGCAATAAGTAATTGAGATAACTGTTCTCATTCATACCATATTTTCAATTTATCATTCATCATTAGAAACAGCGCAGAGGCCTCCCAAATCTACCTGGTTGTCACCTTCCTCGTATGTGAAAGAGGAAGCGGAGTCTTGGGAAGTCCTGCACGCTCCTCCGTCATCCACGGTTACCAGCCAGTGGAGGCTGACGCCTATACGCATACACATGAGCCACATACGCTCAGGACATAATTGGAGAAACTGGCCATTGCCAGGACTTCCACTGTCACGCACTTATAGCAGGTCACGAGGCCACAGTCATTTCAGTCTCCAAGGAGGATTATAGGGATGAGTGGTGCAGTACAATGACTGTGCTAGGGTGGGTCCATAGAATTAGAGTGGTTGGATAGGTTACTATGGAATTTCATGAACTTGGAAGGGATGAGTTCAAGAATGTAAGGTATATTAAGATCGTTATGAAGGGTTTTGTTGCTGATGTAATAAGGGGCATTTACCATTGCTCTCAGGACTTTTGATTGAAAGGTTTGGATACGGTTGATGTTCGATTTTTTTGCTGTCCCCCATAGCTCTATTCCGTATTGATAATTTTAATGCCACAAACGCTGATTTCTAACCTAGGAGTCTGGGGGTTTGATTCCCGGTACGCCGAAGAAAAATTCTTTCTTGAGTGTCTTCAGCGGTAACACTCAGACAAACTTGGTTAAAAGTAGGTACTCTACTCATATAAATAAGTATTGGATCCCTTTAATAAAACTGATATTAAGGCTGAGAGGTAAGATTCTAGAGTTGCCCACGCAAGTATCTCAGGCAACCCACCAGGTGCGAAAACATTTCACTAGCCTTCAAGTGTTGGGTCATGGATATTTTAAAAACTATATCATCATACTTGGGAAAACTATTTTATTAAAACTATTAAGGGCTTTGTGTAATAACATTCCCGTAAAGCCTTTTTTTTAATTACATTTAATTGATTATTAATGGACCCTTTGTTATTATTTAGCTAGCTTTTATTTAAAACAATTTTTGAGGCACAATAATGCAAATTATCATCTCTCTAAATCAAATTGGGACCCAAAAATATTGTATATACAAATTATTTTGATGACAGTTATCGATTTGAACCCCAACGAATGTTACTTATTAGTAATCGCACCTACGAGATTTTTAATTTGATACGCAATATAATAGATAAACATTTTTGTCAATAATAAAGTAATCAATTTATTAAGGACCATTAGTTATCTGCTATACAGTCGAGAATACTTTTTTTGTCGTTGGAAATGGAACCTTACTGTAAAATTTCATTTTTATATTTCGAACAGGGAACTCACTTTCTCCAGGACTGACAGACACAAGGTTTCCTGGTTAAAAAAAAGGGAAACGCTAAAAATGATTCTTAATTAAGTAAGGTACTTTGGAAAATCCCGTCGCCCACACACAGTTTTCCTAGATGGTACCTTGCTGTATTTGTACCCTTTGTTGTACATTTCCTAAATTACAATCCTAGCAAGTACAAGCTACTTGGGTGGAGGTACCAGTGAGTTGGTTACCACTAGCTATCCTGTTCCGTGCAGGACATCCTGTTACAGCTTGTTTTCGCTTCGGTTAGCAGGATCGGTTAGGTTGCGCAATCAGCGGCCTCAGGCCCGGACACAGCAGCTCAGATCCTGCTCCTACCATGGCCCAGAAGTGAAAGTGTCCATCCCGGTCACGCGGGCGGCCTTCGTATTTAGGCACGAGAGTGGAACGTGGAAAGAACGTGTCGGTGAAGAACTAGTTTGACTCTTCATACAAATGCATTAAAAAAGTAGGGTCTCTCTCGCTAAATGTTATGATTTCTTAAGTAGTACAGGGGCAATGAAAGATTTAAAGTCCTGATTTTATTCCGATGTTTAGGAACACCTTAGATACACATATCAACTACTTCTTTGCCTCACGTAAAATCTTTCTAAAATAACAATAAATAATTGAGGCTTATCTATGCATCAATACTCTAACATACCTGGTTCTTCCAAATAGAAGGTTGTGGGAGTGCCATGTCTTTTAATATTCAACGCGTTAAATAATTATATTTCAATATTTCCAGTTCCTGCAATCCAGAATCCAGGGGTAAATTAGACAATTCCACCTATTCATCGACATCCGTAATCTTTAAGCTAATCTCAAGAACCCGTTCCTTCAAGGTCTATCTAGCCAAAACCCACCACCAGAACTTCCATTTCCGTTGCTATCATAATCCGTAATACTCTCATCCCCGGTATCCCAGAACGTCACCTGTGGTGGAGGCCTGCTCACAAAGGGCTATTGTCACATTAGCTGTCACCTCTTACATAAACGCTTTCCCCCTTAGAGCGGAGAGAGGAAGAAAAAATATACTTCTTATTTGTTTGTATTTAATTAAAAGAATTGAAGGATTTCTTGTTTGAAAAACACCGACGAAATCTCAAAAAAACGACGAGACTACTTATCTTAACAATGAGTAGTTTAATTCAATTTTACACACTCAACAATTCAATTTCGATTTCCAAACCGACTTTATTTTAATTATTATAAATATTAATGATTTTGAAATTGAAATTGAATTGCTGACTATGTATAGATGCAAGGATTAGTATCCATACCGTTTTCAGGGTTTCGTCTGTGTTTTTCAAACCATTGAAACCTTACGTTTCGTCTGTGTGATGAACACGGTAGTTACATTTTAGTCCGGTCAAAATACGCTCAAAAAATTGAATCCTATGTTACACTTGCTCAGTGACATTCAGTGAAGATAATGATAGTAGCCCTGAAGAATAGGAAGTGAGCTAGATAAAGGAACTAAACAAAAAACAACATATAAGTGATAAGTATACGTTCTTCATCGAGTGAAGTATTGTTTTTGTGCAAAATTTTTATTACCAAACTTGTGATTTAATGTTATTCAATGAAAGTTTTTTTTCTGGTTGCCTGAGGATTGAATGTACAATTTCCAAAACGCAGAAACAAACTATTGAATAATAAAAATTTGAGAAGGATATTATGCACATATTTTAACCATAATTAACATAAAGTCGGTTTTAAAGATGGTGGTTTAAAGGGCTCGGTCGAAGTTTAAAAAAACAAATCCTCCCACAAAGTAGCACGGAATTTTCTTTACAGCATAATATTTTTTACAATGTTTAGAATCAATATGCAAGAAAATGCAAACTGACTTTGTTTCTACCCGTGCGACACTCTGAGGCAGAAGGTAGATTCTGGATTCCTGTACATCATTGGGAGGTGAAAAGTTTGCTAATTATGAATTATTCATTTGGAGCTTCCATTCATCGGACTGGTAGAAAATAATATTTATTATCTGCCAACGAGGAAAACAAGAAAGTTATCTTTAAAGTTTGTTTATCGCCGGTGAACAGATCCTGGTGAGCAAAGGTGTGTCCTATTATGGGAGCGGTTCCAAAATAGCGAAACGTTAATCGAGCACAAAAGCATTTGACGGGCCTGTTTCAAGGTTCAATGCAACGAAATAAATGCTTTATTTCATAAGTGATTAGAATTTATTTACTATACCATGTTACGTACATATACAGGTGTACTTAAATATTTTAATGGGCACCGTTAGGTTTAATAATATTAAATTTAATGTAAGGGATTTGTTAGCCTTTTTTTTCTAAAACCCCTCCTAACTTCTGGACACCCCAAGTACTGTGTTTGACCCACAAACATGGAATTGAGAGTGGTTTCATTTGATGTCCCGAAGACAGGTATATACTAAAAACTATGAAAGACGATTAAATTAATTAATTAACTAATAAAAATCTATCATACTGAGTAGAATCGAGTAGAGTATGGTACTAATGATGTTGAGGTCTTGTGAAATGTAGTAACACATACGGAATATGAAGGTCCTCTTAAGGTTCTATTGGTTATAAGTCAAGGTACCCTTCGTATTAAGCTGCTTAACGTCACCAACTCAAACTGGTGACCAGTTAAATAATTCTTCGAGGAGGGTCTTTTAAAAAACTTTATAAGTTGAACTTTATTGATAACAATCAAAACACTGGTATATATACAAATATTAATCAGTTACAGCGTTAGAACATACTTTAGTGAATGCTTAGGCCCGAGTGGGTGTATCTAGGCCCTAGCAGGTAGCAAAGGGTTAGGGGAGGAAAGTGGTTACTAACAAAAAAACAAGGGGACCATAAGTCTCAACTGAAATACACGTGTCTACTGAAAATGAGCATTATATAACTGACCTTTTTCTTAGTCCGTCTTGTTGCCTTCTCTCTCTCGTTGAGACGCACGTGTAAGCAGGCACAGTGACGAAAAAAATCTAATTTTCTGTATTTTGTTACTGGTGGTAGTTTGCATTTAACTAGATTATAGGTATCCATTCCTTTTTATTATCTTAAGTAATTTTTACTTTTATTTTTTTTGAAGAAATTTTATTGTTAAATAAGATAAAATAAAATAATATAAAGGGAGTATAACAGAAAAAATAAAGGTAGATATCTCAATGGTAAGCTACTTTGTTCCCATGTATATATGTATGTATAGATATATAGATATAGGAGTCGAATTCTTCATCCTCTGATCATGATCTCCATCGTCGGAGTCTCATTCAATTGGTGGGAAATTCGTGCAGGTTCCATGAAAGTTGGCGAAAATTGCTGAGCATGGCATCAGTTTTCCAACAGCCACATCGAATTGCAGTAATTATATCATGAACAATAGACACTAGTTTTCTTTTCACTTTATTCTCTTACCTTCTTTTTGTAGAAACCAACGATTCCAAGAACACTTTGAGGGTTTACGAAACCATATCCTCAACATGGTCTAGAAAATGGTCAGTTAGTATCTACATGACTGTTTCATATGGTTGGGGACGGACATCGTCTTTTATATCGGCAGGAGCAGTATGTGCAATTCTCAGATGCTCTTGTCTTTTACTTTGACCTCTTGACCACGCTTCGATTAAGATTTTATGGCAAACAGTGTTGATATATTGCAAAATCAGACATCTGTATTGCTCGTTTTCGTTTGGCTGAATATGACACGATTGTCTGGGGTTCTACCTCGCTCTAATCGTAGCCATTAGTTCATCCTTAGAAAACTGGAAGTCACCGTGTTCATCCAAGTACTTCTAAATCTCCTCCCTCTTAGCTGTAATTTTTTCATCTTTAGGGCGACTTCTTTGGACCTTGGTTGGTAATCCATGAACTAAGAAGAAGTTTACATAACAGTTATACTGGCAAAAGGCATTATTTCCATGTAGGTCCTACAACGTCGATGTGTCTTAAAACAGTATCCCCCCCCCCTTCGAACTGCCCTCCCCCAGGGACACTCCAATGTACAACTGCTCCGGAATTCGGAACTTTATGATTTTTTTCTAATCAGCGATTTTTGGTCTTTGTTGCCTTTGGATGCCGGAGGAAAGCGGCGAGGGTAGTAGGGACTGTATAAAATTTAATGCATCGTTTTACTATATCAGTTAAGGGATTTGATCAACTCACTAGATAAGTTTAGGGGTTGTGTTGTGAGCAGAGATAGATGCAATTAGTTACTATGTAAGTACTGTTAATAAAGCGCCCTACAATATACAACAGTTCGGCCTGGATGATTAAATAGTACCGGGGATTTCTGCTTGCTCGACTTCGTTCTGTGTTCTGTTTCGCTCGACTGCGGTCGACACCGTAAAATAACCAGTTATCTTCTTCAAATAATAGAGAAAGGTTAGAGGCTACAATAAACAACTAGGGGCCAGGAAATAAACGCCATACAGAAAATATTGATTTATTTCAATTTGGTATTCAATTCAATAAGGTTTTTCTTTCATTTAGACAGACTGTGACTGTGAATGCTAAAAAAAGTTCTTAAGATTATATAGAAGTGATGATTAGTATTTGGTTGAAATACTGTCTGTTCTATTAAATATTTTTTTTAGAGAAAAACATACAATTTTATTAAGATAAAATTACAATCTGCCTTTTATTAGGCAATGAGTAATTGAGATAAATGTCATCATTCATACTATATTTACAATTCATCATTCACTCGCTCATTCATACAATATTTACAAACAGCCCAGAGGCCTCCAAGTCCACAAGGGTCACCTCCCTCGCATGCGAAGGAGGAAGCGGAGTCTTGGGGAGTCCCCCACGCTCCTACGTCAGCCGCGTCACTGGATAAGCCAGCGGAGGCTGACCAAGAGCGCGAGAGCCACAGATGCTCAGGGCATGATTAGAGGAACTGGCCATTGCCAGAACTCCCACTATCACTTAGTTATAGCAGGTCACGAGGCCACTGCCGTTTTAATCTCCGAAGAGGATTATAGGGGTGAGTGGTGCAGTGTGCTACTGTGCTAGGGAATTAGGGTGGTTGGATAGGTTACTATGGAATTTTATGAACTTGGAAGGGATGAGTTCAAGAATATAGGGTATATTCAGATCATTGTGAAGGGTTTTGTTGCTGACGTAATAAGGGGCATTTACTATTGTTCTTAGGACTTTTGATTGAAAGGATTGGATGCGCTTGATGTTCGACTTTTTTGCTGTCCCCCATAGCTCTATTCCGTATGTCCAGATTGGCTTAAGTATAACCTTGTAAATAAGTAGTTTGTTTTCTATTGAGAGGTGGGATGTCCTTCGAAGTAGTCTGTACAGTTGTCCAAAGCGTCTGTTTAGTTCTTGTCTTTTTAGCCTCGTGTGTGGGTTCCATGTCAGTCTTTTGTCGAGATGGAAGCCTAAATACCGTACTGTCTCAGACACAGGGAGAGGAATTGAATTTAAAAAGACTGGTGGACAGGACTTGCGGCAGAGGGTAAAGGTTATGTGGGAACATTTTCCTTCATTGACTTTGATTCGCCATTGGTTGCACCAATACTCGATCTCGTCGAGGTGTTTTTGAAGGTTTTGGGATGCTATATTAGGGTCTGGATGGGTTGACAGGACTGCAGTGTCGTCTGCGAATGTTGCCAAGAAGGTATTGGTGGTAGAGGGGACATCAGCGGTGTATAGATTATAGAGGGTGGGACCCAGGACGCTGCCCTGTGGAACTCCTGCTATAATGGGATAGTAGTTAGAATATTCTAAACCACAGCGGACTTGGAAGAAACGGTTTGAAAGGTAGGATTGTAGGATTAGGAATAGGGTTTGCGGTAAATATCCTTTGAGCTTGTAAAGCAAGCCTGCGTGCCAGACCCTGTCAAAAGCTTGAGCTATGTCCAGAAAGGCAGCAGTGCAATACTGTTTGATTTCAAGGGCTGAGGATATGTGATCAACAACGCGAAGGCCTTGTTGAGCTGTGGAATGTCGTTGGCGGAAACCAAACTGATGAGTAGGGTAAAGGTTTTTGGATTCAACAATTGGAAGTAGGCGTTTTAATAGGAGTTTTTCAAATATTTTTGAGAGGATAGGGAGTAGGCTAATTGGACGGTAAGATGAGGCGTCATTGGGTGGTTTACCGGGTTTGGCGAATAAGACAATAATGGAATGTTTCCAGAGGAGAGGAAAGTGCGTCGTTCGGATAATGCAATTATATATATAGGTTAGGAAGATTATGGCTTTAGGAGGAAGTTGTTGGAGGATTCGAGGAGTAAGGAGATCATATCCTGGAGATTTTCGGTAAGGTAATTAAATATTAATGTTAGTGGTATTGAATGTGCAAATGTGAAATGAAAAATATAACCATCAGCTCAAGAAGTGAGTAAATGTCATAAACTGATTTTATAGTTGAACTTTATTAGGCTATCAAATTAAATATCTGAGCGTCTTGGTTAGAAATATGTATTTTTTATTATCTATATGAAATTGTCATTAACATCGTAATCATAACTTTAACTTAAGCAGTGTTTTTTTGTTGTAAAGGAAAGCTATTTGATATATAATAGTAGTTTTATTTGGTACTCCACCGATGCCAGAATTAAAATCAGAATCGTGAGACGTAATGACGGGATATTTATATATAAATCAGTTTCATATATAGGGTCGATGTTTTGCACGAATCTTTCACTAAATGCTCCAGAACTAATAAAAATCAAGCGAATTATTAATATGTACCTGTAGTTAGAAATAAAAAAATCGAACTTAGGTCATCAAAATAAAGGCTATTATTACAAAAAGCCACTTCTTTTTTTCAACCATCATTACAAAATCATCAATTGTGTGATGGATCTTCTTTTCGATGAATGGATTTGTTTTCTCTGAGAAGGTAGTTGACAGGAGTAAGGTTCTTATTACTTTTATTAGTTTATCAGTGGTATACTGTTACAATAAAACCTTACTGAATCTAATGAGGTAATGAAAGTGAACGTCCCTATAAAATCGTTTTCACAAACATAATCAAACCAATTATTTGATTCTAATTTGAATACTCATGTGAATATTGACTTTACTGACATGCGATCTTGTAATATTGCTTGATGCGTTCCAGTTACGAACCTTTAAATGTATATCGCTATTTAAACTTCATCGGGTTAAACCGTTAGGAATTTAACTGACTCGAATTATCTAGAATTTGAGTGACATTTTAATACTTGAGTGGAAGAAAAGCGGCAAAGAGCGGTATGGGAAAGCTAAGGATGTCGGTTGCTTTCTACAACTTTCACCTCGGCCAAGGCCGCGCAGCTCTCTTGTCCTCATCGCTCTAAAAAACACTCATAAGTGGTTGTAATTGTTTTATCTATCGTGCTAGTACGTTTGGTAAACTAGTAGAAACACGATGAGTCATGAGAGTGAAGGATAAGTTGTTGATAGGTGAATTATATTGTCACACATCCCAGTTATTCAAAAAAAATTACAACTATTTTTGATAATTATTGATTAATAATAGTCATAGGAAAAAAATACTGGTAAGTATCTCGATCCTCGCAACTCTCTTAAATCTAGGTGGTGCCTCTACCAAGTGTGTTACCCCTCCACGAGCTTAGTTGTTTAATCATGATAGTCTGTGGAGAGCGTTTTTAAATCATAAATTTTTATTGTGGTATCCGATCCACTCGTGGCCCCGGCTATATATTTGAGAGGTCCCGGGTTCAAGCCTTGACCTTGCCAGTAGTTTGTCCTTTGACTGTTAATTATAATTATTTATAAAAACTGTGGGACCAATTTCACAATAACAATTTATTTTTTTGTTAATGTGTTATGGGTCACATAATTAAGGAGCAGTGGCTACGAAAAAGTTGCAAACAGAATTTTAGTGATAGTTTTTTTAATTCTGCAATTAATCAGGACGTTTAGAGCTTAAAATTCACGCCTTACCCAACGAGTAATGAGCGTTTTTAATCAAAAGTTTGTGCTTATTTTTACGATCATTGAAAAATCAAAATTAACTGCTAAACGATCTCAAATTTTCATCATTATTTTTTCTGTAACTATTCTTACCCAACAGAGAACACGAATTGTATATTACGAAAAATCTTATTGAGATTTTCGTTTTAATATTACCAAGTAATCAATAGGGTTGGTTGTAACATGTCAGAATTTTTAATGAGAGCCCCATGAAAATGGCATTAAGTCAAACAGGGACATAAAATCATTAGACAGACAGACTGAAAACACTAGAGTTTCTGGTTTAAAAAAAACCATAAAAAAAGCGGAGAAAGAATCTGCGCCCTTTGATGTTGATATTTTTCACTGAATGGGTGTCATGTTATACAGAAAATCATTTGATCGGTTCATGATGTTAAACAAGGCACAAAATTTATTCGTTATTTTTGGGTCTTTAACTACTTGTGGGTTACAAGCTCGAAAGCTGGTCAATGGGTGCCTCAAATTAATTTCTATTTAGAATTTCCCAATCCCTTGTCATCAGTCCTTTGAACTTCGTTTTCTTTCTGTTTTCGTCCATGTTAGGGTAATCACTTGATCCATATAGACTGCATTCTTATCCGTGAACTCGTCGTCTTCCGCCGCCTTCTCATTCCATTCACGCTATACCATGCTATATTAATAAAATCATGAGAAAAAGATGATTCACAAGCTTATAACAAAGCAATTAATTTTGAATCAGTTATGAACTGTAATAAGCTTCATTCTCATTATCTCGCGACATTTCTAACGTCTTTTACATCTATGCTTTAATGTTTCATATATTACTTCGGGAAGGTATTAACAGTACCTATTAATTTAGGGCCATTATACCTGCATTGCATTGGTTTATTACTTAATTCATTAATTCCAGATAGGTTCTTTGGAAACTTCCCATGGAAATAACATACATACAACACACTGACATCAGGGATGAGTCCTAGTGAGAGACGCCCTTACATACAATAAATCTAACAGAAGAATAATTCTGAAATGAAAAAGGAATAGTACAATATCAAACATGAAATAATTTCAGTTTCGGAAAAATACCGTTTAAGCGTTTAAACGCTTTGTTAAAGAAGTCAGAATAAATTTATTTTTACAATGTGCATAACTTTCGTACGTATATTTCTTCAACGCAAAAGTGCCTTAGTATTAACATTTCAAACGTTTAGTTCCATAAAACTTTGAAGCTTTTTCTTCCCCGTCATTATGTTTTGATCACAATGCGTTTCAAATTATCGAATCATCCGAGAATTTTTCCGTAGATTTTGCATTTGAATAGGATTTCTGGTTTTGTGAATTGTCGGGGGCGTCACTAGGGGAGTGCCTAATCACTCTAGCCCTGGTGACAAGTGCGGATTGTTGTAGTTCATAACATGGACCATTGTTCCATGTCGGCATTTAATATCTGACTCCATTTATGATAGGTATGTGTCCCGACAATACACGATGTTCAAAATAAAAGGGTACAAGCCAAGGGTGGCTTCATAAAGAATAAGACCGGTTCAGAGTTCGAACGGGGCACGGCAGTGCAACAGGCGCAAGGCGTCTGACCGTCTGCAAGGGGCTGCGAGACAGGGTGACTGCCCAGAGGTGAGGCAGAGAGAGTAGACCTACAAGGCCTGCTTCCTGATTTAAGTACTGGTCCCCCTTCCTAGTGGAAGGTGGAGCCTGCTGAACGGGGTATGTTTTATGATGTCACACCCACCGAGATACGTG
This sequence comes from Acanthosoma haemorrhoidale, assembly GCA_930367205.1. Classification (NCBI taxonomy): domain Eukaryota; kingdom Metazoa; phylum Arthropoda; class Insecta; order Hemiptera; family Acanthosomatidae; genus Acanthosoma; species Acanthosoma haemorrhoidale. The sequence goes on from OV884014.1 coordinate 25,405,029, forward strand.
ATCGCTCGTCCCCTAAAGGACTGTTTATGGCATGGTTTTTAGATGTTATGACCGCCGGAAGTCGACCAGAGGTCTACAGATCCTGCTTTATGAAGGGCAGGTGGCTTACCCTCAGGTTTATTCGGCCTTCGACCCTCTGTTTACCTGCCTTGTTACAACTGCCGCATGGACCCACCTGGTTTATTACAAGAAGCTTACATAGATTTGCATTTATATTATAATACATTATGCACCAGAGTATAGGGTAATTTACATATGTGGTTGGCGATCGCTACATAAATAATTCACTATAAAATCCTTCATTGAGAGGGAAAAAACATTATTAATGGTTCTTCCTCTTCCATTTTTCACAATATTCCGTTATTTATGATATGTGGCGGAGTGCAGGGAGATTTGGCTTCCATCGGCATAAATTGAGTAAGCAGGCCCTTTTCTGTTTATTTCATCGATGAATAGTATACATAACGGGGAATAAAATACCTTTCAGTCTGATAGCGGCCTGCATCGAAAATTCCGAATGTTTTACTGATGATAAAAAGAAAGATTAGGTATTTACACAGGTTTTTATTGTCAGATTCTCTCTAAGCCTTGATAAAATCCAATTAGTAAAGTGGGCCATGCCATCCATCCTAAATGTTGCCTTGAATGACTATTACCCATTAATTACCCATATAGAAAGCTTATGCGTCCTTTGATCAACTACTCTAATGAAAATGTTCACATTTATGGAAAGAGCGAAAAAAATTTACATAAATTAAAAATCGGCACTACAATGGAAAAATGCTTTGGTTATATATTTGTCTATAGTTTGGATCGTATAGACACTGTTGAGGTTTTGGTGCAGTAAACAATCGAAAATATTTCTTATAGTTTTAAAGAAAAAAAAAAAAAGGAACCCCTGTTTGAAACTTTGCAACACAAGCATGACGTAAGCTACATATTTAGCACATATCATATCTAATACGTCTACATGATTGAAGATTATAATTTCTCTCATTCAATAATTTAACTTCAATACGTTAAATGCAATGGACAATATTTTTTTTCAATTTCCACACTCAAATCTTGAGGTGTTGCTGTCCAAATAAAAGAAATCATTGAGTAACTGCTTTTCAGTAATGTTTCCTCTTTCATTTCTTATTACACTCCTTTATCCCTGTCTTTTCCATATCCTAAACGGTATTGAGAACATCTCTTACATTTTCCTGGTACGAAATTCAAAAGGAATCATGTCTATATTAGGGGCTTATCTTTTCTTTTTTTTTGTATTGTATAGAGGTATATAACTCCACCCCAGTGACATCTATTGATCAATCAGGTCTTAAACAGCAATTGTCTTAATTAATTATATCATTTTCCTAAACGGGTTTCCAAGGAGCTGGTGTTACTACGAATTTACTTTTCTTTTCATGTTTTCTCTCACTTTTTCTATTATAAATTTTTAATTAATTAGCTTGATCGATAATTGATGAGAAACTCTTAATTGTTATAAGGTTATTATTATTATAAAAGTACAATCACAAGTAGTGGTTTCATATCTTAAATGTGTTTTTTTTTTTTTTTTTTTCTTAGCCCTTAAATTTTCCTTACATAAATAAATAAAATAAGGGAAAAATAAAGGTATTAATTTGGGGTGAGCGGATCCTTTACTAGGAGTACCTGTTTGAAGGTGGAGTGAGGGAATTAAGGAGTGTGGGAAGCCTCGGTAGAGGTGAAATGTGGCGGTGCAGTGGTGAGAGTCCAATGAAGGCTGAGCCTAGAGTCTCTCTAGGCATGTAGTGGAAGCTCATTCAGTTGGAAAGCAGTGATGGGTGCCCGTCAGAGGCTTGTTGTTGGTTGGCCAAGGATCTCACAAAGTTCTTATTTATAATGACGTTATTGAATTACAATGGTTAGCCCAAAAAAATTATTTTGGGAAACTTTAAACCTTATAGTTACATCATGGATAATTGGTCATGTTAAGGGGGGGGGTTGAGAATTGCCCACAGGTGAATTACAAATATTTAAGGTCGATTTTGAATTAATTTTGGTAACATATAGGGCGACAGATCAAAAGCAAAACACGCTTCGGTGTCGAACAATCTTCATGAATATCACTACAGGAAATTGTTTTTAATAGTAATTAACTCGTTCGGTATTCATTAATTTGGCTGAAGACTTTTTTGTAAATTATATTTTTTGTTCGTTCCTCTTGCTGCAGAATCACAACCTCTCAAGTTCAACGCTCCATGTCTTCTAACTTCGGAAATAAACTGATAAATTTACTTTTTTCCAAGCTTATCGAGAAGCTAAAATTGCCAATTTTAGGTCTCTGAAGGGTCATTTTTTCAGAAAATTGCAGCGGTCTATGTTTTTAAACCATAGAAACAAAATGATAAATGGGGTTAGGACTTGAACCAGATGCAGGCTCCTCGAAGAGTCGAATCTTTCTTAGTACAGTTGTTAAAAGAATCATCATGCAAAATGCCAGAGCCTTTTTGTTATTGATAATGAGTCGTTAAGTAGAATTTTGATTTAGATACATAAATGATAATAGAGAGCTTAATGGCGTAAAATGGATAGTTAATGGAAGATGTGACACTTGGTATTCCAATGTATTCTTTATTTACTTTACCAAAAAAAAAAAAATTACACGAAATACAATATGGAAACAAGTAATGAAAATATTCGCTAGGAATGTGTGGAAGAAGTCAGGTAATTTTATTTATCTAGCAAGCTATCATTTATTTTTGTTCAACAGTTACTTTATTATTTCGGTCACCGTATTTTATTTATTCTCTCTTAGGGGCCACAGAAACGAGTTCTTTAATCCACTCTACCGAGAAGATCCTGTAACTGATGAGTCTGTACTGAAAAGAACTTCATTTCCCCAAGTAACATCTCACACTAGTGGATATCTTGTCTTGTGATAAGTTTTTTTTTTTCTCCGCAGCTGTTGCTTATTTGTCTGATTGCCGGCTTACCGTGGCATTTGTTATATATCAAATTAAAAACCTTTAAGCTTTCTACAGAATTCTTTTTTTTAATTTAATTTTTATTTTTATTTCGTTTCTCATCTAAACGTGTCAGAGTGCGATCTTACGTCTTCGGACTGGTGAAGATTCTCGGCATCCCTTCTGGATTCATTGAAGTTGCCTCGCCTCTTCTCCACTTACACCTGTTAGCAACTCCGGATTAACTGTGCTGACACGCAATTCTTTAGGCTTTGCTTAAACTGTTAGTGTTCTCCAATAATTCTATGAAAATATTTTTCAATTGTCAAGTTGTATTATTATTTAAAATATAGAAAAATCCGCCCCACTAAGGAAAATAAATTAAGCTAAGGATTTCATAAGACAAGAAACATCGTGGTGGTATCATTTTACCTTGCTTATTAAGAGCTCTGACTCTGCTAATTAAAAATAAAACTTCCTTCAAGGATAGTCACAGTCTTAGTTTTTTTAAAGCACACTTAAATTAATAAGTAAAACCTTGTTGCTATCATGAAGAAAGTTTTTAATTTTAAGTGATTTTAATTTTTTTTAGTACCAGTTTTTATTATAAAGTTTAGCTATTTATTTTAGCCACAAAAGATTCACTGACATACAAGCTAATTTAATAAATTAATCGGTGAAAATTTCATGTTGGAAGTTACCTGACCTGTGTAAACCGATAGCTCCTGGCCAATCGCATACTTAATAGGGCTGTGACGTAAATGTCATTCATTGTAAATGGCACTCATGTACTTCAGGTCCTGTTACAAATTACTCAATAACGTGTCTCGGGTGCAAGAAATAGGATGTTGGGTAATGGCAGCTAGAGGGGGCAACCACCTTAGTACCACTCCATGAGTCTAGTTCTCGAAATAGACTTTATTTCTCTTTGTAATCCGACATATACGGGATCATGGGATGTTTACGTCCCATGATCGCATTAGTTTACAATACAGAGCTACCTCTGACTTTAACTTATATATATATTGAAACCTACCTCATATTTTACCATTTTATTTTTCTAATTTATTAGTTCAATTGACCTTAACTAATTTGGTAGGTCCGTCATGAGATCTTTAATTCAACTTATTTTAATGTCTTTGACATAGGAAATTATCCCGATTGAATCGCCCGATCTCAAGGCTAATGTTATAGTTATTAATAAATTGAGAAACTGGGAATTGTGAAATATATACAGGTAAAATGGTTATAACAAATAATTATAATTATAAATAGTGCTGACATTAATTATATAAAAAAATATTCAATTCCTTTTGAACAAGGATAGTTACTACTAATTAGTTATATAAAAAAAATGATAATTGAGCTCAATCTCTTTTTAATGGATCCATAATAATAAAAAAACAACATAAATATCACCCAATCGATGATCTCCGTTTAATCCAATCAACTTTACTGTTGATCTCTTCTTCTTCTTCTTCTTTTTCTCCTCTTCTTCTGTTGGATACCGCCAAGTCGGGGTCTTGCTCTGGTTCACTCTCTGGGTGTTAGGCTAAGACTGACTTTATCTCATCCCCACTCCTAAGAGCATAAGGGCTGATGCTGGACAAAGTGGGAGGGTGGCTGGTCATGATATTCTCAAATATCATGAATGTTACAATTGCCTTCCCTTATAAATAAAAAAAAAAATTTATGAAATTTTTTTTTTTTTTTTTTTTTTTTTTTTTTTTAAGTGGATCCACAATATTATGTTGCTGCGTCCGGTTTGTTGAATTGGTTGTTTATAACGGGTGTTGAAATTTTACAAAGTTTATAGTAATAATAGTTCAAATTTTGCAAGGTTTTAAATTGCTTGAAAAGCGTACAAGTTGTTTTAATTTTTTTACTTAACTAAATTATTATGCTAATTAGTATGGATTAGTTCGAAGGTACATTGTTTTATGGATCATAACGCGATTTGGAAAACATTTGTTGAAAAGACGGTTGAGTGTGATTAGTAATACATATTGGTTTTTAATTAAAGTACTAGACAATTCTACTGGTAATTAGTAACAATAGAGAAAAATTGTTGAGTGTGTGTGTGTGATTTGAATATTTTACCTGAGTGAAAAGATAGTGTTTATAAAAAAATTATAAATGTTACGAAAAGATAGGGAGGTCGTTGTCGTGTATAAAATTGTATGAGCTCATTTTATTTCCTTGCTATAAAATTAATTATAATGGACTTAAGCATTCAAAGAATATTTATGATCTGTTTTATAGATTAAGTGATAATGAAAGCAAAAGCTTCACTTGCTGATAATTCCATAGACTTTACTAGGGTCAATACTTCTAATAATAGTTTTGTTTTTGTTTGTATAAACTTCTAAAGTTTATGTGTCATCCGATCAGTATTATTTTCATTTAATAATGAAAATAATAAAAGAAAACTATAATTTTTTTTCTTTTTTTGAAGTCATATTGTATCGAACAAAAAACATCCCTGTAATTATTTTTAAATGCCTTCCATTCATTAATTTTAATGTTGTTCAAATCAAACACGCAAAAAGGAATTTCATCAAGATGAGTTGGAATTTGAGATTCCAATTTCTTCATATCCAAAACTTTATTTTGAATTATTTTTAAATTTTTCACGTTATCGCTGGTTGTCTGCTGATGCTCTGTAATTTGATCTTTCAATGAAATCACTTCTCCTTTCTTAATATTCGCTGTTTCTTCTAACTCTGAAAATTTATTCTCCAACAAACTCATATTATTCTCATAGTCAAGCTTTATTAGATCATGTTGACGTGAGGTACACTCATCATTGTTATCTGCAATCTTCTGTTCATCCTCCAATGAAGTCATTTTCTCTTCATTATCCTTAGTTGAATATAAGCTAAGATCTGTCTGACAATCAGCATCAACTAGTTGTGACTTTGTTAAATTTGTTTTTTCATGATCTGTTGTATTTTTCAATAGAATGATTTCTTCTTTTAATTTTGAATTTACATTATTATTTCCTTGGAGTGTTCTCTCCTCACAAATTCGTAATTGTCTATCTAATTTTTCGTTTACATCCGTGAAACCTTGTTCGAATTTAGCCGATCTTCCCGATTTTATTTCTTCCCTTAATTGATCAAACTTCCCGCTCAACTCTTTTTGTTCTTTATTATTTTCTTTAATTGCGTTAAATTGACTGTTTAATTTTTCATTATTTTCTTTAAGCGCGTTTGATTGACTGTTTAATTGGGCAAGGATTAGTTGTAACAACTTGGCATGATTTATCGTGGGTTCGGGGTCGGGGGCTGTGGGGTCTCCTTTAGAGGCTGGGTTTGACCCAACCCCAGTACCTGAGTCTGACCCGCACATGTTTTTGCTCGTCATTGTGTAACAAATGTTAAATTAGAAGAAAAATATAATATGTTAGTAAATAGTTCTAGTTATTATTCTAACATGCAATACCTCACAATTCCTTTGGTTTCTTTAGAATTTTTGAAGTTAATCCCGGAGCGGCCCCCATTGCAACCTACCTCATTTTCTACCATTTTATTTTTCTAATTTATTAGTTCAATTGACCTTAACTAATTTGGTAGGTCCGTCATGAGATCTTTAATTCAACTTATTTTAATGTCTTTGACATAGGAAATTATCCCGATTGAATCGCCCGATCTCAAGGCTAATGTTATAGTTATTAATAAATTGAGAAACTGGGAATTGTGAAATATATACAGGTAAAATGGTTATAACAAATAATTATAATTATAAATAGTGCTGACATTAATTATATAAAAAAATATTCAATTCCTTTTGAACAAGGATAGTTACTACTAATTAGTTATATAAAAAAATGATAATTGAGCTCAATCTCTTTTTAATGGATCCATAATAATAAAAAAACAACATAAATATCACCCAATCGATGATCTCCGTTTAATCCAATCAACGTTACTGTTGATCTCTTCTTCTTCTTCTTCTTTTTCTCCTCTTCTTCTGTTGGATACCGCCAAGTCGGGGTCTTGCTCTGGTTCACTCTCTGGGTGTTAGGCTAAGACTGACTTTATCTCATCCCCACTCCTAAGAGCATAAGGGCTGATGCTGGACAAAGTGGGAGGGTGGCTGGTCATGATATTCTCAAATATCATGAATGTTACAATATATATATATATATATATATAAGTTATCGTCTATCGGCTTTAGACGATTAAAAAAAAAAACGAGAGTAAAGGGAAATGATATCTGAACAACGGCTAGGCTTAAACTGTCTTTATTCCGCTTCTAAGCCTCTATCTCTATTTACAGCTTTTGTTTACATGGGGCTACGTGGTATTAGGCCTAGCATTGCCATACCACGAGCCATAACCTATATATATGTATATATATACGTATCAATGACATGCCGATCCATTCGAATTCTGGTTATTGCTCGACGGGCTTCCATATTAATGATTTATGCTGGGTATATTAAAACCAAAACTCCTTGGTCACTTCACAATGAAGTTATTGTGGAGAGGCAGGTTTATTATGTCTGAATAATAGGTTTATTCTCGGTAAAGTTTCTTTTTTTGGACCAAGGCTCACTCCAAACTGTCTAAGCTACCCCCCTCCAATCCTACCAACTGTGTCTAAATAAAAAACCAACCTCAGTAGTAATAAATGTTGGTGATATATTTTGATTTTCAGGAGTGATAAGGCAAAACTAAAATAAAATGTCCATCAGCGCATTAAAATACATAAACAAATACGTCATCAAATATATAAACAAACTAATGGATAATAAAATATAAAAGGTTAGAAAGGGACTAAAACCTATATAAGAAGGTGGTTTGAAAAAATTTCAAAAAGCCTAAGTTGACTATGGTCAAAACGATGAAGCGTCCTTACTAATGATTACCTCGAACTTGGTGGCCTTCAGGTGGTTTCAGGTAAAATTGAAGCCATTGTAAGTCAGGCTGTTGCGGGATATTCAGCCCCTCCCTGGCTGGATGGTGCGGTTTTTAACTATTATCATTAATATTAATTTTTTCAATCTTTTATTTTTTAGCAGTTTTTGATCGTCCCCCTTCGTCTATCGTATTATACACACACACGTGAAAAATTGAATCGCACTCGTTGTGAACCATTAGTGTACCAATACCGAATACTGAAACCAAATAATTTGTATTTATTGTTTGATTTATACTTTCAACTTCATCGGTTACAATATTGCCACTGCGCAAGGTTCTTATCCAGTGACGCGGCTGACGTAGGAGCGTGGAGGACTTCCCAAGACTCCGCTTCCTCCTTCGCACGCGAGGGAGGTGACAACCATGTGGACTTGGGGGGCCTCTGGGCTGTTTGTAAGTATTGTATGAATGAGCGAGTGAATGATAAATTGTAAATTGTGACTATTACTTCTAAATGGTTTCTCCGATTTTTGCTGACCCTCAAAATCAGGAAAAAAAAAGCTGTTGTAAAGCACGGTTTTAAATGATGAGACACGACTCGCCTTGACATTTGTTAGGAATCCGTTGCTTTGCGTGTAATCTTCCAACAAATAAATTCCACTTCCAATGATAATTTATAAATTTTGTTATAATCATAAACGTTTGAAACCCAATAATAATTGCAAATCCTCACTCTTGAAGCTATTGTTTCGTTGTTGTACGAGATTATCAACAAAAAATAAACTACTAGGAAATTTTCACCACTGCATTACTTACTTACTGTTTGACATTGTCAAGTGTTTTAGGGGTTTACTTTCAGTGAAATTCTATTATTCTATTGGGAGGTTAATCATCAGAACGCTTCTTGGACGCTTTTAATGGTCCACGTGACTGGACGCTGATAGTATACTGTCTAGGGCAATTACAGACAAAACTGGTACGTAGGCGTAGAAGTGGCCGAATTATTTCAGTTGTAGCCACTGTAGGATATTTGCATTCACCTTGTGGGCAACGTGAAGTTGTCATTACCCTATATAGAGTTGGCCGTTTGGGACAAATTAAGCTGTCTTGTTTTCAAGCTAGTAACCAGTTGAGCACAAACCTTGAGGTCGGGGACCCTCCTTGTTGAAGCAAGAAATCTTTTTTGAATGAAGATTCATGCGTGAAAATAAACGATATATATCAAATCTGAATTAACCCAAATCGTCATAACATTGTTTATTTCTTGTTACAAATACGTGTGTAGCGACCACTAACTACATAAGATAAATCACCCTATACTCTATTGTATATATATTATAAACAAATGTAAATAACATTACCAAAGTATAAATCATTGTAAATATGGTAAACAATAAAAACGTTGCTAGGAGCCAATTAGTTATATGAGCTGGGGCACCAGCTGCCAGGGCAGGTACTAGACCAAACCGCCGAGAGACCTTCCTTTGTCTCTTTGTCAGAGAACAAAGGAAACCACATACTCAACCCTCATTGGGTACTATAAAAACGGTCCTGATTGGCTACTGACGAAGCCAGTGGGGTATTTAAGACCGGCTGTTTGGGGCCTGTATATCATTCTCTTGGGAATTTGGCTCGTGGCTGCTCTGCTATAAACTCTGAAACTTGGCTGCTTCTTTATGAAAAACCTCTGCATCTCTCTCTCTCCTCACCTCACTACGTTTTAGTCCGGCGTTGTCAGACCCCACACCTTCCTAGCGGGAATCTCTACCTTCGTCTCGCTAAATCTAACACCTCCTTGGGAGAGACCTCTCCCTAGTGGAGAACGGTTGTCGTGGCCCTGCAAGCTTACCAAGCAGTGTTCCCCACGGCAATTCAGTCTGCCTCTTTCCGGTTCACAGTCACCTCTGGGATCGAGCCGGATTTTGCCTACCCTCAGATACCGAGTGTGAATTCGTGGTCATTCCAAGACCACACAAACTACCTACCAACCTACCCTATACCTCTTCTCCTGAACATAGTGCATTGTCGGGGCACATACCTATCAAAAATGGAGTCAGATAGTAAGACCGCCATGTTGATTGTCCAGGTAATAAAGTTAATAAACCCTCACTTCGTCACCAGAGCTAGGGTAGCTAGGCACCCCTCGTGACGACCCGACAACGTGATTCTTGTCAACAGTTATAAAGATGAGAGTTGCTTTGTTCATCTAGCCCATCGACCTGTGCTCCACTATTCCATAATTTATAATCAATTACTCTATTCAGATTGCTTTCGAACCAATCCTAATCTTTAATTCCGATTGGAGAGTTAACCAAATCGATCAGTTTACTGCATTAATAACATCATCGACCAAGGCCATGTTTGAGGGCGATACGGTAAAATGGTCGGTATCTCTCCCAACGTGGGAGTTAGGGGTAGTCACTGTGATGTTCTCCAATAATTAGATTGAGTCAAACAAATACCGATATTTTTTCCACTGCGGTCATGAAAATAATTTTATATGAATGATTTTGTACCCGGAAACCATACATACATACAACTTAATAGTAATTTAAGTTTCATGAAATTGCCTCCTCTTTCTTAAAATTTACATCATATGTGTACGACAATTACTACTGAAGTTAATTGCACTATTCAAGTGAGTAAATAACAATATATCGAACAGTTTCAGCTGTTGATATCATGCATCCGTTAAGATATAGTTGAGGATTTTTTTGATGGAGCAGTTGAATTTTAATTTTACTTGCAATTATTTCAATGCTCTATCTTTAGCCCCTCCCTCTAATTCATTTAGGTGTTATAAGAAAAAATACTAGCCGTTTAAGGCACGCCGTTCAATACAAGAATTGCCTTGTCGTTTGCTATGCGACTAGGGCATCGGGATGATTTGGCTAATCAGAGGTATCTATGAGATACAAGATTGGACAAAGTACCCTGCCTTGTGGCACTCCTCCTTTGCTAGGTATCTAGAACAAATCTATCCCGAAGGTATAATTTATGATAGGCATCTTAAAGCAAAAAACCGTCATTTCTATTTGATCAGCGTGATCCGAGGTTTGTGAATACGCTAAGAATTTCATACGATTGGTTAGATTCCATGCCTGCTCTCGTATAAGAAATACAGACAGCCAAAGAAAAACAATCCTTAATGACTTATTTGGAAGTGTAAACTCTTATCATGGGATCGGCAATCATAAAGCAGGATCTAAATTCTTTTGCTGAGGAAGGAATACTGCAGAGGCGGAATCTCAGCCTAGCCTCGTCCTTGTTGAACGATAATGATTAATAGCAACTTAAGCTCAAGGTAATTTGCATCACATCATCTCGCTGATGGATCCGTCTAGTCAGATTATAGGTTTTTTAAAATTTATTATGATTATGTTCATTCTAAAACTAAGATTTTTTCCGTCATTACTAACGATAGAACATTTCCTACAACACATTTCCTGCCTTTCAGACTTGAACCTTTTCAATATATAGTCGGTCGCTCTGCCAACTGGGCTATAGAAACAGACTGTAGTAGATAGATTGGTATTAGGTAGGGATTACTCGCGGAGTACTTTTTGCCAGTACATTCTTTTAAGTTCATTACTAGTAATTTTAAATAAAAATTAGACTTATACCACAAAAAAACAGTATTACTATGAGTAGTTGACGCAATGATTTAAAAAAAAAAACTTTTACATTTCAAAATTGTTTTGCGTCAATTAAAAACTAAATTCTATTATTTGTGGTACGTATGATATAAATAAAGGGATTCGTGAAAAAATATTACATAGTGATACTTGAGGAACTCCCTTTAAAATTAATTGCTTATTATAATGACGTCTCAAAAAAAAAAAAATGGGTATTTCATATACAAAATATTTCATTTTGATCCTACCAGTATATTATTTCTTTGGATAATCTTTGTTAATAATAGATATATAAAGATATATATTACGATGATAATTGACTTTATTTTAAATTTATTTTTTAACACTATTCTCTTTGAATGAGGCAAGGCAATAAAGAAATCAATTCCGCAAACATTTGCTCATTTTATTTCTTTTATATTTCTTCACCCCCCCCCCCCTCGCTTTCCGTAGAGGTTATTTAATCCATGGCCAGCTCTGGTGCTCTACAGTCAATATCATTAACTAGTGCTAAAGATGGAATGAGGTGTGTTGATTATCGTAAACTCCATTTTTAATCGGCAACTTCATGCCAATTTCTCAGTCGGGATGTCGTCTTTCGTCTGCTACTTGCCTATGCTCGTGGTTTTTATTTAATAAATTTCTTGTCTATTAATAAACACCTGACTAACGATGTATATGTTTTAGTTAATACACAACAACGCACATTATCCAAAAAAAAAATATATATTTGAACTATTTGAAGCTAAAGATCCTGATATTTGAAATTGAAGTTTATGGATTTCAGAAATTAAAAAAAATCAGGTTTTACGTCAAAATCTTTTAGCGTAGTCGATCTATGCTCTAGAGGCCTTATTTCATTAATTAATTAACTTCATGGAGTTTTTCATTTCATACTTGGATGATAAGCGATACTTAGCCAGTTTTAAAGATTATAAATAAAAAACAATTTAATTCTCGAAAAAAGTTATTTAACATTAACTCAGTCGACCACTGTCTGTGAACAGATTAAAACTATAAATTATAAATGGCTTTTGTGGCATTAAGTTAAGGTTTGTTTCGGTACAACTTTACTACTGTGCAACGCCCTGGTTAATATATAATTAACAATCTATTAGCAACAATATATGTATCTGCCCTCTTCATATATGCGGTTTTGAATATATCCGGTGCTATATAAAATATATTTATTTGGATCTCTTTCACTCTTATATATATATATATTGAAACCTACCTCATTTTTTACCATTTCTCTTTTTACTTTATTTGATCAATTTAACTTAACTAATTTGGCAGGTCCGTCATGAGATCTTTAATTCAAATTGTTTTTATGTCTTTGACATAGGAATTTATCCCAATGGAATCGCCCGATCTAAAGGCTAATGTTGTGGTTATTAATAAATTGAGAAACTAGGAATTGTGAAATATATTCAAATAAGATGGTTATAACAAATAATTATAATTATATAGAGTGCTGACAAAAAGTATAAAAAAATATTCAATTCCTTTTAAATTAGGATAGTTACTACTAATTACAAAAAACATGAAATTTGAGCTCAATTTCTTTTAATGGATCCATAATAAGAAACACCCAATCGATGATCTTCCTGTAATCCAATCAACGTTACTTTCGCTGTTGGTTCTTCTCCTCTCTTCCTGTATGGTAACCGCCAATTCGGGAGCTTGCTAACTGTGTTCCTTTCGACGGTTGTGCTAAGACTGCCCGTTTATCTCATCCCCACTCCTAGGAGCATAAGGGAAGATGCTTACCAGCTGTGAGGGTTCCTGGTCATGATATTCTCAAATATCATGAATGTTACAATATATATATATATCATTTCTAAGATCCAGTTTTATTTTCCCTGTCAGAACGTTAAATACTAAGGTCTTAAAACTTGATATTCTGGTTTAGATGATTTTTTTTTTAATTTTCAGCCACAATTCATTTTTCCTCTGCGTAAAGTTTTTAACCCAATTTATTTTTTGGTAGCAATATTTTAATATTAATAGGATTTGGAGGTAACCTAGATAAGGAATTTAGTCTAGTCATTTGGTAGCATTAGTAGAGAGGTGGATTCTCAATAATAATTGATCGATGAATCTATTCCAATGATGCCAATGATATGGTTTTAATGTAGCTTATAATTTATGTTTTTATGATCAAATTTTATATTACTACTTGTAGCAAAATCCTCTACTTGCCACTTTATTTAGAATATTGTTACTTAAATTACTTTTTTTTTTACTTATGTAGTGATTTATCTACCTCAAAAATTTATTGTTTCCCGATGGCAATAACCCTGCCTACAAGCTTAATAGCTAAGATAAGAGCTTATAAGTAGGTAATGACAATTCATTTTCATTACAAATTATTTTTTTTAAAGCTTACCGGGTGGGACTCCATGGTCTATGGTGGTTGGTTCTTGTTGTTTTTAGTCATATGACCTTTTGGTCGTCAATGGTTATTGGAATTTTTTTTAATAATGAATTTATGTATGGGGAGAAAGGGATGAAACTGTGACTATACATTGATTTTTGTATGCAACCGGTGTTTACTTGAAATACACTGATCTCTTCGATTTTTTATAAGCACCTATGGACCCTCACTGGTATTGTTTCTAAAAACAGCTATCATACTTTGACCAATAATGGTGTTTTATTTATTAAATATAATATATTTCATTTAAAACTACCAGTACATCACAGTAATCCTATCATTATTATTTGTATGGATTACATATTTCTGCAACAATATATGTACTTTAAGAGCAAAATTGTATAGCTTTCCCATTTCAAAGTTCCTTAGCTAAATTAACAATCATCAAAAAAATCTATTTTTGACTTGAGTTTAGGGACGAGTCTTCAATCATAATGTTTTGTAATAAAGTGTTTTCCCTTGTTAGTATACTTAGAAATAGAAAAATTCTTTGGTACACATATCTCTTAAAACATTGCTACTTTCATATATGTTTTTTTTTTTAATTTCACTGACACATTTCCATAAATTGCAATGGTTATTGGGAAATTTTGGAGATCACTCCTTATCATCTGTTTTGGGGACTGTTTATTCAAGAATTACTACAATTACAATATTTATTTTTTTAAATATTATTTCGACCACAACTATCTGGCACAGAACTCTATGAAAATTCTTTTGACAGCATGTGTCATCTATTCTTCCAGATATTCTTTTTTTTTCTTCTAGCTTTTACCTGAGGCCCCTGAACAGGCTGCTTCGAGATGGTATCCTGGTCTTAGGATATCTTCCAAAAGGAGATAAAATTGAGGAAGGTCTTGTTTCCAGACTATATCTCACCATGTGTTAGCACATCTAAAAATCCAAGAACAACTTGCTTCACTGCCTGTAGGACTTGAGATCATGAACGTAGAGGGTTGGTACTGTGAAATCCGGCATCCTTTTAAGAACTTGACTTAATTGAGCGCAAAGCGAAAACGTATTTTAATAAACCGGGCACAATGTTTTTATATAACTTTACCTACTTTAAATTAACTTAATACTCCACTGTGAACCACCAATCCAGTTAAGGCTATTTATTAAGCTTATTATACATCATTTATGGAGCTTTTGCCACCTGGGGTGGTCCCCACTTAGCCAACACTCAGTAACTCAATAAAAATTAAGAGAGGTTACCAATAATAACCGAACAAGAACACATTTTTGCTCAAACAGATTGTACACATAATGGTAAGCGTTTTTATATGTTTTTTGTTCTTGCTTTACGACTACTTTCGGCATTGCAATAACAGCCTTGAAACAAGTGACCCTTTAAAAAGTACTTTCCTTAAGAATCCTAATTTTTATTACCAGGCAGGCAACGTATTTTTACGTACATTTCCTTATATATTACGTGTAAAAATATCAAAGTCGAGTCGAGTAGCCGGCGCTTTTTTGTTAAATTGTATACTTATTATAATCATTGGTTTTGTTGATGATATTATTATACTATTTATTTTTATGTGGTTTTGACGAAAATATTAAAAAAAAACTCTAGTCCAAAGGGCCTGAGGTTGAAGCCTTTTAAAGTACATTATTCTATACAATTATACGTACACATAATTTCTTAAAAAAGAGCAAAGCTTACATTTTCTACATTTAGTCTAATTCTTACCATATTTGTATATAACTGCGCATTTTTTTTTACAAGTTTTTATCGAGTGAGTTAAGTTAGCTTTTTTGATTGACAGGAAGCGGTCAGGACGGGCCTCCCCCAGTGTTAAGCATGACCAGGAACTGGGAGGTGCCAGATTCGGAGCAGGTGGGATCGGTGGTGACCAGGGTACGGGTAAGTGGGGGCAGTGAGGATCCTCTGCAGTTCGGCCTCGAGAGGAAGGACGACTGGAACCCCACGGGACTGCCTCCGGATCCCAGGCCACTCCCTTTCAGGATAGACTCTACTACGGGAGTGGTATACACAAACGAGTCATTGGTCAACAGGGTAAGTTCAGGGTGTCATTGGTATAAATGCGTAGACTTCTATCTTCAGGATCATAAAAAAAATGTAAAAACATTACTACTTTGATTCTATTGGACAAGGTTAAGTAAGTTGCTGGCAACTATAACCAATGAGGTTCATTTGAGACTTTTTCCATTCTCGTAAGGGCTATCCAAAATATACAGACTAATCATTACACAGACCCTTCCTTATACCGGCTTTCGCACTTGCTAACCTCACCCAATCTGTCACTGCGTCTCAAACTGATGATCTATAAATGTGTACTCCGGCCAGCTCTGCTGTACGGTGCCCCGCTATTTACCCACTTGACTGACGCTACAGCCACAAGTCTCCAACGTTTCCAGAATGGGATCATGCGAAAAGTGGTCCGACATACCTCTCTTGAGAGGTTAGAGAACGCCAACCTGCACCCGTTGCTTGATGTGCCGACGATGGATGAGTTCATCCGCCGGAGACACATCATGTTTTTAGACGCGTTGCAACACCTCACAAATCCAGTGTTTAACACTATGACTCCACCACCCCTCCCGAATCGATGGCAACAGACTGTCGGGGAAAATTTAGGTTAAGAATTAGTATGTAAGTTAGTTTTTAAGTTTTCTTTTGTTGTGATCAAAAAGGTGAGCCCCATCACCTTGTAGAGTCTTGTCAATGAAGCCAGGTACATTGTGTATCATTGTACTTGTATTGATTATATAACTTCTAAAAAAAACAACAGACCCTTATGGTCATTACAACGTAAGTTGCGTTTATTTAGTAGTCAACAGTTTCGAATCTTTTTTGGACCATTTTTTTTTTTTTTTTTTTTTTTTTTGGATATGCACTTAAATTTATTATAATAGTGACAGCTGCTTGTAAAAATGTTTTATCTACTAGAGAGTTATTTTGCTATCAGGGAGGTGACGACATCTTCCTCTATGTGACGGTGACCAACGGAAAGCTTACTCAGAAGACCGAAGTGTGGGCTAGGATCCTCGACAGCAAGTCACCCGGAAAACCTTCGGGCCCTTTACCTCCGCGTCCGCCGAGGCCACCAACGCAGAGAACAGTTCTCAGGTAACGTACATTTATGATTTCCACAGACTTTATAGTCATGGTGTGTAACGTACTTATTTGGGGGCTTGGGGGAATATTTATAATATTTTTAATGTTATTTTATTATACGTTGGTCTATTCAAATCACAAGGATTAGACCCACCAACGTTAATCAAAAGGAGGAGGTCGAAAGAAAAGAGAGAGAGAGAGAGAGAGAGAGAGAGAGAGAGAGAGAGAGAGAGAGAGAGAGAGAGAGAGAGAGAGAGAGAGAGAGAGAGAGAGAGAGAGAGAGAGAGAGAGAGAGAGAGAGAGAGAGAGAGAGAGAGAGAGAGAGAGAGAGAGAGAGAGAGAGAGAGAGAGAGAGAGAGAGAGAGAGAGAGAGAGAGAGAGAGAGAGAGAGAGAGAGAGAGAGAGAGAGAGAGAGAGAGAGAGAGAGAGAGAGAGAGAGAGAGAGAGAGAGAGAGAGAGAGAGAGAGAGAGAGAGAGAGAGAGAGAGAGAGAGAGAGAGAGAGAGAGAGAGAGAGAGAGAGAGAGAGAGAGAGAGAGAGAGAGAGAGAGAGAGAGAGAGAGAGAGAGAGAGAGAGAGAGAGAGAGAGAGAGAGAGAGAGAGAGAGAGAGAGAGAGAGAGAGAGAGAGAGAGAGAGAGAGAGAGAGAGAGAACCAAAAATATCTACCGTCTTGCCGACCATACATAAATTGGGTATGAACCCTGGCTTTGGCACTATCTTTAATATAATAATTATTAATCACTTAATATAGTGATTATACGTACAAACATTTCCAGTTGCTATTTTTTCTAAGTTCTTTAATGAGATTTGAACATTTTATTAATCGAAGAATTTTTTGGCTCGTAAGAGTTCAAGAGAAAAAGACGGGGATTTGGAACTGGGTTCAGATTCAGACACCGTACTAACTTAGCTCCTTCTTGGTTTTTATCCAGCATCTTGGAGGGTCTCCTTAGTACTCCTGATACCTCGTTGGCATTATATTTGTTAAGTATTTAACATTAATAGGAAATATATTATTAATTATTACCAACTACTCCTCCTTATGCAGTAACACTCATTCGTACAATCTTCCTCGTCACCTAAAGTGGTGTTGGCCTGACAACAATTCCAATGTCCTGAGCATCTGCGGCTTCCTTACCCTCTTTTCGGTGTTCATGATAGGGGATTGAGGACGGGGGAGCTTCGATGGCCTCGATTTACCACAAGGCTCACTGGGGGAATCCTGGGAAGATTTAGTATGAATATATTGTGTAAATATGGTATGAGCAGTCAAGGCTCGTGGTATGGCAATGCTAGGCCTAATACCACGTAGCCCCATGTAAACAGAAGCTGTAACTAGAGATAGAGGCTTAGAAGCGGAATAAAGACAGTTTAAACCTAGCCGTTGTTCAAATATCTGTTCCCTTTACTCTCGTTCTTTTTTTAATCGTCTAAAGCCGATAGACGATAACTGAGCATAACCTGTACATATGAATTAGTGGAATTGTATATAAGGTATGGACGAGTTGTTAAACCACAATTGTCAATAGGAACAAGCAAATCGTAATTTTACAAATAACGGTGTTAAAAAAATAATAAATATTAAAGTTACCAGTGTAAATATTAGTAGCGTGACTGACAGAATTGAAGAGACCCGCCAAAAGTTGTTAATAGACTGTTGTTCGAGGACTGGTTAAGCCAGAATTGAGTCTAAGTGGAAATCAGAAAGCACCCCTAGGGAGTGCCTGCAATTTCGTCTCAATAACTGTAGTAATTATTAAATGAATAGTTTTTTTTAAGGCCTAAAGAGCGAGGCTATATTTTCAAACGAGAGCGTTGAGATTGTCTTTCGTCTGTCTGTCTTTCTTCTGGTTTGTCACTCTCGTCACGCATTCTGTGACAGCGGCCATAAAAACTCAAGTCAAGTGAGCAAACCATTTCGTCAAGGTTGCGAAAACGGTTATGATGATTGTAGTGACCGCTAACAACATAAGATAAATCACCCTATACTCTATTGTATATTATTGTGAACAAATGTAAATAACATTACCAAAATATAAATCATTGTAAATGTGGTAAACAAAAAACATGCAGCTGTGAGCCAATTAGTTACATGAGCTGGGGCACCAGCTACCAGTACCAGCTACCAAGCGACCCAACCCGCCGAGAGACATTCCTGGGTCACGTATCGGTGACACATCTCTTTGTCAGAGAACAAAGAAAACCACATACTTAACTGGCATTGGGTACAATAAAACCAGAGCTGATTGGCTACTGACAAAGCCAGCTGGGTATTTAAGACCGGCGGTTTGGGACTGTATATCATTCTCCTGACAACTGGCTGACTCGTGGCTGCTCTGATGTAAACTCTGAAACTTGGCTTCTTCATTATGAAAACCTCTGCATCTCTCTCTCTTCTCCTCGCTACATTTTAGTCCGGCGTTGTCAGACTTCACACCTTCCTGGTGGAAATCTCTGCCTTCGTCTCACTAAATCTAGCAGCTCCTTGGGAGAGACCTCTCCCTAGTGAACAACGGTTGCCGTGGTCCTGCAAGCTTACCAAGCAGTGTTCCCCACGGCGATTCAGTCTGCCTCTCTCCGGTTCACACTCGCCTTTGGGATCCGGACGGTTTTTGCCTACCCTCAGATACCGAGTGTGAATTCGTGGTCATTCCAAGACCACACAAACTACCTACCAACCTACCCTATACCTCTTCTCCTGAACATAGTGCATTGTCGGGGCACATACCTATCAAAAATGGAGTCAGATAGTAAGTTGGTCATGAAACGATTGTCCAGGTTATAAACTTAACCAACCTTCACTTCGTCACAAGGGCTAGGGTAACCAGGAACCCCCCTCGTGTCGACCCAACAATGATAAATAACGATTCGAAAGTTATCTTTAGTGTACCCATAATTTTTTTTATACTGATATAAGAATAGAAGAAGGGCTACAATGCCATAAGAAGTTGTAAAAATCGTTTTTAAAAAAAATCAGAAAAATGAAATTAAAATATTTAGAATTATTTTTTAAAGCCTTTAAAACTTATAACAAGTTAAAACACTCAAAAATATAGCATATCCGTCAAAAATCCATTATATCTATGGTCCTAGGGTAAAAGGAGATAACCACCTTTTCGTGCTAGGACATTGTTTCTTCTTTTCTACGTCATTT
Organism: Acanthosoma haemorrhoidale; assembly: GCA_930367205.1. NCBI lineage: Eukaryota > Metazoa > Arthropoda > Insecta > Hemiptera > Acanthosomatidae > Acanthosoma > Acanthosoma haemorrhoidale. The sequence continues at coordinate 25,425,134 of OV884014.1, forward strand.
ATTTCTTTAATATATGTTATTTAAAAAAATATAACAATAAATTTACTTGGTATAAAAACAATTGTGAGGCTCCTGGTGTATAAATCAATTAGTAATTTCCCTACAGTTGTTCAGTTAATTAAAACTACGATTTCTATTAAATTTCATATTCAATTGGCTAAGGGCAGTTACGCTCCGTTTTCAAAAGCAATTAGAACCCTTCCTTCCTATTCCACACCATAAACCCATCAAAGTTTAGAGGGTCGTCCAAGTTCCACCAAGTTCCTAGCCGATAACTTCACCCAAACTATTCTACAGTGTTTAAATATCCTTTGATAGTAGTTGAGATCTGCAAATAGTGATGCTTGGTAAACGTCATTGAATATTTTACCACATTTCTCTTCTATTGGCAGTGAGCTATGTATGTAGAAACTAGTCTAGGTATAAAAACACACAAAAAAATCACTTATTAGCAACCTCATAAAAAAAAAAAAAAAATATATATATATATATATATATATATATATATATATATATATATATATATGAATACAAACAACTGTGATGAAGCTTTTGAGAGTTTCAAAATGACTGAGAAAAAATTACGGACACGAGTTAAATCAAAGTTGTAATGTCTGTAACCTAGGCATAGTAGACCATGAAAAGTGGTAACAATTATTAGTAAAGTACTTTTATTTTGAATGTATCCAAAAGTTAATAAGATTTGGCTTGTATTGTAATAATTAACATTTCATTAAACAGAAGTATAATTAAAAACATTAAAGGAGAAACAATTTATCAAAAAATAGATTTGTGTTCTTTCCGGTTTCTCGTCCAAGATTGCTCATATCTTCCTAATATTTGATAGATTGCCCGGCAATAGAGGACGTAACATTACACAAAAATAATAACAATACGTCTTTATTATCCTGGGATAAGGTCCCTTGAGAATAAATATGTTGTTTACATAAAGTGGGCAGCGTTTATCAGATATATCATATACAAAGATATACAAAAAGACAAAGTTATAATAAATGTAAAAAAAAAGTTAATGAAGAAAATCGTACAGCAACCTGCTTGCAAAATTACAAATAAAAAAAATAAAACTTATTTCCACACTAATACATAAATAAATACCTGCATTTATAATATCATTTACTAATAAAAGCAATGTTGTAACTGCTTTTTACATATAAAAATGTATAATTTAATGCTGTGTTAAGGTGTAAGGTAATAATAACACAAACAGGCTTGTGTTCACGCTGATAAGAATGATAAGGGTGAACAGGTATTTCACATGTGGGAGAGGTAACGTGGCTTAATTAACCACCTTTGAGCTGGGTAGCGTTAGGTGTGGTCGAGCTTGGAGATTGGGCCGTTAGATTGGTTCTAGAGGTTCCTAATAGAGAGTGCTCAGTTACATCTACACATTTATATTATATAACTTTTAATGACTATTATATAGGAAATGAAAGTTACGAATCAGTATCATTATCATCTACCTAATAGTTTATCGTTACTCATTTCAGGCCTCAAGTTCCCGACAGACCAATAGATCCACCACCAGACATCCCTCCACCCCCTTTGCTCGATGCCCTGCAGAAAGAGGCAGAGAGGCGGCAGCAACTCCACCAACTACAGATGCAACAAGAGCTGCGGAAACAGCAGGAGCTGGAGTTGCAGAAGCAGCAACAACAGCAACAACAAGAGTCGAAGCCAGAACCTGCCCAAGAGGTCCAAGAAATGCCTCCTGTTCCTCCAGTTGTCGTCAACCCTTCGACCATACGGCCCAAACCTCACCCTAACGTTGCAGAGTTGGCCCTTACCTTCGTGCCTGTGGTCATGCTCTGCCTGGCCTTAGGGGTTCTCGCCGTCACCGCCTTCCTCTTCAGGAGGAGGATTTGCAATAATAAGAAGAAGCCATCCAAAGAAGAAATGGTAAGGTGGTGGTTTAGCCACATACATTCACAGTCAAACCCATTTAACCTTCCATTATTCACATGTGTTTTTCCGACACCTACGTTTTCTGTTTTTTTCCAGTTTGATTTTTTTCAAATAAATCAAATTGAAAAATGATAGCTTATTAATAAACAGTAACAACATTAAATAACGTTTTAAGTCTGTATTGTTTTTTTGCCCTCAAAAACAAAGAAAAAATAACAAAAACCGGTATAATATAGTACAATAACGAAAATGGAATCCAAACAAGTTTGTAATTATACAATGAAGACTTTCATTTGTCTACGTTCCTAATAACTTACTTAGTAAGACTGCAAGTGGTAAACATTTGCATCATTAATCTGGGGAAAAATTCAGTTAAATTATTCACCTCACAAAAAAACATTGAATTGAAGTTTGAATTGCCATATTTTACGGAGCGAATCTGCCCAACAAAATTATAAAACCAAGATTGAAACTGGCTACAAATAATAAAAGAATATTTTATGAAATGTGTTTATAAGTCCCATTAGATGTTAATTTATTATTTCTTAGTTATATTTTTTGTAGTTGTACTCTCATATTCCTACATATATTTTTTACGTGGGAAAAAACCACCTAAAATTAAATGTCTTAAAACTTATTCCTATTTTAGTGTGATTTTCTAGTGTAGGTACGTTGATATGTAGACGATAGTTTGAGTTTTTTTTTCTAGTCAGTTTTAGATCCACCTTATAGTATAGAGGGACTGTACAGCTCAGTTCGAGCCCGTAGAAAGAAGAATCTAACATGGATTATATGAATTGAAACTGGACAAATATTTGATCAAAATGTGGTGTATATATAGATGGAACTGTTTATTCCAGAAAAAGAAGAGCTCTACGGGACTTGGTGTGGGTGGAGAGGACCCGATGATGCTACACCAGTGGCAGGGCCCCAGGGCTTTCTCCAATAGGTACACTGCTTGGGAAACGCAGGTGTCGGAGTCAGTGCCTCAGCAAGTGAGTCTAATCATCGAAATTGACATTTTACTGTATAATAATATACTACTAATAGTACAGAAGTGTAATAATATTCTAACGAGTAAAAACTCTAATAGAAGACAGTAAAGATAGACACTTGTCTATTCAAATAGCTACTGTATGAAAAAAAAAAACGACACACAGTGTTTTATATTCTCTCCAAATTTTGTTTTTTGTATTTTTACAGTTTGTCAGGCATCCTCAGGACTTAACCTCAGAACGATTATCAAATAACATGACTTTATAAATAATTACGACTTACAAAAAGTTAATAAATAATAAAATTGAGAACAATCTAACGAATAAAAACAGGCCAGTGTATGATGTAAAAAACACCACTATCTATTCACATTATTCTGAAAATCAATATACCAAATTAGATATACCAATGACGGAAAAAAAAAAATACTATTTAAATGTTTAAGTTATGAACTATATCTATTTACTTCTTTTATTGTCCACAATCGGTCTGTTATAATTCTTCTGTCAGTTGAGTTACTTGAAAATGGTAGTGTTGCCATTGCAAGCGCTTGAGATATAATAATAAATTAAATTAATTATTATTTTATAAAAGAACAATTTAAATTTATTAGTTCGTTTTTTATGTGAAAAAGATGTTTGTTGCATTTTTACAGTTTGTCAGGCATCCTCAGGACTTAACCTCAGAACAAATAATTACTACTTACAAAAATTTAATAAATTGGAAACAATCTAACGAATAAAAACAAGCCAGTGTATGATGTAAAAAACACCACTATCTATTCACATTATTCTGAAAATCAATATACCAAATTAGATATAACAATGACGGGGGGAAAAAAACACTATTTAAATGCTTAAGTTATATTCACCATAAACTATATTTATTTACTGGACGAATGTGTTAACGTCCCGATATCGCCAATAATTTCTTCAGCTAATAATTAGGATTTTAACGTTAAGGTTTGTTCATGATAATGACAGAGGTAAGCGCACGAAAAAAAAGAAGGTTCCAAGTAACCTGATATTGGTAGGTTCGGTCCGTGACTTCATATTCGGTTACATCCGAGGATAGCGTTACCTCAAAAAAAAGATAACGAGGTTACAGTTCTTATTCTTTCTATTTCTTTATAAATTCTGCTACTATTACAATGAAATAAAATCTGTCCAATGGTTCAATTAATATTTAGATATGAATTAATATATGGAAATAGAGCAATAAACCGCCATGAATTGAATGATGCTACAATATGAAATATTTGTTAAAACACGAAGGTCACATTTAGTGATTCCCTCCAACATAAGCTATAATTTATGAATTACTCATTGTAAGTTTTTTTTTTTTTAGACTTACAACTTTTTAATTATCATTCGTTTTTTTGGAGCAGTAGTACTTTTCTTATGATATATGTATAACTTGAATTTTTTACCATTACTGCTATTTGGGCCAATGGGTATATTTAATGTAATTTAAAACTATTAATCATTCGTGAATAAAAAACTTATTCACGCGTATTTAAGCTGGAGTTGGAATAACATAAGAACTCGCCTTTTTTTTTCTTTGATATTTTAAGTTTAATAACACGGATTAATAAATGCAAGACGTGAAAGAAATGAGACTTTTTTCTTGGAAAAAAATGGTTTTTAAGTTTTGAATCCATTTCAGCTGGTATTCATGAATGTTGATTTAAGCCAAGACACATTCCCTCAGTTTAAATAAATCTACGTCAACAGATTACCGGAACAAGCTTTACTTTAGAAAATTCAGATTCATTGTTTATCTGCCGTGTATGTACGTGTACAGAAACAACACAAAATGATGGTTTTCTAATTGAGCACATTCCTCGACGTCAAAGAAAACATCGTTAAAAAAAATCTCCAGAGCCCAAATACTCTTTCAGCATTAAACTCCATTTCCAACTCCTGAAACCGAAGCAGATACTTCCCACTTAACTTGAATTTTCAATTTATATGTTAAACAATAAATAAACAATGTTTCCGTGTTCAGGAAAGTAAAAATCTGGATTGGTCAAATAAAAAAAACAATAATAAAAGAGCATGTCAATTAGACTAATTATATTTATTAACAAGAACACTCTAATGATGAAAAATTTGCTAATGAATGTTGTTCATTCCTCACTTAACTTACCTGTGACCTAGCTGTCTGTGTTTTAGTGCTGATTACAACACGGTGTTATCCGAACACAATTGCTTACACTGGTCCGCTGTTTGCGCTCAGCGGATTTTCGAATGTATTGCCATCGTCGCTAGTTCTAGCAAACAAACTTCAGACGCAGAGCTGAGAAAATTTGTGTTACAGGTTACAAAAACTAAATTTCAAATATGACTAACAGTCATAAAATTGGTTGTCCACGAGCTGATCGCCAATTACGGTCCTAAAGAAAGGGAAATATTTCAATTGCTTGGGATAGTCCGTTGGTCAAAATTAATGTCTAACAACGGTATTGGTCGTCAAATAATAATAATAATTAAATGTTTAAGTTTTATTCATCATAAGCTTATATTTATCTACTTCTTTTATTGCCCACAATGGGTCTGTTATAGTTCTTCTGTCAGTTCTGAAAATCTTTGTTACAATTGAGAAAACACGGTGAGGCGACTTAATAATACGACCAACCGATCGTAACTCACTATCTCACAAGTGTGATCAAGTGAAATTTCTATCTTTGAGCACTTATGAGTGGTTATGTACTACTTCTTTCTACAGAACATCTGAAAATAAGTTACGGTATATATATAGAATGATTTTTTTTAACTTGCCATGGGTAACCTTTCCGTTTACAAAATGGCCTGCCTCGATCTGTTTTGAGAGCTAATAGTGTAAATTGCTAGTACAGACCGTGATAGTTTGAATGATTAGGAAGTGAAATGAAGTGGCAAAAAATATCCTTTATATAAATAAAGGCTTCCATCTCGACAAACGGCTGACCTGGAACCCACACACGAGGCTAAAAAGACAAGAACTAAACAGACGCTTTGGACAACTGTACAGACTACTTGCAAAAGACATCCCATCTCTCAATAAAAAATAAATTACTAAATAAGTTATACCTAAGCCAATTTGGACGTATGGAATAGAGCAATGGGGGACAGCAAAAAGTCAAACATTCAATCCTTTCAATCAAAAGTCCTGAGAACAATAGTAAATGCCCCTTATTACGTCAGCAACAAAACCCTTCATTACGATCTTAACATACCCTACATTCTTGAACTCATCCCTTCCAAGTATATGGAATTCCATAGTAGCCTCTCCAACCACCCTAATTCCCTAGCACAGTCATTGCACTGCACCACTCATCCCTATAATCCTTCACGGAGACTGAAACGGCAGTGGCCTCATTAACTGCTATAAATGCGTGACAATGGGAACCCTGGCAATGGCCAGTTTCTCGAATCTAAGAGGCTCTCGCGCTCTTCGTCAGCCTTCACTGGCTCGTATCCGGTGACGCGGCTGACGGACGAGCGTGGGGCTTCCCAAGACTTCGCTCCCTCTTTCGCATTCGAGGGAGATGACAAACATGTAGATTTGGGAGGGCTCCCTACACAATACAATGTAAATATTGTATGAATGAGCGAGTGAATGATGAATTGTAAATATGGTATGAATGAGAACAATGATCTCAATTACTTATTGCCTAATGAGACATATTGTAATTGCACAATAAAGATAATTATCCAGATTATATAAATAATGAAACTATTCCTTACACGACGAACTGGACTAAAATACATCTATTACAATTAGTAAAAACTTCGTAGCTATTTTAAACATATTTGTTTTATTCATAGGAAGCACCTGCCCCTCCATCCAAAAGCCAAGATCGATGGGAGTTCCCTAGACACCAGATAAAAGTTTTTAGCATTCTTGGCGAGGGCTGCTTTGGACAGGTGTGGAAGTGTGAAGCGAACAACATTGCAGGTGAGCAAAGCGTAGCACTATTGGAAACTGCTTATTGATTTTAGGATGCTATGCTGCTTCGGAGTTATTTTTTGATAAAGTCAAAAAAACACTCAATTTCAGGTGTTAGCTCGAAATTAAAACTCATTAGACGAACACTACTGAATGCAAACACAGATATAACAGGAAATACAGCCAGAAATAAACTGAAGCATAATTAGTAGTATCTATTACAGTCTAATTAATAATTACGACATTTAGCATACACCATTAGCATGATTCAAGCATAGAGATTATTTTCCCGGTTTTTATCACTTACTGAATTGAAATGTTTTTATTTTTTGTCTTCATTATTTAATTAGTCGTGTTTTTTTCGTTACATATTCATGCATAATGTACTATCGTGTATTGCTGCATAGTCACACTAGTGTAAAATACTATTAAACTTGCCGGAAAATTATCTTTATGGGCCTAAGGAACCTTGGCTTTCATTACTAATGAAAAAGGGTATAAAATAGATAATAAAAAAGAGATAAAATAACAGATGCAGTTATTATGAATGATCTAAGATGTGTTTCTGAAGCAATGTTGTAATTTAAATACATAAATATTATATTGATGTTATTATTATTTGTGTAAGTACTCGTTCTGTATAGTACTAATAAACTATTCAAACAGCCCAAGAGTAAGAGATTTACTTCGAAACAGAAGTGATTTTTTCTTAATGGGTTACCAGTTTTCTTTCTTTTTATTTGTCCACTTTTTACAAAGAGGGGAACATAGGACTACCATGGAGAAAATAGTCACGAAGAAGATTACCTAAATTCATTGCAAGAAAGGAATTTAAGGAATACCAAGAAATATCAATTTTCATCTGAAACGGAAGCCAATAACTTCTTTCAACTGTTTTTTGTCGCCATAATATATACAGAATAATGAATTGTTTTCGTTTAGTTTATGGTTTTGGGTTTAGATTAAGTAAATGAGGTCCTATTTTAGATTCGCCACTAGTTATTTATAGGGGTTAGAAAATGATAAACATGTGGTATTTGACCTTTGGCGGAGGCCAAGTTTGTGAGCAAATTAATTCGGGTTTGTTTATTGACCTGACTTCATTAGATCTAAACGATAATGTGCCCCAACAGTATACTATACCATAGAGAAGAGGTACCATTCCATTACCATGAGTTTACACTCAGTATCTGAGGGTAGGCGAAAACCGACAGGAACCCAAAGGTGAGTGTGAACCGGGAAAAGGATAACAGCACCGCTTGTTGAAACACTACTAGGTAAATTTTGTAGCACCCAAGAAGCCGTCGTCTTCATGGAAGGGGTTCCGGAAAGGACACTAGTTTAGCGGCCAGGAGCCAGGAAACTACACTGGGAAGTTCATGGAGGCTGGCAGTGCCAAACTAACGCTAGCAAGCCAAGGAAAGAAAGGTACAGAGGTATTTAAACAAGAACACCATGGTGCGAGTAAAGCAGCAAGCGCCAGAGCAGAGAGAGAACAGTGTTCACTTCAAGCATATAATTAAAAAAAAAAAAAAACTCGGAATTCGTATACAGGGACGCCATTGGCCGACTTATTCGAACCAATCAGAAATATCGTAATTATGACCATTTAGGTTTGACTACACTTGCGCCCCCTAGTGAGAGCTCGTGGTGAACTAGTCCCGCCTCTCTATAATGACGCCATGTGTTTATTGATATCTAAACATATGGAAAAGTAGGCGTGCGTTTTCTGGTCCGTGATGAGGTAACTTATAATTATCCGTGGTGAAGTTGTTGGGACAACAACCATTATTATTAAAAAACATTCTAAGCACACGAGAATCGCAGAATAGGCTGATGAAAGCACTCGTGAGTAGTAAAAAAAAACTAAAATTAAAAGATAGGACGCAATTTAAAAATGGATTAATTATACATAATATTGATAGTATTATTTTGCAATGTCCTTTTTCTGGGTGATATTCTGTTAAAATAAAATAACATGAAAAATGAGAATGGTGGGGATTTCGATTCAATTTGGCAATAAACTTTTCTCCTAACTCTCGTTGAAGAAGATTTGAAAAGTTCTGATTTTCTTTTCTTGTTAACGTGGCAGTGTAAGCAGTCTTGGATTACAATACTAAAGAGAAATGTTAAGAGGAAAAACTTTGAACGATAATGGTCTCTTATTTAAAGGCTAAATAAATCGATTAATTAATTTTTATGTCACTTGTATCCCAGGCTGTGCTTTTAGAAACGCTTTGCTAATGTTTGCCGCGCCCGAGAATCACTAAACCCTCAATCATTTGCCAAAGCAGTTTCCGTTTTATTGAACCGGCCAGTCCACTTTCTAATGTCATTCCAATTTTTCCTCCCATTGATTCTCTCACAAAGCAAAATAAACAACAACAGTTCACCTTCTGCATTACTTGATATCCATGCTAAAAATTTTTTTTCTATCAGTCACATTTTCGAATATAAATTTTAAAAAATGAGTTAATACAAGTAAATAAAATTCATATTTGGATACTTCTTAACAGGAAAATCAAGTAAAAATAACATTTAAGCAATAAAAGCCTTTAAAAGATAAGCACATAGTTTTATTATGAGTTGCGTTCGTATTTATCTGATTATAACTATCCTATAATAATTAGCGGCCCTTTTCCTAGTGCCGGGTTCTCACTTGGCGTGAATCACAACATTAAGTATTATTGTTACACGTTATACGGATTAAGGAAGTTAATTACATTTAAATCAATTTTGTCTTTGCAATACCAAGTCGTGTAATTTCAATGTAATTAATCTTCTTAATTCGTATGAAGTATATCAATAATACTCAATTTTGTGATTCGCGCTCCGTGGGAACCAGCCATAGTTTGATTCCGGCTTGCCCAAGGAGTTTTTCTTTGGAGGATGAGTCTGGTCGGGGTTGACTCAGCAACCTCTTTAGGAAAATGAGTAACTGCTTGAATAAAGATTATGAATTGGGTTAAGAAAACCAAATCAAGGTTGAGAATTAACGCCTACTGCTGACTAACTAGCGCCACCTACTAACTACAGCGACAACCTTTGGTTGGCCCTACTACCGTGAAAGGGTTCATGAAGTGGGTAATCCAATCTTGCCTCACTGTTCGTCTCATTTGTCCTCAATCATTCACGCCCTTAGTTATCCCATTTGCGGCTGAAAGTTGGGCTGTTCTGTCTGGAGCTACCCCTGTAAGTGTATATTTTTTACGATAGTGGTACTACAAATAAATGAATCAATATGAAATAGAAAAGTTTCATTCTAAGAAACTCTAAATACGCTGATTAATTTTTAAAGTTAGAATTTAATAAGTGGAAGTAAGAAAAAAAAATGAATAGTGGAAAAGGCACGTATTGCTAAATTTATCAAACCCTAGAACTAATTTCATCAGAACTAATTTATGATTTGAATTTCTGTTTTTTTGTACTCAAGTAAGAGAGTTAATGGAAAAACAATCGCAATGTGAAAGAGAAGGTATTTCAAAAAATAAACTTTTGAAAGCGCAAAATAAAAATAGCTTATTTTATATTCTTTAAGCCGGTTAAAATGGCTAATTTTTAATGCCAATATTTGATTTTTTTTCTTTATTTATTTGATGAAAATATTAAATTTAAACGGTTGACTATTATAATTCCGAAATTAAGAGCTGGATCAGTAAAATGAACAAATAATTGATTTGGTTAGTACTGAGAGGAATTAGCACCAGTTTTTAGAAAATATGGAGCTATTGGGGTCGTGAGCGGAGTCAAAGGGTGATCAATTCCACTCGGTACTTCCACGATCCCCGCCCCTTCTTCTTCAGTGCATATTGATTTAAATTTTAGATGTACATGCACATGTCCCTTTTATTTTCCAATAAGATATTTGAAATATTTTGCTGGAGTTTTAACAGCGTTAAATTATAACACGAAATACTCTAAGAATTGTTTTAAGACAAATACATGTTATTTTATACTGTCGTATTTGATTATTACCTTAAGGTAGGTAGTGTGTAATTATTCACTTCATAACCGTAACTACCACTCAATTAAAAACTCGATGTTACTATCAAAGGGTGCTGTATTAAAGGGATGCTTGATACAGCAACCTGCCTTAGTGTTATGCAAATTATACAGCTGGCTAATTATCACTTGAAGGATTACCTGCAAGGTTCATGAACTACACTTAAAGGTGTTATCCCCTTGAAACTCACCCGTACATTGATGAAATATCAGGCATTTATCTCAAATTCAGAAATTTTAATTAAAATTTTACTTGTTTATGTCTTTTATCATCATCAGGTCTCTGTTTCGTTCAACAAACGTGTATCGTGGCGGATAGATGAAAATTTAATTGATATATTTACATCTCGCGGTCTTGGTCATCCCCCCTGGCTCGTATCCGGTGACGCGGCTGACGGAGGATCGTGGGGTACTCCCCAAGACTCCGCTTCCTCATGTGGTGACAACCATGTGGACTTGGGAGGTCTCTCGGCTGTTTGAAACTACTGTATGAATGAGCGAGTGAATGAAAAATTGTAAACATAGTATGAATGAGATTATTTATCACAATTACTTATTGCCCAATAAGGCAGATTGTAATTTTATTAAATATAATATAATATAATATATATTATATGTAAGCTTTATTAAAGCTGTCTTAATAAAAAAAAAAAAATTAGCGTTAAAATGAGGCGTAAGGTACGTTAAGCGTATGAGGACCATAGCTTGCATTTTGGTCAAGTCTCTTGCTTAACTTCATACTACAACTCTTAATTTGCCCATGCAATTAAAAATGTCTTGATTTTGACACCTCCTAGGTTATTGAACTTTTATATAATATAAATTTCACTTATTCTAAATGACATTTGTGGACGCACATTTAACTCGTATAAATACGTCCCAATAGTCACAAGATAACTTGATTTACTGACTTTTCTCGACACATTGAATTTTTATGACACTAGGTGAAGACAAAAGAAATTATGGTGGTCGCTAATTGGTTAAGCTCTTGTAGTCATCCTGAATTCAAATTCTTTTTTACCGCAATTATTATTACTTTTGTATTATTTGTTGCCTATATTTTTCGTTGTAGATTTAATTTTGGTTTTATTTAAGTTGATAAACTGCTTTGTTTCTCTAACATTAATTAATGATTAGTCTTTGATCAGTCATTTTCAGGTGTACCTTTTACATAATAAATTGTGTAGTAAATAATGAACACCATTTACTATCCATCAATAAATTAGAGGGCTCATTACATTTTAGAACAAAAGCATTGTTTCAAACCCTTTTCTCACTAAATAGAATCTTGTAGTCATAATATTAACCTGATAAGTTTAACCTGCAGAATGCTAATTATTGATTCAGCTCAATTTTTCCAGTAATTATAAGGGGTGTATCCAATTGTGGCATTAGATTTAACAATGTTACATCAACTACAACAAGCAGTTACTCATTGCTGTTCTTTTAAAATTTTCCTTTCAAAACTCGGACATAACCTTTATAATTACTAGCAAAATTAAATTAATCCAATTACGAGTTCATACAAATAAGTTAATAATGGAGTGAGAATATAATTATTATAATATAATAAGAGAGATAGAGAAAGGGATGAGCAGATGACCAAATGGATATTGTTAATTTACTAAATATATACTGGTTACGAATGTCTATATATATATTATGAACGGGGAGTTGTATTTGAGTAATGAAAGGAGAAGGCCCTAGTTTGTGTTTGAATGTTTGTTCAGTAAAGAAATAACATACTTCCTACGGCCCGGGTTCTAAGAAAAGGGTATATATTCTAAATGGGTAGCTTACCATTTTACAAATTACACATTGTATCTCTTCACGGGTTTACACATGGTTACATATTAACAAATTACACAGACTGGTATATACACTAGAAATAAGGACTGACTAAATTTTTATACAGCAACACAGCAAATTTTTCAATGTAAAGTGTTATATGAATGATATTTCGGGAGTTTTAAAAAATCATGCCTTTAAAATTAATTAGGATAAGATTTGAGTTATCAATGAGCTAAAGATTGCCACTTGAACTTTATAATCTCTGGGACATCTATAATATATGTATATAACAATGTAATGATTACCAACTGAACTTTTAGGGTTGTAGGAACTTTTAGGGTTGATGTGATCGTTCTGAGTTAAGTTAGTATTCACGCACTAATGTTTTCCTACCCTACCGTGTAACCATGTACATGTACCATGTAAGTCTACCCTACCATTATAGACTGGAAATGAAGTTGTCATCTGGCAAAGAGTATCATGAGATCAGACACCGCCCTGATTGCAACTTATTCAGCACATGGTAATGGAAGCGTGAGAAGTTGAAAGAGCTAGTGTGTTATGATTAGTTAGCGATTTGTGGGCAAACTTTGGTGTCGATTAATAAGTTTGTCTTTGATTTAGATGTAAGGGTATTTAGCAATCTCTTATCTCGTCATCCTAAACTGTCGATGATCAAACCTTTATACATTTATCAAATCTTTGTTTTCAGGTAACGACGGACCTACGATAGTGGCCGTTAAGACTCTGAAGGAGAACGCCGGCGAGAGAGAACGAACTGATCTTCTGCAGGAGCTTCAGGTCATGAAGAGTCTTGAGCCTCACCCCAACGTTGTCCGTCTCCTCGGCTGCTGCACAGAGAAGGGTGAGTATTCCCTTATTCCTAATGTCTGGCACTTACTCTTGATGAATAGACCCGAATAGCCATGAACTCAGTCCCAAAACAGGGAAAATTTACTAACCGACGAGCAATCCGTGACTGATGCTTGTAAGGACGGATGTCTGCCGAAGCATGCTACTAGCACTACAGAAGAAAGTACTAAGAACCTCAGTTAATGTCACGCATAGAACCGCCCATAATGACCTTAGAATGACCACTATCCAAGATCGAATTTCTTTGAAATTCTGTAAATCCTGTTGGAAATTATCTGAAAATATAAATCCTCTAGCAAGGTCACCCCTCCATACAACCCTCCGTGTAGATTGAAGCAGATGCTGCTATGCGGTCTATTGAACATATTAAGCCGCTGTGATGTCTGGGGCACAGATTAGTTTTCTCATGCCCTGCGACACTCTTCTTCAGCCTCTACTGGTACGTGGTAATGATGTGGTTGAATGTGTTCCACGGGCGATTTCCCCAATCTCTGTCTCGATCCCTGTGCTTTGTATATAGGTATATATCCCTATTGTATGAATGGATCTAGTGAATACGGTATGAAACGTCAATTTGTAAATATGGTAGGAATGTGACCTTTTATCGCAATTGTCTATTTCCCTTTCAGAACAGATCGTAACTTCATCGAATAAATATTTATAAAACGTAAAAATAAGTAGTACAGGGGAGCATAATTAACATATTTTCCAAATAGTTCATAGTTTATTTGGTTAGTAACGGTCTATATAGTACATGAAATTGTAATTGTAAGTAGGAATACGGTTTCATACAAATTCAGAGAAAAAGTAAAACAATACAAAGGTTGTGTACTCTATACATCAATTTTCAGCATCGCTGCATTGATGTAAACAAAGTAGGAAAATTGCGATTGATCGGTGGTGATGAATTGGATGAACGAATATTTCTGTAATCGGCAAATCATTGCAAATAAAATTGAATATTTTTGTGGAAAATAGAAAATTGTATGATTTAATATTTTTATGAGGTTGATATTTTGGCTTTGTTATTCGGTTTCGGTCCTTTAATTTACATATGTATGCTTTTGAAAAAGTTCGTAAATCTCAAAAATTAGGAAGTAAAGTGATAATAAAATGTTTTACCTGTGGCATACAATAATAAAAAAATAGAGGAAAGTGATCCTGGAATAAACTAGTTTAGGAAACACATCCTATATAATATATGGAACACCTGTCTGACAGCTCATAGGTGTGATAGATACGTCAGGTTGATGAACAGCTAGTGACCTTGGAAATCAATGTTCCTGTCATAACTTACCCGAAAACTTAAGCTTTGTGTAGGACATGGTAATGAGGGCTAGAGGGTGAAATTAATATTGTGTGTTACACAACCGAGCAGGTCAGATTTTATCTAGTTACACCATCCACGCTGTAGCGTTATGTATGTGTGCTTCGTTGAAATATGAAAAAATATGTAATGAATTAAACTGAAGAATGTAATGAGCTGTACTGATTCAACCATGCAATAAAAAAAAAAAAATGCTTCCCTTTCATTTTTCCATGTGAACTTTTAATTAATCATGCATTCTATTCCATGAATGGAGCATTTTCCCTCTGTTAAATGTATTTGCAATTATCTACCCTTGCATGATATCACCTCCTATATAAATGTACATACCTACCCTTATTCCACTCAAAATTTTTATTCAGACTTTTTTTGACTCTTATAAAACTTACATTTTTGCAATGAATTGGCTAAAACATTTTTACTCACGTCTTTTGAATAATTAGTGTAATGAATACTAATAATTAACGGCATTTATAACATATAACATTGATAAATGTAAAAAAAATTGATTTAGAAAATCAAAGACCAAGTCCTCTATGAACAATAGTAAAGTCCAAATAAAATAAATCACATAAGCCTAACAAAAAATGAGACGACAAAGAAAAAGTTTAATCCTCAATTAACAAGGAAAAATGAAAATAAAAATTATTGAAAAGCATTCTATTAAATACATTTATCGATGGAACGTAATGAAAATGAAAGACAATAAGAAAAAGAGAGTAAGATACAATATTAAAATTTAAAGAAATAAATGCATACTAGATAACATGCCAGGTAAATAAACAATAGTAAAAAAAAAGGAAGATACAGAATTTATTTAATTGAATGCTTTTCAATAATTTTTATTTTCATTTTTTCTTGTTAATTTAGGATTACACTTTTTCTTTCTCGTCTCATTTTTTTGTACAGAACAGGGAAACATTTGGATATATACAAAAGATAAATATTGAAATAATAATGTTTACATTATAACAGAATAATATAAATATTTTAAGGTTTTACGATAGCGATTTAAAGTTTACTCGAATATTAATGAAATAAATAGAAATTAAAATATAACTGCACTCAGATATAAATATAATTTATATCTTGTCTACATTGGAGTATACACTACTTCTTTTCTATGGATGATGTCCACCCTTTTGAATATATTCACTTCATTACACTGCTTGTTTTTACCTCTATTTTTTTTAAAAACGGTGTTAGTGAACAAAATAGAAAAAAATTATCTCAAAAAAACTAATATTATAAATCTATATTTACCTAGCTTAAGGGCAGTGCCCTACACAACCTTAATTATATTAAATACGGAATAGAGCTATGGGGGACAGCAAAAAAGTCGAACATCAAGCGCATCCAATCCTTTCAATAAAAAGTCCTGAGAACAATAGTAAATGCCCCCTATTACGTCAGCAACAAAACCCTTCATAATGATCTTAATATACCCTACATACTTGAACTCATCCCTTTCAAATTCATGAAATTCCATAGTAACCTATCCAACCACCCTAATCCCGTAGCACAGTCATTGCACTGCTCCACTCATCCCTATAATCCTCCTTGGAGACTAAAACGGCAGTGGCCTCGTGACCACCTATAAATGCGCAACAGTGGGAGTCCTGGCAATGGCCAGTTTCTCCAATCATGTCCTGAGCGTATGTGGCTCTCGCGCTCTTCGTCGGCCTCGCTCGGCGTGGCTGGTGGGAGACTCTCCAAGACTCCGCTTCCTCTTTCGCATGTGAGGGAGGCAACAACCATGTGGACTTGGGGGGCCCCTGGGCTGTTTGTAAATATTGTATGAATGTGCGAGTGAATGATGAATTGTAAATATGGTATGAATGAAAACATTTATCTCAATTATTTATTGCCTATTAAGTATTGAGGCAAATTGTAATTTCATCTTAATAAATTTCTCCTTAATCTAAGCAACTTATGACCCTGAAGAAATTCCTGTATCGATTGCGAAGACAAATAATAGACAAATTCATATTCCCGGATTCACCTGAGATCGCTGCATTTGAAGAAAAAAAAAATAAGAAAGAAGGGGATGGTTTAAGTTCAACGAGGACAAATTTGGGGATAACATAATTTCCTAATTTTAGAACCTGGCAATATTGGGACACTTGGTTAATTTTTTCTTGAACATTTTAATATGCCCAACAGCGTTTTTCTTTCTTTTATTATTGGCTTTAAACTTGAGATCCGATTTGATTCGTCCTTTGTTTTTAGCAAGCTTTATGTTTTTCTTGGATGTTTTATAGTTTCTATAAATGCATGTGATTTTTTGTAACCCTGGAATGCAAATTCATATTTTTTAACATTTTAAACGTACTAAAGGCTTATTTCTAGTTAACCTTCGTGTGAAAAATTTTAAGAAATAAAGTATTAAAACAATAGGTTTTGCAGTTTGGTCCTGTTCTTACAATGCCCACTCCTGTACTAAATGTATGATTTACTAAGGAAAAATAGTGAGACCATGCTGACTCCACTTGTAGGGTGAGAATTGTCTCGATGGAAATTATTATTAAAAATTTTACATTTACTCCCAAGGACCTTTGTAATAACCACCTAAAAGGACGTAGTGACCAGCCTAATTTTACTATTTGTACAATGTACCATAATGGATATGGTATCAACGAAATTGTGAGTTTAACGATTCTCTCCCCCCGTTTGACGGTATTTCCAAGCCAACTGTAAGCTGTAACCCCATTACAGTTTGCAGTCTGACCAAGCAAAATAGTATCAAGGTATTTGCTAGCTGTTGTGCCTTTCAGAGTTTAATAGTGAAAATAGAAATATAGAACTCAACGAGAAGTTGGCACTGCTTTATATAGATAATTTTACCCTTTGATTAAACAAATTTACATAGTATAACTGCACCAGAGTTTATGGTGTTCGATGCCCGAGAACTTGATTGGTTTTGTGTAAGCTTTGACTTGTTAATTGGTCAATTAAAACGATTTTACTTTATGAGTTGATGGTAGGAATCTCGTGATTAATTCTGGAAAGCCTCTACATAATCGATAATCGAACTCACACTTTTGCTAACTTTCTCGACTTCCTCAATAGATTTTTTAAGTATTTACACCCACCTTCAGCCATTGATTGGATATATGTTTGAAATTTATTAAGAAATATTTCTATATTGCTAATTAGTAACTAGTTAGTTGTTAATTAGTACAAGTTGATTAGAGCGCAGCCAGCTTGATCATCAATGGCTGCAGATGTTGTTTCGTTCGCTGTCGACTTCGCTGTCCAATCAGAGATGACGGATTCCTAGGTCACTTTTGTATAATTCTTAACTCATTGACTTAACACTATTTAAATCACATTAATCACTCCAGGAAATTAAAAACATGAATTTATACAACCCAATAGTTTCTTCAATCCTTAAAATCAAACATCTAAGAAAATTGGGATTCAATGTAACATTCTGCTGGCTACCAGGACATTCTGGCATGGCAAAGAATGAAGGCGTTGTTCTTGCTAAAAAGGGCGTTTCCGAAAATGCACCTTTCGGGATGGCTCTTAGACGTGATGATATTTACCGTTTCAAATCGGCAATAAGGACTTTCTGGCAAAACCAGTGGAGCCTACTTACCAACAATAAGCTTAGAGAGATTAAATTTCGGGACGGAGCCTGGGATACATCCTGCAGGTTCAACAGAAGATAAGTTGTGTAGGCTTGTTTAAGGATTGGCCATAACCAATGACCAACTTACCAATGGCTAATAAAACCCACCTTGTCTGCGTATGCTGTGAATCTGAGCTTTCATTCAACCATATTTTGGTCGAATGTCCTGAGAGTGAGGAGGATCGGATTTCTTTCTTAAGCTCTTGACAATTCAGAATAACCAATATCTGCTGCACTCAATTAACTGGAGTCTTCATTTTTCACCTATTTCTCGTGCAAATCATTTATTTCATTGTTTATTGTAATTATTATCGCGTTCAATTACTTTTTTTCTCTAATTTTACAGACATATGTAACATTTTTATTTGTCATTATTCATATTTTTAAATTATAACATAAAGTTTAAAGTATAATGTTTTTATTTATTATATTTCTTCATTCGATTCCTCTCCCTGTGTCTGAGACAGTACGGTATTTAGGCTTCCATCTCGACAAAAGACTGACATGGAACCCACACACGAGGCTAAAAATACAAAAAGTAAACAGACGCTTTGGACAACTGTATAGACTATTTCGAAAGACAACCCTTCATAATGATTTTAATATACCCTACATTCTTGAACTCATCCCTTCCAAGTTCATAAAATTTCGTGGTAACCTATCCAACCATCCTAATTCCCTAGCACAGTCATTGGACTGAACCAATCATCCCTATCACTTCCTCGGAAACTAAAACGGAAGTTGCCTAGTGAGCTGCTATAAATACGTGACAGTGGGAGTCCTGGAAATGGGCAATTTCTCCAATCATGTCCTGAGCGTGTGTGGCTCTTGCGCTCTTGGTCAGCCTTCGCTGGCTCTTATCCAGTCCAGACTCCGCTTCTTCCTTCGCACGGAAGGGAGGTGACAACCATGTGGACTTGGGGGGGGGGCATCCGGGCTGTTTGTATGTATAGTATGAATGAGCGAGTGAATGAAAATTGTAAATTGGTATGAATGAGATCATTCATCACAATTACTTATAGCCTAATCAGGCAGATTATAATTTTATCATAATAAAATTGTTGTTAATCAGGAAAAAAAAATCAAATTTCTTCTATCTTTCATTGGAAAGAAATTTTCTCCTTTTCTATAAAAGAAGATGTACTGTAAATCCGCCCGAGGTGAATCCGGGAAAGTGCTCGTCGGTCGGTGCCGTTGACTTCTCGGGAACTATTTACTCGGGGTTGTGGGTTGCATCACAGGTCTCACAGAGCACGTTTAACTCCGAAGACATAGAGGGGATTGCTTCTTTCAATGAACATTGACAACAATTATGTAAACATTAGTAGACTGTGCTGATCTCTGCAATATTGGTAGTCATCATGTTTTATTATTGTTATGTAACATTTCGTTTA
This sequence comes from Acanthosoma haemorrhoidale, assembly GCA_930367205.1. NCBI lineage: Eukaryota > Metazoa > Arthropoda > Insecta > Hemiptera > Acanthosomatidae > Acanthosoma > Acanthosoma haemorrhoidale. The sequence continues at coordinate 25,445,004 of OV884014.1, forward strand.
ATCAGGTGTCCTCAGGACAATAATTCAGATAATGAAAACATAAATATATGAACACCAAAAACAATTACATACATAACTAAACATAATTTAAAAAAAAAAAAAACTAATTTTCACACACTATAAATACATTATCCTCCCTTGATTATTAAAGATAGTTGTCGCTTTCTGCTGACCGAACAACAATATAATAATGACTTAATTTGTAATCTTGCGCACAGAGATCGATGTACCGGACCGAATTAGTTTAACAGCATAGTTATGATGTTACCACAGGGTTATATCATTATAGAAACACCTAAAACATAAGATAAATGTTGTTTATCTTTGCAGAGCCTTACTTTGTCATCATGGAGTACGTGACCCTGGGCAAACTCCAGAGCTTCCTCCGCAGCTCGAGAGCTCAGCGCAGCTATGACAACCTCCACGGTAAGAGCGGCTGCCTCACTTCAAGGCAGCTCACCTCCTTCTGCTACCAGGTGGCCAGGGGGATGGAGTTCCTGTCTAGCAAAGGGGTAAGTCTTGATAGGTATATAACGATTCGGTTTGTAGAATGTGTATGTTGTTATCTAGTTAGATAAACTAGGCTGGAAACACTCCGACTTTAAAATAACATTTCAACATTGTTAATAGTGTTTATTAGAGGGTTAAGAAAAAATAAAACGAACAGGCGCATTCCCAGTCACACAAAAAGGTTTATTTGGGAAATGTTTGACTATGAGAGGTTGCAAAGTTTCCTGTGTGTGTATAAATGCAGTGTATTCAAATTATGTACATGGATATTTTACAATGTGCCTTCTCACTAATCTGTTCCCCTTAGTTAATTTCTTTATATTTAGGACCATATTATGTTTGAAGTTCAGCCCTACCGTCTTTAAACTAGAGAGCGCGCCGAGAGCTTATATCACGTGTCAAAAGAAAACGCTCGATTCGAGATTGACGGTTACAATAATCATGTGATTTATATATTGAAACCTTCCTTATTTTTACCATCATTTTTATCTTTGATTCAAGTTGTTTAATGTCTTTGACATAGAAATATATACCATTTGAATCTAGAGGCCCGATCTAGAGGCTAATGTTATGGTAATTAATAAAATTGAGAACTAGGAATTCTGAAATATATTCAAAAAACAATATAAAAAAATATTTCAAATCGTTTTAAATCACGCTAGAACAAATAATTACAAAATATGAAATTGAGCTCATTTTTAATGAATGGATCCACAATAGTAAACAAATGTTGATGACACCCACCTACTGCTTTGTCCGCCTATCCCCCTCAGCACACCATGGTGGTATTCAATAAAAAATCACCTGCTTTTATTTTTTCTCGCGTATGCTGCCTTCTGTTCCTTTGGTAGAACCTTCCCTCTTTTTCCTTTTCAGATTCAATCAATAATTTTCCAATAATTCAATAAACCGTCCGTTTTCCATTATGCATTCTTCAACATTTCAACAATCTGGTAACCGCCAATTCGGGAGCTTGCCAGACACGTTCTTTTTCGACGACTGTGCTAAGACTAACCCTCTTCTGTTCATCCCCACTCGGTTAGTGTTCAATAGTAGTATTAGTAAGTAATAGTATTAGGGGAAGTGGCCGCCCACCATTAGTGAGGGCTCACGACACTCTCTCTCAAATATCATAAATGCCAGAATATATGTTTTACTGTTTTGTACATTTGCGTTGTATCATTGACTGATCCTTTAATAAATCGTGTACTCCAGGTATCCTTTTATTTATCATTAAATATTGAAACGAGAACGTTCAATCAACATTGTGATTTAATGCAACATCGAAATAGGAAGTGCTTTGGTGCAAACTCATTAGAGTCATTAGCTTCGGCGCTTTTGTCACGTCTTGATCAGCTCACCCTTCAGTTTTTGATGTTGAATTAATTGAGAGTTTTAGCCGTTATCCTCATGTGACTACACGATGATATCCAGGTACAATAGATGCTTTAGAAATCACTGTATGCATATTAGTTTTGGAAACAAACTAGTTTCATGCACAAGAACTTTTATAACATTCTGGAATTATAGTCATTTCAAAAGACTCCACTGTATAGGATCTATACCGTGTCATCGGTTTAAGATTTTTTTTGAATACCTTCAAATATTCTAAAGATATAGGTTGTACCTAAATTGAATGTGTTTGTTTTTTTGCTACCTTAAGTCATCAGTTGAGTTCATTGAATCATTTCGAATGTTTACGATCACCTAAGTTACTTATAATTGTCTCATTGTTTCCATGTCTTAATTGCAATAATGTATTTTATGCAATTATGTATTGTCAGTGAGTTCGGCAACGGCGAGTCTATCCTTGTTATTCATGTCGTCGGAAATAATTTTATGCTTTCTAGTTTAAGGGATAATCTTACATTTGTAACATTGCTTGATAATTCTACCTTATGAGGAGTTTTTAAATGTTAGCGGAATTTGCATGCCTTGTGACGCCGATGCTCTTTGAATATAATGTATAATTTTATGTACCTATGTATTAATAAATATAAGGGTTTGCACATTCCATTATACTTCCAGTCTTTCCCCTTATTGGACTCGTCTTAATGGCACGTAATGTGTATTGTATTGTAGTGTATTGTAATGTGAGTCAGCTATTAATGTTGGTTTTTTTTTATAGTCTTGCCAAATTTGTTTTATTATAGCGTAGCTATGGGGTGGATGCATTATCTTTTTTATTTCTTATCGGGGTCATTTTTTTAAAGATTCGTTTCTTAATAATTTCGTTAATAATTTATAACACGTTCCTAATTTCTATATAGTTTTTACTTTTCAGAATTTTCTATTCTATATGTGTATACGGCTAAATATACGTTTCCATTTGTCGCAGTGGTATTCGAATATGAATCAGCATGTTCACAGCTCGTTTGAAACGAACAAATTAACACGTGCGACAAGCTACCCTCAACCCATTTGATAGTATTCCAATGGATTATGGAAAAGTGTAATCCTTTTGAATACATTTAAATAAAAAATGATTTTAAGGATGGCTTTTGCTTACAAATAATGTAACCATGCTGAGTTATTCTTAGGCAAAACTTTCAATATTGGTATAACGGTAGTCCATCATACTTGGGATGACAAAGGAATTTTCCCTTAGAGATGGAGCATAATTCATCGCATGAAAATTTGAGTATAAAACCAGTAGCTATTCCTGCATTGTACACACATTAACTTGTGGCTAGTGCCCAATAACTTATAGCATCTATAATCATGCAAATATCTATGAAGCGATATCACGAACAGACTTCATATTTTTTCGCTACGAATTGTCTAATATTAATTTTTAAATATGTTAACAATAAACATGACTATAATAATATAATACTACTACTGTATTATTTTAGATAATACACCGGGACTTGGCTGCCCGTAACGTCCTAGTCAGTGCTGATCACACTTGCAAAGTGGCAGATTTTGGCTTTGCAAGAGATGTTATCGCCAATCACATATACGAGCGGAAATCGGAAGGCCGTCTACCTATCAGGTGAGTCTAGTCATATCAAGACAAATGTAAATTAATATCTAGTTATTATATGTTATTGCTAGTTGTGTAGTTATATATATATATCAGAAATTAAACAACTTTTCTCTCACTAACGTTTTTGAGCCAAGTGTTAAACAGTCCACTGTATAATTACAATATACAGTCAAGTCCTCTCGTAGCCAAAATGTATTGGGATAACATAGAAAAGAAATATATAACGACCGATAACTTCCCATTTTTTGGAAAAATTAAATTTTGGACGTTAAAATTAATGGGTACCGAAGATGAAATTAATCAATATTTTGGTTATCTAAACGGTATCGAATTCCCCACCTGGCCTAAGGCAAGTTATACCTTCAAAACTTTTAGAAAAACATCTATGTTGGCTGTAGAGGACTTGGATTTTTATTTTCATTGTATAAAATGTTAATCTATTTTTATTTCATAAAACCCAATTCCCATGTCATAAAATAAAATAATGTATAGCGTGAAGAAAATAATCTTCAATCATGTTCTGGAGTGTTGACATTTAATTCAGCACAAACGGGCATCGTACCAATTTCCTCACTTCAAAATCTCTATAAAATGAATCGTGATCATGATATGGTCATAATTTTTTCGAAATCAATGCAGTCTATATCCATACGGCGTACACCGTGTTCTTGGAATGATACGCCCGTGAGTATGTGACTCCTCAATACCATCCTAGAAACGCTATTACGATGATTCGACTCAAGCGAGCTCAAACGCTCTGAAATATAGTATTTTATTATTTTGAAGAACGTTTATGCGCAAGTCCATCGTTATCCAATCCATGACATTATTATATATGTTGAACTACACGACATGAACTGAATGAGTCATAAACGTCGCAAATAATTGTATGGCTTGATAATAAAAATGGATATGGAAGTATATTTTGCGATATTTAAGTTTTGAAATAATTAATTATATAGGCCTACTGTATGTGAAAAGTACACGTTGCAATTACAATACCAGCAGCTTTTCATGAGCTTTTAAATAAAAATCCAGGACCCCAGCGTCTCTTGTTGCTTTTTTAAAACTGATATAAAAGAAGATACTTAATAAAAATCTTAATCGACCGAACCTCTTTTTCAATTTCTCAAAAAAGAAAATCAATTCTTTGCTGCATTGACCCGGTTTGGGTCTCAATCTCAGGACCGGTCGGGTGCTCTACCTCTGAGCTATCCCAGCTCGAACGCATAAGGGATCAAAACAATAATTAATAAAGAGGATTAACATCACTTCTTTACATGATGTAATTTACAAATAACTGGGCCGTAGACCAAATGCAAAATTGACGATAGCACATGTTAAACATTATTTACATACGAAATCGGCATGTTAAAAAATGGGTGACCACTCAAGTTATTACCACTTTTAATTATCGCCAAAAAGTTTTTTATTAGGCATACTCCAAAAATTCAAATTGAGCACCTAAAACACATACTAAGTTTTAACCAATTATTCTTAAGATAAGACTTTTTTTTTCGTTTTTTAGCGTGTTCGGCAACACTACTTTGTTGAGTTGTGTTTTGAAAAAAAAAGCAAAAACAAAAATGTGCTAAAAACGAGCAGTATGACGAAGCCAATGCAACATGATTGGGGATGCAGAGCTCCGATCTGACCATTAATTTTTTAAAGTTTATAATACAAAGGCTCTCACAAAACAAAATCTAGTAATCAATACAAAATTCTCAAGGCGTGGGTTGATTTTATTAACATACAAATAGGCTTCCATTTGACTCACGGTTTTAATTTGTTCAAATCCAACATGTGTCAATCTCTTCTAGATAATGTTTCGTTTATTAATACTAACATGATCCATTCTTCTAAACACTTAATTTGATTAAAATTTCAAAATTCTTACATTAAATTAACGTATTAAAAAAGTTAGTCAGCTGTACAACTTTATATACTGCGTAAAATACATAGATACAAGAAATATACTTTCTAAATGTTGTAAATCGAAATATGTCAAAATAAAGGGGCTTAAAAACATAGAAAAATATCTTATTTAATGTTTAGAAAGGAATTCTTTCAAATTTGTTCCATTTGATTATTTACCTTTTTAAAAATATTCCCCAATTTACGGGGAACGGGTTGAATGCTCTCCTTAGAGTCCAAATTGATACCGAAGCAATTGTAATAAATTATTATAGCTGGGTAAATTTTTCTCGTTAGCGAAACGACATCAAAGGATCAAAATAGTGGGTAATTTACGAATATTTAGTAAGCTAAATCCTTTTATCTTAACAGAATCTTCACCTGTATAATTCTATTGACAGGTGGATGGCACCGGAATCACTGTACGACAACGTATTCTCCGTAAAGTCTGACATATGGAGCTTCGGCGTTGTGATGTGGGAGATAGTCACACTGGGATCAACGCCATACCCGGGTCTCTCCGCACAGGAAGTGATGCGCCAAGTGAAAGAAGGTGAGTCAATCCCCAGTTACTAATACAGTATCTTATTGTTGCCATTATTTTATGTCGATGATTAGTTTTTGTAAATTAAAATATTTTGTCACCAAACTATAGTTTAGGCTATTCAGTTTTTGCAGATTTTTAGGATATTGTAGGGTTTGTAATTGTGATGTTATTGTAGAGTTTGTAATTGTGACGTACTTGTAGAGTACAAAGGCTATGTAGTCAATAATCGTCAATAATCGTCTTGGCACAAAGCGTACCAAATAGTACTAAACACTTGGCTGCCATGACTTGCGATTTACATATCTTGAGTGTTTGATGAGAAGACAGATTGGCCAACTCGAGCCAATTCTAAGACCTAATGGAACCTAGAAGGCCTTGCACATTCTTTGAGTCAAACCTCCTGTATTAACAGCCTTAACTTTTTTTTTTAATTATGCCATTGTTGTGAGTTTTTTTTACTATTAAAGCGTTATTAAGTCGTAATGGGAGTTAGGCCGTTAGTTTTAGTAAGAGCAGAGCATATAAGTAGCATTTAATAGGAAAATTGGTCGATTAATATTTCTCAAGCTTGAACAGAGAATATTTGATTGGTTTTTTTTTTTTTTTTCCTTTTTTTTTTCTTTTTTTTTTTTTCTTCATAGCCCCTTTAAATTTACAGATAATTATATATAATTATAGATCCTCTGTCGAATCTCTTTACAAATTATTTTGTATTTCCTGTAGCATCACTACATTATATACAGGTTTTGTTATTTTATAGAAATTATATAATGAATAAACAAGTATAATGATATACATTCTACATGACTTGACTGAACTGACTAATAAGGTGATGGGGCTCACCTTTTTGATCAACCTTAAAACTAACTTACATACTAATTCTTATCCTAATTTTTCCCCGACAGTCTGTTGCCATCGATGCGGGAGGGGTGGTGGGGTCATAGTGTTAAACACTGGATTTGTCAGGTGCTGCAACGAGTCAAAAAACTTAATGTGTCTCCGGCGGATGAACTCACCCACCAAGGAACCTCAGTATATGAAGGTGCACAGTTTGTAAAAAGTGTTGGGAAGCTTAAAGATAAGATAAGATGATAAAAATAACGTGGATTTTAAAATATGGTGCACACTATCCCATATTTAAGAAACATTTCCAACAAATTAAGGAATATGTTGATAAAAGTTTGCATTGATGCAGCCTTTAAAGTAAAATAACTTTGCGCAAGTCAATTTCCCACAGTATACCTATTTAATTAAACGATAGTCTAGGCATGTATAGAATAGAGTGTGGGGTATACACACCTAATAAACACCCAACGCCTGGGTATTTAGACTGTACAAAAGGACTGCCATAATATGGATTGCCACTCCGGGGAGACAGAGAAACAAATTTGCTTACCTCGGTCTATCACCTCTGCCAACAATGTTCCACCTTCTATAATAACATTAATACAAAGGGAAAACAACACCTCGTGAGTAAGGTTTTGGATGCGTATCACTGAATAGGGTTAATTACACCGACAAGATGGCTACAACACAGGTGACTCTGACCTTGACTCTCTTTTGTCATATTCACTCTACACCCCACCAGGTGACTTCGAACCAAAATGACGTCACACTGGCGTGATCAGGGAAATGCAAAAAAAAAAACACATGTTGGTAGAACAAAAAGAAAATTATTGATCAGATGCAAAGAATATCTGATACAAAAAACAAGCCAAATCTGCCAACATCTACAGTTAGAAGGGCACCTTAGAGTTGCATTGCTACACTCGGTTTATGGTGGTAAGCGGCGTAATTTATCGGTTAACTTTGGAAAATTTGTATTTATTACAACTAAATTACAGACCATTAATTAGTACGAGTAATTTAATATTTATTTATTTAGTAAAAAGAGACTAAAGATGCCAAAAACCATAAAAGAACGAGGAAACCCAGATTAACCATTCCACCAGAATTACCTTTATTTCTTTTTATTTATTTCTCTCCCACAAACGAATCTGTCCGACTTCCGTTTCTCATAACACTGACTTTCTTTTTAACTTTGAATAAGGACTATTTGAGCTGGAGTATTTATAATATCTCTCTTCTATTATTATTACATCACATAAATACTATTACATGTATACATATATTATGTATTTTTTGTGTTTTTTTCCTTAGCTCTCATATTTTTAAGATTATGGATAAGGGGAAAAAAAAGGAAATATATTATGTTTTTTTTTCCCTCATAGCTATTTTAAATTTACAGATAATTATAGATCCTCAGGCGAATCTATTTACAAATTATTTTTGTATTTCCTGTAGCATCGATACATTATGTACATGTTTTTTTTCCTAAGCTCTCTAGTTAGAAATTCAGGATGAGGGAAAAATATAGAATTTTATATATTTAGGTTAATCGGATCTTTGTACTAGGAGTACCTGCTTGAAGGTGGTGTGAGAGGATATTTTTTTTTCTTTCTTTCATAGCCCCTTTAAATTTATAGATAATTATATATAATTATAGATCCTCAGGTGAATCTATGTGACAGGTTATATATTATATATTATTGCTACATTATTAATTATATGAGAAACTATTTTAAGCACCTGGCGGACATGTATATATAATGATAACTTTGCAGTGTGCTCTGAATTTCATTTATTCAAATACACAAGAAGGATCAATCGTAATTACTTCCATTAGTTATAATCTCATTAGTCGTGACATCGAACGAAAACATAACCTTTCTGATTGTTAGTGTATATATAAACCATATTAAATTGTATGTGCATACTAGAGTAACACAAGAATAATTTCAAATATTAAAGAAACAGTTTTAACATTACTTACACACTTAGGAATCGTGTGTTATGGTACATCCTTTATTACAACACCTTGTAAAAGGCGTATTTATTTTTTAGTTGATAACTTTATCATAATAACATAATAACTTTTATAAACAATTATTAAACCTACTCTTTTCACTAACTTTTACATTCCTCAAGTCCTTGTTCGGAAATAATTAATGGTTTAAAGTTTCATTTCTCGTGTTTAAGATCTTGGTAAAAAACGGAACATGAAAAGAATTTTAAATATATTCCAAACAAATTAAAAAATTGAAATCCTACGGTGCAAGTATATAAGTATATTTAATATATAAATATAAAAATCTATTGTACCTGTCTTCTCATCGGGTTATAACAGTATTTTTAAATAAATAAAATTAAGTGTTTTGTCACAAATATTGAGTTATTCGTACAGGCATGAGCGTAGGATCATTTGATAATTTACGAATCTGACATATCTCGATTTTGTTGCTACATTTCATGTCAAAAATAATATTGCGTTTGCAGTTGATGTAAAAAAACTTTAGGTGGATAAACCGATTTAGAAATGTAACCGGTAATATTTATTTAATTTCATTTATTATTATTCCCTTTTTTTTTCTTTTAATTTAATTTTGTATTGTGCTTTTTTTCGTATTTTGTATGTTAACAAATTCTCGGATATCTTATAACTCTGAGCTAATGGGGAAAACACTAGCGAAACATATGATCCTCTGATCTACTTGCAAAAATGTTTCCACAAAATTTGTTCTATTGGATTCTGTGAACTCTCTTCTTTCTTTGCTCACTCTACCACTTGCTAGGATTCTCTTCCTCTTAATATTCGTCATGCTTTTTCCTTAGTGCTTTTAAAGCAGTCGTATTCCCAATCCCTCTTTACTATTTAGACGAACGCTTGTTATGATGACCATATAAGATTACTATTATTTAACTTTAGGTGGATAAACCGATGGATGCAACCTTGTAGAAATGTAACCACTAATATTTATTTTATTTCTTCATTATTATTCCCTTTTTTCTCTTTTAATTTAATTTTGTATGTTTCTTTTTTCGTTTTTTGTATTTTAACAAATTCTCGGATATTTTATAATTTGAGGTATGCGGGGAACAGATCCTTTTTTGTAAGCCTTAGTTGGATTAATTTATTTTTACTTTATTTTTATTTATAAGGCTACAGTCTTGAACTTATCCCTTCCAAGTATATGAAATTCCATAGTAGCCTTTCCAACCACCCTAATCCCGTAGCACAGTCATTGCACTGCGCCACTCATCCCTATAACCCTCCTCGGAGACTGAAACGGCAGTGGCCTAGAATATACAATTTTTTCTCAGATGAAATTCTGACCTATTCTAACCCAGTTTTCTTTTCTTGAAGGCACTAGACTGGAGAAGCCGGAACACTGCAAACGAGAAGTGTACAACATCATGTTCTACTGCTGGGAGCCGGAGGCGGAGACGAGGCCCGACTTCTCCCAAGTTGTGGCACTCCTGGAAGGGCTTCTGCTTACCGAGACCGACTACATAGAGCTCCAGCGGTTCCCAGACCACTCCTACTACAATATGGTTTCACTGTCCGGGGAGAAAGTATAGCAATCAGGGCGCATATGGGCCTTGTAGCGTGGACCACCGAGGGGCATTGTGAAATGTCCAATGCGTTGGAAGAAGTGTTCCAAGTATGAGGTTCGCGCTACAGACTTGTATAGCAATATTTTCAAACTAAATATATGAATCGGTGCAGAGACCCATATCAGTGAAGTTAAAGCGAGGCCAAATCGATAACTACGGTTCCCTGAAAAATTATTTCGAGTTGATTAGTTATTCGTAAAATATGATGGAATAAATTTTAGGCAAGTTTAACTATTAATAAGTAATGTAAAATAATAACCTCAATTTTAGGGAGACCTATCGGTAAAATATCAAGGGGTATCGAGTAACAAAAGGGTTTCTTGTCAGGTGTAATTATAAAAAAACATTTAGTAGTATTTTGGCAAGTTATGAGAATTATTTAAGTCCTATGAAGAGTGTTTTTTTGTACAGTTCAAGTCCTAAAACCCCCCATCGGATTGAATTGAAAATAACTCAGAATGAAATCTGGGTATTTTTTTTGTTAAAGCAACGATAAATAGTACAATTTTTTTTAAATCCGAAGCCGATGTATATCTACATCTGAGGTTATTCGCTTAGCAATCAAAATATATAAGCAGTTAGACATGTGGTATAATCCTTTTCAGCCATCAAGAAGACGTAGAGAGGATGTCATTATTTTTGTTAAATTTATGGCTGTTAAAACTTATTAAGGCTCAAAGATTTATTAAAGTCCGTAGTTCCCCAATGGTCTATAATCAAGGATCTGATTTCATAAAAGGGTTTTGTAATTAAAATCATTTCCTTAATTAATGTAGATATATCACATTCAAAGCTTAAGTAAGGTTACCTTCCAATGGCTTACTAAGGATCGGGGCTGTCTAAACAAACCTCATTAAGCAAACGAGCATGTATTAATTTTCAAAACAGCCCTATGATAATATCCATGAATGCTTACATTGAAAGTTAGCATTTACCCTTAAGTTACTGTTACCCCTTTTGAGGGCCGAACGAGCGTCCATGTAAATACCACTGCTGAAGTACAACTTGGGTGAAGAAGCAATTTATACGTACTTACTAGCTTCATGTACACCAAGTTTTTCATCAAAGTAATTTATTCTCACTGTAATGTACGGTTGGTATTATATTGAAAATGTTTTAAAATTTCGTTTGAATAATAAATTTTGTTTTATTCGATTTCATTAATGTATAAACTTCAAATAATATTATTTTTCGGTTCAAGGTTTTCTTGTTAATACTTTGTAAATAATATGTATATAAATATTAAATTTCTGTTAATAAATTTGTATTTTTAATAGTCTGTGTTTTATTAAGCCTATGTTACTATTTGTTATAGTTAGTTCACCCAAAATATGAAGGATTTTTTCAAACCTAGTTGAACGCCATTCAGTATCTCCCACAAAACAGTGCTTTGTTTTGTTTTAGGAATTTATTGGTTGATTTTTATTGAAGTTTATTAAAAGAGTCCTTCACCTATATCTAAACTACATGTTTTTTTGTTTATTTCAAAACCCTTTATTTATTATATACAGATTCGACAATCTGGAATCTTCACATAAATGCACGTCGTGCTAATTATATTTACTGTAGCCTAGCTACATTTTATATGATGTTCGAAGTTTCAAGAATTTTCCTATGCCAAGGCTGATGTACAGAATACATGGAGTGTGAACATGGAAAGTGATAGGGCTCCCTAGACCTCAAATTCACAAAACAGCTCCACAGGATCAGTGATTGTGGGGTCCGGGAGGTTGTGTCGATCGACAACCTGCCATTCAATTGAAGCTCTACAGCTGTGTTACCCCGCCTCCCAAAACCGACTATTGTCGGGCCGACTGTGAACTATACCGATCACAACTAGGCCACCAAATGACTTACGGTCGTGTTCTCCACACAACAGAGGAAGTGGATTGACAGGTAGCTTTCCTAAACGAGGTTATAGTCGACGGAGCTGACACTGACATCCCTATGTTTAGCCCGAAGCCACCTACGCTACAAAAACCATATATAAAGCACTTTAGAGTTATACAGAACCATATTCTTTGACCTATTGCACTACGCAGTAATTAAAAGAATAACTGGTGCCGAACAAGGAATCGTCGAGCTAAGAAAGGTGTTAACTCTCTTACGCCACGAAATCGTGGCTTGATGACAAATTGGAAGATGGCGAGGTTGCACGAACGGCTTGGTGGATTACACGGCGGTCACCGTAAGTTTTGGAAGCTCCTTAAGACCAACCACTAGTAAGAAAGACTCAGGCTTCCGCCTTTATAACGGTGACAACCTTCACACAGAGGAAGAATAGGCAAAAATACTGACGAAACTGCATGTTCAAAAAGAGCTTATTATTATTATATATATTCCAAATAATTCTATGAGAAAATAGATAGAAATGAGAAAAAAAAAGCAAGACTGCCTGATAAATAAATGAAGCTAAAACTTAGTGTAACGCCTAATTTATTTTCTTAATGCCTAATCATTTTTATTTGTTCATTACTTCAAATAAGCACGGTCGTCACGAGGGAGTGCCTAGTTACCCTAGCCCTAGTGACGAAGTGAGCTTGATTAGGCTATGACCTGGACAATGGCGGGTCTTACTGCTGTACTATCTGACTCCATATATGATAGGTATGTGCCCCGACAGTGCACTATGTTCAGGAGAAGAGGTATAGGGTAGGGAGTTTATGTGGTTTTGGAATGACCACGAATTCACACTCAGTATCTGAGGGTAGGCGAAAACCGTTCGGATTCCAAAGACAAGTGTTAACCGGTCATAGAGGCAGTCTGGATCACTGGGGGAGACACTACTAGGTAAAGTTTGTAGGGCCACAGGTGACCGTCGTCCGAAAGGAAGAAATCTTTTCCAAGGAGGTGCTAGTTTTAGCGAGACGAATGCAGAGAATCCAACTAGGAAGGTGTGGGGTCTACAACTCCAGACTAAAACATAGCGAGGCTAGGAAAGAGAGATGCAGAGGTTTTCATAAATGAGAAGGCCAAATCTAGAAACATCAGTGCAGCTGCAAGTACCGGTCCAGAAAGCTGTAGTTAGAATGATTTATCGGCTAATACTAGGGGGTATATATAGCCTAAGTAGCCAATGCGCTGGGGTTTTATTCTCACTAACCGTATTGCAGGCTTGGATGAATTTTTAATGTTCTAGACCAGGAACAAGCCCCAGGGGCTACCTGATCCGCTCTGCAGGGGCTTCTGAACTTGTTTTTTGCAGCTACGTCTTTTATTGCTTACAATATTTACACTGATATGAATTGTGGTTTGGTAATATTATTTACATTCTTTTAAATTAATTTACAACATATTATAACCAATTCGCAATATATATACAATAGATTATAGGGTGATTTATCTTATGTAGTTAGCAGTCGCTACAAACTCTTTTTAATTTGGTATAGATCCCTGAAATACTAGTAACAACTACAAAACTACAATATATATGTATATGCTATTTAAAAAGAAATGAGCTATATTTAATAATAAGTATATATATATATATATATATATATATATATATATATATATATAAGATTGGTTAGGCCTTCTTCTTATAACAATAAGTAATCTGTTTATCTGTAAAACAAAAGTTTATTTAATTGATAATTAGTTTACAACTATTACAAATAAAATCTAAATCCATACTTGTAAAACAAAAGAAACAACAATTACAGTTTATTGTTATCACTGTTTGCACTTTACTTGTTTCACACTCAAAACCTTTTGAAAACCTTCTGGTCATATGTCTCTAGCTCCACCTAGTGGCAGCCAACTGAAGCACGCGCGTGATATACAAAGCGCTGCTAATTTAATTGAAGAAAGCTTACTTTCTTTACATCTCCCCCTCCCACTGTGAAAATTCTCGTGAGAATTTTTATTATATAATGTTTATTCTGCTGGTATCAGTTTATACCAGTTTACATATATATATATATATATTTAATAAGTAAAAATATATGGGTCTCGTAAATTACTACGAGTTGCTACGATACGCATGTTGTAGATATCAGTTTCAAGTACTTTAAAATTGTCATTATATCACAAAAAAGTATAATTATTATTTTTTAATCATTTTCGTCTGCCTATGTGAATAGTGTGACATGTAAAGAATCTGTCCTGCGAATGAACTCGGCAGTAGTAATATAGCAAAGGTTAGACCTCGAGGAGATGTTCCCTGCCACTTTCAATTCAGTCAGGGTTTGTGGAAAATGCGCCTGAAGACAAGGTGTATGCAGAAACTGTTCTTGCAGGCTACTATGGAATGACTGTTATTTCTGTCGAATCTTGTCATGTATCTGAAATATTTGTATGTTTGTATGTAATATTTGGTTTGATATGTACCATGGTCCGTTTTTGACATGTCAAAGTGTTATAACCTCAACCCTTGCTGGATTACTTTTTGATGCTGATCCCAACAGTTCAAGTCAATAGTTTGACCGTTACAAGCGTGTGTTTCCATGCAAATCAAGGTTTAGTCCTAAGGAGCATACATTTGCGGAAATATTTAATGGGTATACTTGAAAGCACGAACGTTGGTTGTGGTTGTCAAGAGGGTATGAGAGCAATGTTGGCGTCAGAATCACCTCTCAAGATGTTAGAGTGTTGAGCAACGTCAGAAGGTACAGAGGAAATTATGAAAAGGGTTCCGGGAAATCCTCTTGCGGTACTTCTGCTTTCATCAATAAGGTCTGCATAACTTCAATGCTAACCAATATTTGTAAGCTCCAAAATGATTTTAAAATTATAAATTAAACGCATAGAAATAGTTCCATTATCTTGCAGGTATTTCGAAAACTTCATGTCCACGATACTCAAGCTGCACGGAAGGTTTAAACTGTTGAGTAACGTTATCGGTCAAAAATTGGTGTTTGTGCTCATATTCGTCCATAGTAGCTTAAACATTTCAAGAGGTTTGTCAGCAGTTTTCAGAAAATAATTGGTTAAATATTTCATATCCAGGTTTCAAATTCATTTGTCTAATGGACAAATTCCGCTTTTTCGGAAGCAATCTAGTCAACTTTCGAAATGGGAAACCACTCAAACACCGGAGTTTATTAACAATTAGTGGATACTTCAATTGAATTCTAGGGGCGACCAGGGCGAGGTTGACCAATAATGGCATTTCCCTACTTTTAAAACGGAAAACCACTCAAATACTTCAGTTTCTCCCATATCATCATCCTTGTTGTAGGTCGGTTTTAACATTTCAAGAGTTTTTATGCCAGTTTTTCCGAGCAGGAGGCAAAACTTCACTATCAGCCATCACACAACAGTCACATATTAATTAACATAAGCAGAACGGAACCTTCTTAAGAGACAGAACTTGGTATGCTGACTGGTGAAAAGTTGCTCTACACGGTCCTACCGTCGAAACGCGGTACTACAAAAACTCGGCCACATACAAAACAGTTCGGCTTATTACATGTATGCCCTCGTAGGGCGATTCATAATGGTTAAACGTATATTTTAGTAAATAATACGTGTATTAAAAAAAAGCCTTTTGAAGGCTATATCGTCCTAATTTTGTTTCCCTTAGATCCAGCGTCAAGAAATATGCGTCACTCGGCTTGATTGTGCAATAACTAATTTTTTTAATTTCCAAACCCACATTCCTCCGTTTTCCGACACTCCCAAAAAAAACTCCATACCACCATTTTAAATTTCATGTGCTCTTATGATTCTCATGACAAATGAAATGGTCGTGGAAACTTTCATCTACGGGCCAATCTTTTTTTATTCATCTCATTTTGCGTGTACTATATATAGAACCGTTTTATCTAAGACATTTTTGACATTCTAAGATGAGATAGAGGGTTGATTTTTGTTTTAATTTAAGTAGAACTCGATAGATATAATATATATAAAGGTTTAAGTGACCTTGAAATAAAATGCCGTGGGTGGAGGAGGAAAACCGTAAAGAATCCGGTGTCGAGGTGGAGAAGCTCTGAGAAGCGAACTTGTGTTAAAAGTTTTACGAACGGTCCGGCCCTCACCTGTCGAACGCCTGAGGCTGGACATAAATAGAGTTGTCAGAGTGCTCAAGTACTTTATATACAGTGTACGATTGAATAAAACTTCGCAGCTAAATCGTTAGAAAGAATAGCTGTAATTCGCTTCTTGACGTAAGAGCAAAATATAATTCAAACCATATACCATTAAAAAGCCATGATAAACTATTAAGCCCCAAAATATATTACATATCATTTATCAGAACGTCCAGATCTTTAGTTCTATACCCTCCACTCAATATGATCAAATATTACAATTTTTTTAATAACTAAAAAAATGGGGCAAAATGATATGGCTTAATAGTATGGCCCTAAAAAAATCACTCAAGTCAGTTAGTTGAGGATTTTTTTGGGAAAAGAAATCAAACGACGCAATAAACAGTTAGATAGTGCAAAATTTATTCAATTACCTTGTGTAATGCTTGGATTTAATCTTCTACATGTGATAATGATTTGATAGAAGAATGTTTAGGAAAGGGCAGGGGTTCATATAGTGCAAAAGAACGTATACCTACCACCCTTTGGTACATTAGGGTGTGGAGACCCCATTAGCATCTATAATACTATATACATATATACCTATAGATATATAATTATAATACATATATACCTATAGATATATAATTATAATATATAATTATAAGTTAAGGTTCGGGCATCGTAGGTATCCAGGCTAATCCCCAAGTCATCGGGATGTTTACATGTAAACATGTAAACATCCCGAATGTATACAGAGAGGATTAAAAACTCTAAATAAACAGTCTTTTGACAACTTTCGATCTGTGCTTTCATTCAACCCTTTTCATTTTTTTCAAGTTTTTCGTTGACGATCATTAACTTATATCAGTATATTATATACTTTATATAGCTGTGGCCCAAAGAGACAGCTTTAATTAATTGTTAAGAAAAACCAACGGTACTTCAAGCTGTATTTACAAGACATTTAAATGATTTATCTGTGATGTTTCTCATTTGGATGACATGATATTTGCGACAAAAAAAAAATAAGATGTAACGCAAACATCTTCAATCTTATGATGTAACACCACATTTAATAAACACTTCGTTTAATGCATATAAGGAAATAGGACACAGTACGTATAAATAAAATACAAAAAAGTGGGATAAAGGGCTTAAGGGAAACTAATGAATTAAACATAAAGCCCTAAATATCCGGGAGAGGGTCATCGGTTGGGTAACGTGGGCTTTTAGCTCAGCGATGATTTATCTCCCTTTCTTACAACTGTTCGCATGCATGGAGCCATAGCCTATTGAGGGTGGGTATTGATCTGTGTCCATTCAGCGCGTGGTCATCCACCGATCAACCGTGAAGTCGATAATGATTGCACCCTATTGCATTTTATACACGTGTGCATAAGTTATCTAAGTGACCCGATATCGGGTGTTGAATCCTACGGTTTACTAAATATTCAAAGTTCCAGCCTCTAAGGTTTTGTTTCATTTAGATTCAGGTACTTAGCGTGTAAATTTATTAGTAGCTAATGAACGGAGGGCATATTAAACGCCCTGGTCGTCTTGACTGGAGTACGAAAAAGTGAATATTTTGACTTATATGAAAATTGTATTTTATTTCTCTTTTTACTGGCTTAAATGTTTTTATTTCTGCCCACCCCCTTTCCTAACATGTTAATCAACAAACTATAATATATTGTTCAAATCATGCTAGGACGTGAGAAGTATCTAAAACTCATTTTCTTATGCTTCATGAGTACATTTCATGATAAAGCTTGATTATAAGCCGACCATCCCTGTGCTTTAAGAGCTGAGGTACTGACTTCAACCTGTGGCTCTGTTACCATACCTTCTTCGCATTTTTTTTAGAAGGGACATGGTTCAGTTCGTGGTTCATTCAGCCTCGTGATGATGAGTTTTATATGTTTGGGGACATTGTACCGCATATACAGGGCATCCCTTCCTCGACACGATGACCGTTATTTAATAGAATAAAATATTACGCAGGGATTGTCTTATATACTCACTAACTCCAGCCTAATTCAAGTATGAAATATGTACAGAGGATAAACAGTGATAAACAGTCTTGTGACAACTTTCGATCTGTGCTTTCATTCAACCCTTTTTCTGTTTGTCAAGATTTACGTTGACGATCATTAACTCATATATATATATATATATATATATATATATAGCTGTGGCCTAAAGAGACAGTTGTAATTAATTGTTAAGAAAAACCAACTGTACTTGAAGCTTCACAAGACAATTAAATGATGTATCTGTGATGTTTCTCATTTGGATAAAACAGGTTTGTGTATGATATTTGCGACAAACAGAATTAAGATGTAACGCAAACAACTTCAATCTTATGACGTAACACCACATTTAGAACGATCTGGTAATAAACGCGTGGATTAATGGGACTTGGTGACAACTGCTTCAAGCTCAAGTTTTTTTTCTGGTAACTTTTACGATCACGCGCTCACTTTGGTCTGAAAAACATCCGATTGATCAGGTTTGTTTATTTATTTAATTTTGTCCTAATATTTCCAAATAGCCGTTTGGGTGGTAAGTGTTTAGACTCTTCTTGAGTCTGACCTGGATTGCGCTGAACCGTCCAACTTATGGTGGATCAGTCTAGTGTTCTTAATTCGTGATGTGAACTAGCCTGACGATTCTGAGGTACACATTATCAGGTTCATCATAGGTGTGGAAGTCTTTCAAAAGTTGATATTACTGAAGGAATATTACAGAATGAGTCATTGAACACAATTCTGTTTAACGTATAACTTGCAGGTATGGAAGAATTCTTTAGGTAGAAAGGTGTCTAAATTTCTGCAGCTAGAGGCATTCTACTCCTTTCTTATATTGATGAACACTTACACCTATAAAAAACAACTAGTTGATTGAATGCCAGGTTGATGCTTAATGAGGTGATCATGACAACTTCATTATTGTATTATGTCCCTGTGTCAATCAAAAAAAAAGAAAATCCAATTTCTTTCAAACGTCATTGATGCTTCCTAGGAACACGCCAGGCTTTGCGATTCGATCAGAGACAAAAAAATCCTTACATAAGTTGGGTGATTTTGAAGAAGCAGTTTAATTCTTAGGTTACATTATTGGAAATAGGACCATAGGTAACCCAAAGCGTGTCAAATCTTAAACTTAGTGAACTTATGGTTTTTGATAACAGAACACCTTCAAGGAATCACAACTGGAGCTTACAAGTCAACAACTTTCTTCATGACATAGGAGAAGGAGTCTCTGTCTAGATCCTAAGAGAGTGAAGCGCAGAATCAATGAAATCCTAGACTTATGCAGATTACATCGCATTAATCTTGAAAGAGAACTTGTCTCACAATCTGCATCTCACTGTATACAGAAATCCCTATAATAAGGTTCAGTATAATGGCGACGCATGTTTCTTAAATATTCGCGTATTGACAGCCCAGTATGGCTATATAGGTCTAATAAAACTACTAATACAGAATAAAATAGCATGAATAGACCCACAGACACATTGCCCTCTCTGCTATAGGAAAGAAACTGAAGATCTTCATCACTATTTACCTGCCCGATGTACAATATCCTACGTGGTTCATTTCTTAACTATTTTTGAAATGATCATGATCTGGTCAACGTAATCCTTTTACTGGATTAGAGTTGAAAATAATTTATTATTTCTTCTGCGGAGTAGTGAAATATCAGAATATGGAATAAAATGTGGTATTACTTATTTTTTATTTTCTTATTTTGATTTACTGCCGATATATTTTAGTATTTAAAAAGTGTACAATTCATTTTCATCATCTCAGTTAATAAATCATAATTACTTGAGGCAATATCTAAAATTATTTAAAGTGTGTATTTTTTTAAAATTTTAAAGTATTTACCAGTATTAACTGTGTTGATGTAAAGTCTATAAAGCCAGGCTCTTTTCAATAGGGTACTACCCTATATACAAATTATAATAAAACAAAAAGTAAAGGCTAGAATTGAAACTCTTAAAGATTTATTTCAAAATAACCTTGCTATGTTTTAGTCCGGCGTTGTTAGACCCCTCACCTTTCTAGTGGGATTCTCTGTCTTCGTCTCGCTAAGAATCCTTGGAAGGGATCGCTTCCATGCGGACGACGGTCTCTGGGGCCCTACAAACTTTACCTAGTAGCGCCTCCCCCAGCGATTGAGTCTGCCTCTCTCCGGTATGCACTCGTCTTTGGGATCCGGACGGTTTTCGCCGACCCTTAGATGCCGAGAGTGAATTCATGGTCATTCCAAGACCACGTAAACTACCTAGCCTGTACCTCTTCTCCTGAACATAGTGCAATGTCGGGGCACTCCTTCTAAGATCTTATGGAGTCAGATCTATACGATTCATGAGGAGATTTCGTTTCTTCCTCTTGTATAATGCCTAATTGTTTTCCTGCAGGTTGATTACGCTATTATTTCCTAGATGTTGTCTGGGCATCAAACATCACGTAATTAATTCTCGAGGAGATTTAGTTTCTTCCAGTTATATAGTGTCTAATTCTTTTCCTGCTGGTTGATTTCGCTATTATTTCCAAATAATTTCTCACATTACAGCCTACAAATGATATTGATGAAATAAAAAGCGAAGCCAATTTATTAGTAGTAAGTATTCTAAGCAGTAGAATTTCAGAAAACCCTTACTTTTCCTTTAAGGAATCGGTTTACTTTAACGGTAGTGTTTAGTATTTCAAAAGAAGGAGTTGTAGTTCCTCAGCTCGTGTTCCTGTAGCAGTCGGATACTTGATATAGTCATTTAAGAGTGTCCGATTGCTCTTAGGGAAAGTTCCGGTCTTTGTCATAACTGTACTAAGCCAATAAAAGCCCATATAAATTCAAAAAACAAACAAAACGGTTCCTAGATGGCCAAAGGAAACGGCTACATGTTTCAAGATAGATAATGAAGTATTACCAAAACAAAAACCCTAATGGAGTTGTAAACCTACAGAATGAAGTTTTCACCAGGCTTAAGCAGCTTACCTTACTCAATTGAATTTCGGGGGAACGCCTGTTTGACTTTTAATAATTAGTTGAATTTAATAGCAGTGAACTCACACTTGAAAGCACAAAGGAGAAAGCACCGTTTGTATAAATACCTATTCTTCAAGTGTTTTGCACTTAATTTCACTAAACGCAATGAAACCACCGAAAAATTAAATTGGATAAAAGGATACAACGTAACAATAAGTTAGTCTAATGTCGCATAGGGCTTAACGAGGGGACTGATTCAAAAAATTAAAGTAAAACTGATAAAATTTTTTTTTCATTTTAGGACTTTAAGTATCCAAAAAAAAATATATATATACCGATTTTATATTAGTATACCTTTATCCTAATTTCTATCAATATTTAATTTAGGAAAAGGAATAATTAATTTTTATTCACGTGAAAAATAATATATTTTTTTCATTGTGACAGGTTCCCGTTAAAATCAAACTCTTAAAGCGAAACAGTATTTATATGGTACATGATATTAAAACGGACAAAAAAAATAAACACGGTTTAATCGGCTGTAATTAGCAGCCACCCTAATCACCGGATATTTACCTTAGGCTAACCAATATTTGAGAGGCACACACCATAAAAACAAATATTGGTTTCAGCATTTGATTTATTTATTGTATATTTTCAAGCGAAGTAACTTTCACATCGGTAACGACATAAAATCATTGAAAAACCAAACTTTTTATCATACAATTTGAATCCACATTTAGGCACGTCAGCCCAGAGCGCAAGGGGGTGAGCCAAATTTAGACCCTTTTTTGGGTTATATTATTATTGTTAGTCAGCTTTATTATGATAAAATTACAATCTGCCTCATCGGGCAATAAGTAATTGTGATAAATGTTTTCATTCATACCACATTTACAATTTTAATTCACTCGCTCATTCATACAGTACTTACAAACAGCCCAGAGACCTCCCAAATCCACATAGTTGTCACCAATGCGAAAGAGGAAGCGCTCCCCCACCAGCCACGTCACCAGATACAAGCCAGCGGAAGCTGACCAAGAGCGCGAGAGCCATATACGCTCAGGACAAGATGGAGAAACTGGCCATTGCCAGGACTCCCACTGTTACGCATTGATAGCAGGTCACGAGACCACTGTCGTTTTAGTCTCCGAGGAAGATAATAGGGATGAGTGGTGAAGTACAATGACTTTGCTAGGGGATTAGGGTAGTTTGATAGGTTACTATGGAATTTCAGAACTTGGAAGGGATGAGTTTGAGAATGTAAGGTATATTAGGATCGTTATGGAGGGGTTTGTTGCTGACGTAAAAAGGGGCATTGTTAAACAAAAAACAAAAGGGGGGGGGGTAAAAAGGGGAACTATTGTTCTCAGGACTTTTGATAGAAAAGATTGGATACGCTTGATGTTCGAATTTTTTTCTGTCCACCATAGCTCTATTTCTTATGGCCAGATTGACTTGAGTATAACTTTGCAAATTAGTAATTTATTTTCTATTGAGAGATGGGATGTCCTTTGAAGTAGTCTATACTGTTGTTCAAAGCGTCTGTTTAGTTCTTGTCTTTTTAGCCTCTTATGTGGGTGCCAGGGCAGCAGTTTGTCGAGATGGAAGCCTAAGTACCGTACTAACTTGGATACAGCGAGAGGAATGGAATTTAATAAAAGTAGCCAACAAGACTTGCGGCAGTGGGTAAAGGTAATGTAGTCCAATTATAAAAACACAATCTAGAAATCGTTCACCAACCATAAGGAGTGGGCCCCATCACCTTCCAATTTCGAAAAGCTTGCTTTATATAAATTTATTAAATAAGTTTAGAAGTTCTATAAATTTATACACTGTATCAAATGTAACTTAGCTACAGATTTTGTAAGATGCACATAGTGCCATTTTGGTTAATTTAGTTCCATACCGATTCTAACTGCTGTAAATTCAAATATATCAAAACTAAGGGGGTTTGTATCAAAAACACTTACCATTTATATAAATTATCGATTACACATGAAACCCCTCCGAAGTTAGTTATTTAACCTGCAAATTGTATGCAAAATCTCTTAGTAAAAAAATGTTCTTTTTTTAACCGGTTCATGATTTCTTCTTCAAAGAGTATCGCATCGTACTACATTATGATCGTTAAAAAGAAAGTTTGAATGACTAGTGACTATGACATCACTAGAGAGTCATATTCATTATTAATTGTTTAACAATCATAGCCCATTAAGAAACATAAAACTCTCAGAAGAACCACCAATTTATTTTATACTGTTAAAAAACATTCAGTAGGTATTTCCACCATTCTTAAATATCTTCAAAATAAAAATGATGATGATGAATAGGAAATCAAAATAAAATAAGCATGAATTGAAGAGTTCAGTTTAAATAATGCCTCATTTAAAAATTTAACGCGGTCAGATCGCTTTCCCTAATGCAAATATTTTACCTCAACTTTTATTTTTTTAATAATTTAAATTACAAGGTAATTGAGAATGTCGGTATAACTAGGAAAAGCGCTCGTGTTTGTATAAACAAAATGCCGTATGTAGACCAGACAGAGGTGTACATTTATTGATATGAATTTTCCACAACCAACCTTCCAATATAATCATAATCTAGTGTAATTTATACAGATAATTTTAATTGAATACTTAAACTGTTTGTAGCGATATTTTACTGTTTATAAGCTGTGACTAGTGCTCGAGAGATTGTCGGGTTTTGAGGACTAATCATCACACGCGTAGACAATATTAATCTACATTTATCCTTAAACAATTCCCAACTACCCTGATACCAGTCATATTACCTACCTAGGGGCAACATTACACCGTTCCCCCGCATCCAAGAACCACTAAAAGGATATTTAGGAGACTAAAAATCTCATTAGTAAAATGTCTCCCTGTTTCTACAAAAATCCGGACAGTTACCTGATAAAATTAATACTAAATTAACCAGTAATACACCCTACAATGACATATGCTGCACCGGTTTTGAGCAACACTTGTACTCCGAATTGCAGAAAATTTCATTAATGTTCAAACATCATTATGTTTGTAATTAAAAACTACCTTCGATACACCGATATAACCACCATATCTATAATTACACAGAATCCAGCAGTACTTGCTCACCCAGATAGAGAATTTCTATTTTCTAACTTCCATTTCCTAAAACCGATTATTATGAAAAAATAGGCTATTACCGTAAAGATACCCACACGACACACCCACAAACGCACAAAATACATATTGTGAGATACATATTGTGAGACAAATAAAATTTTGTTTACTTATCTCTTTTATATTTCACTTAGTATCAGTGTTATTTATTTTTTCTTTCTTTTGTCTTCTTTTATTTTGGCTCGGTTTTTCTCTGTGTTTTTCATTTAACATAGGTTTGTAAATGGTTTTCGAATTAACGGAGATTCTTCTTAATGCAATACTGATTTATCATTTTAATATTGTAATTTATTTTTGCAGAAAGGTTTACGTGTCATCTTATTCTTTGGATTGTTGCAAATCTTATTACTTCTTATTTTCATATGTAATTATATTATTTTTTGCGTAATGGTTTTCCATGTATTCAAATTTAATAGTTTTGTATGTTTTTTTTTTGTCTGAATTGTAGTCCTGAAAATTTCATAATATGCGAAACGTCAGCTGTTTCTGTAATATAATAATAAAATATATTTTGGGATAGGCTTCAAAATTAACCATGTTTTTTAACCCAAAAAACTGATTACAATCATAATATAATTCTTTATACTGTAACCAAGGTTCGCAGCGTTGCTAGGAAACATGAAATCAGCGAAGCGTCTTTGAGAAACCGCACTGCATATCTAAGACTAAAATACACAGCTTTGTTGTTGTATATAGTTTTGATAGTAAACATTGTCTGTTTTGGTTGATACCACTCGTGAAAACAGCTGCTAACCATGGAGATATAAACATTACAGTATCTTGAGTATCTTTGCTTTGTCGAGATCTATCTTTATTTTTTCTATTATTCTACCTTTATTTACTGTTATTTACATTTATATTACTTTATTCTGTCTTTAAGCTTTTTGGCATGCCATATTTTAGATGAAATGTGTAAGGATTAAGTTTCAAATTATTTTATTCAAGGTTTTTTACCTTTGGTACATAGAATCTCCTTGTAAATTATTTGTTATACTCATCGTTTATTTGTAAATAATTTTTTCTCTGCTTGTTATTATTGTAAATATTTCATTTGTAAATATATTGCATGAAATATTGCATGAAAATATTCTGCTTGCTTCTTTATAACTTCACCCTGACCTTCTCCCCTGAACTAGTCTGTGGAATAACAGTATTTTTTTGTATGGTCATAAATGGATATGGAGTTATTTTTCTATTTTTTTCCTCTAATTGGAAGATGGCTAGAAACCTGGCACTCAACCTAATTTTCATTTTATAATATATAATTACAATATAATTAGACAATCTAATTAAAACAGTCAGGTGGGTTCCGCTAGTATTTTTATTTCTATAACATAAATCTACGAAATCTCTAGTGAAAGAATGTATGGATATGGGTTGTTACACCATCTTATTTTTTTTGTGTCACTAAATAAATAAAACATCGTAAATAGCTTAAAAGTTTACTGTCAAAAAATTGTAATCAGCTTCAACTTCATTAAAAACGCGATTTCTATTGTTGGTTCGATTAACATTCTTTTTTTTTCTATACTAAATAAGGGTTATATAATACTAAGGGTTAACTATACTAAATGAAGTAATATCTAAATAATAAGCACAAAATTTGACGAATATTGTGTGAAAATAAGTCTCTCACAAAACATCGTTTACTATTGATGTTACATCAACGGTTGATGAGATTGTTTTTATTATTACCAACTCGTATTTTAGTAGCTAGTGTCAATGCTTGAAAAAATAAATAGGCCTGACTTTTTTCCCATTTAGTTTTCTTAAACTTTCAGGTAGATTGGATTTTGTTATTTAAATCCCCATCTCAGAGTATACACACTAACAGAACGAAAGACAATCGCCCCTTATGAAACTAGGGCGACTCTCTTATGCTTGGCTTAATATTCCCAAAAGAGAGCTAGACTGGCGAGACATTTTATATAAAATTTTTATTTCCAGATGTTACTTGTCATTTAGGAATTGACCATCCATAAATTTGTAAACCCTCCTATAAGAGTTATAAATTATCCTTCCCTGTTATAACCAACCCTATTCTTAAATTTATTTACTACCACTGGGGTCATTTCGCCATGACAGATCGTTAGTGAGAGCTCGTCAAATGAACCCAATTAGTACAATTGTTGTACGAAATGAATATTTTAACAATGTTTCTGTACAATTGGTCACGGCCCATATTGGAATTTATCGTGGCTAATACTGCCAGCGATGGCTCATCAATGATAGGCATTTTCCCAATTAGAGTATTCCTGGTATATACAGCGTCACAAAAGCGACGAATGAGAGAGCTTATTAACGTTAGGGTAGCCATTTTCGCACTTAGGCTTTATGTACATTCATTACGAGCCTAATAAATATTTGAACAAAAGTAATCGGTATTGACAGTATTCAGAATATAGAATATTTAAATAGAGTAGTGATTAGACCAATGTAATGTAGAAAACGAAAATTTTATTTTTCTTACCCTCCTCTGTTCTTCCCAACTTCATCTTCATGGGATGTGAACCGAAAACCTTCGAAGAGGGATGCTCCACAGCTATCAGCTCTTCCAGCTTGCTCAGGTAATGGTCTTAGTCGTGGGGGGGGGCTCCTGGACAGAATATTTTTGTGTATATTGTATAACTCGAAATCGTACGTATTTTTCGAATAAAGATCTCACAGCTAAAACATAATGGCCCTACTGGATATTTCTCCTGTGAGCTGGCAGAACGGTCAAGAGCAATAGGGCTCTCATATTTGAAGAGAGTCACAGACGCTCATAAAATGATTGTGACAACTGCAATAGAAGCAATTGATAGCAAACCATCGCTGTTTTAGGTTACTAAGAAGGTAAGTTCATGATGATGTATTCTTGGAGTATGGATCAATTCAGAATTCGGACGAGCGGACATCTTGGTGTATAATGCCGAAATCAGTAGCAACGTAGCGATCATTATAAAGGGATAAGTTCGTAATAGAGAAGCGAACTCTGGCTGTAGTTTGCAATGGTTTGGGATTGGAATATTTGCATACCATTGATGTTCGAAGGTTTGGTTTACCACACAGTTCTAGTCCACACCTTCAAAGCGGGTTTAATAAATGCTTGCATGCTTGCAGTCTATAAAAGTGAAGTTGGAATTTCAAGTAAGCAGTCTGTAAAGTTTCTCCAGAATGTATCTTTCATTCTAATCTCTTATGTCTTGTTTGAGGGTTTCACGTCAGTCTTTTGTCAAGATTAAATCCCAGTTATCGAACAGTATTGGATTTAATAATTGGTATGAAATTGAAGGTGACAGAAGGACAGATGGACAGGATCATCTTTGATTAGTGAATTTGATGTGTATTTCCCCTCATTGATCTTGAAGCGCTATCGGTTACACCAGATCTCTACATGAATCTTTTGATTAATAACATTTAATTTAATTTATGGATATAGCGGTAATTTTTATATCATCGGTGGGTAAACCAACTCCTTCCTATATCATTTTATGTCTCAAGGGCGTGCGGGGGATTGAGGAAAATATCGGGTTTCGGTCTATTAAACCTATGAAATGATTAAAACTGGATTGCACTAATCTCTCTAAAAAGGTCGAAGAATGAAAAGATCGTAACGGTCTTGCATAAAAAAAAAAATGCACTTACCATAATATAGATTGGACAAGATTTATCATTGTAAATGTCTGATCCAGCTCTAAAGCTAACACAATATTAAATATGGTAAGAAAGATATATAAAAAAAGCGATCAAATATAGGGGAAAAGTAAAAATATACTGAGTTTAGGTCATATTTCATTTGGTTCAAAAATATAAGTCGTGAATAAAAATGCAACAAAGAAAAAAATTATCTTAGAATAAAAAGATTATTCCAACAGCAATACTTTAGAATATAGTAGAACAAAATATTTCAAAACCAAAGGTCCTATTTGAATAACAATGTCGTACACATAACGAATTCATTCCTGGCAAACAATAAGAACCATTACATCTTAAATAAAAATTACAAATTAATATAAAACTGCTATCCGACTAAATAAGACTGCACTACATGCCTAGAGGGACTCTAGGCCCAGCCACCAGTGGACTCTCACCACTGTACCGCAACTATCAACCTCTACCGAGGCTTCCCACACTCCTTAATTCCCTCATACCACCTTCAAGCAGGTACTCCACAAGGATCCGCTCAACCCAAATATCCCTTTATTTTTCCCTCATCCTTTATCTTATAATTAGAGAGCTAAGAAAAAAAAATAAAAAATAAAATAAAAATATATACATAAAACGTAAACAAACCTCTAGAAGAAAGAAAGATTGACAAATAAAAAATGAAAACAATATGCAGAAGTCAGTAAAATAGAATATAACAATAACATCCTTAACTTTAGCTATTGTTGTGAGAAAAAAAGATTTAATAATAATGGCAACCTCCCCTCATACCCATACTTTTTTTTTTTAATGCCATAATGTTTAACGTATGATGTTAGTAATACTCTTTATGTTGAAGGATGTATAATAAGTATCACAAATGTCGTTATGTATCGATTTTTATTTTATATTCATATAATAATTGTGACGTTTTTGGCTCATTCAGTCCATCATCAGCAATCTATGTCGTATTGTTCTAAATTTAATAATGAACAATAAAAATTGATAAGAATAATAAATAATTGTCTGTGTATAAAACTATTCATTGGAGTGGTTGCATCGATAAGTCTAATATTTAATAACTTATCAACGAAAATTGACACACTGGCTATGAACTTATTGACAAGAAATGCTTAACTGGCCAGGCTTGTAGGCTGAATAGCAACACCAACCGAGTATTTTAGAAGGAATTTTGAATATGTGGGAAAATTGAATGTTAAGCAGAATCGCTCTAATCGTATACATATGTATTTATAAGATTAGGAGTAAACGTAATTTGTGATGTGACTACTTGGATTTTCGTTCAATATTTTAATGAAAGAACGATTTATTATAATTATAAGGATTTGAAATTATTTATAATTATACCTATTGCAGTTGGGTATTTAATTACGAAAATTGATAATAAATTATTTAAAGCTGAACCTGAAGTTACCTGATGAAGAAAAATATTCGAGAATTGAGGTAATATATATTATTTAAAAATAAAATGAGACCATTTCCTCTGTTTAATTTTTTTTCAAGACCAGAGGCTTTTGTATTAAGAATTATTGGTTTTTGAACCGTTACCACTATTTTCAGTAATTATTATCAAAAGAGAAATAAACTATATGACAATACTGTTGGTCGTACAGGCATAGTTTAGAATTACAATTCTGGCTTCGTCAATTATGTTATTAGGAAGCTGGTAATTATCAAATGGGTTTTTCTGCCTGTTCAAGTTTTGGTGGTTTCTAGAAAGTCCCCTTTTCCATTTAGTAATTACACAATAATACTTAGGGCTTGGCTTCGTAAAAATATGGAAAATATTGCCATCCACATTAAACGTGAGTCATTAATTAACTAATTATTGAGGTTATCTGTTATTAAATGTATTTTTTCTATAACCTGGAGTGGGAAAAAAAATTAAATATCTCGACGATTGATACTTCGTATCGTGAATTTACTCTAGTGCTATTTTTGGCATCACTATGTCATTAGAAATGTCACGATCGTATTCACGACTCTTACTATGTTTTGTGCAAAGATGTTATATTTGTTATGGCGCCATTTGATGAACCGATAGTTAAATAATCTTTGTAGAGGTAATATCCTTTTTAAAGAAAAGAAAGAAAAGCTTTATTATGAAGTACAAGCAAAACACTGGTATATATAAATATTAAGAGTTATGTTACTACATACTGGGAGGAACGAGTGTCGGGGAACAAGCGGGGTGTAGGGCTAAAGCTGAGACATATATGTATAAGAGAAGGGTAGTTCCGGGAATAAGGAGTGAGGTCTTGGAGGAAGCGGTCGCTTACTTAAAAAATAACAGGAAACACCAGTGACTTCCATGAAGTCACGAGGTATACACTAGAAGGAGCTTGCTTCTACTTTTAGCATTATATATAATATTAGCATTACAATATTTTTAGCATTTTATAACTGATGATGTGAAAAATTAAAGCAATCCCATGAAAATAATTACTGAAAATTAATTACTCGGTAAACAAATGTCTATTATATTGAATTGGGATAAAAAAGTAAACATTTTAGCGTTATGCAATAATATGTAATATGTGTTGTGCCTCTAATGGACTTTAATTACAAAATTTAATTATGACACCCTTTTAAAATATTTTCGCAGTCGGTACGAAACTAATACCTCATTGATGTACTACTATTTTGTTTTTTAGATATTTATATTTCAAATGTAATATAAGAATTCGCTCGTTTTAAAAATGGATTTTATTATTCATTTAATAATAAATATAACAATGACTAGGGCCCATTCCATCTAGTAGTCTTTTTTATGGCACATTTTTGAAAAGGAGCCTGTCTTGTTTTGTTTTTTTCTTTAGCCCATTATGTTTGCTTCTTATTTATTGTATCGATGGTCTCTTTTTGTTTTTTATTCAAGCTCACTTTTTCCTCAAAGCTTGAAACCAGTTTTTTCCTTTTCTTTTTTTCCCCTTCTAAAACAAGTGATGGGTTTTCTCTCTTCATAATTTCCCTTAACAATTTTAAATGCCCCTTATTACATCAGCAACAAAACCCTTCATAACGATCTTAATATAAATTACATTCTTGAACTCATCCCTTCCAAGTTTATGAAATTCCTTAGTAACCTATCCAACCACCCTAATCCCCTAGCACAGTCATTGCACTGCACCACTCATCCCTATAATCCTCCTCGGAGACTGAAACGGCATTGGCCTCGTGACCTGCTATAAATAAGTGACAGTGGGAGTCCTGGCAATGGCCAGTTTCCCCAATCTGTCCTGAGCGTATGTGGCTCTCGCGCTCTTCGTCAGCCTCCACTGGCTAGTATCCGGTGACGAGGCTGACGGAGGAGTGTGGGGAACGTCCCAAGACTACGTTTCCTCTTTCGCATGCGATGGAGGTGGCAACCGTGTGGATTTGGGAGGCCTCTGGGTTGTTTGTAAATACTGTATGAATGAGGGAGTGATTGAAAGTTGTAAATATGGTATGAATGAGAACATTTATTACAATTGCTTATTGCCTAATAAGGCTGATTGTAATATTAGCACAATAAAAACGTTTCAATAATTTCCCTTAGTATTTAATCAGCGCAATAGATGGAGGTTGATTTAATAAAGTCCCTACTGCTATTAAAAGCTTTAAATGTCGTGAATATGGACATTTATCTTTCCCATTAACTCAAGTTTGGTGTTCGACTGGAGCATCTGCAAAACACGTGTTTAACGCATTAAATGATTGTTTTAGTCTTAATGGTACACTACAAAAAGTAAATATTGAAGCATGCTCCCTACCCATGTGTAAACATCTGTCTTATCCCAGCCATGTTGAAACCACTAAGCTCCTTAGTTATACATTGCAAGGATGCCAATAATTGACTATGTACCTTCCACCACTTTCCACACGCCATCTCTTTTCAACCACTGTCTGGTTTGTCTATCCAACCGTACCTATTGTTCGGTAAGGGTGGGTTAGTAAGCCTAATGAAACTACAAAAAATTGGGAAAAGTAATATAAATTTCGAATCTAGTTCATTTTAGTTAAACATATTTTAAGAAAAAACATTTAAAAAACGATCGTAAGTAAATAGCCAGAGATGTTATGAACATTTAAGAAATGGCCAAGTGTTGAAATTAAGGTAACTGTACATGAATAAAGACCAATGTAGGACAATTGTTGAAATCAAAAAATTAAATCACTGTTACAAGAGATTTCGTGAGGTGTTGGTTGTAAAAATGTTCAACATTTAAAATGAATTTTAGAGATATCATTCAAGCAGACCACATAGTTTTGAATATTAATAAGACAGTAAGCATTGTGAGTATGTCATTTAATCAATGAAGAATTTTAATAATAAACATTTCATATTTTTGGAGTCGTCCAAGGTAGGTTAGTCGGTACAGCACAGGTCCAAGATAGGTCAGTCGGTACAGCACAGGTCTAAGATGTGGGGGTCTCGGGTTCAATACCCGGAACTGCTAGCATATTTTTTCTTTGTCAATAATTTTAATAAAAAACCACGCTCTTTACCACACCTATAAATAATACTAAATTCCATGACAAAATAAATTCCCTTTCCGTAGGGAAACTTTTATAGTGTATTTATCTTTTTCCAGGGGTCATAGCAGTGAACATATATCGGAGCTTTATCTATCTTTTTCTCAGTCTATCAATACAAATACTCAGCTTACCAGACTAGACTAATCATTAACACTTAAATCGTGATTGTTAGTAAAGCCCAAATTAATTAAGCAGCCCCTAGTTGGAGCTTGGCCATTATCATTAGCATCAAAGTTTAAATAATCCAAAATAATATGTTGAAGAATGGTATAAAGGCAAACCAAGGTACACTGCAACAGTTAAGGTGCATATCGTATCCAAGGGCGATTATAGATATTTTAAATTAATAGAAACAACGTAACGTTGCGAGAATCCAGTACTTCAAAATATAACTAACATCGATAAATTACGCAAACATAAGAGCTAAGGCATACTGTATTATAAAGAAATGTTTTTTTTATACATTTCACTCAAAGAACAGTTTATCATAATTAAGACCGATGATGTTTTGTTTTTAGACTTGACGCGATGAGTATTAGCATAAGATTATTTGTTTTTTTATTTAAATATGGGAATTAAACTGATTTGTTTACATAACTGTGAGGATGAATTAGTAGGGATTTGTCCACTGAAGTTACGTTCTTCCTTTTCTTTATCAAACACAGGGTTTAGACCAAGGCTGATTATAAGACTAGGGGTTTTGAATGAATACTGTCACTATTCATTGGTTAGCACAAATTCAAACTCAGAAAAAAAATGTTACTTTCTCCGGGTGTAGCTCTCGCGCTCTTGATGGCTTTCACTGGCACGTATCAGGTGTATCGCTAACTGCTAACGCTTCTCAGGTAAATACAGAGATAAAAAAATTTAAAATCAGGTATGATCACGTAGTGTTTGCATAAAAAGCACCATCAAGCAGCGGCTATCTGGACATAAAAAACTATAATTTTATTTTCACTAAAATTTTTATTGAACTATAATATTTATACATTTATATGAAATTAATCATATTTATTTGTAAACATTGTTCTAAATGTTTCAAGTAATATTAATAAACCATCGTTATGTATGGTAATATAAGTTTTGTTATCTGGTATACTGTTATCGTATAAAAGTGCCTCAAGTGTAAATTTTACGTGATAAATTTTAAATTTCATATCTACAATAATTGTCCGTGTACTTAAAAGTAGCTTCAATGTGGCTACGATAATCATTTTAAAAAAGCCGGATAGCTGTAATTCAGGATTGAACAGACAGGCCGGTGGGTTGTGTGCATTTTTACATTCATACGATGTCTACCGATATATCATTAGCAGGGTTTTGATTGTTGCTTTCAAACTGAGAAAAGAAGGATGAAGAAATGTTACGGGAAATTGAAGTTAAGCTTTCGATTCTCTTTGAAGTGTCAATTTCCCCTCTTACATGAATAGGGAACGTAGCATATTGGTTTGTTATGTTCTACAGTGGGTTGTAATTATTGTGATTCCTCTTGCTTATGTGACATTCAAGGAAGAGAACCGGGTGATTGAAAATTGTAATTGAGATAAATGCTCTCATTTATACCATATTTACAATTCATCATTCAATTGCTCATTCATACAGTATTTACAAACAGCCCAGCGGCCCCCCTCCCAGTCCACATGGTTGTCACCTCCCTCACGAGCGAAGGAGGAAGCGGAGTCTTGGGAAGTCCCCCACGCTCCTACGTAGGCCGCGTCACTGGATAAGAGCCAGCGGAGGCTGGCCAAGAGCGCGAGAGCCACAGACGCTCAGGACATGATTAAAGAAACTGGCCATTGCCAGGACTCCCAGTATCACTGAATTATAACAGTTTTAGTCTCCGAGAAGGATTATAGGGATGAATGGAGCAGTGCAATGACTGTGCTAGGGAATTAGGGTGGTTGGATAGTTTACTACGGAATTTTATGAACTTGGAAGGGATGAGTTCAAGAATGCAGGGTATATTAAGGTCGTTATGAAGGGTTTTGTTGCTGACTGTAATAAGGGGTATTTACTATTGCTCTCAGGACTTTTGATAGAAAGGATTGGATACGCTTGATGTTCGACTTTTTTTCAGTCCCCCATAGCTCTATTCCGTATGTCCAGATTGGCAAGTATAACTTTGTAAATATGTAGTTTATTTTCTATTGAGAGATTGGATGTCCTTCGAAGTAGTTTGTACAGTTGTCCAAAGCGTCTGTTTAGTTCTTGTCTGTTTAGCCTGGAGTGTGGGTGTCATGTTAGTCATTTGTCTAGATGGAAGCCTAAATACCGTACTGTCTCAGACACAGGGAGAGGAATCGAATTTAAAAAGACACGCAGACAGGACTTGCGGCAGAGGGTAAAGGTTTTGTGGGAACATTTTGCTTCATTGTCCTTGATTCGCTCATTGACCATTGGTGCACCGATACTCGATCTCGTCAAGGTGTTTTTGAAGGTTTTGGGATGCTTTATCAGGGTCTGAATGGGTTGACAGGACTGCAGTGTCATCTGCAAATGTTGCCAAGAAGCTATTGGTGGTGAAGGGGACATCAGCGGTGTATAAATTATAGAGAATGGGACCCAGGACGCTCCCCTGTGGAACTCCTGCTTTTATGGGATAGTAGTTAGAATATTCTAAACCACAGCGGACTTGGAAGAAGCGGTTTGAAAGGTAGGACTGTAGGATTAGGAATAGGGTCTTCGGTAAATATCCTCTGAGCTTGCAAAGCAAACCTGCGTCCCAGACCCTGTCAAAAGCTGTTAATTAAATAAAAAAATATAAATAAATTGGAAAAAGATGGTATGCACATCTTTTGATCTTAATCCTTCAAAATATCCTACATTATGTTTAATTAATTAATGCCATACATTTAGCTTTAGCCTTTATTTTAGTATCATTCATGAGAACTGAAACTCTCATACCTTTAAAGGCCAACTTTCAAGCATCTACCTCTAACTGTAATTGACTCGGGAACTCTGTGTCCACCATCTTGATTGTATGACGGTTGTTTGGCTTCTTTGCTCTCTGGTAATCTCAAAGCCCGAGTTGAACGGCTTATGAAGCGAGTTCTGTGATTTCTGATCAGAAAACTTGAAGATTTCCATGCATTCATAGTTACATCGAGTTTGGATGATTAGATGTAGTGGAGATTATTATTATAAAAACGTAATTAAATAAGACTAACACGAAATTTAACAATGCCATTTTTTTTGCTAATTTTCAACACGTTATTTTTTATCTTCAAATTTCAAGTATTTAATTTTCTTTTCATTCATCAATGGACCACAACTAAGTATTGGGTAAATAGCACGTAATATTTAAAAAAATAGGGCTTTGGCAAATGGATGCTAAGACCTTAAACGTAAAATTTCAAGAAAAAACATTAAAGAAACTTAATAATGATATCATACAGACAAAATAGTGATCCCTCCCATGTATGTTGCCTAACTCGGATAAACCAGTCAACGTAATTAGAAACTGAAGTGGCGTTCAAAAACCAAAACGGCGAATCTCTTAACCAAAAGACGCTGTTGAAATACCGTTCTGCAGTACTATTGGAGTGTGAAGAGCTCCAGTAAGTAGTCCATACGTTGGCAGAACCAACAAAAACTAGAAATCAGACGGAAAGAGCAAATGTCTTGCAAATGAATATTTTTAAACAACACATGACCGTAGAAAAACATCTCATGCCCCCCCTCACAAAATGAACGCCCTAGCAATAAGGTACTATATATAAAAAAAAATAAGAAGTATTAAGACAAATATTCATTATGAAAATCCATAGAGTTCCCCTAAAAAAGGACAAATTTAAACATTCTTGTGATGAGCTCTTTAGTCCCCACTCATTCTAATTAAAATAGCCAAAAAATGTCTGAAAAGTATTTATTTCAGAACCTTATTAGAATGCACATTCGCTAAGGTAATTTCCCCATGTAATTAACAGATTCTTTCTCTGCATATAGATATGTAGTCTAGATTTTAAATGTTGACTGAATATCTCTAATATTGTACGTTTAACTTTCAAATTTAGACGTTTATATTAAGATGATTAATTATAGATTATTGATTAATGATTAATCTCTGTAATTAATCCCTATATTTCGGGAAATTAATACAAAATTCAAATTAATCAATAAATGTATAGGTATTAGTATTAATTTCATAAATGCTATTACTA
Organism: Acanthosoma haemorrhoidale; assembly: GCA_930367205.1. NCBI lineage: Eukaryota > Metazoa > Arthropoda > Insecta > Hemiptera > Acanthosomatidae > Acanthosoma > Acanthosoma haemorrhoidale. The sequence goes on from OV884014.1 coordinate 25,481,885, forward strand.
AAGAAGACAGATTGAGAGTTGAAAGTGTTTGTGCAGTAAATAAAGATCACTATTATCATTAAAGATCGCTGAGGCCATTGACCGATGGATCAATTAGTTGTTTTAACGAAGAGACTCGTTTTAATTAAGACTTACTTTAGGAAACCAGGGGAGGTGAACAGCATTAGATGAATTGGACGAGTGTGGCGACCGACTTTGTTAAACGGAAAAGTAGGCCTGTTCAATTTGGCCATCCTCGAGTGAAGAATTAGCTTTAGGGTATGTTCCACCCTTGGGTAACAAAGCACCCCCCAAGGAGGACTCGACGGAGAGTGGGGGTGCCGAAGTGGGGGCTGTTTGGAGGCAGTGTCTGCCGTGCCACCAACGACTGCGCAACATGAACCTTACATCAGACGGCTCCCTCAACGCGACGCCTGCGTCTGACGAGAAGAGGAACGTCTCATGGCAGGTAGGTATTTTCCTATTTTTTATGTATTAAATACGTAATGTCTAGTTCCTATTATATTCTCTTTTGATTAACTTTTGACCATCAGGACTTTTAATATTATATAGCCTCTGAGCTAGGACATACTGGGGAATGTAGACCGACGAATGATGTTCGCCCTAAATCTGAATAAAATTAGAACCTCTCCCTTGGATTTGCAGTTAAAAAATAAAAAGTATTAGTAGTTTGATAAAGGAAATAAACTTTGCCGAAAATAAATTCTTTGCTTCAATTCTTGAAATCAAAAGAAAGGAACTGCAAACAATATCGGGTTTTTATTTAGCCTAGTGTTTTACATATCTGTTGAATGTTTTGAAGTTTTTGGCTTCAAATCCCTAGATGGGAAGTAAATTTATTAAATACGAGCTTTTGATAAAATAACCCACCTTTCACTACTTAATGATATTAGATAATAGTGTAATTAAACGAACAAGCAAGAGGTCCCCTCCCCCCCAGCTGAAGGGAGGGGTCCTTCAATTGAGGGAAGAGTCTCCTTAAATAATTATTTAGCAATAAAAAAAATAGCCAATATTTTACTAAAAATAACCAATTTTATTTGCCTATCATATGTAATTGGTAAATGAAAATCGCTGTAAAAAAACTAACTACAAGGTTTTTTTTTTTCTTTTTTAATCAGGTGGATGCTAATAATTATGAGACTATACAAATAAAATATCTGATTCAATAAACGTCTGATTAATATTATAAATATAAAATACTCTCAAAACGCAGTTTTTTTAACATCCTTATTTATTTCTTACGAGTTGCTGTCTGCTACGTGCCCACGGAGAAAAAAAACAGAAGCTTAAATAACCTCTCCGCATTCATTGTCTTGAAAATTCTGCTGGCCCATTAAGAAATACGTTGCCAAATTTATCTCTTTGACTGTTTGAGATTGTTTTTACAAGTGAAGTTACACAATGCAAATTAACACCTCCCACCCTATTTTGTATGAACACTTTCTAATTTTTGGCGCAATCCTTCATTTATATCCTATGTTAAGAAGGGTGTAATCGTACTAGGGAACATTTCGTAAAGCATCTTCGTACTCAAATGAAGGTAGTTTCAAAACATTAGTTTCAGAATAAATTTAAAATTTCAACATTGGCAAGGAATATAGGGAGTCTCGTTGGGCGCATGACATGAAACATCTGATTTATGGGGTGTTCTGCCGAAATGAATGAGTTTGAGCACAGGTCACAAGTTTATTTTATAATATAAAATTATTTTGTGGTCGATATTTCAAAATTGGCCAGGGAAATGCATTACACATAAATCGGAAATATGGGAAAGAAAGATATAAAAATTTTCCATTTTGACTAGAGGGACTTCTGCAATAGTTATTCAATTTGATTTACTTTAACAAAAATGCGATTAACAATATTACTGCTTACTATATAACTATATGCGATAAGCTATAAATTAGTTTAATTGATATCTTTTGTAGGGGTTCTTGTGATATTGTGCTCCTATAATATTAAATGAAACTAAAACTTTTAGAAAATATAATTAAAAGCTTGCTACTAATTTTAACTATACATCTTAGGCAAAATACAAACCGAAGTTTAAGTAATATAAGGGATATCGACTGATTGAACCAAAAAATTGGATTTATTTGTGGAATAAAACCCTGACATTAACTTATTGTATTAATGTAAAAAATTTGCTCAATCAATGTATTTTTAGATTTATTTCCGTTTTTTTTTATTTTATTTTTTTTTTAATTTATCATTTTACCTTCTAATAAACATAATCAAACGTACTTCCTCGAATTTTGGATTATATTTGAATATGATAATGTTTTTTCACACATTTTTTTTTTTACATGCAACTAGTATATAAAAAATACATCAACCACAATCGATATGTCCATGCTCATTGATCACTGTAACGTTTGTCTGTAAAACAAAATAATTTTATTTTGTTTGTAAAAAAACAACCTAAATTTGACAAAATACATGCAATGTATTCATTATGTCTACAAATGATATTAAGCTTTCATGACACAATGGAATCGAAATCAAGTTTAAATAGATTTAATTGAATTTGAAAAGTTTACTTAACCCTACTCCTGACCCAGAATGGGTCTCAGGTATAGGACATTGGTAAATAAACATCTCAGACTGCTAAAAAACGAAAAACTGACCTACCAAAATCACTGATAAAGTTTTCTTCCACATTTTTTTTTTTTTAATATAGAACCAGTTACGTACGCGAACAGTACATAAAAACGATTTGAAACATAAAAATGTGCCAAACTTGATAATTCGGGTCGATTATGAGGTTTGGAAATTAAGATAAGATAATTGCGCGATGAAAATTGCTTTGTAGTGATACTAGGGTGAAGTGAAATGTTTAATAAATAACCTTAAAAAGTTATTGAAGGCTTGTATTTGGAATGGCATAAAACAGCATTATGTACAACATTATGCATTATGTTTATTAGTCATATTAGAGTGAGACGACTTTGTTTTTTGCAGATTCAGCTATTTCTTAGGAATAAACAATAACACACTTCTATCCAATCTGTGAATGCTGGCTGATTTAAATAATAAAAACAAATTAAGAAAGTTCCTTGTTGTTTGGATTATTTTACTAATAGAAAGTGATTTATATTATTTCATGGACAAGTTTATCACGACCTGTTTCATTAATTTTTATGTTTTCAAAGAACATTAGGTTGTTATTTGTAATTTTAGGACTTTGTTTATTTAACTATAATTTACATAACCGAAATACAAAAATATTATAATAGACGGAAAATGTAACAAAGTCAAACCGAAGCAACCGTATTCACAAAAAATAGATGGTCTTTAGTCAAACTCTAAATAAATAATTCAACTATCAATGTACATTCACAGATCAATGTAAAAACTGGACCGTCAAAGAAAATAATTTAAAAGATCTTTCCGTATTTTAATATAAACATGTTTCCATATACACATTTATTGCGTAAAAACAAAGTAACTCTCTACAAAAAAAAACTTGAAGTCATTCAAAACCGTTGCATGAGGATCGTAAATGATAACCTTCGATTCAGTAGAATCAGGACGGTTCTAAAGGAATTAGACCACATTCATCAACAAACAGGAATATTTATTGAAAACACACCTCTAGCCACAAAACCGTTGATTGAAGAAATAGGAAATTACGACAAACATACACATTCTCATTTAGTATAAGATCTTTATAAATTGTATATGTATCTGCTAAAGGGTGGTGTTGAAACTGGGCTTCGTTGCTGTTGAAAACTCTCTCTCTCTCCGTTTCCGTGATCCTCCTTCAAATCGAAATAAAATACGCTCACCGTTTGAAGAAGTGTGCCCAGAACGTTGCTCTTGTGTCCGACCTCTGTCCCCTCTTGGTAATGTCCTGTCTTTCACTCGCATTTTAAGGAGATGTATCCCTTCCGGTTGTTATCCGGTTGCTAAAAGTTCGACTTTAATTGTTCAGGCCACTTTTTAGCTCTTTTTTTTTTTTTTTTGCGTTTTAAATATCTGAAGGCAAGAGAAGGGGTGGGTTACGTGAGTTTGAAAGAAATGCATCCCCCCTAACATACAATTATGTTTGTTTTCATGACCTAGGGGATAAGAGTTATCGGTCAAAATGTTGATAATGAGAACAGTAGAATGATGCAATATTAATAGATAACAATGACCGATTATATACCTTCATTATTCTTCAGCATAAGTATTACTGGCTAGTTAAGACCGTGATAGACTAGGCAGGGCACCCTAGGTATGGTAGTTACAGTTCATCTGGTATCTAACGCTCTTCGTGATAATTCACTGTTAATCCACACAACAGCCACTGTAATTAGCCACCTGTAGGCCTTCAAATGTGTGTAGGATAATCATTGGATAATTACTCATTCTGGAGGATGTTTGGGACTAATAATTTTGTTAGGTCTATTAAGTGCAGTAATTCTAGTTTTTGTATGCTTGTCTTTGTAGTATAATTATTTTCATAAAGCCCTGACCATACGGACAACATAAATATTTGGTCCATCCACGTTTACCTTTTTTATATACCAAACTAATACCACTAAGTCCTTTTAAACATCATTATGAATACAGCTATAGATATACAGCTTATGTTATTTTTTGTAGGGTCTTCCAGAATGAAACATACGCACATAATAAAACTATTTTATTAAATTAGTTTAGAAAATTCTATACTTGGCCTCCTGGAATGTCTTAATATTAATCATCGTTCGCGTCTAAACAATCTGCAAGTTACTATTTATTTAAAAAAAAATGTAAAACGAGTAAATGAAAAATGTACTTTGGTGAAATGTAAACAGACAACGTTTTTACAGATTGTGTCATTGATAGAGAACTTATTGCACCGTAACGATTACACCGCAACCTTAATAGCATTGAGCGTGCTTAACATTCGAGTCTTAGGCACGCGCAGTTCCGACAGGAGGAAACACCTGATAAAGAATCGAATTTGTGATTGTTGTTGGGAGAGGACCAATAAATTAGTGGGTCGTAGAACGTCGTGAAGTAAGGGCCATAAAACCATGGCTGATAGGTGGTGTTCTTAACTGCGAACAGTGCGTGTCCATTAGCGGGAAGATGAATGGCACGTCAGGGTGCACGGAGCTGTGAAACCTAACACCGCAATAATGCTTCAAGGATTATAATTCTACAAAAGAAGAGACCAGAAAGGGGAACTCGCCCGAATGACATCAATCTCAAGAGCGCCTGACTCAACAGTTGTCTGTTACGAAATTGCATTGAAGTAGAAAGAAGCACATAGGACAATAAATAGTCAGAAAATATTTAATATTTCATTACAAATTACTTTATTATAGGCCATTTTAATATTTATTTATTAGCTAATCTCATTGTTTTGCCATTGGGGAATCAAATGGAACTAACATGCTAAGTATCAAGCCTCAAAAACATCAATTAATAAAAACAAATTACATATTCATAAAATTATAATAGTTATTTTTTCTCAATACTTATTAATTAATCAATAATGGTAATGTCTTCCTAATATCGGATAGGATCTAAATACAAAATTGCATGTCTCCGTCTTGATAAATGGATTCTGTCAAAATATGCAGTCTGTCGATTCCTGTCCTATGAATTTGTAATATAGGTTTATTTATAATTGTAAAAGGTACCGTTAAAAATAAATTGAAATGGTGGACAGGAGCAAAACAGGATCGTTATGCATTAGCGTAAATTCACCGTAAATATTTATTTGGTGCACATTAACTTGATGCAGGTGAATTCTTGCTATCGTTAACACTGCTTTTTGATGATTTTTACCGAAAGGTGTAGTCGTAATAGTCCTCCTAACCAACCGCATTACTGGGTGATATTCCTTTATACTCCTTCCCAGCTTATGTTTAAATAATCTACCAGTGTTGTGGCCAAATAGTAGTTTTAATTTTTTTTTTATTCACGGTTTGTTCCATTTATTTTACTTATTTAGTTTTAAAACCAGAAATATTTAGTTTCTTATGTAATTTACTAATTTTTTTAAAAATATATTTGTAGGAATAAATCACAGTTTAACGGCATAAGGGTTATTTATCATCATTAGCTGGAACCGTGTTTGTGTGGATCAGGGCTAGCTACTGTGTTGTGCGGGTGAGGAATACCCACAGCGCCGTCATCAGTCCCGAAAGATTCTCTTCAATGCGAAGCTACTTTATGCCTGTTTAGGTTAACGTAATTGCATAATAAAGTCTGGTTGATTCCTTATTCTAAAGGGTGAGGTCTATACTTTCATCTAAACAAGTGACAATCCTTTTTTTCCGGTCTGCCTCTAAGTATGTTGGAGGGGAGTTCAGACCCATTCATTGCTGATAGACAATTTAAATCAAGTCACGGTTCGCTTTGTCATTTCGTGCATGTACTCAAAGTGTGATTTGGGGTTGCAGTCATTTCTTTACAACGTCTTTATGTCATTTCAAACCTCAATCATTATTTATTTCATTCTACGTTCATTTGATTGCATTTATCAACATTTTTGTAATTTCAATGTTTTAAGTCATTGAAGGATATTAATCCTTATTTAATAGACCATAGTTTTACCCATTTTACCTCTTTCTTGACGCCCACCGGACAGAGGCCGGGTCGAGACCCTAGCGCCCGCCGCCCCCCCCCCTTACCCGACATGCTTTTTTTTGTGCATTGATCACAGGCCTGAAATTTCAATGAGGAATTGAAGATTTTTGAATTAAATACAATTCGCGCCTCCACCGGCATTCAACGGAAATGTATTGTATGTTTCGTTTTAATAGCACATTAAATGAGATGTGTTGCTCCTATATTGGAGTAGTCACTGCTAAAAGTATCATTATATAGTCGGCATGTCTATATACTTAATACTTATTTTGCTTTAATGTTTCTTACTTTAAGTAGTTATTTATTTACCAGGAGAGAATATTAATGTTGATGAATTACATTACTACATAACAGATGAGCTATTAACATATTTAGTTATGAGCCTTATTTAATTTATATAATGAATATTGCAGTTTAATAAATGATATTTGAGCTTGTTAGAGGAATAATCAGCTCTCTTGATAATGGGACAACATATATCTTGGAGTATTTAATGGGCGTGGAGATCGCTTCTCAAGTGACAGAGTATTAATGAAGCCTATTCGTCTTGGGGATAAACCTAAAATGGAGATGAGAAACGAGTCCATCTCCATGAAAAAGTGAGATGATGACCAGTTCCGTTCAAGTCCAATGCATGAATCATCTTATATACGGAACCTGGTCAAGAATGAATGCTTTTCTTTTGCCATTCCGCTTTGGACTGACTCCGTCCGGAATGGTGGCCGATCTTCGATTTTCATAATGCGTTATCGATTACCCTTTGAACAATCGATGGTAACATGAACAGCAACCTCCCCTTATTTTTCAGTTACTCTCTTCTAGACAAAGCTTCACGCTGATTCAGATTCACAGCAATTTTTCGTTTTAAAACGACAAAATGAAGATTTTTTCATTATTCTAACTATAATTTACTCACTATCTATTATTTTTGTTTATTATTAAACTCAAGCATGAAACCATTCTTTCCTTAAAGTCATTATATACCTTTATAGTAATCATAAAAAAAAAAATTTGTTGGTCTATTGAATTCTAACAGTTTCATTGGAAAAGCAAAAAAAAAAAAAAGGGAAACGGCTGTTTCATATGTGTACATTCATAATTAAAAAATCAATTTGTTTCTACAAAAAATACTTAAACCAGACTTTAAATTATTTCTTAATATGATAGTAAAAATGTTAATTTAAAGATTTGTATATGAGTTATGAATGAGCTCTTAAATCACAATTATCACTGCTAATTGCAAGTGGTAGTTTTAAAAGTTTAGAACTCTTTATAAAATAATTTAAAGATGCATGGTTAATCTAAATTATACCATGTATTACGGACATCTCTGTACTGTGTTAATTTGTAAATATTGCATGAATGAGTGAATGAATTCAGAACAGCAAATATTGTATGAATGCGATCGCTCACAATTGCTAATTGGCAAATAGGGTATATTGTGTTTGTATCTCAATAAAAAATTTTTAATAAAAACAATTTATATGCGAATTTAATCAGAAGAAATTTCACTGATCATTTAAGTTTTATAAATTTTTTTTTTTGAGAGGAAACGGTATTGTTTCAGTTTTATTTGACTTGTTCTTTTTCCACAACCGTTACATACATTTTCTAATGGCCTAATTTTATTCTATATAATGTAATTTTAACAATAATTTATCTTTTTTAAGTTACCCTTAAGGCAGTATACATGGACTCCTCTATCACAATTCACGATGATGTAAAAGCGATTCGTAAATAATTAAGTAATTTTTGTAATAAAGATGGTTATGCCAACGTATTATATTATTATACTGCTAATGAAGCGGTAATTTGTGGATAAATGCAAGGTAATTATCATTTGAACGTGCAACAGCGACATTTTGCAGTTAAAATGACTCTAAAATAATACAGGATAATCGGTCAACCCTACGACTCGGTGATACGTAAGGGGGAATGTTATACAATCCTGCCACAACAATGTGCCATCAATTTCGCTAGTTTCATCAAAATTTTATTAAAGGGTAATTTAATCATTTCGTAATATCGTCCGATTTACTTTATGATATATTGAATAAGGTGACTAGCCCCATCGCTATTCCCCTGTGTTTCATTCTGTTTAGTAAACGAATTATCCATTAATTAATCATAATTATTCATAATTAATTAAATATATATACATGAATTGTATAATATACACATTATTTTTTTCATAAACGAAAATCATGCTTACGACAACAAAATTATTGACATTTAATCAATCGATCTTTACTGTTTCTCTACTACCTCAATGGGACCAACATACTCACTACACCGTTAATCACGTGTGTTGCTGTACCTGAATGATAAACACACAGGTCCCGAGCCCTTTCGCAAAGCTGTACTGCGCAGTTCAATCGATTATATGTTCAGTTCACTCAGAAGTATTCAAAACTTCTCTCGTTTGCTATGACTCGTATTATGACAATTAGCCCCCTCACACCCCCCCCCAACCTGTGCTATTTTCTTCAATTTGAGGATTAACTTTACTTATCAGCGATTGAATTATAATATACTTAATCATAACTGCTTACTGTAAACTTATTAAATTTGCTTGTACGAAAAATTTACAAATATAATATATCTCTATCCAACTGGACTAAATGTCTCACTGGCCAGGATTGTCTAAATGTGTATCCTAACTTACTAAAATGTATGATTGATAATAGTGGGCTATCAATGATATCTAGAGATTTTACCTTTTTGAGTGCATCTATCCTAAGGTACCATTTGTTGCTTGAACGTTAACGTTTCATATTCCTCCTTGGTTCAACAAGAACAATGAAGACGCTACCATGAAAAAACGCCTGCTTTTCTTTTTCTTTCACACATTGCTATGTATCTACACTTCAGGAGGAGAAACTGACAAAACTGAATATAAAAACTGAGGAGAACTTTGGCACATGTATTTAAGTTGAGTTCAGCTTTAGTCAGTTTTTCAGAGCAGTTAAGTACCTACTAAAACGTGTTAAGGTCGCAATGACAACCAAATAAATATTCGAAAAAGAACCGTGGAATACCTATTGATGAATAATTTAGATAGATGTCGGGTCGTCACTAGGGAGGTGCCTGATCACCCTAGCCCTGGTGACAAGTGCGGATTGTTCGAGTTCATAACCTGAACAATCGTTCCATGACGGCGTTACTATCTGACTCCATTTATGATAGGTATGTGCCCCGTCAATGCACTATGCTCTATGTAAGAGAAGAGCTACAGAGGTTTCATAAAGAATTAGTCACGTTTTCAGAGTTCGAGCGGAAACCAAGCAAGGGTCACGAGTAAAAGCTACAGGAGAGTCGCGAGAGAGCCTCGCGATGAGACTAAGAGACTAACTAACAGGGCCAGTAGCCCTGCCTTAAGTACGTATGTGAGTTTAAATTAATGAGTAAATCAATAAATTTTTTGGAGACTTTTTTTTCTATAACAAAGAAGGGTTAGTAAAGAAGTAATGCACTTTGAAATCTCAGGGATACATCACGCAAAATTTACAAAAGTAAATACCTATGACTTAAACAAAGTGTGTGTTGTGTTAAATTTTTAGCTAACCCATATTATAGACCTTGATAAATCATATAGTATAATTCAAAAAATAATATAAACACCAACAATATACAACATTATTTTTGCAATTGATTATAGATATTACATTTACAATAGTTATAATTGGTATAGTACACAGCTTCATAAAAATAATGTTAATTTTTACTTAAAAAGCTACAACATACATCTTTACATGCAATAATTACTTAAAATAAATTAATATACTTGTACAAAATCTATTCTTAATTATTAGTTAATAAATTAGTCGATATATCATAGGTTATATTAATATTAGTTGCAGTATAAATAAAATTCTTAACATAGACGTACATAATAAACATGCTTTATTTAAAAACATAAAGATAAAACTGACATCAAATAATAATGTGCGTGCAACTTACATATATTAGAGAATACTTTAAGTTTTTCATTGAAAATCCATAAGTTGGCCTACTCAATAATGTAAAGTATGTGGTCTTGGAATGACCACTGTCGGGATATAGTTGAACAATTGTCGGAGGTGAACAATTGTCGGAAAAGGTGAACAATTGTCGGAGGTGAACAATTGTCGGAAAAGGTGAACAATTGTCGGAGGTCAACAATTGTCGGATTGCTGTAGTTAATAACATGGACCATGTTCCATGTAGGCGTTAATATCTGACTCCATTTATTGATAGGGATGTGTCCCGACAAGACACTGTGTTCAGAGGTTCATAAAGAATAAGACCAGTTTTCAGAGTTCGGGCGAGAGATCGGCAGCGTAATAAGTACAAGTCGTTAGGGGTCTGCTATAGGCTGTGAGGCAAAGTGCCGTCGTATAGGTGGCGCATAGCGAGAGTCGATTAGCGGAAGGCTGAGGGGGGGGCTTACTCCCAGGGCCCCGAGGCCCTGGCATATCGCGAGGTAATCGGCTGTGGAGACTAGTAAACAGAGTGAGCCCACCAGGGCCAGGTGGCCCTGGGGTAAGTGATAAGTCGTGCGGCTATGAAGCTAAGAGACAGAGTGGAAAAGTGAAGAGTGAAATTTACTGATATAAATATGATAACCCCCTCCCTCGTGGAAGGCTGGGTCTGTCTGCCCGGAGTATGCTTTACGATACACAGGTAGTCACTTCCTTTTAGTTTTATGACCGTTGGGGTACAAGGGTGTGTTTTATATGGCTGCTGGAAGGACTGAAGGTCTATTCTAATAGGGGTAAGTGTCCTTTGCCCAGGTTTTATGGTAGTCAGGTGGCTAATTCTCTTGGTTTATTGCCGTACCCTTTGAGTTACTTGTCTACGACTTCCGACCTCTCTAAGATTTATTACCAGAAGTTACATAGATTTTCATTTTCTATTATAATACATTATGAACCAGAGTGTAGGGTAATTTACATATATAGTTAGCGGTCACTATAACCACGAATTCAATTCAGTTTTTATTATTAAAATACAGAAACGTAGACAGGTATTTTCTGGGCCGAGAATAGGGGATCTTCTATTTATTCGCGGTGAAGAAGTTTGTTCAACACCCACGAATGATTTTTTTCACAGAAGATCCGATACTGCTTATTCAAATGTGGCTCCGATTGCACAGCTCCATGAAGAATGGTACCCTTCAATAACCCATTTCCTTCAAGAACCTAACCCCTATTCTGGTTCTCTGTAACTCCGGGCCTGGCCAACCCTTCCTACTACTACTTTTCCGACACATTTTTGGACTGGTCATTTTCTCAATTCGTAATATGCCATGGTTAAAAATCGCGTCACTCAAATTTTACATACGAAACCTTAATCAGGTCCTAGTCTATGTACATTGGCTAAAACATCTATAACTACTATATAACTATAAATATCTTGCATTGCTATCTAGATTTTAATTAGTACTACAAGCGCTTTCCCTGAACGGTAGCAATAACAGAATGGTCGTTCGCTTGTTAGCTATGTGGGAATGCTTAAAAGTGCTTTGAGAATTCCACTCCACAAGTGGAGAAGAACCGCCTCCATTGTCACCAATATTGATTGTTGTTTCTTTAGAATCGTTGTTTAATAAATGTAGCCTTTTTACAATTCGCATGAGCTATTTATATAAATACAATTTATGATTCACGCCTATTCAACATAGAAATTCATTTATAAATTCAACCTGTAAAAAATGAAAATATTGGAAAATACTTTGAAAGTAATTGATATTTAACCTTTTTGATAATAGGCATAATTTTAGGATTAATTAAAAAGAGGTCTCTAGGTATAATCCGTTCCTTTTATATGTAAATTATTTGTAAATAAATTATACTTTATTAAAACCAGTATTAGTTCAAAGTCCTTTGAGATGGTAAAACAAAAGCATCTTTAACACGCACTTGTTTTTAATGATGCACTGCTTCGTGAACACCTTGACTAAACTGTGCTGCTATATTTTTAATTTAAAATCATTTAAAACGTGTTGTTTGTTGTCTTCCTATGTCCAGCAATTCTTGTAAGATCCAATTTGTATTTTGTTCAATAGAGGTCTATGTTTACCTTTATGTTAAAACTAAAACCTTATGACTAAAACTTTTATCATCATTTATTTTCATTCGCTATTGTGATTTGCTGTGTAGATCATTTAATAAATCTGTAGCATGAAATGGGACTAGAATTTTTAATATATTTTTCAAATAAATGCGCTTTGGTACAAAGAATCTATAGCACTCTCGAAAAGAGACCTTTGTGCAATATTTCCAGGTCAAAGAGATCCAAGCTGTCCAATACTAATGGTATTGTCGGATTTTATTAAATCAGATAAATATGTTTCAGGTTGTGTGAGTAGAAATTATTTCATATCACATCTCACTTTATTATAAGAAGCTCTCAAGCTTTGAATTCGTCATTCGTACCCGTGTACGGGGGGGAGGGAGGGGGGTAGTATGAGAAGAAAGGAGCCCTGAGAGCTATATTTTTAATATGTTTTGTAGTTTTCTAGATTGAATCATCCAAAAAGGTTGTTTATTGTTTGATTCGTGCTAAATAATGTAAATGTATAGATCTATGAAATTCTCATGGTTTAATTTTTGGTTGTTGTTTTAGGCCTAGTAAATAACTTCATATTTTTGTCCTCTTAATTTTTTTTTGCCAAGTTACATACATGAGTAAGTACATATTTTGTTTTAAGTTTAATTTTTTATAATAATACTTTTGAGTGTACCAAATTAATCTCATGTGAATTCTCATTCATGTATCCCCAACCACTGCTCGACGGGGTCTCATCTTCTGATGTATGAAGTCAGGTAACAGAAATAAATAAATAACAATAATAAATTACTCAGCTGATGTAATGTTTATTTATTCTAAGTTCAGCAAACATAACTGCATTTATAATCTAGACCCATACCACTATCGGAGTGTTTTTGATTGATCCTGCATATGGTATTCATGGAAAAGGAGGAAATCATACTCTGGTTTTTCCATGAATGAAAGAAGTTACAAATAAAATGTTTCTGATTATTGTTGTATTCATGTATATCCTCTAGGTCACACTAGAAAAAAAAATGGCTGCCTATAATTATCACTTTTTCCACGTGACCCTCGTTCGATCTCTTGGCTGTGCACCCTGAGGGTTATATTCAAGTCATTCTTTCTTAACTCTTCCCAAGTATGCTGGCCACTCTTATGTCACAATTTTTAATTGGAATCAATCTTTTATCATCGGATTTGACTCAAGTATCTGTTGATAAATACTTGAAAGTCATTCGTTATGACGCTATGTTTCTCTCCATGTTTTTGAGGCGTTGCGGACTATTGCCCGAAATTTTTCGAAAAGTCGGAATTCAGTCTAATGGGAAATGTTTCCGCTCAACCACAATAGATACATCTGGACAAAAGCTCAAATACGGAATGTTTTCAGAATCCACTTTGTACCTGGTTATTCACGTCCTCTTAGTCTCCTCGATGCTCGTCCACAACAATTCAAAGAGTTTAATTTTAGGCTAGATCCTTGCGCCTAACTTTTTCACTGAGCTTTCCTGGTTGGTCACCCTCATATTCATTTTATTTCTTACATTGTATAAACATTTTTCAATGGTAATAATGTGTTTCATAGTTTATTGAAACATTCTAATACACTGCCCCAGAAAAAAAAAAAGTAGTGCACTACAAAAATTCGTTATTAAAAGTTATTTAAAAATAAGCGCATGATAAAAAGTTCAGTCGTTAATAAAAAGTTTATTTAAAATAATTTTTAAAGAGAAGTTACTGTTTGTTGGCTTGCTATATTCAGCGATTCTTGTAAGATTCAATTTATATTTTGTTCAATAGAGGGCTTAGTTTTCCTTTGTGTTAAAACTAAAACTTTTATCATCATTTATTTTCATTTGCTATTGTGATTTGCTGTGTAACTGATCATTAAAAATTTAACAAAAGGTTTTTTATAAGTTTTTTTTTATTTGAATCAAAAAAATGGTTTTGACGGTCGAGTTAGTAAACGCCGTTCTTTGGGTTTACCTTAAACTAATTTTCTGACAGTAATTACTCATTACCGTGAGAATTGTGCGCACACAGACCTGTTTCAGGTTGTCTTATTATTATCGTGATCAGAAATGACTGCCTAATTTTTTCAACATTTATTGGGCTCTTCCTTCTTATGCATAGCCCTTATCACTATAAACGTATAATATTACTTAATAAAAAAAGTTAAAGCCGAAATAAATTTATCAGGAAGCAGTGTATACATGCTAAGTGTATGAAGGCAGTTTCTTAAGAACATCTTTCATTCGAACAGTATTGAAATTTAAGGCAAAATACCCGGTACATCATTAATCGATGGTCAAAAGGAAAAGCCACTCTCAAAAAATTAGTATTGGCTAGGGCTATTCAAAACTATTAAACAAAAAGAACTTAAAACTAACTGTAATTAAAACCATTTTAGAATAAATTAAGTTCATAAATTATTGTCATGGGGAGTGGTGATAACTAGGTGAGAGCAGGTATGTAGACTTAGGAACTACATACTTACCTACAAAGGTAGGACTTCATCCTACCTTTGTCTTAGGGATAATAAGCCTGCCTCCTCTCCTTTTGTATATATTACGCTCAGAATACAACTCTATGTATTACAATACTTAAAAAAACAAAACAGAATCTAAGGCCGTAATTTTAATACCATTTTATCATTTATATAGGAAATAAGTGTTCTCTTGGACATTGTATGCCAGTCATCATAACGTGAAATTTATGAAACATGGACTCATCAAAGGAAACAATCACTTCAAAACAGGTCTCCTCTAATAAAAAGAATAATCATGATTATCACATAAACTAATAAAAAAATACCATCACGGGCAAGACTCCCGCATATTTTTAATAATTCTTTAAAGGGAGTCAGCATAGGTGTAGGCGACTAATATAAACTTTTCTATACTGTACAAGGTAACATACAATAATTAAAGATAAAATTTCAACATGGCAGGCGAGAAAGGAACGCCATAAGGGTTATGTCAAGTTTTTTCGCCTGGAACCTGTCATAAACAAAATATCAATTCCGAGGAAACTGCTCGAGCGAGTCTTACTCGTAAGTGATATCCACGTAGTTAGTTGAGTATACATTAAGCTAGTTTGCTTAGTGGAGTATATACTCTTAATACAAGACAGTACACAAGTGGTTAGGTACAAACTACAAACAAGAAGCATGAATTCGAACCTAAAATCAAATTTAATCAGGCCCTGTCCAATCTGGTTGTTTCATAATTCTCTTTGGCATCGTTTCAATTATGGTTCTGTATTGTCGGTGTCACGGGTTCTGGCAGAAGGATGAAAAAAACTCACCATCTAAACTGTATTGTAACACATTACTGATTTTCGGTCTTCTAGAGGTACTGCAGTGGCCCCGACCGCTTCACCTAAAGGAACTGTCAAGTCGTCACGAGGGGGTGCTTAGTTACCCTAGCCCTAGTGACGAAGTGAAGGTTGATTAGCCTATGACCTGGACAATTGCTTCATGATGGCTCTTACTACTGTACTATCTGACTCCATATTTGGTAGGTATGTGCCCGACAGTGCACTATGTTCAGGAGAAGAGTTATAGGGTAGGTATTGTAGGTAGTTTATGTGGTCTTGGAATGACCGCGAATATCACACTAGGTATCTGAGGGTAGGCAAAAACCGTCCGGATCCCAAAGGCGAGTGTGCACTGGGGAATCGCACTAGGGAAGTGTGGGGCCTGACAAGGCCGGACTAAAGCAGCGAGGTTAGGAAGAGAGATGTAGAGGTTTCCATAAATGAGAAGGCCAAATCTTGAAATATCAGTGCAGATGCAAGTGCCAGTCCAGAGAGCCGTAGTTACAATGATTTATCGGCTAAAACTAGGGAGTATATATAGCCTAAGTAGCCAATGGGCTGGGGTTTTACTCTGACCAACCGTATTGCAGGCTTGGATGAAGTTTGAATGTCCTAGACCAGGACCCACCCAGCCCCCTAGCCGCTACTTGACTCCATCTGCAGGGGCCTCTAACTAGTTTATTTTGCAGCTACGTCTTTTAGTTTTTACAATATTTACACTGATACGACTTATGGTTTGGTAATGTTATTTACATTTGCTTAAATTAATTTACAACATATTATGACCAATTTACAATATATACACAATAGGGTGATTTATCTTATGTAGTTAGTGGTCGATACAGGAAGTAACTGGAAATTTCGACCAACTGGTGATAAATCATTTCCGTTGGTACTGCATATCCAAAAATAAAAATCTTTATTCTTCCAGTACACTTATCGCGCGTTCTTATATTCTATGTCAGTGGTAAAAAAAAATAACAATATCGTCCTGATATTTTGAAAATCTTTTGCATAGCATATAAAAGTATGCTGATAAATTATTAGTTCAAATAAAACATTATGAAGTAAGGGAACAGATATAAAGTGAAGTCTGGCCTGTTTCGCATACTTTTATGATTTTTCAAGCCCTAGCACACAAGTTATTACTTCTTTGGTATGGTTATGATTGTTTCCCTATAATTAACGACATATTAAACAAAAAAATGCAAAAATAGTTCAATATATATTTCTAAAAAAGTTATCAAAACATAAAACGAAGGTACGAACTTAGTATTTAATGTCGTTCCAGCCTGTTTTAGTAGGATATTTTTTTTAAATATAAATGTTTAATCATTTATTATTTCTATTAAGAGTTGCATTATTAAGTGTCCGAGTTAGATTTTTTTATTAAAATTCCAAGTCTTTTTCACAATCATATTATTATTTTCCTTAAACTCTCACTAAGTGCCGTCAATATCTCTTTTTAATGTTTCATCATGTTATATAACCGTTATTTTGTTTCGTGTACATTTGAATAAATAAAAAAAAGGCAATGTTAAGACTTCTAGTCCACGTCAGTTAGTGTACTTCCTGAGCTAGTTGAACTATGAACTAAAACAATTGTCTCAAGTTTGTATCGACTTCGGGCCGTACCGGCCTTGGGTGTGAATCAATCACTGCTGTTGGTGATCGCTATGGACTTCCTTCAACGGCCCGAATTAACGAGAAAAAATCCCGAAATCTCCCTGGAAGGCTTTTGTTTACACCCTCTTACGTGCCGAAATCACGGTCATTCACTTTTTTGCATGATTTGCCGTCACCAATTTCAGACATAATTCTTGATAGCATGAGTGACGACTTAAAAATCGCTGGGTCCACCCTGATATAGATAATAAATCGCATCCTGTATCCTAGCAGACCTGTTAAGCTACATCAATAACCAAGGATACAGGCATGGATATAAAACCGCCAAATATATCAGAAAAGTTTGGCAAACTATAGACAGTTTTCACCCGAGTAGTTACCTCAATGTTACCAACATAAGCTCCAAGTTTCTTTCTGTTCTGGAAGTTTACCACTTCCTCATCTTTAAAATCTTGTCAAGAGAGAATCCCGTTAGGGGATATGAAAGAAAACTTCAATCACCGTAAGTTATTCAATCCATCAAGTTTTATATCAAACAATTCTTAAAAGTGCCGCAGCATTCCGTAAGTTAGCTCATTTTCAACAAACCATCTTATAACCCTTCAAAGTTCATCCGAGCTTAAGAGCAGAGCCTAAACCATCGGGCCTTCCAACGGTGTTGAACTTTCAGAGGATTCGTATTTGTGATTCAAGAGGTTGATCTATTTCTAAGGTGATTTACAGCATGGAAAAAATAAATTAATAAAGCTATTAAATTGAATTTAAATGTATATGTTTTTTGTTTGTTCGCAATTCAGCAGCTTTACTCCGGGTTGGGATGACTGTACCATTACAACCCGGCGCCAATACTTCCTTGGTTCCCTCCCCTTGAGTGCTATCATAAATAAAAATACCTTACCTTTCCCACCTCCTTCAATTAAAATAAACTGTCAAATCCAAAAATACTAGTTTCCGCTTGCTCTAGCTTTATTTTCCTTCTAAAAAAATTGCTTACTTTTACCGTTCTTTTCTTAACCATGACAAAACCTTTAGAACTCTATTTTTAACAACATGTGTGTACTCTTTAGAATATCATTTATTTTGTATTCATTTTATATAATGTCTCCCTATATCATATAAAGAATTTGTATTTATTAAACAGCTTTATTATGATTCAATTACATATTGGGCAATAAATAATTGTGATAAATGATCTCATTGATAATATATTTACAATTTTTCATTCACCCGTTCATTCATGCAGTATTTAGAAACAGCCCAGAGACCTCCCAAATCCACATGGCTGCCACCTCCCTCGCATGCAAGAAGAGCTCTTGGGAAGTTTTTTATATGTTTGTACATGTGTACGTTTTTAAAATATAAATATATCTGGAAGTGAAAAATTGGTCGTTTTTGTTTATTTACGTAAAAGTGAGGTTATGAAAACGTATTTCCCATATTTCCCATGTCGAATATAATAGTGTACGGTATCATTGGCACAACATCGACAAGATGTATTTCTCGGGAATAGTTTTTCCATCATTACCCCGGGACTGTATACACATATTTAATTTGTTTTTTATAATCTGATTACACCAATGTTATATTGTGTATTTTTTCTGTCAGCTAGGCATTCTTAGGGGCCAGTGTCCCAGAGTAAACTGTGAACCGAAGAAAGCAATAAAACAATTCCCAAGCAACTTTGAGGCTGGGCAAGGCTTTTGCGTTGACCAAACCCATCTGTCATGAGGCAGGTGTCAATATTTTGTGGTGTCAATGCCTGTCAATGCCCCTTAGCAAAAACTGATCAGAGGATAAAACCGACGCTGTTCACCAAAACTACTGTGAAAATCAGTAGACAGGAATCACGTGATCTCTTGTCAGCGTATCATACATGGTATGGCTTAGAACTCAAGTTTTACATGATTATCTCATGATTACATGAGTAACTCTTGTGATCCATAATGCAAGAACTGTCCACATGAGCTGCGATTATCTGTCAATCTAAGCCATCAAGATCTATAGGTATGTTCACAATAGGTGAGTCTGATCATTGCAGTCTGTAATGGGTCTGAAGTAAAAGAGTTAAATTAATAATTGAATCATTGGCTCTGATCTATTATTTAAGTACTCTTCAGAAATGCCCTTTGACAATTTAAAATAGACATTAGAGGCGAAAAGAATTGACCTACTTACAGTTCTTTTTGAATCTGACACCCATAATTTTTTTTGGTAAATAAGAATCAGGAAATCAATTCACGAAGTCTTTGACATTCCAAACAACTTTTCAGTCTCTCAACAATATAACTTACTACCGAAAACGTTTCAACATTCTCAAAGCTAAGTTAACTGATAGTGTGCCATTCATGCTACTTTTAATAAAATTAATTTATTTATTCAAGTATGAATTAAATTTATTATTACTTTTATTCTAGTGCGAGGAGAGTTTATGGAATGTGTGAGATGAGATTCCACAACACTCCGAAATATACTAATTCGTTTTTTCTAATACTAGAACAACAGAAAGTAGTAAAGAAAAATACTTTGAAAAAGCAAAAGTTTGGCAAGACCCATTATTTTGATTGATATGATTTCTCAGAGTCCATTTAAGATTGAAATTGTTTATTTTTTCTCATTGTTTAAAACATTTTTATTTTTATTATTGTCATTAGCCAAAATAAAATATTAATTTACACAGTCTATTGAAGCATTTACAGGACCAACACTTAAAACTTCTCTTGGCCCGAAAACTATTGACAAACAAACTTCTACTGAGACCAACTTGAACATCTGGAGCCCAAATTTACGGATAATCTAAGAAAACCGACATCCAAACCTTATTTGTGCATCCATATATTCTTTACAATGTGCGTTTAGTATCATTATTATTATATTATCTATGTTTACATGTAAGAATAATAGTTTACTCAAAAATAATAACTCGATATGTTTCAATTTTTCACTCCAAAAAATGTCTATAGTGGGTCTAAATCTAGCATGGGGATACATAATTTTATATGTGATCCGCGGGGTTATGATGCATTCCCAATGTGGCCCACAAGATAATTTGGGTTGGCCACCGCCTGGCTCACACCTTGATTTACCAGGTAACATACAACGTCGACTGAGGAGGCGTTGGAATAGAGATCTACTAAACTAATTACAATGAAATATCTTCAAATTTAGATTCAACAAGTGGGAGTGATAGTCAAAGTTAATAATAATTAATAAGTTAAAAAAAAAATTATTAGTTTTTGTACTCCGATGAAATATGCGTTTGTTTATAGGGATCCATTTAACAGAATAAAGTAACTAATCAGAATAAAGGAAGGAACTAACTAAGGATAACGGATCCAAACAGGAAAAACTAAAACATAAAACTCATGGTCTAGAATATTGTGCTTCTTTATTGTGCTAAAATTACAATCTGCCTTATTAGGCAATAAGTAATTGAGATAAATGTTCTCATTCATACCATATATATAATTCATCATTCACTCGGTAATTCATACAATATTTACAAACAGCCAAGAGGCCTCCCAAATCCACACGGTTGTCACCACCCTCGCATACGAAAGAGGAAGCGGAGTCTTGGGAAGTCCCCCACGCTCCTCTGTCAGCCGCGTCACCGGATACAAGCCAGTGGAGTCTGATGAGCGCGAGAGCCACATACGCTCAGGACATAAATAGTGGTAAAATTAATGATTTAAATGGCACAATAACAGGGATGTATTTGATATATAAAGGTCACATTGGACACTGCGATAATAGGCATTATTCCACTATTGGATTCTCATTAATTAGTTATCGCTGATAAGGTACAAAGGGACACAAAGCTCTTTTAATGTTCTGTTATTTTCAACTGACTGGTTTTTTCATTCTAATGGTTACTTAATTACCTGTAATTTCCAGCCGTGCTCAGATACTCAGCTCTTTGTCACTTTACTCTATTTATAAATGTGTACCCAACCAAAATTTACACAGATTTTCGGTTGGGTACACATTGTTTTTTTTATATGCACTTTTTTTCACAAAAACTTTCGATACCCTTTGAGGCAGTATAATATCCTATAGGACATACCAGCTTTGAAAAATTCAAGCTGAAAACCTACTCTTACTATTTGAATTTTAAAAAAACAAATAATAAATATATTAAGGAAGAGCTTTAAAAACCCTTGAATTAATGCTCTTTTGGGACGCATGGTGGAACGTATGAACACTTTTACTTTTCGCTCTGATAACGAATTTTCTCAAAATTTACCCTCTAACAGAATTGTCTTATGAGGTAATATTAGCTGCCATAAGATTGTTCATTCTATAAGCGAAAAATGGCCTAAAAATCAATTTTAAGTGAGCGAAGGAAAATTAACAGGCCTGATCATCAGGTAAAAGTAGGCTCCGACTGAAATTGATATTTATTTCATTATATTCATGTTTATTGGGGTAAGTAATAGACTCAATGCATCCTGTCTATTCCTATTGGTATATCGTCATTTTGAAATGAAGTTAACGCAATAGCTAATAAAGGGTAAACGTAAAATGTCTGTAGTTTAATTAAGTGAAAAGTAGGTATGTTTGATACGATGATTGGGAATCCAAAAGAAGAATCGTTGATAGTACTAATACTTCTAAAATAAGCATCTTCATAGATAAGCTTTTAAGGTTACCTATATCACAATACTAAATAAATTACAAGTAAACTTTCAAATATCTTTTTGTATATTGTGATTCATACTAATGTATTGTCCATTGTAGCGTGGCTGTAGGTGCAACGCAAGGGCTCTATATCCCTGATTATTGTTCTTTGGTGGGAAGGTGACGTTCTCACAGGCGATTTTTAGAGTATTTCTGGACTTTTTTGACATGTCTACATTGTATGTGTGCATAATGTAAATGGACAATGAAATATTTCATATATGGTATGAATGAGATCATTTATCACAATTGAGTATTTTTTTTTCTCCCTTAGCTCTCAAATTTTTAAGATTGTGGATAAGGGAAAAATAAAGGAATTCATTTTGGGTGAGCGGATCCTTTTACTAGGAGTACCTGTTTGAAGGTGAAGTGAGGGAATTAGGGAGTGTGGGAAGCCTCGGTAGAGGTGGAAATGTTGCGGTGCAGTGGTGAGAGTCCACTAAAGGCTAAGCCTAGAGTCTCTCTAGGCATGTAGTGGAAGCTCATTCAGTTGGATAGCAGTGATGGGTGCCCGTCAGAGGCTTGTTGTTGGTCGGCCAAGGGCCGTAATGTCCACCATTTGGTCTGATTTCCAAGATCTAGAGAGTTGCCATCTTGCCAGTAGCGGTGGGGGTGTCAGTTCTTGGAATAGGGGGTTTTGGCAATGTTTCATCGAGTCGAAGAACTTGATGTGTCTTCTTCTGATGGCTTGGTGGTGATGGTGGGGACCTCGAACTTTTTGTGGATGTCAGGAGCCTTCATTTCACGAAGGTGTTCTGGAAGCTCTGGAGTCTGGTTATGGTGCTGGTGTGGAGAAAACGGAAAAACGGAGTTCCAAACAGCAGTGCTGGCCTCAGGACGCTCTGATAAATGAGCAGTTTCAGCCTCAGGGATATAGCCGGGCATGTGATGAGATGCTGGAATGGAGATGAATTGAGTATTGCTCCATTATGGCAGATTGTAATGTTGTTTTCAAATAAAGTTTACGAGAAACAAGAAATAAATTGTATGAAGACAGGCAAGGAACCAATTGGAAATAGAAATAAATAATATTTAAAATATTTTTGAAGCTGCGTTTATACCTTTTGATATACCTTTGATATAGCAGATAGAATGTTGTCCAGTAAGTTCGTAAGTAATTGGACAGATGATATAAGACATGGTTATTTAGTAGCGATTTCTAGAAACGAAGTTATTTGGTCAAGAGGCAAAGGGAACGAGGAGAATTTGAGGCCCTTATGGGTCTAATATAACAGGGTTTACTATACATACGATACGAAAAGATGGATTAATAAATAAAATTGTCTTTTCATTCAAAATTCTGTTAAGTTTTAAGCTTGTCCTGATCCTTTAGCCTTTACAATCTACGTCTTTATTTCGTGCATATGTAAAATTTAGTTTATAATAAAACGAAATTGGCAATGAAAAAAACAAGTGACCATGGAACTAGACTCGATCGATTTTTAAGCGTTATTGCTGAGCTGCGTTGGGTAGTACTGTTTTACACACACTTGAATACTGAGAGCTAAAACTTCTTTGTTGTGATAACAATACAATCTGCCTTATTGGGCAATAAGTAATTATTATAAATGTTCTCATTCATACCATATTTACAATTTTCATTCACTCGCTCATTCATACAGTATTTACAAACAGCCTAGAGACCTCCCAAATCCACACGGTTGTCACCTCCCTCGTATGCAAAAGAGGAAGTAGATCTTGGGAAGTCCCTAACGATCCTCCGTCAGCTACGCCACCGGACACGAGCCTGACCAAGAGCGCGAGAGCCACAGACACTCGAATACTAAACATTTCAAAGCTAAACTCAAATGTTTTAATCCTTTGATCTTGAATTGAGGTCAAATGATTGTGGTAACCAACGTAGAGTCCCCAAAAACTTTTTGAAAACGCTTACGTTAATTCTCCTAGTTTCTATATTAAACTTTCATGTGTTTCTCAGTACAATCTGAAAATATTTCGTGATATAAAACGTTGACGGATAAAGCGAACTATCTATAGTGCCCACCTACGGAAGCCCGAACAATTTTTCGAGTCAGTGAACAGTATTTATGCTGAATTCAGTGTGAATCGGACCATGAGAGGAATTGTGGAGGGTGATGAAGGTAAGTTATGATCTATTGTGGCTGCAAATATTTAACGTCTAAATATATATACCGTATATAATACCGTCTACTCGGTATTTTTTACCATGTCTATAGTTAGCTTTATCCATGGCACATATGATCCGCATATTTCTAGCCTTAAGTGGCTTATATATATTTACATTTACAATTGAATCTATGCTATTTTTACCACTGTAATAAATATATAGGTATGAGCATAGATTGATTGACTGCATATATATATAAGTTAAAGCCAGAGGCAAGTTTATGTTGTAAACTAATACGATCATGGGAGGTAAACAACCCATGATCCTATGTAGGTCGGATTATTAAAGACAATAAAGCAGTCTCTTTACAGAAGTTCGAGAGTGTAGGTCGTTTCCCTCTCCAGGTGAGGCCGGGGAACTAAATCATTTCCTTAATTTTTTCTTTAAGCTTAACCTCCAACATTTAACTGGTGCCGAAACCCGGGAACCTAGTACGGCGGAGCGGAAAGCAATAATTTTCTTTTCTTTATGTTTTTTTCGATCTTTCGCTTCACGTTTTTTTCTCTCTCAATAAAATGCCAGAGGGAGTGTTACGACCCCCGGTGCTTAGTGCAGCAACAGATATACCGCAGTTACCTCAAACGACCATGGCAGCGGCTCACGCGAATACATTGGCGTGGATGAAGATCAAGGCGATTACGGCTCAGGACATGAGGAAGTTATACATATAAATATGCTTTGCCAACTTCTTCACTACGAATAAATAGAAGTTACCCTAACATCCACCCTCGTTTCCGTATATTACCACTAAATCTTCAGCGTCTGTATAGAAGTGAGAGGGGACTAGTTCACGATTCCGACACGGCTCTCTCTCTCTCTCTCTCTCTCTCTCTCTCTCTCTCTCTCTCTCTCTCTCTCTCTCTCTCTCTCTCTCTCTCTCTCTCTCTCTCTCTCTCTCTCTCTCTCTCTCTCTCTCTCTCTCTCTCTCTCTCTCCCTCTGCACTGGCACTTGCTGTATTACTCTAAATATGGATTTTCTATTAAATTACCTCTTCACCTCTCTACCTTACTCGCTGCTAGATTAATTCTCGATGCTATCAGCGTCCTAAACCTTCACAGTGGAGTTTCCTGGCTTCTACCCACTAAATCAGTATCTCATTGAAAGGGACCCCTTCCATCCAGATGACGGCTACTGGGCTCCAAGAAATGTACTCTCTGTACTGGCTCTTGTTGCATTACTCGAACCATGGTTTTCTTATTTAACTACCTCTGCACCTCTCACCTTGCTATGCGCTGGCTTTGCCAGACCCCACACCTTCCTAGTGGGATTCTCTGCCTTCGTCTCGCTAAAATTAGCACATCCTTGGAAGGGATCCCTCCCAAGCAGACGACGGTTTCTGAACAAATTGTGCCTTGTAGCGTCTCCACCAGCGACCCTTTTTGGTTCACACTCGCCTTTGAGATCCGGACGGTTTTTGTTTACCCTCAGATACCGAGTGTGAAACTGTGGTCGTTCCAAGACCTCGAAAATTACCTATAAAACCTGCCCTGCCCTGGATAGTTGAGTTTTTCGTAAAATCATCAAAACCAATTCTATAAACTGGAGGTAATCTGAAAGTCATTTAGAAAACTGAAACGCTCTGTCGTAGTAGTATTATTGGAAAACTTTGTCTCTTGGGACTCCTCATAACCTACCGCACTCTACCTTCATTTTTCAGCAACTTAACTGCCTGTTTTGGATGTTGGTCGAAAATATTTCTTAATATTGTAAATATTGAAAAGAAAGACTATTGTAAATACAGTGGACCTCCGTAGGTGTGGGCCCGGTCCCTTGCTGGGTCTGTGCTTGGGGTGAGTGCTTGGGTCTGGTAGATTGGGGACTATTGTGAACATGGATTTCCATACCGTGTCTGTCCCATGGGTAGTATGTAAATCTGTAAATGTCCAGAGTGTACCCGTTTATTAATTACAGTGGGACACTCTTGTTGAATACATTTACCATCTTTACCGCTTCTTTTCCCATCATAACATATATAAGCATAGTAAAATATATAAGTGTAAGATAACAAAAGCACTAAGTTAAAAACTACTCTTAACACATACAGAATGAATAAAAAGAGAGAGTTAATGTGATATATTCTGTGATCATTGCTGTTTTACATACCTAATGAAGGTCTGGTTTAGTAAATAAATATTTCTTAATAAATAAATAAATAGTTCACTAAATCAAATAAGGGATTCGAACAAATCATTAAATTTTTTTTTAGGGAAATAACGATATTAAATAGTCATTTAAACTTATTAATTGATCAAATCCCTGTTTTTATACAAAAGTGATTTTTGTAAATTACTCTGGTGTACTTTATCCAGCCAAGAGTTGTTTTATTTTATTTTAAAGTCAATAAAATACTAATTCGTCGTAAAGTTGTCTGTTTAACATTGAAGGACGGTGGAAGCCAATCCATTCGGTACAGGTACATTTAGAAAATCAGTGCTGTTTCACTTTTTATGTACTAGGGGTAACGAAGTCTTTTCAAGCACGAAGGTTCATTCTCAAACACCTATTACCTGATTGGAATCATGATCAAAGTAGTTTGTATTGCTCGTCTAGTCGTGGATAGTGCCCTTAATTATCTATCTGTGTCAACTATACTAATTACTTCTCAGAAATACCTTCAACTTTGTAAAGGCACCATTCGTCCCTAGTTTGTCTAAAGCTTAACTTTGTGACAGAGGTTGACTCATAAATCATAGGATTACTAGACTCAGAGTGCATTGATTCATTAATTAGAATAAATTCAAATTAAATCAGTCAAAATTAGAGGGAAAATGAATTCAAAAAGGTCTCTCATAATAGTGCAGCAATATATAGGATTACGAATGATCCGGGAGAAACAAAATCAAAGAAAACAAATGTAATAGTTTTTAATAAGTTTTTAGGTCCCATTTAAAAGCTTTCTTTCAATTCTAGTTGTAGAATTATAACATAATAAAAATAAAGATTTGTAGCCAATCATGAATAAACACTTCATTTCACATAAAAAAAATAACCTTTATTTTCTGCAAACTGTCCTTAAAAATGGTCACTTAGAGACGAGAGAGAAATGAAGAGTTACTTAAAACAGATGTGTTGATGCAGTAATCTGTCTCGAATTGAATCTTAACCTATTAGAAAAAGATTTCTAATAATGAGCTAAATTAGACTCCACTTTATTTGTATCACTTTCTAGAAATCAGTAATTGTTAGCAGCCTACCTCAAGGCTTCCGAATTGCGATCAATTCGGTAATAAAACATGAACGTGGTATAGCAAATGGCTCCAGTTATCACACTGATTAGAATTGTGATATTATAGCACCTGTTCCGACTCGTTCTCTTCCCTCCTGGTAAACAACTTGATTTGTAATTCTGCTTACTGCCTTTGTAAAGTGGCGTCGTACCATTTATTCTGGAAGAGAGTGCCTGTGGATATCAAGGATTCGTTCGAATCTCTTGTTCACCACAATGAAGACAATCATAAAAAAAAATTGAATGATTGCAAAAATGAAAAACTGAGCTGTGCGGTTAGGGAAACCTGTTGCGAGTTCAAGGAGATTCATGATTACTACAAAGGCATTACCGGAGCTCCTAGACATTAGGAACATACATTGTGTGAAAGATCGCATATTCTGAGCTATCTCTTTGAAAACGAACAGGCGGTAGGACATAACTAGAATGACATCTGAAACAGATACTAGAAAAAGCTGTGGAACTGCCCACAACATGTGTACATGTTTAGGATCATGTTTGCGAATCTCTATGTCTAGACTACCGGCCAGTAGGAAGGCAATAGCCATTATCATTTGAGAAGCAACAATACCTCTCAGAGGGTATTTGAAACCATCAAAAAACGGTTTGAGTAAAATGTGAAAACTGAATCCGAAGAGAGGTACCACTCCCCAGATTTCATTCGGTAGGACGTTCGACCATTGGCCCAAATTACCATTCATTCGTGTAGCCTGAAGCACCCAGGTAGTCGTGTGCTGAGAGTGAAGGGCCCAAAATGCAGACAAAGGAATGTAAAAAGTCCACAAAGACCAGGTTTTGGCTGCTTCTTTCCTAAACTCTTGTGAATACAATCGTGAATCAAGAAGTGAAGGTCTTCTCGTTTGTCCGGCTTTCTTTCTAGCGTCATTTGCGAGTCGTATGATCATCAGTATATTACTTTTCTTCGGTTTCGTCATTTGTATATTGCCTAACAAATATATAACAATGTATAAGCACAAAGTTATGAATGTGAGAAGCCAATCTGCAAGCGATACTATGGAGTAGCAGCTTTCAGTCCAAAAGCACTTATGAAAATCTACCAAGTGAGGTAATGTAAAAATACCAAGAGCGGAGAAAGCGACGGTTATAATCAAATGGAAAAAACCGAAAGTTCTCCAGTTTATAGTACTGAACTGGTCACTTAAAAAGGTTGGCAGGCAAGCCGTAGCGAAACTGGTGATGGATCCGGCCAGCATCCCAAGGAGGAAGGTCGCACGCCGCACACCTAAATCGAAGCCCATAGTGGGTATAGTGTACAGTGGACAGGTGACGAGGAGCTTGGATAACTCTTGTAGCGCACAGCTTAAGAATGGACCGCAGTGGAGGTTGGTCAAGACAATGCCAACGCACATGCTCAGGTCCACCAGGGAATGCTGCAAGTGCACAAGTACGATGGTCAAGCCATCGTAGAACTGAAGCTCCTCAGCCAAAAATCGCACCTTAGACGCCTTAAGTCCCGCACCAACAAACTGCAAGAATATCAGCAGGCACAAGTATATCACGCCAAACTTCGGGAATTCAGTCTGAATCTGCGATTCATTACCTTGTTTTGGCGAGAAGACGTATACCATTTTCTTTAAGAATCCATAACTCGCTTAGCAATTGATCACATTTAATTCACAAGCACAGGAGTTCAATTCGTTCGTATAATACTTGGCAATTTCACAAATAACTGAAATGTTTAACCAAACAAACTTAATAACTGCACTATTAAAACACCTGTCCTAAAAAAAACTATATTCGTCAAAACCAATGCATAATACAAAAGCTCTGCATAATTGTATTTAACTGTTAATTTATTTAGAATTTGTTTTTATTTAAGTAAAATATGTAGATAGATCAATTGAAAGTAATTGTGGCTTTCTTATAGGATAGAGCCGCAAATATTTTTCTATTTTTTTTTCTCCCATTCATGTGAATAGTGTTGTATGTGAGCTTTATTGCACAGACCACATCACCCACCGAGAAATGACCGTCGATGGGCGAAGCCTCTAGCTGATGTGTCGTAATACTGCATAGGTAACACATTGCGTTTGCAACCTCCCCCTCCTTTGGACCAAGTCGGCAATGCTCGCCAATGCTGTTTATGTATGCACTTGTAGTGGGCCATGTATACTAAACGTGTTACCAGCTGAGCACATATAACCACGTTATACACTCTTAGCCTGTGAACATTGTTTACATTCTCTAGGTAAACTACTGGGGTAAACCCTAGTTGACAAATGTCACTACCCAATCAACTTCTTGCTTGTCACTGTTTACACTTTTTTGCTGTTGTTTACACTTTTGTTGTTGTACACTGTTGCTGAAGTCATCGAGTAGTGGATAATGTTTGGAGATTTTCAAAAAGGAAAATTAGCTGCCGGAGAGTGTTACCGTGTTAACAGGGATTTTCGGGATTATTTGTCGGGAGTGTTTCATAGTGAATTTTCCCGACAAGTCGGCACAAATATCATTACCGATTTTAATTAATCGCAGTAGCCCGGGGTGAATTAAAATTTTGGACTATTGGTGTGCAAAGTAGCACTTGCAAATACGCATAAGATTGTGAGGTCCAGCTTATGGAAATAAAAAGCAACAAGAATGAAGAGAGAGTATTTTTCTTCATACTAAGCCTAATTGATATGGAGATATAACCATAAGCCTGAAGTAGGCATTCTTATGTTTTATGGATGATTCCGGTTCGTTTCAAGAAGGAAATCATGCCAAACAATTGATTTTTTTTTTATCAAAGTTTTAGTTTTGAATAGGACAAAACATATGTATATCATAAGTAAAAAAATAAAAAATAATAAAAGTTTATTATTAAAAAATAGTTTATTTTATTAGTTCAGAAGTATGATGTTGGTTGCACTAGATGTCACCAAGGAAGAGGTACAATGCTTAATCCGAGTATCGGACAAGCATGTACTCCCCGGGAAATCAGAGGTGCTATTCTCACCACGGCCTACCTACGATTGTCAAACTGAGTTCCCGAGCCCAGTTTTGTTTGAAGTACTTGTACTTATAATAATAATGTTAAACTGTTCGAAAGTTGTAATGTGATTATGTAGCTCTCAGTCTTGGTTATTTTCTCTATTGCCACCTCATCCCTCTCTCAACCTCCCTCATCAGTTCTTATACCTTCTCAGATTCCTAATATTGTATTTACTGTGGCTTCCAAATTTTACTTATTACCCTACCCTCTTTACTTCCTGCTTATTTTCAAATATCCTTACTCAATTTGTCACAAATACTGCTTCACCTTGATCGTCAATTGGGCAAGACCATGAAGCTATGAAACCATGAAGCTATGCATCGCAACAAAAATGAAAAACCTTTCGTGAGTTACCAACATTGTGATGTTCATTTTATGATTGTAGTGCGTGAAGCGATTCTAAAAACCTGTAAGTGGTACGAAGTACAACCCTTTTGTCTGGCTGTAGACATGGCAAGTGGCTAACTCAGGGTACTTTTACAGATGCGTGGATAAAAGGTTTGACGTTAATAGTTGCACAATGATACCCGTTTTCTTCCAGACATGAAAACATCCTCAGTGGACGTTTCTGCATGCAACTCGGCCAACATTTCTGCTTAGAAAAATTAGAAAAAAATGCTGTACAATCAGTTATCTTCATATATACATAGAATTACGGTATAGTATCTTTGAAAATATTAACTAGTCAAGGACCGATTAAAACCATCACATAATAAAAATCTTCCTAGCCTCATTTTCCAATTATATGATATTATTATTGAATATTTTATTACATTATATTAAATATTCAATCCGTTGGTTAAATATAAATATAATGTTAATTAGTTTAAGAAAAGAGTAATCAATGGGAATAAGATTTGTTTCATGTCGGAATCAGTGATTTGTGACTCTAAGTGCGTTAATGACGGTTCGTCTGGCAAGAGAGCACGAGCGAGGAATCAATTCCAAGATAACCTCAACAGACAGGGTTGGACACGTCTCTTCACTGAAAGAACATAGTCCTAGACAAAGCCCACGACTAAAGTAATTAGTAAAGTAATTAACAAAAGTTAATTACAATAACAAAATTTAATTTTAGAATAACAAAATAAGGGTTGACAAGAGGGGTAAGTATATGTAAGTTAGTTACCAGTAAGCCGTGCAGACCAATTGTATATATAAAAGATAAAATAATAATAACACCAGTTAATTTCTAACAGTTGTCTAGTATTGTACTACCCCCACCCCCCCCCTATTTTTACGTGATCTCTTCATTCTAAACGTAACTGGTGCCGAAACCCGGGAAACATACCTGAGATACAGTCACTGAATTTTTTTTTTTTTTTTATCTTAGCTCTCAAACTTTTAAAATAGGATGTGGGAAAAATAAAGGAAAATTATTTTGGGCTAATGAGTGCCTTTCACTGAGGGGAGTCCCCCATTTGAAGGATGTATGAGAAGGATATAGGATGTGGAATGCCTAAAGGAGGCGGGTGGAATCAGGTGAGAGTCTACCGAGGGTGGAGCCTAGGGGTACCTAGGCAATGGTTTGTAGTCGGCCAGGTCAAGCTTGGCCCGCCCTGGCAGGGGCCTCTCGGCCGGAACTTTATTTATCTATGACTGATAAAAAGCATTTAGCGGTCTCAGTTATCCGGGAGTAGGATAGCGTGATAATTCGATCGGTATTGACGGGAGAGTCCAATATGGGGGGCAGGGAGAAGAACAGTTCGTGAAACTAGAGCACGAATTGGCGAAGGCCGTAGAGGTGCGTACAAAAGTTGAATACCAGCTAACGAAGGTGGTTGAGACGACGCAGATGAAGCTGGTAAATATCAGAACACAAATTTCTTCCTTTATCCACGAAGTAATTAGTCAACTGGAACCGTTCACTGGCGTAACGGGTGACCTCGATCATTTTATTAAAGGAGGCAACCAAATCAAAGATTTAATTATAGCTCGAAAGGATGCAGGTACGCTGGCAGAGTCGGATGTAAGTTTGTTATAAGCGTCGTTAATAGGCCCTATTTCGATGCGGGTACTAAACGCGATACAAGGAGATTTATCACACTGAAAATAAGATTGAAGAAGCTGTATGGTGGCTTCTGGTGGGAGATGGACTCCAGAAGAGGACGTATTTTACCTGCTCAAGGAACGCAAGAGCCAAGGACAGTCGGAGGGCGAATTTGCAGAAAAGCTACTCGTGCCATACAATCGACTGATAGAAAAGATGGTCGAAACATCTGGACAAACGGAAGGAGCCCACAAGTTGGAATTCCTGAGGGGTGTAATGAAAGTGCAACTAAATTACAACATCGATCGACCAGGCTCACTTCCAAAGGACCAGGACGTCCTAGACTGTGCCCATGAAGTCATCGATGCGAGGGAGCGAAACGAAGTGCGCTTCAGGAAACCTGAAGTGGAATGAGTAGAGGTGCGACAACAGAGGAGGAGAACGCAAAGCTCACCAAGGCAATCAGCAGAGCGTCCTCGCAAGCGTCCTGCAATGTACTCCTGTACCGAAAAACGGACAGAGTACCTGTAGGCAAGAGACGAATACCAGAACGCCGGTTCTATGAGTGCAATCTGTCAGGTCATATAGCAGCTCAATGTAATCTAACGAAGTGCTTCAAATGTGGTTGACAAGGGGACGAGGCAAGAGAATGCCCTAGGCACAATTCCCGAACAAGAAAAAGAGGATTTCAACCAGACCCAATGGAGATTCATAATCAACACTGGACTAGCAGGCCGACGGGCAAGATGAGCGACATACGCTATAGCAGCTTATCGTCAGAAGAGTCGGGAGTCGTGGCGTGACGGATTGAGGGTACGACAGTTAAATAATCTTGTTTGAGGACAGTATTTTAAAAAACTTTATTATGAATAACAATCAAAACACTGGTATATATACAAATATTAATGAATTGCAGCATTAGGAAATTCTTTGGCTAAGGCTAAAGCACAAGTGTTCGGGATCTTTGCCCTAGCAGGTAGCAAAGGGTTTGTAGGGAAGGAAGAGTAGACCATATGTCTCAACTGAAGTACACATTTCAGCTAACAATTACTATTATATAACTGACGATGGGCGGGGCAACCGAGCGCATAGTGGAGGGATTATCAATAATAGCGTTAGGAGTGGGAGTAATACTAGGTTTCCCGTGGTGAAGTGGGGGACGTCAGGTTTGAGATTTCTAGTAGACACGGGGAGTACTCACTCGTTGATTAGCAAAAGAGGGGAACAGAGACTAGGCATTTGGGAGGGACGTAAACAATGCGAGTGCGTGTTCTCTACTGTTAGCGCGAAATGTCGAACAGAGGGAGAAACCTCATTCAACCTGACCAAACTGGTGTAACGTGGTACTAACGTCACGATTTATATAATGGAGGAGCTAACGTCAGGTAATTATAGGCTGTGACTTTTTGCAACAGGTGGGGTTAAAATTGAGGACAAATGGATCTTTACCATAGGGGTAAATCGGGTTCATCGATCCAGAAATTTGACAGAAGAGAGGAACTAAAACATTCGGATCGGAGTGGTACACTGCTTGCGGGAAGCATTGGACCAAGTCTTGGGGAGATACGCGGATCTGTTCTATCAAGACCAATTGTATATATAGAAGATAAACTAATAAAGCCAGTTGATGTCTAACAGTTGTCTAGTGTTGAACCACCCCCTCCCCTATTTTTACGTGATCTCTACAGTCTGAACTTGTATATATAAGATAAAGTCAGGAGTATGACTGTATTGTAAATAAATACGATCATAGGATGTAAACAACCCATGATCCTATATGTGTAGGATTGTCGGAATAATAAAGTTACTCTTTCCCTTGAGCCCAAGTGTGTCAGTTCGTTTCCCTCTTTCTATTTTTATCAAATCTTTACCGCCGGAGATTAACTTATATATATATATTGGCGTGGCAGCCTCGACTAATAAGTAGAGGTGGACATCAAAGAATAAGCGACTAGCGTCAACTGGACGGTTGCACCCTCAAACTAAGAGGGTCTGTTGGAAGGTGCATTTGATTCACTCTGGTTGGGACAATCATGGTGTGCAGACTGCCCTCGAGAGAGCCTGCCTTCTTGCTAGCTTACGCTACTGTTTATAGTTCGTTAAATAGTTGTATCAATCATTCCAAACAGTGTTTTTATTAGGAATCCTAACCTGGCTATTTCTGATACCCAATTCCCCTAGATATATGCTACTACTTATCTGTGTTATGTACCTAATTTTGTTGTATATTATTCTAAATATTATTCATTATTTATCTATTACGTTAATAATCAGGTCATATTCAGGTAGATAATTAACGGGGAATAAATAAATATAAAATACTGTATACTGTATAAAACTGTAGTAGTGGACCTCGAGAAATTGTAAAAGGATTTATAATTAATTTGACTTTTAGATTTTTAAGAATATTTTGTTAGTTCCACAATCATCATTTCCTCGAAAACTGAACCCTTTTCCGTTAACAGTATATTTTTGAAGATTTATATAAATTTTTACTCTTATTTTTATTTCATTATTTAATGTACAGTAGGGAAAAATTATTGTTATTTACACAGTCAAAAGCATCTTCTTAACCAGCTTCATGGAAAAATTCTGAAGCCTATCTTCTAAATCATTTAAAATGTACCATATTGTTTTGAAATACATTCAATTTTGACATTTCTACAATTGTCTGTATGCATTGTCTATTCAAGAAAATACGAAAAAATTTATATATATATATATCTTTAGAAAGAAATTTATATAGGTCCTTGGGTTAAATGCTCATGATAAATACGTACTAAAAAAACAAAAACAAGCCACATTAAACCCTATCCTCTGTACTATAGAGGAAATTAAACTGACCATTTATAAAGCCTACAGAAAACTGATTTGCAGGGCGTTTTTCAACACCTCACCTGGAGTCCATACTTACCTTAGCCCATTTTACCCATTCATCCTCATATTGTATGCATCTGTAAACTATGACATTATTGTGAGTTGTTTTATTATTAAGTGTTTTTAAGCACCTATTTACTGTCGTATGATTGTTAATTACAGCAGGCAACAGAACGTAACTAAACAACAAAAAGCTTTCGCCTGATCCTTCGTGAACAAATGGATTCACATAGCCAGATATATTGCTATAACCTTTCCTGAACATAAAGTAGCCTTTCTCCTTGCCCATATTTCCATTACTTTCTAGTTTTCCACTGAATTGGTATTCAGGCACTAACCCTCCATCTTGCTGCTTACAGGGAGAAGACATGCCGTTCGAGGTTCAAGTCACGTGGTCTGTGGCCTTCAGTTTCATGCTCACTGCTTCCATCACCGGTAATGTCATCGTTATCTGGAGTGTCACTGGTGAGTGTCCTATACAACAAGATTTAATTTTGATTTTGTTCTAACTCTGAGTCTTACTATTATTTACTGTTCAGCACTATGTGTACAGAGTTCTCCAAATTTTGGATATTTATGATCTATGTGTGTAAACGATATTTTCAGAAAGTTTAATTTTTTTTT
The DNA here is from genome assembly GCA_930367205.1 of Acanthosoma haemorrhoidale. Lineage (NCBI taxonomy): Eukaryota > Metazoa > Arthropoda > Insecta > Hemiptera > Acanthosomatidae > Acanthosoma > Acanthosoma haemorrhoidale. The sequence goes on from OV884014.1 coordinate 25,517,971, forward strand.
CCCTAGCTCTCAAACTTTAAAAATGTAGGATAAGGGAAAAATAAAGTAAAATTTATTTCGGGTTAACGGATCCTTTTACTAGTAGGACCTATTTGAAGGTTGGGTGAAGGAATTAAGGGGTGTGGGATACCTCAGTAGAGGTGTAAATGTCACGGTGGTGAGAGTCCACTGATTGGTGAGCCTAGTCTGTCTAGGCATGTAGTGGAAGCTCATTTAGTTGGATAGCAGCGGTGAGTGCCCGTAGGGGCTTGTTGGTTGGTTAAGGGCCGTAATGTCCACCATAATTTTAAAATCTTAAAAAATCAAACATTTCGTATTTTTCTTTATAACAATCACAGTTACATTAAACTCATTACGAAAACGTTTTTGGCCAAATGAAATAAACTGAAAAATAAATAATATTTAAAATTTAAAGTACATATTGCTGACCTTTATAGTAATCACTTTCCTAGTGAGCTGGGAATACTTTATAATCGTAATATTAGGGACCTGTAAAAACTAAATAGCAAATAGTTGCTGTTTGAGGTAATAATTTATATGAAATAATATGAGTCATAGTCATGTGTTATCAGTGATAAGCAGATTGTGTATTTAAGTATTGTATGAATGCTATTATTGATCTGTGTATATTCAGTGAGTTTAATTGCGTATAAATTACAAAATAATTATTGAATGTATAGTCACAATACTCAATGCATGATAAGTAAATTGAAGTTTTACAAATAACCAACTGAAAAAATGTGAGGAATAAGTGGGTAGGTCTAAAAACATAAATCAAGTTAACATCTTTTTTGACCATCAAGAGCCAAATATTCTCAAAACCATTTCTTTATAATTTTCTTATAATTTCTTTATAGTGGGAATAAAACCTACAAAAACGACGTATGGTCACTTAGAAGTTAAATCAGCTTACTGACTCATTCCCCAGAGCAAAAGCTATTGCGAAACAAACCCCCCTATTAAAACCATTAATGTTCAGATGACAAATTCACATCTGGAAAACAAAAATAACTATTATAATAAGAAATAAAAAAATAATGACAATTTAAAATAAAGCGAAAACCTCTATAGGAAAGATAATATTAATTATGAAATACAATAAAAATTATTTACCTGCTTATAGTAAATAGAGTCTATAAAAAAAACAACAACAACAGTATGAATAAGTCTGTAACATTAAACAAAAACCATTAATACAAAAGAAAACAAAAAGTTATCTACCAGCTGGCCCCTTATCTAATATATGTACTAAGCAATAAAATAAAAATACTAAACACCAAAATAAATGTCAGAATATATGATATAATATAATGAATGAGGGGAAAAGCCAGAAGTTGTCAGTGAGAATGTCTTCAATACACTACATCATACAGGACGGGACCTATATTGTAGGTGCTCTCAACGATAAGTAGCTCGATGTGGGGGTGGTCGGATGGGGAGGGTGGGGGAGAAGTCAAGGATTCGGGTCTCACCCTGTCATGAACATGAAGACCCACACCACCACCTGTCCGGTCAACAAGGTCATGATGGAGGATGGTGACAGAAGACAGTGAGGAAGGAATGTAGGGTTTAAGCCATGTTTCATGGATACAGCTATAATATAGAAAAGGATTTTGGTAAAATATAAAATTAATTCGTCGTATTGGGAATTCATGTGATAGCTGGAGCTTTGTAGGGCAATGTTACTAGTGGGAAGACGCTATGGCAACGCGATGTCGTTTTGCAAAAAGTAAATATAATCAAATAAATAAAAATAAGTGTTATGCGTTTTAGAGAGAAGATAGTTTGGAAGGTGTAAAAAACAAAAAAGTAAGGTTGTGGGATGGAGGTGGTAGAGGGAGGTTGGGCAACATAAAGTAATGTGCAGCAGAGACTTTGTGGGATGTAAAAATTAACTTAACTTTGTCCCCGAAAATGAAATTAAAACGAAGAGATCGGTTGAGCGCAAGACACGCGAAGACGTACAGATGCCCTGGTGGCAACAACCAGTAGGCTTTATTCCGCCTGCACATGACTCTACCGTCAGCGAACCAGACGACCTCCACCTTCCCTTAAACTTGCAAGTTCAATCCTTCCACAATTTTTACATTATATAAAGGCACCTGTCAGCAGAGAGCTCTCAAAAATATTATTTAGAGTATAAAAACCCTATTGTGGAAAGACGTAAGCTTTATTATTTAATTATACCCTTCCTCGACCGGGAATGATTATTAACTTTTCTAGATTGCAACAAAAGAAATGAATTTCTTACTTACTAATCAAAGGCTTAAATTGTCTAAAGACGTCATCATTTTAATCATGTGTTAAATCTCGTGTCAACAAAAGGTTTACTGGTATTATTTAATTTAGGTAAAAACATAAGAATATTAAATAATTGTAAATAGATTCGCCTGAGGATCTATAGTTGTATGTAGTTGTCTGTAAATTTAAAGGGGCTATGGAGAAAAAAAAAAAAATAAAAAAAAAAATAAGAATATTAATAAATAAATAAACAACTGACTTTTTCTTATAGTCGTTATTAATGTTGTAATAGAACATCAATAGCCTATCAGTTAAATATTTATGTTTTTTTAAATTTGAACCATTGTCTTACGATCATATACCATGCACGGTACAATTATGATCGCTGTTTCTGTCACAATGGCAGTCAATAGGACTGATTTATTTAGTGGGAAGTCTGGTCACGTACGAAAGAAAAGGAAAGAACTTGACAAATACAGCGAACTTATTTCCAAACTTTCCAACCAACTGTAAGCGGAGTTGAGCTTTTATGGTTGGGATATTTTATGGGGACACAGCTATGGAATATTGCTGTTAGTAACCACTTCATGGCGAAGGCATGTGGTGTCCAATATCAAACAAACATCGAGCTTATTTATAATTTAAAATCTTAGAGCAACATGAATGTTTCCATTTTAAATATTTATTCAAGCGTGTGCTTTTCATTAGTCGATCCAACAAATTTTCCGTTTAGAATCCTCCTTAGAATTCCTTTATAGATGGTCTAAGCCGCATTAGTTCGTCGAGTCTTACATGCCGGTCTATAGGTTTTGTTTTTTTTCTAAGTGGCTAGCAGATTTTCATACTCTCATGTTTAGCTTTTATTCAAGACAAAACGACGGATAACGGCTACGTATTTGTTCATGCGATCGGCAATGAGTAATATTTAATCGAGCACAACAACCCTCTGGAAGTATACGTTTAAACGACAGTTAAGGCATTTCATACAACAAATTATGACATAAAACAACGTACACACATGAGTGGGAAATACCTGGGGAGCACAGGTCAAGATAAAGTGGACTGTATTAATAAAATGACGAAGAGAGGAAAAGGTTATGAGAAGGATTTGTAATTGCGAAGGATACGTTTCTGGTAAGCACATGGATCGTCATAACTAGTTCTTCAGTCACGCTACAAGCAAACCCAAAAACAAGGAGCCCCTCGGATTCAATGAACCGACCACTCAATCACAAAAAAACAGTAAGACTCAACTGGCTTAGCAACAGACTCAAACAACACCTTCACCACAAGGTATACACATTTTCACACACCGACTCTGGGACTTAGCTATAAGTGCTATTCCCCGGGCACAGAACAGAAAATACTAAAAACCTATATGAGCTCTCACCCCGACCACAGTACACAGAAAAACTATCTGTTTCTTACCAGAAATAAGGAACATTGTCAGAAGCACGCTTTCGTGTCACACATGTTCATCCGGAAATGTGGAGTGGGATTCAAGAGGAATTTTATCAGTATTTACTCCTTAAAAGATTTTAAAAATTCAAAAAGCATTAATAGCCCTTGATGACCCTTGAAGCAAAAAATTGGTTAAATAAAAAAAGTTCTCTTCATTAAAGAGCTAATAGTTGATTGGCCAGTGTATAAAGCAAATATAAAGCAGGTATGGTGCAATACACTGTCAGACTTACTGACCCGAACGTGGTATACAACGATTTATTCATCGTCTATCATTCAGGATAATTTATTCCAAGAGTTGCATTTATCGGAAAGAGGATAAAGCATGCAGAAACAAATGAGGGCACTCACCCAGAAGTTCCCCCATTATGAAGCAGTATCATTCAGCTACCATCACGAGAAGACAACTGCTCGACAACTCTACAACTGCTGGTCTCTGTAACAACTTCCGGCTACCATGTACCACCATTATTCATTTATCAAACTTATTATAAATTAGTTTCGCATGCGAGGGAGGTGACAACCATGTGGATTTGGGAGGTCTCTGGGCTGTTTGTAAATACTGTATGAATGAGCGAGGCACAGTAAACACATTTATCGCAATTACTTATTGCCCAATGAGGCAGATTGTAAGTTTATCATAATCAAGCTGATATTGATTCATTATAAATGATGTAGAAGTTATCTTCTGGTTCGGGCCGATGGTAGAAAACTTGCTGGTTTCAAGGCTTTTCGTTCCGGTATGAAGACAACGTTATTTTCGTGGAGTTTCACAGAAAATCACTAGTATATTGAGTACAGCATTCAATAGATATGTATTTCAATAAAAAAATCTGAGCTGTGCAAGCCACATTGAAAGGTCAATCGCTTGATTGCTTGGACTTGAACTTTGAGTACGGGAGTTATGAGTTTATATTTGATATTAATATGTAAGAACTCTCTCAGATTCTGTCCGAAAACCAATAAAAGCTATTATCACAACGCTACTTAATATAAATATTTATTTGAAGTATTTTAGAGTATAACTAAGGAGTTTTACATTCATAGTTGAGAGAAATTTGGTTATTGTTGAAATATTCCAATGATATCTAGTTCATTGCTCCTAACACTTATCCTATAAAACCTAACTAGCTACTTAGTTAACTATTACTAGTTAACTAAGCTACCGAACAACGATCAGGTTAACTATGAAAGGATCGTACCGTTAGGAATACGCTTTATATTTCACTAACCGATTGGATTTTAAACACGTTCGGATAATTATATGGATACTCTATGAATTTGTGAGGAATTTACAACAAAATTCCCTATGGAAATCATGGATTATATTGATAGTAGATAAACGCCTTGGATGGAAGAATTTATCTAGGCAGATACGAGGGTAAAGCGCTTCATTTCAAGGACTATTTGACGAATAAGCGGGAATAAGCTTAATGCCATTGATGTGCTAACAATTTAATGTCCACCTATGAAAGTTAAAAATTCACAAAGGTAGTAACTTATATGTCTCTGCTTCTAGCCTAATCTAACTAATTCTAACTAAGCCCTCTTTATATAGATATATATTGTCACCCCTAGACAGATCAAACAAAACAGCTCGTGATATTTGAATTTGTTTGAGCTCCCTCATAATAGTAAGTAGACCTTTTGAAATGAAGCCCGAAGGCTGATGCCTTCAAGACGCCCTTGTTGACCTATTTGACTCCTTTGAGTCGAAATGATTAAACAAAATAATTTATAAGGAAGGGGCTCGAGGACGGGCTTCGCTGTTTGCACTCACACGGAAACTCACGCGTCATGAATGAAGAAAATGAAATTATTTTTTAACACTCTTTAAACTAAATATAATAAATAAAAGGACAGAGCTTTGATAAGAAAATTACTCTTACATTTAAAATTAAAAATAACACCGATTGATTAAATTAATGTTTAATAATTTTCCCGTTTTTGAAAAATTAATTAGAAAATAAATTCAAATAAAACCGATGAGTTCTATTTAATCTGGTCGAGGGTCCATTAATCTTCTTAAACTGTAAAATTTATAATTAATAACATAAAAGTAACTGTTTTCAGCGTTGCTAAGAGGTTTAGTTTTGTTATTGACTTCATTTAAAACATGAATATCACCGATGTTCGTGAGTAGTTAGAAGGTTGAGTCGCGCTTGATCAGGTAGGAACTCAGCGTGTAAACAATGAACTCCTATTAACATTGTCGGTTAACCCAACGAATCCAATTCAAATTGAGTCTATGGATAGCAGTTCCATGGAGAATACCTTGGATTATTCAATTGAACTGTATTGAATAATTATAAATAAGTGCACTCGTGGGGTGTGCTGTGACTTTTGATGACAAGACTCAATTTTTTACAAAGTAAATTCGCTGTTGTTTTTAGGAAGCATTTTCTTAAGGTTGTCACTTGCCCAAACCAGACCCGATAACGTAAATTTCCAAATAATCATATAGTCTTCACTGTTTGAATCAGATATTTTAAAATTGAACATGTACTCACGTTAATCAAAATTCCAAAGTTGATTCAACTAAGTTCATTAATATGAATGCATATGAGTTAACTTGTCTGTAGGTGAGTAGTGAGCTACATTAGAGGCAGATATCTGTGACGGATGTGGGAGGGTGGACCGCAGTCAACTCACCCCACACACATACGGTTAGACTGACAGTTTTGGGGCATCTATATCCTGTCAAAGTGCATATCGTCACCAAAATGTCAAACCTTTTAACTCCAAAAGCTTGAGAAAAAACTGTATTGTTCGACAGTTAATATTAAAATTTACATTATGTTTACAGCTAATAATTGACCTTAATAGTTATATAAAAACAACTGTTGGATCTTATTTAATGGACTCAAAAGGATTGTTCATAAAATCAGTTGAGTTATGGGGTTTTACTATTGATATGTTGTTATGAAAACAAACTAACATTTTTGTCCACACTTCGGCCTTATGAGCTTGAAAATCCAACTCTTTTGTGGGTAAAATTAAAACATTTGGTTGCGTAATGATCATCATTTTTATTTATAGTTATAACAATTAGGAACAATAAAAAGTACTTAGTATAATATTATAATATTATTATTATGGTACTCACATTCCTGTGGTTGAAGGTATAGGGCACACTCAAAGAGGTCAAACAAAATAATATATAAATAATCTGTACCTAATATTAGAGCTTTATAGTATTATATTTAAAACTGCTAGAAATAATCAGAAGTAGCTAGAGTATAGAAGCATAAATTATGATTTAAATAGAATTTTATTTATTATTTTGATTGCCAACACCGTCTTCACCGCTGCTTTTTTACTGTGCCTGAGTTTTCCAATTAAAACTGTCTTATTTTTCATTTATTCTCCTAATTTATAAAGTGTTTTGGAACGAATACTTTCTTCTAGAGGAATTGTCTTCTTTTCTTTTGTGGTACCTATGTAGTTATTTTACTTGGTCAAAAACAAATTACTTATTTTCATCCCAAGATTTTTCCTTCCAAAATTTGTCGAATATAAATCTTCTGTCGTTTTCAAAACATTTGCATCACCCTAACCCATTTCTATTGTGATAGCACTTTTGTTCCTTTAACTGGAGCTCCTTTTTTGATTTTGTAAACTTCCATTTACCAATTCCTTTTACTCTGCCTTTGTAAGCTTCATCCTGCTCTCTCTTCTTTTTCCGGTTTGTGCCCATCGTTGTCGCTTTACACTATGCCTCTTTACCCTGGTTCGCACTCTTGAAAGTTGTAATGGTCAAATAATACTACAATTTGTTGTAAAGAAAATTCCAGTTCATAAATCTGTTCTCATTTTAACTTTTCCAAATCTGGGATTATATTATTGTCCTCTTCTGGACTTGGATGCCTATGCTGGATCACTTTGAATGTATTCTTGATTTATTTCATAGCAATCGTCATTCTCAGGGTTGAGTGATCGTTCAGAATAGATGTCAGCGCTAGAGATTTGTTCATACGACTTTTTACCATGCCACAATGTTTGAATAAATTCATATAAAAAGTCAATGTTTAGTTTTAGGATGCAATTGTTTAAAACATGTACCTTTTTAAATAGGCGAACGATAAGGTAATGATAGGTGTTATGATAATACTTATTTGTTATCATTACTTATATATAATACCTATTTGAGATTACATACATCTTTCAGTTAATCCGGTACGAAGTTATTGCTAGAACTACAAGATAATGAGATAACGCCAGCACAGTCGTTGCACGTAGTAATATTATATATATAACTCAAAATTCTCGCATACGAGAGATTAGAATAACAGTAGCAAAAACATGTTGACTGACTTCTCAGAGTGGTCGAAATTGGAAAATCGATTCCTCAAATTCTAGCATATTTTTAACTGAAAAACATGCAATTTAAACTGAGCACAAAATAAACAGATTTTCATAATATTACTGTACCATTCCACAGTCCTTTTTTTTAACGAGCGAGGTTTTACAGACGCATTCCTAGCATAATAATATGTCAAAATCAACAATACAAAGAAAAAAATCAACCATTTTGGAGGTAGGAGGTCTTTCAATTAGGGTGACGATTTATGCAATTTTTCCCACCCTGAAATATTTCCAGTTCCTTCATAAAAATCACAGTTGTTTGGTTGTAAATTTTATCTATTTATCTACTATTTATATTATTATATTTATTCTTCCATTCTTTTTGGGGCGACATGTATATTTAGGAAATTTTAAGTTTTATTTAATATTTTGTGAACTAATTATGTTTTAATTCTATTTCACTTTTTAAAGAACATTTTAATTGCAGATTTAATGGATTTGTAATCACAGTTCAGTAATAAAGAAAAAAATTGCATGTTTTTTTACCACAGCCGGGCTATTAGTGCTCTCAAACAGAAACTCCTTTTTGGCGAGCCAACTAAAAGGTTATTAAATGTATTTTTTTTTTTTTTATCATTAAATGCCTGGGAGAAAATTTCAAATAACAGATAAAAGTATAAATCTGGGGAGACCTAGGAGGAGCTCTCTGTCAGTCCGTTTTAGCAGTTTCCCTCAGTTAATAAGTCACCTTGTTCACCTGGAGTAACGTATAGCTTATATAGACACGTAAGTGGAAGAACATCGACAATTAGCAATTATAAAGTAGGCAACGTTTTCTGCTCAAAACATCATTAAATGATTGCTGCATTAAATTATTATTTGGAACCTTGAACTACCTTTCTTTTTATTTTCACATAAAATTGATTTCTGCGAAACTAAATTAGTTAATTGAAGTTAATTGAACACCACCAAGAAAGTATATGTGGAATTTATTGTTGAGTGTTATGAGCATGAGTATCACCTGTAATGGATTACAGATACTCTTTCGGTATCTTGGGGGGTCTGAGTGATTCTTTGTGAGCTTCATTAGGCGAAGCTGATACTTTTGATTAGAGTAACAGAAATACGGAGATTGGATTGTAGGCGAATAGTGTTGGTAGTCATGGATTTTGTACTGTTTAACACTTTCATATATTACACTGTACTCTAACTAAGGGCAAATGGGTATAAAAATGGATAGGCATCTCCATTTCTCTACTCATTTTAGTACTAAAATAGAAAAAGTACGACAAAGGTCTTACCGGCTATCGCACTTGCTAACTTCACCTAACCTGTCGCTTCGTCTTAAATTGATAATATATAAATGTGTCCTCCGGCCAGCTCTGCTGTATGGTGCCCCGCTATTTACCCACTTGACTGACAATACAGCCAAATGTCTCCAACACTTCCAGAATGGAATCATGCGAAAAGTGGTCCGACATACCTCTTTCGAGAGGTTGAAGAACGCTGACCTGCACCCGTTGCTTGGTGTGCCGTCGGTGGGTGAGTTCATCCGCCGGAGACACATCAAGTTTTTTGACCCATTGCAGCACCTGACAAATCCAGTGTTTAACACTATGACCACCCCTCCCGCATCGATGGCAACAGACTGTCGGGGAAAAATTAGGATAAGAATTAGTATGTAAGTTAGTTTTAAGGTTGATCAAAAAGGTGAGCTCCATCACCTTATTAGTCAGTTTAGTCAAGTCACGTATAATGTATATCATTATGCTTGTTTATTCGATTATATAATTTCTATAAAATAACAAAACCTGTATATAATGTAGTGATGCTACAGGAAATACAGAATAATTTGTAAATGGATTCACTTGAGGATATATAATTGCCTGTAAGTTTAAAGGGACTATGGAAAAAAAAAAAAAAAAAAAAAAAAAAAAAAAAAAAAAAAAAAGGCAAATGAGATGGGCTATCTATTGTTTACCACCCTTTTCTAGCCAGAATAGGAATGCAAAATTTATTTTATATTGACCCGGCCGCTGCCTTGTGGGCGTCAAGAAAGTGATTATATGGGTAAACCTGTGGTCCTTGACCTTGGCAGGTGACCTAGTCGGCGGGCAGCTTTATTCGTATTGATCTCACTCCATAAAATCTTAGAATGTGTGCCCCGACAGTGCACTATGTTCAGGAGGTACAGGGTAGGTATTATAGGTAGTAGGTAGTAGACCACAAATTCACACTCGGTATTTAAGAGTAGGCGAAAGCCGTCCGGATCCCAAAAGCGAGTGATAAGCGGAGAGAGGAAGACTGGATCGCTGGGTGAGAAACTAGTAAGTACATTTCATAGAGCCCAGAAGCCGTCGTCTGGATGGAAGGGGTCCCTTCCAAGGATGTGCTAGTTTTAGCGAGAGAAAGGTAGAGAATCCCAGTAGGAAGGTGTGGGATCTGACAACGCCGGACTAAAACAAAGCTAGGTCGGCCTTATATAAGAAGATCTGAGGCCGGGCTATGCCCACCCCCTCCAGTGAGCTTCCCGTGTCATGAAGCAGTTCTCCCTCTCTAACTCACGCCTAAAGTTTTTATTAATAAAATTTGGAAACGTAGGTGGGTGTTTTTGGGACGAGAAGAGGGGAACTTCTATTTATTTGTATTAAAAAAGTTGATACATCAAACATAACTCACTGATAACATACCTCCCACATCTTAAACTAAATGATGGGATGCAGTGATACCCTCAGGAATATTATAAATGACTTTTACAATAAAAATTAATAAAATTTACCTGTCTGAAGAATATATAATCAACAATTGTTTCGTAATCTTCAATTGAATAATTTTCGCGCTCTTCTTTCATGTATGGAATGGAGCGATATGTTTTCACTCTGTTAGATTATGTCTTAGATTATTTATGTTACGATTGTGGAGGTAATAATTATGAAATTTTCAAGGAGTTCAACAGCCAAAACGTTCAAAATTAAACATAAAGATGAGATAACGTACTGTTTATGACGACCAATTGTCAATTGTATAAATCGGCTGTTAGATTGCTGTGTACTATCGTCCGTTTATAGATTATTTTTGCAGAAAATTGATGATTTATTTGCGCATTTTTCAAGAGGGTCCTCACACCTAACACATAAGTGCAATACAAGCAATCGGATCCTCACCAGGAAACAAGATTCAGTACTTGGCTTCGAAAAATCTCTCAAATACAGACTAAGAAGAACACAATACTCCTTAGCTGGGTGTAAACAAAAGATATGTGCCAGAACATACTGGTAGTTGGTATTAAAAATCATCTCCCCCTTTGTGAAACATCAATACCTCGTTGGAAAAATGGCCATTTCGTTAAACGAAATAATGCCGAAGCTGCTCCTCAAAACTCCATAAAAAAAATTGATGTAAGAAATATTGATTTGGTTAATGAGTCACAAACATTGCAATTTGAACCTGTACAAACCAAGTACAAGTAATAGCGATGATCCACATTAAAAGAAGGCAAAAATGAAACAGAAAAAAATCAGCGAACCACAACTGTAGTCAGCGTCATTACAACCAAACGCGACATAAAGGAACTAGCATTACCTACAGCAGTACATTGAACTATTGGCAATACATCGAACATAAATATTCGCCCATATAACAGTAAAATATTGTTTATATATGGGGGGGGGTGACGTAAATGGATGGTTTGAAAAAGGAATGAGCCGATGAAATATTGCGCACAAAATAGCCACCCTAACTCGGCGTAGAGGCGAGAGACATGGGAGCGCCACGGAGTATCTAAAGGAATTAATAACTCGCTTCAACTTTTCCTCCCGAGTCCCATTGAGAGACTCCGATACACCACACACCCATAGTCAAAGCGTAGGAAAAAGAGGAAGGAAACAAGGAGTTGATGTGTAGGCTCCGGGGAGGAGATGGCTAAAGCGATGAAATAGTTTCAGGGTACCTATTGACCGACCGGAAATTTGAGATATCTTGGTATAACCCTTGTTTGTTCAATGGTTATCCCTTGGTTTTTGACGGTAGTGATGGGAATGTATGATGTATATCGATTGTATGATGTATATAGAATCGGGACAATCGATCGTGAGGCAATCGGTAATCAACAATAAACAGTGATATGTTTATTCTTGTCTCTGAAAGCTCTTAAAAAATATTGCATTGCACCCATCCTGTGTTACATAAAAACCACTAGTGGCATTAGTTCCGGTGAAAAGCATACCTTTCATAATGAATGATAGAATCATCATACCATTCTAATGAATAAAGAAGCTATGTTAAAAAGTTCAGTGCTGTTCAGCTATTTATTGAGCCACTGAAATAGTCCAGCTTTTTGTCTGGGTGCACATTCATTCTGCTAGAAAAAACGAACTGTTGGATATTGGCTGAAACTGGATAGTGAATATTTGAAAGGATAAGTTTGTTGGGATTTCGGCTTAGGGTCATGGATGAGAGACCTTAGGTTTATATCAAAGTTATAGGCCGTGCCGAGCACCTGTTTGCCGAACTGAAGCTACTCGAGCTGAGCACCTTTTCGTTGGATCGCTGATCTCTACTACTGAATCTATGCTTCAACCGTAGCATCTCAAATAATGATTATAATAATTTTATTATCCTGGAACTGTCCGCTTCAGAAAAAATGTTTATTTATAATAAAGTAAGAAAGAAAATATTTAAAAATATAATTATAAAGATAAATGACCCATGTGAACAATATGAAGAAAATAAAATCAGAAATCTGCCTAAAATACATAAAGGAAATATCTGGGCTAATAAATATCGTGTGATCACACATATGTAAATGCCTAGATTTTCACATCAAATACAAAAGTATAATTAAAATACCCCGAATAGGTTTACTTCGTACTGACGCAGGATAGAAGACTGCAAAATATAATAACACTGAGATCAACACTCTAACATTAGTTAGTACTCTATATTTAGTAACTAATCAGTTGTTTGTGGCAGAAAATAATTAAATAGTCTAGTTTTTAAAACATTTAATCAAAGAAAAATTGTAACATATTTTTTTCCAGAAGAGCCTGTGCCCTCGGGCATCCACGACTTTGTCATGTGGACTATGTTTTATTATAACTATTGCACCACCGAAACAAATATTGAGTGCACCCTTTAAGGAAGAGGGAATTTATGGTGATTAAAATTGCACATCCGCCAAATGGGAGCATTATCAAAGCCAAATTAATAATAGATTTCTTGCAGAATGTTCATTTCTTCAAGATTTCAATTCAGAAGGTTCAAAAGGTTTATTTCTAGGAGGTGTTACGAGGACTTTTTAAAACTTGTATATCTTTATTTTTAAAGATTATAGTAAATAAGTTTGTATCACCTCTTTAAAGGAGTTGAGATGGAACAGACATGCCATCTCTAATAACTCATTTTACAACATGATGGAGGTATAAGTAGTAGGTATGACTAAACGTAAATAAATTCGATACAAATCTAACATCTTTCTTTCATCAACCTATGTCTATATACTCAAATATAGATTCAGAGCTAACTACAGACCCACAGTTTTAATCTACTGCCCTTGGAAAACTTGAGGTAGGAACTCTATGGTCTATACACCCACCAGTACTACCCACGATGTCCTCTAAATTAATCATTAATGAATGGGAAAGAACTCCAACTTAGGGAGAAATCCAACTGATAAACTCTAGTTATCATTTCTCACAAATCATCATGTATTGATACAACACGAGGTCGTATATCCTGTTAAATTTTAACAGCGTGCATTATCATTGAGAGTTGTTGAGATATTTATCTGCCCATTCATCGCGATTACTCGTTGCTCTTTTTGGGCAGATCGATTTTTCCTTATAAATAAAAATTGCCTGTCTCTTATCTCAACGACAAATTATCAACGTGCTGTCGCTAATTGCAAGTGGTATTGGTCAATATCTATCAAATATCGACGCTTAAAGGTTAACAATTGGGGCTATAATAGAGGAAATAGGGATATAGTTCAACCGGGGGGGGGGTGAAGTTCACTATGTAATACTTTGAAATGTGTTTCAAGTGTACATGAATCACAATTTTCTCCTCAAAGACGGTTGTGTTAGTCTCCCATAGATCTGCCAGGGCTTTTTGGAATTCTCGGTTAAAACCAATGCGGCGTGGGTTATTATTCTAGAAACTGATTCAACATATTTAGTAATGGATTGAAAACGTTTAGAGTAAGGTTTATAGCCGGTTTGAATAGACAACTGAAATCCTAACAGATAATTTCTCGCTTTCAGGTATAAACGCTGATCGCCAAATTTTAATAAAACTCTGAAAGAAAATAGTCAAATCATTAAACCTCAAAAGAATTAGCAACAACTCACTTATCAACAGATTCTATTACCCTTATACCTTGACCACAACCCATCTCAACCTGTCTGTTTTGTCTAATTAATCCCTTACATACCTTACAAACCTGGCATTATAAAAAAAACTGTTTTCCATACTCAAATACATTATTTCTTTTGACATTCGTACACCCTTTGCACGTATCATACCTTGTAGTTGTTGTGAAGGAAAACAATGCAATTATAAACGGATTGACAAACACAAATGGAGACAATCAGCAACTGACAATCGACTGTTCTGCCCGAGCGATTCATTGGCTCATAAACAACCATACCCAAATCATTGAAAAAAACGAAAAAATCACGCTCGTTCGATTTCCTCATCAAACACAACATTCCGAACTCGGTTCTGTCAATTACAAACCTGGCAAAGAACCGATTTTCAACACATACGCACAAATGTTACAAATGTTTCTTTTTTATATTTGACTTTTTTTTCAGCATTACGCATCTCCTCCCTCCTCTGACTCTCAACACTCACCCTGCCCCCTCCCCCTGTATAAGCCACTTGCTACCCTTCTTCACTTCCGCTATTCTCCGAAATGCCAACATCCCCTTCCTTCTCCTAAAAGTTTTGTAAATTTAATAATTTCCTCCTATATTAACAAATTGTCACGTTCTTCAAATTATATATGCCTTTCAACGTATGTTCTAATATTTTACGAAAAATAATTTACTCTTGTTTCATTCTTTTTTTATTGGTACATAGAAAAAACATTATGCTACCATTTTCATCCATCTTGCTAGTAACTTTTTTTTTCGTCTGTTTAATTAAAAAACCCTTTTTAATTTTCTCACATCTGTATCGAACCCCATTTGTGAATTTTATTTTGTTCGTATGTTTCATAACTTTTATAATTTTTTGCTGCAGACCCGGTTTACAATATATGTTTCAGTGCCCATGTTTTTTTTTTACTTAACCTGTTTCGTCTGTTAAGTATCCACATATCTCATGTCCATCCACTCTTCCCTGTTCGACAATGAATCTGGTCAAAACCTAAAAACTTTCATTCAAGCAGAACTCCTGAAAAATTTGTCTACGCATTTAAATGTTTTGATCTTTTATTTTACATGGCGGTAACACTGGGTATTGAATAATAAACCACTTTCATTAAGCAGTTTATTGAGCAAATTTAATAGAATATAAGTATTAGCAAGTACTTTTGTGGCATTTGATTGATAATAATAATAGAGCTGCAGTAATGGTTTAATAAATAAACGAGGTCAAAATCATTTAACGGTGGTGTCTGCAGAGGAATAAGGAGGGGTGGATAAAAAGTATCCCTCTTGAATCCTTATAGCTTCTCAATGACTTTGAAAGAAAAGCTTAATGAAAACCTTTAGACTCCGAATTGAAACTCCAGGCGGAACTCTTTGACAAAGTAATAGGTGTAAGCTACTCAAAATAATTCTGTTCATAAGTAGCTGAAGCTGACAGTAATTTTCCTTTGGCGACTAAAAGGCGAAGCATGTGAGCATGTGTACCTTGACCAGATAAACTTGTTTTTCACTCGCCACCGTGGATGTGTCTGTTTGAAGAGGAACTGCAATCAACACTCAAGCTTCTTTATCTTGTTTATTTTTATGTATAGTGTCGCCGGGTAAGCTGGTCACGAAGCAGTGGATTGCACACCATCTATTTAACTATCCCTGTGGTTTTTATTTGATGGACGAATAAATTGAAGTGAGTCGATTGTAATCAGTGAATAATTATTGTGTTTTAGGTAAAACTAATGATTTAACCAAAGGAATCTGTCAGGGCCTTCTGTGTAGCGTTGTTGCTTTTGGCCAAGCTGGAGTTCAAGTATATCTCGCTGCTACTTGAAATTGCGCTTAGTTTCCTTGTCTGCCGTGGGATTCCCGTTACCTTTGACGTATTTCATCATGCAAGTAATTGTACATGTATCAGTTTCTGAGGTAATGATTTAAGTTAGCTCAAAGTGACGTTCGCTTTGATTCGAGTTTCTGGTATGTCCTATAAGATACGCTGTTGATTGTAGAGTATATACCTTTGTAATATCGCTCTTTGAACCTAATCCCTATAATTCGAGTCAGCTTTTTTTTTTTTTAATTATCACATTTATTGACAGGAATTAAAGACATTCCGTTTGTTTTCTAACGAAAAATATAACGTCTTCGAATCAGGCATAAATACTGCATTAATTTTTTTTGTTGTTTCAACTTCATGTGTTTTCTCAATTCAAATCTCGATCAAGATAAAAAGCTGATTAACAATCGTTAAAGAAATGTCTGATGGGTTGTTGTTCAGGCATACTTGTTGGGATAGGTCTTGGCTAAATTATAAAACAGTGTAGTAGTGATTTTGTGTGATGACAGAAGTGATGGTTTGATGAAAGGTTACAAAGGTGATGATATCAGAAACTATAGCTAAGATAGTATTCAACAATGTAATTGGTATTAAGATAATTACAAATATGTATCGTGGAAATATCTGGACTATGTCAGAAAGCTGGTTGTGGGCTATTCATATTAATAAATTAACACGTCTCTCTTGTCTACCCACAATTTATCTCATAATGATATAAGTGATTTCAGCAGCTTCACCTTTTTTCAAGTATTTTCATTTCTTAATCCATCGATTAAACTAATAATTATAAGTAGCTTGAAAATTGCGGTGTAGCCACTAAAAGAGCTTTTATCATTCTGAAATAGGCTGAGGATAGATAATAGAGAAGAGTTAATTTTTTGTACCATCTGCAAATACAACTACCAAACAATACTTTTACAAATTATTAACATCAAGTGTCAACCACCAGAAATAAGTGTATTTGTCTTATAAAATAATAGACGTGTGACACATTGTTAAAAGCATTTTTCATTTCAAAGAATGCACTGGAATCATTATTTTTTTCTAAGACTGTGGAGGTTACATCCAGCACATGGTGGTACTGTTAAAACGTCTAGTGACGTCTATGGAAACGAAATCGGTATGCAATAAGTTTAGAACCATAGAGAGAAATTTTCGCAATTACTGTCTGGAAGCTATTGGGGGCAGATTAGATGACTGCAGGTAGGCTCATCATTTAGGTAGTAAGTTCAATGCAAATTATACTTATTTATAGATTCAGAATTTCAGAAGCAATTAATTGGTGTTCCAGATCTTTTTGGTATACGTTTAGAGTCATATTTGCTCACTTCCCTTAGTTCGATTGATGGATTTCTACCCTGGATTGGAATTGAATGGCGAGTCTCTGATGTTGTTTGCTTTCGTTCATATGCTCCGAGATATGTAAATATGTTTAAGAGCAGAATCGAACTTGGTCCATGCCAGTCTTTTCAATTAACCATCATTCCGTTTTACTTTTGTTGCCTAACCGTAGGGCTCAATCCTCACTGGAAAGGTTGTTTAGGCACCGCCACCTTTGTCCACCTTCTGTTCAAAGATATCAAGTTCGTTATCCGCTCTAGCTGTCAGTTTAATTCGTATCAGACGCAAAAAGGGAGAGAGAATAAGATGCTCTCGATGCCTTTTTATTATTTACTTGACAACATGTTTTAAACTTCTGTAGGTAACATACCAACAGAAATTTAGTTTTTTGTTTATATGATATTGATGCACGAATATACATATGCACATTTTCGATCATTTTATTGTTTTGATTTTTACAATAGCAATTTTGTTAATAGCTTTAAATACTATTTTTGTTTCACAACTTTTTAAAAAAGATTTTTTAACGTGATTTGGATTTTTTATATCATCAGTATACCAGTATAGCAGTATATACCATCAGTAGCTAATGGATCCAAGCAAACACAATATCGAAGATCAAAGCCCCATGCACTTCTGATCGGGGCACACGTAGCTCCCCCCCCCCCCCCCAGCCCTTCCTGTCCGGTAGGCTGGACATTGAAGTTTATAATTAAGTTTGTAAACGCACCAATCTGGCTATATTTGAACCTCTGTTTTCATTTATTAACTTATATATATATATAACTTATATATATATATAACTTATATATATATATAACTTATATATATATAACTTATATATATACTGTGTATATAGTTGTTTATGAAACAGATCTTACAGTTACTCTTTTAAAAACCACAACATATCTTCCATTTCTTGTTGATTCTGGTTTATAATTATAGCAACAATTTTTAAACTTATTTCAACTTTTATTGGAACCTTATTTAAACATATTTAGCAAGTTGATACGTGGTCCATAGGATGAAAATTTAATAAAAGTTTTTCCTCGAACTAATCCCATACCCAATCAAACACCAATCGTCATGAAAACATTGGGCTAATTATAAACATATAAAAATACATGTTTACGGTTTCGTACTGTAATGTAATCCCATTTAGACGTTCCGCATTGAAGTTAAGTACACGTTAATATTCACTTGGTATTTGAAGGCGCATTCAACTTGTACATTATTACAACATTAAAAGTACATATTTAATTATGCATATGTTTGTGTTTTTGCGCAATGTAACAGCAGTATAAAAATTTTCATCTTTATTTTAGGAGATAATATAACAATACTGGTAAGTACAATAAAATAGATTCGCAACAAAAGTTACTTAACGTTTTTGTAATCCCTGTGACTCAAGAATTGAGATTTTTTTTAGAATCAAAAATAAAGTACTTAATTATTTTTTAATCTATGATTTATCCTATATAATTCATAATGCGTAATATTCTTTTTTTGCCTAAGCTTTATCTTGTTTTTAGTTTTGTTGAGAAATCACTTTTAGGTGGCATGTTATCCTAAACTGGGAGTAATGAAAAAAAAGATTTGTGTCCATCGAGCTATGATTCAATCGGTCAAAAACTTTATTCTTATAAACGGGCGTTATCGTTTTAAAAGATTTGTATCCTTCAGGTCATAAATACAAGATAAGAAATACGTTACACGTTTTTATTGTAAAAGCTATCACGAACGAAATTTAAAAAGAAGTGGGTATAGTAACCAGCGTAACGATTCAGTTGCGATAAATGATCTCATTCATACCAATTTACAATTTTCATTCACTCACTCATTCATACTATATAAACAAACAGCCCAGAGGCCCCCCTAGTCCTTCCCCCTAGTAGGAAGCGGAGTCTTGGGAAGTCCCCCACGCTCCTTCGTCAGCTGCGTCACTAGATAAGAGCCAACGGAGGGTGACCAAGAGCCGGAGAGCCTTAAAAACTTAAAATAATAAATCTTTCATCTCTCCACAAAATGGTGTTTATTTGCCAAAAACGTTTTCAACAACTCCAAGCTGTCTTCATCTCAAGTCACGGGATAAGAACCTCGACTGCGCATATGGTGACAAACAAAATATGGTGACAAGCAACAATGATAACAATTGATGAACAAAATATCAACAGCTGAATGGCACTTCCTCCGAGATGGTCCATCCATTTTACTAAAATTAAAAATTTCTTTGGAGGTATTCCTCCAAGTTCTTCGTCTACAAACTAAGACATGAACCATTATCAGCCTAATATCTGACATAAAACCTGTGAAGACATATTTTACTCTTTCGAATCCACAGATAATTTCGTCCTGTAAATTAATTTGAAAAAATAAAAAAAATGCAGATAGGGATTTCTCTTTGGCCTAATGAATTTTTTTTTTTTGTGTATATCTGCAATGTAAAATTTATTGACGGGTCTTCATCAGAACAATGCTCAGAATATAAACACTTAGTTCACAAAGAATATAGTAAAGTCAATGGAATTTTTAAAATGACTAATCTATAAAAGATAATTTCCTTGGTGATAATGTGACACTAATAATAATGGCAAGCTTCAATGATTTAATCGCACTGTTATAGAATCTAACTTTTATGACTGTTTGAGTCAAAATTTAAACAAATATTTTATTCGTAAATTCAACCCTTGGTGGACTGTCACCACTGTCCCGAACTTACCTACACCTCATCCGAGGTCCCCTTCACTCATTCTCTACACCCTCTTCTTTCAAATTTGAGAGCTTTCGAAAAACAAAATGGGTGTACGCTAGAGTGTTACATAAGCATGGACAAATATTTCTCATTTTAATATCATCTCAATCTGTGAGTCACCTGATTAATTAAAATACACGAGAATTAAAATAGAGGTGAATAGGCTCGTTGAGATTACAAATATTTGCTAGTCCGCATAAATACGCCTGATTAAAAATAAATACTCGAAATAATAAATCTAATTATAAACAATAAAATTATTCAATATTTACACTCATCAAGCTGAAAAACAGTTAGATAAACTTTCATAATGAAAAATAAATTTCACCTGAAGAACAAGCGGTCTAATAAAAATCAATTTTATATAATGGCATTAACTGACACACCTGAAACAATTCACTTCAATTTGGATCACTATTAATAATATATTCTGACCTGAGCAATTGGCGTCTAAGAGTTAAGAATGTAGTTTATTACATTGTTTAACACTCCTCCGTGTTCAGCCTCATTCTGCTTCTAATGTGACGGCAGGACAAACAACATACTTCGAATAGTACTACATCCTACTTGCAATCCAGACAAAAAATTTTTCCCGCTATTCATCCTGTCGCTTTAGCTCCGGAATCCTGTTATTGGATTCTCTTCCTTGGGAAAGGCCCGCTTTCCTGGCTTGGTACATTACAGTTGAACATGAACCGTGTTTTGTTCAATTAACTCTTATCGCTGTAAAGTAAACATATTAAATACGGCTAGTTTGACATATTGTTAAAGGCTTTGAAAAAATATTTGGACATCTACTTGAGTATTGTTTTTTTTTTGCTTGTAAAATTTAAAACTTTTGCGCACACTTATTTTGGTAAGAGGTGAGCGCTTGTCAACTAGAGAAGTAGCTTTTATATAGTCTTCAGTTCTCAAGCTCCAACACATAAGTGTTCTCCATATTTTACATGACAGATATACCTAATATTTTACTGATTGAGTCTTATCATTTATTTAATACTATCTTTCGTGACCTGCTATAAATGTGTAACAGTGGGAGTCCTGGCAATAGCCAGTTTCTCTAATCATGTCCTGAGCATATGTGGCTCTCACGCTCTTGGCCAGCCTCCACTGGCTCGTATCCGGTGACGCGGCTGACGGAGGATAGTGGGGGACTACCCCCCAAGACTGCGCTTCATCTCTCACATGCGAGGGAGGTGACAACCATGTGGATTCGGGAAGTACCTGGGATATTTGTAAACACTGCATGAATGAGCGAGGGAATGAAAATTGTAAATATGGTATGAATGAGATCATTTATCACAATTACTTATTGCCCAATAAGGTCGATTGTAATTGTATCACAATAAAAATGTTTCTATATTAATAAAAAAAATACTTTTTTTCAAATTCAAAAGAGTATATAAAATTTTGTTTTTTGTTACAGCTCACAAACGAATGAGAACAGTAACCAACTACTTCCTGCTCAACTTGAGCTTAGCTGACCTCACGATGTCAATATTCAACTGCATTTTCAACTTTGTCTACATGCTCAACAAGTAATTTACTATTATTTGTGTGATTATTCTTGCTGTATTCGTTTGATTTATTATATTTTGCATGAGCTATGGAATGTCATATCCAATAATTTAATCCTTTAGAGGTCACCAAGGCAACCCAGGCCATCAAAGTTTCAGTTTGAATATGTTCAATTTGCCCATTGGAAACTTCTATGCTTAGGCTGTACTTGAGTTAATATGTAAAGAAGACTGTTTATTATACTAAGATCAAATTTGTTCACAAACATTGAATCATCTTTATCTCGATCCAGTTCAAATGACATTAGTGTGTGAAATTGTACTTATATAATAGAAGGGTAAACTGAAATAAACCCAATGACAACATATTTGTTTTATTTTTCGCTATAATTGACTTTGGAAATCTATTCAATTTAACTACATTTTATAGTTAAATTGCTGGGAGTGGGTTTCGATTAAGTATTTAATATCCTACTTTTTAAATGCCCCCAAGTTACTTATTTATGATTCGTTGTCATTCTCAAGTGCTCAGATTGTTGTTAACGATGGCGGAGTCTGGTATGACAGTATAGGCTGCTGAAGGGGTTTGTTAATGAGGAATAAACGTCTTGTCCATAAAGTTCATTTTAAATGAATCAGGAATCTTAAATAGTAGAGAATAAAACAAACGATGGCTAATATAACTGATATGCTAAATAAAAAACAAAAAGAATGTAAAATCTTGAATTAGTTGAAGTTCATTAGATTTTGTGTATAAACTATTTATGATTTAGTTTATTGCAATACAAAAGTGTGCCAATTTATTCAAGAATTGTGATAGTCCCTGCTAGTAGCAATTGCTAGCGCGACTACACTTACTGACTTGGCCACTTGGGGTCAGGTCGGATTCAATTAACATCTACGATAGGTTATGTTACTTTATTGTACCCCTTTTGTTTTATTAATTATTTTATATTCCAAGTTGATTGGTTATGCACTAGTTGAGTAGTTAATTTTTCAAATATAACATATAAAGGTACAACAATAAAACAGTTACTTACCTCAATGTGTGATGCTAATGCTTAATCTCCTACCTGTGGTAACTCATTGAGATGAATTGATGTTTAGGATGAAAATATGAGAGTATTAAAGGAGGATTAGAAACTTCGGATACCTGAAAACCATCGCCTAGTATCATGATAATAATTAAACTTCCACTGTCTGAATAGTTCTTGTCAAAGACTCCTCATTACCTAAGGTTGACATAGTGCAAGGGGGCAATGTTAATAAAGAGAGATGTTAGATTAGCAGACGTCACGATGCCTGCATATTTAACTTTGTCTGCATGCTCAACAAGTAGTTGCCCGTTTTTCCTGTGACCATGCTTTCTATTATACTTGCTTATTTTATTTTTTGCATGACCTATAAAAGTTTAAGTTTTAGGCAAGTAGATTTCTAAACCTTTAGAATCCCCGTCAGGGGGCTCGGGTTCGATCAGGTCCATCTGTCTCCAGGCTTCGGCCGTCCAGCAGTGCTTTCATCGGACGGGCATTGGTGGTGGTTGAAGATTGGAGAATAGTGAGTTATGGCTGTGTCGAAGTGAATTGAAAAATTTGATGTGTCGTCTCTTGATAAAATCTTGGATGGTGAGCACTTCAAATTTTTCGTGGATCTCGTCTGCCTTCATTCGGTCGAACGGGGTATGTTTGAGGGAGGTGCGGAGAACTCTGTTCTGGAATTGCTGGAGCGTTTTTAGAGTGTTAGGAGTTAGATACTTGAATAGTGGGGTCCCGTACATCAAAGCAGGTCTCAGGACGCTCTGGTAAATCGGCAGCTTGAGGCGTACTGATAAAGTCGGGCTGTGAAGTAGGTGTCCTAGGCTGTAGAACTTTTTCCTAACACTCTTTAACTTCTTGCTGAGATGTGTCGTGAACGACAAGTGTCTACCGAGGGTAATCCCCAGGTAGCATAGCTTGTTGCTCACGGATCACTCTTTGCCGTCTAAGTTGAAGGATTTAGGTAACTTCTTTCTTCCAGATTTATAGCTAAATATAATTCCTTGCGTCTTGGCCGGGTTGACTTTGATGTTGACGGCGTCGAGTTTCTCAGCAATGTGTGGCGCTCTCATCGAATTTCAGGGCTCTGGTGAGATTGATGCTAGTGCTGTAGACACCGATGTCGTCTGCATACGCCGATACCTCACAGTTGGGGCACGAGGCTCCTACGATGTGGGCGGTGTAGATGTTGAACAGCAGGGGGCCTAGCACTGATCCTTGGAGGACACCGGCAGTGTACTTTCTTCGGATCGTAGACGTGGTGCCTATCCGAACCGAAAAAGTTCTGCCTGTAAGGTATGAAGTCATCAGGTTCAGTAGCTGATCCAAGAATTCTTATTCCCTCAGGCGTTGGAGTAGGGTGTAGTGGTCCACAGAGTCGAAGGCTTTCGAACAGTCCATAGAGATCATAGCGGTAGCTCTGTTGCAGCGGACGTTCGATGCGACGTGGTTTTGCAGTCTCACCAAGTTGTTGTCCGCACTTAAGCCTTTGCTGAAACCAGTCTGCTCCGGTGGGATAACTTCTTGCATCTCACAGTACTCGGAGACTGATTCTCTCGAACAGCTTCGTAAGTTGAGTCAGCAGACTGATGGGGCGGTAATGAGATGGCTCATAACCGCTTTTCGCTGGTTTCAGCAAGGGGACGACCACAGCGTGCTTCCAGTTCTGAGGAAAATAATGCAGCCTGAAGCAGGAGTTCAACACATTGGTGATGTACTAGATTCCTTTCCTCGGTAGTTGCTTGAGTAAGATGTTCTGGATCCCGTCTTCACCTGGTGCCTTGTTCCCGTTCGTTCTTCGAATGAAGCCAGCGACCTGTCGGTGGGAGGTGTAGATTTTGGTAGTGGTGGGGAGGGAGGGGAGGGGGGTCGAGGGATCCTATTGGCTGGCCTTGGCCACGGCTCACGACTTCATAATGATCCGCCAGTATGTCCGCCTGTTCGGTGGTGGGGATGAACTGCGCGTTCACGGCCAGCCTTACACCGTTCTTTTTGGACCTGCATGTCTTCACGAGCTTCCACAATTGCTTGTGGTCACCGTGGAGACTAGTGAGGCGATCTTCCCAGGCCGAGTTTTTCCACTGGGCCATCAGGGACTTAACTTGGTTTGTGAGAGCATTCAAAACCGGTTTTAAGTCCTGTTTTTGGTTCTAAACAACCAGTTCTTGATATTGTTACGCTGTCTAATCAGTTGTAGAATGTGATCCGGAGGTTTTCTCAGAGAAGGGGGCTTCGGAGAAAATTTCGGGATCGATGCATCGGCGGCTCGGTCGATGACGTCTTGAAGCTGATAGATAGCGTAATAGATATCCCAAGTGTGTCTCAGGGGCGTAATTGTGGGCAACTCGGTCCTGATAAGATGCTTGTAGAGGTCCCACTTGGCCTCATCGTACCTGTGTCTTGAATTTGAGGATTATATTGTTGTCAACCATGAATTTTTAATTGCGGGGAAGAAATTAAATTTATTCTGTACTTTTTGTAAATCAGTCATTAGGTGATAACGCTACATATTTCCTTTCTTTTTTGATTATCATTTTTAAAGTTGACTTCCTGAACCTTTGTACGCGTTTAGAAATGCGTACTAGGCATTTGTGTTGAATGGGATAAAGTTGGTCTTGAAGGAGGCATTCTTATTCGTTACCCAGGGGGCCTGATGCCAATTGTCTTCCAGACCTTCTTCAGATTCTTCAGATTCTGCTTCGCAAACTCTCACTAGTCCAGCACAAAACATCTCTAGCTTTTCATATTCAACCCAAACAAGTTAATAAGAAGTTTTCCGGCAGTATTTGGCACTTCATAGCCCTTTTGTTCTTTGAACAGCACTAATTTCAATCAAGACGACTGACATGAGAATAAGAGAACAAGAGATCGACCAACTTTATGACAGAATTAAGATGGCGTGCCAAGGTGTACCATCACATCATAATTAAAGGGTAACAGGCCCCAGATCACACTAATGTTATGTCATGAAGAGCATAATGGAGTCGTGAGAATGAAATAGAATCAACACTGCCAGAACAGTCACTAATTAACCTAGATAGCTGGTAACGAAACCCTTTTATGCTTAATTCCAAACCTTAAGGTGCACTTCGTATACCACTATATGCAGTACAATATTCAATATCAACTAACCCCATTGCACGAACGATACAAGAAGAAACAGTAATAATTAAACTCGACTTCAGATCCAATTCAATGTTGAACCATAGCGAAGCCTTTATATGAGATACGTTATGCTGGCGTTCACGAACGACTGGGTTAGCAATTACCTATAGCTAATGGATATGGGCGTCAATGGGGAATGGGGGCTTTGGTTATAACCAATTGCTTTTACATTGCACGTGCAATGTAAGCCCTCCTCCTCATCATCAAGACATGTTTTATATATTTTCCTTATGAATGCTTTTTGGTTTATTCAGAGTGTTTCTTTTGAGCTTACAATTTAATGGAGATCATCTTGGTGTTATTTCTTTCATCCACCAAAGCTCTACGTAAATACACAATCATTAATATAATTTAATGAGCACGATATAATCATTTAAAATTAATGTAACTATACTGGCATAGTATTGATTACAAAGAAAGCTGTAATTATAGAAATTTACATATGTTATTTAACTTGGTATGTTTTATCACCTTAACAAAAAGAGCTTGTAAAATCATTCATGACCTGTATAGTGGTAAGGAGGTACTACAATTGGTTGTCAAAAAACATATCCTTACATTCCCACTACATCCATCAGTAAATAACATTCAATCCACTTATATGCCATAATATTACTATATACCACTAATACAAACCACATGTTATTAACCTACAAAGTCATATCCACAGTACATAAAACTCCACACATTACCATTCCATTTAATCCTTACATTTTCACTACTAACATTATTCTCTCAGAATGTCTTTGAAGAAACCAGTTGTTTTGTTGAACCTTCAATGGATGGCAAAGCTAGATATATAATTTTGAACTTCCCACCGGTACAATAAAAGGGACATCGACAGAACATAACCGAAAAATGTAGGATATTAAAATGAAATATAAAATTAACCATGCCAACAATTCATGTCCAAATACAAATGATGATTAGCCTGTCGATATGCTTCATTACGTGATCTCCTAATCCCGGACCCCTTTATAGCTTATAATTATTAAAAGAGTTCAATTACACAATACAATATTTATTATAAATGGCCAATATATTCCAGCATTCAAAAAAGCCAATTTTAGCCAAAGGGAAACCTATAGCCTATTAGGACATTTGCCTGGAAATAATTGGGCGATCATTAATGTGTAATGGTCTTCAAGAAAGCAAATGTCACAGCTTTCACAAATAGGTTTTTTTTTTACGCCTACCAGGAAATTAGTCTCATTTTATCTTGATCTATAAACAAATTTACAGATTTTTATCGACGGGTGACATTCCTCTTGCCACTATAATTTCTGAGCATGTTTTTAAATTGTATTATTAATAAGGGTTCAGTATACTATAAAAGACGCCGTAAGCCGTAGGATGAATCTTGAGTTAATATTTCGAAGGATATAATTACTTAATAACATATTTCGATTGAAATAAGCTTGTCTCAAACTAAAATATTATATTTATTTATAAATCTACATTTCAAAAAAAAATTTCATCCTTAAACCACAAGGGCATGACAATTTATCAATCATTGTATAAATAAAATCGTTATTTTGATATTAGTCATTGGAAGTGCATGACTGTTAATATCCTAATTTTATAAATCATTATCTCTTTTAGTTATTAAGTACAGTTTGCATTATATATAATAAACTATCTCCTCTGCATGATAACACACTCATAATCAAATATAAAAATCAGGTTAATTAGCCTTGAAATACTAAGAAAACATACAACAGTTACGATGGAATCAATTCAAATGATATCTAGATATTATGTTGAAAAAGTCAATAGGTTTTTCGAAAGTATGTAGGTGTTAACATGTAAATGAACTTGACAGCAATTAACCATGCAAGCAAACAAAAAACATTGTATTTTTCAATAATCAGCAAGTTTTTTTGTTTTTTTTCCCTTCATATCCCCTTTAAACTTACAGACAATTATATACAATTATAGATCCTCAAGTGAATCCATTTACAAATTATTCTGTATTTCCTGTAGCATCACTACATTATATACATCCTATAGCATCAGCAAGTGGTTTATGTAGATATTTTTGTATTTTTTTGTTAAGTCCGTCCTTAATAAACAGTAATTTGATAAGTTATGTGGAAAAATAAGTCGAAAGAAGAGGGATTGCTATCTCCTCCAATTTCAGAAGTTAATTAGTCCTTGCTTTTGATTAACTGCAGCCATAAATCTGCTCATTCCGTCCAGAAAACATGGAAGCATATATATTATTAAAAATATGGCTTCCGCTTCGTTCACCGGTCACTTCTAATTAGCGATTTAAAAGGCAATAAAAACTTGAGAACAAGTTCTCATTTGCGATATCAACTTTCAATCGGTTAATTCAAACTTCGCTACGATTCTAAAAAAAACCAAGCATTGCAAAACCATTCATTTGGGGTGTGTGGCTTTAATCATTTAGAGGCTTTCAATGACCAAATAGCGTTTTTCAATTGTCAAAATAAACACGAATTAATTTAATAAATCTATTTAGGATGAGTTAGTCTATTAAGATGAGGAAAAAAATTGGTTGTTTCTGGGAAAACAAATGTCTTTATTTAATTTTATATGTTTTCCAATGTAAGAAATATTCAAAAAGATTGTAAATCAGATAGTGAATACAAACGGAATATTCTAACGTTAACAGTAATTAGTTACGAGTTTTCCCGCCTATTAAATGGGTAAGTGTGGCTAAGCAGGTATCAGTTGTATTATAAGCTATCTTAAGTCAGGCAGTTTACCAAGTCTTTGTTTTTTTTTCTTTGTACGTTTCAAAAAGTTTTTTTAAATCATTCATTTCAGATCCTGAAGAAGGCTGATACGAGAAAATTTATTTCCAAATGACAAACTTTCTGTCTCTCTACAATGTTATGTATTTGATATAAATGTTTTCAATAGCTCTAAGCTGTAAAATCAATCTAGCAATGCCAATTCAAGGTATGAAAAACTTATAACATGTAAAATACCTTTTATAAAGCAAAACTATTAAAAGAGCTTGGTTAATTGTACTGACATTATTATACCTCTGGGTTTATTTTATTAATACAATTTAAAATCTAATACTAGCTGTAAACTATTTCGATAACGTGCAAAAGTAGTTTACTAGAAACGTTAAATGGAGATTGCTGACATATCAATCATACTTAATAAAAGGTAATGAGTTTTCAAACACATGGACTTCACAATTTTTCATTCTCAATTTTACTAAAGCATTAAGACATATACCACTTTTTGAATTGATTTTTTTTTTAATTAGACTTGATTAGTGTGACCATTTTTTTCAAATTATCTTCGCTTCTACCTCAAAGGGGAGACTCTGATGGACACCCTTTGCACCAATATTTCAGTAACTATCAATACTCCTAAAAACCATTTTTTTTTTATTCATTAAAATCTTGCGCATTCAGTCCCTTTGAATAAAATCCCGCACACCCACCGACAGTGTTTGTAGAAAAAAAAAGGAACAAGTCACCTAATTTACGGATTTGAGTTGTTGCTGGGCATTTAGTGAGTTACTTTCCTTACTATGTAATCAGGTCGGAATGATTATAAAAAGAAAGTTGCAGGTGAATCGACAAAAAAAATATATATTTTGTATTTATATATTATACATAAACATCATTTATATATGGCTACTATATTTATTATTATTTATTATATATGGCATTTATATATATATAGATCCGGAAAGAATACACCTCGATCGCGTCATATAGCGACAGCACCCTGACTAGACGGTCTGTTCAAAGGCCCAGTGGAGATTTGTTCTGTTGTAGACTAGTAGAGTTCAGACCGTGTCGAGGAGGACCGCTTTCTTGCTATGCTATTCTTCTGCTCATGTAATTTATTAAATTGTTATCTCATTTATTTAAAACACTGTTTCTAGTATGGATCCTGATCTGGCTATTTCTGGTATTCCTATCTTACAGATATTTTGAGACGTCTTGCACTTTGGGTTTTCCAAAATACTATCTAAGATCTAACTAACTAAGATTACCTTCAGTGATCTGAGACAATCATGTTTATTTATTTTTTTTTTTTCATAGCCCCTTTAAATTTACGGATACAATTATAGATCCTAAGGTGAATCTATTTACAAATTATTTTTGTATTTCCTGTAGTATCGCTACAATATATACAGGTTTTGTTATTTTATAAAAAATATATACTGAATAAACAAGTATAATAATACACATTATACGTGACTGGACTGAACTGACTAATAAAGGTGATAGGGCTCACCTTTTTGATCAAACTTAAAACTAACTTACACACTAATTCTTAACCTAACTTATCCCCAACAGTCTGTAGCCATCGATGCGGGAGGGGTGGTAAGGTCATAGTGACAAACAATGGGTTGGTTAGGTGCTGCAACGGGTCAAAAAACTTGATGTGTCTCCGGCGGATGAACTCACCCACCGACGGCACACCAAGCAACGGGTGCATGTCAGCGTTCTTTAACTTCTGGAGAGAAGTATGTCGGACCACTTTTCGCATGATCCCATTCTGGGGCAAAAATTTGGCTGTATTGTCAGTCAAGTGGGTAAATAGCGGGGCACCGTACAGCAGAGCTGGCCGGAGGACACATTTATAGATCATCATTTTGAGACCAAGTGACAGGTTGGGTGAAGTCGGCAAGTGAGATAGCCGGTAAGACATTTTTATACCTAGTCAATCATGTTTAATTCATATAACAAGTTTCAATATGTCACCGAGCTGGTCTGAATATTCGAGATGAGAAAGGAGTGGCGATCTTGAGCAGGATACCGTTTCCCGATCTCAGAAGACACTTGAAGATCAGGCCCTGGCTAAATCACCCACGCCACGCATCGGGTGTCAACGCCCGGCCAATCAAATCCAGGAGTGTACATGTGATTTTTTTTTTTTGGCCAATAGAATGAGGGTAAGAAGAATGTAGCTGTGAAAACATCGAGAAGAGTATGAGGGTATGTCCACGTTTATCCTCGAACGAAGAAGACTGGCTCCGGTGTCAAGTTGAATGGTTATTTCATTTTGTTAAGTATGAGAAAGTTATAAGTTAAAGTCAGGTGCTGATAAGAAGTCGGTGTGATCATAGAAGAAATATTAAAGGCATAATAAGGATTCAATTAGGAAACTCAGCAAAGGAAAATGATTTTTTTGGGCAGAATAAAGGAACATCAGACGATACCACTACTAAAGGCACTCCCAATGAACAACAATTAAGGTACCGAATACTAGTTCAAAGATAAACTTATCAGTATTATTTAAATTTTCAATGAATTCCTTCAGAGTACAATAGGCAGTAAAGACTAAGGATAATGATCTCAATTAATTAATTAATTCGTTTGTATAACAATGGATTTTGTAATTATTATGTAGACAATAAGTTTATTGTTTTTTTATATTAACAATTACAACAAGTTTTCATTATATTAACCATTCCCAATTTCTTTTGATATTTAATAAAGGTTTGTTTTTGAACAAAATTCACTGGATTGTTATATTAACTAGTCAATTATAAAAATAAACATCATTTTAATGGGTTATTCAGCTATTATTATTTTTACTGCTACAAGCTACTAGCTGGCTGAATCGTTGTACTAATTGACATCCTGCATAATCGTCAAGAAACATATCTATGCATATCATATAATTGTTAACGTTATTATATCCCGTTAGTATCAAATATCTGATTAAAAAAATTAAGTTAAACAAATACATTTTATTTCCGTGGAAATCCCAATTTTTACATGTTATAAGTTTTTCATACCTTGAATTGGCATTGGCTAGATTGATTTGACAGCTTAGAGCTAGTGAAAACGTTTTCATCAAATACATAACATTGTAGAGACAAAAAAGTTTGCCATTTGGAAATAAATTTTCTCGTATCAGCCTTCTTCAGGATCTGAAATGAAACTAATAAACGATTTACAGCAAAATTTTCGAAACGTCCAAAAAGCAGACTGATACCTGCTTAGCCACACTTACACACTTAGTAGGTGGGCAAACTCATCTAATTACTGTTAACGTTAAGATATTCCGTTTGTATTCACTATCTGATTTACAATACTTTTGAATGTTTCTTACATTGGAAAACATGTAAAATTAAACAAAGACATTTTGTTTTCCCGGAAACAACCAATTTTTGTCATCATCTTAATACACCAAAGCATCCCAAATATATTTGATAAATTAATTCAAGTTTATTTTGACACGATAACGTCATTAATTGAAAACGTCTCAATGATGGAAGGTGCGAATGATATGCATGTTTTTGCGAAACTTGTTTTTTTAGAATCTTAATGGAGGTAGAATTTAGTAATGGAAAATGTAAATCGTGAATGAGAAATTTGCCTTCAAGTTTTACAAGGCCCGCCTAAGGCCCTCTCCTGAGACATGAAAGAGTACTCGTCCTCTTGAATGGAGTGTTACTACTTTCTTGTGACGTGACTAGGATAAAATTGCCATTACGTCCAACTAAACGGAACTTTTATCATTTTTATAAATGGTAATGGGATATGAGTATCCCTAATCTATTAGCTGAGTGCTTCTCATCCTCCTTAACCTTATTTTCCACTTTGCTATTCCTGATAATAGCATATTCCTTCTTACTCAAAATTTGCGTGATTCTATTGTATTGGGATGTATAGAAATGAAATGTAATATTTTTTTTCAAGGATAAAAGTGCTCTATATTGCATTGTTAAATGAAAAAAGAACTGCCCTTCGAAGTTATAATGGGACAAACGTGATTTTATAACCGGATGTGCCCTCAAACCACAGGATTGCTTAAGTTATGATTCAGTGACACGACATGTATTATAGTGTTGATTCAAATATTTATTATTAAATCTAATTTGGTCGTAGTAGTAGAATTTTTAAGCAGAATTTCTCTTAATGCGTGTGGCGGATATTCTAGCATGATACAAATTCCATAGTTTTTTCTAAGTACACTAGATATTTTAATGACGTCTTCATATGCATTCCCCAGAGAAATGGTTTTCGTAAAATAAGTGGAAACACTTTAAAATAACCTAGTGGGTTTGTCCTGGTACTACTTCCACCGCAAAGTTGTTTATTAAGAATCTAGCGGGCCAAAAGTAAAAAAATGGAATATATTTGTTATAAGATTTAATTTTAAAGTGAGCAAACCAAGGTAAACACACAATAAGTCCATGCCTTATTGCTGTAATGTCGTGTTGACAGGTAGTATACCGGTTTGATTGACAGAGTAAATAACTTTAAAATGTACCACCTTTAACTTAAGATTTTTTCTAAAATATGAATTATAACTCTAGAGGTAAGCTTTTTTAAAATTTTTAAACTGAATTCATAAGAAGTTCCGGTAGATTTTTAAATATTTTTTTTGCAATTGAGCAGAAATTGAAATGACGATCACTAAAATAAAAGTTTAATTAACCCATTACGTTCTCGGAACTTCTGAGCACTTCAGAATGTTTGTATTTCCTGTTTATACTAGCCATGTACTTTAAATATACTCTTATACCAAGTTCAATCGCATATTTTTGCATAGTAATCATTTATTTCATATTTATCATTATAGCTGCGAAATATGTTAAAAGAAGTGACCTCTTTTTTTTATGGGTCCTCTGTGAAGTGACCTCTGTATTTTTTTTAGGGACCAACAAGTCATTAACAGAGCAAATCATGAATGCCGTGATAAGTTTTATGAATAGTTATAATATAATATTCTTTATTGTGCTAAAAATACAATCTCCCTTCTTAGGCAATAAGTAATTGAGATAAATGTTCTCGTTATGAATAGTTATGAAATATATTCAACATTTAGGACCCAAATGTCTAAGAGATGAACTACTTCCAATCCTTACTTTCAATTTTTTAAGTTTTAAACCTAAACTGGGTTCAGTACAATCGTAGCTTCATATCACCTACAAACTTGAAATTTAAAAAAATTGCCAAAAGTAGAAGGGCTATGTTCCTTTTAGAAAAAAAACAAATTCCTGACAGATATCATTCAGAAACCGGGTTGCTGATCGATGCTCCCAAACAAGGAGGGGAAAGTACTAATGATAGCAACATGGCAAGAAGATTTTGTTCAAAATTCTAAGGCATTACAGCGATTCAATTGGATTTTTCCTAGCTTTTACACCTATTCAGCCAAAATAAGCAAAGAAAATTAATTTTTTTTCAATAAAAAAACAACAAAAATTCTTGATAAAATATATTGCTAGTACCAGTTTTGTTTATTTGTAAAAAATAGTAGGTATTTGCGAGAAGTTTATGAATACAAATGTAGGTGATTATGATGAAATTATGTATTTCTAAAAGTTACAAAACGTCCTTATCATATTCGAAGGGAATTTTATTGTCAAACTTGAAAAATTCCAGGTTTAAGCGTAATTGTGTTGATTATCTCTGTTTTTTCGTAGAGATTTCCCCATTTTGACATCATATTCATGTAGCTCATACTTGGAAACATAAGTTTACGAAATATCAAGTTATTCTGAAGACATTTAGATTCTCTATATCTACATTTCTATGTCACGGCCACCTTTCGCCCCAGTGTGCGATGTCTTCAGAGGATATATTGAATTCTTGATTAAAGATGATAGATGATGTACCAAGCTCTGTCCCAACTACTACCTACGCTGCTTGAAACAAAGGTCTCCCCTTAACGATCTGCCTTCCATCCCTACTCCCCGAGCACAGTCAAAATAATGAGAGAGTGCCTAAGTCGGCGTTGGTATATTTCAATGGATAGATAATATTTTGAGCTCAATTTTTAATTATTATGCTTCGAGAGATTAGGTGTTAGGTGTTATGTCGATGTTAGGTGGACACAATTTTGAGCGTGTGTTATCTTGTAGTAAATCACTTCCCTAACACAAATATACCCCATATGTGGTCGCAAATGAAATTCTGAGAAGCTAGATTAAAAAAATTGAAAAAATCACAAATTTAAGCATTTTTTTTCTCCCAAAATAATCGTGAATAATATGATTTAATTTGGCTTGGTTTAAAAATGTATTCGAAACTTTACTTGGACCGACTTTAAACTGTCCTGGGAGACGGACACGAGGGAAAATAATCCTAATGAATCCTTTGTTTAAAAATTTTAAATCCAAATGTGAACTGCTAAGAAACATGAAAAACAATTTGAAAAATAACCATTTTTATTCTAAAATAAATTAATAACAGGATCATTTAATAGCGTGTATTTCCTCCTCTTGCCTTTATTACTTCTTGAAGACACCTCGGCATACTTTCCACCAGTCGGGAAACGTCCCTTTGCTGGAGGTTAGCCCATTCTTCCTGAAGAGCCCTTTCAAGGTTCTGCAGTGAATCAGGAAGTGCTGAACGCGCTCTTATTCGTCCGCGTGCTTCCACATCTGGGGAAAGTAGTGTAGTCTCAGTGAAGAGTTGAGGATGTTCACAATGTGAGATATCCCCTTCCGTGGTAGCTGCTTCAGAAGGATGTTTTTGATGTTATCATTCCCTGGTGCTTTGTCAAATGATTGCTGCAATTTTTTTTTTTTTTTTTTTTTTTTTTTTTTTTTTTTTTTTTTTTTTTTTTTTTAAATTTCAAAACCTTAAATAGAATGTACAAAAGAAAAATAACAAAATAATAATTGACTTACAAATTTCTCCTCTTCCTGCATTTAAATGCATTTGGAGGAGTGCATAATACAATAAATTTTTTGATGTTGTTAATAGTACTCAGTCTTATATTCACACTAGGTGATGAGGCTCACCTTCTTTTTGTCACCGACACCAAACACTAAACACTAGGAACAAAACAAAAAAAAGCAAACTAAACAAAACAAACTAAATCTCTACCTAGAACCTAGGACTAGAGTGTTCCAGCTGCGACAGCGTCCTGCCATCGTTGGGGGAACGGAGCGGGGGTTATAGTGTTAAACACCGGGTTTGTTAGATATTGTAATGAGTCAAAAAATTTGATATGTCTACGCTGGATGAATTCATCCACCGTAGGCAGCTCAAATGTCTCATGCAGCTCACTGTTCCTTCGCTGCTCGAATGAAGTACCTCTGACCACTTTCATCAGTATACCGTTTTGGAATTGTTGGAGTTTCGCAGCTGTCGTATACGTCAGATAACGAAATAGCGGTGCACTATACAGCAGAGTAGGCCTGAGTATGCTCTTGTAAATCAGTAGCTTGAGACGTAGTGATAGATTGGGGGAAGTCAATAAGTGCGTAAGCCGGTAAGACTTCATGCGTGCATGCTTTAACTTCTTCGCAAAATGGTTACTAAAATGGAGGTGTCTGTCCATTTTAATTCCCAGATATACTAGGTTGTTGGCTGGTGAATTTTCCTCCGTTCCTACTATGTAACTAGTAGGGAGCGGGCTTTTTCCCTTTTGAAAAGAGAAAATTACACAGTCAGTCTTACCCGCGTTTACAGAGATATTGAGTCTCCCCAATCTCTCACTGATCTGGTTACAGGCTGCTTCAGCCTGTCTTAGAGCTACCTTGGCACTCAGGCTGCTACTGTACACCGCTATGTCATCTGCGAAAGCAGTAACTGTGGTATTTTTGTACCGGGCTCCAACAATCTCAGACGTGTATACGTTGAATAGTACAGGGGATAAGACGGCGCCTTGGGGTACTCCACAGGTCAGTGGCACAGCTTCGGAGAAGCTATCACCCACTCTCACCCGCAGCGATCTGTTTTTCAGGAAGCTAGCCATAATTGAATACAGTTGTTCCGGGCATTCCCGGTCGCAGAGCATTTGACACAGTGTCCCGTGAGACACCGATTGCTGCAAGCTGTCGGTAGGAGGTATATATAGTGGTGAGGGTAGGGGTCCGCCGGTCGGGCGCTGTGATTGGCTCACTGTCTCTATCCCATCTCAAGTGGTCGGATAGTATGTCTGTCTGCTCTGCAACAGACATGAACTGCCGGTTGTTTACCAGTCTTACAATGTTTTTTCTTGGTTACAGATGTTTTAACCAGCCGCCAAAATGCTTTGTAGTCACTGTGTAAACTGCATAGACGGTCACCCCACATAGAGCTCTTCCACTGGATCATCAGAGATGTTATTTGGGTAGTTAGAGCGTTTAGCACAGGCCTCAGGTCTTTGTTTTTCGTCCGGAACTACCTGTTTTTAATATTATTACGTTGCCATATCAGTTGCATGATGTGTTCTGGTGGCTTCCTCAGGGAAGTCGGTACCGGGGCGAACTTCGGTGTGGAGACATCAGCAGCTTGGAGAATGGTGGCCTGCAATATTGATAGATGGCGCTGTCAATATCCCAAGTATGTCTAAGAGGCGCAATTAGGGGCAACTCGGCACTAATTAGATGCTTATATTGGGCCCAATTGGCTTCTCGGTAGTCATATCTTGTAGCAGGTGGCTCTAGAATGTTGCCTTCAAGCTCATAGAGAATAGGTTTATGGTCTGAAGATTCAATATCGAGCACCGAGCAGCCGGTGACCCGATGAGGTTGTTGGGTGAGAAGTAAATCTGGTGTGGAGGTCCTATCTGGGTTGGCATGTTGCCTAAATGTCGGTACGCCGGGGTGGATCACTGTGAACGGCGTTTTGATTATATGTCTGCCGAGGGCATTAGCTGTTGTTCCACTCCACCAGCTATGATTGGCATTGAGGTCTCCAATGATTACGTGCCTTTTATTTTTGCTGATCTGGGTTATTAGGAGCCTGGCTGTCGTCAGATTTGCTCTAGGGCTTCTATAAATGCCAGGCACAATAATATTGTTCGTCAATCGTAGTTGGAGAGTGACTACATAGTGGTTCCCGTCAGATGGTACCACTGGGTCCAGACGTTTACATGGTACTCCCTGCCTGACTAAAATGGCCACGCCCCCTGTTGTTGTTTCCGTGTCCTGTTGGTAGGTAGAGTAGCCTGGGAAACGACAGTAGCAGTCCTTCTACAGTCTGGTGTCTGTTAGAACTGCTACATCCGGGTTATGGCAACGTAGTATTGCTTCGATGTCTCCTTGTTTGGGCCTAAGGCCGCAATCCTTGTAATTAAGTATATTGTGTCCAATCATTATGCTGCTGTTCTATCATGTCTTGCGAGAACTCTTTCGATGAGACCAGTCAGCTGTGACATCAGCTGATTCGTAGATGTGATTATGGCACCTAACATGTTGAACATGGCTTTCATGTTTGAATGGGGTGGGGCCTAGGGCACTGGAAACTCTTCCGTTAACAGGTGCTGCCCAGTGGTCACCTGAGAGTAAGGAGCCGTTTGTCAAGGTGGTGTGGGTGCCGGAGCGTATTTAGTGTCCCTAGATGATGCAATCGTTTTATGCTGGGCCTGGCGTCTCAGTTGCCTGTATCAGTTTTATTCTGTAGGGGCACTGCTGATATGAAGCAACATGGCCCTCCCCGCAGGTAACACAGAGTAGGGGCACCGCCTGGTCACGTGGGCATTCCTTTGTTTCGTGAGGCTTGCTGCACCTCACGCATTTTAGCGACTTAAAGCAATATCGCCTGGTATGGCCATATTCTTGACAATTCTGGCACATGAGGATGGCACGTTTCTCGTTATTTGTGCTTACTCGGAATAGCACATTATTTACATGTCGGATTTGTTTGAGCTTGTCCGCAGTAAGTGTGGCGTCCCCTATTACGAGAACTGGCTCAATTTTTGTTTTGGCGCGATTGTGGTCGCTTTTTCTCAGTCTGTACACCGACTTTATACCTCCTGCAGGAGCAATGAGGGCTTGTATTTCTTCTATGGGATGACTTAAGCCAAATGTGTGTAGAAGAAATTTTTTGTTCGGTTTGGTCCCCTTCGGGGCGTAGATGTGGTACGGTATTTTAGCTGCTTTAAGAGCGGCGGCTGTTGTTAATATGGCTTGTTCCGTGACACAACAACACTTTAGTATCCTGTTGTCCTTGTACTACATGGATCAGTAGTGTACTACCAGTGATTTTGAGTTCGTTAGCCGTGTTAGGTCGTAACTATTTAATTTTCCTATTTCTAGGGGAGGTATTGGTTTGGGCTTAGTGGGCTTAGTGGTCATGGGCTAGGTTTGTGATGTTTGGGGTACCGTATTTAGGGGTTCAAAAGAATTCGAAACCTGGGCTACACTTTGTGGCACTGTTCTGGGTCGACAGTGTCTTTTGGGCTGGTGGAATCCCTCAACATTGTCGGGAATTTTGCTTTCGGGGGAGTCACGTAAGTCATATGTGACTTTTCTGCAGTCCCTACTTTGCTATATCCACAAAGGTCCGTGCGACGCACGTTCAGTTAAGGAGAGAGCTTCACTTATAATAATTAAAAGTACTCACATGTCTTCACGGGAACAAAGCACCACTGACTAAAACAACTTTACCAGATTTGAGCTCTTGCCACAATGGAAGCTGGATAGCGTCTCTTATTGTTCATAAACTATGCATTCAGTTTTAACACAACCTAACGCAACGAGAGCTAGGTCACTGAAATTGCGTAAAAAGTGTCCATATTTACATATTTTTTTAAAAACAATATTCATCGTGTTTATGTCCTTAAATCACCAACAGTATTATGCATAAATTATTTGATGTATATTATTTGCTTCAACTTTTGGTAAAGGCCTTTTTCACAACCATTACTTACTGTTTCTTATTTTGCTTTAATACGGTTGTTAAAATCGTCAGAAGTAAACGATAACTGTTTACGGCTGAAAAAGTAAGTAAAACTGTGCTATGAATAAATATGAATTATTGGCAGCCAAAGAAAAAAGTATCAGGATGAGGTCTTGAACCCGGTACTTCTCCATTATCTAGTCAGGGTCAGGGAGGCCACACGATTAAATGTGATTTACTGATCATAATGTTTTACTTAGTGTTTCAGTGAAAAATGTTTTCATCAACTTTATTTGTGGACAACATTTCGATACCTGCATCAAGACTTTTATTCGGTCTTTTTAATGCTTGTTGATTGATGGTGACTAGACTGGTTTTGCACTTATGTGATATACTCACAAATCGGCCGTACATATCATTACAATTGTTTTAGATGCATTATATTCTTGTTAGAATTTTAGTTTGATGCTTAGATCATAGTTATATTTCTTCCTCTTTATCGCACCAAATCAAATACACTTCTTTACATTTAGTCAATACATTACTTACAAAAATAAGGCAACTCAGTTGCGCACATGAGTGCAAAACTAGTCTAGTCACCACCAATGAGCCACCATCGCTTCAAAGTCAAAAGGTTAATTATGAAATAATACAACTTCATCTGTATCTACTCAGCTTTTAAAGGAACTTTCTCTCTCAACCCCAAAATACCACACTCCACAAGGGAACCCCTCCAATTAAGAGCTAATTCATACCTACATTTTCTACATATAACTATCCATTTTATGTAACAAGGGCTCATGACAATTAGTTTCCACACTCCGGGAGCATAATGCATAGAAGTATGATGAAAATGTAAAACCTGAAAAATGTGGTTTATTTCACTGGTCAAGTAGAGACATTTGAGACTGCTTGACCTTAACCGGGTCCGACAGAGAATGAAGGAACGGGTAACACACCGTGAAGCAGAACTACCACCCGTACTGCCTTGATACAGTCATCATGTTTGCATGTAATGATTTTCATTGACATTGTCAAGTCATCGTTGAGGTAAAATTCGACAACTCAAAAAGCCGGAGGAAACAAGGCAAAAATCCGCAAAGCTCCCCGTAACATTTTAATGGGGTTTAACGGTAACCTAAGCTAAAAGTTCAATATCCACTTATTTACATGCAAGAAAACTGAATCAAAAAATCATATATACTTCTTGTTTTTTTGGCGTTTGTTTCTGCTGAGAACTAAAAAAGAAGATCGATCGACTAATCAAGAACTAAAGGTACACCCATCTTTTGATAAAGGAGGTGTACTCCATATTGTGATTTTGATAGGTATATTCAGAGGACTTTGCCAATCTCTGAACTATTGGTAGAAAACACGGTATTTACACGCATCCTCCTACCAGTACTTGCGTCCTTAAAACGAAAATACATGTCTTGCCTACCAGACAGGTGGGACTGGGGTGCCGTATGCACTCCGGTTAGCCTCAGGAGTTACCAAAATTTTAAGTACTTAAAATTATTTCCACACGGTGAAAGGCAGATAAACACTACATACGATTTAGTGCGTCCAATACGGTTTCAAAAGTTTTTTCTTTTTAGAAATCTTTTAGGTAATTGATTTTTTTTTTTCTGAAGAGGCGATACTAAGTTATCAGTTCAACAACAACAACAACAATCTTTATTGTGCAATAATTACAATCTGCCTTTTATAAGGCAATAATAATACAGATAAATGATCTCATTCATACCATATTTACAGTCATCATTCACTCGCTCATTCATACAATAGGACATGATTGGAGAAACTGGCCATTGCCAGGACTCCCACTGTCACGCGATTATAGTAGGTCACGAGGCTACTGCCGTTACAGTCTCCGAGGGGGATTATAGGGATGAGTGGCGCAGTGCAAAGACTGTGCTACAGGATTAGGGTGGTTGGAAAAGCTACTGTGGAATTTCATATACTTGGAAGGGATGAGTTCTAGAATGTAGGGTATATTAAGGTCGTTATGAAGGGTTTTGTTGCTGACATAATAAGGGGCATTTACTATTGTTCTCAGGACTTTGAATTGAAAGGATTGGATACGCTTGATGTTCGACTTTTTTGCTGTCCCCCGTAGCTCTATTCCGTATGTCCAGATTGGTTTAAGTAAAACTTTGTAGATAAGTAGTTTATTTTCTATTGAGAGATGGGATGTCCTTTGAAGTAGTCTGTACAGTTGTCCAAAGCGTCTGTTTAGTTCTTGTCTTTTTAGTCTCGTATGTGGGTTCCAGATCAGTCGTTTGTCGAGATGAAAGCCTAAGTACCGTACTGTCTCGGTTACAGGGAGAGGAATGGATTTAAAAATAACTAGTGGACAAGACTTGCGACAAAGGGTGAAGGTAATGTGGGAGCATTTTGCTTCATTAACTTTGATCCGCCAATGATTGCACCAATACTCGATCTCGTCAAGGTGTTTTTGAAGGTTATGGGATGCTATGTCGGGGTCTGGGTGGGATGAAAAGACTGCAGTGTCATCTGCAAATGTGGCCAAGAAGTTATTGGGAGTAGAGGGGACATCAGTGGTGTATAGGTTATAGAGGATGGGGCCCAGGACACTTCCCTGTGGAACTCCTGCATTTATGGGATAGTAGTTAGAGTATTCTAAGCCACAGCGGACTTGGAAGAAGCGGTTTGAAAGGTAGGACTGTAGGATTAGGAAAAGGGTCTGTGGTAAATGTCTTTTGAGCTTGTAGAGTAAACCTGCGTGCCAAACCCAGTCAAAAGCTTGATCTATATCGAGAAAGGCAGCAGTGCAATACTTTTTGGTTTCAAGGGCTGAGGAGATGTGATCAACAACGCGAAGGCCTTGTTGAGCATTGGAATGTCGTTGGCGGAAACCAAACTGGTGTGTGGGGAAAAGGTTTTTGGATTCAACAATTGGAAGTAGACGTTTTAGTAGGAGTTTCTCAAATATTTTTGAGAGGATAGGGAGTAGGCTAATTGGACGGTAAGATGAGGCGTCATTAGGTGGTTTACCGGGTTTGGCGAATAGGACAATAATGGAATGTTTCCAGAGGAGAGGAAAGTGCGTCGTTCGGATAATGCAATTATATATGTAGTTTAGGAAGATTATGGCTTTAGGAGGAAGTTGTTTGAGAATTTGAGGAGTAAGGAGATCATATCCAGGGGATTTTCGGTAAGGTAAGTTTTTCAGAAGGTATTTGACCTCAGAGGGATTAACGGCTTTTGGTGGAAGAGAGAGAGGGATAGGTGAAGTGAGGAAATCTTCCACAGATGTGCTGTGAGTATCGCTTTGAGGAGAAAGGTGAGGTGTGAAAGTATGGGTAAGATGCAGAGCGAATTTATCCGACCTATCCCCATCCGAGGCTGCCCAGGACCCATCATCACGACGGAGTGGATGTGAAACAGGTTGATACTTTAGGATTTTTTTGGTTACATTCCACAAGGAGTTATCCCTGCTAGACAGAGAGAGGTGGGAATTGAAAGAATCGGAACGGAAGGATGCCAATCGCCGCTTTACCAATCGGCAGTACTGATTGTGCGAGCGGTGGTCAGCAGGATGCCGGGATCTTTGCCACACTGTTCTAGAGCAGCGTTTGGATTTGATTAGATCTTTGAGATGCTGAGGTAAACGATTATGATTGTGGATTCTTGGGTGACGATGGGGTGACTAAGTTATCAAGTTAAAAGATAAAATTAAGTCTTCTTTAATCAAACATAGCGATTTTTTTGTTTGCAATCTTAAAAGTTTTTAATTATTGTTGTGGAATAGATATAGTCAGATGGTCACAGAAATTATTCTAGCAATCTAAAATTTAAAGGTATATTTCACAACTGATAAATTCTTGTTTTGTTTTTTTTGGCTTTTAAATAAAGATCTTTATTAAAATGTTTAGATTTAATCAATACAGAAAGGATTTTAAGCAGTGCTTAAGACACCAGTTTTTAAAGGTCTTGTACCTTTGAGGGGAGTTTTGAGATTTTCATCAAATTTTTTTATTTTGTTCAGATGTCTTAAAGGAGTGTTAAACAGTCCGTCCTTCTTCCGAATAAAAGACCTGATGCATATATAAAAATGTTATTTACAAATAAACTTGATGAAAACTTTTTTCACTGAAACACTAACAGTATCTAAATAAAACATTATGATCATTAAATCACATTTAATCGTGTGCCCCTGACAAGATAAAGGAGAAGTA
Source organism: Acanthosoma haemorrhoidale (assembly GCA_930367205.1). NCBI lineage: Eukaryota > Metazoa > Arthropoda > Insecta > Hemiptera > Acanthosomatidae > Acanthosoma > Acanthosoma haemorrhoidale. Next base: position 25,561,702 of record OV884014.1, read on the forward strand.
CCGGGTTCGAGTTCATTCTTATTCATATTTCTTTGGTTGTCAATAATTCATATTTATTCATTGCGCAGTTTTACTCACTCTTTCAGACGTAAACCATTATCGTGCTTATGACCGGGCACAATATACAAATGAAATACTACCAATATTATCACAATTACCGTATTAATAAAAGTACAGATCACCAACTCTCAAGATGATGGAGAAACCTCATCAGAGAGGAAAAACTAACTTGGTCTTATGGAAAGTGAACATTGTATTTTTTATAGTTACTTAACATTTATAGTTTATTTTTGTGAATTTCATTTACCACTATTCATTTATGTTTCTTTTTATTTTGTATTTATTCGATTCCTTTTTCTCCCATGTTTCTTTTAGTTTTTTATTTATATCGAATAGAAAGCTATTAGGAACTAATACTGCCAATGACTAACTTATTTTTCGTAACATAAAGTTTCGTTTTTTAGATATGTAGGCAGACCCATGATAATAAAGGTTTTATTATTATTATTATTAATATTGACGATCAGATGTAAAATTTATATACCCCCGTTTAAGTTGAATTTCTATTTTTGTAATTACTCCATGATCTTGTGAGAATTTCATGTTGGTCACCTCATCATATCTATTACGAAACGTTTATTTTAATTCGCTTTGGACAATCAACAAAATTAACGAGTCAAGGTCTGGGACTAAATGTTCTAAATTAATATCGTTATGTTTTATTTTATCTATTTGTATTTCTGTGTTACAGGAACTGGAGCTTTGGCTCTTTTTACTGCACCATCAACACATACATTGCGAACGTGACAGTGGCTGCTAGCGTTTTCACCCTCACCGGAATCACGATCGACAGGTCTATCTCTATAATTTTCTTTTATTATATTTTAAGGAGGGGTAATAAGTGTAAAGGGTGTTTTCGAAACAGAAAAAGTAAATTTATTTTCAGATTAAAGTAGGGACAGTGGTGTATCAATAATTCAGGAAGGGCAATTGAATATCTATCGTAAGTTGATGTGTTCCTCATTCATAAAGCTCTTAAGAAAAAAAATTTACGTTATCAATTTTATTCAACAACTTGGAATACGCAGTAATAGATATACGGGGTGGGTCCAAAACTACTCGAGCATGAAAACACTGTTTACTTCAAAATAACAAACTAAATCCTATTTTGACACTTTTCTTTATATATTTCACTGTTTACATTGACCTATCCTTTATTATATGTTCATTATTATATGTCGCAACGAGAATGACGAAAAAAAAAACTTGTGACATGCGGTCTTTTGAGGTAGTACTGTAAATGATTGTGAAAGTAGCAAACAAAGAAATTTTTTTGGTGGAAGATTAAAGGGTGCGGCATCGAAAAACAGCAGCGATTTTGTCCAAACGCTTAAAAAATGTAAGCCCTTTATATGACACTCAACGAAAATCTATGGGGTCAACTGATGAGAAATGGAGGTTTATATACGTTTGTTTAAAGTCAGTTTTTTTACAATAACAAAAAACAATAAGATATAACTGGTGCAGAAATAAATACAGTAACATAAAATGAACATCTTCGAAACCTGACAAAATAAAATATAAAATGATAGATAGAACTTTGGTGATCAATAAAATTTTATTATTAATGCAGTTTGTTTAATTTGTTTGTTCATCACAAAGCCAGTAATCATTGGCCAAAATATTACGTATTCACTAAATACATATATATATATATATATAGACATATTTTGGCATGCACAACAAGGTGCTATTAATTATTAATGATAATTAATATAGCGCGCAATTAGAATTAGTGTATCCTGCTTACTTTGCTTTCCCTGCTCCGTTCAATTGCGACAGACAATCAAAATTAAATAAACTACTCACTGCACTCTTGGGACTTGATAATATGTAATCTGACTGTCCAAACATCCTTCGATTCATGACTATTCAATAATGCTCGATGGAATAGATTAGAGAGTCCACTCAGTTTAGAGAGGTGCTCTGTCATTAAGGCATCTCAGAGAATGAGATGACAGACAGCTGCCAGAGAGGCATTGCATATCCCAGTGCTAACTGCTTCGGAACCTGCCTGTTGATTGAGTAGCTAGAGTTACTTGATAGAGTATGTCAATCAATATAGGATGAGAGCCCACTCAGCAAGCCGAAAATATAAAAAGATTTGTGAAAATAACATCTGTTAGCAACCGTCGAGAGGAAGTCGGAACCGCTGGTATCGGAGTAAGGGGCATCGAGAGGAAAGTGTTATAAATACAGTAGTTGTGTTTACTCAGAGATTTCACATAGCCTTGCAGGCAAGAAAACAAATATGTTGTACTGTTCTCCAGCCGGCTCTAGTAATCTCTAATGCCTTGGTCCCAAGTCATGTGGCATGACATGAATTAGACTTGTGATTGGTCCAATGCCGTACTCTTGTGTATATGAGTACTTACTATAGAAGTTTTGGCTCACCTTGGTGTATATGTTGAGTACAAAAATGACACCTTTTCGTCGGACCCAAACCGATTGACATGCATAATTCGTTCGAGCCAGCCCCAGTTCTTCTATTATTCTTCACTTCCATCGCCAAATTCCTGAAAGTACCAACCATATGGTCTTTCTTATTTTTATTTTCTTTAAAATAACACTCCATATTAACATTATTTTGAATACCTTGTCGGGTTGTGAGGCGGAAAGCCCCCCGAGGGCTTAGCTCTACGACCCGGCCGCTGTCCGGCAGTTTGCTGCCTGCTGACAATATGAAATAGGCAGAAAGGAAGAGACAATATGGGTAAACCTGTGGTCTTTGACCTTTGCTAGTGGCCTAGTTGGCGGGCAGTTTTATTCGTATTGATCTGACTCCATAAGATCTTAGATGTGACACGACAGTGCGCTATGTACAGAATCCTCAGGTGGAGAAGAGGTAAAGTCTAGGCTTTATAAGTAGTTTACATGGTCTTGGAATGACCACGAGTTCACACTTGTTATTTAAGAGTAGGCGAAAACGGTCCGGAGCCCAAAGAACCCCAAACCGCCCACGCGTATCTGGCAACACCACGCCAAGTAGTCCCTTTATACCAAGCGTCTAACTTGACAAGTCTCACCAATCAAACAAGCCAGGAGGCTGTGGAAACTCATTAATAAGGCAACGATTGTTGATGATCTATCTGTACAGTGGAGTGAAAAACGAACCAAATTTTGATAAAAATGATAAATTTTTCAATTTAATTTTTAGATTAATTTAAAGTTTTATCTTCTTAACAATAAATTTACTTACACCTGCAGTGATATTAGACGTTATGTACTTTTAAATTAGCATTGTTTACAATAACCAACGAGTCAAAGGATCAATCTTTTGTTTTGACATTTTTTATCCTCTAAATGATGCTATCTAATTGTTTACATTTCATTACTTTTTAATCCAGTTCAGTAATTACTCTTGGTCATTGACGGGTGATACCTCGCGCCGTGGTAACATAAAGTCCCGTCCAGGGAAGCTTGTCCTTTCCCGTGATATGTGGGTAAATGCTCCGGACATCAAAGCTTGGATATCCGAGTGATGACAAACCACTACGACTCGTGCACACGTTCCCACGACCTGTTTGATTGTATAGAAGTAATTTTCACGTACAGTCACCGTCATGAAGTTATATGCTTGGTATAGAGGACCTACTAGGCGTGGTGTTGCCACACATGGGTAGGTGGATGACTAATTACTAATTTTCTTATTGCTCAGTGATTGACATTATCGATGTAAAGTGATCAGGTGGATAGAAGAGAGGTAGTGCACAGAGCGGGAACTGGGCTTGTCATGTATGTGCCATGTATTGCGGGTCCCAAGCTTCTAATTAAGGGACCGGAACTATAGTTTATAATGAAGTTTTTGAATTTGTACGAGGGAGAACATCTTATATGGAATGAAGGGTTTTGGAACAAAATTATAAAAATAAAATGTCCTATTAAGTTAACTTAACATTAAATATTTTTTCTTTCTATTTTATGTCAGTTTTATTTCAAAAAATATTTTTGAACGACACAAAATTATAACTTTCCTTCATCTAGGACTTTCAATCAGGGAAATTCAGTAAGAAGTTAAGGTTCTATTTCTGGAATTCATTCTGTCATCAAAACATTAAAAAAGCAAGTAAAGTGGCGACTTAATACGGTCTGGCAGACCTAAAACCCCGACTCCTGCTGCTGTACAATGTTTAAAATTATTCTCTTCGCGGAACTGCAAAAAAGTCTACCAAAGAACTGGGCCAGGAAATATTTGATCCTACCCCAGTTTCATCCCCCTTTATCAGAAGGAAATTTTTATCAACTTGTAAAGGGTTCTGTTGCCAGAAGAAAAACACTATTTGATCCGTCATCAAGAAAAAGCGTCTTAAATTCTCCAAAGAACATCACAATTGTGGTCGGAAGAAGAGTTGGACAGAGTTTTCTGGACAGACGAGTCCAAATCTGGAAAGGAATTGGCAAACCAACTATAAAACGCAGATGTGGCTCTTTAATGGCCTGAAGATATTTTTTTAGATCTGGAGGCGGGGGCCTGTTGTGAATAGGCGGAAAAATGGACGCAAATGATACCATAGGATCATCAATACCAACTGGTTTTGAGCTGATAGGGCGGAACTTCATTGTCAAAATCTTTTTTTCTGTACTACGAAAGGAATTTTAGTTGTTTAAATGAATAAATTATTTCTTTTACATTTATTTTATGTTAATAATAGAATACCATGTTTCCTAAATACTTTTTCACGCTGATATTTAGTAATTACGTAGTAATTGATTATTGACTTCGTTACGATGACCATTGGCCAAAATAAATAAATAAATAACATATGCTTTTCTTATAAATAAGTGTTTGTCTGAATTGTGAGGTGGGGTATGATCAGAAGGGATTTCAAGGTGGATTAAGAAGTAAAATTGGTGTTATGTAGGTGGTAGAATGTTTAAGGGAATGGTGAATCGAGCAAGAAAGGACTGATTGAATGGTGCAGTTCTATAGCGCGTGAGGGAGATGGCTAAAGGCCAAAATGAAAGGATGTAGTATCCTCGGAGTAGATTAGGAATTTCAACACAAGGCGGTGACTCACCTTTTTGATCAAACTTAAAAGAAGTATCGGATGTTTTTTTTATTATTATATATCCAACAACAACAATTACGACTACCCTTTACTCCATAAACCTAAAAATGCTTTGTTTTCATTCTCAGTCTATTCTTTTCCTTTGCCCCACAACACTGGTGTCGATTGTTTTCTTTTTGAATGTTTATGTTCGTGACGGCATAAGTCCTTTTACATATTTTCATGTAATGAACAGTTTACACTTTATAACAGACAAAACCGTTCTGTGACATGCATAACTGTATTATTACAATTTTAATACTTAAAATGTTACATAACATTAATTTTTGTTCGAGCTCAGTGTTAGTTATCGTTGAGTACTGAAATGATTATCCCATTTTCATTGAATAAACATCATTCTCATAGAGAGAACGAGATTCGGCAGTAGATTTGTATGTATACGTTGTGTATACGTGTACACTAATTAACTTATAGGGTTCTGTGTTCCTCGCTCTTGAATTGAAAAGGCCAGCTGTTACTAAGCTCGTATTAAAAATTTACATTTCAAAACCACTCTGATTTATGCACTTTAAAATAATTGCATCATAGCATCAACAGATTTTACTTACTTGTAACAGAGAAAATATAATCATTCTAAACCATAGGCTACTTTATCTTACAACTTTAAAAAACTTATTAAAGCTCTATTTATGGTTTAACTTTTATTTATATAAGAAAGGAGATATTTGCCTAATTTTAAATACTTTTTCACGCATTTAAATAATTATAAACGATAAGTAGATAACTAATTTATGGTAACAAATGTATTTAACCGTGATTCTGTATAGTTTGTAGCTATTTGAATTTGAAAAATACCAAAGGGTATATTTATATTAGAACGAGAAAAACCGTTATACCGACTCCACATTGAATAAAAAAACAAAACAAGAAAGCTCAAAAAAATTATTGGAAAGTAATAATGTGAGAGAAAAATCCATAATTGTATGTATAAGTATAGAGCTTATGTAGGCTAAATATTACCGTAAAATAAAAATAAATGTTGCTCCAACCAATTTTAATTGCTATATCTCAGCCACGGCCAATTTAAAATTAACATACAATTATCGATACAACATAAGTTAATAAATATAATACTGGTTTTTACCAAAGTAAGGTAAATGTTTGGTTGTGTAATGGTGTATTTTTGTAACTTTTTTTCGTTTATAACAAGCACAAAATCATCATTGTTTAAGCAAGTGATTAACTGTTGTTATTTCTGGATCTCCATTTTCAAAGATCTATTAATTATATTAAAATTAAAGATATATATATCTATATAGATAGATATAAGTTAAGGTTCGGACGTCGTAGGCAGCCAGCCTAATCCTTCACGTTTTCGTTTAGGATCATTAACTGGTGCCGAAACCGGGGAGTGGAGTGGGTTCGAGTCATTAACGTGCGAGTTGGCTTTTGTTTTTTTTTCCCTTCTCATTCACTTTCGCGTAGTTTAATTAAAGGAAGTAATGGTGATTTTCAAAGTTTTTTTTTACGCTGAATGCAATGGTGTTAGTTTATGCGACTTATTCAACAACTAAGAAAATATTAGCAATACACAGCACATAAGCATAGGTAGGTCCTCACAATAAAACTATTACCCCAATTAATGGCTATATTTGAAAAAAACAACATGATGAGTGAAGTAGTAAAGTTGGTAAACATCAGTTTTCAATTCCGTCTTTGTACATAAATCCAGAGAGTTCGTGATTATTATAATGTTACTTAGATGAAAGTTTGTAAGGAGATTTTTAGCCTCTTCCTCAATTTCAATTATTGGAGATTTTTGCCAATTTGGTCTCAATCTTGCAAGGAGTGGAAAACTATTACCCCGATTAGTGGCTATTAAAAAAAAAAGTACTTATGGGCAGAAAAATAGTATATGAAAAAAGTTATTGAAAAATAATGTATATAAAATGATACCCACACGCGGTAAAGTTGGTAAACATCAGTTTTCAATTTTGTCTTCGTCCAGAAATCCAGAGACTTCGTGACTATGTGTTGGATGAAAGTTTGTAAGGAGATTTTCAGCCTCTTCCTCAAGTTCAATTGGAGATTTTTGCCAATTTGGTCTCAATCTTGAAAGGAGTGGATCAGAAGAAATAATTAAATTATGTATGATGTCATCGCTTGTTGTGGTCCTCGATATTTTGCGGGAATGGTTCAGCCGAAATCGTTTAAAATCCTTGTTTTTAATTTCCAATATCCAACCAATCGGTAAAACAGTAAAATCCAGAATCGCTTTTCCGTGGATCAAAAATTTATGAACAGAGGATGGCATGTACCATTCTATAAAGAAACATATAGCTTTGCAGTTTTGTGGCAGTATTTTTCAAACTTGGAGGAGTCCACAGAAGCACCAGAAGAAATCACTTGAAGAATCACATCAAATTTTTGGATCAAGTTTTCGTTAATTTCGGTAATATCAGCAACAGTTTTCCAATATCTGAAAAAAACGTCGCGCGCTGTTTCCATCGTTGGTTGTACCAGATCCTTGTTTCGGCACTTCCACTAAAATACCAATTTTCTCTTTCAAGCTGTGCTGGATATGTTCCTTTGTAGTTTTCATTCTACGTTTTTCGTCAGGTAATCTCGCACTCCATTTTTTGATTGGCAAGCTATATGTAAAATACATTCCATCAATTGTATCTAAGCGTGAAGACTCGACAAGCCATACTCTGTGCTGGCTTGATCGACAGGCATGGACTTTACTCTCTCAGTAAAGTTAAGTACTCTCTCTCAGTAAGATTGTTCATTTTTGATGGTTTGATACCGCCTGACATACTTTGCCATCTATCATGGTTAACTGCAAGCTATGAACCGTTTCATAGGTATTGTTTTGATCAATGTTATGGAAGGTTTCAAATTTTTGATTTCATCTTTTATGTTCTCTGCTTCTGCTATGATCTTTGTAGTGTCCTCTTTTTCGAACTCGAACTTAATAGGACGGCAAAATTTGTTAGAGGAATGGGAAGGATTGACCCAGCACGCACTGTGGATGCTGGTGCCGATGTCGCTAGTTTCAGACAACTTCAAAGGTACGAGAGATACCATGAACACAGAAGCGTCAGATATGTCAGGGGCACTGAAATTTGGCAAAACACACCATTTATTCATGGGCAACACCACTGTGTGGGACAAAATTAAAAAGCTGTGGCAGAAAGAGCTGTTGGGGGTGGATCGCTCTTTCATTCGGTGTCTTTCCACGGTCCAGACCCTGCGTGACGAGGAGCAGCAACGCGAGGTAACACTGGCGTATCATCATGGGAAAACCAACCACCGCGGTGGGCAGGAGACGGCGCGAGCACTACGAAGGCGCTATTTTTGGTGGGGAATGCAGCGGACCATTCAGGAGGTGTTCGGAGCATGCGAAGTTTGCAGGAAGACAAAGTATGATCGACATCCCCCACAGGGACGCCAGGAGGAATCACCCACGGCAGAAGCACCATTGATGGAGATTCAAGTGGACACCTTCACGTGGCGGGGTTTTAAGTGGGTCACTATCATCGACCCATTTAGCAAAGTGGCTATGGCCTATGCGGTAGGGCACAAGTCATCAGATTCCATATTACAAGCCCTCAACACATGGTTTCAATATTACGGCATACCGGAGAGGATCTCGTCGGACGGAGGACGGGAGTTTGACAATGCAACCGTGAGAACCGAAATGCAAAAACGGGATGTGGCATGGCATTTTAATACCCCCGGGCATCCCAAGAGCAGGGGAACCATCGAAAGGTTACACAGCACCCTAGATTTTTGCCAATTTGGTCTCAATCTTGAAAGGAGTGGATCAGAAGAAATAATTAAATTATGTATGATGTCATCGCTTGTTGTGGTCCTCGATATTTTGCGGGAATGGTTCAGCCGAAATCGTTTAAAATCCTTGTTTTTAATTTCCAATATCCAACCAATCGGTAAAACAGTAAAATCCAGAATCGCTTTTCCGTGGATCAAAAATTTATGAACAGAGGATGGCATGTACCATTCTATAAAGAAACATATAGCTTTGCAGTTTTGTGGCAGTATTTTTCAAACTTGGAGGAGTCCACAGAAGCACCAGAAGAAATCACTTGAAGAATCACATCAAATTTTTGGATCAAGTTTTCGTTAATTTCGGTAATATCAGCAACAGTTTTCCAATATCTGAAAAAAACGTCGCGCGCTGTTTCCATCGTTGGTTGTACCAGATCCTTGTTTCGGCACTTCCACTAAAATACCAATTTTCTCTTTCAAGCTGTGCTGGATATGTTCCTTTGTAGTTTTCATTCTACGTTTTTCGTCAGGTAATCTCGCACTCCATTTTTTGATTGGCAAGCTATATGTAAAATACATTCCATCAATTGTATCTAAGCGTGAAGACTCGACAAGCCATACTCTGTGCTGGCTTGATCGACAGGCATGGACTTTACTCTCTCAGTAAAGTTAAGTACTCTCTCTCAGTAAGATTGTTCATTTTTGATGGTTTGATACCGCCTGACATACTTTGCCATCTATCATGGTTAACTGCAAGCTATGAACCGTTTCATAGGTATTGTTTTGATCAATGTTATGGAAGGTTTCAAATTTTTGATTTCATCTTTTATGTTCTCTGCTTCTGCTATGATCTTTGTAGTGTCCTCTTTTTCGAACTCGAACTTAATAGGACGGCAAAATTTGTTAGAGGAATGGGAAGGATTGACCCAGCACGCACTGTGGATGCTGGTGCCGATGTCGCTAGTTTCAGACAACTTCAAAGGTACGAGAGATACCATGAACACAGAAGCGTCAGATATGTCAGGGGCACTGAAATTTTGCTTGTAGGTCCCTTGGCTGGAAGCTCCATCGCATTTTGAAATCAACATCAAATTTTTACCCTGAGGGAGATCAACAACCATTTTTAATGAAATCAGCAACCTAATGACGGTTTCGTCTAATAAGCTTTGAAGTGCTACACTTGCCTTTGTTTCAGAGACAAGTATATCCGGGTAGCAATCCTTTTTCGCTTGCAATAGAGCTTTATATAAAGGAAATACATTGCAACCTTTGCTTAAGACCTCGGATCGAATTCGGTTGTATTGGTATTTTGTTTGTATTGTTTCGACAAACAGAGCAAGGGCTTCTTCTTTTGATAGCGTATCACTTTCGTCCTTCTTCGGTTCGTTCCCGAACAAATTTGAAAGGCTTCCTACATTGCTCATAAGCTCTGACATTTTTTTGAAAGATGTGTGAGCCCGTTTTTTGTCAAACTATACTTCATTGCATATTGATGTTCAGAAATTGAATATAACTCACTCAATTCCTTACCTTCGCGTTTGTTCGAACTCCAAATACGGCACTTTTATGGCAGAAACCATGATTATTATCTTTAGAATGGTGGTAACAACTGAGTCAGAAGATCAACACGGAATGGTACACATTGGTATATTTCTTTTATTTTTAATAGCAAGTCAAATACTCAGAATGTAAATAAACAGACGCGTTTGTCTCCACTAATAAGGATCTAGAATCAAGGGTCGCACTCGGTCGCAGCTAATTTGTTTTTTAATCGCTTCTCCATACTTGTATGAACACGAATCAACTTCATTTTAAGAAGCGGGTGGAAGCGGAAGATTCATAAGCTTCTAAAAGCGTAAATAATGTATAAAAACTAGAATTTTTCTTATATTAAACAATCTAAGCGCACGTTATCGTTACATTTTCCCAAGTGTGAATAATGTGCTAGCTTCATTTTTTGCCCTGTAAAAGAAAGCCACTGAAAGACAATTTTAGAATAAGCTTGAAATATCTTTTACCCGTCATTACAAAACTTGGCTTTTCCTCGCGATTTTCTCGTTTAATCTTAACCCCTTACTCTTTCTTCAAGTAGATGAGCTTACAATATAACGACCAGAGCTTAGAAACCATCGGTTCTGAATATCTTAGGTACCTCTCTAACTGAATTATAACACCATTTTATGGCCACGAAGGTGTCAAAAATGGACTTTTGTCCCGTTTTTCGTCGTTAGGAACCAGTGTGCAGCGCTCTGGAACGAGAACTCCTTGGGATAGTGTGGGCCATTGGGCACTTCCGCCCGTATGTATTTGGTAGAAGGTTTTGGATACATATGGACCACCGACCACTTCAATGGGTCGGAAAACTCAAAGAATCCTCCTCAAGGGTAACGAGGTGGAAGGAATTCTTAGCGCAATACAATCTGGATATCGTGTATAAGCCAGGGAAAGACAACGTCATGGCAGACTGGCTGCCGCGCGCTATTATGGTGAACGCCATAGAGGAAGGGGAAACATCGAGCGGTATGAGGCAATTTATTGGGGAATGGACGCCTGGAGAAGCGGGCAGGAGCAGCACGCGGGAAGATAGTGACAGGAGTGCGGATCCACCATCAGACGAGTCTATAGGGGAGAGACCGCATGATATGGAGACGACGGATGAAATCATCAATGATAAGCGGAGGCAGATCGTTTGGAAAACTCAAACATCGGGTACTCTGAAAATACTCCATAGTACGTACGGCAGGAGTCAAATTGCGACGATTTGGTCACCACCGGGAGTTCGTGGAAATCAAATTTGTCAGGCTCAAGGACGTGTCAAAACCTGGCAAAACACACCATTTATTCATGGGCAACACCACTGTGTGGGACAAAATTAAAAAGCTGTGGCAGAAAGAGCTGTTGGGGGTGGATCGCTCTTTCATTCGGTGTCTTTCCACGGTCCAGACCCTGCGTGACGAGGAGCAGCAACGCGAGGTAACACTGGCGTATCATCATGGGAAAACCAACCACCGCGGTGGGCAGGAGACGGCGCGAGCACTACGAAGGCGCTATTTTTGGTGGGGAATGCAGCGGACCATTCAGGAGGTGTTCGGAGCATGCGAAGTTTGCAGGAAGACAAAGTATGATCGACATCCCCCACAGGGACGCCAGGAGGAATCACCCACGGCAGAAGCACCATTGATGGAGATTCAAGTGGACACCTTCACGTGGCGGGGTTTTAAGTGGGTCACTATCATCGACCCATTTAGCAAAGTGGCTATGGCCTATGCGGTAGGGCACAAGTCATCAGATTCCATATTACAAGCCCTCAACACATGGTTTCAATATTACGGCATACCGGAGAGGATCTCGTCGGACGGAGGACGGGAGTTTGACAATGCAACCGTGAGAACCGAAATGCAAAAACGGGATGTGGCATGGCATTTTAATACCCCCGGGCATCCCAAGAGCAGGGGAACCATCGAAAGGTTACACAGCACCCTAAGCTACCACTTACGCGTGTACCAGGTGGATAAAGGCCTGTCGGCGAACGTAGCGATGCCCATGGTGGTGGCGGCATACAACCACTCAATACACGCCACGACGGGGTTCGCACCCTTTGAAATTTTGTTCGGATTACGAGTGAGACCGAGGAACTGGCCAGAGACGGTGGCGGATGAGGGAATGGTGGTACAGCTCCATAACACCCACATACAGCTCGGAAAGATGTGGTACAAAGTACGCGATAAGATTATGCGCGAAAAATCCAAGCGCGTGGCGCGGGCAAATTTGAAGGTGCAGGATCGCATAGGGGCAATATCGATTGGGACCGTTGTATACAGAAAAGTCGTATCAAATCGTACTAAGGAACTGGTTCGGTACGAGGGGCCCTTTAAGGTCATCATAATTCGGGAACATAATCTCGTGACCATCGAGAGTATGACAACCCCAAAGAAGAGGCGAACCGTTCATATTGAACAGTTGAAACTCCCACCACAGGGGGGAGGGTGCTGAATGTGCCTAAGATGGTGTGCCCTCGATCCGATACGGAGCAACTGATTCGGAATCATATACTTCACATGTGAAGCTCAGAGAGAGTTTTTGTTTTCATTATTTATATTGTGGCTAAGTTCCATTTTTTTTTTCACCTGGTAGCCGCCGGGTCACGGGCGAATGTATTATATTTTATTATTAGTATTATTCTTGTTTTATTTCTGTATTATCTCTTTTCTTTGTGTTCTGTTGTTTTGTGTGGACTAAGAATATATTAGACCGTAAACGTGATGCAGGGGATTACAGGCAGTGTGCTGCATGCGCCGGACCTTGAAGTTTACGAAGAGATATGCGTAAACTGGCAGGGGGGAGTTAAGGTTTGGACGACGTAGGCAGCCAGCCTAATCCTCAAGTATTAGATGTAAACATCCCGAATGTATTTAGAGAGGCTTTAAAAGGCTCAAATGAAAACAGTCTGGTGACAACTCTCGTTCTGTAACTACATTCAACCTCTTTCCGTTTCTTCACGTTTTCGTTGACGATCATTAACTTATATATATATATATATATATATAAAAGTTATTCGCCACCGGGTAGAATGTGATAAAGAGAAGGAAAACAGGAACGTAACACTTCAGTTCTCGAAATAGACTGACTTTATTTCTCTTTGTAATCCGACATTTACGGAAGTTAATAACTTCCTGGCCTAACCGGGACTTTTCGTCTGACAATTTTAATCCGAATTGCCTCACTCGGTTGAACACAGTTTTCAGGCACTTCGTGTTGGGCCTCATCCGCGCTAAATACTAGGAGGTCGTCCATATAAATTTGGCACATGGACTCATCGATACCCCTGAGTAACTCGTCCATAAGTCTCTGGAACGTGATAGGTGCGTTTTTGAGACCGAATGGCATCCGTGTGAATTCATAATGCCCTCGTTCGAAGGCTGTTTTGTAGCGATCCTTTGGGTCCATCTGTATTTGGTGGTACCCCGCTTTGAGGTCTAACGTGCTAAAGATCCGCGCCCCGCTCAGTCGGTCTAAGATGTCATCGAATCTGGGGATCGGGTATTTCTCGTCCACTGTGTTGTCGTTGAGTCGCCTATAGTCTACGACAACTCTATATTTTTCGGGTCCCCCGTCTTCAGCACTCTTCTTCTTGACTCTTTTTCATCCTCTCCAGGGTCTCCCGACACATTATCGTGTTGGTACTCCCAGTATCTACCAGGCACTGCACGCCGCACGCTACTCGAATAATTGGCAGACCGCTGTATGTACCACTCACACTATTACTTATTAGTGCGCGGTCACCTCGCCTCTGCCACTCTTCTCAGATCTCTCGTCTGTTCCTCTCTTCAGCCGCCGGTCGTCGACCGCTTCTTTTAACACTGCTGCTCCCCCAGCCCGCTCTGCTTCCGGGTTCCTCCCTCTCATTGTCGGTATCGGATATTTCAGAGGTTTCTGACGCCTCTGACTGCGGCCTCTCCCTCCTCCGCACCCTCTGGTCGATTTCCATTTCGTCGACGGCTCATGTACGGGCACTGCTTGGCTACGTGCCCCTCCGTGCCACACTCGAAACACCTGGTGCGTGGGCACTGTGCTGCCAAGTGTCCTATTTTCCCGCACTCGTAGCATTTTCTATCCTCGCGTCTCCTGGGACGGCCTGCATTTGCTCGGTTCCTGTCTCCCACCGCCGTTGCCTCTCTTCCGCCGTACCCCGTCTCCTTTCTCCTCCAGGCGACCGGTGTGGTTTTGGGCCTTCTGTAAGATACCCTCTTCCTGCCCTCTTCTTCATAGCCTGTAACTTCTTCTTCTCTGGCACTAGTGTCCACCATCTCCTGGGCACATATCAGGAACGTGCGCTCTCTAGGAATTCCCTCTTTTCTTCCTGTTTCCTTTGCCAACTGCACTTTTAAAATGGTAGACAGAAACGCCATCCTTGCTTCAACCTCGGCCGCGCTCACGGACTCCCTCATCTTCTCGGTGATACTATTGTATCTCGCTAAGAGTGTTCCCGCATACTGGCCGTTCGTCTGGTGGGGCTTCTTTATCTCCTGGAACATCTTGAAGATATCCTCTTCGGGTGTCCATCTTCCCCCTCCGAACGCTTTCTTTAACCGTTCTTTTACGGTACTCCAAGGGGTCTCTTCGTCAGCCTCAATCATATTCAGGATGCTTCTGTTCATCCTACACACGAGTGCTGCTCTCAGCGACTCAGCGTCTCCTTCGGTGATCAGGTCTTCCGCTCGTTTTCCTTCTATTAGTGTCATCAGCTTGTCACCTCCCTTCAGGAAGTGGTTCAGCTCCCCGGTCTCTCCTGCAAATCTCTCCAGATCGGAGATCGATTTTCTCACATCTTGAGCCGTAATTGCCTGAATTTTCATCCAGGCCATAGTATTGGCATGAGCGGCTGCCATAGTTGTTTGGGGGGGGCTGTGGTATATCCGCTGCTGCGTTGAGCACTCCTGGTCTAAGTACTCCCTCCGGCATTCCCGTAAAATAACAGAACAAAAAAAAAGGAGAGAAAAAAACGAGATAAAAAAAAAACGAGAGACGAAATAAGAGAGAAAAAAAAAACGATAGCTTCCCGGGTTTCGGCACTAGTTATTCGCCACCGGGTAGAATGTGATAAAGAGAAGGAAAACAGGAACGTAAGACTAACTTCAGTTCTCGAAATAGACTGACTTTATTTCGCTTTGTAATCCGACATATACGGGATCATGAGATGTTTACGTACCATGATCGCATTAGTTTACAATACAGAGCTACCTCTGACTTTAACTTATAGATAGATATATATAGAACATTTGTTTGACAATAGACAACGAATATCATATATTTTGCTTGTTATTAGAATTCTTCATTTTGTTTTGTGTTGGGCTCGATGCATGTAACCATCTAACCTGAAATGATTAATTAATACAAAAATAAAATTTAAATATGACCTTATTTATATGTAGGAAAACGAAAACAAAGAAAAACCTTCAACTAAAATATTACACAGGTCTAAGAAAAACAATTTTTTTTTGCACCTAGGATTTTAGAAGTAACCTTAGCTATGAATTTAAATATAAAATATCAGTTTTTCTCTATTCCTCTACTTTTTTAGATCAGAGCTTTAACGAGCAGTTCTGACTCGATTGTTTTTTCACCTTTTTAACTACAACAGAAAAGGGTCTGCTACCCTTTATACAAGAAGACATTCTTGTATTTTGTCACGAAATTAGAGGATAGGTCTTCCTGACTATTTTCCCGGAAGGTTGGCAAAATTTATTGACAGCTCAAAGTGAATTTTGAAATGTGCCCTACACAATAGGAATAAATATGGTTCAATACCAACTGCTTGCGAAAATAAAAGAAGGATATAACACCACAGCTTTGGTCTTGGAAAAGATAAAGTATCATGAACATCAATGGGTGATTTGTCTGGGCTTAAAAATGGTAAACTCCTTGGACAGCAAAGTGGCCTCACCAAATAGCCTTGCTTTTTGTGGCTCTGGGAAAGCAAACACACCACTGGGTTTAGAAAAATGATTCCTTAGTTGAACGAGAGAAAATCATCTTTCCTCCACTGCATATAAATCTGGGCCTTATGAAGCAGTTTGTAAAGGCTCTTTGCATATAATATTGACTTAAAGCAGGAATATTAATAACGCAGGGCCATAAATAAAACAACTCATTAAGGATCCTGCCTTCGTACAATCTATGAATGAGGCTGAGCGGGAAGTCTGGCCTTTATCCTCATAATGTTCCTCAATCTATGTAAGTAATAATAGCTGTGTAATATAATAGTGTATCGTAAGTTATATAATGCTAAGAATATTGTAATCCTAATATTATATATAAGGCTAAAAGCCCCTTCTAGTGTGTACCTGGCTCATGACTTCATGGAAGTCACTGTTCTTTCTTGTTATTTTTTAAGTAAGCGACCGCATCCCTACCAATACCCGGAACAACCCTTCTCATATTATCATATGTCTCAGCTTTAGTTCCAGTTCACAGTTGTTTCCCAAACACTCGTCCATAAACACCCGACCCAGTTGTATGTAGGATCATAACTCTTAATATTTGTATATACCAGTGTTTTCCTTGTACTTCAAAATAAAGCTTTTCTTTTAAAATAATCTCCTCTACAAAGATTAGACAACATTTACAAAGATCTCCTCACTAAAATGTTATATCTTAGAAATTTGAGTTCAGGGTATCAAATTCATATAAAACCAGTTCCAAATTCTCCAGCACCAAAACACCAGTTGGCCTGTGTTATCTTTGAGTGGTTCTTAAAAATAAAATAAATGTCTTGTTCTTTAATCTCAGTTATTTTCATCGTCCTTCTTATCATATAGCCCATTTTGTTCAAGAGGTAGTAGGAATACGAACTTAATTTCATTCCAAGAAAATAAATGAGACGAATGTTTCTTGGAATTACTCCCGTTAATAATTCTATTTCATGATTTGAGAGAATTCGTAGTCTCCTTAGAAATATATTCATTTCGAGATTTAGGAATATCAAAAGAAAAAATCACTTGTTAGAACGACTCGTGTAAAATTCAGGGGCACTTAAAATTTAAATGTTTAATGAAATCGGTATAAAGACAGTGATTTTAATACATGATATTTTAAAGAATGTGAAGCTTATTAAGTTTAAAAGCTGTGCATGATATTATTCTTCCCAATTTATTTATTAATCAATAGCTTACTGCTAGGTTTTGGAGTGACAGCATCCATGGTCCATGTTACATCCTTAGCCAATAAGTACACAACAGCAAAAAAACACTGTTTCACACAATGTGGACCTATGCTTATTACTTACATATCGTGTCATTCAATTAAAAACCTCAAAATAAATTCATTCAGTCATTAAAACAATGTATTTTAAAATAATTCCTAGACAGGAAATGGTCATGCTACTTGAAGACATGTTTTGTTATTCAGTCTGTGCTTTGCGATATGAAACTTTGGGCCCTTGTCGTAAAGGTATGTTCTCTCCCAAGATCCACTGCATTTAGTCCTATTACCATAAAAATTAGTAATAGATTATAAGCTAAATCAAGAAGAAATACGTCTGAGGTTGATAATTTAGCCTACTTTCGTTCATAAAAGGTAATTCGTGTCAGATAGATAAAATTTTAGGTGGTAAATATCCACGATCAGGAATCAAAACTTTAATCTTACCTTTTAGGCTTTACTAGTTTGACTACTTGAGCTTGACAAATAAGTCATGGACATTGTAGTGAACCATGATGTTGTGGCCACCTCTTAATTACAAATAATTATAAGTCACTCTCTTCTCGATCAGATCATATCATATCTATAATTTTTTCCATATGTTTAATAAATTAAGCTTATGACGCCAGTCGGAAAGTGGGCAATCCAGTCTGCCTCTCTCTGGTTCACACTCGGACGATTTTCGCCTACCCTTAGATACCGAGTGTGAATTCGTGGTCATTCCAAGACCATATAAACTACCTATAAACCTACCCTGTATCTCTTCTCCTGAACACAGTGCTTTGTCAGGGCAAACACACCTTCTCAAGATCTTATGGAGTCAGATCAAAGCGAATTAGGCTGCCCTGCCGACTAGGCCGAAAGACCATAGGTCCACCCGCCTTATCTCTTTCTGGGCGCTCGCCGGACGGGGGCTAAGAGGTTGTAGCGATCCTAGCCCGCGGCGGCCGTTTCCTCTCCACTTTGGGGATATTCAGTCACTGAGCCTGACAGTGACTGAGGCTGTTTATTATGCGGGGGGGGGGGTTCGTCGTAGAAGCATGTTTATGAACTGTTTGTTAGATTTGTCTTCAGGACTGTACCCCCACCCTACACTACGTAGAGAATATTTCTTCATTTCTAGGTTCTTTCCAAAGCTATATATAGCTATATATAGATATATATATATCCTCGCCACTTGCGGGATACCCATGTATACTGAGCCCCCTAGTGACGACCCGACACATGAGAATAGCATTTTTATAAAATCACAAAGGAATACCAGAACATACAATAATGAACGGAACAATAATGCCCAAATACATATCTTAACACAATCCTAATATTCTACCGAGAATCCCTCTGAAAACTTAAGTTCTTTCCTCAAACAAAATGCACCACGAACTTATAATAATATTGCAATAATTCTTACAATATATAAGAAATTTATGAAAATATGGTCTAACAATTAAATACTCTTGGCTGTTGGAATTTTCTCAAGGCCTATGTTGTCTTGATCTGACGCTTGACAACTTAACACCACAAGCATCTACACCGTCCATTCCACTTGAAAACAATTAAGTGAAAGCATCACCACTTCTGCTGTACATTACATTTACGTGGTAGTTCCATTCATGAAAGCTCAGATGGGAATTAATTATTAGTAATTAAGGTTTGTCAGTGCCAAGTGCTGCCTAATAGGCTCTGTCAGATCTGTCTGGTTGTTGCCAAATTATTACACTAAATTAAATTTGATTTATAATCTCTTTATTATGTCTACATAGTGTTAGCCTTATCTCATGGCGTCTGTTATAAAATTAAAACGGCTATGAGTGGAAGTCCTGGCAAAGACCAGTTTCTCCAAACACGTCCTGAGCGTCTGTGGCTTTCCGCTCTTGGTCAGCCTCCGCTGGCTCTTATCCAGTGACGCGGCTGACGGAAGTTCTATGCATCTGTGCATAGCAGAGAGAGGAGAAATTGATTTGTTCATTGGTTTTGTCAAATTTTCTTATTGTATAATAAAAAGGGGTTAAGGGAAAAAAAACAACAAAAAAAAAAAACGGAAGTTTACGATAACCCCCGCTCCGTTCCCCTATCAATGGCAGGACCGTGTCGTGGCAGGAACGCTTTAGTCTTAGGTTTTAGTTTTTAGTTTCCCACATTGTAAACCGAAAGTGAGCCCCATCACCTAGTCAACATTGCATTGTTAATTTGAACTTCAAATCGAAAACTGTAATTGTAATCCTACCCTCCTTCCAATGCATCTGCGTATGCAGCACGAGGAGAACATTGTAAATAGAAAATAGTCAATTGCAAAAAATGATAATAAATAAAGAGGTTTTGAAAAAAAAAACAGAAAAAAAAACGGAAGTTCGTGGGGGACTTGTAACTTGTGTAAAAATTGTAACTTATTCTATTAAGGTTTTTTTTTGTTATGGTTGCAGATATTTTCCCTGGGGAACGACTGAAGTCAGTCCAAAACGTAGCAACAAACTTTGGATTATTTCAAATTTGGGAAGGATGCACATATATAAACAATAATTTTTATTTCTCCTTTAATACGAGGGCGGACTGAAAAGTTTCCGACTTAACAAAGCTTTTATTTATTTTATTATCATCTTCATGTTGAGGTCGGAAACTTTTCAGACCACCTGTGTATAAGTGACTGATTGGTGAGCAAGCCTTTACTCCCCTTAATGAGGGCATGTAGAGACTTAAAAGCTGAATTAAAAAAATCTACATATATATGGATTGAACATTATTATTATTACAGTTGAACTAATCATCACGCATGACTGTTTTTTGACAGGTACTTGGCCATAATACGACCTCTAAAGCCGAGGATGACCAAGTCGAACGCCCTGTTGGGAATCGCCTTGATCTGGACTACCAGCCTATTCATCGGAGTGCCCTGCCTCCTCTTCTCCACAACGCATACTCACAAGTGAGCCATTGAGTCTGTATTAAAGTAAGCAATTAACGTACATCAACTCATTTTAATAATCAAGGAAAACATTTGACTTTCACAATGAAGTTATTAAAAGGCGGTCGATAATTTATTAAAGTGACTGAAGTGATCACATTGCGGAGATCAAAATAACCAGTTGATGTCAGATCAGCGGCCCACCGTTTTTTATTACATCTTTCGATTTTCTAAAGAAAATTATATATTATATTCAGTTAGATACATTGTCAAGAGATCTTTCTCGTAAGTTACTTAGTTATAACTTTTGATGAATCGATACTATAATTATTATTAACTTAAAATATCTTAACATGGATGTATGGAGTATTCTTTAATATGCAGTATTGAATACACGAGCTGTAGTGTCAGTTATAAAAACATTATTATTATTATTATTATTTGTTCCGGCATTTGTGCACCGCGGCCTTAGTGAGACCTATTGTGCGCCGTCCATGTCCCTGTCCTATATATGTGACAGGCCCACGGCCTTTGCAAATCTGAGGATGCTGAATGGATCGATCAGTTCACATAGTTTGGTGTCTACAATGCGATCACTACCAAAGTGAAGGTATCGCCTTCTAGCTAAGTTATCACAGTCACATATTATATGACGTGCCGTTTCTCCCTCTTTCTTGCAGAATCTGCAGATTGGTGATCCCACTATCTCCAAATTAAAGAGGTGTTTATTTAACCGACAGTGACCTGTATAGAGTCCTGTCACACTTTTGAGTGTCCACCTGTCCATTGATAGAAGTGCTGAGCTTCTTCTCTTACAGGGTCCATTAAGAAACAGTTTCGAGTGTTCCTGTTTCTTAGTTTCTCTCCAAGAAAGTCTTGCCTTGTCCTCTAAAGCTAATTTTATACGCCTTTTAGCGTAGCTGAGGCTGATACCACATATGGGTTCAGGTGCAAGAGGTGTCTGTTCTGAGCCCACCCTTGCAAGGCCATCTGCCTTCTCATTGCCTGTGATGCCTGTGTGTCCTGGCACCCAGTCGATTCTAACCTTATTGGCTAGCGAGAGTGTGTTTAAGTTGTTTTTACACTCCTCAACCAAATAAGATCTGGTCGTATAGCTTCTCAGGGCGCCAATGGCTGCCTGGCTATCCGTGAAAATTGTGATCAGTCTGTTTCTTACACCCTCCCCAATTAAGGTTTGGGTACAGACATTGATCGCCATCACTTCGGCCTGAAAGACCGAGGTGTGTCTACCTAAAGGAATAGAAATCCCAGATTCTGGTTTATCTTTCCTCCATATGCCGGCCCCTGATCCGTTTTCTGTTAGTGAGCCGTCTGTATAGCAATTAATCCCATTACACAGTTTATGTGGTGGTAAAACATTAGTTTTAGAAATATTTTAAAGTTTCTCATATACAGACAAAAACACGAGAACGTAGAAAACATGACAACCTACATCTTGACAACAGATCTGAATTTAAAACTAATATTGAAAATGACCTACGGACTTCAATTGTGGCACTCTGCTATTATGATCCTCGGTAATAAAAGGATGTGTAATTTCAAATGTATATTTGAATATTTTGTTAATTTTAGAATGAAACAAAAAATAGCAATCAGAAATATTTAAATAAATAAATTCTGAATCTTCTTTCATAATATATTTTAAATAATTGCGAATAGTCTCTACAAGAAGAATATAAGTGAAATTTTTCAGTCAGTTTTTAGGATAACTAACGTAACTAGATTAACTCAATTATTAATAATTATTTATTAATAATCAATTATTATTAACTCAATATCAAAAACTATCCACAAAATAAATATTATTTATTTCTTAAATAATAGATCCATAAATAAATGTAATGGGGACAATGTAATTTGTACATTAATATAACTAAAAATAATTATTGAAAATTACGAAATTTGATCAAAAAGTTATTTGGTTTATTATCAAATTACTGCACATAATTTTTATTTGCCATCTTATAAACCAAAATTTTATAGACTTATTTATTTATTTTAAGTATTAACCTAAAATTCAATGAAGAAAATTTCAAATAATCAGCCTCAAGTCTCAGATTGAGATCTAAAAAGAGACTTAAAGACTATTATGTCACATTATCTTCAATGATACTTTGTACTCCACTGTTTTATCTTGTTGGCTTCTAGAATAATTATCAAAAATAACCGTTTTTGGAGCTTGGTATATTCGTGGTACACTGATCATTGGTAGTTGTTGACATATGAATGCTGGCTGCTTTTTGCCTTCCATCATTTGTTAATTGCTGTTTATACTGCTTTGACAACGTCGACAGAACAACAAATCCCTTAAACGCTCTGTTATCCGCGACCCTTGAAAACCCGAAAAATCATTTACCATGGGACATATTCCTACATCAGGAGAAATAATGAATTGATGTCACAAAATAGCTAGAAAATCAAAAGTCCTGAGAGCAGTTAGTGCCCCTTGTTACGTCAGCAACAAAACCATTCACAATGATCTTAATTCACCCTACGTTCTTGAACTCTTCTCTTCCAAGTTGGTGAAATTTTATCGAAACCTATTCTTAACCCCTTAGCACAGTCCTTACACTGCGACGCACGTCCCTATAATCCTCCTCGGATACTTGAGTGGCATTAGCCTCGTAACAGAGGGAGTCCTGGAAATGAGCAGCTTCTCTAATCATGCCCTGAGCGTCTGTGGCTCACGCCACACGACCGTTCTTGGTCAGCCTCCACTGGCTCGTGCTCAATGCCGCGGCTGATGAAGAAGCGAGGCGGACTTCCCAAGACTCCGTTTCTTCTTTCGCATGCGACGGAGGTGACGACCATGTGAATTTGGCAGGTCTCAGAGCGATTTTTAAATACTGAATGAATGAGCGAGTGAATGAAGAACTGTAAATATGATATGAACACTTATCACTATTAGTTATTTACCAATAAGGCCGATTGTAATTTTATCGCATTAATATATATCTAATTACCTACAAGTTAAAAAATATATCCCAAACCAAAATGTTCTAGCTGAGTTTTAGAAGACGCGAAAATTGACAGGTCAATAAAGAATATACAAACCTAAGCCTGGACAAATCAAAACTTTCAGACTCACGAAAAATCCCTATTGACATCAGAACTGAACAGACAATACGAAACATAGTTAGTGAACAGAGACAAAACGTATAAATTTCATTATAGATAAGAAAGGAATGTGGCTGGAAGGAGGAGTACAACTTATCCATAAATACTTCATGGGTTATAATTAGCCACTATGAACGCCTTGAAGCAATGTAAGAAAATAAGCAACTAATTTATTAGTGGTATTATTCACGTGCTAAATGCATTATATGAAAACATAATTGTTGTTAAATGTTTCTGTGTACTTCCTGCAAATAGTTATTATAATGCACCATATAATAAAAGGAAAAACTTTCTACATTCTAAGAGCACTTGGCGGAGAAAAAAAAAAATAATAATCACAATTAGAGATATACTTTTTAAAAAAATATTAAAGAGATCGGTCACGGACCGTTTCTTGAGCTTAGGTTATTAAATAATTTATCTTTCACTAACGTGGTTAATATAAACACCATTATAAAACATTGTGAGTAAATAAAAAATAGTTCAACTCTTCCATAATGATAAGACATTAATTAAAATACAAATTAAAAAAATTGTTATATCTGAAATTTCTCATCCATATTTAATGTCACTCACAAATTCGTAAATTCGTTGACACAACCATAATTTATGAGTTTTGATAATTTATGCCATAAACTGGGTCTAGGAGAAAAAGAATGCCAAGATATTTTCAACTTGTTTACTTAATAGTCTAAATATTATTAAAACATAAAAAAATATAAATCAGATTCATACAATATTTATTGAATGAATTATCAAATTTATTCATCTGAACAATTTATATATGTTCTAAGTTGATACATCTTAATAATAAAAAAGTATAGGATTTGTAGTCAAAACTGACCAAATATCAGCAATAGAATCTTCAATCACAAAACTGTTCACATAAATAACTTAATAAGACTACCTTCAGTTTAAAGAGACAAACACACAAAGAGGATTGCTATTGACGTGTTCTTTACTAAAAGCTTGATGAATTAGTCCATGATGTTTGGGTGGATTAATAAATATTACTTTTTTTCCAGTGCAAATATTTCATTGTTGTGAACGAATATAGTCACTCTATGTAACTTTTTTATATTTATTGTGTTATTGTTCTTCACAACCCTATTTAATTGTACATAGCAATTGTACGACGACTATGCCCCATTTCCCTATTCCCCCGATCTAGCTCCCTGTGACTTCTTCTTATTACCCCGAAGGAAAAGGATCATGAAAGGAAAGCGTATTGCGAACTTTCAAGAAGTAAACACAAACACGATGAAGGCGCTGTCTTCCATCATAAAAACGGAATTTAAAATTTTTTCGTACAGTGGAATAAAATATTGTCCAAGTCTATTGAATTTAATGGAGGGTACTTGGTGGAAGGAGTTTTTTGTCAAAAAAAATTAAATAAATCACTTTGTACAAAAATAGTTCAGTTTCTTTTGGGTATGCTCTTGTAATATTGCATAAATGCGATATTTTATCACAATTGCCTACTGCCCTTCTAGGGCAGGTCACAATTGTATTTAAATGAAGATTTATTATTGAAAAATGAGACATTTACATTTTAATATTTCAATTAGAGCTTTAGTGTCTCCAATGAATCGTTTTACTCTTTTTACTTCAAGAGGTACAACATACACGACTGTAGCACTTACTTCCTAAAATTAAAAAATATATATAGTTTCATTTCTATAATTCAACACTGATACAGTTGAGACGAAAGACTAGTTACGTATTGGTAATATGATATTTTGTCGATGCCCTTATCATTCGGTTCTTGTTATCGAATCAATAGATAATTGATATTTTATCCAAGATGTCCTAATAATGTTATATCGTGGTCAAGGTGCATGTTACATGTTATCATTAATCATAGACATGACAACAACAAACAGCGAGTTGGTCACTACTCAATTTTTGATAGTTATGCTATACATTTACCAAAAACATTGTAATCCTCCTTTCATGATCCATTGCGTGGAGAATTTATAATCATATTATTATCTTCAAGTTGGCACATAGTGATTACAAGCTACTTTGCTTTTAATATCATAAGTTCTTCAGTTTTTAATCTAGCTATTTCTATTGGATCTGGTTCAATATGTATTGGCAAGATTGTTCAGTAGATTTTTATATTGGTTCTTCACTGAGCTTCTCGTGTGTCGTTACAATTCATAACAATTTTTATGACAGAAGTTCTTTTATCTATATTACTGTCGTTACTGTTCAGTTTCAAGACGAAGGTATTTATAAAAAAAAAGTAATTTAAGCCACTATCTGGTATTGTAGAAGCACTTTGTTAATTAGTTAGTTCAGTAACTAGTAGCTTAAGAAGGGATTTTAGATATCCTTGCAGTTTCTGTACTTGCAAAGGGCGCCTTTGACCGTGCCTTGTGGGCAGCGATTCTCAAAGCGCTTAAGGTCCACCTCAGTTCCAGGAATCGGAACTCCTGTTAATGAGATATTTAAATAACAGATGCATAGTTTTGAGAATGGGATCAAAGGTGAAACGGGAAGGGTTAACCTTAAGGACCTCTTGTGGCTCTAGTTGGCGATATGATTAGCCCAACACAGAATATCGGACTACAAATAGTTTCAAACAAGTCTGTGATTATTTACTGAGCAAGCGCGAACTTTTCCTCATCGCGGATTCGAAACATGTAGGAACGCTTTTTCCAAACTCTTACTGTTGTCTCAGTCAAGAGGTTGTATTACGAAACAACATACTGGTTCATGACCCGGCTTGTTAGACTGCAAACAAGCGCAATTCTTTCGTGTTTTTATTAGAACAGCTTTCGATTTTAATTGTTAATCTAATATACACTGACAGGCAAAAAATTTCACCCACTTGTAAAAACATTGTATTTGTATATAATACATGGTAATTGTATATATTGTACTTATTATTTATTGAATTTATAAAATCTTTTTTACCTTTAATAAGGTTTTTAACGTTCATTAAATGAGTCTTTGTTTAAAACTTTAAAATCAAAATGTGAACTGCTAAGAAACATGAAAAAAAAATCGAAAAATAACCATTTTTATCCTAAAAGAAATTAATGACAGGATCATTTAATAGCGTGTATTGCCTTTATTACTTCTTGAAGACACCTCGGCATACTTTCCACCAGTCGGGAAACGTCCCTTTGCTGGAGGTTAGCCCATTCTTCCTGAAGAGCCCTTTCAAGGTCCTGCAGTGTATCAGGAAGTGCTGAACGCGCTCTTATTCGTCTTCCGAGGTTATCCCATAAATACTCGACAGGGTTCAAATCTGGAGTACGTGCTGGTCAGGCTAAGACCTCAATGTTGTGCAGATGAAGGAACGTCTGTACTATGCGAACGACATGTGGACGTGCATTATCGTACATTAGAAATAAATGATCGCTGATTTCGATGAGGATAGGCAACACACCTCCATAGCGAGTGGCCGTAAAGACACTCCACGAACAACAACCAATTCTGTGCGGCACTCCATTGAAATCCCAGCCCACACCAAGAAACCGGTCATCCTGTGGCTCTGTTGCCCTAGGCCGCCCAGAACCGGCCCTTCTATGGTAAGACCTAGTTTCTCTAAAACGCCTGACGGCGTTTCGTAGAGTTTCATAGGGAACTCCGATGGCATTAGCTGCATATCTAATGGAACGTCCATCATCAATAAGTGCCACGCCACGTGCAACATCCTCAACACGAAGAGGTATTTTTAAACTTAAAATTGAGAAAATTTAAATATCGAAAACTAAGACCGAAGCCGAAAACTAAGACATTTGCTGCACCAGAACGCAAATGACACTGAATAAACATTTTTAATTCCATGGAAAGTAAACATTGGGAACGACAGTCCTTTAATTGAATTAAGGATTATGGGTCACTATCCTCTATATTGACATTTCTAATCGAAAACAAATAAAAAAAATACATATTTATTCATAAAAAAAATTGACCAATCCAAAGCAGAAATATTTTGAGATGAAAACATGAAAAAATCAGGTGGGTGGAATTTTTTGCCTGTCATTGTATAAAAGATATCAGATGTAGGTCGTACCATGTAAAACGGCGTTTTCCCAAAAAAGGCAGAATGACTGCTCATGTCTCCAATTTTTAGTCCTTACTCCAATCCTCGAATCGTTTTGACAATCACAAACCGTATTCGAACTAGGTTTCCAGCGTGTTGGAACCGATTTTTGACAGGTTGAGTTGTAGTTTTGGAGTGTTAATTATATACGAATATTGTTGTTATAAGCTATAAATGATATGCTACAAAAAAAAATAAATGAATTTATTGTGAAAAAACTAATGACTAGTAATAATATAGTTCAGTTTTAATTATTAAATCGTATGAGCTGTTCTTATTTCCTATCAAGGCTGATCAAGATCAATGAGACGTTTTAAGGAGGTAAGAATTTACCCCAACTCCATTTTCAGGGTGGAACAGGGTTCGGTTATCTAATTTTACAAGCTCTAGCTATTAAATATTTATGGAAACTACATACCTTTGTCGGCTATTGGTTTGACTGGTAACCCTATGTGATCCTAGGTAAAAGGACCTAAGCCGGTTTCCTCCTTAGGGAACATAATATAATCAGTTGTATATCCCTTACCTACAGTCTAACTAGACACACTTTGTCTGTCTTTACCGCAGTTTTTGTCCTGTAATATAAATCCTGAGGCGGCCTGCTTCAATATATAAACGGACATGCCTGAGTTTGTGTATGTTCGTTGTGGGAAGGAGTGAAAGATAAATGCCAAAAATTACCTAGATTAGTGTCAAATCCATATTTTTTGAGATCACTAATCTGATTCATTTAAAGCAGACGATTGCTGGAAACCAATTGTTAAGCATGCTTTCAGTATCAGTATCAGAGTTTTTTATTTAGTGTTACTGGAAATATAAACTTATGGATCACCTGATGTTACAAGAACAAAAAAACCATTATCCAGTTGATAATGTACACATAACCAACTTGTATATCTGATATTCTAATTTTTAATTGGTTTATATCATTTATCATTTATTTTTTATTTACTAACCGTTTAAGCAAAAAGGAAATATTTTAAAATACTCAACTCAATAGACGGTCATGGCTGATCTATATATTACGTTTCAGTATATAACTGTGTATAACATTTATACGAATGTACTCATTATTACAGCTGTTCTAATAATAATTAACATTTAATTTATCTGATTGACACATAAAAAAAAACCTAATTGGCTTCTTAATTCAGGTAATTGATATCCATAATTTCGTTTTATATTAATTAAAGTCCTGATAATTTCCACCACCATTTCTCGTTATTGCTGACCAACAAGCAGGCTATGCCGCAATACGATTTTTTTTAAAGACCGTACGATATAAAGAAAAAACATGATTGTTAAAAATATTTGCAAGGGTAAACGTGCGAGAACATGTAAAAATATTCACATAACCATGAACACGTACATTTCCAAATGAATGGGGAGAAAAAAGTCAGAAGCCTTTTCACTGTAAAAAGGGAGCCTTTAAAATGTATACACGTGCTCAAAGTCTGAAAATACCACTGCCTGCAAAACCATTTACTGTTTTCGTTCCTTGTGCACTTGATTAAATTTTTAAATTAATATATATTGAAACTTCTTTATTGTGCTAAAATTACAATCTGCTTTATTAGGCAATAAGTAATTGTGATAAATGTTCTTATTCATACCATATTAACAATTTTCATTCATACAATATGTACAAACAGCCCAGAGACCTCCCAAATCCACATGCTTGTCTCCTCCCTCGCACTCGAAAGAGGAAGCGGAGTCTTGGGAAGTCCCCCACGCTCCTCCACCAGCCGCGTCACCGGATACGGTCCAGTAGACGCTGACGAAGAGCTCGAGAGCCATATACGCTCAGGACATGATTGGAGGAACTGGTCATTACCAGGACTACCACTGTTACGCATTTATCTATAAAAAAATTACATACAGCATGCCATCCCTCTATGTAAAAGTTCATACAGCATACCAACTCTGTATGTAAAGGTTGCATACCATCCCTCTATGTGAAAGTTACATACAGCATACCATTCTTCAATGTAAAAGTTATGTACGGCATACCATCCCTCTATGTAAAAGTTACATGCAGTATACCATCCCTCTATGTGAAAGTTACATACAGTATACCATCCCTCTATGTGAAAGTTACATGTAGTATACCATCCCTCTATGTGAAAGTTACATGCAGTATACCATCCCTCTATGTGAAAGTTACATACAGCATACCATTCCTCTATGTAAAAGTTATGTACGGCATACCACCTCTCTATGTTAAAGTTACATACAGTTAGTGTACTTACCATCTCTCTATGTAAAAGTTACATACAGCATCCCTCTGTGTGGAAGTAGTTTTTTTACTAATTGATTTAATTAATTATTCATTACTTTTTATAGGACTGGTTTTATTTTTAGAATAATCGGGTCATTAAATAGAATTAACATGTGAATCTTCAGGCCTTTTTTAAAAAAAAATCTTGTTACATGGGCTCATTAAGTATGTTATCCAGACCCCCCCCCCAGAGCACCTCCAAACTAAGAATAAAATTAAATTAAATATACTACTACAATGCTGAATAAAAATATTTACTTATGAATTCAAGTAATCACCAACTAAATTATTGGGAAGTTTTCTGGGCTAGCCTATGAATACAATCATAATCAGGGTAATATGATAAAAACAATAATAATACTAACAAAATAATTATAACTTT
Organism: Acanthosoma haemorrhoidale; assembly: GCA_930367205.1. Taxonomy (NCBI): domain Eukaryota; kingdom Metazoa; phylum Arthropoda; class Insecta; order Hemiptera; family Acanthosomatidae; genus Acanthosoma; species Acanthosoma haemorrhoidale. The sequence goes on from OV884014.1 coordinate 25,592,020, forward strand.
TTAAAAACAATACATATATTATATTAGCAATTATTACAATGTTGGCTTATCAATACTGGTCACTGTTATATTAATCAGCAGTTTTCCCATCAAAATTTTCCCTGTTGAGAAAACTTAGACTATACAGTGAAGTAATCTAAGGTAGTAGGGACATTAAGGGCAGTATGGAGGGTTTTACGGTCAGGTCCATGAGGTTTCGAGTATGGATTTATGTAAGAAAGTTATAATGCATTCCAAATCGCCGGTTGAAAAATTAAAATGTAAATGTCTCTTCTTTTAATAATATATGAAAAATAAGATCATGTCGGGAAAAGTATCAAAACAATCTTGCCCAGTGAAAGGATAATTTTCAAAACCCATTCTAAAATGGACTTTGTTTTACCAAAGGAGTAACTGAAGTGCAAGCATAATCTTAAGAACGCATTATGTAACACTACCATTGATAATATAATGTATTTCAAATAATCACAGGTTGAGCTGAGATTGCGAAAACAGAGTTAAGTACAGTTTTGATGAATTTACTGTTGTTAAGTACAGTTTGTAGTTCATTATAGTTCGAAAACTGTTTGTTAAGCAAGATTAAAGGTTAACTTTATGCCCTGCTCAAAAGTTAAAGGACTTTTTTTTGGATATACCGACTGACCAACCAATAATTTTATGGATATGTTTATATTCTTTATATATTTGTGCCTCAATGTCAAATAGAAAACAACTATGTAAAATGTAATTTTTCTACCTTGAACAGAAACAGAACTCACAAATACTGTAGCTGACAGACAGACAAATAGGTGAAAACAAAATGGCTTCTTAATTAATAATAAGTATTATCCAATGAAAAACTTATATTGGCTAGGTCTTCATTCGTCGAGATCGGATATTGTGGAAGTCTCGGGATCTTACCCAGATGCAGACAGAATATTTTTTCTTAGGCTAATAATTACTAATAATCGTGGGATTTATACCATTACCAATTATTAAAAAAGTTTTCTTGTTTTGAGAAAAATAAGAAATGCAGGAAACGTATCCCTCACTTCAGTCATATTGTTTGCTCTCAATACCTTTGTCGGGTTCAGATATGTGAATATCCCCAAAGTGGGGAGGAGACGCCCGACGCGGGCTAGGGTCGCTACAACCTCTAGCCGCCACCCGGTGAGCACCAACAAAGAGATAAGGTGGGTGTACCTGTGGTCTTTCACCCTGTCTGGTGGCCTAGTCGGTGGGCAGCTTAATTCCCTTTGATTTGACTCCATAAGATCTGTGCCCCGACAAAGCACTATGTTCAGGAGAAGAGGAACAGGGTAGGTTTATAGGTAGTTTGTGTGGTCTTGGAATGGCCAGGAATTCACACTCGGTGTCTAAGGGTAGGCGAAAACCGTCCGGATCCCAAAGGCGAGTGTGAACCGGAGAGAAGCAGACTGGATTGCCGTGGGAGACGCTACTAGGTAAAGTTTGTAGGGCCACGGCAACTGTCGTCCGCGAGGGAGATGTCTCTCCAAAGGAGATGCTAGTTTTAGCGAGACGAAGGCAGAGATTCCCACTATGAAGGTGTGGGGTCTGACAACGCCGGACTAAAACATAGCGAAGTTAGGAGAGAGAGATGCAGAGGTAGTTGAATGAGAAGACCAGAGTTTAAGTAGAGCATCAGCAGAGAGAGAGAGGAGGGAGTAGTGTTCCAAGTGACGGTTCGGCAAGTTCTTTTTTTTTTTTTTTTTTCAAAACCCCTTTATTGATTTACAAAATGAAGGAGGGTAGGCTTACAATAACAATTTTCTATTTGAAGTTAAAATTACAAATCACTGGGTACAGGACTAGGTTATGGGGCTCCCCTTCAGAAGGTAAGTTCTGTTTTTCCCTGCGGTTGTTTTCCCCACTAGCTTCTCCCCCCACTCTGACTGACGTCATAAGCTTTATTAAAACAGTATGGAATCGTAGTTAGATATTTTCTGGCCCGAGAAGAGGGGAACTTAAATAATTATTCGTAATTAAGAGGTGGCCACAACAACCACATTTTTTTGAATTGCAATATTATACCTGTTAATTAGATGGAAACTCCTATTGGGGACACCAGATAGGATTACAACCAAAGATGTAAATGAAAAACGTTTCATTTTATTTTTCTCATAGCAAAGTTTCCCATGGAAACAAATTTAAAAATTTGTAAAAATATTCAAACGTCACAAACTTTTTGATTATAAATAAAAAATACATATAAATATTTCGTCATGATAATTTCAGTTTTAACCATCCCAATACCTTAGCCATTACCATTACCAACAAATTAGGCCTTGCCTTTATTTACGCTCTTGAAATCAGCTATATGAAATTAAATTGCATTGCTCCGTTAACTACCTTGGATTAATTGAGACAATTCGACTCATATGATCAATGGCGAATTCGTTTTACACAAAAAGCACGGTTAGGATTCATCCGGACTACAAAGAAGAAGGGTAGATGTTATGTTGGTACGAGGAAAAAAGACAGTAAATGCATTCAAAGTTGTGAAATGTTGGATTAATTTGATATTTTGGTTTTAATACTTTCTTAACTTTTTTACGTAAATGCAAATTCGTGCACGAATTGTGGCATTATTTTCCCTTCATGCTGTATTTAATGAAACATTTGTAATAGATGGTGTAACTAAGAAATAGTACTTGAACCGTTAACGCCATGTAATGCAATGATATTAATATTAAACATTAAGTTACAGCACGTGATGACGTATGTGCTTGCAAAGCATATGTATAAGTGCACCTGTAACTTTTAGTAATCTTATCACTGATTTGGCCTGATTGCAATTTGGCCAACTAAACAAATCGCTTGTACAGAATTGTATAGTTTTCAACAAATTATTATTATTTTTAATGAAGTTTTTCTTGGCAAATTTAATGTATGAGGTTTTAAAGGAATAATAGTAAATTTATCGGATCTCGATAGTCTTTTTTTCAAAACCAAAACACTTACAGTTATTAGCCAAAGAAAATAATATTGAAAAATACATTGACAGCCAGGATTCGAATTCAGATCACCCAACTCAACCAACACTATGGATGACCTGCCTCACTTATTAATTATTATTAGTCGGCAATTAGAAGTACATTGTTTCACAGCATTCTAACATAGTTAGACTCCATTACGCAATAAAGTATTTCTCCCTTTATTTCACAATCTAGGTAATCTAAAGGTGGCAGTTAATAGTTGATAATTTGCTTTTATAAGCTTAGTTCATTGAAGTATCATTCTATTGATCACGGCAAATAAAGATAACCTTTAAAAATTTTCGAACCGCTTTTATCCGTCGTGAGTCACTACCAGGTGCAATTAATTGTGTCCATTATTTGCAATTGTGTTTTGTGCGGTAATTTTACCCTTCAGGAGGTTTCCCTTCATTTAATGATGCAAATGAATCACTCGAGAGTGTAAGCCCAGAAGTGATGTATGACCGAAAGAGGATTAGTGTCGAGTGCGGGTACAATAATGTTTTGAAATGCCATATTTGGTTTATTAATTTTTAATAGATGTTTTTATTAACAAAAAATCGATAACAACCGAGTTAATGCACCAAAAGCCACCATGAGTCATTTTGCATTTCAATTTTGTCTCTACGCTGCCGGGTTGTAAGCCAAACCTAGCTTCGTCAATGAACAAGACAGGAGCCCATTCATCAAGACCTGACTTTACGTGTTTCTGAGCCCATTTCAGTATCAAAGGACCCCTTAAATACATAAAGCAGCTGGTTTTTATACATAAAGGGTTCATAGTGTCTGTTTTGGATAGTTTGGGTATTCACCCGAAGGTTATCTGTGTCCCTACATCCTGATGGTAATAAGCAATACGATAGGAAACTAATTAAAAAATTATAGTATGAAAAAAGAGAAAAAAAATAAGTTTTTGGTAGGCTCGGATAAGAAGAGCAAATGGATTAAAGTAACGAGGATTACCTTGATGTATCTGGTAAATCAGAAGAATGGTTGAAAGGATTAGGAAAGGGGGGGATTATGTATACTGTATTCAAACCACTACTATTGATAGGTACCCAAGGTAAATATTGGCATAATTCAAACAAATATCTTTTTAATCAGCATGTCGAAAAAGAAAAAAATTTTCCTCAAGTGGTCCAACCTAGAGCTAGAGAAAAAGTGGCACAATGTAGTGTGTGTCATATGCATTATTATCATACAGGTGGCTTGCCAGCCTACGCGAAACATTCAAATTCGTAAATTTCCAAAAAATACAAATAACAAGCTACACTTGACGCAATATAAAACAGTTCTCTAAAATCTTCGTTCTTAATGTTCATTTTGTTTTTCCCTAAATCAAAAAGTGTTTGGAGTAATTTTCGTGCAAGGGTTTCATATATGTATTTGACAGAAGAAGAAACTGTTGGTACAATGAAAAGTTTCCTCGTCTCTTAAAGACATACATATATCAATGTGTGAAAATGATTTATGTACAAATATAGCCATCAAATTTTAACTTTAGCTGCCCTTGTTTAAGTTACATTTAAACATTGGACACTTAATCGATGCTGTTTCCCTACGCTTAATTCTAAAAGAGATTCGAGACTGAAACAAAAGAAGCAAAGATGAGCCGAACAGAAGCACCCAGTAAAAGTTTTTCTTGACAAACTGCCTTTCTTTTTAATTAGATTTTTTACTCATCTTAGAGTTATGTTTCAGGACTTATTATTAAACAAATCATTTTTGAGTGCGATGGTATAGGGCCTCTCCCTACTTGAATTCTGTACTTTCGACCACTTGAGTGTCTGAACGCTTGTATATTCTACATAAGCGATGGTGAAATGATTCATTAATTAATTAAAATTATAAACTTGGGTTACAAGAAATGTTTAAATATAATTAGTTTTTGGTTAAAATACACTAACGGGAAGTTATCATTTTCCCTATAAACATTTCTCAAGTACCAGGTCGAGATGCTATTAAGATTTCAAGTTCTGATACACCTCGTGGTTACAAACACGCTCAGATAAAGCAAAAATAATTTACGTATTTAATACATTCCAAGTAAGTTATCACATAATTTTTTTTTTAAATGACGAAGATACAGACACTAAGTACAATTAGCTATGTGATTATTCCTTTTATTGATTTTATATTTTTATTTAATTCTACTTCTTCAATTTTTTTTATAAATAATTCCAAAAAATACAGTTGTGTTCAGCTCTGCTGATAAGAATTGTTGACACTATAAAAAAAATATTAATTTTTATGTTCAAACTTGGATTAAGCCCACCCGGGTGACTCCACCTATGTGAGGAGAGTGTGACAGGCATTCATACACGACTACGCTCACAAAGAATGATGCGTGAATCACTGACTTGCTCATATCACATGCTCATAAACGTTTAACGTTACGGTGCAAACATTTTTTAAAATAATATAACGACTTTCTACAAGTATATAAATTAATTCATTTCAACACCTCAACCGAGCCTCGTTTTGGCGTGTCTATATTTACATCTCCGTATCTCGTATGAAACCCACTGTTGGGTTGTGAGGGGGACTCCCACCGCGGGTTTAGGGTCTCTACGATCCGGCCGCAGTCCGACGGGCGTCAAGAATGATATAAAATGGGCAAACCTATGGTCTTTGTTTGACCTTTGCTGGCGACCTAGTCGGCGAGCAGCTTTATTCGTATTGATCTGATTCCATAATATCTTAGAAAGTGTGCCTCGACAGTTTATGTGGTCTTGGAATGACCACGAATTCACACTCGATATCAAAGGGTAGGCGAAAACCGTTCGGATCCCAAAGGCGAGTGTAAACCGGAGAGAGCCAGACTGGTTCGCTGGAGGAGACGCTACTAAGTACAGTTTGTAGGGCCCCAGAGACCGTCGTCCCCATGGAATAGATCTCTTCCAAGGATGTGCCAGATTTAGCGAGACGAAGGCAGAGAATCCAACTGGGAAGGTGTGGAGTCTGACAATGACGGACTGAAACATAGCGAGGTTAGGAAAGAGAGATGCAGTGGTAGTTGAATAAGAAAGCTATGGTTCCAGTAGAGCAGCAGGTGCCAGTGCAGAGTGAGAGAGAGCAGTGTTCACGTCAGGTGCCGGGTTCCGAATGAATGGAAAAAGCTCCACCCTGACTTTCGACGTTATATAGGCAGGTTAGAGGCCGGGCTATGTTCGTGCTCCCTGGTAGGCTTCCAGTTCGTGAAGCAGTCCCCCCTCTCTAACAAACACCTAAGGTTTTTTTATTATTAAAATATGGAAATGTAGGTGGGTGTTTTCTGGGCCGAGAAGAGGGGATCTTCTATTTATTCACGGTGAAGAAGTTAATAAAACTATTTTTAATTTATATTAAAAAATTATTTTCGCAGGAGATCCGATACTGTTTATAAAAACGGTCTCCGATTGCATGTGCACCTTACGTGGTCCTCTTCAATAACCCATTTCCTTGAAGAACCTATCCCCTATTTATTATATAATCATTATGTAGTCTTGCTCATCCCTCTTTATCTTAGTCTAAGGAGAAGTATATCAATTCCACCAGGGTGAGCAACTTTCTCATTTTGAACTTTGTTAAAGATTTTCCACCGACCCACCAATATTTAGCCAGTTCCACCAAACTTCCAGAAACAGCTCCGTTACTCCTTCTGCATACATATATCAAAAATTTCACCATATCTTGTGTTAAGGCCAGATAAAGTTTTTGTTTTGTTGGAAAAGTGAAGTAAATTGAATTAATTTTTTTATCTTTATTTAAAAAATTAATTTGTTTGTTAGATTTAATTATTTATTATTTTCGTTACTGACGTAAAAAACTGTAAATAAAAATCGTCATTTTTTTTTAATGTTCATGTAAAATATGATTGTGTAATTTCTATTCATTATATTTCGTAAGATTAAATTGTAATCTAAGTTAAATACCTAAAGGAGAATTCCATACCTAGGACAGTGGCACTTTGGACTTTTGGTAGGGGAACTTGTGGGCCCAAGCCCATTTACGTCAGTGTTGAGGTAACGTCTGAACAGTTAAGGTGTACCGATCTCAGACTTAATTGGCCATTTGGCCAAAATCATACCTATATGATATTTAACGTTCCCCTTGGAGCTTGGAATCGCCGCCCTGCGGTTGGATTTTTTTTGAGCCTCAACCTGACCACGACAGCTCTACGTTTTGTTTGCAGCCTGCACCCGCGAGAGCACTTGAACTGCAACCTGCCGCTACGTGAATATACACTTATTTCCTAATCAATTCCGTAATTGATTTGTTGCTGGTTGCCTTTTGAGTATTTATTTTGTTTAAATGGCATTATGTTTAACTTGGATGAGTTTATTGACAATTTAATTACAGGTGACGAGAATTTGGTTAATTCCTTTAATTATTAAGGATAAGAGACATTTTTTATTTTGAAACGAGTCTGTCTTACATTGGCAAATTTTATTATTATTAAACAGGCCTGGGTACTTTATTTTGCTCCTCATTTTTTTTTTATGAAATTTTATAATATTCTGTTTAATTTTAGAATAAATGTATTGTGAATTGGCATCAACTCTTATTTTCATTAATTTACAGTCCACTAGTTCATGCTAATGAACCAACCTGTGTTTGAATTATCACTTGGAAGTATATAATACTCCACGGGTAGTTCAGCGTAAACATCTTGTAAAGATAGAAGCTTATTAGATCCAAGGTGGAGATCAAAGTTTTTGATTGAGACCTGTTTTAGAAGATTAATATATTTACTTATATAACATACCTAAGACTTTATTTAAAATCTAAATTATACCATCTGTTCCAAGATAATACCTCATTGCATAAAATTTTCCCTCAGGAAGTGCTGAGGAATAAAAACAGTGTTATTTCCACTGTAAGTTTTGCCATTTGCTAAGAAAGGCTAAATATACGATCGGGCTAAATAATGAATTATTTATCAGGTAGGAAAACATCACGAAGCTAAAAGGTCAGGAATAAAATATGTATTCGGATCGTAACAGCGTATTAGAATGAGAAAGGGTACCGGTAATGACGTCAAATTTAAAAGATAAATGTTTCAAAGAGAGAACATCAACATTTATTGCGGATAAATCAGTAACATTACAGCCATCTTGGTTCGTTTAAAGCTTTAAAGCTCTGGTTATTCTTTTTACTGCTATGCTGAAAACACCAACATGTACCGATTATTACAAATTGATAACAGGCATATCTTTTCCGAGTTCACAACAAATTGATAATCGAGAGACATAACTGACCTTTATATAATAATGACGTAACTCAAAAATGACCGATTTTAAAGCAATCAACAGCCAGGTTTCGCCCACATAACATGCAGCTAGAAAACTGAAACTATATTACGATTTTGACAGATGTATCGAATTGGAGAAGGCTTAAGATGGCTTTTTGGTAGTAATAATTCTGAATAGGAAGTAAAGGTGACGGGCAAAAAGGTACATCCATCACAAATCGGTGTAGGACAGCCTAGACAATGTGCCTAAAACGAGTGTTGTTCGCGCGCACTGGGAGAATCCCCTCTCTCATTTCCTCCCCCCTCTTCCAAATTCCTTCTCTCTAGCCTCGTATGTGAGTCAGGCCGAGTCAGCCATGAAGAGTATCTCAGCACTGGTGACTCCCCTTGGTCTTTATTAGTAAGTCAATGCAACAGCCTTGAAGTTAATATCTTTGGATCCCTTGGTCTGTGGAGCAGTTGATAAGCCAACATATCTTGGAGACATCTACAGTCGGATGGACCAGTTTCTATTTCCAGTTGGGAAATAAACCAAGCCACTTGATAAATATCTCCGGAGGGAAACAAAGCAAGCCCTGGGACTAGTGTCTCCGGATGGAGGCAAAATTGAACACGCCACCCACAACATCTTTGGTTTGTGTTTTCTAATATATTTTATTCATTTGAATTAGGCAATTAACAGACAATTAAACTTTGAATAATTTATTTCTTTTGGTAGTTGTAATTATTTCACTCTGACAGTCTGAAAAGTTTCCAACCTAACAAAGATTTTATTTTAGCTTTTATTTATTTTATTATCATCTTCATGTTTAGGTCGGAAACTTTTCAGACCACCTGTGTAAGTTATTTTTATTAGTATTAATATTAATTGTTCGTCCCGATTGGCCCATTTCACTTGCAAAATTATTGATTTCACGTGTAAATATATTTCATTCTGGGTTAATGGCAGGTTAACGTACTCAATTTATGAACCCCCATTATATACTGTCCATCATTTCAATCTTAATATTAATTTCAGTTGTAATTTAATTTCCTTTTGGCTCGATCTGGGCCGCTTGCTCACAACCACCTTATAATCTTCTGCTCAAACAAATACATAGGAAACAATAAAACATTTTATTCATAATCATAATTGTAAATGACAGATAAAAAACTTTAAAAATCTATATAGCTTGTGATATAATTATTGTTAAATACTTCATCATTTGTTGCACATTTGTATGCTTGAGCAGTGAAAAATAAAAACACACCGTAAATTGGCGATAGTCAAGTAAAGCTACGTCGCCTGCTGGTAAAACCGAGATCAACTGTCCTCAGGAAAACAACTAACAGATGGTATAAATATTGACAATCTGTTTTAATATATTTATGTTCAGTAATTGGGGGTAAAAAAACACTCATGATTTTGTTAGACTTAAAATAGCTGAGGAATTGAGGATCACATAAGAGTTAGTAATTGGCTACAGTTGAAGATGAAAACACTCAGAAATAAGTGAACTGATGTATAGGAAAAAGGTTTTTGGATTCGACAATTGGAAGTAGACGTTTTAAGAGGAGTTTCTCAAATATTTTTGAGAGGATAGGGAGTAGGCTAATTGGACGGTAAGATGAGGAGTCGTTGGGTGGTTTTCCGGGTTTGGCGAATAGGACAATAATGGAGTGTTTCCAGAGAAGAGGAAAGTGCGTCGTTCGGATAATGCAATTATAGATGTAGGTTAGGAAGATTATGGCTTTATGAAGAAGCTGTTTGAGAATTTGAGGAGTAAGAAGATCATATCCAGGAGATTTTCGGTAAGGTAGGTTTTTCAGAAGGTATTTGACCTCAGAGGGGTTAACGGCTTTTGGTGGAAGTGAGAGAGGTATAGGTGAAGTGAGGTAATCTTCTACAGTTGTGCTATGAGTATGGTTTTGATGAGAAAGGTGAGGTGTGAAAGTATGGGTAAGATGCAGAGCAAATTCCTTCGACCTATCCCCATCCGAAGCCGCCCAGGACCCATCATCACGACGGAGTGGGTGTGAAACAGGATGATACTTTAGGATTTTTTTAGTTACATTCCACAGAGAGTTATCCCTGGTAGAAAGAAAGGAGAGGTGGGAATTGAAGGAATCGGAACGGAAGGACGCCAATTGCCGCTTTACCAATCTGCAGTACTGATTGTATGAGCGGCGATCAGCAGGATGTCGGGATCTTTGCCATACTGTTCTGGAACGGCGTTTGGATTGGATTAGGTCTTTGATATGCTGAGGTAAACGATTATGATTGTGGATTTTCGGGTGACGATGGGGTGACGATTCCTCCCAAGCCGACCTCTGGAGCAGAGTAGTGAAAGAATGCACTGCATCGCCTAGGTCTTGGGATGTTTTCAGGGACACTTTGAGGTCAATGGAGCCTGTAAGAAGCTGGTGGAAGTGGTCCCAATCGACCGGGCCCCTAATAAATGAAGGAGGTGGTAGTTTGTGAATTGGTCTTAGGGAAATGGTTAATAATGAAGGGCTATGATCGGAGGAGAGGTCATCAAGGCGCGTGAGTGAATAGTTTAGTGTTCCTAAACTATTGTAGAAGAAGAAGTCTAGGAGATCTGGATTTCGGTTGGGATCTGATGGCCAATAGGTGGCTGTGTCAGGAGAGATCGTGGAGCAATGTTACCGTGTGAGTGCAGACAGCAAAGCACGTCCGCGTGTATTCGTGGATCTTGACCCCCAGTGTTGGTGCTTCGCATTAAAGTCCCCACCCACAAGGAAACAATGTCCTATGGAGTCTAGAAAGGAGATGAATTGGGAATCGGAAATGGATTTATTGGGAGGGCAGTACACTGATGCTAGAGTAAGGGGGAAAGTGAAGGCGGTGATTGACACTGCAGTGGATTGAAGGAAATCATGTGCTACCAAAGGAACTATGTGATGAGAAATGGAATTATGAACAATGACAGCGGTACCTGCATGAGCTCTTCCATGTGGGTGATCAGTTCGGAAAGTATGGTACTGTCGAACCGTAAATGGTCGTTAACTAGTAAGTCTTGTTTCAGTAATGAGAGCTACGTCGATGTTCATGTCGTGGAGTAGTGCTGTCAGTTCGTTAGTTTGGGTGCGAACACCATTCGCATTCCAAAGGAAAATGGATAAGGAGTCGGAAGGATCCACTTATGGATTTTGTTTAACGGGGATAAGGTAGGAGACAAGATTTTTAAGTAGGGAAATGAGAGGAGTATTTAGGATTCTGAACTCTGTAAGAATTAGGTAAAAAACCTATTTACACCCGATAAAAGAATCATCACTATCCAATCGGATTAGATATCATGGTTATCTTGGAGTTAAATTGGTTGTGTTGGAGTTAAAATCAAACACATTTGAGTTACCCCGACACATCAACAAATATGCCAAACGTTTCTCCGATTGGACATTGATAAGGCCTACTTCTTGAAAATATATTCGATATTAGCTTGTTACTTCACAAGGTCTCTTATTGGATTTTTATTCCCAGAGTAATTTTCATCGGTGACGACACTCCGAAATATATTTTTACCCAAATTCACTGATACAAAGACTGTCTACAACCGACGTTCATGCTAATCCAATGACGAATGAGGAGACATTGGAATAGATATCTTCAACTCATCAAATATTTGCAACTGAAAATTTAAACAATTTATTTATTTTCTATTGAAAATTTACTATCACAGACTCTTTTTAAAAGGTTCAAAAAAGGGAACTACATTCTAGGCTACTGTAAAACTCAAATGAAACAATAGAGAATAATATAAAAATGGGAACTCATGTCAGGAGAATGCGTTAGTTCAATGAAAAAAAGGTGTCCGATATATAATATGTAATATAATATAATAACAAATATAATATGTAATATGCGTGCACTTTTTTCTTCATTCTATTCTTCAGATCAAGAGTTGAACAATAAAAGTACAATACCGTAAGCGTTTGTAATAAAATGGTCCATTAACTACTTTTAATCTAATACTTTGTTTAAAGCTATTAAGTGTGAACATTGGCTCTTTCAGGAGTGTAGACCAACCTTTAGGGTAAAAACAGCTTTTTACAGACAATTGTTGATGAAAACCTTTTTAGAAGATGAATGGAATGTGTAGGAAATCCCATATCCAAACTTTTTTTCCCAATAATACACAAGCCAAAATTTATAATGGGGATGGTGATCCATCAAGTTTCTACTTCAACAAAGTACAAGTTATTTCCTCTGGAGAAGAACTCTTGCCCAAGTGAATACAGTCTTAAAAGGGAAATTTACATAAAATTAATGTGCCACGGCCTAAATTTACAACCCACCTCTAGGATGAGAAGCCAATGTAAATCGTTTTTATTAAAAACGACGTTTCGGACGGGATTGCCTCGTTACATTTTGGCAATTTCACTACAGGTTAAAACGAATCCAGCCAGCATAATATTTCAGGGGGAAAAAAAAGTAATAAAAACGAGCAATTAACACTATATCTAAAATATCAGCAAATTTTTCATAGATGCTTTTGGGACTCTCCATGAATTGTATTTATTGCTACATCAATATGGAACATTTCACCTTCTCAGGCATCCACAGCACTATGAGTGGTTTTATCATTAAATTCATTGTTCTATTACTTAAATTGGTAACTTTTTCAAGATATAGTTTTTCACATTGCTAGTTTTTAGATATCTTGAAAAAGTTACCAATTTGGTATGCAATAGTGCAAGAATGGGGTAATGGATTTAAATATAATTTCATTCTTAGTCCAGAAGATCCCTGAATAGGCGAAACGTTGACTGGTGATGTAACAGTAAATAAACGAGTCTCAAGACCTTTATTGAAAAAAAAAATATTTTGTGTGAATATTAAAATACAGGTATCTCTTTTTATATTGTTAGTTCTATCGAATAAAAGCAGATCTTACGTAACCATCACATCACGTTACATCAAAATTTTCACCAGCACTCAATAAAGATGTTCTCATATAACTCACTCTATGTAAGTAGACTTGATTTTTTTTTTTTTTATATTATAGTTATCGGATGTGGAATGACGTATTGGTGTTTAACCATGGACGTGTCTGGCCACCATTTGTAGTATTTCACCATAATCTTTGCTGCATTCATCAAACAGAGGTTTTTTAATTTTGAATACTTGCCAAACATCGATTCACTAACATATCTGATATTCAAGTGTACCCGAATACATAATCTATAAGGCAATATATAAGGATACATATATCCGTTTATATATTTACGTGAATTACAACGCTTTTTATACAAACGCGACACTATGTGCTAATTGGATAATTAGAATATTTAAAAAGGGATTACTAACTATTCAATTTCAACCGGTTTGATTCCTCCATAAACTTCTGAACGTATTGCATTAGCGTAAAGTTATGCAAAATTACATCTCGCTCGAAAATATTCAATTAATTTACAATTTGTCCCAATTGCATTCAATCTGAAGTAGGTACAACCGCAGAAGCCAATGTTCTCAGCTAGAGTCTATAACTAGTTCTCTGTCAACGATTCCAGAGACGACCTAGAGAAACGTGAAGTGCCCTCCAAGGAAGTGATCCACTCCGGGCAGATGACAAAAACGAAGTCTTTGTGCTGTCTCATGCCCAAGATTAAATCCTGTACTCGGGCACCGAGTTTCTACCCCTTAATAATAAGGTTTTTTTTCTTTATGATCCTTTGTGCTAGTGCACAAATTTTCACTCTAGGTTGTCACTAAGTTAGGGGGTGTCTCAAAACAACCATCTTGACTGCTGCGCCCCATTTATGACACTCCCTTTATAAAACTGTAAGCTGTAAAATCCTCCAGCCATTACACGACACTCCGCAGAGGATGGCACTCCTGATTGCCGTAGTGGAAATCGGCCCACGCCCAAAAGGGTTTATTCCGTACTGACTTCTTCCGTGTATGGCAGTCAGCCCCTCCCCCACATATACCATCTATATCTCTTAGCCTATTCTTGGTTTTAATTTTATCTTACATTTACATGGCAGGGATCGAACATATAACAATGTTAACATTGTTTGAGCTGACATCTTCAGGAACTAAAAGCTGAAAATAAAAGAAACTAATAGAACATTATTAGTCAAAGAAATAGTAATGTGTGAACATTTACAGTTATAATTATTACGAATAGTGAGATTTATACCACAAAAATATCAGTTATTTACAATTATTCCAGTTAAAACACAAATCCACAAAAATATTAAATTCTGCCACTTTTAAAAGATGTATTAATAATAGCCTGACATCTTAAATACACTAAACTTTGTTAAAAAATATTTTAATTACATATAATTAAAATATAAATCTGCCAATGACAGAATAGGTGCAGAATTTACAAACAAACAATGAAAGTGTAAAAAAAATAATAGAAATGTTTAAGAATTTGAGCATAGAAAAGGACTTAATCACATTAAAATGTGTTGTGGCTTAATTAATTTGTCATAGCTCAATTACTCACAATGGCATTATATGCTAAATTAGAGGAATTAGACAACCATTCCCATCATGAATAATTACAAACCACTTAGTAATAATTAATATCACTTAAAACTCCTGTTTCCAATAAATCAAACTGGAGATAATACACTAACTAAACGTTAATGAAATGAGATAAGCAGATGCCACTTGATGTATTTGTAACGGCCAAAGCTTGATCATTTATCACTTTTTGGAGAGTTTGAGAAGTCTCCCTTGAAAAACACTTCTAACGATTTAATTTTATAACCCTTATATTTACTTTAAAAATATAAGTTTATATAGAGGGGCTTTATAGCTACGTTGATGTTCTCATTTGATTAATATGTATTTTCTATATTGCTTAATTAGTAATTTATTTCAATTATCTCACCGCCTAACAAATAAGAGAACAAATACGACATGTGACCTGACATTCGGCGAGTTAGGTAGAAAAGCTGATTGGATCAGCAAGAAGTACGCCTTTGTGGTTGAGTGGACTAAATGGAAGGTTATTTTGACCGCGTTTATAAATTACTTTTTTAAAATTAATAAACAATACCATATTCTATAAATATTAAATTATTAAATTTGTAATTTTCAAGCTTTGCTTTTTTTATGCATAACTTCTTTATTACAGCATTTATCTAGGATCAGGTTCAAATTAATAAATATAAATCAGGTTTTTATGAAGCCCGGGGGCTAGTATATAAGTGGTGATGGTATTTTCAATGATTATGCTCCCAAATAGCATTGACCTCTTGGACAGCTGACAGGTTAAATCAACGGCAGAAGGTTTCACTCAACACTGGGCATTGCATATCCGACCTAAAGTGCCAGCTAAGGCCATTTAATAATTAACCATGAATGCATAATGGTAGTTGATACATTAGGTTAATGTAACCAGTAGATAATAATTACTCCATACATTATCGAGCAATCTATTGTCACCGTGTATTTTCAGTACATTATGTATGAGTTTTATGTATTTCCAGGCCTAGCGGACAAACAGCATGCATAATGGAGTGGCCTGATGGACATTCAATGATATCCACGATGGACTATATGTAAGGAATGTTTTTTAATACTTTTTTTTAAAAATATGTTAATAAAAGTTTGATATTAAAATTTTCTTTTATTTTAAACTCAAGTTCTCCGTCAAAAAACGATGTAATGACTAGAAAATATCAAGGAATTATGTCGGCCAATAATGGCTGACTACAACTGGCTCGATTACAATGAAACGAACGGTAATGGCCAGCTGTTTAAAGAATTAGCCCCCGAGAGCTTAAAACGAATCTTCTAAGTTTTAATTACGCCAACGCCACTTACAAAGTGCCATCTTAAGACATTACTGACAGCTACTAACCGTAGAAACACTTTGTGAATTATTCTGTTCTATTCATGTAGTCGACCGACATTCTCTATATTGAATGATGAAGGGACGTATTTCAGTCGCCAGCGACAGAAGCTATAGTAGAATTATCTTCTGAGACACAATTTCCAATAATGACCTCTAATCGGATGGTACTTAAAGAAAGCGCTTCAATGACATCATTTCACCACAGCTATTGATTATTATTGTAATATTGGTTTTATGTGCCAATAGATGTGAAAAAGATATTTGCATGGCTCTCCAACTCAATTCGAAAATCTCTCCCTGACTTGAACTTTCTACATATCCTTATTTGTAAGTTAAAGTAAACGAATGGATCACTTGATTGACCATGGTCTCTGCTATACTGATCACTTGATTGACCATGGTCTCTGCTATACTGATCACTTGTTTGACCATGGTCTCTGCTATACTGACCACTGGATTGACCATGGTCTCTGATATACTGACCACTGGATTGACCATGGTCTCTGATATACTGACCACTGGATTGACCATGGTCTCTGATATACTGACCACTTGATTGACCATGGTCTCTGCTATACTGACCACTGGATTGACCATGGTCTCTGATATACTGACCACTGGATTGACCATGGTCTCTGATATACTGATCACTTGATTGACCATGGTCTCTGCTATACTGATCACTTGATTGACCATGGTCTCTGCTATACTGATCACTTGATTGACCATGGTCTCTGCTATACTGATCACTTGATTGACCATGGTCTCTGCTATACTGATCACTTGATTGACCATGGTCTCTGCTATACTGATCATTTGATTGACCATGGTCTCTGCTATACTGATCACTTGATTGGCCATGGTCTCTGCTATACTGATCACTTGATTGACCATGGTCTCTGCTATACTGATCACTTGTTTGACCATGGTCTCTGCTATACTGACCACTGGATTGACCATGGTCTCTGATATACTGATCACTTGTTTGACCATGGTCTCTGCTATACTGACCACTGGATTGACCATGGTCTCTGATATACTGATCACTTGATTGACCATGGTCTCTGCTATACTGATCACTTGATTGACCATGGTCTCTGCTATACTGATCACTTGTTTGACCATGGTCTCTGCTATACTGACCACTGGATTGACCATGGTCTCTGATATACTGATCACTTGATTGACCATGGTCTCTGCTATACTGATCACTTGATTGACCATGGTCTCTGCTATACTGATCACTTGATTGACCATGGTCTCTGCTATACTGATCACTTGTTTGACCATGGTCTCTGCTATACTGACCACTGGATTGACCATGGTCTCTGATATACTGACCACTGGATTGACCATGGTCTCTGATATACTGACCACTGGATTGACCATGGTCTCTGATATACTGACCACTTGATTGACCATGGTCTCTGCTATACTGACCACTGGATTGACCATGGTCTCTGATATACTGACCACTGGATTGACCATGGTCTCTGATATACTGATCACTTGATTGACCATGGTCTCTGCTATACTGATCACTTGATTGACCATGGTCTCTGCTATACTGATCACTTGATTGACCATGGTCTCTGCTATACTGATCACTTGATTGACCATGGTCTCTGCTATACTGATCACTTGATTGACCATGGTCTCTGCTATACTGATCACTTGATTGACCATGGTCTCTGCTATACTGATCACTTGATTGGCCATGGTCTCTGCTATACTGATCACTTGATTGACCATGGTCTCTGCTATACTGATCACTTGTTTGACCATGGTCTCTGCTATACTGACCACTGGATTGACCATGGTCTCTGATATACTGATCACTTGTTTGACCATGGTCTCTGCTATACTGACCACTGGATTGACCATGGTCTCTGATATACTGATCACTTGATTGACCATGGTCTCTGCTATACTGATCACTTGATTGACCATGGTCTCTGCTATACTGATCACTTGTTTGACCATGGTCTCTGCTATACTGACCACTGGATTGACCATGGTCTCTGATATACTGATCACTTGATTGACCATGGTCTCTGCTATACTGATCACTTGATTGACCATGGTCTCTGCTATACTGATCACTTGATTGACCATGGTCTCTGCTATACTGATCACTTGTTTGACCATGGTCTCTGCTATACTGACCACTGGATTGACCATGGTCTCTGATATACTGACCACTGGATTGACCATGGTCTCTGATATACTGACCACTGGATTGACCATGGTCTCTGATATACTGACCACTTGATTGACCATGGTCTCTGCTATACTGACCACTGGATTGACCATGGTCTCTGATATACTGACCACTGGATTGACCATGGTCTCTGATATACTGACCACTGGATTGACCATGGTCTCTGATATACTGACCACTTGATTGACCATGGTCTCTGCTATACTGACCACTGGATTGACCATGGTCTCTGATATACTGACCACTTGATTGACCATGGTCTCTGCTATACTGATCACTTGTTTGACCATGGTCTCTGCTATACTGACCACTGGATTGACCATGGTCTCTGCTATACTGACCACTGGATTGACCATGGTCTCTGCTATACTGACCACTGGATTGACCATGGTCTCTGCTATACTGACCACTTGATTGACCATGGTCTCTGCTATACTGACCACTGGATTGACCATGGTCTCTGATATACTGACCACTGCATTGACCATGGTCTCTGCTATACTGACCACTGGATTGACCATGGTCTCTGCTATACTGACCACTTGATTGACCATGGTCTCTGCTATACTGACCACTGGATTGACCATGGTCTCTGATATACTGACCACTTGATTGACCATGGTCTCTGCTATACTGACCACTGGATTGAATGCAGTGTGAAAAAGTTGACTTCGTAACTTTTGGTTTTGGTTTTAGTGGCCTCTCCTTTGGTTTTAGTGACAATTATTGATTGTTCAGCCCTGTTATATTATTTTTGTCCCATCTAACTGTTTAATTAATTAGGGAGAGTATAAAATGGGATTCCTCTTCTTGGCCCCTTTTTACTTTTAATCAATTGGTGTTTCCCTGGTCCAGGGTACCATCAAACACCATGTTTTTATTCTTTTTTTTTAATTTATCGTTTTTGAAAATATACCTAAAATCCTGTATCAGCTGGTTAGATATCCGGTCAATTAACTTTTAGTCGATCCGGATTCAGCAATAGGACACAAGCAGATGAACTCGGTCTGTAGTCTATCAGTTCAGTCAAGCTAACTCAGGACGTGGTGAGTTGTAGTCAGTACACAGTGAAGATCGTAGACTTATGGCCGGATACTCAAAGTCAAAATTATGCTGAACTAGGCACTGAATAGATCCAGGGAACTTTGTCAAGAATGAATGTCGTCTTAAGGCGATAAGCATCTTATTAGCTTTCAAGTTCCAAATTTATGACCAAAGTGTTTGCTCTATTATTGGATTGGGTCGTTACCTTTTAGCTCAGCCAGGATAAAGATGGAATACCTTTGTTTTCAAGCTGTACTAAGTAGCTTGTTCTTTATCTTCCCAATCATTTCTATAATCTTGTTTGATTTTGTTGTCTGGATCCCGCCGTCCTCCAGATTGATTAGTTCTTAACATCCTGTTTTCTTCTATTCACTTATAAATGTGACATATAGGTTGTAGAATATATAAAACAGTATTTTTGAAAAAAAAATGTCCGTTTTCTCTTTTTGAGTATATTGTTTTGTTTAACTACGTAGCAACACCTAGCCTCTTTTTGATGTCAATTTATATTTTAAGAACTTAGTAATTTATCATCCTTTGTATACAACTATCTGTATCTCGCTAAACATTCAATCTTCACAATGGAGGGACTGCTTTTATTCCATGTTGACCTAATGGCCTAAACTCACTGTTCCTGGTAAAACTTGGTAGCCTGTATTACTGCTCCTACAACCTTCCATTCTTAAGTAGTTGTACATGTATTAAACCTAAATAGTATCTTATTCTTTAAAAAGGTTTCTTTAGTATTTATACTCCCCTCTCTTCTCTTTATTTATTCCCTTGAAGGATTTTCTCTGGGAAATGGGTCCAATCGGATTTCACTCAGCCTCGTGAGAAAAATTAATTCTTACTTGAATAAAGAAGCAGAGGAATCTGGTCCAGGAAACTACAATTAAGGTGGTTGCGAGGTAGCCTCCCCTAGCACTCACCACCCTCCCCTACTCAGCACCACCAACCAACCACGGTACCTTTGCAAGGGGTCTTGTACCATAGATTTACTTTAAATTTAAAAGTACTTGGATAAGTTCAACTATAATTTCTTTATCTGATAATAGACTATTCTATCTAACTTAGTTCTAACTCAGGCGCTGGTGAACAAAAGAAGTTTCTAATGAAAAAAATCAGAAAAATTACTCTGATTAATTAAGATTAGGAACACTCTTGGGACCATCCAACTGGTATTGCCTCCAAAAAGTATCGACTAAAATACAATTTCAGTTAATCTTATATTTAACCCCCTGTGTGCAGATTTGGTATGGCTAAACAAATTTTGTCTAACCTGTATCAGAAATTAAGATTTGCTAAGTAAACATATTTGTTCTTGCGGCATGAATGAATTGTGGTGAGTACGCTCTCTATCAAAATTATAAATTTAAATCTTTATCGGACCGATGCTCCCTTCTATGTCAACAGCCGTACCCTTCGCGCCGATCTCAACATCCCATTCAAGATGTACCCACCTCTCTAGCTACCAGAACTTCCATTTCCGCCTCCCATCCCCATCCTAATGCTCTATATCCACGTCTCATCCCAGCCAACTAAGAGTAATGCTGAATCTTTGACGATTACTAAAGTGACAAGTGAAGTTATTTCGCCTTTTCCCCAAAAACATTTACCTGGAATACCTGGGTATTGATTAACAAGTCAATTTCATTGTGAATCAAGAAATATACAACAGTGATACACATATATATATATACAATCAAGATATAATAGGATAGTGAAGAAATATGTATGCGAATGGGTATTGTATACTGTCGGATTACATATAATGATAAGCCACAATAATGGTATAATTATTATGAAAGTTCAAAATCTTAAACTGTTTGAAAAATCAAAGCGCTGATCTTGAAAGCTGGTCCTGATAATGTTTCTTTGAAGGACTTAAGGGAAACTTTGAACTGAGGGAAACTTAAGTCTTCCAAGTTAGTTTGATCAGGATCGTATATAAACTTGGTCTCCAAATTATATATATATATTTTTCAAGAATCACAGTTTAGGAATTTTTGCGTGATCTTCGTAATTACGCTTCGTGTTGAATCAGTTGAAAAACAACTGTTGATTTTAGCGCTTCTGAGTTTTATGGCTGAGGACATGGTTACCCTTTAAGCTTTCTGCAGGTGTAGTTTTGGTGTATTATTTTGTCAGAATATATATGTCAGCGTTGTATTTAGAATATAGAATTGTTGTCGATTATTGCACTCCTCATCCAGTCATGATCGACTGATCGCTTCTTCAGGGAATGGTGGGACACGTATCACGTAATACTTTCAAGGTCTGGTATGGTAAACCTCCATCTAGTAATGAAAGAACGGATGGGTACAAAATGGATTTTTGGTCGTGGTTTTATGACCCATACTTCTTACCTGATTCCTTATTTTCCATATCTTCATTTTATATCAAGCCCGCCTTTGATTGATACGAAAGCTAAGATAGATGGATATAAAAATATTTGCTCCAACATATGTATATTTTTTTTTATGTAGAGCCAGAAAGTAGTTTCTCTGCGTTGACATGTGTGACGCTCTCTATAGCTTAATATTTTAGATATTTAAATATTGCAATTAAACAGTATCTAACAACATAAGATCTAAAATAAGAAAGTTCCAGTTTTTCTTTGTCTGTGTTTTTTTCTAGTCTATCAAGTGCCTCTTCAATGTCTAAATAGCTCCAATTAGCAATTATAGAATTACTTTGGTAATGCAAATATTATTAAACTCTTCCTTTATATTCCAATAGGTACAACCTGTTGCTTTTCCTCTTCACCTACATCTGCCCGATGATGGCCATGGTCTGCTGTTACACTGCCATGGGTAAAGAACTATGGGGTAGCAGGTCTATTGGAGAGCTGACTCAGAGGCAAGTGGAGTCGATCAAATCAAAACGAAAAGTAAGTTCAAAGCGAATTGACTTAGTTAGAAAAAGGAAACATAATAGTTATATTCCTATCTAAACCCTTCACTAACATCATATAATTTTAAAAATAGTATGAATCCTCTCGATGACAATAATTACAACTATCGTACATCCATCAATGTTTTGTGGAGTTATTTTCATAATATGACTCTGTAGTTGCGATTAGGTGGTTTTTTTTTAAAGAGCAATTACCAAGGAAAATGAAATAAAAACTAATGAAATTCTCTTGGGTTTTCGGGTGGCTTCTTCATACATTTCGCCCTTCGTGGCAGGGGTCTTCTTTAGAAACTTCTGAATAAGATTATTAATAGTTATGTAAAGACAAAAAAATATATAAATTAGCTAGTTACTAAAAGAAAACAATCATCGATTCTTTAATAAATTAATTTTATAAACCTGTTACTTGATTAATAAATAAAATAAACTTAAAACTAGGAATCATAAACTAATTTGATACAATAGTAATAGAACTAAATCTAGTATTTGAGTATGTTGGACCAATATCACCTTGTTAACTAGGGATAGTGATATTGAAAAGCATAGGAGTAGTTTTTATTCGTCTTTCTCTTCCCGCAGAGGATTACTGCCCAGCTTCACAATTTCTCCAAAATGAAGCGTCACTTCGTCATCATCTAATGTCGAACTTCACGAATGTTTTCAACTGAAGGGACCGCGACACTTCGCCGACAGCTCTGTGACTGCTAATACCCAGAGCAGCTCTAAACCATGTTGGTTTTCTTCCTGAAGGATATAACTGTGAGGGTACGGGTGGGTCTGTTTCTCGAACCCCTTCCGTCTAACCCGTGGAGTTCCTCAGGGAGTGGTTTTGCCTCCGGTTCTTTTTAATATGTGCACGCCAAAATCCTATACTATAGGTGGGAAAGAGAACTCACCGGCTTTCTTAATGTGGGTATAAAAATGGATAGACATCTCCATTTCTTCACCCATTTCAGAAACAAAATTGAAAAAGCAAGACACAATTGTTTGTCCTATTACACCGATTACACCTAGTTTATTATAGCTATACTTGTTCTATATACATTACAATATATCGCGACATACCTTACAGTATATTGTAGCAGTAATAACTCCAGGTTATTAAACTGTGCCTATAGCGATCCTTATTTGTATACACTATGATAGAGGAATGACCAGAACAATACATACTTTTAAGATCTTTGAGGAAAGCAAATGTAGCTCATTGACATAGATGAAGTAAGCAATGTGATTTTATTTACAATAATTATATGAAATATGATCATTGACACATCGCATTTTCAACGAAGGGCTGCTTGCAAATTATAACTTCAGGAGAGCATTCTTTGCTCCTGGCTTGGTGCTCACTCGCAATTTAACAATGGAACCATGTGTTTTTTTTTTTGCTTCCCTCCAGTTTCTTACTTGTCATTAGAAGATAATTGAATGTACCCTATAGTTTTGGTAGAAGGGTGGTTGACCTAGCAATAATATTGATTTCTCTGAAGGCTCGCTAACTCCAGCTTATCCAGAGCTCCTGAGTGATAAGGCTTTATATTCTCCTCAATACCTATATATTATTTTGTCAATGATTTAATTTACATTTTATATTTGCTAGAAATTTTTTTAGAGGAAGTACAATGTTATTAATTAGTAGTTCAATATATTAGTAACTGTAACTGTAAAACGTACTGTAGTAATGGAATAGAGCGGAAGGTATTGTGTGGAATCACATGACAATGCCAACAGAGATCTGGCAGAGGTGCCCTGTCACAAAGAGGGAGCGAGTCAGCAATCAGTGATGAAGTCGGGGTCCCTCGCTCTTGCAGTGTCAGCCTGGCGAAATTGTTATCTGGCCCAGAAAGTACATGTTTTAATGATTGTATAGCTTATTGTTTAATAGCTCAGAATAATGCCTAAAATGTTACGTAATGTAGAATCAAGTTGTTATGAGTGAATGTGTTAGAGTTATTTTCAAGGTTTTAGTAATAAGAAATTGTAATAAGATATACTCATTTAATGCTCTATCTGCTAGGTATTCTACATATTATGGAGAAAAAGTTATAATGTTTAAAATTGTAGTAGTGATCAAATGTACCGCTCAGTGTCAATATATAATTATTCTAGGTCCAACGATTATTAATCCAGTTATTTTACGTTAACAATAAGCTCCCATCTATAACAGCGTAAAAATTAAGAATAACCGAGGAACTCTAAAATCGCTACTATACAATAGAGCATTTTAAATGGTTGCTCTGTTACGGGGAAACTTTTGAAATACCACGTAGAAAAATACTGCACTTGGAAATCAGTGAAGAAGGGTAGGACCTCAAACTCTATTTGAATCCAGTCAGTTGTTAATTGAACTGACTAAAGGTTCCAGAAAAAAAATCGCGAAACCTGCAACCACGTAGCGAAATAAGCCAACAAGTGAGAAAAAAGATAAACAAATAGAAATCTGTGTTTTATTTCTAACTGAGAATAATTGTCCAGGACAATACGGAAAATCGGAAAGTGTATTTAAACCTCTATAAACAAACTTGCTCCATATAAATCCTACTACAAACTTTCTTTTTGTGAGAAATGTTGATGATTTTAATTTACATTTTGTCTTAACAGAATTTTTCACGTGTGTTAATCCTAAATATGTAATACCCTTGTGCAGGAGAACACACTTTTGATCCAACTTGACATATCTGTTTTTTCACAATTGTAAGGATATTTTCGAATTAAATAAGCATCATTGAATAATTTTTACTTCAAATATTCTCCTAGGACGTCAGATGGTTTTCCTTATTTAAGACTTTTCCAACAGAGGTATCTATTTATTTTTTTGTCTAATGTCACCACCATTCCAGGCTTGGGACACCTCTGAAACAGTTCTTAAACAAAATATCAGGAAGAAAAGGACACAGAAAAAAACACATCGAACATTGATAATAAAAAAAATATTTGAGTTTTTCATTTCCCTGCAAACTAAAATTAGTGACATATTTAAAATATAATTGAAAGAATCACCATACGGATCATATATGTGAAGACTTAAGAAAAGAAAATCTGTGTTTTTCATTTCTAATATTCTCCCAAGTAACTACAACATTGGTTAAATGGTTTGCAGAAAAATAATTAGTTTTTTTTATTTATTCCCAGTTGTTGTTGTAAATAAATCTGCTGACTGCCCACAATAAATTTATTTGCCACTAAGGTTTTTGGCAATTAGTGTTACGAGGTTATGAAATGTGAAAAAGGAAACCCGGTAAAAACGCTCACGAAGAGTGCTTAGCTAAAGATAGCATAAAACGAATTAAATACGAGTTATAGTGAGCACAGGCAGAAGCTAAGTGGACTGTATAAGCAAAAAAAGGGGGGGTTCCTACTTTTTATAACTGCATGTATTTATTACTCAAACTTCTTTATTGTGCTAAAATTACAATCTGCATTGTTAGGCAATAAGTAATTAAGATAATTGCTCTTAGTCATACAATATTTACGATATTTAATTGCAACCTGCATATTATTTGTAATAGGTGAAAGGAAATGATTATGGGGTGATTTGGAATTAAGCGGAATAGTTAATAACTATTACCGAGTAAATTCTGTTACACTTCGGTCTTTGCACCGAAGTGTTCAGCATATGGTCTTACCACAGACCTATATAAATAAAAATAGCAAACATGGTTATCACCAGACTCTCCTTGGCCCAAGGCAAACACAAATACATTCATCGACCATGACTTGTAAAGGGCTCGGTCTGAACTATGAGACGTATCTTTTGAGCTGTGTTGCCAACAAGGCCCGCAACAGACTGCCTTTGACAACAAGGAATATACAAATATCCACGACAACTGCGACGTTGTCCTCAAACGTGCTCGCTTTGCAAATCCTTTTCTACTTTCAGTGATCCAGTGCACGCTCTGACGCCCCACTTATACACCCCCATAGGAATGGTGGGAAAATCAATTACAAATTTATAAATAATTGTCGGTACATATTTATTATTGATTACAAATTTATAATTACTTAAAAATTCTATTGTCATTAGCTTATTGCTTCTTTACCCACTTCATCATTGTTTACCTGATGATAATCTAACTGTTGAAAACGTTAATAACAAATAATTTTATAGTTGGCAGACGTGGAATTTATATTTTTATAAAATTAATTAGGTTCGTTTAAGTAATCAATTTTTAATAGCATCTAGAAGAACAGAATTTCCGAATCCTAGTTGAAGTAATTGGAATACTTTTCCATAAAATGTCTCATAAGTTGAATTAGCCTTTCTTACACTAGACTGGTGATACAATAACTACTATACTGAAACGATATTAAGTATATCGATATTATGTTATTTATTAATAAGGAATATTCGTCAATTCGCTATTTGTCAAAATATGTTCATATTTTCTTTTTCAATGTTGCGATTTTCTCTTACTAATCATTACTTAGAGTTTCATTGACAATCTGTGATCTTTGGGAATGTTTTTTAAACTAAGATTTAGCTTAAAGCTGTGGAGAGACAGAAGCTGTTTTATTTCTTAGTATACCTTATTCACACTCCACATTTTTTTTTTTTTTTTTTTTTTTACCCATAGCCCCTTTAAATTTCCAGACAATTATATACAATTGTAGATCCTCAGGTGAATCTATTTACAAATTATTTTGTATTTCCTGTAGCATCACTACATTATATACAGGTTTTGTTATTTTATAGAAATTATATAATGAATAAACAAGTATAATGATATACATTATACGTGACTGGACTAAACTGACTAATAAAGGTGATGGGTCTCACCTTTTTGATCAACCTTAAAACTAACTTACATACTAATTCTTATCCTAATTTTTCCCCGACAGTCTGTTGCCATCGATGTGGGGGGGGGGGGGGTGGTGGGGTCATAGTGTTAAACACTGGGTTTGTCAGGTGCTGCAACGAGTCAAAAAACTTAATGTGTCTCCGGTGGATGAACTCACCCACCGACGGCACACCAAGCAACGGGTGCAGGTCAGCGTTCTTCAACCTCTCGGAAGAGGTATGTCGGACCACTTTTCGCATGATCCCATTCTGGAATGTTGGAGACATTTGGCTGTATTGTCTGTCAAGTGGGTAAATAGCGGGGCACCGTACAGTAGAGCTGGCCGGAGGACACATTTATATATCATCAATTAGAGACGAAGCGACAGGTTAGGTGAAGTTAGCTCCACACTCCACACCATCAATAACTTACCCATATTTGGATCATACATAAATCTTAAAACATGTCACTTAAGTATTTATATTTATCTCCACCTGTTCATCTAGTCCTCCTAAAAGACTGCATGCTTCTTCCATGTCTTGCTTCATTGCATTGGTTGGTAATTGTACCAAAACCTTAGTCTGCAAACTCAATAGTCCCTTGTATGAATGCTTCTTTCCCCTTCTCTGTGTTCATATTTCAATAGATCCTTGACCAAATAAACTATAGACCTTTCCCTATCTTTCTGTTTTAGATTTCTATTTAAAACTATCATATTCACATTTGGATCCAAAAATATAATTAACTTATAATAAATATTCACCTAAAAATATGATTACAATTTATAAGAAAAAAATTTTTTTCATACCAAATAATTTTTATTTTCAGGTAGTTACAATGTTTATTCTGATTGTAATAGTGTTCGCTGTTTGTTGGCTCCCTTACCATCTCTACTTTATATATACTTATCACCAGAAAGATGTTGTCTACAACAAATACATTCAGCATATATATCTCGGATTCTATTGGCTGGCAATGGCAAACGCGATGATGAATCCAGCCATTTATTATTTCATGAATCCAAGGTAAGTATTATGCTTTATTATTGATAATCGATGTTATTTATGTTGTGGATGGATCACCTATTCCGGTGTCTAGTATTTGATTTCGGTACATTGTACTTTCTGAGGGTTTTACATTTACAGACTAAAATGTTGAAAATGAAAGGTAAACCAAAACAGTGATAAAAAAAAAAAACGGACATTTATTTTAATCCCAGTTGAACCTTGAGATTTGATCAGGTATTGGGTAGGTACCATCAGTGTAGCAGTATTAAATATGTTGATTAAATCAATAATACTTCCAATCATTCTTTATTAAAACTAAGTAACAATAAATTAATAAAACGTAATAAAGTGTTTATAGCAAGAGATAACTTGTTTTTGTTCTATTTTATGATTATTTTAAGCACTTTTGTAAGTAGCGTGCTGTCTAATCAGGTACTTCTGATAAGAGCTCCACTTCAAAGAAACTAACACCCCATCCAGAATTTCAAACCTAAAACTTTCAGTAGCTACATTAATTATTTTATCATATTATAGCTTAGTGAATAATTCATTCCACTGATCTCTTATTCTAACAGCCAGTGAATTTTACTAACTCAGCCTGGAATTAGGACAAAAATGTTCTAAGAGCAATGAGCTGCTGGGTTTATTAACTCTTTTCAATAAACCAGTTGATATGTATTTGTAAAATCTATTTAAAAATATTTATAATTTGTAAATTAGTGTGCTAAGATATTTGTGAATGTCCCTTTAGTCCAGTATTTGATATGCTAACAATTGTTTCTTAGGAGGATGGGTCAGGTCGCTCGTGATAGCAACTCATTATTGTGAGTATAAATGAGCAGCTACTTGTGCAAAAAAGTAGTCAATCCGATCACAAAACTGCATAGAGTTAAGTATACCAGCTACCCCAATGCCTCCTCCCTACTATTGTGACAACTTTCTTTTGGTCCTGCCTCCTCTCGAGGTTTTACCCCTGGGATGTTTCTTCAATTAGTGTAGCTTACAATTTTCTCAAAGCTATAATATTGGATTGTGTTTGGTCCTTTACAGAATCAACAGCGCATAATATAGTTTGTAACTACAGAAATTCATCTCAATAAAGCTAAAATATTGTTTCTGAATCATAATAATAAATAAGTCAATCAATTTAAGGGCTACCTACAGTATTAATGTATTTTTATTTTGTAGTTTTATCTTACTATGTACCCATGTGTCTATGGGTTGGTTACAATAACAAAATACCAGCAGATGCAAGTAGCTGAGTGCCTTGACTGATTATCGTTTCCATTTCATGAATGACCGCCCCTTAATTTTATATTGATACTATAGAATATAAGTCGAAAACTGGAAGACAACACATAGCCTTAAATTCAGTCTCATTACCAATCCCTTGACTGGGACCCAACAGGTCTCAGGGGAAAACCATGTTAGGCCGAAAAAAATTGTTTAAGAGTATATGAGGATTTTTTGGAAAATCCTGGCATGAGGAAAAAGGTACTAAGTAGAGATCAAGATGGATGGATAGCTTTTATACTGGCTCTAATTTTACAGTACAATTAATGAAACACTTATATTATCATGCAAAATAAAAAGATTAAGGAGTCCATTATATGTTGTTGTTTTTTGTTTTTTTTAAGGTTTCGAGAATACTTTAGGAAGGCAATTTGCAACTGGGAATGCTTTAAAAGGCAAAAGAATGTTGTCAAGTTAGATGGAGGGGAGACACCTCCAATCAGAAGATTTAGCCATTCGTATTCAAGATCCGGAGGTAGTAAATACATTGTAAGATTGTCAGGCGTTGTTAACTTAATAAATTACTTAGGAATAGCTTAAGTAAAATATATAAATTTATATATTAAGGGCACTTCCTTTAACATTGAACAATCCCTCCCTTTTTATTGCTGGGGTGATTGATTGAATGTTGTCAAAAGTTTACACTATTTCATATATTCATTGATACTTGTCATGCTCATTTCTTAATGAGTTTGTCTCTTTGATATGAACGATTCAGTTTCTGAGGATTGACAAGCACCGCAATAAATCCTATCTAACCAATGCATTGCTGTTTACTAACTCCAATCCAGAGACATAAGACACTTATTATACCCTTGTACTTTAACATTGTACAGGTTGTATTTTCTGGTTATTTAACCCTTTTGCTACTAAGGGTGACTATAGTCGTCAGCCACAAAACGACACACACGCAATCGAGATTATAGTCACGACTACAAGATGCCACCTATACAAAATGAAGTTTTTGTGTCAACCTCTTAATTACGAAAAATTAGAAGTTCCCCTCTTCTCGGCCAAGGAAATATCTACTTATGTTTCCATATTTTAACAATAAAATTTAAGACGTCAGTGAGAGGGGGAGAAGCTAGTGGGGGAAACAGCCGCAGACCGGAATTGTTTAGGTCTGGACGGTGGCTAGGGGTTGTAGCGACCCTAGCCCGCGACGGGCGTCATCTCCCCACCTTGGGGACAACTGCTGCACCCGACAACAGTAAAAAATTAAGACAAGTGCTATCGCTTTGCTTACCTCACTTTGCAAACAATTACAAGGGGATGTATTATTGCAATGTTCGACTTTTTTCGACATTGTTTTGCATTGAACCCTGAGACCCAATTGTATAATTATACTCAGTTAGTCGTGAGTCGGATATATCAGAGGATAGGGACGAAGCGTATAAGTGATAAAATTATCAAATGAATATAAATAATATATCAGACGTATGGTATCACGAAGGTGTAACTGATTATTTTTCTAGCTTGTATAATTTACTCCGATTTCAATTTATTTTTATCAATTTGATCCGTACCAGAAAATGATTAGAAACATATAAAATTAAAAAAAATGTGGCATAATGGATTGCAATCGGAAGATGATAGAATTACTTCGTACGAAAGAATTCAAAGGAATATATTGAGTTCCTCAGAATCCTGAGAACCAGATTCGGTAAACCCGGAAAAAAATATATTGGATATTACATGGACTACCGAACCGGCCCGATCCAAAGATCATAAATTTTCGAGACGAAATTCCGGAATAAGAGTACTTACTAATTAATTACTTCGCGTCAATTCTTGGCTATCTCCTGTTGTTCTGCTCGGAGAACTTTGTGGAGTTTATCGTCGAAACAACAAATGATTATGAACAATCCGAAATATTCACGAGAAACTCCTCTTGCTGAAATATTTTGTTTCCTTTGTATAAAGTTGTTAATGTCACGGAACAAAAAACTATCTGGCATTCTGTGAATTGGTCAAATGATGAGCTGTTGAGAAGTCGATTTTTTCCTCAAATAATATTAAGGGACCTATTTTTATATTTACTAAAAATATTACATTTAAATACTAATGATATGCAAGCAAAAAAACGTAGCTTATTTAAAATTAGAGACATTAGTGGCATACTTAGTGAAAGCATTAGGAATGCCTTATACACTCTGGAAAATGCGTCTTGAAAGTTTGCTGTTATATAAAGGCAGAACGTTCTACAAACAATATATTCCATCAAAAAAGGAATAGATTTGGGATTAAATCTTTTGTGTTAGCCAAGAAATCTGGATTTGTTCAGAAATTTATTAAATTACGACGGACCCCTCTCCAATATTACCTACGCAAGTGAAAATATTGGCAAATCTGGGTATATTTTTGTTCAGTTAAGAAGGCCATTAGACAATAGGCATACAATAGCTGTCCAGTTTATTTTTTTACCAAAATGGTAACGCAGTAAAAATACACATCCGTGCGTGCAAATTTATTTTTTTAATATGTTGAAAGGACCTAAATGAATAGTTAGAAACCAAATTTGCAGATTCAAAAGACCTACGCGTCCGGCGTAATAGCCTAAAAAAGGGAGATTTTTGGAATTTTTTCAGTTGTTACAGAATATCTTCATAAGTATGCGCCTGACAAAATAGTTTGTCTTGTTCCTTTAAAAGTAAGTGAATCTGTCTACAATTCGAGACCAAAAAGAGCTCCATACAACCATTGCTTTCTATAATACATCTCTTCAAAAATTAACCATTTTTTAAAAAAAATGTCTTTAAAAAGTGAAAACTTTTCGTTATCGTCTCTTATTTTGTGAAATATCGTCAAAAATATTCGTTCTACGAGACCATTCATGAAGAATAAATTTGAAATCAATTTAATTAGCTTAAAAAGTGTATTCTGAGAGAAATACAAATATATTTACAGAAAGCTACAGAGCTTCTTGTGTAAAAAGACTTCTTTTTAAAAAAGCTTTATCTGGGATAATACAAATGTACAATTAGATATGGTTGTAAACTAAGAGCAAACTAGCCACATGAATGCCTGAAGGGAATCGATCCTCTGGCTTATGCCTAGGGGTATTTATGTGTGTAGGGAAATGATAACAGTAATGATAATAGCACAAATAATACTGAACGGTCGTGGGAGACAGATATTCAGAATGGAGGTCTGGGAAAGGAAAATAAGTTATTGATAATTACAATAGAGCTCAATATATGTTAAGTGATGCAGTTCTTAGGATGTTATTTATAAACGTACCATTTTTTAATGATAAGATACGAAAAAAACTGCTCAAGTTATAATTATGAAATTTTGATTAAATTCTAATTAAAAGAATAATTATGAAATACAGACCCGGTGTACATAATCCGAAGAAATGATTGTACTCAAAACTGTATTATTAAATTGTGTTAGAGCGCTGTAAGGATAGCAAAATTGCACCCTTGGATAGCCTTACCTCTATAGCACCAACTCTGGAAATTTCGCTGCCTTCAATCCAACTCAATTATTTTTCTTAAAGAAAAATAACTGCTGAGCTGTATTATTAAAATTTAAAATAATTGGTTGAATAAATTATTTATTTATAAAGGGGAATTTGATAAATAACTCCGAATGCCCTTTTGACACTAATTTATTGATAACATTATCACAACAAAACACATTTAATCTGGCAATTCCAGAAACATTAATCAGTTCAAGTCAATCACATAGAATATCAAAAACCATGGTTTCATTTGATTCAATCTAGCTCAAGAAAAACCTGAAAGGACTTGATATCAAAAATAAATACAAATATATTATATCATGTATTTTAATACTTATATATGGAATAAATAAAATGTCTACAGAACCCTATGACTGCACTTACAATTTCATAATTTTTGACACCCCTGGCTGGGGAAAAGAGTCAAACGAAGGACGTGCCACCACTTCACTGTCAATGCTCGTAGGGTTAACCAGTCCTCAGTGATGAAATAATTTTCTTCGTTGTCTAGAATTCTGCAGCGTTCAGACACGATGACAGAGCACGTCAGTCCAGTTTGAGAACTGGAGATTTCTTGCACTTGCTGGAGATTTCGAACAGAAGCAGCTGTTGAGCGGGATACATGGTGGTGGTGATGGGGATTTCTGAGAATGAATGTCGGGATTGTCACTCGGGGACTGCCTAATCACTCTAGCCCTGGTGACAAGTGCGGATTGTTCAAGTCTATAACATGGACAATCGTTCCATGTCGGCGTTAATATCTGACTCCATTTCTGATAGGTGTGCGCCCCGACAATGCACTATGTTCAAGAGAAGATGTACAGAGGCTTCATAAAGAATAAGTCAAATTTTCAGAGTTCGAACAGAAGCAAAGTATCACTTAGTAACGGTCGCGAAAAGACTGGTTGGCCCGTGCTAGGCGCCTCCGTTAAATATCTAACCAGCCTGTCTAGAAGAGGCTAAAAAAAGGTTGGTTAGTGCCTGCGTCCCTGCATGTGTTAAGTAATTAGCCGGGAGGCTGAAAGGGTTACTCAGTACCTGCGGTTTCTGTGCAATGTGCTAAGGGTATCCCGCAGGCCGGGAGGCTGTAAGGGTCTCTTAGATTTGTGACAGGTGTAGACCCGTCTAGTGTTACTTTGCATCTGCCTTTCTTTATTGCTAATTGATTTATAATAATTTATTTATGTTCAATATATTTAGTTCATATTATTTTACTTTGCTTACAATATATATGCAATAGAGTATAGGGTGATTTAACTTATTTAGTTAGAATCACTACAATGAACTTTGTTTTGCTTACTGGCATAAACGAGTGACTTGAACACTTTATCGTAATCGGTAGGTGGGGCGCGGATGAATGGGAGGGTAATGATTTTTGACCGTTCAAAATCAAGCTCATCAGTCACCTGCTCCATAAACTCATTCCATCCTGGAATATTGGGGGGTGTTCGATGACTTCTCATCTAACCACAATATGTCTGGTACTGAGGGTGGTATTTCTTTTAGGGACATTTTTCCCTTTTCTTTTAGTTTCGAGTCTACATCTCTTCAAAGAGCACCGTTCCAGCCCTTCAAGAGACTCATCACGTGACTAACTGCGTTACAAAAGTGAATTTTTCTATTCAAAGTGTTAATATTCATTTTCGCTTCCTACCGAAGGTAAAGAATCTTTTTATTCGTGCAGAAAATGTCTTACTCGTATTTTAACCATCAAGGGACGAATTCAGTTCCATTTCAGTCTGTCTGTTTGTTTGTAGTCAAATCTATGTGACTGTCTTACCCCTCTAGCGTTCAACAGACTTTGATGAAATTTTCATCGATTGTTTAGGTTGGTACCCGTATCAGTTTTATTAAATTCTACTGTTGTGGCCACCTCTTAATTATGAATAATTATAAGTTCCCCTCTTCTCGTATCAGACCTCGTATCTATGTCATCAAATGAATATCAGAAAATATGTATCTTTGTTCAATATGTTTAATAAAGGTTATGACGTCAGAGAGAGTGGGGGGGGTGGAGCTAGTGGGAGGGACAGCCGCAGGTAGGAACCCATCCCCACCACACACAGCTGTCCGCCTATATAAGAGACCAGACTAAACCGAATTACGGCACAACCACAAATGGCTCCATCCGAGCCCATAGCTACTAGACCTAAACCCATACCTCCCTTAGTCATGGGTAAATTGAATAGCTATGACTTGACCAGGCTCTTAAAAGAGTACATAGTCACGGGGTACCACATAGTCCAAGGACAGCAAGATACGAAAGTGTTTTGTGCCACGGAAGAGGCCCTCACATCCACAGCCGCCGCTCTTAAAGCTGCTAACATCGCATATCATACATATGCCCCGAGGGGAACAAAACCGAACAAGAAATTTCTTCTTCACGGTTTTGACTTAACCCACCCTATAGAAGAAATTGAGGAGCACATTAAAGCAGCAGGTGGGATAATTTCGGTATACAGACTACGTAAAAGTGACCATAATGGCGCCAAAACGGATATTGAGCCAGTCCTTGTAATAGGTGACTCAACACTTACTGTGGAAAAGCTTAAGCTAATCCGCCATGTCAACAACGTGCTCTTCCGGGTCAGCACTTACAATGAAAAACGCGGCATTCCCATGTGCCAGAATTGTCAGGAGTATGGCCACACCCGGCGATACTGTTTCAAATCGCCGAAGTGTGTGAGATGCAGTCAGCCTCATGACACTAAGGAATGCCCAAGAGACCAGGCGGTACCCCTACGCTGTGCTAACTGCGGGGAGGGACACGTGGCATCTTACCAGCAATGTCCATATAGGCTGAAGTTGATGCAGGCAATAGAGAATAGACGCCAGGCCCAGCAACAAACTATTGCATCATCTAGGGACAAT
Organism: Acanthosoma haemorrhoidale; assembly: GCA_930367205.1. Lineage (NCBI taxonomy): Eukaryota > Metazoa > Arthropoda > Insecta > Hemiptera > Acanthosomatidae > Acanthosoma > Acanthosoma haemorrhoidale. The sequence continues at coordinate 25,627,635 of OV884014.1, forward strand.
AGATATGCTCCGGCTCCCCCACCCCCACGACAAACTGCTTCCTACGCGCATGCGACCAGTGGACGGCACCGATACACGGAAGAATCTCCCGCGCCCGCGACTACATCCAACTCCACTATGGACACCATGCTCAATATCTTGGGCACCTTAATAACACAATTGACCGGCCTCATTGAAAGAGTCCTTACAAAACTCGATGGACCAGCATCAAAATGATTGTTGGTCATCGCATTTTAAATTATAACGTTTGCGGCCTTAGGCCCAAACAAGGCGATGTTGAGGCAATATTGCGTTGTCATACCCCAGATGTAGTAATACTAACGGACACCAGGCTAAAGAAGGACTGTCACTGTCGCTTCCCAGGCTACTCTACCTACCGGCAGGACACTGAAACGATATCAGGGGGCGTAGCCATTTTAGTCAGGCAGGGAGTACCTTGCAAACGCCTGAACCCAGTGGTGCCATCTGACGGCAATCACTATATCGTCACTCTCCAGCTACGATTGAAGACCAACATCGTTGTGACTGGCATCTATAGGCGACCCAGGACAAACCTAACGACAGCCCGGCTCATCATCACCCAGAGTAGCAAAATTAAAAGGCACGTAATAATTGGTGACCTCAATGCCAATCACAGCTGGTGGAGTGGTACAACACCTAATGCTCTCGGCAGGCACATCGTTAAAACGCCGTTTACGGTGATTCACCCAGGTGTACCGACATTTAGACAACACGGCAACCCAGACAGGACCTCCACACCAGACCTACTTCTGACACAACAACCTCATCGGGTCACCGGCTGCTCGGCGCTCGACTTTGCATCATCTGACCATCGACCAGTTCTCTATGAGCTAGAAGGCGATATTCCGGAGCCACCTGCTACCAGATATGACTTCAGGGAGGCCAACTGGGCCCAATACAAGCATCTCATTAGTGCAGAGTTGCCCCCAGTTGCGCCACTCCGCCATACTTGGGATGTTGACAGCGCCATCTATCAGTTGCAGGATACCATTCTCCGAGCTGCTGATATCTCCATACCGAAGTTCGCCCCGGTACCGCCTTCCCTGAGGAAGCCACCGGAACATATCATGCAACTGATACGGCAACGAAACAACATTAAAAACAGGTGGTTCCGGACGAAGAACAAAGACCTGAGGCCTGCGCTCAACGCCCTAACCACACAGATCACGTCTCTCATGATCCAATGGAAGACCACTATGTGGGGTGACCGACTACGTAGTCTACACAGCGGCTACAAGGCGTTCTGGCGGCTGGTGAAGACATCAGTCACGAAGAAAAATACGGTAAGACTAACAACTAACGGACTATTCATTACAGCACCGGAGCAGGCCGACATACTCGCCGACCACTTGAGAGGGGATAGAGTTAGCGAGCCAATCACAGCGCCCGATCATCAGCGGACCCCCACCCCAACCTCTATATATACCTCATATCACCAGGTTTCGGCGATCATTCGTCGCACGAGAGGCAACAGGGCACCAGGAGACGACAACATCCAGAACGTCCTTCTGAAAATGCTGCCACGGAAGGGGATTTCTCACATAGTGAACATCCTGAATTCTTCACTACGACTTCACTATTTTCCCCAGACGTGGAAGCATGCTGTTGTCGTCCCGCTGTTAAAACCAGCCAAGTCAGGATATGAGCCAGCTCACTACAGGCCAATCAGTCTGCTGACCCAGCTATCGAAAATCTACGAGCGGATTCTCTACACTCAACTGACCGGGCACTGTGAAGCTCACGACATCGTTCCACCTCAGCAGACTGGCTTCACCAAGGGACTCAGCGCGGACTGCAACCTTGTGAAACTGCAGCGGCACGTTGCTACGAACATGCGCCACAACAAAGTTACCGCGCTGATCTCCCTTGACTGCACGAAGGCATTTGACTCAGTCGACCATCGCACTCTTCTGCAACGCCTGACCGACCACGATTTTCCAGAACAACTCAAGAATATCATGTCCTCCTACCTAGCAGGCAGAACATTTTCTGTACGAGTCGGAGCCTCACTAACCACCAGAAGAGATTTCGTGGTCGGAGTTCCTCAAGGGTCGGTGCTGGGACCCCTACTCTTCAACATATACACCGCGCACATAGTAGGAGCTTCGTACTCAAATTGTGAGGTAGCGGCATATGCGGACGACATAGGGGTCTACAGTACCAGTCTCAACCCGACGAGAGCTCTAAAGGCTGCAGAGGGCGCTAGTCAACTGATCGCTGATAGGTTGAGAGCTGTCCACATCCAAGTGAACCCAGCTAAGACTCAGGGGATCCTCTTCTCTTTCCAGCATGGGAAAAAGAAGCGGCCACCCAGCTTTACTTTAGATGGGACTGAATGCAAGCTAGCAAACAACATCTGCTACCTCGGCATCAACCTCGGTAGACACATGACATTCGGCACACACCTAAGGAAGAAGTTAAAACGAGTCCGGAAGACGTACTACTCACTACAACATCTCATCACCAGCCAGGCCATATCACTACGACTAAAACTCCTCATCTATAAGAGTGTCCTGAGGCCAGCTCTACTGTTCGGGACACCTCTCTTTCGATACTTACATACCAGCACCATCACCAGTCTCCAGAGCTTTCAGAATAACATCCTGAGAACGGCACTGTGGCACACTCCTTTTCGCGACATGAAGGCATCCGACATGCACGAGAAGTTTGAGCTCCCCACCATCACCGAGGCCATCAGACGACGACACGTAAAATTCTTTGACTCAATGAAGCACAACCTCAACCCGCTCTTCCGAGAGATGACACCACCACCGCTACCGGCACGATGGCAACTCACAAGATCGGGTAGAGCAGAGAAGATGATCGACATCACGACACTGACCGACTGACAACAAGCCTCTAAGGGGCACCCTCACCCTGATCTCAAACTAACAACGACCTCACTACATGCCTAGAGTGACTCTAGGCCCAGCCACCAGTAGACTCTCACTACTGCACCGACTCAACTAACCTCCACCGAGGATTCCTACATCCCTAACTCCTCTCACACCACCTTCAAGCAGGTCCTCCTGATACAAGGTCCCTTTTATCCCAAATATGATATATTTTTCCTATTTTTCCTACATACTAAACTTCGATTAAGAGAGCTTCGAAAAAAAAAAAAAAAAAAAAAAAAAAAAAAAAAAAAAAAAAAACGAATTACCATAACGAACCGGACCGTCACTTGGAACACTACTCTATCCTCGGAACACTACTCTCTCCTCTATCTCTGCACTGGCGCCTGCTGCTCTACTCAAAACCATGGACTTCTCATTCAACTACCTCTGCATCTCTCTCTCTCCAAGCCTGTGTTTTAGTCCGGCGTTGTCAGACCCCACACCTTCCTAGTGGGAATCTCTGTCTTCGTCTCGCTAAAACTAGCACCTCCTTGGGAGAGACCTCTCCCTCGTGGACGACGGTTGCCGTGGCCCTACAAACTTACCTCGTAGCGTCTCCCATGGCAATCCAGTCTGCTTCTCTCCGGTTCACACTCGCTTTTGGGATCCGGACGGTTTTCGCCTACCCTTGGACACCGAGTGTGAATGCGTGGTCATTCCAAGATCACATAAACTACCTATAAACCTACCCTGTACCTCTTCTCCTGAACATAGTGCTTTGTCGGGGCACACACCTTCTAAACATCTTATGGAGTCAGATCAAAGCGAATTAGGTTGCCGCCGACTAGGCCGGGGGTTCGGATTATGGGGCACAGTGGTCAAACTATTTTTGTCAAAAATCGGCGCACAGAGAGAGCTGTGTGAGAAGGGGCGTGGCAGCCACCTTTCTCATCCCCAAATCTTTACTTAAAATTCGATGTATTGAGCTCCAAGTCACTCCAGATTTCTCCGAAACTTCTTAGATGGTCCACAGTTAATCTTCTAAAATGATTTCGCGAATTTTGTCCACATTCTCGTTGGTTCGGGCCGTCGATGGATGTCCAGAGCGAGGTTTATGGTTAATTGACATTTAACACGAGAAACCCACTCAAACACTTCAGTTTTATCCATAGCATTATCCAAGTAGGTCGCTTTTAACATTTCATGAGTTTCTGTGCCTGGTTTCCCAAGCAAGAAGCGAAACTCCACCAATATTCACAAAAATCAACCATCACAAAATCGACGAGCGCACAAAACAACTGTAACAAATAAATTAACACAACCAGAACGGAACCTTTTCCAGGGACAATACTTGGCATTCTGACTGGTGAAAAGTTGCTTTATGGTCCTGCTGGCAAGACCCGGGACTAAAAAAGCTACGTAAAATACATCACCGGTTTCTTAGCGGAAACCACTTAATGAAACGGGTGTAACTATAAACTAAAATACAGGAATAAATTTAACAATTATTTACTCATTATATTCCAGTCTGACAATTGAAACGAAATAATATACTCTATCTAATGAAAACCATTAGTTTGATACAAAAGAAAGAAAAGAAGAAGGAAAAAATGGCAAGCATGTAAATAATATAATAACCAAATTGTTCCCAAGTAGCAAACTTCTGTTTGGATGGTGAGGAGTTGTTGGAATAGGAGTGTTTTGAAGGTACGTAGTCGATATTAGGAGATAGGGAATGGCAGAGGGCGGAGCAAGGAACGAATGATCATATGCTACCGTTTTGTGGGCAGGAATAAAAAGGTCAGGGACGGAATCATGTGTTCTGGGAGTAGACTGAGCATTTGAACTGTAAAATATTGTCTGCATAACGAAGGTGATGAGAATTGATGGTTTGGAAAAGGGATGAGCAGAGAAAATATTGTGCACGGAAATAGGGGAAGAGCCACCCTAACTTGGCATAGGGGTGAGATACATGAGAGTCTAATCTAACAAAACAATAATATATATACAAATATGTATATATAATATTATCCCATTATATATGTATATAACTAGGAAAAACTGTTAGTTTATTCGATTCTATAAATAAACTGTGGTGCATTACTATTAAAATGAATATAAACATATACAATTGTATAATACTTATTATTTATAACATTTAAGGTACAGCAGATGATTTATCTGGATCAGCTGGCAGAAAAGGTGGCCACCAGCTAGTTGTAAGTTACCAATCTCGGAAAAACAACAACATCAGTATGTCACAGTGCCGACTAATCAGCTGAGACTACAGCGATCCTATCAGGGCCCTGCGAGTGGGCTCATTACCATCAACAATGGTCACTGATAACTTGTCCCCATGGACGGAGATCAAAGACCCTAACTTCATCCATGCCAATACTATATACTAATAATGATTTTATATTTTTGTAATTTTCTTTACTGCACTAATGTTTTTTAAAAAGTTATCTCTGGTTGGATTATTGTTACAATAATGAAATGAGTATGCATTGATAAATTTATCCAGATATTAGATGATTTTTATTCTAGAGTGACAACAATTAGCACCTAGAAATACAACGATCCAATATTATTAAAATAGAGCGTATTTAACTTACCTATAGAAGAAATTCATTAATCTTGAGGGGGAAAAAGTGGTTTGAAGTAGTGGTCATTTTAGTGGCCAAGTCATTTTGTATTCAATTTAAACATCTCTCTATGAAGTTATGAACTTTTAAAGCTAAAGCTAAGGATCCTTTAAAAAATATCAATAATTAAACATAAAAATGTTCCTAATAAAAAGTTCATTATTCCAAGTCACATTTTAATACTATTTCTAAACCACACATAATATAATTTCAATGTTGCCACATTTCAGTATACTATATATACACTTACAGTAATAAATATATATATATATGTATATTTTTGAATCTAGAATAATATTTTTCTTTATTTCTATAAAATAATGATACTCGAATGATTAATAGGTTACTTGTAGGCCTCATTGAATAATCTTGTCCTGATTGTAATGAATTTCTTTTTCGTGCATGGGAGATTTCATCAACTCTAAGTGGCTACAACATTGCTATAATAAGTAACAGTATATCAATAATAAAAGAGAATACTTATAAATTTACTGTTCATTAAAATGAGGTTATATTTCTTTCTAGTAATTATTTTCCATAAACAAACATGCAATATTCTAAAAATAATATCATACATTGTATTTTTTTCTTACCAATAATAACATTTATTATGGTTGATGTCCAGATGTGATCTTTGAAAAAATCTGTACGAATTTTAATTTATGTAACTAATTATTATTTACTAATTAATTTGGAACATACAGATATTCGGATTGTACATATATGTTTGAATCATGTTACTTCAGTCCTTTTCGTCAACTTTCAAGCTCTATCCTTCGCCATGCTCCTCTTTAAAGACTGAAAACTGAATGTATGCTCGCTTTGTCTTTCATCGTTCATTACCAACTTATATTTTTTCTGCACACCAAAAGGTGTTTGCAGCCTCAGCCCGCTGTTGAATACAACTTGTATCTCTCCCTCGTACAAAGATATTTTCCTCTCTGTTTCTGACTCATATTTAACCTGACATATTTTCAAGTTTGGATCCAAATAAAATAAAATAAATTTATTTTTCACAAATATCAACCATAAAAATCTCATATACACACTATACAGCGAGTCATACTCAAAACTGGACAGCATACTCTGGTAGAAAATACTTTTTTAGTTTTAAATTAATTTTATAATCTTTGATTATAAACTGACTATCCTTTGATTTCATTAAATACTCAGTTCTCATTACATTTTGTATTCAATTTAAACATCTCTCTATGAAGTTATGAACTTTTAAAGCTAAAGCTAAGGATCCTTTAAAAAATATCAATAATTTAAAAGTGCAGAGATTAACCTAGTCATTTTTGAAAATTAAAGTAATACTAGTCAAATTATAAGTCAATTTTTTCACCAACCAATGTTACAATTTTTATAAGTTATTATTTTATTTTATTTAATAAGAAGCAAACAAGCAATCATGTTCATCAAATTGTTATTTATAACTTTAAAGATGGAATTATGGCTATAAATTAAAATAAATTTGATGAAAAGTTCCCACATTTTGAATCACTCAACTTTCCCTTTGATTGATTTCATATTTCTACTCTTATTTTCATATTTTATTAAAAATAAAAATCTGGAGAGTTTGCTCATAAATTGTGTTGATATTTCTAGCCCTTGATCCCTTCCCTGAGCCATTTTTAAAAGATTTTGGTAAACTGTAAAGGCAGGGTCAATCCTGGCACTTTTGAATTTCTGCTATGTTTCAAGCTATATTAAAAGCTGTGTTCAGATTAAGTTGCATCTACAGTTTTCTAGATGAAGCTGCTGTCAAGTTTTGAGCATGAGCTGGTGTACAATCAAGATTTAAAAAAAATATGGCATTAAACCATTTTAAAAAAAAAAATGAGAATTTTTATTATAAAAAGCTGTTACTTAAATGCAATGAATATTTATGATTAAATTTTAATGTAGCAATTTAGATAACCACATAAATGCTCCTTACTTCACATCCTTGAATAAAATTTACACTGGTAAAGTAAAGGTCACTCAGTGTGTAAAATACCTGCTTTTAGTGTCCTAAAAAAATAAAAAAAGATGTATTCAAATATTCTTGAACAAGAAAAGAACTTTCTTTGAAAACTTGTCTTTCATAAGTAATATGCTCATTATGTTAGATTTACTTAAATTATGTATACTTATATTAAATGTATAGAAACATACATTCCAATATGGTGTACATTATGACATATATTTCATCAAGACATGATAATAAGTATCTTGGAAAGATGTATATTTCTACTAAAATTAAAAAGGGTTTTGAATATTGTGAGCTTCAAAAGTTATTTGTAACTGTAATAATTTAAACATAGATATTAAGGTCAAGTTTTTATTAAAACCTCTAAGGTTAATAAGACAGGTGAAAATTTCATACAGAATTAGGGAGCTTTTACTTGTTTAAGTTTTGAAGTTTTAATTTTTTTATATGGCTGATGAAACTTTACGTGCATACATTGTATGTTGACTATACTGATAGAAAATATTGATGTTTAAAAAAGTTCAAGATGTATACTGTTTATCGGCCTTTACAAAGTCATTATTTACTGTAAATAAACTATTAAGGGTATATTCCAGCTATATTACCTTCAATGGAATGGTTTGTAAATTTTCTTCAAACTGTTCAGTCTTGTACGAACTATTTGATGGTGAGTCGGTCTCGATGTATTTAAAAGATGGAATATTTTAACTTTCATGATTATTTATTTATAAAAATGATTTTAGCATAAAAAAAAATGTAGTGATGTTAGGACATAAGTAAAAATGACTACCGCCATGTGGTTAAGAATAAGTGGGGATGTGTTGCAGACACTTCTAACCTAGCAGTAATAATCACACCGAATTTGACAGGTTATAGTTTAACACTTGGTGCAAAGTGCAGGATGGGCAACAATTTTGGTGGATAAGAAGGGTCGAATCGTGTTTGCTTCCAAATTCAAAAATGGTATTAAACAGCTCGCCTCAGGATACTTTTAACTTACTTCTACACTCCTGTTACTTGAAAAACTTGTGTGAAGTTACTTTACTGCTGATCTTTACTAAACCATCATCATTTGGCTCTCCCCCCTAATCCACAGTCCTCTATAGTACTTTTGTATGATACTTGTGGTTGAGTAAAATCTGGTGCTAATACAATAATAAACAGATATATTAGGGCAATGGAGTAAAACCACTAAGTCACACTAATATCTAGCAATACATTAGAGTATAAAGGGGTAGTAGGGGGGTTCTTAAACTCAGAATATCAATACTGAAATTTGGTGAAAATTTGACAATAAATTGAATTTGAGGTGCAGGGGGAAGGATAGGGAGGAAGTAGTAAAATTTAAAGTTTATACTTTTATAGTATTTTTCCTGAGGCACTAAACAAGGTCTATGCCAAATTTGGTGTGAGTTTGACAGTAAGCAGGAAAATCAAGGGATAGGGAGTAGAAAGGGGTAAAATGTCAAAATTGCGGTCCTTCCTATGTTATTTGCACTATTTGCACCAAATGTTAAACTATATCCCTGCAATTTGGTGCGAATGCTAATGCTAGCTTAGAAGTATCTGAAACACCCCCCTACTTATTCTTATCCACATACTTTATATGACATGTTGTTTTTTAAGTGGTATAGATCTGATTCATTAATAAAAGTATGTGTATACTATTCTCAATAAATGGACTGATAAATCAGAGAAAATCAACTAAACCAACACTTTTTTTCAGTCTTGACAAATCCGTCATTCAGACATTAAATTAGCCAACTATATCTTCACATTTTTATGACATTTTGGTGGAATCAATGATCATTTTGTGTTTAAACTTATTACATGTAAAAAATAGTCTCTGTATATTTCTTAAATCTTATCTATTACAGCTGTTATGTATTGTTCTTAAAAAAAAAAAAATTATGAGAGCGTAAGCTATTGAAACTGACATAATGAGAAAGAAATAATATTTTCACAGTCCTAAGATGTCTCATGTTTAATTTCTTTGGTATTTCCCAATATTATGGACAACCAGCGAGGAGCCTGTAAGTAATTTGCTTGACTGCTGGGTTAGAATGTCCAGGTAATGAGAAAATACTGTTATTAATGTATCCTGTACGTAAAAATTAATATTTCTGTGTGTTTAAATAATGTTGTTAAAGATTAATGCCGTAATTTTGTTGTGGTTTATAACCCTACTATTATTAACAATTATTAGCCAAAGAAACATAAATATACTGGCATGCTCGTGACATTTTGGTTATGTGGCTGTTATGGACATAAGACTGAAAGTTTCTATTCACATGTTGTGGTTCTTAATTTTGAATATATTAGAACCAAGTATACTTTTAGAAGTTTCTATCCTTAATTGACACAAGAATCAATGATCATTTTGTGTTTAAACTTATTACATGTAAAAAACAGTCTCAGTATATTTCTTAAATCTTATCTATTACAGCTGTTATGTATTGTTCTTAAGAAAAAAAAAAAAAAAAAAAAAATTATGAGAGCCTAAGCTATTGAAACTGACATAATAAGAAAGAAATAATTTTTTCGTAGCCCTATGGTGTCTCATGTTTAATTGTTTTGGTATTTCCCAATATTATGGACAACCAGCGAGGAACCTGTAAGTAACTTGCTTGAATGCTGGGTCAGAATGTCCAGGTAATGAGAAAATACTGTTATTAATGTATCCTGTACGTAACAATTAATATTTCTAGGTGTTCACATAATGTTGTTAAAGATGAATGTTGTAATTTTGTTGCGGTGTATTATCCCACTATTATTAACAATTATTAGCCAAAGAAACATAAACATACTGAAATGCTCGTGACTCTTCAATCATGCAGCACTAGCTCAGTTTGTATTGCACCCATTGGCCAGCATACTTTTTTTTTTAGTTTAATAATTAAATGTAAATCCTTTCAATGTTACATTTAATCATTGATTTCTGGTGTAAAAAGTCATGCTAACATTCACTGACATTTATTAAAGTTGAGATTAGAGATTTTTCTAAGTAAGCCTTTATGTGAAGCATGAGTATCCCATTAGGATTAAGTAGAACAGGTTACATAAATACATACATGCATTACATACATACAAGTAAATAAAGTACATGATTTACTACTTCTTTAACTTTTATTAAACCATTTTTCTTTTTTCTTGTTAATTTGCAGTTAAAAAAATCAAAAACTGTCTTGAATATTTGGTTGTGAATTAGCTTTATGCTGGGGTGATAATCATTGCATGGTATGTAAATATCATTATATTAATATTTATATGCTCAGTAACTACAGATAACAAATATTTTTCCTTTGATGGTGTTTTTCTTGATTTGGCTGGCTCATTTTAACCATACCATCTGTTCTATTGAAAAAATGAAAGAAAATCTTTCAAACTTTAATAAACGGTGTATTTATTTTAATACAAACTCCGATAATGATGATGTTTTGATTCATTATTTGTCTATTGAACAACTAAGTTTAGCTTTCAGCTTAGACACAATTCAGATATTATTTATTTGTTTGTGCAATGATACTACTTTTGTATGGTATTTAAGTAAATGAATATTATTTAAAAAACAGAAAATTCTGCGGAAAAGGAGAGACTAGTAATAGCCTTCTTGAAAGCCATAGAGGACTGTTTCTACAACATAATAGAGAGGTTTGAAATAAATAGTACAAAAACAAGGCTAGAATAGACAATTCTGGGATACCCTCTTTGCAAGCAATGAGATTACTTGCCAACAAGCCCTTGAAAACCTCTATTACTGCACTCGACAGATGTCTAAAAATTGGACATAGAAAAAACACTTAAATATTCACAGTACCTTAAGGAGCCCTGCAGGAAGTTCAACTTCACGATAGAATGGTAATGAAGAATTTTTTCAAAAGTTAAAAACAAAATAGACTCAAGCGATCATTTTTAGCAAAGAGTTCTAAAATGTGCTTCAACATTGAATAAAGCTAATCAAAACAAGACCATTGCCTTTGACAGAGATAACTACGCAATTAATGAACATAGCATCAAATGCAACAAAACACCTTTTGAATCATTGAGGGCAAGTAATAAGTAAAAATATAGATGACTGGAAATCTTGTTTGCTAGAAGAACGGAAAAATATCTGTTCATCAATCATCATGAGATTGGTGGTCACATCAGATAGCTACATATTGCTGCTTCTTATAGCAGAGGATCTACCAAACCCTAATTACCACCTTTTAAAAGTTAAAATATAAAGAAAAGCACTTTATATTTTAAATGATTTTAGAAATAAGTGTGGCTGTTCAAAAACAATGAGTTGATACATTATCAGTAAGCCAGATCATGGTCTTGATATAATAAATAATAGTATTATGAAATATATAAACAATAAAATAAATAATATTTTCTGACATGAATGCATCCATGCAGATAATTTCGTTATATTTTATTACTTTTGGCACTCATTTTTTGCTTCAATTAAAAATAAAATCTTGATTATTATTACATTTTAGTTTTAATTTTTTTAAGCTCTACAAATTATGCTGCAGCTTCAAGATCTATAGATTAAAAGTAAAAAAAATTATGGAAAGGGAATGTTAAGATATATTTAGTTATCCCAGTGCTTTTGACACTACCCGTGTATTTTCTTTATTTTAGCTATAAAGTTACTAAAATAAATACTAAACAAGGATAGTTAATTTTAAATTATCAATATAAAACCTGGATACCAGTTATATATCATGCAATAAAAGTAATCTTTCACAGATAATTTAATGATATCCAATAATTAGATGGTACTAACAATCAAACAACTCTCATACTTTCTAATTGTACTATAAATTTATTTAATCAGTCGTGAATAATTGCACTCAATTTTAACTTTTATACAAACTTTTTTTTAATGCATTGTTTTTCCTAGACCTAACATGGCATTACTGTTACACTAACTGACTGTCAAGATAATCAACTTAATATCAATGGCACTATTAAGATTCTTTTTTATTTGTTATAGTATGTAATAACTTGTTTGATTAGAGATAACTAACATTTAGATCTAGATTAAGTCTTAAAAATTCTAAGATATTTAAGTGTTAAAAGATGTCTGTTTGATTAAGTTGGTGTATTAATTTTTTTCAACTATTCGTTTCCAAAAAAAAATAAAACAATAATGTGTAGAAGTAATGTTGGCTTTATATTTGTGATGTTATGGAATAAATGAATGTTATTTTTATTCAAATAAATGTAATTTATTAAATATATATTTTTTTCAACTTTCCTTGCTCTACCACTTTGTGAATATTAGTTTTTATAGTAGTAAGCTTTATTCAGGCTATCATAATAGTGAAGGGTGATCTGCTCACAATAAGTTTTATTTCTCACAGACTGTTTCTATCAGACATTTTCTCATATCCAAAAAGCCTTTAAAGAACACAAGTTTTCACGACCTCGGAGTCCAATAAGATTATTAATTAATTATTAGTGAGAGTCTCCATGTTAGTTTCTTAAATACATATTAAATGATATTGGGAAAAGTCTTGGCCACTTAAAAAAAAAAAAAACTAATGCTGAAATGTTGACAAAACACGAAACTATTGAAATCTGGAGGAACAACATTAAATACATGGTTTACATCCTTGTCTCCCAAAATTTTAGTTTAAGAATATCTTTGAAGATATTTAGATTATCGTATTTTTTCTTTCTTCCAATTTTACCTCAATCATTGGGGAAAGATGAGAACATGTATACAAATTTAGTTAAGTGTGCAAATCCACACTGTTATGAGTTTGCATGATCTTACTGGTTACTTTTTGGTGGTTCATAAGTTTTATGGAATTATTTTTATTTCTATACTCATTCAGAAACAGTTTCTCTAACAGTCCTTCCTAAGGCACAGTGGTGTTTATGGATATGTTAATAAATTTAATTCAATAAATCTTAGGAAATCAATCGAGTGGGAGTAATTATTAAGACTATCCAAACCCTGAACTGTGGGGTATTTGGTTTTTCTTTTAGATCTGTCATTACACAGTCATTAAAATAATTTTTCAAAGAGAGTGATATTTTTCATGTCAGTTTCATTTAAGCCCCCTGATGCTACAAGTTAAACCAGCTCCATAGCCAATTACAAGGTCATAATTAATTAGTCACTTTGTAATAAAATAATAAATACCATCCTATTACGTTAAGTAGGGTTTTATCATATTACATATCTTACCTCTCTGATAAATAATATATAATTTTTTTAACTGTAACTACACATTACAAGTATCATTAGCATAGTATTTGCAATTTTAACTCATTCAGTGTTTTGAGATATTTTGAATGTTAGTTTTAATTAATGCCATATTGGAGCTAAAAATAAAAATTATCCTAAGAAAAAGTATAGGTATCCTTAACCAGTTAATTATTGTGCAATGAAAAAATAATATTTTCCTAGTATATTGTGAAGTTATCAATGTAAAAATCGTGACGCCCTGATTAAGAATATGAATGTTGTTTTGAAGGGGGAGTAATTATTAGTGGAATATAATTACGAAAAAACATACAAATTAAGATTAATGACTATTTTTTTTAATATTTAAATAAAACCATCATAGGCATGGTTTTAAATTCCAATCAAGGGGTCTGATAGTTAAACTGCTTTGAAAGGTGTATGTTAATAAATATCAATAAGGAGGGAGTAATTAGTTATATAACCAAAACCCTTAATAGTGTGATACTGATAATTATCTATTTTTTTTTTTAAAATATGTATATAAAACAGCTGTCGACATGGTGACAAATTCCCAGGGTGTAGACAGATAGCTAAACAGCCTAATACATTACTGCTTAATTAACAAAACATATGTTGAGACTAACCTAACAGTGTAAATAGGCCATGACCCTCTATGCAGAAAAGCCGATTACAGAAACTAAAACTTTCCTCGCTCCGACGCAGGACTTCCTGATAGCCTCTAGCTCCATGCAAGGGTGGAGGGCCACTATGGAGGACGGACATGCCATCATCGTCAACGATGAAACCGATGCCAGGATCAAAGCATACTTAGGGGTGTTTGACGGTCATGGAGGTCAGGCAGTGTCTAGCTTTGTGACTAAGAACCTCCACCACGCCATCTTTAATGAGATGCTGCTGACTGAAAGGGATCCAAAAGTCGCCATCCAAGAGGGCTTCCTCAGGTTGGACAGTATGATGCAGAGGAGCAAGACCTTCCAGAGCGAAGGTGCCGGTTCAACAGCTGTCGTCATCATAATCACCAACGGAACGCTCTACTGTGCCAACACCGGTGACTCGCGGGCGGTAGCCTATGTACGCAATGGGGTCTTGCCCCTGTCCCAAGACCATAAGCCGAACCTCCCGGACGAGGTTACCAGGATCATCCGGGCAGGGGGCTTCATCGACCAGGGTAGGGTCAACGGCGATCTGGCGCTTACAAGGGCCTTTGGTGACTTCGTGTATAAGCTTAACCCTTACAAAATCCCTAAGGAGCAGGTCATCTCCTGCTTTCCGGACGTGATTGCAATGGAAATCGACGTCGACTGGGAGTTTGTGGTGCTGGCCTGTGACGGAGTGTGGGATGTGATGTCCAACGAGGCTACCTGCGACTTCGTGAAGCGGAGGATGGCCCGTAACGTGAGTCTGAGTGCCATCTGCGATCAACTGCTCCTCAAGTGCCTGTGCAGTGACAATTGTCAGGACAAAGACGGTATGGACAACATGACCGTCATCATCCTCGTCTTCAAGAACAGCTCCAAGCAACCTTACCGCAAGATCAGTGTAAATCCTCCGCTCAATGTTCACTATGTCTGCACTCCCGATACCATCGAATGAAAAATCTCTATCTCTGATTGACTGACAATTCTTTAACCAGCATTACGTTTTACGATTAAATAATTAATTTATTATATAATTTTACAAATTGAAAAATAGTCAGGTGTTTTTATCACACATATTTTTAGAATTAGTGTACTCAATGGCTCAATGTATTAGGTCACTAGTCCCCTACCTTTTTAGGTCTAAGAGCACATTGTAGAATGTTTAAACGGTGGGCGCCATTTAATTTTTAAGTTAAATTTATAGTTTCACATAGTTAATAATGCAAATAAAGTACTTGATTCCAAAAATATAGTTTTAAAATATAAATATTATTGTTAATGTCCTAATGTATATGTTGTGAATAATTATCAATCCCTACAATCCAAAATCCTCTGAAAAGTAGCCAACGATGCCTTCTATATCGACAAACACCTCCGATCTCAACATCCCATTTATTCAAGGTCCTCAAGATCAGCTACCTCTTGCTACCAGAACTCCCATTTCCACCTCCTTGACCTTCCTAATCCGTATGCTAATGGTCTATACCCCCATCCTATCCCTCAACACGCGACGCCTCGTGACCTCTTCCTAACCAACTAACATTTTTTTTGTGAGAGTTCTGTGGAGACTACTAAACTGACAAGAGTAGTGGTTTTGGTTAATGAGCATATTTACTCAAAAAAATATTAGTATGGTGTAACCTGAAGTTCTCAACACTGCTTAAATACATATATATTGATTTCATATAAACATTTCTTGAAACTTTTTTTCGGGTGTCTTTAAAACTTTATTTGTCCTTAACTAGGGTCTTAAATAGACTGGCCACGGTTTCAAGATACATTTTTTTCACATTAACCATTATTTAGGATCAATTGAATCATTTTTACGATCTTTATCGTACAAACAAAATACCTGCCCTCACCGGAACAGAAAGCTTCTGCCTTCGGGTTCGCCCAAAAAGCAGTTTTCTCTCCCCAGAACTGGTTGGACCTCCATTATTTTGGAGAACATTCATTTCTAGGTTTCCAATACACAAGATGAACTCAAATTCCTCCGTGATGAGATGTTTTTAGATCAATAAATTTCATACGAGGTGTATCGGCTTTCAAGTGGTGTCCATAGCCATCGAGAAAGGAAACACCGCTTCACCGAGACTGCCAGGAAGTGGTTAATGGCGGTCTTTGGCCTGGGCCTTTTTCATAATTAACACCCCCTCCCTCGCACTCTCAAGGGATGCACTTTTATTTAACTACAGTATGAGTTTTTTGGTTTTTTTTTCATACATTACTTAACTACTATCTCTCTAACTTTTTTTACTCCCACGGTAGTCATTCTTTTGTCTCTTTCTCGTTCCTTAACATTTTCTTTTATAAATTAATGACCTCTTTAATTGTTCCGAGGCCGAGAGAAAATTCTCAACGGTTGAATATCTTCATGGTGTTTAGATTTATTTAATTTCAATTATAAAATCATCTTTAATTTTTAGTATTTCATGATAGAATATACTAAACCAAAAATGTACCAGACCAAAAGTCTCATTATTTTTCTTTATTTAAATTATATTTTTAGCGAATGAAGTTTTTTTTTAACCTAAATTATGAATTGAGTTATATGAGTATATTCAAAATATATAATACAATATTTATAAAATATGTGTGTATAAATTAAATAAATGGCGTAGGAACTGAATAAATCGTGTTGTAAGAGACACAAGACTCCGCGTGAGTGTCTGAAATATTTATAAAATGGCTGAGAAAAACTACTTGGTATTTTTAAGGTGGTATAAGAGATGCTTCATTTTTTTTTGTTGATAAACTTACTCGGACACCCCAAAATCCTCCTTAAAACAAACAAAAATAATATATTTAAAAAATAGCTATAATATTTTTAAGTTCTTTCCTATTCCAAACTTCATTCTCATAACCAGCCACCTATGACAACTAAACAAAAAAGTTTTTGTTTGTAATTTCTGATGCAAAAGAAGATCAACAACTTAATGAATGATTTTAATAAACGTCCCGAAGTTGCTTATATTTGTCAAGTCTTATTACTTTACTGAGTATTGCAGGAATAATTGGTACAAACGTGGAAGGTTTAAATTACTTTAATTTGTATTCTAGACCATCGTAAAAACCCTGAGTGACCTCTGAGAATTTATTTTATAGTCGGATGTCTGTAATAAGTTGAATCGATGTCGTGGTCACATACGTTACCTTTGTTCGTACCCTGATTAGTAACAGCATTACCATTCATCTGTAGCATGGAGTTGTCATAGTAAATATTCAATGAATGAAATACTATGCGTTTAAGAAATTAAATGTAAATCATATATGCTTACACCGTCTGCTCTTCGGCCTCCAGCAATTAAGAAATGAATAACCTCCTATAAGAGAGCTTAAAGTAAGAACTCGTTTCTGCCAGCTGATGTTGGTTGCGGCACAAGGTACGTTGGGAGTGCGTGCACACAGCAGAAGCACATGGCGCATTCCCACCTGCTTTCACGGACCGCGTAATCACTCGCTCACCTGTGCCTGTGACAGGTGCTTATCAACCATCCCATTCCAGCTAATTATTCCCGGTTTAGTGTCTAGTGGATTAGTGCTATAATGGAGGGCTCCAGAGTAGTTCCGTGTGTTGGGTCTGAACAAATGGGAAAGAAGTGAAACCAGCAACGAACTAATTAGGAATTGAACTAATACAATGCGTTGTAGTCAAGAAGTATAAAATCTAAAACCATTACTCTGGCTGCGTGAATAAGCAATATTTTGTTTTTTAGTCACTGATTATTTATTTTGTCTTAACTCCCCGCTCCATTTTAAAACATGAAGATCAGGTTATCAACGGATTGCCACTCCTTTCCAGGCAAACTGGAAATATTGTGTGTTCCTTTTCCACAGAAACTTCACATGGCCTATAACTAAACAATAAGATTACACCATTGATTTGTTCGAACAGTCTTAGCAAACAATGAAATAACATCCCCAAATCTATTAAAACATTTTATTTCGTACTTATGCACCGTTAACGTGTAGCATATTGGTCTTCTGTTACACTTTGCCATATTCTTGCTAATGGTCACTTTTTTGAACTTTATGATTCTTCCTCGTTTATGTTTTTTCTAGTCTGTATTTCTGCAAAAAGCTGGTATTTCACTTGGAAATATTCTGAGTCCTGTACTTTATTCTGAATACTCCGGACCCTCAGCCCTCTTGGCCTAAAACAATTTTTCCAACACCTCCTTTCTTACTGCCAAAATCCAACGTAAAAAAAAATAAACCAAGTTATTAACCCTGACTTAAGAAATGTAGAAAACAAATGATTGAAATAAAAATTTCATTTAAAACTTTTGCATTGGAAAAATCACCTTCACCAATCCCTTTAAAACTAACTATAGTTTAATTTATCATATATAACTTATCTTGATATTGTAACATTAAAGTACGACTGTCTTTCCTTGCTCAAACTACTGCAAACTGACTTTTACAACGAGCTTGGCTCACACAAATCAAAGCAGTCAATTCCATTTTTAGGGTATCGATGATTTTTTTCAAAACCAGAAACTCTCCAGTGTGTCAGTTCGGGCGACGTTTGTAAGTCCCCTGAAGCATAAATTTTGTATCGAGGTTCTGAGGATGTAAAAATTATACAATTAATATTTTTTAATAGTTATCATATCTCATTGCCTCGATTAGTAATGTGTGATTTTTGTTTTTTATCTTTGAACTGTAATTACATTAATTCATTAAAATTGTCTAAGTATTCGTAATTTCTATTCATTCCGTGTTTATCAAAGAGAGATAATATTTTATGAATTTTCATTTAACTGATTATTAATTTAGACCTTATTTAACTGAAAGATATATCTTAACTACTAATAATTTGTTCAAACTGGTAGAACTTCTTAAGTCCAACTTCATAATGTTTTGATTAAGGTAATGAATTCGCCTAAAGGTTTTTAAAATAGAATCCAGCAGGGTGTTTCCGCTCCAGATCTGGCGGAAGTTGTCCATGAACCGGTTTCTGAAGCTCATGTACGGACTCCCATTAGTTGATGTGTCTTTCCGGTCATTTTCCTGCTCCCACAGCACCGATCCTAAAATAAAACTGCAATTAGTCTTTATTTATTGCTCAGGATCTCAAATTTGCATTTATAGAGCAGGTTTCAACCCAGTGAAGATGTGTTTTTACCACAAAACATGGTGTGATTCACGAGAGCTCTGAACCTATGAATTAAAAAAAAAATGATTTTCAATGTCATTAGGCCCAAAAGGCATCGATAATCATACCGATGATTGATATTCTTTTACTAGATAAACAGCCATGCTAATCTTCTCTGTATCGTTCCAATTTTAGTATATGTACCGCCGAAGCGAGTACTTCGCATGTGGATTTGGGAGGTCTCTGGGCTGTCTGTAAGCATTGTATGAATGAGCGAGTGAATGATGAACTGTAAATAGGGTATGAATGAGATCATTTATCTTAATTATTATTGCCATATAAAAGGCAGATTGTAGTTATAGCACAATAAAGGAATATATAAAAAAGATAAACAGCTACTGCTGAAAATGCTACTTTTCACATTACGTCAAACTTCTACCCCACTTTGCTCTACCGTCAACTGTCACACCACAGAACTAAGAAAATATCCGACTTCTTAAATAAAAATGTACTCCTTTTTGATTAACCATTCATTGAAGAAAAAACTTACAGTTAGGTAATAGTAATGATTTTTTTTTTTAGATTTAATTCATTGAAATAATTGAAATATATAGAAATTTAACACACAAATTCTTAAACATCGCAAACAAATGTCACGAATTCATATGTTTTAAAATACAAATAATAAAACTAAGACCTCTACTCAGAGAATATAAACATACAAAACAAACAATGAAACCTAAATAGCTATCAAAACTCCATAAACCTTTATGCCGACTACAAACCATTGCCTAGGTACCCCTAGGCTCCACCCTCGGTAGACTCTCACTACCTTCCTGATTCCATCCGCCTTTTTAGGCATTCCACACCCTATATCCTTCTCATACACCCTTCAAATGGGGGACTCCCCTTAGTGAAAGGCACTCATTAGCCCAATAATTTTCCTTTATTTTTCCCACATCCTATTTTATAAGTTTGAGAGCTAAGGAAAAAAAAAAAAAAAAAAAAAAAAACTCCAATAAACATTAAAAATGACCTAAAATTATAACTATTTACAAAATTTACTGATAGCAGTGCAACTGGACAAGAAAAAAACAAGGAGTAAATTTGAAGAGAATAATTTTCCCAAAGATATAAAATAATTGTAAAATATGTTCTTTTTAATTATCTTTTGTATTATGTAACTTCTATTGATTTTTTTTTATTAAAATAAAATTTTCAATGCTCTCATTCTAATATGTTGATTTCAAGTAGTTTCCAATTGTTTTTCAGGAAGTTATATTATTTATTAGTAGCTATTACATTGTTATTTTTACTGTGCTATTTCAATTGATCCATCTACATCTGGTCATATCAACTTATTGTCAATATATACCTAATAAAAATAATAATATGCAACGCTAGATCCTGGTCTAATCGTAAATAATTCATCTTGCCTACTTTTTGTTGCCAATTTGCTTGGGAAACTGCTCATGGGTTGACAAGAGTTGGCTCATTGGTATTACCTTCACTAGTAATTACAGGGCTTAGTTATAAATAATGTTGCTAGGTTTGGAGGAGGACACCTCCACCTTAGCCGTCGCTCTGGGCTGCTTTGGATGAGATGGAGCATGGAGCATTAGCAGGCAGATAAGGATGGCCAGGAAAGCGGGAATGGGCGTTCTGATAGCGGGAGGCGGCCAGATCTTCAATGAATGGCACGTTGAGAACGTGGAATGGACTTGAAGGATACGGTTGTTGATATATCCTTGATATCCTCGTATGAGAGATCGTTGGCTATTTTGCAGAGGATTCTGGTTTGTAGGAATCTGATGCGAAGAATATTAAAGGGTTTTGAAATGTCGTATTATCAGGAAGTTAGAGTATCCTCGTAAAAAAGACTCTTGTTTTTATAATTATTTTAGTAGGATTTTACATAGGGTGAAGAAGTAGTTTGAATCGTCTGTTAGCTTCTTGTCTTTTGGACGTGATGTGGGGACCCCAAGCTAGTCACTTGTCTTGTATAAGTCCGAGAAAAGTTGCCTGAGATTTAACAGAAATGGTTTGTTTGGAGATTAATACTGGAGGACAGGATAAGCCACGGAGGGTGAAGGTGACGCGAGAGGAGCATTCACTGTCAATCTCTATTTGGAGAGGATCAAATTCAAGTTTATTTTCCTTTTGGTATGCTACAATATACATAGGTATGTTCAGCTGCGTATAGACACTAGTAAAAATGTGTTATGAAATTTATTTTGGGTCTAAAGTCAGGAACCAAACAAGGGCCTGGCGCCCACATATCTATTGTTTATCGTATTCTAGGCTTCTCACATTGGCGCACGCCACAAGCCGTTCGCTATCCTTTTGATTTCGAAGGAACCCAAAGAAAGTTTTGACTGTTATTTCTGCTTAACAAAAATTAACGGGATTACATTAAAAACAAAACATACAGTGGTGTATCCTTGCAATCTGCAATGAGACCAGTTCCACACTGCGAAGAATTGCCCTTACCAAAGCCTCCGGAACATGTGGAATTAGATTAAGAGAGCTCAGAGTTTGATAGAAGCAAGCAAGAAAAAGAAACAGATTCTGGCGTTACGACTTTTGAACAAAGGAGTTCATCTGAGCCTTTAATGACTCAAGAAAATCTTAACGAACTTATACGAGATTTAAAGTTATCAACAAAAAAAACAATCAGAAATACTTTCTTCCCGGCTGAAAGGATTGGATTCTCTTCAAAACAATACAATGTCTGTGTACTTATCGTAATCGTCATTCTGAATTTAAACACTATTCACACTAAGAAAATGGCTTAGTGTTTTGTAATGACATTTTTTCTTTTATGGGGACACTTTGTAGTGAACATAATCCAAGTGGCACTAGCTCATTAATTCGTCTAAAGCCCGTTTAAAACCTGAGAGTTTGCATTAAATAAATAAATTCCCACCAGTACCTGTTGCTCATCCTGCAAATATGAAACAAACACATGAAAACTTTAAATATATATTAGAAAAGATGCAATATGCAGTGTAGGAGACAATTAGAATCAGAAATGCTTCTTCCTGAGACAACAAATAATTCTTTTTGGTTTCCCATTGTAATTGTTACTGTGTAATAATCGGACTCAAACAGCTGGGCGTATCTGGTCTATGTAAAAGGAGATATTAATGTCAAATCTTTCTACAGTTCCAATGTCAAGTGAAAGTGGCTATAGTTTTACAGAAATAATTACAGCAAATTAAAAAATCTAAAAGTATTGAGTGCTCCAGAAACTGGCAATACAAAACCAGAAATTACAAACCCTGAAGATCCTATCAACTATTCATCTAATAAATTGTTGAGTCGAAACCAACTTATCTAATCGGTGAGTGATTAGGTGTTACCAATATTATGAAAGCTGCTGATTAGTATTTTATACATCACTACTCCAAATCTGAATTTTATTTTAACTAACAATTAAAAATTTATTAGGACGTATAAACTTCTTAAAAATGGATTTCTTTTTTCCACCCATTTTCAATGGGGTTGAACAATCTTCAATCTAGTTCACGAGGAAGACACCTTCATCAATACACCAAAAGTAAGCTCTGTACGATACATTTTTTTTTAGCACTTAACTTCACAGCTTCTTATTAAATTTATATAAATAATTTTATTTTTACAAGTCTATTTGTTTTTTTTATGATTTAGTACATCAACTGACTACTCATCAAATGAAGTTAAATTATGACGATTACTCAGGTCTTACGGTAATCATAGCACTTTTTTTAATTGCAGTGCACTAAAGCCAAAACTGAATTACAATTTATTTTAATCCGACATCCAAGTGGTTTCTTTCCACTATCAGGTAATTATTGAATTATCGACACCTATTTCTTTCCGGTCTGCTGATTTATAAGTTCCATTGACCGGCAACAGACGCATGATTCAAAACACTTGTGTTTTGACACCTCACTGTGTAACATTACAGAAATAGTGTGTTTTGAGTCAAAACACTTCGTAGCAACTAATGTTGGAACGTTTTAATTAATATACCATCCTCAGTCGTCTATTCAAGCATCCTCAGGACTACAATTTACAACAAGAAAAGTAAATTTAATAGCTAAAATAACGATTATAAATAAAAATTCTTAATTTGATAAGTAATAAGACGAACAAAACGAGTATAACAACACCCCTATGAATGATATTATCTTTTCAATTTTTACTAATCTATTAATATGCACAGTATCAAACATAAGGGAGGCCAAGGGGCCTGCCCCCCCCCAAACTTGTTGAAATGTTATTATTATTTTAATCAAGTGATAATACCTCTTGAAATTTTTAACCTATTTGTTAATTAATACACACTTTTTAATTAATACACGATAATGGTTTATTTAAAATAATTGATCTCATTACCGGGGGATAGGGGATGGGTTCAGCCCCTTCCCGGAAAATAATCCTAACTACGCCACTGGCTATAATATACCGAGTGGGTAACCTTAATCAAAAATTAAGTTAATATTTTAAATAACAACCTTATGAAGAAAAAATACACGATTGTTTAACAGGAAGGCTTGCAGTCTCTCCATTTTTTTACATTGGGTCTACGTTTTAGATAATTCGGGCATCCTCAGGACTGTGTTTATCAGTCATCTTTCAAATTATTGTTACCGTCCAACAGAAAAATAGTTAATATTTTCATTTTACAGAACAGGCTGAGAATAGCAAAAGCCTTTCCTTTCACTTTGATATCAAATCGCTCCTAGTAAAAAGTTTCTTTATTCTAAGCCCGTTCTGTCAAATGAAAATTTTGACACATATTTGATTGCAGGAAAGCGCCAATTCGGTGTAGGGCCTTTTAGAATTATGTGAAAGATGAGTGGGGGAAATTTTTCACACCGTACACAGCCTGAATTAGACAAAACGTAGACATACAGTAAAAATTATAAAAAATGGGAAGTAAGGCCTTCAAGATAAAAAAAAGTCTGTGTTTTTCAAACAGCCGTTTGAATATAAGTGTCTCTTGTTAGAGAGTATATTGTTAAAATTTTTAAAGTAGTAAATCAATAACTAGTAACTCTGATAAAAAAACAGAAACCATTTTACAAATCTGATTTATATATGTATACATATAAACGGGTATCACACAGACATATACATGTTAACCACACACTAGCAAGGGTTAGTGGAAACAGTAAATAGGTGCGCGGCAGGGGAGATGGAAGAGGGGTGGGGACCCCTTTGTGGCGCAGACATCTGCTTCCAGTAGTAGTCATGCTCCCGTGCTTGGTGTTGTGCTTGTTCTTGCAGGCCTCTTCGGCCGATCTTGATCTGTCGTCCGAGGTCGTCGGCGGCGCGGTCGTCTTCAGCCTGACGGCCAGGACGAGGGGCTACATCGCCGTCGGGTTCTCCACCAACGGCAGGATAGCCGGAGCCGATATAGTTGTAGGATGGGTGGACGACTCTTCCGATCAAGGGAACGTACTTGTAAGTAATATTAAACTGTAGCCATAGAATTTATTTGTATGCCTTTGTATTGATGTACTTAGGAATACTTGTATGTTGGGAAGGACGATGAGGAAATCGATTCCTAAGGTGATTCTGCAAGGCGTTCCGGAAAGCCCTCTTGGTGTTAGCGAGCTGGAAGAGATCTGCAAAAAGCGAAGGTTCTTTCTGGACCATAATTTTACTGTAGTAATATAAATCGAAGAGCCCAAAAGGAGAGGCTCTACTTTCATTCGCGAACGGTCATTTATGTATTTTTTATGATACAGGCCGCATTATCCGATGTGAAATTTGAAATGCATACCACAAAACGCCTTGTATAACGCTGTATCTGCTTGGTCAAAGTATAATAATAGTTATTTCGAGAGTTGTCTATAGAAAGTCAATCGTTCTTGCCGATTTCAATGGATATGGCCCATATTTTAGTTTATTATAATTGACAAAAAAATGTGTTTTTCGGTGGACGGTTTAACAAAGAATATAAAGTTATGATATTGATGAAAGTGGCGTAGGTCACTTCATGTCTCGATATGTACTGTAGCATTCTAGTTTAAAAAAAGACATTCTTTAATGTAATGTGAATACGACGGCGAAGCTGCTCGTCCTTGGTTCGACTAGTTCATTTAGCATATACAAGGGTGCATTGTCTATGTTTCATGAACCTAAAATACTTGCCTTGGTGTTATTTATTCTCTTAACGTATTTATTTATAATATAGCTCTTATGTATTATACTATACATATTACAATTATTTATTTACCAGCTATGTCCTAATGTATTACATTGCTCAAACTGCTTTTATAATATTGCAAATCATATTTTACTGGCGTTCGTAAGGGCCGGATGTAAGAGGCGTTAAAACTGTCAACTGTGAAGAGTTAATGGATAATCAAATTCATTGCGAGAGATTAATTTTTTTAATTATTTCCTAAGATATGCGTGACTGAAGAATGCGCGCTACCCCCTCCCCCCATTCCACTCTTCTTTTGATATCCATCAAATGTTAAAAACCTTTCAGCGTCTTCTAGGAGTATAGTCCGTTAAGTTCATTATGGTATCGGCATGCCTACATTTTCAAGTGACACAACAACTTCAATCACGGCATCAACAGCTCCATTTGTGGAGCAGATCTTTGAAGCTGTGAAAGAAAAGTGGCCCTTGAAAATTTAGATATGCGCCTAACTTTAACCTGCACGAACATGTGACGCTAGGCACTTGCGGAGGGTTGTTTTTCTAGTATTAATACACGGAACAATTTTAAGCACTACAGAGTTGTAATTTTTCAAATGTTTAAAGCACTTATATGGTTTATTGTTTTATTTATAAATTTTGACAGGATTGTTCGCAGACATTGCATAATTTCCGTTGGGATTTAAGGCCCTACACAATGCCATCCTTACAGGAACAGCTGCCGGGGCACAATGCTGTCGACGAATTAGCGATCTTTTGTGAATGGCAGCTTTGGAATGCCAGGTAACACCCCTGCCGGCGTATTGCACAACTTTATGATCCTGGAATTGAGGGTTGAAAAGTAAGCTAACATGTTAAAAAATAAATTAGCGAAAAGGATAGCTTTCTGAAGAAAGGTTGGTGTTATCTATTTTTTATGGTAGCCATTTAAGTTTTAGGGTTGTTTTTTTCGGATAGACATAGATACATGAAAAATATTTTCAACTCAAAAAATGCTAAAAGATAATTAATGACGTCTCATTAATTACTTAATTACGTAATACAAATAAATAATTGACTATTGTATTTAGTAAGGTATTTTACATCCTTGTTAATAATATCCTCGTTCTGTTCTTAGTGTACTACTATCACAAAATTTCATTTAAATTGATTGAATGTTTCGTGGTAGTTCCATTTGATGTTACTTAAGTCTCACAACTATTGAAGTATAAAAAATATTAATTATTTATGTAGTCGGGTGGCATGAATATTGGGCGGGGCCCGATTAAAGTATAATTATTATTTAATTACATATATTGCTAATAGATAATATTTAGCAAAAACAAAATTATTATTTTAATAATTGACACAATTAAACAAAATAAAAATAGTTAAACATCATTACTATACTAACCTAACTTGACTATATTATAACTGTATGTATATAACTGTAACTATATTATCAATCTTTAAAAATAATCAGAGTTAGCCATTTGAAGGTCTGGAACGAATTTACGTACCGGTTCGTGCGCTCCTTAGAACTTAAGTGCGGACGATGAATCGAGCTTGAGTATGTGCTTCTGTGGGCACAGCTCCAACTCGTCATTGGAGGCGTTCCAGAGTGATTGGAACATTCTACTCCACTATTGGGAAGAACATCACATATGCTCAGTATCTCAAAATCCATTTTTCTCATTCCGTTTTCTGGCATTTTCAAATCACCGTACATACTCGTTATTGAAGCGTCTCTGGGTGACCATCTCATTACGAAAGGAACCTATTTTTTTTATTTCAATAATTTTTTAGGATATTAGGACTTGAATCTTATTATGTGGTACATGGATTGAATGAGCATAAAATAGTTGAATGACGCCATATAAATCAAAGTGTGTTTAGGTTAATATTATTCAAATTCAAGTCGTCATGCTCATAATAGCTAATGTAAGTGTAACCGATTGTGAACTAATAATTTGAGGTTATAGACCAAAAAGTTTTTTTAAACTATTTGATCCATATATCAGTTGCTCTATCATTCTCTCTCTCTCTCTCTCTCTCTCTCTCTCTCTCTCTCTCTCTCTCTCTCTCTCTCTCTCTCTCTCTCTCTCTCTCTCTCTCTCTCTCTCTCTCTCTCTCTCTCTCTCTCTCTCTCTCTCTCTCTCTATCCCCTGTGGAGTATTATCGCTAGTTTAAAATACCACTTTATATATCTCAAAATATAATTTTTAAGTTCCGATTTGTCGATTAGGTTCACATGAAACGGCGGAGACGACTGAGACAATGAAGCGAACCAATATCTCCGTAGGGAAGACTTATCATTTACCAGCATATCATCGTGTATAAGAAAAATAGACGTTAACTTTTACTGTTATTGACTAGTCATTATTTAACATTCCGTAAAAAATGAGTGTGTGTTAAAAGTTAATAATATATAATCGATATAATCTGTAGGTCTGAGGAAGTTTCAGAGGCAGTACGTTTCAGATACGATCGGGGGTTAAGAGAAACTGTGAAAGCGTTTTATAATTCATACGAATCCTCGTCCGAATGACTAATCTTTTCAGTAATTCCATACCCCATCCAGCCCGAACTGTATGTCGTAAATGTTACTACCTGACACTCAGGTATATAATTTATAGATTACCTGACGATGGCCTAATGAAAGGTCGAAACCGGTTTTTATTGAATAAAACTAAAAGGAAGGGAACCGTGGTCTCTGTGGGGATTTTTATTTATAACTTTTTTTTTTTGAGAAGTCTAATTTACGATTACATATACATTCAGGCGAGTCTCTAAAATTAACTATACAAGGTAATTTGTTTTCCTTAACACTTTATCTGCCTATTTTAACCGAAGCAATTATAATTATATAATAATTCTATTACAAGTATAGTACAATTGAAAGCATACCCCTTTCATCAAATCAGAGCAATACATAATAAAGGATCATAAGAACTTACAAATAAAAATGAAAACTTCAAGCGTTATAAACAGGGTTTGATGTGTTAATTGCTGGAATGCATGACTGCAACATATGTTAGCACTACGAATTGTTGGGCCCTAACAGATTAGCAGTGCGTTGACTCCAATTGAACTCAGGAGAGATATCAGAAAAACGTTAGTACTTGCATGATGCAGCGTGGCGCCGGCGCGGCTAAAATATTGATAGCGGCATAATGTATGCAAATTCTATCATCAGACTCCGTGTAAGAGAAATGCATTCTGGAATATTAAGTTAATTTTTTTAACGATCGATTCTGTATAATATTTCCTTCAACGTTTCTGATGCTAAACTAAATCCACGATGAGCACAACCTCATGCGAAGATAAAGGCGATCGAGTTTGTAGACTACACAGAGGATCTCTCAACCCTAATTTCCGTCATCTCAACTGGAATCCCTACTCATTTTTTCTTGTGGTGCTAAATGGGCCCTGATATGGAAGATTGGGCGCAACTTTCATACTCGAAAACCTATTAATAAGGCAAATAGGTAAATTTCGTATCTAGTTAATTAATTTTATTTTCCTGGCAATGGCCAGTTTCTCCAATCTTGTCCTGAGCGTCTGTGGCTCTCGCGCTCTTGGCCAGCCTCCGCTGGCTCTTATCCAGTGACGCGGCAGACGAAGGAGCGTGGGGGACTTCCCAATACTCCGCTTCCTCCTTCGCACGCGAGGGAGGTGACAACCATGTGGACTTGGGGACCACCTTCCTTTCAATCGAAAGTCCTGAGAACAATAGTAAACGCCCCTTATTACGTCAGCAACGAAACCCTTCATAACGATCTTAATATACCCTACATTCTTGAACTCATACCTTCCAAGTTTATGAAATTCCATAGTAGCCTACCCAACCACCCTAATCCCGTAGCCCAGTCATTGCACTGCGCCACTCATCCCTATAATCCTCCTCAGAGACTGAAACGGCAGTGGCCTCGTGACCTGCTATAAATGAGTGACAGAGGGAGTCCTGGCAATGGCCAGTTTCTCCAATCATATCCTGAGCGTCTGTGGCTCTTGCGCTCTTCGTCAGCCTCCACTGGCTCGTATCCGGTGATGCGGTTGACGGAGGAGCTTGGGGGACTTCCCAAGACTCCGCTTCCTCTTTCGTATGCGAGGGAGGTGACAACCATGTGGACTTGGTGCCTCTGGGCTGTTTGTATATATAGTGTAAATGAGCGAGTGAATGAAAATTGTAAATTGGTATGAATGAGATCATTTATCACAATTACTTTTAGCCCAATCAGACTGATTGTAATTTTATCATAATAAAGTTGTTATACAAATTTTATTTAATTATCTCTTTAATAGTTTAGTCAGTATTGTTGTGTAAATGAAGTTGAATAGACATAGAATCCAACGGTGCAGTACTAGACCAGACACATTTCAACTGCTAGTTAATATTTTACAGACAAACGTTTCTCAAGATGAAATTCCGATAGGTCGGTCCTCTGTTATTTTGATCATTCGGTTTTGAGAAATAGTCAATACCAAAAATAACAACATTTGATAATCTTCCTCGATCGCGTGGAGTTCTCAGCCGTCCATGCGAGGTCAATATTCATAAGAGGATTACACGGTTCCGCCTCAATATTTCTGCGGTATTAGCCCAGGAGTGGCCAGCAGGTGTGGAATCCTTAGCTAATTTATTCCCTTGTAAGGGATATGAATGCAAATGAGGGGCGGACCATGGACTTGCGCCTTCTATAAATCAATTATCCCGCAGCACTTAATTTCTCTCTTTATCACAACATTTCTGCTGACCGAATGCGAAATGTAAGCTGTTAATGCTTGCATGTTGCATTATCCCGATAAATTGAAGTTCGTCCCCAGACCTTGCTTGGTTATGCCTGATTAGACAAGACACCTCCAACGTTCGTATATCTTTCCTATGTGGTTGGTTTGGTTTTTTTTATTAATGAATATAAAAATGGTCTTAAATGGATTTATTCATTAATAAATCCCCTATGCTCAATCACCTATCAACTATGTCATGAATATTCATTTGACCCGCTCTTAACCTCATCAGATCATCTCTCATCAGGAGAAAACAAACATTTGCAAGCAATTTATCAATCCCGGTGCTCCCAGGTACTCCCACCACTTCTCAAGCTCCATTTTTTCTTTGGCCATAATTATTAATAGTAGTAGAATCCATACCACACCAAATAATAATATATTATTATAAATATTACTAGTCAAGATGATATTATATGAATTAGCTGCTACTTCATTATTTAAATAAGTGATCAAAACCACTCAAAGACAAAACGAAAACCCTTTGAATACTCATATTGAGTCTTAACCGAATAAATGAGTAGATGTGAAATTTAGATTGTATAACATTTTAAACGTTTCATGGAATCTTCTATTCCCAAATCTGTAGCAATCGTGGTCCCTAATACTAGGTAATAATATTCAATATAACCACCTTTGTAAATCGAAGGTGAGCCCCATCACCTAGTTCATTCAATTGATTTTTGTAATTTTAACTGTAAAAAGAAAATCTGTTTTTGTAATTCTACCCTCCTTTAAATTCATGTTATGCTATGCAGGAAAAGGCGCCCTGAATCTGTCAATTTGTTCATGTTATTGTTCATTTGTTTGTAAAAAATTGTTGAATAAAGGGGGTTTGAAAAAAAAAAATATAACCACCTAATAACACCTAGTCCCGTCTTTTGTTTACGTAACTTTAACCTTGAAAATATATTAGTTTTTGTAATTTACACCCTCCTTACAATGCAGTTATGCAGTGAAAGGAGCCCCCCCCCACTACCAATTTGTAATATTATTTATAATTTGTTTTCAAAACGTTTAAAATAAGGGGTTAAGAAAAAAATTTAAATAACCACAATGTAGATGTGAACAAAGTTGGAGGTTCATAAAAGTTAACTCGTAAGCTAAATCTCACTATTAATGAAACCTGATAATTGTCACTCAGTACAATACTTAAGACAGCTCAACACTCCCTATTGTATAAATTTAAAATTACACCAAGATAAGGCATAATTATTATGAGTGCTGGTATTTCTTTCGAATCGTTTAGTTGTTGAAAAATGTACCCCTTCACTACACTCTCAGATTATTCTACTTAGTACCTTTTATTTTATTTTTTTTAATTAAAGTATTTTTTATAACCACTGTAGAATTAATCGACTTGCTTGTATTTAAATCGATTACTTTTGCACCCTCTCATTATATAATACATATTCAAATATTCCGTTTTTGCCTCTAATAAAATAATTTGTGTTTAATACAACACTAAAGTTCGTTTCTCTACGATGAATAGATACTAACATTGGCGTTATTTTAAACCTATATCATTTTATCTCTACTAATCTATTATCTTATTGTTTATTATCATTTATAAATTTGACTACAACTCTAAAGGAAACAACTATTTACCTGTTTACTAGCAAAATTATTGTATTTTGACCTGGTCTCAAAAAACTGTTCTAAATTGTTTTGTTTTTGTAATAGTTTTTTTTTATGCAATGACCACCCTTAAGAGACTTGGGCTAAACAAGTGTGTAGTATGGTAGTATGTTTCATTTTCAAGTTCAGTTCCGCATTGTATGAAGTTTAATACACGTAATCCCTTATATATAAACAGAATAATATTCTCGAGACATCTCAGACTACCCCCCAGCATCTAAAAGCCCTCTTGCGTTCCAGACGCACTTGGCGAGCTCTCGCTACTTGACTGCTATCACCGGCAGTTGATCGAAGTCGTGCTCAGCCCCCCCCCCCTCTCTAGTAGGCATTATATTGGGGGTACCGTGGTTACCTCTGCATACGGGTCATTAGTGATTTCAATGGGGCTACACAAATGCTAACCGTCTTTTTGAATCGTTGTATGTCTGATGCCAACCGCAGATAGCCTGTACTGCAATAGAAACTACTTAGTGAAGTATATGGGCATCTTGTGAACCGAGTACATATAACCCGATGTTATACAACACCTCCCTTTAGTTTAAGAAAATAAAACGAAAAAAAACCTTATTCTGGGCCATTGTACATAATAGAAGGAATGTCTAGCTGACAAAAAAAAATACATAACATTACAAAGATTTGATAAGCTTATTAATACTGTACATATGAGATTAATAAATAGAACCAACAACAAAAAATTGAATAGGTATGAAATAAATGTACAAATAGTGCAGAAATTAACACAAGTAGGGGGAGCATGGATGGTTGATGGGTTGAATGAAAAATAAATAAACAGAATAATAATGATGAGTTTTTAGATTGGAGGGAGATCAGAAACTAGCAATGTCTCGATTTAAAGATTGGAAGAATCGTTGAACGTCGAATATCGATGGGAATAGAGTTCCGAAGATTTGGGGCACAGACAAGAGAGAACGGAGGATTTTTTGGAAGGGAAAAGTGAGACGGAAGGATCTAGTATTGCAGGATTTAAACGCTGATTTGAATTGGAGAAATTCGTGAAAATAATAGGGTTTTATTCATGATAGTAATGAAGAGGAGGAATACAAGGCAACAGGCGGGATGGTGCAGCCATCCGATCTCGTAGTAGTGCTGCAATATGCGACTGTCGCTGCGACTATATGCGACTGTCACTGCGACTATATGCGACTGTCACTGCGACTATATGCGACTGTCGCTGCGACTGTATGCGACTGTCGCTGCGACTATATGTGACTGTCGCTGCGACTATATGAGACTGCCGCTGGGAATCACTAGTATAAATCCAAGAAAACAATTCAACAGCCACATTAATCGAGCCTCGTACATCATGCAACCTTAGTCAAACTGGGGGAAGGCAAGAGAGGGAACTAAGAGTTGGAAATGTTGGGATCGATTGATTGTTGAGCAGTTTAAGGGTTTAAAATTTATCTGTGGGTGATTTGGGAAATGTGGTCTTTCCGGGATAGAGTTTGGTCAATGACCTAGATTTTTGACGGAAGTAGAGTATTGAATAGGTTGCGCATGGTGAAAGTGGAAATATTAGAATTTTAAGGAGGGTACGTGAACGATTGGTTTGATTTTTTCCGCAGTCAATCGAAGATTACTGAGATAAGACTCTCTCCAAGGCTTCAATTTGGTCAAGGTCTTCCTGAATCAATAGGGAGGAGGATCGGTAAATCCTGACATAATGGCATAGTCTATGATTCAATGTGCTTTGTTTGCTTCTTAGTTCGGTTGTAGGACCTCTATTGCATGGAAAACTTTTCTATCATTCCAAAATAAGTCACCTGCGATTGACTCGAGTAGCTTATTGTACACAGGCGGTCTGAAATGTTTCCGACCTCAACATGAAGATGATAATGAAATAAATAAAAGCTAGTAAAATAAAAGCTTTGTTAGGTTGGAAACTTTTCAGACCACCCTCGTACAATCTTTACTTCCTTGCAATGAGTCGGGATAAAGTGGTTGGACCTTTAACTTAGGGCATTGCATTCGTTATAACCAGTATTTTGAAAGAACTTTATCACCTACTTGTTTTTAATGGTAACACACAAAGCGTAGTTATTATACAAATAGTTATAGTTATATACAAACAGAACATAAACCGACCGACATTAAATGGTGCTCAGAATGTGTCCTGCACGAGAGGCCGCCCATATGTAAACGGAGCTTCAAGGATTTAGTATTCCTGAGGAGTACGGCCGCGGCAGGCAACTTGGACCTCAACTGTCCACTGTCTGCCCAGCTTTAGAAAACATAGTGTTCACCCCTTTGTTTATAAATATGATCCCATTTCTATCATGGGATATGTTCTGTTTCAAAACATGAACCAGTAAATCTATAATAATAATATTAATGGCAGAACCCGAATGGAGAAATCCCTCAGATGAATCAGGAAATAAAAACTCAAATTTCATTCTTTTATATTCGATGAAAGTGGCAGTAAATGTGATTTAGTCGAAATAAAATTGTAATCGATAATACTTTTTTTTTTTTAGGTCATGCCAAACACAAGGGTGCATATATACGAACATTTAATTTTGCAACAGAAATTTTCTAATTTTTTATATTATTTTATATTGCTTGGAAAGAGATTTTTTTAAACGGGTTTTGGCTTTTTTTAAACGTTACTATTAAACAAAGCAACTATTTATCTTAAGGATCTGAATGAGAACGAGTGAACAAGGGCCCAGATATCCTTGAGGCCGACCGGGGCGCATGTCCCATCTTGCCCCAGTCCCAGGTTTTCATTTAAAATACTATTATGAAAAATATGAAAAAACCTCATGAAAAATTCAACCAGATTTTAAGAATTATCTATTAAATGCACAAAAGCTATTTAAGGTTTAATGTTGTAATTTTATCTCCTTGGAGACAGTGTTACATTTCCAAAATACCAACAAGATATTACATTTCCAAATTATAAAAATTAGAAAGCCTAAATTGTTGTTTTTTTTTGTTTCATATTTTCTTCTTACAAAATTAATATATGTTACAAAATATAAATTCTACAAACGAATATATTTCACGTAGCTTGGCTACATTTTATACAAATTCTGTTTTGTACTAATAGTGATCTGCATTGTACAAAAGTATAATTATGTACATTATGCACTAATGGACTGAATTTATTAAAGGTGATGGGGCTCACCCTATTTATCATAAACCTAAAACTGACATATCTAACAATGAAAACTTATACTAAATCTTAACCTAATTTTCCCCGACAGTCTATTGCCATCGATGTGGGAAGGGTGGTGGGGCATAGTGTAATTTTCTAAAAACAAAATAGTTAGAAAAAAATGGAACATTTGTACAAATTGGGTCATAATCACATTCAAAGCTGGTTTCGACAGTTTTTTTTTTTAATTAATATTTAAGCTGTGTATAATTTTTTTTATTTGGTTAAAACCACATTTCTGGTGACAAAAAATGGTCTAACAAATTAAGTAAAGATTTTTTATCAAAAATACCACGTAGTTTTTTATAATCATTTAGTAAGTCTTTAAGAATATGACCGACGTATATCTCTGGACATTGTTTATCGATATTCTTCAACTTTTCAAATTTGATTTCGTTTATAAATTCAAAGGTCTGATAAAAAAATAAAAAACGGGGAAATGAGCCTTGTAGCAACCAGTTGCTTTATTGAGGAATGAACTTGCGTAACTAACGTTAGTTCCTAATCTTGGTTTTCCAAAATGGATTTGCTACTTTTTTATTTTGACAGCTACTCATCTATCCTGAGTTTCTGCGACGAAGGGTTCGCATCAACGTAAAAAAAATCCTTTGGAGAGACGGAAACTGAACTCTAGGTCTTCGCTACCTAACATACCTAACATCAAAACCATAAGGGTAATGCGCAGAAGTGACAACTCATCTGCCAGCCAGCGCTTATCTCAAACAGCTTATCAGCCGAAGCCGCACAACTGTCTGCAGCCGGCAAATACCACTTCCTGATTTACAGGCATTGATAGCCCCTGTGTCTGATAAGACCATTCAGCAAGCCTATATCGGCTACCTCAATGATCCCTTTATTGGAAAATGTTTTAACTGAAAAAAAAAAAATTGGTCGTGCTCTAAAATATAAAAAAGCTTCATTGACTCTTCAAAATTGATTAACTCAACCTAACGTGTACGACCTGGAAAAATGAAATTGATACTACTTAATCCTTAAACATGACACCCACTTGCTCGATGCCCTCGTGCGAATTCGGTCAACCAACCTTTGACACAAACTGGCACAGTGAAATACTTAGGACATAGATTCGACAAGAGACGTACTTGAAACTGCACACAGTCATGTTATGACAGATACAATCAGTAGGCATTAACTGGCCCAACGTTTCAAAACTTTTCTTGTTCCAGAAACTATTGTTTTTCAAACTTTTTACAAGTCTCAAACCAATTTTGACATACAAATTTACGGACTACAAATTAATCGTTCAAAAGCTCTAACGGCATTTTACGTACGAAATTATACCGTTTACACTGGCATAAAAATTCCTTACGTTTACTGCTTGCTGCATTAGAACATCTTGCAAAAATCTCAACAAACTACACGGGAGGCCAAACTCAATGATAGCAAGACTACCTTCACCAGTATGGGAGATTACTTAATGGATGTCGTCTACCTTCATAACAGACAGTCTGTCTGTCTTTTAATTTAAAAAAATAATGGTACAACGCTTCCTCTGCTTAGAACAATAGTTCATGGGCCCAGGTGAGAGTTAAGACAGTGAACCTAATGACCGGAAGTATTGTATCCCTCGGACGCCCCGAGGACGAATTAGACGACATCTATCGAGGTGGCTTTGGCATACGGATGAGACCAAGGCACCAGAGCCGTGGGAGACCTCCGATTTCCGCAGGAAGTGGTAATCACCCTCTCTCTAACGGTCGAAGCAGGCCGGACATTAATACACCCTTCCGACTAATTATCCAGCAGGCCGTGTCTATATCCGCCGCCCAGTCGAACTGTAATAGCTATCCAATGGCCGGCTAGAAAGTGTCCTGTCGCTGTGAAGGATGAGAGCAATTGAGTTCTCTTCTTATAGGCCTATAAGTAAGGAGTTCTACTATTAATTTAGCTAATTGATCCAAGGATCTGATACCTCACCACAGGGTTCTCAGGTAGAAAACTTGTTTAGACCTATGTTGGATTTTTTAAATATATGATAATTCAATAAAATATATTTTAAACATACTTACTGAATCATGCTCTCTCTAGTATATATTTATGTCTATGATTTGACTTTAGGCAAGCCAAGACTGTTTGTGGTGTTTCGAAACTGAAATTTTGAACATCATGTTAAGGTTTATCAACGTAGATTCAAGTACAAAAACAGTAATTTTATAACAATAAAACTAGGGATAAAAATCAAGCCATGTGAATTTCCTTTTCCAAGGAGAGCTGGATTCTTAGAATACACATCAGGTAGCAGTTAATAGGCCATAAACCTGAGCAATCTTCCTTTCGAAATTGTGAAAATCGTAAAATGTTTAAGTAGATCCCAATTTTACTATGTTTACGTATTCCTTCTATTTATCTTCTTTATTATAACTTAGCTTGAACGTGAACGTCAATGAAGACACATATTTCAATAAACTTCGTTCATTAATAAAATTTGGTCAAAATTTAGCATCTTTCTGTTATAAACCTAAAATGATAACTCAACAAAAAATGGATTTTTTAAAATTAAAAATTGTTCCATTAACGAAGTAGTAAATTTCAGACTACATAGAAACTAAACTAACTAATATTATTATTAAAAAGCATAATAATAATAATAAATTTACCAAGAAATAGATTGTAAAATAATATTATACACGACTCTTAAATGCATAGCACTGAATTTAAAAGTGACAAAAATGAGTTTTATGTAGACAATTTTATTAGTTACAGTCAATATAGACGACATTTGAACAATTTTCGATCTTATCATTCCTGTTAGTTGAGTTCGTTTATTGTTACCACTTAAGGTTGATATAAACCAAAAAAATCATTGCACAGAGTCTAAAAGTGACAAAAATATGAATTTTATTGTCTCAGGTTACAAGGCATTGATACTTGACTGGCATACGAGCAACATTATTAGCAACATTCTGAGCACTTTATAATCACAGTATTTTGCACTTCTAGAGCAAAATATTAACTTGTGGGAAGAAAATATTGAGCATGTGAATAACGCTAGCTGTACAGTGGATCATAATCATAATCAAAGAACACGATAGTAAGCCTCTGTGTACCAACTGCAGATAACAGTCAATGATGTAGGTTGGTAAGCTTGAATCTGAGAGTGCTGCGGCGGTCTAGGAGCGGTGAGAATCTCGAATTTGGCGTCCTTCCATGTCCACGTGACTCGCCTTGGGAGAGTGGGGAAAATAAAAACAAACACCCCAAGCCCCGCTCCCAAGTGGTTTTCCTTTTTACCCTGCCCTCAGTCTCTTTGGTTTAATTGGGACTCATAAAGAAGCCCGAATCTCCCTCCACAATTGTGGGAACTATGCCCGGGAGATTTAATCATCCAGGCACGCCAGTTTTGATGTCCTGTTCCCGAGGTCTTTCCACTTACCTTATTCTATTCATAAATGAAACGTAGCAAAAAATAACGTTATACCTTTCACTCAAAATGAAAAAAAAAAATTCGAAAAAGGGCTTTCAGAAATTGTTCTATTAACGAAGTAGTAAATTACAGACTAAATTGAAATTAAACTAATAATACTATTAACTAACAGCTCATATATAATAATTATAGATTTATCATTATAATGTGTAAAAAAAATTAAATATTTGGCTTTTAATTATTAAATATAATATAATAAATAATATAATTAAGTAACAATTCAAAGAGTAAAAAAACAGTAAAATCATCTAGCCCAATCGGTAAAATCTGTGCAAAGTTTCATGAAAATTTAAACTCATATTACATTGGAAGGTAACTTCCTTAAATCCAGTGATTTTAACAATCCCAGGAAGAATAAAACTTCTTTAAAAAATTGCAATTAAAAAAAAAAACCTTCTCAGTACTGAGTTGCGGTTTTCTTAATATCTGGGATTGTTAAGTTTTTGATGTTTCGGGAAACTATTTTATTTTAAAAAGTTAACTAAATTATTTATAAAATAATATTTTTATGAAGATAATATTTTATTCAACCAATTCAGTCGTTGATACCAAATATATAAAACGTTAAAAAGTTAAGTTTGTCTCAGATATTAAAATACTTACGGTATAACCCGTATTGTACCCGCCGAACTTATACTCTCCAGTAATTCATGAATATTGACACTGAAGGGTGGGGATAAACCATGCAGCACTTCATCTACATCAGCCACACTCAGTCCTTTTTATTATTGAATGAGATGTCAATCAACGTAAGCATTGATATAAGATATACACACACAAGAGTCAAATAAAGATTGAATATGTTATTTTAAAGTCAACAAAGTTCTCATGCACAAAGGAATTGCTAACAAGCTACTATTCACGATTCTCACTTCAGATCATTCATAATTCACTATATGATTTTTCGCTTATATATTCTGGATATGTTGACTATTTGCTCCTTATAGGTCATTTATTAACATCAAGCATAAACAAGATTGAAAGGACTCGAGGACTGATCTCAGGATGCAAGTAAAAAACACAATCCCTAAATGCCAAACAATATCTTTCAATACATCAGTTCACCATGTTTGTCGATTAGTTCAATTCATGGGATATGTCGGTTCGTCTGTTGTGTTTCGATCTACAATATCGGTAACTAGACAGAATCCTAAACTTCTGGTTGCGTTTTGTAACGTCCACCTGTTGTTGACACTCAAATGGTAAACACTATTTGAGGGACATAAACGCTCTAATTAACACCGTGCTACACTCTTTCAACAGCTACCAGCACCCTACTCTAAAACATAGAGGTGTACTTGCTTGAGGATGTTTGACAGTCCAGTGGAATCTTCCCCGCTCTGCCTGTACACCTGTTCAAGTCACCAACGGCCGACTTCTCAACCTTAACGACTTTAACGTTCTTCGCTTTCGGTGCGTGACGGACACTGCTAAGCAGGCTTTCTCAAGCGTTTGTTCCTGTTTTCATAAAATACAAAAAAATATACGCTGTATGCAACCAGTTGTAAAGGAACTGTGAATTTGTTTTTTTTTTGTATTTGTTACTGTTCATTTTGTATGGGATTGCCTATTTCTTTCCTAGTCACCTCTCGAACATTTCGAACGGAGGCTAACACGAGATTGGGTAGCACCCTCTATCATCTATAGAGAAAATATCTAGTTCTTGAATATTATGCCTTTACTTAACTGACGATCGAGAACACCATGAATCTAACACCTCATGATTCCCCTATCAACAAGCTTTCACGCTATATTCCCCCTGATAATTCCTGTATTTTCTTAGTTGCAATGATCTGTGATGGTAATTGACCTCTGCTTATGTGTTTTGTTTCAACCTTTTGCTGTTGAAGTTGTTGCTGTTGTAGTCAGCACACATGTACATGGACCATGCCTAGAAATATTTTTGTTTTTTCATTCTATTTTTACTGTGCATTGATATTTTTATCGGTTCATTTTATAGACTCTGTAGTTTAATATGTGCGTTCTTACTGGTTGTACACTTCAATTGTAATTAATACTTTTATTTTAGTTATTTGCTGGTATTTACCATTTTTTAGTTAAAAAAAAAGTATCACTCATTGGAAACCTTTTTTATACCCACATACACCTATACCGTTTTATACACCGAATCTGTCATTGGTTTAACCATACATTGAATCGGGTTTTGTTTTTTTTTTCGATCCGGCATTTACTAATAAAGTCAACTAAATGTTCATTAATTAATAAAACTTTTTTTATTGTTTTTTGTGAGTATGTGCGGAGTCATATAACATGTCTTTATCAGCGTCTGTGCCTGCATAAGTGTCATTAGCTTCCCATGTCAAAATAATAATAGTGGTCTGTCGTAGTTCAATTACCCGAAATCATCCATATAACTTTAGCAGTGATTAAAATTCTCAAGGATACCTGATTTTTACAAATATTGATACCCGATCTCTCTCGCATGCTACACGTACTGTAATATTTTATAAGTAATTATTAACAATATGTGCGGTACGATGGCTATTCTATTTGGACGTGCAATTGCACGCTTTAAAATTCTAATCTGGTTCCGAATAGTTCGGGGCTCCGCGCGACCATTTCCCAAGTGAGATGTTATCCTCAGCGAGTCGGCGACATCAAAAGCCTCTATCAGCGCGCATTCGGATGCAGGCTGCGGCCCTGTTCAGTTATTGGAGGAGTCCGCAGCCGGGGAACTGATGGATTCAGGGCCGACAGCTCGCATAAGATTCACATCAAAGTCAAAGAATCAATAGAGGCCTTCGATCAGAGTATTCAATACCCTTCCTAGTGGATCGAAGGAGTGCATAAAGATTGGTGGCAGTTTAAGAATAAAAAAAAAAGGTTGTAATTTGTCACCCATAGCTGGAATACATTCTATCTTCGTTATAGTTTATAAGAGTGTATTTATAACCGCCCAAATCATTTATCGGGTCAACACCTTGACCCCAGAGGGCCATTGGGGCGTTTAATACGTTCAGATCCTGTTGTAGAACTAGATTATTTTCAAAATATTTTCATTGTGGCAGTCTCATAGTTCTTATTATCTCATCTGCTGGATTTGTTTAGGCGTCCAAAGCTGTACCACGACCTTATCTCAATGTTGGACGGATTTGCGCAATGTGCTCGAAAGACCCGTACGTGTTAAAATTCGCATGTGGGGGATTCACAATTTGTACCTGATAAGACAAGAACTAAACAGACGCTTTGGACAACTGTACAGACTACTTCCCACCTCTCAATAAAAAATAAATTACTAATTTACTAAGTTATACTTAAGCCAATCTGGACATACCTCCAAAAAGTCCAACATCAAGCGCATCCAATCCTTTCAATCAAAGGTCCCAAAAACAATAGTAAATGCCCCTTATTACGTCAGCAACGAAACCCTTCATAATGATCTTAATATGACTACATTCTTGAGCTCATCCTTTCCAAGTTCATAAAATTCCATAGTAACCTATCCAACCACCCTAATCCACTAGCACAGTCCATTGCCCATCCCTACAATCATCCTCAGAGCCTAAAACGGCAGTGGCCTCGTGACCTGG
The DNA here is from genome assembly GCA_930367205.1 of Acanthosoma haemorrhoidale. NCBI lineage: Eukaryota > Metazoa > Arthropoda > Insecta > Hemiptera > Acanthosomatidae > Acanthosoma > Acanthosoma haemorrhoidale. Next base: position 25,669,795 of record OV884014.1, read on the forward strand.
TATAAATACGTGACAGTAGGAGGCCTGGCAACGGCCAGTTTCTCCAATCATGTCCTGAGCGTCTGTGGCTGAGGCGCTCTTGGTCGCCTCCACTGGCTCTTATCCAGTGACGCGGCTGACGGAGGAGCGTGGGGGCTTTCCAAGACTCCGCATCCTCTTTCGCATGCGAGTAAGGTGACAACCATGTGGATTTGGGAGCTCTCTGGGCTGTTTGTAAATACTGTATGAATTGCCCAATGAGGCAGATGATATTTTATCAACAAAAAATAAAGTCTGCAAAAAATATTTTCTTCGTTATTGAACTTCTCTCCGGACTGTTGGTGCTTCCCCGATTCATTCGACTATTTCTCTCAAACCCTTTGAAAAATGGAACACAACCAGCGTTGCATCCAAAAATAGGCTTGCTACCTTGTTCTCGATCCACCTGCGAGAACCGATGGCCATATGCATATGAACTATTTAACTACCGTCGAAGTCCACCACAACTTTCGAATATCCTTTAGCAAAGCATTTCTCGGGATTGTCTTTTTATGCCCATAAGGAAACTTCTCTAATCACGGCCATCTGTAAATTATCAACTCTCGGTGAATGCTTGGTGAAGATCCTTCCAAATCTCAGAATAGTTCAATGCTAGATACAAGATTTTGTCTTGACTGGGGTCAAACTAGTGCTACAAAGTTTTTGCGAATGAAGGCTTTTACGTTTTTATGTACTTTTATGTCCAAAAATGTTACGAATTTGCAACCGGAACATCAAGATACTCAATCATTGAGGTACTTCAGATATTTTCAGTTTCTAGTAAGGTTGCCAATACGCATATGTCAGGCTTCGAGGATCACTGCTTTATCTTATACGGCTCGGTAAGCCCATTCAACTAGTAAAGTTGATGATACGGAACTCTAAAGACAATGCCCTGGAATGAAATTGGGGGAACCCTTACCTACTTATTAGTGACCAAAGATTTATTTTTAATTGCCAGTTGATCGCTAGGATAATTACCCTTAATTATTCTGTATTGGGCCAGCTAATTTTACCTGCCGTTAAACTTTCATATCCCTAGGTAAAACACCTAATTAACTTTCTTATATCATTTTTTTTTTTTTTTTTTTTTTTTTACCAGTCACTCATTTATTAGAAAGTTCCACATCCACCATCGTCCTTGCATGAAAGATGTTTCACGTGAATCCCAATAATACCCTTATAAGACAATAGGATGTTAAGCCCTCAAGAAGGAAACTACCTGGGAACCGTGCTATTGAAATTCTCTTAAAGAAATAATGTGGGAGAAACTTCTAGGGAAACCTACAGAAGGTACTTGATGCTGAGATGTCTAGTTTTTCCCTGAGAGATTGAGCTGTAAGTTATTAAACGAAAGTCTGTTGAATATTATATTTTCAGATCGAAATTTACGTCGTTTGAACATCTTCAATTAAAATTTCATGCCTCATGGTCAGACTTGAATTGAATTCATAATTAACTAATCTCTTACAAATCATATTCCAGACGGATTCATTCTTATTAGTTGCACACATGGCCTGCCAAAACCAAGACACACCGGTGGACCTATTTTATTAAGCTATTTTATTATTATAGCTATGTATCAAATCGAATAGATAGGGGGATTCACCCATGCTCCTTCCAACTTAGTTCTCAAATTTTCAATTCAAGTCTTTTAGAGCAGTATGGCGGTGAATCTCTCTTTCCACCGCTCTAAAAAAATGTTTTTGTACCTTGGAGATGAGAGGCCGAGCAGATGAAACCTGCAGTGAAAGAAAGAAGTGAAATCCAAATTGGAGAAATCACCTTCAATTGATAAGGAAAGATCTTTGGAGATGAATTTGTTCGTTCCATTGTTAAGAAATAACACATCTTCCGGCTCTTCATACCATCATTGATTTCTTCCATAACGTTTGCGATCAATCGACGCTAAGCTATGGAGAGGTGTTGTATTTTTAATATACACACCACACCATTGCTACTCTTCTCTATCGATTGTTGGTTGTAGATGATCCTACTCTTTTTTGCCTCGTGATAAATTAGCATCTCAATTTAAATAAATAGCTAGAAATACAGAAAATTATATTTATAGGATTGCTTTATTAACATAAAAATTAATTGATGTTCCACTGAAGAATTATGTAATGCTTGTTATGTTCCTGTATCTTTTTACGATGCCATGTTATGAAGTCACGTTGGCATTTGTCAATTCCAAATGTTTAATGCGTTCGCTGGCTCAGACAAGTCTGACCGTGTGAGCTCCTTTTCAAGAATTCTCGAACGTGGTTTTTTCCTGTTTGCCGCCAAGCGTAGGAATTTCGCAGATAGGTCGGTCGCTCAGTCGAACCCGTCACACCAATAGACCTTTTCGTTCTGGCTTGTTTTACTTTTTGCCCTAGAGACTGGAATTAAAGGCATTTCTGCCATAGCGTTCAGTTGCATTAAAGGGCATTCCGTTGTCTCCAAGGAACGAATCCCTGGAGCGCATCCTTTGGGCCGAGATTCCACTTGCATACTCCATTTAATTATGCCCTAAGGATTAATGGTGACTACACTCTTAGTGTAGTGCTACCGTTCCTCTCATTTTTTTTTAATTATCACACGGATATTACATCTTCAACTCTTCAATATGCTTCAAAAGTATTTTACTTTCATAGAATCTTAAAAAATATAAGTACAACTAGTTAATTGTACTGGAAGACCAGATATCACGCCGCAAAGAAAATTGGTACAAGTAAAAAAATGTTTTTTCGAGTTTAATATGTTAGTGGACTGAGCTTGACGCCACTTGGGGATGTATTATTTCAACAATAGCTTCAACGAACGACCACTGGAGAGCATAAAATTCACCATGCTTTTGACCAAAAAAAAATCTTTAATCGCCATTTCTCAAAACTAGTGTTTTTTTACTCACATCAGTAGTCTCCCAAGCGTGTGAAATGACCACACACTAATTACATCAGTGGTTATTCATGTTTTTCTCCATACCTTTGATCTCTGCAACACGGTTCATTTGAAAATACAATCAGAAGAGGGGGAAGACTATGTCATCAATGAATGTTTCTTCGCTAACGGAAAAGTATAACTTTAACGTCCCATGATAAAGGATGGAGATCATATCCAAAAGGTATCTTAAATATTTTATAATTACGGGTTAGTTATTAATAATTAATTTAATATTACGGGTGTTGACTAGATGCGTAAGAAATCCTTCTAAAACCATCCGAAAAAGGAAAGTTTTCAAAAATACAGCATCAAGCCTTTGCATAAAATGTGAGTATATGCGGAATTAAATAAAACGGATTAACTTAATCGAATACATTAAATTTTTTTTGTCACGAACAGTCTTCCCTCAATTTTAACATAGTGTTTTGATACAGTGGTCCTATCTAATGATGAAAATAAAAGCAATCCCGTTAAAATTATTTATGGTTTAAATATTAAATATGGTAAAAATAAATTATTTGGTAATTAAAAAGTTTTTTAGTTTTTTTATAACAGTGAGCAGGGTATCAAATTAAAGGCCTCCAGGACCTGACAAATAATAAGTAAAAGGTGATCTGGGGCTTAAGTGTACAGTCCACTAAAAACAGTCATTGTTGAGAGAGTTACTATTTGTAAAATTACAATTTGCTTATCCATCCCTAATAATTGGGACTTAGAGATTATTCATAACTTATACACATTTCGTACTTATACCAACATTCATACCGTACTGTACGTACACAAAATCTGCCCGGAGGTCCCATGCCCCCGAGCTTTTCCCCCGGTGAAACTGGAAATTGGGGGCAACAACGCACCCTCCCACCCAAGTCTCCAACCGATTCATTATGTGTTGAAGACCGGAAAGAGGGCAAGAGAACCACTAATTAGGGTGTATCCAAATCAGGGGGTTTCTGGAATAAAGTAATTGGGTTAAATATCGAAAAGAATCATTAAAATTTTATTTAGGCAGTAGCGTTAATTGGGTCATCAGTGACCATTCAGTCGGATATTTTTTATTGTACTGTTCCTCAGGGTCAAGATTGCAGTTGTATACAATTTAGTGTTACTCAAAACACATTTTATTAAACTGTGAGAACCACGGGAGGTGTTAACAATTTGTATTTACGGAAACGTTTCCGCGAGGCTACTGGTCAAACTATTTGTCCTTAATCTCGTCATGTTGATTGTCTTCAATTTATATTACCCCTAATTTTCAAGGGACTGGTACTTCCTCCTACCCATAGTGAGCGTGCTTAAAAGTGGCAATGTAATTATTGATATTCGCTCATTCGGAAGACGTACCCTTCCTCAAGTTGATCTATTCGGCCACTGATCAGACCCAGGCTACCCTAGACATGCGATAGGCATGCCCCGGTCAAGCTACTCAGTCGAAGATCACCTTGAGGTGCTTGAGCAGCTGTTTAGAACGGGATCCATCAGACAGGTGCTACAGCAGGTGGACCTGCATCTGTCCAGGCGAGGTCGTAACTTCTTTAAATCCACTCCGCAGCCTTTAAATCCAAGTTTATCGCTTGGGATATTTGTACCAACTGGAGGGAATACGACACCTTTCAAGGATGGACGCTGGTACTCAACGATAGATTCGAAAGGTATTGTAGTGTTAATAACATTAGCACGTATAATCAGTATCTAACATTACTCCCAAAATACGAAGAATATTTAAAAATTTCGTCATATTTATTTGCCGTACTACTAGTTAACATGATAATATATTCTAAATATTACTGACATATTTAGTACAGATTCCTTGACTTCAATTTTTATTGCATGCTCTCCACAATTAAACTTACTTGTATGCCCCCTTACAAAAGTACTTAAAATCCTCCCCTCTCTCAACACCAATGAATACCATGAGTACCATCATACTCAGTGAAACGAAGTTATCGAGGAATATCGATGCAAACATACTTCCATATCTTTTTATCATTGTTTCAGGCTCCTGCAATGATGAATTGTAGATTGATATGTGTCCCTTAATAGTTCACAATATCAATATACGGATATATATATGTAAGTTTCGAATTCAGAGACTTAAAGGAAGTGGAGGTCGTAAGGTTATTAATCGAACACTTGCAGATGTAGTTTAAAACTGTAATATTTAACATATGTACACATTAGCCTGTGCTAAAAATATTACAATAAACAAATAAAACTTAAAACTAACCTGAATCAATACAATTGTCGATAATAAGCTTTGATAATTGTCTTAGCAAGAGTATAGCTATTCACGAGGTTAACAGCTCGGAGCCTTCTTTGATACTAACTCCCTCTGTAGAGAGACACCTAACATAAGTGCCAAAATTTGGCGGTAACGTTATGGCTAGTGGCAAGACATTGTTAAGCCTAATACCACAGGACCTAATGTAAACAAAGCCTGTGTATAGATAGAGGATGAGAACAGAATAAAGCCAGTTAACAATAGTACCTGTGTGTAATATTACCATACTTATTCCCTCTTTTTTGATCGTTTACAGCCGGGAGACGATAACTTATATATATACATGAAACACTAAATAACCCTTATTCTTCGGAGAAACACTAAACAACCCTCTATATTCTTACGTTATAAATTTTAGTGGGTTAAGGTTTGGATTAACAAAAAAATATTCAAAATTTATTTCACAGCTGATTTATAAACAAAGTTTATGTTTTCTCATTGGTTTATTATTGTTATTGGTAGTAATCGTATTATATCTGTTAATATATGTAGTATGTATAATACAACTTAAGACGGAAGAACTAGTTTATAATATAAAATACCTACAAGAAAAAAAATAATATAAATATATTTGTGGTTACTTTTCAATAGACCAGTCAAGATCACACTAGTGGCAAGTTTTGGTTTATAAATACAACAATGGAATTTCGGTTCATTAACTCAAGGATGGGAGATCTAAGACAGGAATGACCGAGTGGTTGCCGCAGCGTGGACCCCCCTGCGCGCCAAACTTGTTTCAGTGAACCAACCGAACCACAGGGAACACCAGTACATGCTTCTTTTTATTAATTTCATTTAGCAACGTTTGGTCTACTTTTATTTTTTCTAAGCCAAGTTGGAAATTAAAAAAAAAAAATCCGGACAGTGGTATGTGTGTTCATCGGCACTGAAGGGATGGGACAGTAATCAAACGACCGGAAATGTGAAAATCTGTCTTTTTCACAGCACATTTAAATAGTCATTCTTAATGTTTATATATTTATTAGTTTATAATAGTTATTTCTTAATATTTAAATATCATTAATTAATATGATGACAAGTGTGTTGTTATTTTAAAGTAACCGTCCTATTTTTGTCTTCCCACAAGTTATTTATTCTTTTTACAAGCACTGTCAGTAGCTCGCATCCTCAATCAAACCCCCATTCTCAAGTGCTTCAACAACTCAGAACAAAGGTTTTCTTAAAAAATAATCTGTATTGTAAAATTATATTTAATATTATATATAAATAATATGTGTGTGTAATTACACTAATCTGAACCAAGACATTTAAAGTTTATAAAACAAAAGCTTTTCTATACTGGATTTAAATTATCATTACAAAACAATGGGCACAAATTTTCCCTAAAAAAGGATATTTATAATGAACATATCAAAACAAATACATTAGATATCCAATGCATAAAGTCAACAATAAACTAAAACAATAGACCAAACGATTGATACATCGAATGAATTAATGGAACAAATGAAACAATAAATACATTTACCTCAGAATGCTTTGTATGTCCTCTGGTTATTAAAAGCTAGTGGTTTTTTTTCCGTTATTTTAATCAAAATGACTAATTTTTTTTTTAATTTTTCACAAATCAAATAAAGGTCGTAAAAAGTGAAGGAACAACATCAAGGAACAGTTTGGGTGGGCCCTGAAACTACAAACTTTTAATAACCATGATATTAAATAAGCTTTTGTATTGTTGGGTCTCAAAACTGAATTTTTCAAATATCTCTGATTTATGTAACGATTACATAGCGTTGAATATATTTTTTTTTACAAACTTCGCGTTATCATATTTTTATCAAAAACTATCTCAATTCGGATGTTTTTAACCATACCTTATGAAATTTCAGATTGATTTGATCAGTTTTCCGATCGCTAGCACACTAACAGACAGTCCGACGAAAGAGTACTGCCCCAAAACTTTTTGACAGGAGAGACACTCCCCTCGGAGCAGTAAACTAGTTAGCTTTGGGAGTACATTCCATACTTGCATTACACTTCCTCTGCATCTTGCTGTTCGCAGAAGCTTGTTATCTGCAGGACGTCTTGGTAATTCAAAACTGGCAGTGATTAAATTAAGCATAGAGATCCAACAAAAGCTCCTGCGAGAAGACTTTACGTATTACGATTGAGTGTAACCGAAAGAGTACATCTCAAATTATTATTTGGTTGTATTTATTTTAAGAATGTCTGTCTTGAAGCTGAAACATCAGGGTTCAAATTTCAGTTCAACATAAACTAGTCCTTTTATCATACACACACATGCTGATTTTAGGTTTTCATGAATAGCTTATAACGGGTGTAGTGACCGCTAACTACATAAGATAAATCACCCTATACTCTATTGCATATATATTGTAAGCAAAAGTAAAATAACATGAACTAAATGTATTATAAACAAATATCAATCATTGTAAATGTGTTAAGCAATAAAAAACGGAAGACAACTAGGTCATAATCCAGAAAGGGTCACCTACTGGTAGTCATAAACATGAAAGGGTCACCTGCTGGTAGTCATAAACATGAAAGGGTCACCAGCTGGCAGTCATAAACAGTCATAAACATGAAAGGATCACCAGCTGGCAGTCATAAACAGTCATAAACTTAACAACCCTTAAGAGGGTACTTAAGGCAGGACTACTGGCCCTGTTAGTCAGTCTCTTAGTCTCCTCGCCAGTCTATTCGTCAGTCTCCTCGCGACCTTTACTCGGTGACGCTTGCTTGGTTTCCGCTTGAACTCTGAAAACTTGACTAATTCTTTGTGAAAACTCTGTACCTCTTCTCTTGAACATAGTGCATTGTCGGGGCACATACCTATCATAAATGGAGTAAGATAGTAACGCCGTCATGGAACGATGGTCCATGTTATAAACTCGAATAATCCGCACTTGTCACCAGGGCTAGGGTGATCAGGCACCCCCTAGTGACGACCCAACAACAGGTTTATAATTATAATTATATCAAGAAGATGGATTTTATGCATTAAAATACCTTTAGTGGGATATGAATCCTAGTTGCTTAAAAATTTTGTTTGTGGTTTGCCATTCTTTGCCCCCCCCCCACCACTCATCCAAAGTTCCATTTTTGGGAAGACTTCTTTTCAGATCATACAATTCGAAAATCATGTTTTTTTGGTAGGGGGGATTAGAAGGTCAAGACGATTTTATATGCATATATTTCACCGTAGTAGTAAATCACCAATGTTTGGTCATAACCATAAATTAAACTTCAATTCAACTTCGTCGGGTTCCTGACGCTGTATGGCAGCTTTTTCTCGTTTGCAAATTCAAACAGGAACGGGTATTTCTTCAACCACGTATCTGCGGTTCTGTGGTCATAAATACGATCTGAAATTTAAAAGGTGTTGTGATTATGTTTTGTTAAAAAAAAAAAAAAAAAAAAAATTAAACGTGAAAAAGTTAATTTATTATGAAACTGCTCAAAAAAAGTTATCCGGGTTACGAATTGTGATTATTGATCGTGGCTAACATTAAAAACAGTAACGCAAAAATATTTTTTTTTAGACAATATTACAAATCATGTATTTAATACAGCAACTTCTTTATGTTAATATTTTTGCGTTTTACATTTTTTATCTGTTGGAAAACTAATTTTTAACCAGCAAAATGGAATAGAATATTTTTGGGTAGAAATACCGAGTGGTGTTTCCGCAATAATTTAATAATTTTTTTTGAAAAAGACCTGAGGAACCTTTTTATGCCTTTACTTCAATATCTGCGTCTTTAAGTTTGTTTACATAAGTATCCAAAAACACTAGTTGCTAATGATTCAAGAATTAGCCACCTCTGATACCAAAAATTTCATTTCCGCCTCCTTGGTTTAATCCAGACGCTATACTCCCATCAGATCCCCAGCAACCCTCCGTGACGCCTAATGCGGAGGTACAAATAAATAGCAGTTTGATTATAGTTGAGCTCTGTGGCCAAGTGAAATCGTTTCGGCTATTGAGCTTATTTTCCCATTAAAAAAAACAAGGCCGTATAAGCTTATTCTTAGAATAATACTGTATTGATTGTATGTAAACATTTCAATAAAGAAGAATAATATTCAGTAAAACTAACGAAATATTCTAATTTCTCCAGAAGGAGCTGATCCCTTCAATACTGAGTCAGCCTTAAGCGCCTCACTAGCGCAGTATAAATTGGCCTTGATGCTTATCGCCACTTCTATCGCAGCGAGGTCCTGCCAACCTGTCCACTCCCATCCTCTTCATTTACACAGTCATTCTTAACGGAATTTTTTTTTCTCTATTTGCGACACCTTTCTATCATATATTTTGGAAAATTAGAAAATTTATTTTCAAAGAGAATCTCATTTGAATTCTTGACAAGAGTTGCTTTACATCCAGAAAGATAACGGACCAATAGATACAAATAACTAACGACATGTTCGGGTAAATTTTTGACTGTGCATTATATTAGTTTATTGGAATTTTATATAAAGGAAGAAAAAACCTCAAACATCAAGCGCATTGAATTGTTTCAGTCCAACCATTTGATACTACCTGTAATAACCATTTTTAACTACCTGCTAGAAGTTACAATGGGGGATCAAGAAGTGAGTTCCGGTTTCCAATCCAAGACCCTACACCGACCTCACAGTCGACGTTGCGCAAAAGGTAAGGCCCAAAATTTCCGTTGGCCTACGATTGAATGGGGACCCCATTGTTGATTAAAGTGCGAGGGGCCCCGGGGGCAGGCACCCCACATCTTTTAGGTAAGCTACCTGAGGGGATGCTGGCGCACAATAGCCGCCGTTAGGGGAGTATGATGCACAGTCTTTTGCGCAAGGGTTGGTCTCAGCCAGCTGTTCCTATGTAAGGGTTCAGCAAGGTGTGATCATTTAATCGGCATATTACGATGTCCGTGGCCCTTTAAGTTCTTTAATTGTGGTCTAATGAATATTCAGAAACCCAGGACAAAATTTAATTGTTTTTTTTAGATGCAATGATGAAAAAATCTCGTGGTCCCTTCAGAAGCTAAGGAACGGTTTTATACACTTTAAAGTTTTTATCAGCAGTGATGCTTAACGGTGAGGTGCATGAAGGTACTGGATAACCATGCTAACAAAACCAACTGTAGGATTACAAAAAAAGCTTGCAATAGTTGATACTCAAAAAATGAATAAAGAAAAGAATTAAAAATTCAAATCTGACGTCGTTGATAATTGGTAACAAACAACGAAGAAGAAACGAAATGCTGAATTATGATGAAGTGGAATCATAAAAAAAATATGTTATGTTATAGGATACCGCTTTATGCTGAGAAGAACTTCAACAACATAAATCCAGTTTTTCCTGTCAATACGTAAACCTCAATAGAGCTAACGCCCGTTCTAGCAGGACATTTTTAAGTCGGAGAACGTCGCCTAGGTCGAATTTTGGGTATAAAGGTTTTGATACCTGCCTAAGAATCCCATGGACCAACAAAAGTGCCGGGCAAATCTCCAATCCCGGCCGAGTACGTCTTGTGCGAACCACCACATGGAGTATTCCCACGCAATTCTTTTCAACACCCGGGGGAAGAAACCTTTGGGAAAATATTCCTTGAAGAGCACTTTTATAACATTAAAAGTCAGTTTCCTGGACTAGTGTGAGAGTTATTGTCTTCCGGCTCGAAGCCCGGAGGCTCTAAGATGGTCGATTGTCTCAAAGACTTTCCTTTAAAAAAAACACAGCTAACAACGTTACGTGAGGTACACAACGAGTGTAAAATTACGACGTAGCTTCAAGAAAAATCGGTCAAATTTCAAGACAAATTCATTTAAATTGGATTTTAATTTAGTAAAAAAACTGGTTTGTGGCTTTTCGGTTTCTCTTCCTCCGACCTAACCTAATAACGTAATTAGTGCGTTGGCAACCTCACAAAACATCACACCAAGTGCCCGGAAAAGGGTTGCATGATGTCCATTGGTTTAAATTTTCCAAGGGTTAGGTTCCTGGTCACAACTAATAGTTAGTAGTATGATTTATCCATTATTTTTCTACAATTACTACTTATACTTCTAGAAAATCAAAAATTCATCAGCTTTTAATCACTTATACTTCTAGAAAATTCTGGAACTTTGCCTCTCTATTTACCACATTCCTTCATAGATCTTTTCAAATCAAGATTATTTATTTATTTGCTATAACAACCAAATAAGTAGTTGCATACAGTGCATTAGTAGCAAACTAATGAACGAGTGTTGATTTGTAACAACATATTGTATAATATTCTAATTATATGATGTATTATGATTATACAGTAGTTATAACTACTTAGGGTACTTTTATTATTTTTTTTTATGTGTAAAGTATGTGTGTATTGTAATATTTAAGCGTGTCTATGGGTAGGTGTATGCGTGTAATTGCGTACATATTTTATTTTTATTGTTCTAGCAAGTTCTTGTTTTATTTTATTTTGTTTACCTAGAATAGAGTGTATATTTTAATTCCTGAAGAATAAGTGCCTTATGTTTTCTCATGTTATTGTAGTTCCTTATTCATATTTTGATGTCGGCGGGAAAATTATTAATCCGTCGTGAGATTAACAATATACAGTGGAACATCCTGAGTATGTTGAACATGAAAAACTTTAATTCAAACTGAAGATACAAGAGCGTCAATTTGAAAAATCCAGAAAGTTAATAAAAAAAAAAAACGTGCGATGCCGCGGAAAAAAATTGATTTTTTTTAAAGCTTGATACGCTTTATAATTTAAGAAATCTTGTAAAATGAGGACAATAAAATAAATGCTGTCACATTTATTGATTCTCCGAACGATTTTAAGACCCGAAGACACGTCAATTTTAATGTACGAAACGGACCCATTGAATGCCCACCAACACTTGAAACCTAATAAAGTCCCCCTTCAACAAACACTGTCTGCGCTCGCCCGCAAAAATTGCAAATTAGGTTAGGTGTTGAAAAAATTGCGAAAATTCCCCTTGTGGCGATTTTCCATGACGCTTCTAATTACAATACTTCTCCCATTAAAAGTTTGCTACGTTAATAAATAATGGCTAAAAAATCTGTCACATGCTTACGCCCGAGACCATTGCGAAAGCCTTCCGCTGTCTTAAAAATAATCTCGTATAAAGTAATATATTGATAATAATTAATGAAAAAAAATCCGTTACGCGATTCAAGGTATACCTATATAGGCATCTGATCCATGTATGGGATCCAGTTAGAGGCTATTGCGCGGGTTCGACCCAATGGAGTAGTTCTCTTGATCTGCAACTAGTTGCGATTCCCGACAACTTTTTTTTTTACTGGGTTTCATTCCGGTTTGCGCTAGATTTGTCATGTTGATAACTAACATTCCCTTTTTTGACACGGGTAGAAAGCGCTTTAGTCGCATATCGGGAGTTGATATTTTTTTTCCAAAGCAGTAGAAGTAAGCTATTTCTGGATTATTCCCACTACTAAGATTTTCTAGAAAATTTAAACGATTTTTAAAAAATAAACAGACATAATGCACGACACGTGGTGGGACTAGTAATATAAAAAAAACAATTGAAGTTTCTAATATGACTTTAAAACATATGTACACATGTTCTATAGCCACTGCTAGTAAAGGTAAATCAAACAAACAAACATTTTTCCATGTGTGTTTTTAACCAAAAAACTGACAATTTTTCAGACATCTACACAGGTGACATTATAAGTTTTGCATAGAACTGGTAGTTAATATTTTGCGTTCATAATTTTGAGTTGAATACACTCTTCCCATAATGTTTGAAAGCCAGTAAAATAATTATTTGATTCAGTTTAAACCAATTTATGAAATCTTTCGTTAAAATAACGGTGAGCATTTAAAAAAAAAATACTTCAGTTTAGCAATTACAAAAATGTTCCAAAAATCGGATTTCACGGGAGTTTAACTTAGGTATTTACAGAAAGAAATGAAAAATCCTATACTTCGTCTATCTTAATCAATTAGTCATGTTTGAAAAAGTTGCTTCCAGCTGCAAAGACCAAACAAACTCAGTGTTTGTTATAAATTTGCTTTTACCGTTTAGTTTCATTCCGTTCTCGGTCTTTGACCACTCTTTGTGTTATTTTTTGCCTAAGAATCCGCTATGTTTTATGTCAAGCACTATGGTATTACATGCCAACAGCTGTGAAGTGTCAACCCATCATGAGAAAATAATGGAAAGTTTTATTTTTCCACTAGGAAAACTCTCGAAATAAGAAAGAAACATAAAACAATCAATAAACCGATATTGGAAAATTGTACCATTCCGTCAAACCCTTCAATTATTGGCAGAAAAAAATTAATATTTTCTTATCGTGTTATAAGTATGGTATCAAATTACAGATCACGATGTCCTAATTAATAGTATGTGTTATGCGTTGCTACTTAAGTGGAATATTATTACACAACATCATAAAAACTTTTAATTAAATGCGTGAGTGATGAATCACATTTGACAGGATAATGAGGGGTATTCTCCCTTTGGTCTCAGCAATTTCACTTTTAGCGAGTAGGACTACAAACGCGAGGAAGAAGTTAGCGGTGCGCAACTGTTTGTTCCTGATCAGCCTTGAAGGAGAGATCTGAAAGCGATGAGGAGCAGATGCTGGTGGCTGTGGCAGCTGCCCCGGTCGCGTGGCGTACATCTGCTCCGTCCACAGCTGTCTTTATCTCACCTGTAATAGCCACAGTGTAGATAGCCTTCCAGGCTGTGCACTTACCAAGGCAGGAAGGAAGGAAGTGCTTCAGCCCTTATTAATAGAGCATCCCTCCCACATGGCCCTCCGTCACGTTGCACCCTACCACCCTCCTAAGGGCTGTAATTACAAACGTTTTTGGGTCATCAGCGATAATTTTGGTCCTATCAGATAAAACACATTCTAAACTATACCAAAATTAATAAATAAAAGACCTCCCCACAGCTTTATTGATTTCTAATTGATCGTTTTCGATGGACTCATGAGAGAGAGAGAGAGAGAGAGTAAGAAAGTGAACGGGAAACGTCTTTGATAGCCAAACCAGCCAGTGCTATAGTTCCATCAGCCTGGACCGTTGAGAACGACAGCATGGTGCGGTGAAAACGTTCTGATAGAAATCAATAAAGCTGTCCAGAGACAGAAGGTGTTTTATTTCTTAACACGTTGATTGCCACGGGAATTTCCAAGAATCTGGCCTAAAATGACAATTTGATTTAATCACATTATATTATTACAAACTATAATTCTAGTACATAGTTATCATCAAAAAGCATAAAAAATGTGTTTTTTAAAAAAAAAGGTCTTACGAATTATCTCGTAGTTGGCTCCTGCAACAGAAATCTCTTGGAATCTCGCGGAAGCCAACTACGAGATAATTCCCACGCAGACTTGCTTCGACCTGTCGCTCCTCTAAAGCTGAACCCAATATGGATAAGAAAAGACCACTGACTCAAAATGAAATTGAGTACTACGCAAATCTAAGTGATTCAGAATTTGACGGGATTTTTGGCAAGGATGGTAACGGCAGTAGCGATTATGAACCTGCTGAGAATTCAAGTGATAGTGAAGATGAAGTCGTCTCCGAACCTGAAGTTGATCTCGAATCTGAAGATAATGACAATGATTCGGGATCAACAACATCAAATGCGAATGATAAATTGTGGACAGAAATTCAACAAAATCCTGAATTATTTTCCCAGTTCTTTTCCCAAAAGCCATCTATCGATATAGCACTGATATATTTCGAGTTTAATCGTAGCTGCACAACAATTGCAAGTAGACTCAGGACGAGATAACTCGTAGTTGGTGTCCCAGAAAAGAACTCAATCTACGAGTTATCTTGTAGTTGGCAGTCAACGTGTTAATATAAGCATTCCACACCGGTGGCACCATTTATAAAAATATTTCCTCATTGATTTCATTAATAAGAATAGAAAGTGTACAAATGAAATTATATATGCTAAAAAATTAAAGATCCAAGTCGTTTTTTTTTTTTAAACTTGAGTTCGATTCCCTAAATAGTCAAGGCTGTAATAATAAAATCCGTTGAGTGAGCACTCGAACACAGAGTTACTGTAAAAACGAAAGAAGAATCACCATGAATATGCTAAAGCACCACATACTATGACTTCACAAATGAGCAGAAGTGGATTGTACAGACTTAAATTTGATAGAATAACATGAATGACGATGTAATGTGTAAGCCAAGTAATAGAGGAACAATGTACGGAAGTAGCATGTAGCAAGTATCCTAATTACTATGTCACAAAAGTGGCAAGAAGTACTTCCTTGTTTTTATGGCAATATGATTTGTATACGGTACCAAATGGGCCTGAAACATATTTACATCCTCTGGTGATCTCTAGATCAGATTCAGAGCACTTCAAACTGAACTTTTAACAAGTTCATTTCCAAGCCTTCTGGCATATTTTCATCACTTCCACCTGATAAATAGTCCAGCAAAGCTTTGTGATGATGTCTTATCTAAAACCACAGATGAACTTATCTTCAACTGTCAGAAGCTTGAAAGAAACGAAATATTGTTGATAAAAAAATTTGTTTAATAATTTAAACTTCATTTCTGGATATTTGTTAGATTTCCTATTATTGTGTGAATATTTCAAAGTTTTGTTCATTTGTCATAAATGATAAATAATTTTAATTTTTCAGGACTGCCATGGAGTTGAGGGAAGGTCATCACCCGTAAAAGATTTGAACCAAAACTATAAACTGCTTGAATCTAAGCAAAATGAAACTCACACTTTTATTAAAGTGTCAAGACCTTGGGACACGTGTGATAGAAAAGGAGACGTAGTTATAGTGGTGCGTATAGTTCTTGGTTTACTAAATTATTTTCTAAAAATTAGTTGCATTATAGAAAATATTAATGTATTCTAGAAATATTGAATATATTAAGAAACTTAATACCTAGATGTTATGTGAGTTTTTCACAACAAACAGTGTAAATAAGTTTAGTATCATTGGTTTTTACTTAATATCATTCAATAATGATACACTTACTGATTATGAAGTTTTCTCAAAATATAATATACATATGGTTATTATACCAGTAATTCTTGATCATTAATACTGCAACTGAAAATTAAGACTTCCCTTTCAGTTAGACTCAAGTATAACATTTATTGTTATTGCTATTTATGGGTAACATAGTAATTTAAAATCATAATGTTCATTTACTATGTGTGATATGAAAGGAAAAAACTCATGTACACCCAAATATTATATAAAATTTTAATTATTAATTTTGTGATGGTATATGATCTTACTAATAAATAGTGCATAACATTTTGTTTATAAATGACATATTTATAATAGTTAATAGTCGCTAAGCATGAAAAGATAATGGCTTGTTTATTACATTTTATATAATTTACGTATTTGAACTTGCAGAATGATACAATGAGGTTAATATGGACAATAAGTGAAAATGATCCAGGACATTTTGGGTGGGGAGGCATTGAGTGGTCTGGCCCCAAAAGTTTTCATATAGGATCTTCAATTCATCATCAATATCCAACCAGCCACAAGTTCTGGGATGTTGTTGCACAAGATGTAAGCCATACATTTTATGTAATCCTCATAATTATTTATTATTTGACAGTTATAATGTTACAATTATGCTATCCTTGTAGATCATGAGGCAACTATTGTTTTTTAATATATGTTAACTTTTTTTTTTAGTTTTCCCTTCCAACTGATTCTCCATCATACCATTGGTGTAAAATATACAAAGTTCCACAGCTTACAAAAAAACACCACATCGTTGGAGTATGTAAACATATTACATTGCCTTTTTCAAATAGAAAATGCATAAATAAGCAAGTATAGATTTTACTAACATTAGTATGATTTGCAGTATAAGCCATTGATAGAGGATGGTCACAGTGCTTTGGTTGCAAAGATGGTTTTTTATGAGTGCCTTGGTGGACCACAATTCGAGATTTTCGGCAGCCACCCAGGGGCACCTTGCCACGACTCTATCACCCCAAAAGAGTGGACTGCTTGCCACACACCTGTCATAGTATGGGCAACTGGCAGCCAAGGTACTGTAGTTATATCAAAAAAAATTTTGTATGTAATTGTAATATGTACATCTTTTCAACACTATAAATGATCATCTAATTCTAATGTTGGTTAGATAAATTAAGGGAGTTAATATCAATATAAACAATCTCCACTGTTGTAATACTAAGTTACTTAGTCAAGCTTGATTCTGACAAATGAATTTTGTGAAATGAATGTAGTGTTAGATTTCAAAAAAGAAAAGAATCTACTATTATTTTGTAAATGAAATAGATTTTATGATTAAAAGCAGCTGAGGTTTTTAACATCTCTTCAAAACTCCAGAGACTTTCACATGGGTCTACAATGATTCAGGATGAATATAAGCTTCTTGCCAATACATCATTGGACCCCCCTTTATTGGACCGTTACGACTACAAACTCATTCAAAGCTGCTATGAAATTGCAGTAGATTTGGGTAATGCCCATCTGACTTGTATCTCCTTCCCCCCAGCTGCATCCTTAGCTCTACTATGCCACTACTCTTTGGAACTACATTCTAATCAATATTTGAGCCTCTCTAGTGAACCAAAATTTTAAACCATACATTGCCATTTCCTTATCTAAGAAACATTTTTTTTTCTATTAAGTACAATTATTTATAGTTGAAGTTTTTATTTTTATGATCAGTCGGTCTTAATTTCTACAATTTGTATTCTACCCAACAGGTCAGTCGTTGCCAAAGCATATCGGTCTTCCCATGGCAGAAGGTGAAGGGAAGTCAACATATTTCATGCTTGAAATCCATTATGACAACCCAGCTATGCAAAGAGGTAGTTAAACTGTGATTTGATTATCTAATAATTGTCAAACTTGTAAAAAAATAATATAAATGGTATCTTTATGTTAAATAATTTATTTAAATTTTTTTTTGTATTTGGTTTTTTATTATTATATATAATATTCCCTATAAAGTGAATAATATTGCAATATCAACCGATTGTAGTAGTAAAGGATATTGTTTAAATTCATTATTTTTAGGTTATTTAAATTTTATGTTTGTAAATAGAAATGAAATAAGTTTTTTTTAACTCAATTTTTTGAAGTTTTACATCGCTCAACCAAATGTCTTAAAAACTAGATCAGCTTGGTTTTAAAACATTTCTAACTTTGATGAACAGACAAATTTTTCATTATTCAAGTAATCGTAAACATTACTAAAGAATTAGAAAATAGTTCATTCTGTTCAGAAAGCCATTTGCACTTATGTTTATGAAAACCTGTTACAACTATACATTTTAAACCATAAAACGAATGATCACTAATTTGCATTTTCTATTTCAGTCAGAGATCATTCGGGTTTGAGATTATTCTATAGTCCTGAGTTACGTAAATATGATAGCAGCATTTTGGCTACAGGAATAACTCCGACCGGTGTGCACATTATACCGCCTAAGCAGCTCAAGTTCACAAGCAGGGCGTATTGCGACAATCAATGCACAAACTTGGTAATAATCTATCTTTTAATAATTGTTAATGGATGCAGAAATGTTTGACTCTTGTATGTCATAATAATATGTACTTTCAGATGTTTCCTGAAACAGGAATCAAAATAGTATCCGTTGGTTTTCACACACATTCTGCAGGGAGGCACGTTCGTATGAGGCACATCAGAGAGGGGAAAGAACTTCAGATTATTGCCGAGGTAGAACACTAAGCTTTGATAAATTTAACATATTGATGTATATCTTCCTATCCATCTAATCAGAACTTTATCATTGAAGGCATATAAATACCATTTAATTATTAAATAGCAGTAGAAGAATCAAAAATCCCTAAAGACCTTAGCTAATATGAAATAGTATAATAATTTTCTTAAAGTGATGAATTTAAAATTTTTTAGTATTGATCTATAACTTAAATGAATAAATTTAAAATATATATTTTATATTCATATAATATAGATGTAGATGTTACATTTTGTTTTGAACAAAATTTGCATTTTTTGTCTACTGTATTTTTTCAATTATTTATAATGATAGCACTGATTTTTAGGAAATATTTTGTTCATTTCCAATGAATTGAATTATTAATAATTATTGAGAATATAATTTTATTCCATTCTTTTCAGTTGATACATTTTTATTGCACTAAGTGACATTTGCTCTAATAAATTTTTCATATTTTAGGATAAAAATTTTGACCCAAGCTATCAGCAACCGAAGAAGCTACCAGAGGAGATCACCATCTTCCCTGGTGATGATCTGGTTACAGAGTGCAGTTACACCACCATGAATAGAACAAGACTTACTTTGGTATGGAGGCAATATAAAAAATTCAAAATTCTTTCTACCAATAATATCAGATCATTTCGAAAATATTTTTATTTAATTTTTTAGGGTGGTCATGGTGTGAAAGAAGAAACTTGCATGGCTTACATTTTGTATTACCCAAGAACGGCACTTGCCAGCTGTACTAGTATGACACCTGTTGATTTCTTTTTCCAAACCTTTGGAATTAAAGCGTTTTATAACCATAACATGGATGATGTTGAAAAAATTATGTTGAAGACATCTGAAAAAAAGTAAGAGATCAGCCTCATTAATTAACATGACATAAAGTATAAATAAATATGAACACCTGTAAAAATTAAGAATTAAGCTATAATATTTAAATTACATTTTAGACTATATTTTGCCATTACCTGAAATTGTCCAAAAATTGAAAAACTTGACTAATCTCAAGTAAAGCCTGATTAAATATTTTAGTTAAATTTTATTATAAAAAATACAAAAAAATGTTTGCTAAATCTATTTGAAAATCAAATTATTACATGATGTTTTTATTGTTTTTCAGGGTTATTAAGCCACCGAAACCACCTACTCAAAGCCTTTTCTTTAGATTTTCCGAAAAGCAAGGTTTCAATATTGATTTAAAAAAGCCTTACATCAACCTTGACACTGATGAAGAAAATATATTCTCTGACCTCATAATCCAAAAACCGGAAGAGTTCCAGAACAGAAGCTTCATGAGCCATTTGAAAGATTTACCCTGGGGTGAAACACTGTTCACTCAAAGGGTGGAACAGATTTTCAATGATGGGAAATTCAGAACGTTCTGCAGGTTACAAGACAGTACTCCTGCAATGGTAGGTTATTCTTTAGTAAACGAAAAATTGCTGAGTGCATTGTTTTGCTGCATTTCTTATTAAAAACAAACTGTACAACTCATAAAATTAGACATCAATACTATAAAACATTAAAACTTAAAAATTTGATTCATCGTTACTCCCAGTGGTATTTCACATTCATCTAATAATAGTTATGTGCTTGAGCAGCATGATAATTTTAGAAGTAAACATTTATTTACTTTTTTCTTGACAGGGCAAAAACATTTTTAGCTCTTAAATCACTTAATTCTGCTTAAAGGGTTTTAAATGACAAATCCATCCATAAATTAAAATTAAAGTCTTTATTATTTCCATTTTTTTTTTAACCAGAAACCTGTATCTGATGGTCTTTGTGTCACCGGTTCAACTTGGGACCAGTATTTTGTAAACTTTTAAATGGAGGTCCCATTTGAATTAGCATCAACATGGCAAATACTGCTGCCATAAAAATATTATTAAATTATAATTACAAAAAGATATTAAAACAATCTTTTCAAAATCATGTTCACAACTTTGTTGCTACCTCAATGTAACTCAGAGGAATGATATTTTGCATGGGTAATTTACTATATCCTACAGATGCTAACAAAAATTCAGCCACTTAAAAATATTGCTTGGTAATTGAAAAATAATTACAAGAGAGAGAGAGAGAGAGAGAGAGAGAGAGAGAAATTAGGCAAAAAAAGAAAAAATAGACCTTCATTTTCTTCTTATTCTTTTTACAATTTGGGTTTAGAAAAAAAAACAAAAATGAAAACCCCCTATGAAAATGATAATATTATACATTAAAAGACTGATATATGATAGTAAAAGACTACTTTTTGATAGGCGCTATCTTCCCTAATAGTACAATCTATAGTTAGCTTATATATATTATAATAAATATTTGGAAAAAAAAAAAAAATTTGGATAAAAAAAATGTTATATTTAGAAGTATATATGCTTTGTGAACATATCATTTTAATGCATCTTTAATAGAAGACTATAACTCTATTTTGTTTATTAGAGGGTTTGCTGAGTGGGGACATTTTTGAAAAAATAAAAATGATAAATGTTTAATATATGTATCTATGGTTGTCCTTTATAATGTTTTGTGTATATCAGTAATTTTTATAAAGTAGTCTATATTACCTGCTATCCTAAAACATCAGTTTAGGAGGACTTGAAGTTTTTTATAATTTGAATTACTTCTTAAGCTTCAAACCGGACATACATAACACATTATTGGCTGGATACACTGTTTACAAATATGTAAACTCTTAATAAAGAGTTTAGTTTTTGTATTTGAAGTAGATTTTTTATTAAAATAGTGTGATATTTTGTGTATAGTGTTTAATATCTTTGATTTAATGTTGCATCAAATAAGTTAGGCCTCTATCCACCATCAGCCATAAATAACGGATATTTGTTTCCCCTTAATAATCGAAAAATAATTATTTATCATATTGAGTAGCGATAAAATTATGAATATTTGTGTCTCGTTAATAATATTTAACACGTTATGGAATTTTCAGGTGTCACAAAAATTTATTAAAACTGATATTAAAGTTTATTTTCTCAACTTTTTCAAAGATACAACAAAATTTTTGCTAATATTTTGATGATTTCTATGATAACTCCCATGAAATTTTATGTATCTTGGATTTTTCCTTAGTGAATGTTTTAAATCAATTTTAATTATATTTTTTTTGTTTTAGCCAAGTGGGATATATATTTTCCCGAATGTAACCTTTATGAACACAAGCGGACCATATTCAGTTTGTAGAAGAGAAAGAGATGACAATGGATATTTTGAAAATGGATGTAGACGTAGTACAATCTCTTTGATTCTAGTTTTCCTAACCATTACAATTCATGGTCTATTTGTCTAGATCTTTACTTCCTGGATACTTGGATCTTGATTGTTGTAAATACCATTATGTTTGAGCGTGTGGAGTTATTTGTTCCTTTGATTACTGTATTTTATTCATCAACATAACAGAAATGGTTTATTGTTCATCAAAATGATATAAATATTATATTTATAAAAATTATTTAAGAATTGTTTTTATCAAAGTAAGCTATCGACACTTGAGGCTTTTAAAAATGTTGTAATATGTATTTAAGCAAATTTAAAATGTTATGGAGTTGTAAATAGATTCTTTGTTCTTTAGATTTACTGTTAGACATGGCATAAAGTGTCATTAAACTAATAAGGACTAGTCTTTGTAGTAATTAAATTAGTACTTTACCAAAATATTTAAGAAAATTTGGTACAATCAAATTTTAAGCTCTCTGTATATACATACTGTAGCAAAAACTTTTTTTACACAAGTGAAATATATATTCCTGGCATCGGCATGGCAGATGGGATTGAAACCAAACTGTAAGTTTATTTTGGCTCTCTATTCCAGATCTTCTATTTCTTTGTTAATTAGTTTCTTAAATTTCCTCAGTGCCGCTAACTTCTAGATCACAGAAGAAACCTATTTAAGTGTTTCCCTATGTGTGAACATTATTACATGATGATTATTACATGATAAGTCTTGTTTGTTAAACCTGTTTTATTTAAATAACATACAAGGTGACACTTAATTATATTTTCCCTCATGTTTCTCAAGGAAAATATGCACTTTTTGTAAATCAAATTATTTTAATCATAAATTTAGGTTTTTGGTTTTTTTTTTACTCATGTTATCTTACATTAGCCAAAGACAAACTCTTTGCACTATATAAAACTAATGATAACTTATTATATAAGTTACAGTAATATAACTATGGTTGCACATTTCTGTACATTTTAAATCACACTAAGCTTGAATATCAGCATTTATTTTTAATATTTTATTTAATTAATATAAATTTTTTGGCTGTGACTATATAGTGTATTAGTAGTTAATATTCTATTATATTCTATTATTTATTAAAGAAATTGTTCAATAGACAGTATTGCACAATTATTTGATCTGTAAATAAATAAATGTTTTTATGAATTCTGGAATAGTTTATTTTAACCATATACTGACAATGTTATAGATCTCTTAATTTATATTAAAATTTTTGGAAGATTACTGTCAATTGGGTTAATGAGATAAAGATTGTCCTGTGTATTATTATTAGATAAAAATATAAGCAAATTCAGAAGCTACAGCTTAGAAGAGTAGGAATATAAGCGAGGATACATCACTCAGTTATAAAATTAAAAAAAATGGACATTAAAAACCTTTTTTGTGGAACAATGCTAATGCTGTTGGTACAAACAACCTTGAAAATTTTAATTTTTACTGAGTTCATTTTTCTACATTGTTACTATTAATATTAACAAGCGGTATTTTTTCAGGGAACCTACCTTTTAATTGAAAAATTCCATTAAGATGTTTTATCGTATAATAGGTAGATATTAGTTTTTAGGTTTTGATTGTAGATTTAGTCATAAAATTAATTAAATTTGGTGATTCTGGCATTTCTTCTTAATTTTAATTTGCTGTCAATCATGCATTATATTTCAATATAATCTCACTAAATTGAATTTGGCTTGTATGAAACCAAATATAATTATAATAATCAATCAGATTGATTTGATTAATTGATTGGTAATTTGATCAAAAAGGAAATCACAATTTGCGATAATGAGTATCTTTCAATTTATCATTTTTACTAACATCGGTTAGTCAGTGAAATATCTTAATCAGGTGTTTCATCAAGGAAACCAGGAACCAAAGTTGTAAACAAAACCACCTTTTCCTGTCAGACAATAGTTAGTTCTCAACTGGAGAGTTGTGCGAGTTCAACCTCGACCCTGTTACACCATTGTGTTAATAAGCACTGTTACAAGTAGTACAGTGTCGTGACATAATGACAATCATTTTGCTTATAATTTCCTTTTGTACGAACAGTTTCTCTGATGAACTCATTCACCCACGGTCTTCAAAATGTTTATTACGATTAAATTATGTACATCTTATTGAAGACATAGAGGATTATCAGACAGTCAATTGTCATCAATTGCGAATCTCAACAAATTAATTATCGGCCGCCCGCCACCATAGGACTTACTTACGGTTCTTCAATCCACTTCTATTGCTGAACAGGTCAGTCATCTTCTTTCAACTAATCGGCCGACTACTCTTTGGTCAAACTATCTAATTATAAATTTTATTTGGCAATAACATTTAACTTAGACTTTCGTTATCGTCAACATGATGTATGTATGTATGTATTATTTTTTTAAATATTTTTTTTTTACTTTTATATTTAAGTATTGTAAAACAACTGAATGGAATTCATAATTAAAAGTAAATTTAACCTATACTTGGATACTATAATTGGACAAACAAGGTTGTAATTGAAATGAAACTTATTGCGACATTCGCTGGCACAAAAAAGTAGTAATACTTGAATAATTGAAGCTTATTTTGTAGTAAGAATTAAGTATATCAAATCAATAAATAATTCGTATATCATTAACAAATAAAGCTCACTTTCAAATACAAACATAATATTACAACATTGATGCCGTTAATTGCTCAAATTACAATTTTATTGAATATGCTAATTAATGGGCATTTAGATTTACCTTGGCTACATTTTGTAAAGCCATTTGTTCAAAGGATTACTTTCCTTTCGTTATTAATGTTGTTTAAAATAAGTTCTATGCTGTTTCCTTTTATTTCATCTTTCTGAATAAAGAATTTTGCTTTATTTTACATTAAATAAATTGATCTTAATAAGCTTAATAATACTGTAGAATTTTCTTTCCTGTCCTTTCCTCAATTTTTATTTGATTATTATACTTAATAACACATTTGAAAATATATAATTGAAACTATTTTCAAATAATCAAGGCAAGATAGAAGAATTAAGCAACCGGCAAACTTATCATGACAAAACAAAGTTTTTCACTCCTAAAGTTTTTCAAACCCAAATGTCTGAACATTATTACTATTATTAGTACTAAATTTTATTTTTGGAAAACAATTTTATCAAATAAATAAACAATTTGTACATCACTAAAAAATAAAGTGCACTTCCAAATACAAAAACAATATTATAACATTGATTCCGTTAATAGGAAGTGTATTCTTCAATATTTAAGATTAATGATTCATTATTTAAATTTCCACGGTATTGAAGATTGCTTTTTTTGACAAACATCTAAAATATTAGCAAAGAGTTTTAAAACTGGCACTGGAAGGAGCTGTTCCTATTGTTGGTTCTTAAAACATTATGTTTTGGAATATACCTTTAAAAGTCCAAGTGTATCAGGTCATTTTTAGGACCACAATCGCTGTACGAGGGTGGTCTGAAAAGTTTCCGACTTAACAAAGCTTTTATTTTAGCTTTTATTTCACTACCTTTTATTTATTTTATTATCATCTTCATGTTGAGGTCGGAAGCTTTTCAGACCACCTGTGTACAGGCAGATAGACTGATGAAATATAGTTGCCCCATCCTTTTTCATTGTAAAGCCCCTCCTGGTGGTGGTGGTCACAATGTCCTTATGTTCACATTAACGTGGTTAAAATTATATCTGTGCTGTTCAGGAGGTAAAATATTCCATAAATAAATAAAGTAGTGAAAGTAAACATTGGTAAAAATATCTAATGATTTTGAGTTTTTAACCATCGATTTAAATTAATACTACATGGTTTATTTCATTAATATTCAATGAATAACCTATTTCTGAATTTTAACAAACTGTTATAAATACAAGCGATACATTCCAATTATTTACATAAAATAATTCTTTATTATTTTAAGGTAATGTCTATATTTTTCCAGGAAAATCTTTTGTTTTCATTAAAATATTTTAGAAATGATCCAGTGATCTGAAATAGCTGTTTTTGTTTATATAATGAGTAATATTAATAAATGTAAATCTATATAAATAGATATGTGTGCGTGTATTCCAGCATAATTCTAGAATGCCTAGAGCAATTTCCACCTAACTTAGTAAACGTAAGACTTACTTCAAGAAAAGCTGCTAAACTACTAAGAGTACCCCTGGGGAGGGGATGTAAAAATAATCAAAAACGGCTGATGTTTGTGTTGAATCTAGAATTTTGGTGATGACATCAAACCATTTTTTATTTTTATTTTTTTATCAAGCCATATTTTAATTTTCTTATATGGTTTAGTATTTTAGATGCCTTCAGTATATACAAGTACACCCGCAGTGTGAATTGTGAGGAGTAAAAATAAATTATAAGGCGACAAATGAAGTTCCAAGCCGGTTTTACTGTTTTTTTTTTTATTTTTAATATTGACTTCTTTTTAATTGTTGAAAAGCTGATTTTTGATTACCAGAATTGGTTAACAAATACAAATTATGAATTGTTTGACAAAAACATCTTTGAATGACAGCTAAGGAAAATAAACCGGATCCAGACATATGCCACATTATTACCAGAAACTAAATATATTCCTAGCCTGACAAACAGATTAACCAGAGTTTTTAAAATGTATGATCACTATAATTTGAAATTGGCCCAATAAAATAATATTAGAGTCAGCAATAACCCATCAAACTTTAAAGATAAAATAGATCTTATACTAGATAGAATAATAGATCTTAGAAATTAGGGATATACAAAAAGTGATGAAAAAAATTAATAGCAAACATTATAAATAAATTATCTGAACATAAAACCAATTGTAATAATCCATAACATTTTAATGTAACAGTAAGAGCTAACCACAACATTCTTTTGACTTGCCACAAATAAGCATAGAAAAGAATATCAGATCCTGTAAACCTTTAGAATCGATACATATAACTATAACTATGAATAATATTACAGTTAAATTTAAAACAGCTGTAAAGGGTATATGATTGCATAATGTGGATTTAACAAATAGGTTCATTTTTTAAATTTAATTCACCAAAAACTGAAACTATTTCAGATTAAACATATTAAAAAGAACTTTTCACTAAAAACCCATAGTGATCTCCAGCCATAACTAATTCCCAGAAATATATATAATGTGAATCACAATATATTTTAGTATATATATTGTTGTGATATTAGATATTGTGGATTTTGTATATAAATATTTAATCCAACCTTGAATCAAGAAGGCAAACAAAAACAATTGAGGGTGGAGGAAAAAACAAAAGGTAGTATAGTTGTTGTTTTATGATGAAAACCCACACAGAATTATCTCTAGTTATGGGATCGGCCTGGTGTATAGGTGTCTGGGTCTAGTGATCATGGAAAAACTTTTATAGTATAGTTGTTGTTGTGATAATGAAAACACACTCATCTATTATATATAAGTATTATACTTATTATATTATTTAATATTATTATATTAAATTATTAAGTAGTATTATACTACTTATAATTAGTATTATAAGTATTATACTCATCTAGTTTTGGGATCAGCCCGTAATACATGTTTTACTAATGTAATACATTAGCTTGAGATTGTGAGTAAGAAAAACTTAAAAACTTTGTTGGTTAGTGGTTATTGACTTAAAGCAGAACGGAAGAGAAATAGCACGAAAAGTATTAATTTTGTTTAAATAATGAAGAGAATTAAAGAAGAAAAGGAATCAAATTTATAGACAAGTACGTAATAAATAGTAAATAAAATAAATTTAAAGTAAAAGAATAAAAAATAAAATTACCATATCTATTCAAAGAACGTAATAATATATATCAGTGTTTATCCTGTCTATTGGTATATTGATATTTTCATTGTAAAAAGGCAATTGTACTTGTAAATCTACCCTCCTTCAAATGCATCTAAGTATGCAGCACGAGGAGTTATTATTATGTTAATTTGTTCATGAATATTGTTCATGTGTTCATATGTTTGTAAAAATGTTAATAAAAGGGGTTTTGAAAAAACAAAAAAGTCTGTTTTCTCATGTGTGCTATGTGCTAATGACGATGGTTTACGTTATTGAAAGCACGAGTGATATTAGGAATAATAAAAAATTGTGGGCAGACAAAAGTTGTTTCAATTAATTGTCAAGGCACACCGGGAAATATTCCAAAGAAAAAATTCCCAGAAACGTATTTACCAAGTAACAAAATTATTTTAGTTAATATGACGATTTCCTGGCCGGAAGTATTTTAATTACTCTTTTAATTTATCATTTAGAACGACACAATATATAAGTAGCAATCATGTGCTTTGCATTGACCCAAGTATTGCTTTTTAAGAAAAAAATATTTTATCAGCAAAATTGTAACTTATTGTGATTGTAACAAGGTTTATTTTGGTTTTGTAGATTTGGCCTGAAGATGGACTAAGGGGAGTCCGAAACGTCACAACAAGCAACTGAAGAATAAACTTTAAGCGGGATATTGTGCACAATTTGTAAACATCATCAAATTTTACATACTTCAAAATAGCATATAAGTATTAATATTTCATTTCAACGCCTATTTAAATGTTTTAAAGCTCATCCAGTCCAACGAGTTTTTCCCGGGCCGTGTATTCACTAAATAAATCTTTTATTTCGTTTATATATGTTTCAAAATATAAAATTTGGTTTTAGTAAAAAATTAAGTTGGTAAATAATAATCATTTAATCAACGAGTAAAAGTCGTAGTGGTATTTCATATCTTCAAAATCTTTTAGCTTTGTGAATCCACCGGTAGAGAGTTTTCCAAAACTGTACAAGATGAAACTAATACGACTATTCCTGACTCCGCGCTGTTTCTGGACATTTGCGATTCCCTCCGAGTCCCTCGCTCTCCGGAGCTATTCCGAATGTGGAATCGACTCTTCGCCGTTGTGTTGTGAATACAAACGTATTACCAGGATCGATAGGTCGATATTAGAAAGTGGGAGGATCACAGAGAGGAGTCGCGAGAGAACAATCTAACAGGATGTGAAATTGTCAACGCAGTTTGAATGCGAAAGGAAATTAGGTGATTATTTGTACAATCAGTCACTGTCACAATAATCATTAGCAGTGATGACTATTGATGTTTTGTCTAGAGCGAACAATCAATTAAATGATGAGCGGCTGTGACTCATCGGGAAGATCTTACTAACTTTATTCAGGTAAGTATGACAGGGGTCAAGTTCGCCTAACCTAATTAGTAAGTAGTCGCGTCTATTCAGAATTTAAGATAACTTCACGGATCCGTACGCCGTAATTAATGAAGCAGTATCATTAACATTCACGTCAGTTACATTGCCTTCATATCAAAATTATAGAAGTAGGCCTTTCTGGGAACACATCAGGACCAGACCGACACTCGAGGGAAAACAAGGGTTTCCGGTTAGAAAAAAAATACATCAAATAAAGTGCAATGCTTTGTACAATAAACTGTTTCGTTACGGCTGTGAAAATACTTCATGTAATAAACATGTTCTGATCAGTGCTTAGAACTTTAGTTTATAATGACTACGTATTTTTTTTTTTTTTTTTGAAGAGGCTCATTAGCTAAAACAACTTCACTTGTCACTTTAGTAATCACCACGGAGCTCATCACAAACAAGCTGTTGGTTTGGAGGTAACGAGTGCACGTTTGGGGTCACTCTGGGTTATTGGGGACGAGATGGGATATGGAACATTAGGGTGCGGATTAGGATGGTCATGGAAGTTCTGGTACCAGCAAGTGTGAATGAATGGGATGTTGGGATTAGCATGGAAGGTATGGTTTTTGATACAGAAAGGAGCATTGGCTATCTTGCGAATAATTCTGCATGGAATGGAGGGGCTGGATGCGAAGCCTTTTGGAGAGATTGTTACTTATATATATGTTTTTATTGTTGTTTTTTTACATTTATTTCAGTTTAAATATTCAATTCATGAAGAATATGTCTTTAATTTGTATGTTTACATTTAAATTTTTTTATTTTATTATTTCATTTTATATATTATCTACACTTTTTAAATATTAGTGGTTACTTATAGTGTCAGAGATACCATTTTATTTTAAATAAATGTTTGTTCGTGAGGGACAGAGTCCTAGGATTACAAAGATATTATTATTATTATAAAGCATGTGATCTTTTTTCTTAACTGTTTTTCTACCTCTTTTCATTGATAAATTTTGTTGTTTGAATTCATAAACACGTTGTATTAAAAATCAATTGTTT
This sequence comes from Acanthosoma haemorrhoidale, assembly GCA_930367205.1. NCBI lineage: Eukaryota > Metazoa > Arthropoda > Insecta > Hemiptera > Acanthosomatidae > Acanthosoma > Acanthosoma haemorrhoidale. The sequence continues at coordinate 25,700,209 of OV884014.1, forward strand.
TTATTAACGATATTTTGCATATATTCTCCAATGGTTTTGTTATAACCTTACCAAAAAAGTTATCGATTGTACGTAAAAAAAATTAAACGAGTTTATTCATAGAGAGAAATTTTATGCATAGGCTCATTAAATTTAATCACATCAAACAACTTCATGAAACAGTTCCTAAAAATTATGATGCGGCTATTTAAAATTCAAATGATGTCATCATCCAATTGCAGAGGCAGTTCTCTACCTTTATTGTGTAAAATCGTCGGGTTCAGCCTCTCCATGGAAAATCGGCCATACTTTCCCCGTCTCAACAGTTTATCTAAGGCCATTTGCTGCGTCAGAAAAAAAAAAAGTAAAAAGCGTTTCAGACACTGAAAAAGTACCGGAACAAAATTGGCCGAAAAAGAAAGCACTTTTAATTTTGTGCACGAGATAGATAACTCAATTGAGGAGGATAAAAGGTGATTTTTTTTCTAGCTAATTGATGCACAATGCCAATATTAGCAAGGTATGCAAAAAAACAACTTCAAAGATAGTTTTTTTTTTAAGTATGTCAAGGGTAAAGGGGGATCTGAGCAATTCCAGCTATTCATTCTTATAGTTGCTATTTTCACTTTTTAAATTATTAATGACAAAAGTGTGAAATGGAGAGGTATATTTGGTTTTTGAAAAATTCACAAATCCACTTTTCAGTTTTTTGGTTATTACATCAGGCACAAGACTGCTGCTCCTTTTATTGTCTTTAGTTGTATGTTCATGTCTTACAAGAGTTTCTTTTATTCGTTTTAGTTGATGTTGGGACCAGGTTGTGGTTTGACTAGTCCTAAAAAAATGTTCAAGTTTGTCCTCCAAGCCTTTGACTCAGTTTCAAGTTTTCATTTTCTTGTTCTAGTGGGCGAGGTTCGTCTTCTAAGTGATACACTCCGTTACTTCGAACAGTTCGCATTGACACGGTGTTTTGTTAATCTGGATTGAAAACTTGTGATGGGGATCATGTTTGTTGAGGTCTTTGAAAGTTAAGTCGTTGTTGATTATTTCTAAATTGAACACGCTCAATAAAGGATTTATTTTTCTTAGATTTTCTATCTAAGCGTAACCAATGACACTCCTATATATTCGTCCGCCATTACAGGGGACTTATTTCGAGGCAACTGCAGGGAAATAATTTTCTCTTCGCCACTGATTAACTCACCATTTTTACAACCATTATGAGCTAGGTATTTTGTAATACTAATAAAAATATTACTTATTGCCTTATAAAAGGCAGATTGTAATTATTGCACAATAAAGGAATTAACAATAAAAAAAAAAAAATAAATAAATAAAAATAAAAATAAAAGATCATAAATCAAGGGAACGTCCTGGTTCAGTATTGAACAAGAGTCTCTTAAATGTTGATTAAATAATTGATAAAAATATACTGGATATTTTTGACAACGCGTACTCATTTTTTGCTAAACCATAGATTTAGTAAACATTGCGCTATGCGAGCCATTGAAAATTACAATGGTATAAAAATGTCTTTGAACAACGTGGTATTCTGTTATTAGTCCGTTCCTCGCTTCATCTGTCAAAATTTCGTGTTCATAGGTAAACTTAAGACGTTTGTGCGTCAGAACACAGGTCTAAGAAATGGTTTTCTTTTGGAAACACAACCTTTAAGCCAATAAAAGTTTCCTTCTGAACAGGGAGGATGAAAGAATTCCTTTATTAGAATAATTTTCACAGATCTAATCAGCTATTAGAGTATATTCAACGGATCTTGGCCCTCAACGGCCAAGAATAAACAAAGACTGAACTGGATTCAAAATTAGTGAAATGTAAACAATGAGGTAGCATCATTCAGAGGATAAAATTTAAAGATCCTTTGACTCGTTGTAAATTGAAAACAATGCTAATTTAAAAGTATATTATGTTTCCAATATCTGCAAGTATTAATAAATTTACTGTTAAGTAGATAAAACACTTTTAAATTGATCATTTTTATCAAAATTTGGTTTTGACTTTATTGCACCACTGTACCTTACCGACAAAATTAACGGTGTCTTTACGACTGTGAAATCGATTTTCATTACTAATTTAATACATTTATCTATTTATGGTCCATGTATACATTTTACATATGATAAATCAAGGCATTAATATCTTGCTCAATATGAAAAATATTAATTTTTATTATCATGTAACTAATTAATGACTGTCAGGTTAGGAAGGGGGGCTCCCACGGCAGACTAGGTTCTCTCCTCTGTGGGCGTCCAGAAAGAGATAGTATGGGTAAACCTGTGGTCTTTGACCTTTGCTAGCGGATTAGTCGGCGGGCAGCTTTATTCGTATTGATCCGACTCCATATGATCTTAAAAGGTGTGCCCCGACAGAAGTGGTACAGGGTAGGTTTATAGGTAGTTTATGTGGTCTTGGAATGGCCACGAATTCACACTCGGTATCTAAGGGTAGGCGAAATCTGTCAGGATCCCAAAGGTCAGTTTGAACCGGAGAGAGACAGACTGGATCGCCGTGGGAGACGCTACTAGGTAAGTTTGTAGGGCTCCAGATACCGTCGTCCGCGTGGAAGGGATCACTTCCAAGGAGGTGCTAGATTTAGTGAGACGAAGGCAGATATTCCCACTAGGAATGTGTGGGATCTGTCAACACCGGACTGAAACATAGCAAGGTTAAGAAAGAGACAAGCGAAGGTAGTTGAATATGAAAGCCATGGTTCGAGTAGAGCAGCAAGCACCAGTGCAGAGAGAGACAAAGTACTGTTCACTTCAGGTGCCGGGTTCCGAATGATTGGAAAAAGCTTCGAATTTCGGCCTTATGTAAGCAGGCTACGCCCGCGCCCCCTAGTGGGCTTCCAGTTCGTCAACCAGTTCCCCTCTCTAACTGACACCTAAGGTTTTTATTATTAAAATATGGAAACGTCATATATTTTTGACCTGATGGGTATTTTCTGGGCCGAGAAGAGAGAAACTTCTATTTATTCGTGGTGAAGAAAATGGTACAGTGACCTTTTATTATTATTCTTTGGGATTCTTTTATTTTTAGCGTCTTATGAAAGACACATAAAATGTATCTATGTATGTAGGTAAAACGGTTTGAATCAATGTTGTGAACAGGATGTTATTTACGGCTTAGGAACTTATCGTCATTATAGTTTAAAATATTAAGAAAAAATGTATAAAGCAATGTAAAAGTGTTAATTAGAATATTGAAAGCATTAATTCGATACTCTAGTCAAAATTATAGACATTTTTTTAATGGAAAGTTATTAATTGTTTAATGACCCTCAATCATGTTTTCTTTTGACTTCCTAATGTCACTGATGCATGGGTCTTGTCTTTCGTATAAACATGTTTTGCATAAAACCTTTGGCCTCAGCAATCCGGTATAGCATCGTCGATAGGTCATTTTGTAAATTACGACGAATTGTTCTTTGATTGATAACTGATCAAAAAATATTTTGAAGCCCTTTTTTTTTTCCAAGTCGGATAGGAGGGCTGTTGTTGGCGGACGACAAGTTGTTAAATTTTTTTCTCCTGCTCAACCGTTATGCAAAATCGAAAACCTAAGCAATCTTCTACGATTGAAATAAATCATTCCCCTAAGCAATTTTTCAATCTGTGACGGTATCCATGGTAATCATCCAAAACAGCTTGGGAGCCGTTCGGGAGAAGTTTTTTGCTCTTCCTGATCTCCGTAAAGATGCTTTGGTTAGATTCTTATTATGAGGGCCCCCGATTCCGTTTTTATGTCCGCTTACGGAAAACCTGTTCCATAGAAACGGCATAAGAATACAAAACAATTTTTGTAAACAAAGTAGTCGTGGAAATGAATAATGATTGTAACAGTACTGGATAGAGAAATGACTAAATTATCTACTTTTCTCAAATAGATGGCAATGATATAAGATAAGTGCGGAATATATACAATCAAAAAACCACTTACTGATTGATCAGTATGTCAGCAACAATTAAAAAGCTGAAATTTTGCATAGAGAAGTGCACCAAGAAAATTTTTTGAAAAATTTGACTCTGAGTCCCCATACATCTTATTTGTTCTATGTTCCCTAAGAAAGGGTTTGCAAGAATTTAGATTCAAAGAGCACTAAAAACAAGTGTATCATCCCAAAACCAACATTTTACAAATACATTTAGATAAAAGCATGCGGAATTTTCTTGTTGAGAACAAATGGTTAGTTGCATAAAAATTAAAGGTCCAGGATTGAAAGTATTAATTTCTCATCAAAAACCTTGTGGCTACCGGCAATGAGTGAAGTGACTTTGGCGCCTTTCTATCATATCGAGTAGTCTATTAAATTAAGGATTTTTACGTACTTATTTATTATATACGATTTGAGTTTTGTCATTAGTGATCTAAAACAGTATAAAGTCATTAAAATCATTCTCAAAAGTGAGCTGACCCTCGTTCTGGGTAGAGGCATTTATCTTACATTGTTATGTTATAGCTCGTATAGTTTTTTTTTAGTGTGTGAATTTAAATTTTAATGTTATTCGTTTTTCAAGATCACTATGCATATATATATATATAATTAATATAATACCCGTATTAGCGTTATAAGGAAATGTTAAAAAAAGAAAGTCTATAACTTTCAAATTATGAATACAAATTTCTCATTTCAGCTTTCCTGCGGGTTTGATCAAGCTACATGTCTCTAGTTATTCCGCAGCTAAATGCATATAATAAAAAAGAAATGTATGAAAAACGAGAATATCAAGCTGCTTCTCATGTAAGTTAAAACCCGTTTTTGACTTCTCGCTCATGTCCAGTTGGTAAAAGGGGCATACATAATTTTCCACTCAACGGGCATATACGTGTCCATTTCTAGAAGTAACGTGTTTTCTCTGTAATACGGCGAATAACATGAATCAACGCACAATGGATGACTGCTGTTCTAGAATCCATGACAAATGTACGTTTCTGTAATTGATTAGTTGATAAAAACTACTAATTATTTACTCATGGATATTTAATCTGATTAAATGTCATTTCACTCTGGCGGTCTAAATAAATAAACTCTATCAGGAATCTCTAGTCACATGTTTAATTTATTTTGCCGACAAGTAGAAAAACTAAACGATTCCACTAAATAGTTTTAGCGGACTGTGAACTAAAAACTAATTGATGAAAGATCCACTCCGGTGTCAGGTGACAAAAAACAGGCATTTTAATGACTTTATGTAATTATAGTCCATCAAAATTAAATACCAGACCACCTAGAGTTCTACTAGACAAGCAACTCACTTGGGCATCAAAAGCAACTCCTCCACATCAAGCACAAACGACAAGAAGCCAACAGATGTTCAGAAATAACAAGAGACTGATTTACTCAAAGATAGTCCAACCTAATTGGTCCCATGGTGTAGAAATCTGTGGAAGTGCCAACCCCTCCAGTATTCTTTGCATCCCTCCAATCCAGCATCCTCGACGAGATAGCAAATGTTCCTTTCTATATCAGCACAAAACCCTTCATAATGATCTTAATATACCCTACATTCTTCAACTCATCCCTTCCAAGTTCATAAAATTCATAGTAACCTATCCAACCACCCTAATTCCCTAGCACAGTCATTGCACTGCACCACTCATCCCTATCTCCTCGGAGACTAAAACGGCAGTGGCCTCGTGACCTACTATAAATACGTGACAGTGGGAGTCCTGGCAATGGCCAGTGTCGGGTTGTCACCAGGAGGTGCCTTATCACCTAGCTCTGGTGAGAAGTGCGGATTGTTCGAGTTAATAACCTGGACAATCGTTCCAGGACGGTGTTCATATCTGACTCCATTTATGACTATGTTCAAAAGAAGAGGTACAGAGGTTTCATAAAGAATAAGGTGTTTTCAGAGTTCGAGCGGAAGCCCGGCAGCGTCACAGGTACAAGTCGTCAGAGGGTCTGTAAGGAGACTAAAAGACGGGGTGACAGACTGAAAAGCGATGAGGAGAGACTGTATGCTGAGAGACTAGACTTACAGGGCCAAACACCCTGGTTTAAATATTGTTCCTGCTTGGTCGGGGAAGGGCCTTGGCCGGCTTGAGAACATGCGACCGCTGACCAATTACGTGACCCCTCGACCCCTAAAAGACTGTTTATGACTGTTTTATGTCTGCCAGATGGTACCCCTGCACACCTGCGCCGAGGCACGTGACCAATAGAGATGCACTAAAAGGGTTGCCCAGTTTACGACTGTTTATGGCATGCCAGGTGGTACCCCTGGCCCCTTGGCTCTTAGGCCGATGTGTACCTGGCTGCTCTCTGCCGACCCTTTTAGTTTTATGACTTCCGGCTTCCGCATTTATTGCTAAAAACTTTTACCATAATTTACATTTAATTATAATACATTTAGTTCCTGTTATTTTACTTTTGCTTACAATATATATGCACCAGAGTATATGGTTATTTAACTTATGTAGTTAGCGGTCACTACAGCCAGTTTCTCCAATCATGTCCTGAGCGTCTGGGACTCTCGCGTTTTGGTCAGCCTCCACTGGCTAGTATCCGGTGACGCGGCTAACGGAGGAGCGTGGGGGACTTCCCAAGACTCCGCTTTCTCTTCGCGGTGGATTTGGGGGGTCTCTGGGCTATCTGTTAATATTGTATGAATGAGCGAGTGAATGATGAACTGTAAATATGGTATGAATGAGAGCATTTATCTTAATTACTTATTGCCTTATAAAAGGCAGATTGTAATTAGAGCACAATAAAGGAATTTAACTAACTAACTAAAAAAAAAATATATATACATATATCAACAACCGTACCCTTCACTCCCATCTCAGCATCCACATTCAAGGCCTAGCCACCTCCCACTATCAGAACATCCAGTCCTGCCTCCCTGCCCATCCTTATCCATATGTTAATAATATGTCCTCCTTCCTCCTCCCTGTCAATCCAGAGCGACACAAAAGGTCAATTGGCCTCTTTACCTCCAACCCAAGACTTTGTGTAGTCTGTGCTGAGTACTAAAAGGACAAATGTAGTGGTTTTCGGGAAAGAGGTTTTTGACCCCTGCCCCTAAAAGTAAGAAGACAAACCTTAAGTAAACTGTGGCTCTTAGAACTACTCAAAATACATATCATATAATCATTTTAATAAAGAAATATAAAAAGTAAGAAAATTTTATACAAAACTTTGTAAGGGATGAAAAAATAATCGGTCGGCTTTAAGGGGCCTGTTTAAATTCAGTACTAGAATGTTATTAATGACATAGCTATTTTTTTAGTAATAAGAAACAAGTGTGTATTATGGAGGGTTTCCTAATTGTTTGATGGAGGGAAGAGGTAGGATTCTGTACTCAAAATTCATATAACTTTGTAAGGGATGACAAATCAATCGATCGGTCGATTTAAAGTTGATTATGACTGAAATGTGATAAGATTCCAAAAAGGATACTGGTTTTGTCGCACTACAAGCTAATTGGAACAGACCTATGAAAGATATCGATTACTCATGGGACATCCGCAACCTAACAAGTGCATGGCTAATAACGAGATTACTAGGTTGGCCAGTCACAAGATTAGCAGGTTTTCCCCACTCATAGGCCTTTCCAATGGCCTATAAATTATAAAAGCTAAGCGCTGCGAACCGCTCGTCATCAGACAAGGTGCACCGGCCGGTTGTTACATGCATTTAGCAGTCATTAGTCCCCGCGGTGTATCGTTATCAAGCCAGAGGAGGGATTGAGGCCAGCCCAAGTAACTTACAAGTGGAAGTTTGAAGGTCAATTACGTGACTTTTTGTAATAAAAGCTTGAGAAAACGTCATGACGTTGAGACAATCAAGAGTATCGTATCTCAACAATTTTTGAAAAATGTTATTGGTTTGAATACATGGCAATTATTTTTTATGGATTTGAGCCGAGGAGCCTGTACAATAGCAACGTAGAATTGTTTAAGGCATACAATCTGTTAGTTTGTGATTGACCACCTGCTTCCAGCGCTTTTTCTTTCCATATCCACATTAGACCTGCCAATGAAAGATCATTTCTTCTTTTAAGTGCTGAGCTGAAACGCCTGTTTTTAAGTTATCTCAACTTCTACTTTGGAAGCCCCCATCAGTTTATAATAGTGGTTTGTATGCAGCCTACCCACATCCCTTATTCCTCATTTCAGTCCTTTCATCAACTTCTCTACCAGATACATCATGGGTTAATATTTGTATCCATTTCCTCTCCTTATCTGAACCATACAGAAAACTTGTACGTTATTATATTTTTTTTATAGAATTATCTATGACCCTACATTCGACAACATAACATCCAAGACAACTGAAGCCACTGAAAAGAGTGTAATTACGAGTCACTAAAAAAGAAAAATATTTCTTCCTATCATTTGCGAATGACTACTCAAAAATTCTCCACTAGTATAACCCATTATATTCGAAATCTTTCATCAAATATAAAAAATTTCCCCCACCCGATATGATCCCTATTTCCCACAGAACAGCCTCTTTTATCGGTCATTCCTTGTCCGTGCCATAAATCTCAGGAACCCTCTGCTATCTTCCTCTCTGAATATTTCCTCCAGTTCCATATATCCCCTACACTAGAATGGTACATAGTTACTTTAGTTAGCCTTTTCTTGTTACTCGTTTGTTATTTCTATTATCACGCATCATAAAATTATTTGTACATACTCGTACACATTTCCTTTATTTTGCTTTCAAAGATAGAGAACATTACTTACTTACAGAAATCTGACCATGCTTAATTTAAACAACACAATATTATTGTGCCTTGAAACAGCACACAGCATCTTTTGACTTCATTCAATTTATCACTACGTCTCAAGAGCATGATGATGTTTTGGCCAGCTGTAGTCTATTGATTTCCAATATCCCCCAAATTGACTAGAACAGCTAGAACAGTTCCCAACAATGGGGTTCTCAGTTGCATCATTCTATAAAAAGTGCCGAGGAGTTACACGAGGGGCTTGGAACGCTTGAGTTGGATGGCTTGATTAGTCGGATAAATCACATATGGTTTTATTAACTAAACCGCCTGGTGTTTAACACCATGCAACCTCCACCCTCCCCAACCCCATCGATGGCAATAGCCGTCCCCCGAACATGCGAGTGAGCGAGCACTGATTAGCTGAGTGCTTCCCAACTTCAATCAAAAAGGAAGGAAGTCACACCATTTCCTTAAAATGTTGCATCGTCGCAGTACAAAGAGTATGCCAATAGTTTATTTATATTGTATTTTTCATAAATAAAATTGTTGCAGCCCTCGAAGCTAAATAATATTATACTTGCTAATAATTTATGTGTGACAATTGTGTTTTCGAATTTCTCATTCTAAGAGGGCAATGTACCCAGATAAAGTTTTATCGACATTCATTCTTTGACGTAGATTCAATAGTTCTACGCAGATCAAAACAGGAGTGCACTTCCCGTCATCTAGCTAAGTGGGTTAGAAGCTAAGGGTGGCTGATTCTACTGATTCACTGATGATGAAATAGTGTGAAGTTACCTCAGGGCTATCGTGGAATGATTGAACTACTGGTCATCCCAAGATAACCAAGCATCACGATGATGATCAAGATGAAACAAGCTATCAAGGAGGAACTATTATGGACATCCCTAAGGATAGGCCACAGTCGTATCAATGACGTTTATCCTCTGCATCAGTCCTCTGCAGATGTAGCAAAGATACTTAATTGTCGCTCTCCGAATGTCCTGGGCGCCAACGACACCGGGAACATCACTGCAATCATCTGAAAAACGTGGTCAAAAATATTACTACAATTTCTATTTGAAGTCAATTTTAAGTTGTGAATTTGTAAATAATCAATCAGTAATTTGTAATTAGGGCATAAATAATCCTAGCGGTTGAACCGTCCTTAAAACTAATAAATAAATAAATTCTTTTGTGAGCATCACAAGTGAGTGCCCAGCTTTTGGATCGTGCCTTGCGCTTTCGTCTGGAGTGAGAAGACGGGATCGGGGGTACGGAGCGCCAGCCCCCGCCGCCTGGAGAGGGGACCGCTGGAGAACCCCCAGTCTGTGTTCGGCCAGCGATGTCGAGAGATGCTTCTGTCCCGATGGCTCGTCATCCTCGCACTGATCGTCTCCTCGGCGAGCTCCAGCCCGATCCAACAGTGGCCCCGGGATATCTCCATGTTCGGGGCCATGTTCCAGTGGTTCGAGACTGCTGTCGAGATGGTTTTCGGCTACTTCATGAACCCTGAACGTGAGTTACAGGAATCATTTCTTACGCATGTCAATTGCCAAAGCTAAAAAATTACACTATTCATTCTCATGTTCAGTTGCTTCGCCATTATTTTTCCCTTAATAACATTTTTAAGTAAGGAAGTAGAAGTAGGAAGTATAAGGAAGAATTTCCTAATTGGTAGGAAGTACCATACGTAGCGAGGGAACGCAAGAACTTCACATTATTTATAACGACGGTACTCGCATGATAAATATATTATCTGTGTGATTGAAGTAAAGCCCATCTCTTCACTGAGATTGCTTGGAAAAACTTTAAAATATTCCTATCTAACAATTACTTCTGTGTATCTCAACATTTTTATTACATGCGTGAAAAATATTAGACCGATCTTAAACTGGATTGTATTTTTGGAAATGACAGATGTCCGAGTTAAGGCTGGAGTCTCTACGTCGGTCTCTTGAAATATAAGGAAATAACTCATCTATTGAGACAAAAAATAATTTTTTTTACCATCTCATTTATTGAAATCAACTATCAAAAATTTTTTTGGAAAATGTAAACTATTCAAAGATAAAATATCTATAAGTCTACGGGATAACTGATAAATACCATTTTAAATTTGCCGGTGTTGTTTATAAATGATTTACTAGAATTTTTTGGAGCCCAGATTACTTTTAAGCTACCCAAGAAGCGATTAAGTTTTCCATCTTACCTCGAGGGGGCGATGAAGCAGTTCAATCTTAGCTAATCAGAAAAATAGTCAAAAAGCAATTTTTGAACCCATTCTTGCAAGTACCGAACCTAATGTGGCCTAAAAACCACATTCCTTCATTCATTAGTATCGAAGCAATCTGTTTCCGTGAACAAATTCAGTATGTCATAACATTCCACCTACTTGAAAAAGTGGATGTCACTTTCTTTTTTTTCTTTCAAAATTATTTTGAGCGATAATTAAATTCAAAATTAACACACATACAGCAATCTAAAATTGGTGTACATTGATTACAAAATTTTAATTATATACTTATTAGACTGTTTTTCCTGATTTGCCAAAATTTTTCCTAATTTATGCTCGTGAGATACTCTTACATTTCCGAGAATAATTAACGTGATGCAAAATTTGACTTCACGAAAATAATAATTCTAAATAAAAAAATCCATTTTTAGGGTTGTTTACTAATAAACAAGTTCCCCCTCATAAAAATTAATTTCACTACAGAGCTTACACGGCTTTATTATGTAATAGCTTAACTTTGGTTGGCTGCCAATTAGACAGTTTTCGCTGATGCATGTAAAAAAATTGATTTTTTTATTAACCAATTAATTATTTTCCTTATGTTTTCATATTTTAGTGTGTCTGTCTGTCCTGTTGATATCAAATTTCCTGTTTGATCTTCTTAAAATAAACATGAAATTTTATATCAAAATCCCCTTTGATTACCCGACTATGTAAAAAAGATTTCCAATTCCATGAAATGTAATTAACGGTTATTGATTAAATAATTACTTGGTACAAAACTTTTTATCATGTTATGAATGGTATTAAGTCAATCATATCGTCAATATATAAATATATAGTTCTATATGGAGTTAGAGGTTTTCTTATGGTGACGAAGATATATTAATAAAACTATTATTGCGCTGATTAATAATATGTATATTTTAAAACTGTAATTACACAGTCATCAAAATCTTGTGTGCAATTTTATCAATATATTATATATTAACACACATATATTATATATATATGTGTGCTATGGTTTTAAAAATTAATATGAATATTAAAACATATTAGGTGTCATTGATGAGCTATTTTACTGAGCATTGAAAATAAAAAAGGTTCCCCCATATTTGATGCCCAATATACTAGGGATAGGGAATCAAATTAGAGATTCCGATATGCTTAATTAGAATATGAATAATATTTTTGGAGTTTAGTAAACTATAATTACAAAAAAAAAGAAGATGACAATTGTTTTTTAATATTTATATTTAACAACTGTGGCCGTGTTTATCAATATCCAAGTACAGTACCATCAGTAGGGGATGGGCGTATGTATATGCTAAATAAAATGAACAAAAATGGAGAAATTAGTAAGATCATCGAAACCCTTAATTGTGTAATACTGCATACTTTGTATTATAACGATGGATATATATCTTAACTTCACAAATATAAATATTAGAGCATAGCGATCATTTATTGACTCAGAGGAATGTTTGCAGTGTAAAGGGTATACAGGATATGACCGAAGACGCTGCCTTGAAGAACTCCTGCTTGTATGGAATAATAGTTGGTTTGAACCACAACGGACCCGAAAGATACGGTTTGACAGATAGGATTGAAAAATTAGATAAAGGTTCAGCGGTAAAGATAATTAATTATTAGTGTTAAAAAAATATATTTGCCTATAATTTTTGTAAAGTATGTAGTTAAAAATATACACGTCCTGATAAACAATATGTAATTCATACTTTGTTTTTAGATGGATTATATTCTGCAATGATTCTAAAACGATACCAGCTCGGTGAATTAGTTTAGGAATTTAGAAATTAATTAATTGCAGAAAACATTTTTAACATTTTTCTATCGAATTGAGTAGGTTATCACATTAAAACTCCATTAGTCTTGATGAAAGATACGAAATAATTGACGGGGGTAAAGTGATCTATAATAACGTAGAGCCATTAGACATTTTGTAGAGTATCAAACTAACGAGATAAATGTCCTGATTAATAATATGTAACTTACAATTTTATTTCAAACTGTAATTGTAAAAAGTAATTAAAACTACCATTAACACCGTGTTCGCTACATTAGCCCGACTAGTGTTTGTTGAGAACTGGAAAGTAATTAAACTGTAATCAAAAGTGTATACACATTTTTTTAGTAATACTATTTTCATATAAAATATCCTACTTCTTTCGCATGAAGGTTTTAGCGAATTCTCAAGATACGCTAGAACTAAAAGCAACTTTATGAAAAATATGGGGATCAATTGTTTATAATAAAGAAGTAAATATTTCCCCATCATATTATACAGGCTAAAGATCTCGAAGCCTCAATTAATAATATGTATTATGTATTGGATCGTTTGCGTATTAATATAAGAAGTCATTAATACTAACAGTAAAACCATTGTCGCAAAGATGATCAAATCCTTAATTGTGTGATTGATTTGATTTGAAGACACGCGATTAATTTTTTATGACTGTTATCGAAGAAATTACTGCCCACAGGCGGATGTCTCGTACCTTTTTGATTGCAATGCATCTCCATCCATTTTCCTGAAACCGTAATAATAATATGTTTATGGTTGGGGTAGTTTGTAGAAGGGTATAATTAAATAGCAACCCATCTGTATCTCCTCAATAATGTTTATGTAACAAAAACGTTTTCGTCAGCTCTGATCATCTTCAGTTGTTAAAATAAAGATTACTGTGTAGAGACGGAGGAATTGTTGTTTAATAATATATTTATTATTCTGGGACTACTGTGACAGTATCAGTCCCAGCTAAAATTTACGCGGTAAAAATAAAATATAAAAAAAATAAAAATAAGGAAAGATATAATAAAGATTATACGTATACATAATAATACATAAAAAGTACATATTTATCAGGAATTAAAAATATCTGTATAAAAAGTGATATATCTGTACACATACACATGCAAATACTAATTGAGAAAACGCGTTTTACGCATAAATATGTAAATGCATATATACCTAGATTTACTTATAGAAACAATTTAAATTAAAATTGTAGTTTCTCTCAAAAAGTGTCAAAATAACACGAGGAACCTTTAATTAGATTGTACACAGCTAAATCATGCGGTTTTTCATCGCACATATGCTTGCGAACCTTGTTGATTGTTATCGTGATAGTTGAGTTCATTGTCGTAGACTTAAAAATTCGCTCCAACTATGTGGGTTAGAGGCACACCCGCTATAAGGCATGTTTCGTATGCAAATGACAAAAGTGAACCCTAGTACCTTATGTCGGTAAGCATAACTATTACCTTATTTTTACTTATTAGGTAAAAGTCCTTAAGGTAAGGAATAATATTTCTTTAAAATGAAGTTTAGTTGTTGAACGCCTGGTTATATTTCGCCCAAATTTTGAATGATAATGATAACATAAATAAATAAGTAAACAACTCATATCTTAACTAGAAAATATCCGCTCTATATAAAGCTCAGGGAGGTAAGGCTGTTATATATATATGAGTTAATTGTCGGTGGTTAAGCTTAAAGAAAGAATAGGAAAGAGGGAAACGAACGACACTCTCGAACTTCTGTAAAGAGACTGCTTTAATGTCTTTAGTAATCCGACCTACATAGGATCATGGGTTGTTTCTCTCCCATGATCGTATTAGTTTACAACATAAACTTGCCTCTGGCATATATATATAATACTGAATGGAAGAGAACATGAAGTACATATAAAGGAATTAAAATACAATCACAACATTTAGCACTTGTACAACCCGATTTGCTAAATCAGGAAAGGAATGTTGGCAACAGTTAGGTCACAACATCTATGATGTATTTTTTTTCTCTGCGATTTTTCAAATCACCTTGAAAATTCAAGTCATAAAGACATTTCAAGGGTTTCGTAAAGGCTGCAGTTTATAATAGTTCTAATCAGATTATAATCCATTGATGTCCCTACACTTGGTACATAATATTGATCAGGAATCCCAGATCCCCTTCTCCTTATGGTAGGAATACATACATTTTTTTAATTACTAAGTAATTTTTGAATGACCTCACCTCTTTTTCGGGGACATGCTTTCATTTTTAACACCATCCGGTCATTTCGCCAAAATCATGATTCATGAAAATCAATGGTCGAGTTGTAAACTCGGTATTTAAAAATATTCGATGACTGAGAAATTGTAATTTGAAGAAAAAAAAATATATGTATATATCGTTTCTTGATCAGCACGTCAAGATCTTCAATTTTATATCTTATTTGAGATCATAGAAAAATAATTTTTTAACCTTACAAATAACACTTAATCATGACACTCATCACTTACAGAATAGTTCGTCAATTTTTGATTATCACACTATCCACTTTTACCACTAAGTGAAATTATGACTGCAGTGTATAAAATATATTTTAATGAAATACTGCCGTTGAATTGGCATTGAAAATTGATATTATTGGGATTTGACTGATTTTCTATGGGAAACTATGCCATCCTCTAATAAGGCAAAACATAGTGCAATGTAAGGACCATTAGCTTTTAAGCCATCGAATATATTTTTTTTAAAACTGTGGCTTGAAATCAACAAAACGGCTTTAGGCTGAAGGCAAACCCGTCATTACGGAGAAAACGTAATAATTTAACATTATTTATAACGTTTGATACCACGGAGTTTGAATAAATATATTTTCTGTGTGATTGACTTGCCATCCAACTAAAGCCCAACTCTTCACTGAGATCGTTTCAAAAACTACTTATATATTAAAGTACTCCTACTGGTATATAAAACTTTTTATGACTCGTGAACTAAAAAAAAAATCACAGAGAGCGAACTTAATTTCATCGTATTCTTCACTGTTAACCTTATTCTCCTTGAAAATAAGTTGGGATAATCACCTTCAAACTTCTTCAGTGTTCCAGAATCGGATGAAAATAAACATTCCTTGATGAATACCATGGCAAAATTAAAATTAACAAACAGTAGCAGTTAAGGAATTTATTATTTAAAAATACTACTTCGTTAAGAGCGTCTTAATTAGGTAGAAAACAATTTCCTTGACTACTATTTTCTGTTCAAAAATTAAACTTTCCTCATTTATAAAACGGGCAAGAAAGTTACATTTAAAAAAACACTCATTATAATAATACAATTGTGAGTAGTTTGATTTGAAATAATGAATGTTATTATTAATGAGTTCGGCACCTGCGCTAAACCATCACAAATCGTTGTTGTATCGCTCTGCAAACTAACTGTTCTATTACCGTTCGTAGGAAGTGTCTGGTTCGTCCAACCGTCTCAAGCGACTACTGGGTGAACTGTCCACGGAGGAGCTGTCTACAGGCGAGTGGATAGTGAAGCTGTGGACTATATTGCGAAGTGTAAGTTTCACATATTGGAAGCATGTCGATCAGCTGTGCTAGAGATAAGAGTGGGGAGTCCGGCCAAACCCTCATAACACCCTGGCCAACTGCCAGCGTCGCAGGCTCTTAATTAAATTACGTGCGTTCACGGCTACCATTTGCCATATATTTTTTATTTATAAAAAAATACTGAATAATTCAGAATGAAACATGCGTTTCTATCAGCAGTTAATGTCAGAAAATAAAAATAAAACGCTCAAGGTCCCTGGGACCTACACCCACTCCGTCGCCGGTCAAACGTAAGCATCGGCGATCTAATATAAATATTGCTCCTATAAATTCTTCAGCTCCCAGCAGCTCTATGGAAGAAATACCATCATTACCTAGTACATCTAAAGAAACAACAACTTACGAGTCTCCATTTTTCACAACCAATAGTTACGAGGTGTTGAAAAATATTGAAGTAGAGGACATGGACTCTACGCAAACACCCACACAGCCCAAGCCGCCAGCGATATTTGTACGTAATATCAGTAATTTTGAATTACTATGTACCCCATTAAGTAAAATTGTAGGTACAGGCAAATACAAGTGCCTCAATTGGTCTCGGGACACAAAAATTTCTCCGGACACTCCCGACACATATCGAGCGATAGTTAAATACTTGGAAGAAACTAAGGCTGACTTCCATACCTACCAACTAAAGGAGGAACGATCGCTGCGGGTGGTGATTAGAAACCTGCTTCTCACTACACCAGCGGACGAGATAGAAAAGGAGCTCTTAAGTTTAGGATACAAGGTCCACCAAATTATCAATGTGCTCCGCGAGGAAAGGCAAAAAAATGATGCAAGTATCAACACACCACTGCCCTTGTTCTTTGTGGATCTAGAGCGAACACCTGGAGGGGAAAAAATCTACGAGCTTACCCACTTGTATTACACAAGAGTACAGGTCGAAAAGCCTTACCCGAAACGTGATATAGTCCAATGCCATAATTGCCAGGCATATGGGCTCACGAAATCATACTGCTCCCACCCTCTCAGGTGTGCAAAGTGCAGTGGGCAGCACAAAAGCGATTTGTGCAAGAAGCCCCTAAAACCACCTGCTGTATGCGTGCTCTGCCAGCAAGGCCACCCGGCAAACTATAAGGCTGTGAGGCTTACAGAATTCTGAAGTCCAGGAGCGAACAACGTAGTCGGCCAGAAGAAGAGAAGCCAGCCACAGGTAGCCCAAGAAGCGCCCCCGCCAGAAGTTTGAGACCTTCAGTCTCTTTTGCTGATGCCGTTCGGAACAGAGAGCAGTCACAGGCACCGCCCACTCCCTGTCCGCAAGTTTCTCTTCCCCAGCATTCCGTTCATCCCGTCAACCAGCAAACTCAATCCCCTCCTCAACCACACATCTCGCATATCCCGCCACCTTCAAGCTCTTCAGATCTCACCAGCCTCTTAACCTCATTCCTTACAGAGTTCAGAACCCTAATTACCCCTCTTATTTCCCTTCTTACAAATCTTGTCTCCTACGTTATCCCCGTTAAACAAAATCCATAAGTGGATCCTTCCGACACTTTATCCATTCTCCCTTGGTATGCGAGTGGTGTTCGCACCCACACTAACGAACTTCATGACAAGAACATCTACGTAGCTCTCATTACTGAAACAAGACTAACGAGTAAGCGACCTTTTACAGTTCGACAGTACCAGACTTATCGAACTGATCACCCTGATGGAAGAGCTCATGCAGGTACCGCTGTCATTGTCCATAACACCATATCCCATCACATTGTTCCTTTGGTAGCACATGATTTCCTTCAATCCACTGCAGTGTCGATCACCACCCTCACTTTTTCTCTTACTCTAGCATCAGTGTACTGCCCTCCTAATAAATCCATTTCCGAATCCCAATTCACATCTCCTTTCTAGACTCCATCAGGCATCGTTTCCTTGTGGGTGGGGACTTGAACGCAAAGCACCAACACTGGGGCTCAAGATCCACAAATACACGAGGACGTGCTTTGCTGTCTGCACTCACACGGAGACATTGCTCCACTATATCTCCTGACACAGCCACCTATTGGCCATCAGATCCCAACCGAAATCCAGATCTCCTTGACTTTTTCTTCTACAATAGTTTAGGAACACTAAACTATTCACTCACGTGCCTTGACGACCACTCCTCATATATAGGATCATAGACCTGTGATCCTTACTTTTTCCCTAAGACCTATCCACAAACTGCCTCCTCCTTCATTTATCAGGGGTCCAACTGATTGGGACCACTTTCGACCTAGTAGACCTCAAATTACCTCTGAAAACATCCCAAGACCTAGATGATGCAGTTCATTCCTTCACTACTCTGATCCAGAGGTCGGCCTGGGGGCATCGTCACCCCACCGTCACCTAAAAATTCACAATCAAAATCCTCTACCTCAGTATCTCAAAAACCTAATCCAATCCAAATGTCACTCGAGAACAGTGTGGCAGAGATCCCGACATCCTGCTGATCGTCGCTCATACAATCAGTACTGCAGGCTGGTAAAGTGGCAATTAGCATCCTTCCGTTCCGATTCTTTTAATTCCTATCCCTCCTCTCTGTCTACCAGGAATAACTCCTTCTAGGGATAACTATCCCTCTCTCACTTCCAACAAAAGCCTTTAACCCCTCTGACATCAAATATCTTCTGAAAAAATTACCTTACCAAAAATCTCCAGGATATGATCTCCTTACTCCTCGAATTCTTTAACAACTTCCTCCTAAAGACATAATCTTCCTAACCTACATTTATTATGGCATTATCCGAACGACGCATTTTCCTCTCCTCTGGAAACACTCCATTATTAAAACGCCTACTTCCAATTATTGAATCCAAAAACCTTTATCCTACTCACCAGTTTGGTTTCCACCAACGACATTCCACTGATCAACAACGCGAAGGCCTTGTTGCAACTGCAAGGCCTTCGCGTTGTTGATCACATCTCCTCAGCCCTTTAATCCAAACAGTATTGCACTGCTGCCTTTCTTGATATAGCTCAAGCTTTTGACAGGGTCTGGCACGCAGGTTTGCTTTACAAGCCCAGAGGATATTTACCGCAAACCCTATTCCTAATCCTACAGTCCTACCTTTCAAACCGCTTTTTCCAAGTCCGATGTGGTTCGTTATAAATATTCTAACTACTATCCCATAAAGGCAGGAGTTACACAGGGCAGCGTCCAGAGGTTGGTCGTTTTTATTAGCCTGAAAAATTCAAATATGTAAGGTTTTTGATCTGGCTTTCAGTTTTTTCTACGAATCACTCTTTTTCCCATTCAATTAGTAAATTTTCCCCAGCTCATTCAAATAGCAACACATGATAATATTCTACAAACCAGGATCGAGTCTACCCTTTTTAATACTGCTATGTCACTACAAAATTTATGAAATTCCGCAGGCCGAAACCTTACATTCAAATAAAGATCATGTTCGTACTTCAACCACATTTCGCGGCCATTTTATGCCACTTTATGTCTTTATAAAAATGATTTTTGAGCTAAATTGGCCTTAAGAGGACCAACAATATCCAAACTCAAGACTTAGCTCTGTCCTGTCCGAACGTCAATATTTCCTTGAAAAAACAATTTTTCTGAAAAAAAATTCATTTATTACTTTGCGCATGTTAATTAATGCTTAATCCGTAACGTGAGAAGAACTCTAGACTCGTAACACTATAATCAAAGAACGGTTACGGGCTTATAACTGGTTATTGATAAAGAATCCAAGTTTTAATTTGATACTCTCGTTGTTGTGATAGGAAAATGTTAATTTCATTCTAATAAGTGATTTATTAATACTTAACCCGTGACGTGAGAAGTACTCTAGACTCGTAACACTATAATCAAAGAACGGTTACGGGCTTATAACTCGTCATTGATAAAGAAGTCAAGTTTTAATTTGATACTCTCGTTATTGTGATAGGAAAATGTTAATTTCATTCTACTAAGTGATTTATTAATACTTAACCCGTGACGTGAGAAGTACTCTAGACTCGTAACACTATAATCAAAGAACGGTTACGGGCTTATAACTCGTCATTGATAAAGAAGTCAAGTTTTAATTTGATACTCTCGTTATTGTGATAGGAAAATGTTAATTTCATTCTACTAAGTGATTTATTAATACTTAATCCGTGACGTGAGAAGTACTCTAGACTCGTAACAATATAATCAAGGAACGGTTACGGGCTTATAACTCGTCATTGATAAAGAAGTCAAGTTTTAATTTGATACTCTCGTTATTGTGATAGGAAAATGTTAATTTCATTCTACTAAGTGATTTATTAATACTTAACCCGTGACGTGAGAAGTACTCTAGACTCGTAACACTATAATCAAGGAACGGTTACGGGCTTATAACTCGTCATTGATAAAGAATCCAAGTTTTAATTTGATACTCTCGTTGTTGTGATAGCAAAATGTTAATTTCATTCTAATAAGTGATTTATTAATACTTAATCCAAGGCGTGAGAAGTACTCTAGACTCGTAACACTATAATCAAAGAACGGTTACGGGCTTATAACTGGTTATTGATAAAGAATCCAAGTTTTAATTTGATACTCTCGTTGTTGTGATAGGAAAATGTTAATTTCATTCTAATAAGTGATTTATTAATACTTAACCCGTGACGTGAGAAGTACTCTAGACTCGTAACACTATAATCAAGGAACGGTTACGGGCTTATAACTCGTCATTGATAAAGAATCCAAGTTTTAATTTGATACTCTCGTTGTTGTGATAGGAAAATGTTAATTTCATTCTAATAAGTGATTTATTAATACTTAACCCGTGACGTGAGAAGTACTCTAGACTCGTAACACTATAATCAAAGAACGGTTACGGGCTTATAACTCGTCATTGATAAAGAAGTCAAGTTTTAATTTGATACTCTCGTTATTGTGATAGGAAAATGTTAATTTCATTCTACTAAGTGATTTATTAATACTTAATCCGTGACGTGAGAAGTACTCTAGACTCGTAACAATATAATCAAGGAACGGTTACGGGCTTATAACTCGTCATTGATAAAGAAGTCAAGTTTTAATTTGATACTCTCGTTATTGTGATAGGAAAATATTAATTTCATTCTACTAAGTGATTTATTAATACTTAACCCGTGACGTGAGAAGTACTCTAGACTCGTAACACTATAATCAAGGAACGGTTACGGGCTTATAACTCGTCATTGATAAAGAATCCAAGTTTTAATTTGATACTCTCGTTGTTGTGATAGCAAAATGTTATGTTCATTCTAATAAGTGATTTATTAATACTTAATCCAAGGCGTGAGAAGTACTCTAGACTCGTAACACTATAATCAAAGAACGGTTACGGGCTTATAACTGGTTATTAATAAAGAATACAAGTTTTAATTTGATACTCTCGTTGTTGTGATAGGAAAATGTTAATTTCATTCTAATAAGTGATTTATTAATACTTAACCCGTGACGTGAGAAGTACTCTAGACTCGTAACACTATAATCAAGGAACGGTTACGGGCTTATAACTCGTCATTGATAAAGAAGTCAAGTTTTAATTTGATACTCTCGTTGTTGTGATAGGAAAATGTTAATTTCATTGTAATAAGTGATTTATTAATACTTAATCCGTGACGTGAGAAGAACTCTAGACTCGTGAGACTATAATCAAGGAACGGTTACGGGCTTATAACTCGTCATTGATAAAGAAGTCAAGTTTTAATTTGATACTCTCGTTGTTGTGATAGGAAAATGTTAATTTCATTCTACTAAGTGATTTATTAATACTTAATCCGTGACGTGAGAAGTACTATAGACTCGTAACACTATAATCAAAGAACGGTTACGGGCTTATAACTGGTTATTGATAAAGAAGTCAAGTTTTAATTTGATACTCTCGTTATTGTGATAGGAAAATGTTAATTTCATTCTACTAAGTGATTTATTAATACTTAATCCGTGACGTGAGAAGTACTATAGACTCGTGAGACTATAATCAAAAAACGGTTACGGGCTTATAACTGGTTATTGATAAAGAAGCCAAGTTTTAATTTGATACTCTCGTTATTGTGATAGGAAAATGTTAATTTCATTCAACTAAGTGATTTATTAATACTTAATCCGTGACGTGAGAAGAACTCTAGACTCGTGAGGCTATAATCAAGGAACGGTTACGGGCTTATAACTCGTCATTGATAAAGAAGCCAAGTTTTAATTTGATACTCTCGTTATTGTGATAGGAAAATGTTAATTTCATTCTACTAAGTGATTTATTAATACTTAATCCGTGACGTGAGAAGAACTCTAGACTCGTGAGGCTATAATCAAGGAACGGTTACGGGCTTATAACTCGTCATTGATAAAGAAGTCAAGTTTTAATTTGAAACTCTCGTTGTTGTGATAGGAAAATGTTAATTTCATTCTAATAAGTGATTTATTAATACTTAATCCGTGACGTGAGAAGAACTCTAGACTCGTGAGACTATAATCAAGGAACGGTTACGGGCTTATAACTCGTCATTGATAAAGAAGTCAAGTTTTAATTTGATACTCTCGTTATTGTGATAGGAAAATGTTAATTTCATTCTACTAAGTGATTTATTAATACTTAATCCGTGACGTGAGAAGTACTCTAGACTCGTAACAATATAATCAAGGAACGGTTACGGGCTTATAACTCGTCATTGATAAAGAAGTCAAGTTTTAATTTGATACTCGTTATTGTGATAGGAAAATGTTAATTTCATTCTACTAAGTGATTTATTAATACTTAATCCGTGACGTGAGAAGTACTCTAGACTCGTAACACTATAATCAAAGAACGGTTACGGGCTTATAACTCGTCATTGATAAAGAAGTCAAGTTTTAATTTGATACTCTCGTTATTGTGATAGGAAAATGTTAATTTCATTCTACTAAGTGATTTATTAATACTTAATCCGTGACGTGAGAAGTACTCTAGACTCGTAACAATATAATCAAGGAACGGTTACGGGCTTATAACTCGTCACTGATAAAGAAGTCAAGTTTTAATTTGATACTCTCGTTATTGTGATAGGAAAATGTTAATTTCATTCTACTAAGTGATTTATTAATACTTAATCCATGACGTGAGAAGTACTCTAGACTCGTAACAATATAATCAAGGAACTGTTACGGGCTTATAACTCGTCATTGATAAAGAAGTCAAGTTTTAATTTGATACTCTCGTTATTGTGATAGGAAAATGTTAATTTCATTCTACTAAGTGATTTATTAATACTTAATCCGTGACGTGAGAAGTACTCTAGACTCGTGAGACTATAATCAAGGAACGGTTACGGGCTCATAACTCGTCATTGATAAAGAAGCCAAGTTTTAATTTGATACTCTCGTTATTGTGATAGGAAAATGTTAATTTCATTCTACTAAGTGATTTATTAATACTTAATCCGTGACGTGAGAAGAACTCTAGACTCGTGAGGCTATAATCAAGGAACGGTTACGGGCTTATAACTCGTCATTGATAAAGAAGTCAAGTTTTAATTTGATACTCTCGTTGTTGTGATAGGAAAATGTTAATTTCATTCTAATAAGTGATTTATTAATGCTTAATCCGTGACGTGAGAAGTACTCTAGACTCGTAACACTGTAATCAAGGAACGGTTACGGGCTTATAACTCGTCATTGATAAAGAAGTCAAGTTTTAATTTGATACTCTCGTTATTGTGGTAGGAAAATGTTAATTTCATTCTACTAAGTGATTTATTAATACTTAATCCGTGACGTGAGAAGAACTCTAGACTCGTGAGACTATAATCAAGGAACGGTTACGGGCTTATAACTCGTCATTGATAAAGAAGTCAAGTTTTAATTTGATACTCTCGTTGTTGTGATAGGAAAATGTTAATTTCATTCTAATAAGTGATTTATTAATACTTAATCCGTGACGTGAGAAGTACTATAGACTCGTGAGACTATAATCAAGGAACGGTTACGGGCTTATAACTCGTCATTGATAAAGAAGTCAAGTTTTAATTTGATACTCTCGTTGTTGTGATAGGAAAATGTTAATTTCATTCTACTAAGTGATTTATTAATACTTAATCCGTGACGTGAGAAGAACTCTAGACTCGTGAGACTATAATCAAGGAACGGTTACGGGCTTATAACTCGTCATTGATAAAGAAGTCAAGTTTTAATTTGATACTCTCGTTGTTGTGATAGGAAAATGTTAATTTCATTCTACTAAGTGATTTATTAATACTTAATCCGTGACGTGAGAAGAACTCTAGACTCGTGAGACTATAATCAAGGAACGGTTACGGGCTTATAACTCGTCATTGATAAAGAAGTCAAGTTTTAATTTGATACTCTCGTTATTGTGATAGGAAAATGTTAATTTCATTCTCCTAAGTGATTTATTAATACTTAATCCGTGACGTGAGAAGTACTCTAGACTCGTGAGGCTATAATCAAGGAACGGTTACGGGCTTATAACTCGTCATTGATAAAGAAGTAAAGTTTTAATTTGATACTCTCGTTATTGTGATAGGAAAATGTTAATTTCATTCTACTAAGTGATTTATTAATACTTAATCCGTGACGTGAGAAGTACTATAGACTCGTGAGACTATAATCAAAAAACGGTTACGGGCTTATAACTGGTTATTGATAAAGAAGCCAAGTTTTAATTTGATACTCTCGTTATTGTGATAGGAAAATGTTAATTTCATTCTACTAAGTGATTTATTAATACTTAATCCGTGACGTGAGAAGAACTCTAGACTCGTGAGGCTATAATCAAGGAACGGTTACGGGCTTATAACTCGTCATTGATAAAGAAGCCAAGTTGTAATTTGATACTCTCGTTATTGTGATAGGAAAATGTTAATTTCATTCTACTAAGTGATTTATTAATACTTAATCCGTGACGTGAGAAGAACTCTAGACTCGTGAGGCTATAATCAAGGAACGGTTACGGGCTTATAACTCGTCATTGATAAAGAAGTCAAGTTTTAATTTGATACTCTCGTTGTTGTGATAGGAAAATGTTAATTTCATTCTAATAAGTGATTTATTAATACTTAATCCGTGACGTGAGAAGAACTCTAGACTCGTGAGACTATAATCAAGGAACGGTTACGGGCTTATAACTCGTCATTGATAAAGAAGTCAAGTTTTAATTTGATACTCTCGTTATTGTGATAGGAAAATGTTAATTTCATTCTACTAAGTGATTTATTAATACTTAATCCGTGACGTGAGAAGTACTCTAGACTCGTAACAATATAATCAAGGAACGGTTACGGGCTTATAACTCGTCATTGATAAAGAAGTCAAGTTTTAATTTGATACTCGTTATTGTGATAGGAAAATGTTAATTTCATTCTACTAAGTGATTTATTAATACTTAATCCGTGACGTGAGAAGTACTCTAGACTCGTAACACTATAATCAAAGAACGGTTACGGGCTTATAACTCGTCATTGATAAAGAAGTCAAGTTTTAATTTGATACTCTCGTTATTGTGATAGGAAAATGTTAATTTCATTCTACTAAGTGATTTATTAATACTTAATCCGTGACGTGAGAAGTACTCTAGACTCGTGAGACTATAATCAAGGAACGGTTACGGGCTTATAACTCGTCATTGATAAAGAAGCCAAGTTTTAATTTGATACTCTCGTTATTGTGATAGGAAAATGTTAATTTCATTCTACTAAGTGATTTATTAATACTTAATCCGTGACGTGAGAAGAACTCTAGACTCGTGAGGCTATAATCAAGGAACGGTTACGGGCTTATAACTCGTCATTGATAAAGAAGTCAAGTTTTAATTTGATACTCTCGTTGTTGTGATAGGAAAATGTTAATTTCATTCTAATAAGTGATTTATTAATGCTTAATCCGTGACGTGAGAAGTACTCTAGACTCGTAACACTGTAATCAAGGAACGGTTACGGGCTTATAACTCGTCATTGATAAAGAAGTCAAGTTTTAATTTGATACTCTCGTTATTGTGGTAGGAAAATGTTAATTTCATTCTACTAAGTGATTTATTAATACTTAATCCGTGACGTGAGAAGAACTCTAGACTCGTGAGACTATAATCAAGGAACGGTTACGGGCTTATAACTGGTTATTGATAAAGAAGCCAAGTTTTAATTTGATACTCTCGTTGTTGTGATAGGAAAATGTTAATTTCATTCTACTAAGTGATTTATTAATACTTAATCCGTGACGTGAGAAGAACTCTAGACTCGTGAGACTATAATCAAGGAACGGTTACGGGCTTATAACTCGTCATTGATAAAGAAGCCAAGTTTTAATTTGATACTCTCGTTGTTGTGATAGGAAAATGTTAATTTCATTCTACTAAGTGATTTATTAATACTTAATCCGTGACGTGAGAAGAACTCTAGACTCGTGAGACTATAATCAAGGAACGGTTACGGGCTTATAACTCGTCATTGATAAAGAAGTCAAGTTTTAATTTGATACTCTCGTTGTTGTGATAGGAAAATGTTAATTTCATTCTAATAAGTGATTTATTAATACTTAATCCGTGACGTGAGAAGTACTATAGACTCGTGAGACTATAATCAAGGAACGGTTACGGGCTTATAACTCGTCATTGATAAAGAAGTCAAGTTTTAATTTGATACTCTCGTTGTTGTGATAGGAAAATGTTAATTTCATTCTACTAAGTGATTTATTAATACTTAATCCGTGACGTGAGAAGAACTCTAGACTCGTGAGACTATAATCAAGGAACGGTTACGGGCTTATAACTCGTCATTGATAAAGAAGTCAAGTTTTAATTTGATACTCTCGTTGTTGTGATAGGAAAATGTTAATTTCATTCTACTAAGTGATTTATTAATACTTAATCCGTGACGTGAGAAGAACTCTAGACTCGTGAGACTATAATCAAGGAACGGTTACGGGCTTATAACTCGTCATTGATAAAGAAGTCAAGTTTTAATTTGATACTCTCGTTATTGTGATAGGAAAATGTTAATTTCATTCTACTAAGTGATTTATTAATACTTAATCCGTGACGTGAGAAGTACTCTAGACTCGTAACAATATAATCAAGGAACGGTTACGGGCTTATAACTCGTCATTGATAAAGAAGTCAAGTTTTAATTTGATACTCTCGTTATTGTGATAGGAAAATGTTAATTTCATTCTACTAAGTGATTTATTAATACTTAATCCGTGACTTGAGAAGTACTCTAGACTCGTGAGACTATAATCAAAAAACGGTTACGGGCTTATAACTGGTTATTGATAAAGAAGCCAAGTTTTAATTTGATACTCTCGTTATTGTGATAGGAAAATGTTAATTTCATTCTACTAAGTGATTTATTAATACTTAATCCGTGACGTGAGAAGTACTCTAGACTCGTGAGACTATAATCAAAAAACGGTTACGGGCTTATAACTGGTTATTGATAAAGAAGCCAAGTTTTAATTTGATACTCTCGTTATTGTGATAGGAAAATGTTAATTTCATTCTACTAAGTCATTTATTAATGAGCTTTCATTACATTGTTTTTGTGTGGTTGCTTTTGTTTTCAGTAATCTCAGAGTATCGGATAGAACCAACATGGAAAATATTATGTCTCTAAATACAATGTTGGTAGAGTTAAAAATGCGAACACGATGTTACAGTTCGTTTGCTGACTTTTTGTAGTGTTTGTCTTCATAAAAACAATCAAATTACACATTGTTGATTGAGACGAATAAATCTGTAATTTAATGCCCCACTCTAAATTATATAATGAAAGATTTTGATTTGAATAATTAATTAATCAAATATTTTTAAGGAGATACTTATATTTCTCATGTCTTCCCATCATGGAATGATAAATCCGCGTAGAATCCCATCTACGTTTTCATTTGAATAAGCAATATTAACAATTATGTATTGATAAAATATCTGATTACCTATAATAAGTATATAATATGTTTAACATGTGACGATTTATTGTTATTGCATTCGGTGTTTCCCCGTCAAACATTACACATGCGAACAAGGAATCCTCATTAGCCACCGTTGCTTTGGAAGAACTGATGATAAATTATTTGCCTCTACAATTGTCGAAGGACTTCTACCTATGCTATTCAAATGAAACTTCCCATTTGGTGAGAAAATAGCTGATAAATAATGCAAATGCGATGCTGTTAGCATTAGCTGTAAACCTGCCGTTGCAATAAAGTGTTCAAGTGGATGCAAAATTTATTGTACTACTGCTCAAAATTGATCACCACTTTGCAACATTTGAAAATAGGAATTGTTAATTGTGGATAAATCAAAAATTTACATTGGGTTGCTTCAAGAAAGGGAGTGATTTGCGAATACGACAAGTTCCTCATTTGATTCCAGAGTCCCATAAATTCAACATATTAGAATTCAGGTTGTAAGATATTTGCACAAGTCATGCCTCACATCCGGCCCTCACTGTTGTTGCGATAAGTTATTCTTTCCCGCACTTATATCCCTGCCCTATTAGTAAATTGAAAGTTTTAATAAGAATAATATTTATTTTAAACTGTTATAAAAAAAAGAAATTATAATGAACTGTGTAAAAAATATCAGAAATTTACATGTGATGTGTTTCCTTGTAGTATTGTTTGCGAGAGAATTTCTTTGTAATCCGTTAGAAGGAAATTCTTCATTATTTTACGAAATGATTTAATTCAACTTCATTACCAAAACAGACAGACTAACAGATATAGGAATGAAAAAATACGGGTTTCTTGTCCTGAGAAAAACCTTAAAAAATACCCATTAAAAGAAACCCATCTTATATAATATTTATATATAATATTTCGGATATATAGGTATAGATTTTCTAAATTTTTTTTAAGTATTTCAGTCCCGCCGAACTTGACACTGTCCATTGATCAAACCGATTAATGTCAGAAAAAAATACACATTGATACGTGACTCACAAGCCTTCGCCTGTTAATAAGACGATATATATATTTTTTTTTTTTTTTGCCTTCACTAAAAAGTGTTCTTCATTTTTGTCTTTTGTGGTTTGTTTCAACTAGATACATTAATTTAAATTAAAATTTTACTTGATAGTTTCCAATAAAGATGATCCAATAAACGAATACTCAGACGCTTCCGAAGATGTCTCCGACACTACAGTTACATAACCACGGGCAAAAAGCATCGCCGGATAGAACTATAAGAAACACAATTACGACTCTACAAACACAATCATCGATCATTTGTCAATAAATGATTTGTTTAAGATGTCAAGAAATCATTAAACAATAATATATTAATAAATAATTCTTTTTAAAACGTATTGAAATTCCTGAAATACAAAACAAACGGTTTGCAATTCAGAAATACACTTGAATTTTAATAATGAATTTATTGTTACAGTCAAACAAAACTTAGGCCAATTTTTAATCAAACCAAAAACCTTTGATCCATTCACACGCACCACCAACTCCATTACCACTTACCCACTTTTATCCATGCAAAACCTTCCTTTTCCCCCTCCATCATTTCAAACGTTACAATATTCCTGTCGCACTCATCACAAAACAATACATAAATAATATGTATATACCAATGTACCTACAAAGGTGTGGCGGGTTACCACCAATGCATTGTTCACTATTATACTGATGAGCTGTTTAAGAAAAAAAATTTTAACTAAATAACAAAATAATGATTAACTTGAATGGGATTTGAATCATAAAAGAAACAATAATAATATCATATTTTATTAAAAAAGTATGATTATCGCTAATTTTAGCTTGACATGTTGGTAAAAATTTAGGAAATATGTTTAGTTTTCTTAAGGGTGTAATATTTGTGTTTGCGATTCAATATCTATTTAATTTATGGATTTAACGAGGTAAGGCAATTGTAAAAAATAAAAATTAGATCGATTACAAGATTTGTTCAATGGAAGAAGTATTTAATTCTTAGCTTTCAATAATTCTGGTGTTGTAAGCTTAATTATTGATGTTTCAGACACATTTGAACTTTTTGTAGTTTCTGTTTGAGTGGCAATTTTCCCTTTTAATGATAATAATAATCTGTATTTGGTTATCATAATTACTATTATAAGGTTTTATAAAAGCTTTATGTATTGTTATGCGTTGTAAGTCCTCATTTTAAATTGAGCCCTCTATTATTTTTTCATTTGCATTTTTGTAAGCCTGGATGTATCTTTAGAAGAGATTTGTATGTTCTTGTGAACTACGTTTTCACAATTTGATAAGTGCACTTACATCTTTTTTAAGTAGTTATTTATTTTTATTTTACAATCTATGAATAACTCATTAAATTTTAGTAGTTTTTCATTTACGTTATTCTAAATGTTCCTCTACCACCCGTATGTATGCCTGAAATGAAAGCTGTACCTTTTTACTTAGCCTGTAAAAAATAATAATAACGGTTGTTCTCACGAACTTGGCTTAGTCTAGGTCGACTCAAAAAGGCATAGAATCTTGATTCTATAAAAATTCCTTTTTTCAGGTATCCTGCCCAAATTAAAAGTTTCCCAGATTTTTTGATGTTGCCTTTTCCGACCACTGGCGTGACGCCAGATTTGTTATTACTAATTTTACAAAACATAAAATCTGAGTGTAATCGAGCGGCACTTAATGCCAGATGATTCGTGAGACCTGACACGATATTTCACTTCGAATGGATCTCATGGAATAACAGACCATTTTCTTAACTTCGAATGAAGCATGATCCTTTCCCCAAAAATGAACCACAGAAACTCGAATAAGGACAAAGTATGATAAACCAAATATCACTGGCTTTCATCGCGACTTTTAAGTATTGATTCATCATTTGTAGTTTAAAGATAACACACCACCAAAAGAGATACTTGTTAACTCCTTTGTGAGATACTTGTTGGCGCAAAATACTTATCCTATGATTGTCGTGATAATAGGCTTTAGTATTTATACGTTAATGAAAATCCAGAAAACCGGGATTTTTATTAATGGCTAAAATATTGAAATATATTAGTTAACTATCTCTAACGTCAAAAACATAGTCAATTTGCATTTTCTGAACACCTTGAAAATCGAGGTTTTTGCCGCTGAGCGTCGCGACGCGACGACGCGTCGTGGGTACGCTAGATAAATTAAAATAATTCATTCAGAATTTGGATGGATCTAAATTCTAGCAATTTGTCGCTTAGCACTTATAAGTAATTAACAGACAATTAAGTATGAGTGTTGACCGATAGAAAAGCGTTTATCATGCCTAAAAAGAAACTAAAATTAGATAAGGCTCAATGCGGAGAATGTAAACTGCTTGGCTACCTTATCTGATTCTCGTGACTTTCAATCATATGTTAGTAGAGCGACCGGATTCCAGGCAATGGCAATTGGTAAAATAAATGGTTTAAATGCGATGATTATTTTTTTTAAAGCAATGAAAGTAGCCGAAGAGCGCCGTCATCCGCGCACTTTCAAATACCTTGGACCACTAATTATTTGAATAAGTTGCACTATATCGCAGTGAATTTCAATTAACAGTTAAGAATGTGAGCAGTAACTTTGTTAGTGGATGAAAGAGGAAATAGAATTAACATAGCGGGGAGGCTCTGACCGTTTGTAGGAAAAGGCCTTATCATTCCTGTGCTAGCAGAAAAAATATGATAGGCGACTTATCCACATGTTATTTATCGAAGTTAGGAAAGTCCAACTGGTGTCCCATTTTGCCCGTCGAACCCGAAACCAGCCAATGCTGTCTGGCTGAAAAGCCGCTCTTTATATAACAGGGTAGTCTCGCTCTAGGTATGTACTGGTTCCTCTTACTGGCTATTCGGTTGCGCAAATCCCTGAACTTAGTGAAAAGGTTTGGGATATTAAACATATGTATATTCGATTAAAATGTTTATTAAAAAAATTAATCACCTCAAGCTTGATAGACGGTGCAATTATTATAATTCGCCAATGCTCTGAAAACGAACGTTTTTAAATTATAATCTTTTAAAATCACGATATGTCGATTTTAACTTGTCTTATTCATTTATTCGTGACTGTATACAGGAAACAAATATAACTGTGAATGAGCTGCGTAAAAAGTAATAAAGGCATGTGTCGGGTCGTCACGAGGGGGTGCCTAGTTACCCTAGCCCTAGTGACGAAGTGAGGGTTGATTAGGCTATGACCTGGACAATTGCTTCACGAAGGGTCTTACTACTGTACTATCTGACTCCATATGTGATAGGTATGTGCCCCGACAGTGCACTATGTTCAGGAGAAGAGGTATAGGGTAGGTATTGTAGGGAGTTTATGTGGTCTTGGAATGGCCACGAATTCACACTCGGTATCTGAGGTTAGGCGAAAACGTCCGGATCCCAAAGGCGAGTGTGAAGTAGAGAGAGGCAGACTGTATTGCCATGGGAGACACTACTAGGTAAAGTTTGCAAGGCAACCGTTGTCCGCGAGGGATAGGTCTCTCCCAAGGAGGTGCTAGTTTTAGTGAGACGAAGGCAGAGAATCCCACTAGGAAAGTGTGGGGTCTGACGAGGCCGGACTAAAACATAGCGAGGTTAGGAAGAGAGATGTAGAGATTTACATAAATGAGAAGGCTAAATCTTGAAACATCATTGCAGCTGCAAGTACCAGTCAGAGAGTTAGAATGATTTATCGGCTAAAACTAGGGGGTATATATAGCCTAAGTAGCCAATGATCTGGGGTTTTATTCTGACCAACCAAACCGCAGGGTTGCGGTGACGCTTGCCTGTCCTAGACCAGAATCCACCCAGCCCCCTAGCCGCTACCTGACTCCCCCTTCAAGGGCCTCTGACTAGTTTATTCCAGCTGTGTCTTTTATTGTTTACAATATTTACATTGGTATGACTTATGGTTTAGTAATGTTATTTACATTTGTTTAAATTAATTTACAACGTATTATAACCTATTTACAATATATATATATACAATAGAGTATAGGGTGATTTATCTTATATAGTTAGCGGTCGCTACATCATGAATGAATTTCTAGAGTCGGTTTGAGGGTTTGGGTGTCCGTGCAGGTAGTCTGGTAAGTTGGTACCCTTATCAATATAAGTAAATGAATAATTGTCATTCTTTTTTTTTTCTGAGTTGGCTAGCTTTTATTTTTATTTTTATAGTATCATTGGGGCATCGAATGGAACTACCATCCCTGGTTCCGTGACAATGCTCTATAACTCGGATTAGTTGTTAGCACGATTTTAATAGCACTTCAAATGTTTTTTTTTGTCATTACAGTTCAAAAGAACGATACACAAATTACAAAGCGTTAATTGAAATTTGGAGATAGATAATTTTTTATACTGCGTATTATTATTTTTTCTTTTCTTTCCCCCATTAATTAATCAATCTTATGTCATAGAATTGGAAGTATTATTTTTATCGTTATAAAGATTAATTAAAAGACCTCTTTGCAAAAATTCAGGCATCTAGGTAAGATATGGGACTCGCAATGACATGAACCGACAGACAGAAAAAAGGATGAAAACAAGGGTTCATTCAGTTGACCTACAACTGTAGGTCAATGTGAACATGTTCGCATTCTGAGATTTACAAAGGATACAAGCAAATGTCAAGCCACAACTTTCCCAAGAATTCATCTTTTTAAAAATTATTATTACATATCTAGTAGTAGTATTATTATTAATACATTATATTGCTATTAAATGTCAATAGATAAATCGAAATGATGCATTGTTAATATGCTTGAAATACCACCTGTTTTGATAATGATAAAATATTTTATCTCGGGCGTCTCAATCCTAATTCTCTGGTAAAGAAACGGATTGACAATGAATTCAGTTCTTGATCTCTTAAGATTGATATTGTTAACATTTATGCAACTAAGCTATACGTCAAGCTGAAGTAAATATTTCACAGTATTATAAGTTGATTTTAATACTTTAGCAAGCAAACTCTCCAGAAATTATCTCCTATACTCTAATATTTTTATTGCGTCAAAATCAAAATTTTCAAAATAGTTTTAGTCTTTCCAGAAATCTTTTATTTCTTGTGGTAACAATCCAAAGAATAAAACAACAGATATACGAATTATAATATCTTTGAAAAACAATTATTCCTTTCTTTCACTACTGCATGCCCAAATTAGTAACTCATATGCAAAATTTATTGAAAATTTTAAATGTTAACTCATATTAATATCATTAACAAACCCAAGATACACAAGAACTGTCTTAAATCTCGCGATATAAACAAGCACTTCATTCTTGGGGGAGGTTATATAGATTTAGTAATCGATTTTCCTATTGATAACACTTGATATTGGTGTATAATGATGATACCATACCACCAATAAAGATATTGGTTACTTTTTTGCAGTAGAGAACAAATTCAACTTCATCACAAAATCCAAGAACAGCAAAAGAGATCTTTGGAGTGACTCTAAAGTTTCTTTGAGTGCTTTTATTAACTTTTTTTGGTATATTAGCAATTTGAAATAGATAACTAAAGCTGGTGCACGTACTAAATTAAAATTTCAACAGGTCAACTATTATCTGATCTTTAGCTCGAGGTATTTCAATTATCCTCAATATGTTTTTATAAGGTAGTGCAAATGTATCGTGCGAATAGGGTCACTGCCACCCAATATTAAATGGGTGTAATCTCTTCTGACCTATCACTATTGAAAAAGTTTGTAAAACATGAAAGCAATAATTTGTTTTCAAAATGATCATTTTCTCATTGAAAATGTAAAATAAGTATTCAGTGAAAGCTCCTTTGATTTCTATATTATTTCCCGGTTTTGGAATTATGGCCCAGGCTTGATCTATGTTTCCATGGAATATTATTGTCCTATTAACACGGATTGACAATCAGGCTCGACATTTGTAATATTACTAAAATAATATCAACTCTTGACATATTGATAAAATGAAGTCGATAACGAAAAACAGTAACTACACGCACGACGTGGAAACCAAACAAACTCTGACAGTTAAAACCCTTATAGAAAAACTTAAATTCTCCTGCAGAACATGTCAAATTGATTAATCCTCACTAGGATAATATTAAATCCCTATATAAAACAAAGTGTTTTGTATTTTATTTGATTTCAAACTTCCAAACGTTAATACATTCAAGAAAAGCGGATACAGAAATTTCAACTTGACAAACCTGAAAACACTTCAGCGCCATGGTGCTTGTCTATAAATATAAATTCTAGGGTAAAATTGTTGAATTATTTTCTATTTATTCTCTTAAACAGGAAAATACTCTTAAAAGTTATAAATCCCGAAAAAAAACAACCTTGCTACGCCCATTTCAACGTTTTTCATCTTATGAATTATTTAAAAGCAGTGCTTGCTTTGTACCTGCATGTTTGTTGTTGTTACCTAGCTATAAATATATGTTTGAGCTATAAATATATGTGCTACCATTTGGTGAACAGATACTGCCTTAGTAAAGTACTAGCAATAATAAAATCCAACATAAATGAAAATGAATGCCAATTATTAATAAATATGAAGCAATTATGTTCACTGGCAATTTCCCTACCTATAATATGAATTCGTATTATACAAGCGCTTTCCGCAGTCAAGCTGCTATTATCAAGTGCTTAGTGGGTCTTTCTTGTTACTAGAACGATCGTTATGGAATTGTAACAAGTTAGACACCATTAACAAGTATATGTAATAACTTTGCTTTGATTTTCAACTTAACTATGATTGGGTAAGTAAATGTTTTTTTTTTAATTTATGAGAGATTGAACGCAATATTGTATATATGGTATGAATGCGATCATTTATCTCAATTATCCTCTGTAAATTTATAATTTGTATAGAATAAATATTTAAGAAATTGTCCCTAATCACAAATAAAATTTGATTTCGATAGTTATGATGAAATTTGGTTTTGGAGGATAAATATGAGTGTAACTGTGCCCTCTGTTTCGTCACAATGTTTCTTTTAATATGCACAATCTAGTAAATAAATCTCTTTTCTATCTATCTG
Source organism: Acanthosoma haemorrhoidale (assembly GCA_930367205.1). Taxonomy (NCBI): domain Eukaryota; kingdom Metazoa; phylum Arthropoda; class Insecta; order Hemiptera; family Acanthosomatidae; genus Acanthosoma; species Acanthosoma haemorrhoidale. The sequence goes on from OV884014.1 coordinate 25,736,441, forward strand.
AATTAAATAATTTCTTTTATTTTTTCTGAATTAAGAATTATACTAGTAGATTTATTAGCTTTCACATAAATCAATTTTTGTTTTTGCCATTGAAAAATAAAAGCTGTTAAGGAATTAAAATTATTTTTTGCCACATTTAAATAAATATATGCAAATGATCTGGAAATAATTATACAGAATTTCATTGAGTAAATGAGAGCTCTTACATTTCGTATCAGACTGAACTATTTATGTTTTAACAAATTCTCACGAGACAAGTTTAACCTTAAGCTAGGCAATTTCTTCATAATTGCAGCATCAGATCCCATCATAAATGAGTAATATGCCATCTCTATATTCACGATGTATTACTCCGAGTGTCCGTCCTAATTACAGTCATTATAATTCTTCCCTGTTAATTTTATGAATCCTGGTTCTCACAGACATAGAAGGCACTTCTATTAAAAACTATGAAATTGCCACAACGAAATACTTTTCATCCAAAGTCAATGAGGTCAAAGCTGACGACCCAGCTTTATATACATCATCGTACAACGTCGACAAAATAGTAAACCGGTTACAACACCATTCCAAAAAAAACAAACAGGTTTCTGAAAATAAATAAACAACCCAAACAAGTTATAAACTATAATTTTCACAAAGCGCAGGTCACATCTCGATTACCATTTCCCCATATACTATTCACACATATTCCGCTATCAAAATCTTGGTTTGACCCTAGATAGAAAATCATCTACCGTTTTTCAACACAAAATCTCAGCTAATCCCCAAAAATAAACTTATACTTATTCGAATTAGCCATACGATCTCAGATGACCTTTGCTTTACCATTGCGGAGCTCCGCTTGTAAATCTAACTACAGAAAACTTGAAAGGATCCAAAACTTAAGAATGCGAATCGCTAACAAATACCCTAGTTACCACAAAAATAACTACAATACTCAACGACTTACGTCTATAATTCTAGAATTTCTCCTTTCTTAAATTAAGTACTATTTTAACATAACTACACATTCAGTAAATCGATTAATGCAGGAGATTGGCAACTATAATAAAACTTCCCTCAAGAGTGAGCAAACCATGAGGTGTTAAATCAATTTTTTTTATTTATTTTGTAAGTACAGACTCATATTGCATTCTAAGTGATGAAATAGCTTAACAATATTATCTGTACCCAAAAAATTAGTGAAGGATATCCTGAGCAGGCAGACTTGTGGCAATACTAATCTTCTTCAATACTAATTTTAATTTGTAAATATGTATTTTTATTCTAACTTGTAAATAATGTATTTTGTTTTGTAATTGAGTATGTTTTTTTTTTGTTTGTTTCCCAATATTATAATTTTTTTTAATATATATTATTATGCTAATAGCTATGCACGATAACATGAAAATCTTTATCAAATCATGAAAATAATAAAAGCATTTCCACAAGCGTTGGTGAAGAAAACCCGGATATTTTCCTATTTTTAAAAGATTTTGTTTTAATTGTTTTGGCTGCGATCTTTGATTATTTCATCAAAACCCGTAAAATTCGTGATCTTCACATCCAATGAATTATAGGTGAGAAATCCACTTCGTTGACTTGAGTCAATAGCAACTACATTCACTTTTTTCCCTCAATAAATTGGTAAAATGTTTATTATTCTGTGTGGTTTATTACTTTTATTTTTCACTTGTTTCAAAAATATACCAGTAGATATTCTGGTTATTACTTTCCATGACATGAAGACGAGCCTCTGTTCAGGTATCACAGCCATAAAATTTATGATATGGAATAAATGTTACGATATAATATGAATATACTTTAAAATAACCTACAACGTCTTTTGTACTTTAGTTATCGTGACATATCAGCCAGAATGTTTGTAAAATTAGAAATAGTGAATCAAATGTTGAGTGAACTGAACAATAAATTACTCGGTGAGAAGTTTGTGAAAAACTCCAATAACTTCGTAAGGATAAAACGGGATTTTCCAGCATGTGCTCCCTATTACACATTATTTAACAGTGAGAAATAATAATATTAATTAAATTCATTAAATAATTAATAATTCAATTGGAAATCCCACATTTCACTTGTTGCATATTGTCTTGTCTTTCAATTTAGTTTTGTAGTAGTATGAAATAATGAAGTTACCTGTTATTCTATATTATAAGTATTTTGTTATCAGTTAGTGTACTTTATTGTGAGAGTTGAACATCCCTGCCATAAGGCTTAATGAACGCTAAATGTTTGTAAATGTGATATCATTTGGTTATAAAGATTTCTTTCATTATATCAGGTAAACAGCACATAATGTAACTATTTTTATCATTCAAAAGGCACATAGTCTTCTAGATGCCATAACGATGCCATAATGATGTTTGCAGGCATCACAGACAGCAAGCTACAGCTTACATATTTTATAATATTACATAATAAGTGATATGATATAATATGAGTGTAGAAAACCACATATTATAACTATAGGATAACTATTTCAATTTATTTTCATAATTTTCCTGCACCAACACTGTTCAATAGATTTTCACCCTTACAATATGTACATTTCCTCAACGTTTGCTTATCAGTTCTGCATAAATTTGGATCATTGTTTGCGTTTTTGATCACAGCCCTTTGACAAAATGTCTTTTTATTTTGGTATAAACGTCTGTTTATTGAAGGGCTGATGTACGACAGTTAACTTATACCAATAATTACATTATTTAAGAAGGTGTACGTGTCAGACTAATTATTTGGGGGGAAAAAATAACAGTATCCAAAATCTAAATGTTAAATATTTCGAAAATTTAATTTTGAAGTTCCGTGAAGAAAATCATTTAAAAACAAAAAGACTCCTTGTAAAATCAAAAATCGTAATTCCTCCTACGCTAGTTAAAGAAATCATATTGCGTTTTCAAGAGTTATCATGGCCACATAGGGGTTGCAAAAAACATATCAACTTGTCAAAAATAATTAACCCAAATTGAGGCTGCATGTGAATAACTTTATTCCTTGTCGTTTTTACGAAATGTACCCGGAGAGAATAAATACTTCAAAAATAGTTTTCCATTCGATTAAGTACTCTATTGAAAGCATGTGGATTTTCCAGGAGCATTCTCTAAACCACTAGATAATTTAAAATATATTATTGCTAACAACGGTTACTGGGTGACTTGCATTAAAAGCAACGTATCGTGGGCATATTAGATGAGCAATAAAATACCCATGAGAAATCAGCGTTAGTTCTGTAAGCAAGACGGAAATACATATTCAAGGTATACATTAGGAATATATTAAAGTTTTGCATAAGCATTGTTGTGTTTTACTCCTTAGCGATATATTCACAGTACTGTAAGCACTTGTGGATCCGTGGTTTGGATGGTACCTTCATTTTCATAATCCACGAGGTGGAAAGTTTACCAGACATCCCGGAAGGAGGTCGCAAGCACTTGGTCTGGTCCAGCAGGCATGTGCCCCTTAGCTAATAAGTGACTCCCGCTCCTCCGAAACTGCTATTACTCAGCAAGGAGACTGCTACAGTTAAAGGCTGGTCTCTTCAAAGCTTCAAAAGTTATCTTTGTACGGTAATAATAGCCATTTAAGAAACTTTCTTCTTCGGCCTTTTCACGGTGCCCGCCTCCAAGACCAATTGCGACTTACTCGAACAAAAAAGACAAACGTAAGTAAGGACTTACAGACGAGGTGACCTACATAAAACATAATTGATACAATGGTCCTTCCTTTCCGAGAGATATCATTTTCATTTTCTCAACTTTTATCTATATTACATACCATTTGCGAATAGGGGAGTGGGTCGTTGAATGGTTTCCAATCAGACACTCAACGTGTAACCACCCATGCTTACCGACGATTGGCTCCTTCGGTGATCCCATGATAATTTAATTTAAATATTTTTTTTATATTCAAAAAATTTATTTTTTATTTTATTTTTTTTTTTTTTGACAGTTTCAATTAATTTTATTAAGATAAAATTACAATGCGCCTTATTGGATTATAAGTAATAGTGATAAATATTCTCATTCATAACATATTTATAATTTTCATTCACTCGCTCATTCAAACAGCATTTACAAACAGCCCAGAGACCTCCCAAATCCACATGGTTGTCACCTCCCTCGAATGCGAAAGAGGAAGTTCTTGGTAAGTCCCCCACGCGCCTTCGTCAGACGTGACCCCGGATTTTTCATTGGGTTGTTACCCCTCTACGTAAAATACGGACTGAGCTAAACTTATGATAAAGATGTCAAAGCTATTTTTTTTTTTAATTTTGGCACAACTTTATTGTGATAAAATTACAATCTGCCTCATTGGGCAATAAGTAATTGTGATAAATGATCTCATTCTACCGTATTTACAAACAGCCCAGAGACCTTCCAAATCCACATAGCTGTCTCCTCCCTCGCGTGCAAAAGAGGAAGCGGAGTCTTGAGAAGTCCCCCACGCTCCTCCACCAGCCAGCGGATGCTGACGAAGAGCGCGAGAGCCACATACGCTCAGGACATGATTGGAGAAACTAGCCAATGCCAGGACTCTCACTGTCATATATTTATAGCAGGTCACGAAGGCACTGCCGCTTTAGTCCCCGAGGAGGGTTATAGGGTTGAGTGGCGCAGTGCAATGACTGGAACTAGGGATTAGGGTGGTGCTTCCATGATAAAAGACCTTACCCAGAGGCAACCAATCGAGATAGATTGAATTTTCTTAAGTCACTGCACAGACAGTATTTGAGAGTAAAATCGTTATTTTGTTTCTACAATGTATTGAGATTTAAGAAACTGTCATGACGACTCCAGATCAAACCGGGACTTGGATATCCTGATATTGTTCATTCACTGTCTAGTCCTGAGTATAGTTATATTATGTATTCTTCTTGCGTAGATTATATATATATATATATATATATATATATATATATATATATATATATAGATATATATTCTTTATTGAAATGATTACTTGCAATCAATACAGAATTATTTTGAGCAGTGCTTAAAACTTGATTTTATAACGTCTTGTTAGTTTTTCTGGGAAAAAGGCTTATAAGCCAAAACGACTTAACATGTCACTTTAGTAATCACCACAGAAACCAATTTAAGCAAAATTCTATTTGGTTTGGAGAAGGTCACGAGGCCACCTAGAACATTAGCATACGGATCGAGGATGGCCAGAAAGCCGGGAATGGAAGCTGGTTTGATCTTGAATGAATGGGTTGTTCAGAACAGCGTGAAGGATACGGTTGTTTATAGCTATCTTCCTGAGGGTTCTAGATTCCAATGACTGGATATATATTATATAGATATCTATATTGTAAAAATACACTCTAATTCATAAATAATGCAAAATATATTTTATTGATGAAATTAATTGGGGCAACAGATCCTTGGATCAACTAGTATTCATAAAATAAAATAGTGCAGTGTTTTTCCTCAAATGTTATTTAAATAGAGCTTTGAACGTTAATTTTGTTCTCATGTGATAAGACTAATATTATTGGTCATAGTAGAGTTAAGTGTTGTGAGGAATAAAGTATCTTCTGGGAACAGAAAGTTATGAATTAATGAAATGAATTCTACAGCATTAAGTAAATAGCTCTCATAGATGATATTGATACTAGTAGTGCGAGCTATAAATGACGAGTTTGTCATTTACATACTCGAGCCCACACTCCCTACACTACCCAGTCAGTTCTGTCATTCAAAGTCAATTGAAATCAAGCGGTGCCATCTCAGCATTTACATTTTACAAATTGGAACCGAACTACTTCCTCTTAAGGTGACATGCATTAGTCCTGATGCAGTCACCAGATTAGTATATAGTGCAGCAGGAAAAGGCTTAGTTAAAGATACCGAAATAAGACCACTACTCCGTCCTAAAAGGCTCCACAAGTTCAAACTTTCAAAGGGAAGCATAATGAGTAGATTTGGCTTGAACTAAAAAAGGGAAGCATAATGAGTAGATTTGGCTTGAACTAAAAAAGGGATTCTTAGGGGATGGGTATGGTTGTGGTGGACCCATGAGGCTAAATAAGCTATTTAAATAAAGAAATAGCATTAGAATAAATAATCAAGTTAAGAAAACCGACTATAAAGTTGTGAGGTAAAATTCAAATGCCAACCAAACTAGCACCTCAGCGCCACCACGGTGACAATAGATAAAACACAATTTTTATTTCGGGACAAATTCTGCTATGAATAACAATAACGTATAGATGACAGATCCATTTCTGACAAAAAATATGAGCTATTTCAACACAAAAAAAAAGTGATATGAAGAGTGAAAATCTCTTACAAAAAAATAATAATAAGATAAAATAAAAGGTAGTTAAACTCCACTCAGGTAATCAAACCATTAACGAGCTGACATAAAAAAAAAACAATATGAAGAAGTAGACCAAAATACAATGCAATGAAATTATAAGTCCATTGAATAAAAATATGAAAATTATTGTGAATAAATCGTTCGCTATCAAGCGTCTATCTGGATGGTGATGGGTTGTTGGAATAGAAGGTTTTTCGAAGGTTCGTAAAGACAAGCAAGCTAGGAAGGTCCGATCGTATGCTACAGGGGGATCATATCTTTGGGGGCAGGAGTAGACATGTGGGATCTTGTGTTCCAGGCGTAGACCGGATTTAAATATTAACATTATATAGAGAAGATGATGAGTAGGAAGTATTGATGGTTAGGAAAAGGGATGGAGTGAGTTAATATTACACGCAAGTCTTCTGCCTTGGTCTCACCACAGAAATAATGCCCTGAGCAAAGCTTAAAAACCAATTGGGCTTTGTTGCCTCGTCTAATGCTTATATCTCGTACTTTAGGACCCGGTTACTCTCTCTTAAGGAGAAAAAGTTTTAACTAAAAAATTTATTTTTTAGGTATTAGGTTTTTTTTTGCCAGTTTATTTTGACAAGTTATCCCCTCGTCTATATCGTTAAAAAACGGGAAATTCTTCTTGATTACAGCCTCTGCGATGAAACAATAGTACAATAGTCTCCTTTGAAAGTCAACAAAAAAAAGGCTCAAGAAAGGTGAGAATCATCAAAAAAAAGTAGCTCGGAAAAAAGCCAAAAAATAGCAACAGATACGACAGCTGTTATATTTTCATGACATGAAAGCATGACCGTAGTTCAAACCAACATCTTCTTCTTGCAAGTTAGAAGAAAACTATTTATGCCAACTAGATCAGGGTCAGTTCCTATCTGACAGGTATATCCACAAGTTTTCTTAATGCTAACAACTGATTTACTTAGTCGGATAGAAATGCACGTGACCATAATTCCAGAATCAATTTTCTCCTCATTCTCATCAGAAATCCATTAAATTACAGAGCTCGTACCGTACCGGTCTTGCATAGACAAATACCAATCGCGGGAAGAAAAAAATACATCAAAATTACAACTCTCTCGAGCCTCCCCCCCCCCCCCCTCACGCCGATTAGGAACGGGTCCGATTCATTCTGACGAAAGCTATAAATAAGATGCGATTCAAAATATATCCGCTTATTATACCTGAAACATTTTGACAAGGTTCAACGGAAATATACACCAAATCTACATTATTCTGCATCATGTTGTAAAACAATCTACAAGTAGGGCTCACATTATCTCAGACGACAATCACAGCGTAACAGACCGTGAAGTAGCGTAACCGAGCAGTCCACGGGGTAATTAAATGTTTACTACACGACTTAATTAATACACCTATGTTTACTTACTGTTATATTTAGGAGGCTGGGGCTAATGGCGAGAACAAGCTGAGAACATAGTAAATAATTTGATGCTACGTTTCTAGGAATATCGGAAAAGTTGACTAGAATTTTTTATCCTATTTACTTTTTGCTCAGTAACACCATAAGCACAATAGTTTTCACACGATGAGGTGAAGTGTGGATGGAACCACAGCTTATTTTTCTTTAAGAATATTTCAAAGTGAGAAATTTGTATTGTGGTATTGGTACCACTATTCTTTATTATCATTGTTAATTAACAGACAAATAAACAAATATTGGCAAGTACGAGACTCGGTTGGTAAACCCCCTGCCCTGACTTGATTTTTGGGAGGTTCCGGGTTCAAGACTAGTGATTTTTTCTTTGGATGTTGTGGCCACCTCTTAATTATGAATAATTATAAGTTCCCCTCTTCTCGTATCAGACCTTGTATCTATGTCATCAAATGAATGTCAGAAAATATGTATCTATTTTTCATTATGTTTAGTAAAGGTTATGACTTCAGTAAGAGTAGGGGGAGGAACTGAATTAGTGGGGGAGACAGCCGTAGGCCCCAGCCAACTGGCTGGCCTCCTATATAAGCCCAGGCCTCAGAGAGAATTGGCATAATTTATGCACTCCTTCAAATGCATCTGTGAATGGCAGGAAGAGGAGAAATTTGTATATCAATTATTAATTATTATTTATTTTGTTCATGCTATAATAAAGAGCTTTTGAAAAAAAAACAAAAAAAGAATTGGCATAACGAACCGGACCGTCACTAGGAACACTACTCTCTCCTCTCTCTCTCTGCACTGGCGCTTGCTGCTCTACTCAAAACCATGGTCTTCTCATTCAACTACCTCTGCATCTCTCTCTCCTAACCTCGCTATGTTGTAGTCCGGCGTTGTCAGGCCCCACACCTTCCTAGTGGGAATCTCTGCCTTCGTCTCGGTAAAACTAGCACCTCCTTGGGAGGGACCTCTCCCTCGCGGACGACGGTTGCTTTGGCCCTACAAACTTACCAGTAGCGTCTCCTACGGCAATTCAGTCGGCTTCCGGTTCACACTCGCCTTTGGGATCCGGACGGTTTTCGCCTACCCTTAGACACCGAGTGTGAATTTGTTGTCATTCCAAGACCACATAAACTCCCTATAAACCTACCCTGTAGTTCTTCTCCTGAACATAGTTCTTTGTCGGAGCACACACCTTCTAAAGATCTTATGGTGTCAGATCAAAGCGAATTAAAGCTGCCCGCCGACTAGGTCGACAGCCAGGGTGAAAGACCATAGGTCCGCCCACCTTATCTCTTTCTGGGCGCTCGCGGCTAAGAAGTTGTAGAGACCATAGCCCGCCGCGGGCGTCTCCTCCCCACTTTGGGGATACTCAGTTAACTGAGCCTGACAGATGTTAATTATTAATAATATATTACAAATTATAATGAATCAACTCATATCCTGTGGCTTGGCATGTTCCTAGCTGCGTAGGCTCGATCTAAATTTCCGACTACCTTGAAGAATATTTCTCTGACGGAAGAAAGTGGTCGGGTTTCACTCAGCCTCTTTAGGATAAATGAGTATCTACTTGAGTAAACAGGTAAGGAATCGCGATAAGCAAATTGCGAGGAAACAGCTAAGCTATTCAGAGCTCTCCTACGTCGCATCTTCATCAACTTTTGCATCATGGTCTTTTACAAATTAACCGTTTTCGTATATAAATATTAACCCCTGTGTGTAATAATGGTTCTGTGTCATTTATAATTATGAGAAGCGGCCAACTTAATACTACACTGACCAAATAGGTTACTTACAATGGCTTTATTTTAGTATTTTTGATAATGATTATTATTCATAAGAAATTATGGAGGGAGGAGATTCATAAGTTAGACATGTGAGGTATAATATTTTGCTTTATGAAATTACATTATTATAAATGTTATCTGGACTTAACTTACACCAACATACATTTGCTTGTTTTATATTTCGAAGCGATGCAATATGCAATAGATAGATAGACTCAAAAAACGTATATTCTTTTCTTAAGCTCTTTCTCTATTGAAATAGGTAGATTTATTCAATACCACGGATTTGGTGAACCGTAAGAAACAACTGAGATATTGGAAAACATGCTACACAAAACATAAGGGAGTTTCTGTATATGTAATATCCAGGAGGTGAACTATATCCCGTTCCTACAACCAGATAAGACAGGAGAAAAATAATTAAAGAAAACATTTACTTGTTCAATCTTCTAAGAGAGATTTGAATTGGGTATACATTTTCTATCCTGTGAGATTGTTTATTTGCATCGAAAATTATTTGCTGTCATTCTCTTTCAAGTGCCGTAAATAAGTAGTATATATCTCCTTGATGTGATATTCACCTGGCCTTGCGCCATTTTGCGAACTTGACAAGATAATTTTGCAATGGAGGAATAAAAATGGTTTATCACCCTTCAATATAATGTGAACCAAGTTCGCTTCTGAGGATATTTTATGAAGGAGTGGATGATCGGAATTCACCGAGTCTCCTCAGAAAAACTCAGCACATTGAATAAATAGCAGCCAATCCCAAATTTTTTTAGAGGCGCAACATTGTGTGACAATAAATGACAGGAGTTTATTTCTATTTTTGTCCTTATTTTTTTGGAATATCTTTATTTTTTCCCCCGTCACGTGTGTGATGCATACTTATTGGTAACAAAAAATCAGAACTTAAAATTGTAAATACCTTGCTTCTGAGCTGAGTTAAGAAATCTTATGAATTAGCGAAAGCGGCCATTTTTTCACGTTTATTTTTTATTTATATTACTTCCGTTATTATATTCTAACTATTATTGCGGAACATACCTTTAAAATTTCAAAACGTTGTCAGCACGTTTTTAAAGACTGTTTTAATTACTTCGGATAATTAATGTTTAAAAAAATACATATCATTAATCTATCTATTAAGATATATTTTTATTTTAATATCCAACTTAATCTATCAGACAGACGTAGGTGAAACCATAATGCTTTCTGATTTTGAGAAAAAAGTAACAAACCCCTATAAAATCAGAACATTTTATCTTAAGAAGCTTCTGAGCTTGGACTTGAGAACGCTTACAATTTATATATAAAACAAAAGGCGTAGAATTTAAAAGTAACTGACCAGTGACAACTGACAGGCCACGTCAACAAACACCGTCTGTGAGTCCGTGGCGCTACGATTTTGTGTTTGGTTTCGTGATGGTTTTCCTCCTGATATTTCTCCCAACAAATGTACACTAAGTTAATATAAACTATTTCTTTCCTACTATGACACCGGTGTCATTTATAGCTAGAAGATGTCTGATAGCGGTTTCCTAGTAAAATAGGTATACTATTTCTAGTCAGCTAGGATTTAATAGTTTTTTTTTTATAACAACTTTATTATGATAAAATTACAATCTGCCTGATTGCGCTATACGTAATTGTGCTATATGATCTCGTTCATACTAATTTACAATTTTCATTCACTCGCTCATTCATACTATATATACAAACAGCCTAGAGGCCCCCCAAGTCTACATGGTTGTTACCTCCCTCGCATGCGAAGGAATCTTGGGAAGTCCCCCACGCTCCTACGTCAGCCTCGTCACTGGATAAGAGCCAGCGGAGGCTGACTAAGAGCGCGAGATCCACAGACGCTCAGGACATGAATAGAGAAACTGGGCATTGCCAGGACTCCCACTGTCACTTATTTATAGTAGGTCACGATGCCACTGCCGTTTTAGTCTCCAAGGAGGATTATAGGGAAAAGTGATGCACTGCAATGACTGTGCTAGGGAATTAGGGTGGTTGGATAGGTTACTATAGAATTTTATGAACTTAGAAGGGATGAGTTCAAGAATGTAGGGTATATTCAGATCATTATGAAGGGTTTTGTTGCTGACGTAATAAGGGGCATTTACTACTGTTCTCAGGACTTTTGATTGAAAGGATTGAATGCCCATGATGTTGGATTTAATATTAGGTTTGGTAACTGTTCAATTGTAGAGGAAATCCCCTTTGAAAAAAAGTTGCAGGAAGCCAGGCTTTTGCCACTTCAATGTATGATGAAAATTGCCTCTCTATCTGTTCGCTGTAAGAGAAACCGCCAATTATGATTAGAAGCAATAGGCTGCTTTTATGGGCAGTAGTGCCTGGCCATAAAAATTATTTTAGTTAAATCATTGAGGAGTAATCATTTGCGAACCAAGTTAGGAGATTCTGAGATGAGCCAATTTGGATGAAAGCAGGCCAGGTCATAAATTATAAATTTAATACGTCCCCTTGACACCTCAAACAAGTGACGGAGTCGAAGCTCCTAATTGACTTACTATCTTAGGAGAGAAGTTTGTCTCCGTTAGGCTGAAAGGGAGTAAGCACAGCAGAGACGGAGAAATCGAACTTGCATTTCCGTAAATTGCAAATGGTTGGTGGTTGGTATAAATGAATCATCATAATAAAATATGTAAAATACTTGGGATAACAAAAAATGAATAAGCTATTTAATATTTTTGATTTTTTCCGAAACTCTCACGTTGTAGCTCGTTTTTGAGTCAGTGATTGAAGTACTGTATTTGAGCCACAGGCATTATATTTTTATATACGGGCATTATATATCCATCACGAGCACCTCCTCCAGGAGGTGACTACAAAATGACGGGAGTGTAGTTGTGGCTACCAAATTTAATTTGCCACCCTCAACGAGCTCATACTATAATACAGCAGCTTCCGTTTGTTGTATACTTCACTTATTTTGCAATCGTTCGCCTTCAGTGGCTTATAGCTTGGCGGTCTTAGATTCATAATAATAATATTCTGTATAATAATATCGGATACCCTTTCGCACATTTCAGTATATCCAATATTCCATGGAGTATCTGAGCTATCATAGACCCGAAATCGCTATGAAGCATAAACCACTGTTGAATTAGTTTTCACAGAGAGCCCAGCACATAGTTTTTTTTCACATTCTTGCGGATTATGATGGTAGACCTTTTTCGAAAAGTCTTTTGGTAGTTATGCAGTTATGTTATTCCTATTTCTCTTCTGGTCCGGCTCGAGTAAGTTAGCACAAAAATATAACTATTAAAGAATAATTTGGAACTTCACGAGGAAAGCGAGTTATTTACTAGCATTTAGCAAGTGGTATTCTGAGCATTGAGAATAATGGTGAAGGTATGATAAAATGCCAAGTATAAAAGCTATAATACAGCTAGTGCAGAAATATCTATTATATACTATATAATACATACTACGTTCATGAAGCTATAATATGCCCAATCCAGCTGCAATGCCTAAACACTCTACCTCGATATGCTAATGCAATGGCTTATATTTCCACGAGATTATCCTTCACTTTCTTCCTCAGTCCTGATCTGGTCGAGTCACTATTAGTCCCGCCAGGAAAATACTTTTCTTATTCTGGGAAAACTGTAGGGAAAGTGAGTCTATTGAGGCCTGCAGTCAAGTGTAAGTGTTTCCTTTTATTCCTAGGAAACCATCCGGTTCTTTGTCTGCGATATCATATGTCAAAAGTATAAAACAACTCTTTTGGATCCGGACCATTCATATACAATGATGGAAACTGCATCAGTTTGTCATTCGCTACTTTCTACTATCTTAAGTTTTCTTCTAGTCAGACATGAATCAAAATCAAATGCAATCATTTTAGTGTGCCGCGAATCTAATTTCAGAAAAAGCGTATCGTTTTTATGATTTGAAGGTCCTAGGTTTGGATCAGAAGAAATACAATAGATTTTTCTTTCAACTTAAGTCGTATAATTTAGAATTGATTTCACTGTTGGTCAACCAAGTTGGGGAAATTCGGCCCTTTCAGTAGACAGGGTGATTAATTTTCCGCCTCACATAGTACTTGTCAGCTGTATTTAAAATTTAAATAATTAATAATCGATAATATTTTGCAATCCCCTTCTTTTGTGATTATGTTACAGTTTGAAAAGAAAATGAAAATGTCATTTTTCATGGCTATTTTTATATGTTTGTAAAATAACCATGGAGTCTCTCCGACTAATCTTTCTATTGACCTTACATTCTCCCAGTCAACGTTTCACCTATTCAGTCATCAGCTGAATTGTAACTAAGAACATAAATATTTAGAAGCAACAATAACATAATGCAAACAATACAAGGTGTTAAGACTTATAATGAATAATAAGACCGGAAAAGCAATAATGCAGGTACTCCTAGTACAAGGATCCGCTCAACCCAAATATCCCTTTATGTTTCCCTTATCCTTAATCTTATAATTAGAGAGCTAAGAAAAAAAAAAAAAAATTATAAGAACATTGTTGTAAATTTAGTCGTGATGGTGCCTCAATAGGTGAAATGTTGACTAAGCGGATGATATCTCAATAATTAATGATTAGTTAAAGAGACTAGAATCTTATTATACAACATATCAAAATATAATGTTTTCATTTTTGTGCTGTAGTGTTTCGATTTTGTTTTTTTCCAAAACCATCAAACTTTATCTATTCACCAAGAGTCTATCCATTTTACTGTGCTGGTCTTCGCGAGTCCTTGAGACATGAAATTGAGAGGTCCTTTTTCTTTATATCGGATAGACAAAAAACATATACCATAGCTTACATTACCTGTTTATGCAATGGCTCAATTATTTGGTTAACGAACCGTTTATTTTTTATATATAATTCCTTTATTGTGCTAAAATTACAATCTGCCTTGCTAGGCAATAAGTAATTAAGATATACGATCATTCATACCATATTTACATTTCATCATTCACTCGCTCATTCATTCAGGACATGATTGGAGAAACTGGCCATTGCCAGGACTCCCTCTGTCACTTGATTATAGCAGGTCACGAGGCCACTGCCGTTTCAGTCTCCGAGGAGGATTATAGGGATGAGTGACGCAGTGCAGTGACTGTGCTACAGGATTAGGGTGGTTGGAAAGGCTACTGTGGAATTTCGTAAACTTGGAAGGGATGAGTTCTAGAATGTAGGGTATATTAAGGTCGTTATGAAGGGTTTTGTTGCTGACATAATAAGGGGCATTTACTATTGTTCTCAGGACTTTTGATTGAAAGGATTGGATACGCTTGATGTTCGACTTTTTTGCTGTCCCCCATAGCTCTATTCCGTATGTCCAGATTGGTTTAAGTATAACTTTGTAGATTAGTAGTTTATTTTCTATTGAGAGATGGGATGTCCTTTGAAGTAGTCTGTATAGTTGTCCAAAGCGTCTGTTTAGTTAACCGTTTATTAAAAATAATTTTGCGTAGGGGTTAAAAATTAAGATCTCCGCGTTCTCTTTGCATTTTGTGCTGATGAGATAGAAAATTCTAAATCGCAAAGATGTACATTTTCTTTTCAAATTCATTTCCGCTATCTTACGAGTCTTATTTAATGCATTAACAAAAACACCTAATAGATCTGTGTTAAGAAATATCTGATCTAGATTAACATTGTGTTGCACAGCTTTCTCCGTCGTGTATTTGTAGACTGGATGTGTGATTAAGATAAGCGCTCGATGTATTTTACAATAAGATAATTACGATGGAAATTGTTTGCAAAACGCTTAAAGCACTATCATTTAAACAAATCTTAATCGACTTTATAGCATCACATTATTGCAATGAATTAATACAGAATATTTTTTATTTACAGGTTTTATTTACAGGAATCTAAAACCATTGTTCCATTTCAGTAAAAAATATATTTGTATAAATCCTATAACTAAAAATTGTTTAAAAAAAAGTGATCGCTGGTTTTAAATGCTAATCCCCATCCTCCCCCAACTAGTTCAAGGTAAAACAAATGTTAGAACTCATACGATTAATAAAATAAGATTTTTTTAAAATAAAATCTATGAATAGTAATGCTTATTAAAATATATTCTTTAAGTACGCAACATAATTGATGGCTGATGGATTACTTGGTTAAAGTAACACAAACAGATAACTCTTTGACGGTAAAGGCAACAAATATTTTTTAAAAAATCTAATATTCTTGTCGCTTCGTCACGAGGGGGGTGCCTAGTTACCCTAGCCCTGATGACGAAGTGAGGGTTGATTAGGCTATGACCTGGACAATTCATGACGGGTTTACTATCTGACTCCATATTTGATAGGTTTGGGCCCCGACACTATGTTCAGGAGAAGAGGTATAGGGTAGGTAGTTTATGTGGTCTTCGAACGACCACGAATTCACACTCGGTATCTGAGGGTAGGCGAAAACCGTCCGGATCCCAAAGGTGAGTGTGAACCGGAGAGAACCCGACTGGATTGGTGTGGGAGAAGCTGCTGGTAAGTTTGTAGGGCCACGGCAACCGTTGTCCGCGAGGGAGAGTTCTCCCTTGGAGCTGCTAGTTAGTGAGGCGAAGGCAGAAAATCCCACTAGGAGAGTGTGGGGTCTGACAAGGCCGGACTAAAACATAGCGAGGTTAGGAAGAGAGGTCCAGAGGTTTTCATCAATGAGAAGGCCAAGTCTTCAAACATCAGTGCAGCTGCAGGTACCAGTTAGAGAGCCGTTGTTAGAATTATTTACAGGCCGAAACCTAGCCCTACGTATAGTCAACGGTGGCTTGTTAGTAGCCAATGATCTGCGGGTTGTTGCCATATCGCAGGGTGTGGTGACGCTTTGTTCTCGGCAGTGACCCTGCCCTCGGTCTGGGTCGCTAGCTACCTGATTTACCCTTCCAGCCTCTATTTAGCCTTTTGCAGCTGCGTCTTTTATTGTTTACAATATTTACACTGGTATGACTTATGGTTTGGTAATGTTATTTACATTTGTTTAAATTAATTTACAACATATTATAACCAATTTACAATATATATATATACAATATAGTATAGGGTAATTTATCTTATGTAGTTAGGGGTCGCTACAACTCTATAATTTTATAATATATATTATATTATAATATAAAATCTAATCTAATATACAATATCTGATATTGTAATCACTGTTTGGTAAGCCGATTTTATGTAGCGTACTTCAATTATTATAATTAATGTTAATTTATTATTATTTAAAAAAATATAACTAATGACCGATAGTTGATACTATAAAATAGTATGTTGCAATGATTCAATGATTGATTTTTATGAACTCAACATTTTATTTACTTTAATGATGATAATGCCGGTGCCTTCGCTATTCTTGAAGCGTTCTGCGTCCATGCGTTCCATCTGAAGACTTCTGCGTCAGCGCGATGGGACAGCCGAGACTGTTATCACTCCTAGACTTCTATAACTTTAAAATTTTAATGTTAATGGAATTGATTCCAAAATGTATATTCTTATATCCAAAGATGGTATTCTATCATTATCATATCTTGACCTACTGTCCGTCATTCGTTTCTCTGCCTATTTGATCCAGTTTAACAATGCGGAGAGGTTGTAACTGATCATCGCTGTTGACTGCCTTGCATTGCTCATATTTAGGAAAATATCTCGGGTCTTTATCATATCTTGAATGTTTTTATCAAAGCTAATAAATTATAACCACGTTTATACTCTCATTTTGACGTTTATACTATTCTATCAGACTCAAAACTTTGATATCCGTGACACTGGGTAGATAACTGTCAGGCAGGCAGGTAACGGTGCAAGGGCAGGAAGAGTGAAGTAAAACCGAGAACAGGAAGTGGGTCAGTGTGGACAGGGCCAAGGTTATCGGGTCCTCAGGCCAAGCTCCAGCGCCTTCTCTTGTCAACCAAACACCACAAAGCATTCGTCACATTAATTGTTTATTGCATTCACAACTCACTATGACAGGAAAAACACATTTACGTTTTAAGTAATGAGTAATTGTTTATTTCTCTTGCGTTGCTATTATTTTTAGCATCATTGGGTCATAAAGTGAAGTTACCAAGCAGAATACTGACTATATATCAAGCACTGGTGAGTGCACAATTTTAAACCAGTCTTTACGGCTTTGTGTATTTATAGCCAACCTAAAGTCCCAGCATATTATTTATCGGGAGATCTTCAATTGGGTCCCCTACTCTATAAGGTGGAAAACTTTTTTTTTTTAAACCACTTGTTGCCAAATCTGGGCCTCATCAAAAGACCTCAGCCAGCTGGAACAATTTTTTATGGGAGTCATCCAATCTGGAGCCTCCTGTAACACACACAGTGAATCAGAAACTTGGATTGTTAGGTATATTTTTGACGATATCAAAGAAATTCATAAAATAAGAGTAAAACAATTAGCGTTTTTACGAAAAAAAAATTTTCTTCTATATTGGTCTTATATTTCTTCGTATTAATCGGCGTGATTTCACCCCTTCAACTTTTGCTTGACGTGGTTCATTAAAAAATGATGCTCTCGCATCAAACCCAAAGGTATTTGAGGCTGATAACTGAATACAAAAAAAAACAGTGGTATAAATGGTACAAAAAAAAAGTCAAATAATTATTTGATGTTTTCTCTAGTGAACAATATGTGGAAAATTGTCTCCATACATGGTGTTTAAATTATTAATCAAAAACTGGTGAAAATAAAGTTTCGTTTAAAATGTAATAAGGTAAAAAAAGTGCCAAAAATAAAGAGATCACTTATCACAGCTATGTATTTCCCATCGCGGCCAGATTGTGAATTGTCTTAATCAATTAAATCAAACCAAAAATGTAAAAAAGGTGCAAGGTTGATGATTAGAAAGAGCGCCCTCCTATACAAGAAAAAGGAGTAATTAGTTTTCTGATCAATCATTTTATCTGTTAATATTTTAAAAGTGGATCACAGTTGTTCCCCAGACGTTGACATGTATATAGCGAATTAAACACAAAGACTTTTTTTTGTAGTTCATGTCAGTAATAAACCCCAAGAACAGATAACGAAAAAGGCTGACAATGAAAAACGATTGTACTATTATTAACCGCACCCATTCAAAGTAAAGCATCGGTCTTCTTAAAAAACAATTTTCTATGCATTACATGCAAGATAACATACTTTCCTTATAGACCTGTTTCTGGGGACGCCTGCAGTTAGCAATGTTAAATTAGCACCTGTCATGGCTTCTTCAATGATGCAGCCACATATTCCAGCCCTAACAAGTGTTTCTAACCGGCGAATTTGAGAAAGTTAAGCCATTGCATTTAACCTACTTCCACAAGAGAAGCACTCTTTGCTACTGATTTTCCATGGGAACGCATCAACAACTTACCTTAGAATTCTCTTTTGACGGAAGAGAAATCCCAATTGAGAGTGTATTTCTCACGGAACAAGTATGAAACTTTATTTTATTTATGCCAGAAGAACGTATCTGGTCTGTTTGATACAGGATACAGGATACATTTCCTTGAATTCCCGACGGATTGTGACAAGAAACCTCTTTACTGAAGCTGACTCCGACTTTGAAAATGCAGTGAATAACTCCACCATATCGCCATAAACTATCCTATAGTCCTTTATTTAGTATTTTAATTATAAGCATTTTTTTTTTCTTAACCCCTGTAATTTTCATACAATGTGTAAAAACATGAACAATACGAACAAATAATTGACAAATTTTTTCCTCATTTTGCTATGTGCAGATGCATTTGAAGGAGGCTGGGTTACTTAACAATACAGGTTGTGGTTAAAAATACAATAAATGAATATAATGCTAGGTAATGGGGCTCACCTTTATTATAAGCATTCAATTTTTACATTAATCATTATTCGAAGGCAATTACAAT
The DNA here is from genome assembly GCA_930367205.1 of Acanthosoma haemorrhoidale. Taxonomy (NCBI): domain Eukaryota; kingdom Metazoa; phylum Arthropoda; class Insecta; order Hemiptera; family Acanthosomatidae; genus Acanthosoma; species Acanthosoma haemorrhoidale. Next base: position 25,755,825 of record OV884014.1, read on the forward strand.
CTGTCCGTGATGGATAATACATAGCTCTGATAAATGATCTATTTATTTTGACCACTTAAGTTACCAACTACAAGGGAAAATTACCCCTGTGTGTTCAAATATTTCATAAACAAACATGTTTATTTAGTATATTAACATATTTTATTTTAGAGACATACTTTTACATTTGCTCACATTCCCTGACACCTCTGGTCCTGCTTTCTCCGAAATATATTTTCTACAATATTGTGAAAATGTATAATTGTACAAAATTTCATCTTTTTCTACCTCTCCAACTAAAATAATCCTGACTATTCGATCAATCAAATGTCTCGTAGCAGATCAGTCACCCCGTGTGAGGGCTTTAAATAGAATCACGGACTAGTTTCAAACTGGTTTGTGATTATTTACAGAGCTTGCGCGAGCGTTATCTGATTTCGGATCTAGAACATGTTGGAATGTTTTTTTTTTCCACTGTCTGGCTGTTGAATCTTTCAGAAGGTTACTTTACATAAAAACGTACTTGTTTATTTTCGTTTACTTGTTTACGGTCGTTAGATTGCAAAATTTGTTTTTATTAGAAAACCCAAAAGTTTTATTTTTGTATCCAATATGTCCAAGATAAATATGTAGGTTCCACAGTGTAAAATGTAGTCTAAAATACTGATTCTTCATACCAAAATTAGTATTCGGGCCACTTTTCAACCATTAATAATTGAGAAAACAATCATTTATAAATTTCAAATATTGTAATCAACCGCTACTAATAAAGATTTTCAACGATTAATAATTTTTATTAAATAGTGAAGAGTTATATTAATAAAATTAATTCTAATTTAACAACCCTTTAAAGGTGGTTGGGAAAAGAAGGGAGAATGATTGCGCATGCTTCTGATTTTTAGTCCTTACTTCCATCGTTTCGACAACCACAAACCATTTTTAAACTAGCTATGTAGGAACAGATGACTGACAATTTAAGTTTAGGTTTCGAGAGTTGAAGAAGTTGAAGTTGAAGTTGAAGAGAGTTGAAACTGCACAACTGTATTGTGCATGCTCCCGCGAGCTTGAAGGTAGTTTGGAACAACCTAGGAACAAACCTAGTAATAGTGAGTTTGCATACTCTCTCTCAATTATGCTGTATTTAATATGCACATTCGTACAATATAGACATATAAAAATAGCTCACGGATCCCCCAAATCTTCCACAGATTTGTCACCATCGAATTTGTCTTCGGATTCGATGAAGGAGGCAAGGCTGTGGCACGTTGGGGGAGCGAAAAAGAGCGCGAAAGCCACAGACGCTCAGGACATGAGAGGAGAACACTCACCAGTGCCAGAATTACTAGTGGAAACATTAAAATAAAAATAAATAATCATAATCCTTCATACTATAGTACTGCGATTGGTTATTTACCAAAATACTAATGTTAACATCTGTATTAATGGTAGTATACTCCTTTATTGTGCTATAATTACAATCTGCCTTTTATAAGGCAATAAGTAATAAGATAAATGCTCTCATTCATACCATATTTACAGTTCATCATTCACTCGCTCATTCATACAATATTTACAGACAGCCCAGAGACCTCCCAAATCCACATGCGAAGAGAAAGCGGAGTCTTGGGAAGTTCCCCGCGCTCCTCCGTCAGCCGCGTCACCGGATACTAGCCAGTGGAGCTGACCAAGGGCACAAGATCCACAGACGCTCAGGACATGATTGGAGAAACTGGCCATTGCCAGGACTCCCACTGTCACGCGCTTATAGCAGGTCACGAGGCCACTGCCGTTTCAGTCTCCGAGGAGGATTATAGGGATGAGTGGCGCAGTGCAATGACTGTGCTACAGGATTAGGGTGGTTGGAAAGGCTACTGTGGAATTTCATAAACTTGGAAGGGATGAGTTCTAGAATGTAGGGTATATTAAGATCGTTATGAAGGGTTTTGTTGCTGACATAATAAAGGGCATTTACTATTGTTCTCAGGACTTTTGATTGAAAGGATTGGATACGCTTGATGTTTGACTTTTTTGCTGTCCCCCATAGCTCTATTCCGTATGTCCAGATTGGTTTAAGTATAACTTTGTAGATTAGTAGTTTATTTTCTATTGAGAGATGGGATGTCCTTTGAAGTAGTCTGTACAGTTGTCCAAAGCGTCTGTTTAGTTCTTGTCTTTTTAGTCTCGTATATGGGTTCCAGGTCAGTCGTTTGTCGAGATGGAAGCCTATTTAATATCTGTAGCAAGTGCAATTGCAAAATTAACTACACTATATTTATCAATTTAAATATAGAGTAGAATTATAGTTGAATGAATCATTTTCAGTAAATTCTGTAGTGGATGCATGCATGAAAATGCGATATACTTTTTTCTGAAAAACTTTAATGCATCCAAAATCTCAGTGAGAAAATGTTTTTTCTTCTCAATGTCATTAATACAAATGTATGTCGATAAGAAATATGAATTTTCAATAATGACTTACTAAAATATGGCATTTCAATCAGCCGAATTTCATAGATTGGTTAAGCATCTATCGCCACAGATACGGACAAGCGAAAATTCTTGTTTGCTCCACTAATCTCTGGAATCTTCTCTCTTCAGTTTCCCTTTTCAAATTTTTCATTGAAGCTCAGAACATACTAAACGTAAGAAGTAGATTGGCAATATGTACTAATTCAGAAGTAAACGAAACGAACATAACTAACAGAGAGGCAATTCCGCTATTCAATTCGCCGGGCCTAAAAGGGAGGTTCGGAAGCCGCGGTCGGACTGTGATTACATGACCAGGTAGCCGCTAATACCTCCCATTACCCACCAGGGGTGTTATCATCTCCTAACACTACGCTATCCAGCAGCTTGTAAATCATCTTCCGTAACAAGTGTGCCCTCGCATGGCAATGACCCAAAATACAAGCACTATGTTTGATACAAGCTAACTAAATGCAAATACAAGCAAGGAAGCTTTTCCGTTTGATGCATCGCTGCACTCCTCATGCAAGTATAGTTTACTTTATGCATGTATATTCAGTTATTTCTCAAATCGGCCTGTGATAGCTCCTGTAAATGTCGTTTAGGCGTAAACATACACATTGAATTGGGTTACCTCAGAATAGTATTAATTTATTACGTAATTATCTACAATCCAGAAAACGAGAAAACAAGTCATACGTTCAATCCACAGTTTTCAATTTGTCATACCTTCCTAGCCTATCATCAACTGGTCTAATCACCTTGACCTAAGTAAGAGTGGACCAACCCAATTGAGTGATTCAATCACGATTTGTCATGTAAGGATCAAAAGCTCTTTTCTGCTGGTTTTAGTGCGTTGTGGTCCATCACATGACCACTTCCACGATTGAGACAAATTAAAGATGAAACTGAAAAGCAACTAAATCAATCGGTAAACATTTCAAAGAGCCTGTACAAAATTTAGGAATCGTTGAGCACACTTTCCATAAGTTTTAGAGTGAATGGTTTAAAGCCAACTTTTCTACATCCTGTTTTCCAAATCAGCGGTTACCATGAAAATTGTGGAATATCCATGGAACAAGGAAATAAAAAAATTGACATAAGTGAGAAGTTGAAGAATCTATTGATGTCAAAGTAAAAGTAGAACACCACTTCAACCTTTCGGCTCAGCGAGTCTTGGTTAGGGACGAATCGCTACCTGCGTTCCGTTGACTGGTTTGGTTTTGAGCGTGCACAGACAAATTACTGTTCATTGTCAGATTGTGTTTGTTGTGGCCACCTCTTAATTACGAATAATTAAAAGTTACCCTCATCTCGTCCCAGATATTATCTGTTTCCATATTTGTACAAATAAAGATTATGACGTTAGTCAAAGTGGGTACAGACTACGATTAGCCTGCTATATAAGAAGCGCCCCATAGGGCGAAAATCAGAAAGAAACAAACAGGCACCTTGAACACTTTTCTCTCTCTCTCTCTCTCTCTCTCTCTCTCTCTCTCTCTCTCTCTCTCTCTCTCTCTCTCTGCACTGGCACTTGCTGCTCTACTCAAAACCATGGTCTTCTCATTCAACTACCTCTGCATCTCTCTCTCCTAACCTCGCTATGTTTTAGTCCGGCGTTGTCAGACCCCACACCTTCCTAATGGGAACCTCTGCCTTCGTCTCGCTAAAACTAGCACCTCCTTGGGAGGGACCTCTCCCTCGTGGACGACGGTTCCCGTGGCCCTGCAAACTTACCAGTAGCGTCTCCTACGACAATCCAGTCTGCTTCTCTCCAGTACACACTCACCTTTGGGATCCGCACGGTTTTCGCCTAACCTTAGACACCGAGCGTGAATTCGTGGTCATTCCAAGACCACATAAACTACCTATAAACCTACCCTGTTCCTCTTCTCCTGAACATAGTGCTTTGTCAGGGCACACCTTCTAAGATCTTATGGAGTCCGATCAAAGCGAATTAGGCTGCCGTCCTTTTCGGCTACAGACGTAGTCGGCTAATGTCGTTCGGCTTTGATCTAACGTCGCCAAGTTGGCTTGATCAGGGTGAAAGACCATAGGTCCAACCGCTCTATCTCTTTCTAGGCGCTCGCCGGACGGCGGCTAAGAGGTTGTAGTGACCCTAGCCCGCGGCGGGCGTCTCCTCCCCACTTTGGGGATACTAAGTTATCTGAGCCCGACAGTGTTTAAAATGGAAAAATTGAAATTCAGACAAAAATAAACAAAAACGGAACATTTACGGAACTGCGAGTTCAACATTAGCGGAATTTAGATTTGAGAAGATCTGTTACTTGCAAATTTGCTTAAGTTGTTGACAGAACAACCGCTTTCTATTTTTTACGAAACCATAAACAGTGCTATGGGCTCTGCGCGAGATATAAACACTTAATATAAATTAGGTTACGGGAGTTCGGTTCCGGTAGACGACATTGTTATATATATATATCAAATTTTTAATGTGATAAGCTCTAACATATTTACTGGCCATAAAATATTTACTGTCGATGTAATTATATTTCCTCGAAGGTGACACCATAAATATAAATAACCATTTATTCCGAGACGGAGAGCGCTCCTCAAACCAGTTTTTGATTAGAAAAATAATGTCGGGGATTCATGCTGACATGGTTAAGTAATTTAACGGCCACTACATTTTCATTTGACCTAAAAATGATAATATTTTCTGATTCCGGACTCCTTTAAGGGTGAGAATATAATCTGGAAATGAAAGTGTAATTTAGAATAATAAACCCATAATCAGATCATAGGTACTATGGTAATATTCATTCTACTCATGAATAGTTGTGCGAATGGTTAATTGACTCACCAATTTGTTTTTATTACTCGGTATTTGTTGTCAAAAATAATTTATTTTATTCCTTTAACCATATTGGTTATGAAAATTGCATTTAAAAAAAGTAAAAGGAATTTGGAATCCGTGATTTCTGTTTTTGGTTCTCAAAGTTTTATTTTGTTGAATGAAGTTATTTCTTTTTTAGTTAACACCATTAGTGTATCCTTGACCTTGGGGGGGGGGGAAGCATTGAAACTTGAATAGCTTTTAAGCAGTAGTTAACATTCCGTTCTATATCAATCAACAAAATCATTTACAGCGTAGCCCATGGTGTTGTTAAATGCATCTTTAAAATTTCAGACCGAATCATTTTTACAGCAGTCATCAGAAATACAGACCGAATACAAGAGATGATCACCTATCAATGACTACCTGTTTGAAAGTCGAGCTTCTCCCTGCAGACTCACCAACTACATTTCAGACCATGGTGCTTTCAATCTTGTTGCTTTAATGTCTTTTATAGTCTAAATAAATTTACTTTTTTTAAAAAAATACAATATTATAGTTCCCATAAATATTTATTTGATTAAATCCCTTAAATGTGTGAAGGGTTGATTGAGGAATGGCGTGGCAGAAGAATTTATTCCTACTTGGTAGTGATACAGCTTTACGTACTCCAGCTGCGGGTCAACCAGGGCTGGTTGACCTGTTTCTAATTCCTCATCCAGAAGGAAGCCAAACTTATGAATAAGTATGTAGGAACTGTCTAAACTGATTTTTTTTTAACTATATAAATTTTTTGTGATCGTAAAAGTACTCCAGTAAATCTGAGAGTTGATGATTGCAAACTTTGTTTATTATACCACCAACAAATCACATTTAGTCCGGATTTGTTCAGTGTGTCGGTAACCAGTGGGGATTGTTTGGCGGAATGACTGGAAATTGGAACATTTGATTAGTCAATTATTATTATAAACTGCAATATCGTTATTTAGATTTGACTGATGTTCTACATACAAAACAGGGGGGGGGAAATTTAGTTCTATTTTTATACCGAAATGGTGGGCGAAAAAGGTCACGGGTAACACTCCCCAATACCCTTCACAGAATTTTAATAAATGTTATTTATATCATGCCTGGTTTACTAGAAAATCCCCAGAGAGAGGGAAAGAGAGGGAGTGAGAGAGAGAAAGTGAGAGAGAGGGAGAGATCAATTTATTTATCTGTGCACCAACTAGTTTCTTTTCTAATCGTTATTCCACTCTCACAATTTATTCATCTGAGAAAATGAACTTCAACAATTTTTAGTAGCAATTGATTCAATGCTAATTAAATCAAAATCTAAGACCCGGTTATGGCGCTTTTTCTTGCTTCATGGCATTCTGCATCTAGAAAATTGATTTGATTCTTTCCCAATTCAACTTCATTCATTCCATGTTTTTATTTTTTATATAGATCTCTGTCATTCCAGGAGTAACGTGGATACTTAAAACGTTTCAGGTGTCTATAAAATTGCAAAGCTTAGAGCACTTAGAAAACATGAGAGCTACATTATTGATTTATATATTGATTATTTGCTTTTTAAAAGCAATGCATCTTTCCAAAGACTCAGTTATCTGAGTAAGGAAGCTACCAAAATAAAATATGTAACATATACAATATAACCTAGAAGCTCATCTTTCAGATTTACGGGCTTACTTTTACGACTCCAAATAAATTATATACTTAAAAGTAAGTTGACAGACAGTTCCTCCATGCTTACTTCCAAAGTTTGTCCATACTTTTTTTTTCAGCACGGACCATATAAGGAATAAAACAGGGTTCTGTTTGAATAAGTTATGATAAATAATTGAGTTCCTTGTTAGTTACTCATAAGACAACCCTCAATCATTGTCAATTTCAAAACTTATTTGAATCGTTGATAATACAAATATGAATAAGATAAAGTATTTTTTTCTTTCGTGGGAGTTGAAAATCCGCAATTCTGTCATACTATTAAAGTAAACGAAAAAGTTGTATTTTGTGATATGAGCAATGTAAATAAGTCAGGCAGATGGAAAATAATAATTGGTTATTGTAAGTTGCTATTTTCGTTGTTCTTGTTTTGCAGTATTGTTCAGCGAAGGACTTTTTCATTTTATGTAGGCATCGGGTTTCATTGTTCTGAACCGTACTCCCCCACCCTTCGGTAAGCTGAGCAGTTGTGGTATTGAAGAAGTAGCAAAGTAGGAGATGACAGGAGACGGTTAAGTCAATAATGAGCTCTTCGTGTCAGTAATATGTTTATAATGACAAGGCTTATTTGTGGAAATGCCAATTATTTGCCAATTAAATAACGTATGTTGCGAGATTTTGTTTGTGAGCGGTCAACATGTCAAAACCAAAAAATACGGTCAAGCTGTCAAGGGATCAGCCAGTTCAACATATTAAAAAAAATTACATACATCAGTAATAATTGAATAAATCTATAATTTAATAACATGTCTGAGATATGTATGCTCCTGATGTAGCCGTTAGTATTGTCAATTCAAATCATTTATTTTGAATATTCACATAACTAATGTAATCTTATGCTAATCTGGATTGGATTCTGTCTTGATTAAGATTGAAATCTTCATAGATAAATATTAATTTGAAAAAAAAATATAAATAGAAAAACCTAGTTAATGGTAAGCCCTTTGTGCAAATACCAGACTAAACCGCGAAAATGAGTCGAGACCTCCTAGAGATCCTCCTAGAAGCTAGAGCAAGCTGCAGAAGAAAATCTAATGGCGATCGAGCATGTTTCTACTGTGTTTTTTTTCTTTTTCTTTTTTCCTGGCGCTTCTTTTCAACACATCAGCTACTTCTTTCCTTCGGGAAATGCCCTCCATTGGTGATGGCCGGCATCGAAAGTAAGCTCTTTTTTAAATGAGAGTTATTGCACTTGGAATTGGGGGATATACTGTTAAAAACTCGTGACGCAGGTAGCGTAGTTTGGGTTTCTATGTTCATGAGTATCCTTGAATCAAATTCAGGTACCGATGAATTGCTTCTTGAAAATGGGGAGTCATCCCAAGGTGCTAAGGAAAATGTTCCGTTTCATGTCTAAAATTGAAATATACGCCATAATTGCGGTAAAAATTAATTAATTTGCAATGAGGACACTCGTGGGTCTAGAGCTTCCTAAAATGGATTTCTGAGTTCAAACCTTAAGATGGACAGAGAATTTAATTCGAATTTATAAATATAATTTAGATTGTAAACAACGCTAATGTGTATTTATATTTATAATGTTTGATTTGCTGGCGTGTTTACACATCTCATTGCCATCCTCAGCTGATACACAGCAATTAGAGCACTACTAAAACTTGGTTCATTCGACTGCTCAGTGACACCTCCGGCTGAGACTTGTGACAGAAAAGAGCGAGTCGTTCTCTAGGGGAAACCGGGAGAAAGTGCTGTCCAGAAATGGGGGCGCTATTGTTTGGGATGACTGTTTCTTCAATGAAACCTGCATAGCTTTTGGTGAGGGGGGGGGGGTGCGACGTTATCGTACCGTGTAACTGGGCGATGGGTGCATTAGGCGTGCAGTCATTATCTACACTGGCCCCAGTGCTCCGTTCAACGTCATGCATTAATTTTTTTTAGATTCAAAAGTTCATTATGATTGTAGCGACCGCTAACTACATAAGATAAATCACCCTATACTCTATTGTATATATATTGTAAACAAATGTAAATGACATAACCAAAATATAAATCATTGTAAATATGGTAAACAATAAAACATGCTGCTAGGGGCCGCTCTTATTGGCTTCTGACGGAGCCAGCTGGGTATTTAAGACCGGCGGTTTGGGGCCTGTATATCATTCTCCTGGGAACTATTTGGCTCGTGGCTACTCTGCTTAAACTCTGAAACATGGCTTTTTCTTTATAAAAAAAAACCTCTGCATCTCTCTCCTCACCTCACTACGTTTTAGTCCAGCGTTGTCTGACCCAACACCTTCCTAGTGGGAATCTCTGCCTTCGCCTCGCTAAAACCAGCAGCTCCTTGGGAGAGACCTCTCCCTTGCGGACAACGGTTGCCGTGGCCCTACAAACTTTACCTAGTAGTGTCTCCCACGGCAATTCAGTCTGCCTCTCTCCGGTTCACACTCGCCTTTGGGATCTGGACGGATTTCGCCTACCCTCAGATACCGAGTGTGAATTCGTGGTCATTCCAAGACCACACAAACTACCTACACCACCTACCCTATACGTCTTCTCCTGAACATAGTGCATTGTCGGGGCACATACCTATCAAAAATGGCGTCAGACAGTAAGACCACCATGAAACGATTGTCCAGGTTATAAACCTAATCAACCCTCACTTCGTCACCAGGACTAGGGTAACTAGGCACCCCCCTCGTGACGACCCGACAATGATAAAATGACCATCTGCCTTATTGGGCAATAAGTAATTGTGATAAATGTTCTCATACATCCCATATATACAATTTTCAATCATACAGTATGTTATCCAATTATGTTGTCCATCGTCACTTACAACTTTATAATACATATTTGTACTTTACAATTGTACTATTATCGTTTGTATAATTATCATTAACGCAGCGTCCCGGTAATTCATTTATAGCTATATTGTGTGATCCATGGATCAGTAGCCTCATCATTTGTTTTTCTTATTACAAAAACAAAAGTACAAAGATACTTTTTAGTTGTTTTACTGCTTATTCTTGTAATGAATTGTACGAAGCTATTTTCCATATTTGGCTGCTAATGACCGAAAAATATCGTGTAAATATACGTGAACAAATAAAGAAAATTTTCAAGCAAGGAAATCATGTTATACCTGTTTGAAAGTATAGTTTTCCAGCATTGGATGTAGCCGTATAGACACTTTTTTCTTACTTCAGAAGGTGATTTGTATAAAACCAGTAAAAAACATTGTTCAGATATAATAGCTTTTACTTTAGCCATGAGAAAAAATTGCCCCTTTTATTCAATTTCACTTATTTATTGAAGTCACAACCAGCGACCTAAAGAAATAACGGTGATCCCGTTTTTCACATTTAATATTTATTACAAGTTCCACGATTATGCCTTAACCCACACATATTTATCTTATTCGGAAAATTCCTGACATATACCTGTACCATGTCCATTATAGCTACTGTAGGAAACACTGACATTCATGCAAACACACATACAGGTGAATTCATACGTAAATGTGGACGTAAATTCATAAATAAATAATAACACATGTACAACAAACAGGTACACGATTTAAAAGTGAAGCACTAAGTAGCCCCAGCTAACAAGTTAATAAAATTAAGCAAAAGTAATAAAAGGTTTTATGAATATATTCCCAGAAATGTACAACCAGCGAAAAAAACACTTACTAAATTCAAATAAATTAATATTTCATAATCTTAAATCGGTTAAAATATTAAAAATTATTATATAATTATTTTTTTATTTGTATTATTATATAAGTTAAAAAGAATAAATAAAAATTCCAAATGCATAAAATATTAAAATTAATATAAATAGTGAAAAGTTTTATAAATATAAATATGGTGGAACACGCGGTCCATGTCGACCGTATTATTAACAAGACTGAAGCAAAAACACAAGTAGTTTCTATTGTCAAATGTTGACATTAATGAATCCTAGCCTGCAAAAACCTCACGTGAGAAATAATCGGTATTCGTAAACTACTTCCGTCTTGCCTACCTATCGACAGGTACTCCTAGTAAAAGGATCCGCTCATCCCAAATAAATTCCCTTCATTTTTCCCTTATCTATAATCTTAAAAAGTTGAGAGCTAAGGAGGAAAAAAAATAAATAAAATAACAAAACCTGTATATAATGTAGCGATGCTACAGGGAATACAAAAAATAATTTGTAAATAGATTCGCCTGAGGATCTATAATTGCTATGAAAGAAAAAAAAAAAAAAAACCATTTTGGCAAGAGCTTAAATCTGTTCCAGTGTTGGTCAGTGTTGTTATTTTAGTCAGTGGTGCTCCCGTGAAGACAAGTGAGTACTTCTAGCTATTATAACTGAGGCTGTTTCCCCCTTAACTGGACGTGCGTCGCACGGTCCTTTAAAGAGTTTGACAAACCATAGGACCCCAGAAAGGCGTTCGGTACACAGTATGGAAGTCACATATGACTTACGCGATTCCCCCGAAAGCACATTCCCGACAATATTGAGGGTTTTCAACCAAGAACCGTACCGCAACTCACACGCCATAAGTAAGTCCCAGGGCCCCTATCGGCTTGACTCCTATCGGAAAGCAACAAGATAGCGAAAACAGCCACTTGCCCCTCTTATTAACTGCACCCCTGAGCGGTCAAACGTGATCCCCATCCTTAGCTATGCAATTCCGCATACAAGTCTATATTTCTAAATTATGCGACCTCCATCAGGTCTGGTTTTTTCACCTTTATAGATTAGAACTATGTATGTGAGGTAGGCTTTCTTTTTCTACCTTAAAGGTCCGAACACGCGTCGTACTTTCTTGCCGATCACGGACATTGACAGGTTCATTAGGCGTTGGCTGGCTATCGTCATTATTGACAGCCGGTTTCGCATCTGTCTCAGAACCCAAGTAAAGAAGAATACGACACTGCCTTTGCCAAAAGCGATTGACACTTTCAATATTTCATATTTTCGTTCAGTTTGATAGTTGGCTAGAAACTAATCGTAGTTTGTCTCCATTGCACCTTTGAAACGTTTGTCATTCTCCTGCCTGTCTGTTCTACAACATCAGCTGTAAAAATGGTTCGACGATCAAAAACTTTAAAGGTGTGCTGGTTAAATGTTTTTTTTCAGTGTTCTTCATAGCTCCTTTAATTTACAGATAATTATATACAATTATAGATTCTCAGGCGAATATATTTACAAATTATTTTCGTATTTCCTGTAGCATCGCCACATTATATACAGGTTTTGTTATTTTATAAAAATTATGAATGATACACATTATACATAACTGGACTAAACTGACTAATAAAGGTGATGGGGCTCGACTTTTTGATCAACTAACTTACATACTAATTCTTAACCTAATTTTTCCCCGACAGTCTGTTGCCATCGATGTGGGAGGGGCGGTGGGGTCATAGGGTTAAGCACTGGGTTGGTTAGCTACATGTTAAATGTTGGATAAATTATTAATATGTCAGTGGGAGAGTTCATCAACCGGGAACAAGTTTTTTGACCCGTTTCAGCACCTAACAAACCTAATATTTAACCATATAGCCCCACTCCACCCTACCTTCTCGATGACAACAGACAGTCAGGGAAAATTGAGTTAAGATTTTGTTGTTAGATGTGAGTTAGATTTAACTCTATGATTCATAAAGTAAGCCCCCTAACTTTTAAAATGTGCAGCATTTATGCACAATGTAATGCATGTAAGATAGAATATATAATGTGCATTATACTTTTGTAACAATCACAAATCGCTATGTAAAATTATTAAAAACTGTATAAAATGTGCCCAAGCTACAGAGCATATAATGACCTGCTTTAAATAGATTAACTTTTGTAGAATGTATACTGATTGAAGAAAAACTAATGGGATATGAAGGAAAAAAAAAAAGGTGAAAACCGGGGATTCATTACGGAAAGAACGAAAAAAAACCATTCGGTTTGGCTAACTTCAAAGATTCTTGTGCTTACCAGGACAGCTCAGAGGGAGAGCAAAAACCGAAATCGAAAATCCAAATAATTATTCTTTAATCGCTCTTTTAAAACCGAAGAGAACGAAAAGGTTCGTATCGGCATCAATGACCCTCGTCGTTGACATGACCTAAAAAAAAAAATTCTCTTACGATCCCAGAGGCTATTTGAGATTTAATGTTCTAATTCCCCTCCCCCTGTAAGAGCACAATAACCCAGAATTAAATACAAAAATATTTTGCAAAATATGTTTTTGGAGCCCATTATATTCCGACAATACTTTATTTATACAGCCACTTCTTTTATATTTTGAAATGGCTATTTTAGTGAATAACATATTTCTAAAAATAAAACGCATTTTTTGGGGGGGGGGTGTTAAAATACTGAGTATGTTTTTCAAAATTGATTGTTAAGTTTTTAGAAACTCACTAGGGGACTCTTCTCTCGATATTATTCGTTCGCCCTTAATTTGTTTTTTATTTGTTTCTGAAATACAATTGAAAAATAACGCGTGAAGGTAAAAAAAAATAACACTTAAGTATAATTCTAGAATTCCAGGAGTAGGCGCATCCATCCTTACTGACTGGACCATTCGATGTTTGCCCATCTGAAAAATTAATAGTTTATTTAAAAAAATCAATATTATTGTCAATAAACCTGTTCTTATTGCAATAGCTTCATAGATATTGGTACGTTTCCCATCCATGATCCCATGGGTACCCAGGAGGATAAACTGAAACCGCAGTATTTACACCGACTGGATGTACCCCCCTTCCTCCACATATAAGCCAATAATTAATCGATCAATTTAATTAACCAATTAAAGAGTTAAATGTAAATTGCGCGCGTGGTTTGTTTTATACGGGCCGTTCCCGGAGGTATTGAAATACCGGGTCAACCAGCAACACAAATAAACATGAAAATTAGATCGTGAATAAAAATCCAGGGTTGTGATAGAAAATCGGGATCCAGGATGTAAGCTCCAATTCGGTTGCATTCCAAGTAATATGTTTAATTATTTCATTATTATGTGATACTATAATTAATGGGTCATTGACACAAAGTGTCATGAAGGTGGGTCAATTAGTGGTTACATGGCCGAAATTGTATCGTGTAACGTTTTTAAACGTAGAATGCGTTCTATGCCAAGTATATCTGGTAATAAACCGTCATGAATAAATTGTCACTTGGTCAGTAAAAGTGTGTTTATAAGGTTTCAGTTGTCAGTGTTCAGTGACGAGTTTCGTACATTAAAATTGATATATCTTTCGATCAGAATTTTATGAAAATAATAAAATGTGACTGCAAAACATATATGTTAAATACATACAACATGTGTGTATATACTGGAATAAGTTATATTTATAGAAATGAGTGTGAATGTGGTCACATATCTAATGTTTATGTGCAGTAAAATAATTGTGTTTGTTAATGTTAGTATTGAATGTTAAAGCAGTTTTTCTGTAGACTCAAGGTAGGCTAGTTGTTATCCGAGGAGAGAGAAATGTCATTATTTCAAATTCATGAACCGATATGCATTTAAAGTTGATCACATATAATTAAGTCCTCGGTAATTAGACGTTTAGTCAGTCAAGCCTAGGCTATAGTTGAGTACTACAGGCGTCATAAACTTTCAATACCCAAGTCTTTAAAAGCTAATATGTGTGTTATGTAATATTATCTCGAATACCATCAGGGATCCAGTGAATGGCCAATGACATTGACGCCTAAACCAACCAACGAATCACTTAATCCACCAATGCTAGAAACGTTTTAAGTATATTTAATTTATTTCATTTGTAATATTTTCAAGCTTTAAATTAACAGCTAAGTACCACAAATAACAGCTGTCTGACATAAAAAAAAAAAAAAACCTCTTAAAACATGTCATTTAATACATTCTTGTCAAACATGAGTAATTTTATTTTTAATAACAAGTCTCTTTTTAGCTCAAACATTTTTAAAAACAGTAAAATCAAGGCAATATTTGGTTATCGTTTACGTTATAACGTACCATTTTATACCATAGAAACCTTTTAATTAATTTCTATTGTTTTACAATATTCCTCAAATCGCATAGCATAAAAATATTTAAATAATAAACGTTTTATGCGAATTTTGTTTACTTGAAAAATTCCATTTTTTTTTTTTTGTTAAAGGAACGATGAGCAGTTTTTCTATAGACTCAAGATAGGTTAGTTGTTATACAAGGAAAGAAAAATGTCATTATTTTAAATGTCACATATAATTAGGTCCTCGGTAACTAGACGTTTAGTCAGTCAGTCAAGCATAGGTTATAGTTGACTGCTACTGGCGTCATAAACTTTCAATACCCAAGTCTTTAAAAGCTAATATGTGTGCTATGTAATATTATCTCGAATACCATCAGGGATCCAGTGAATGGCCAATGACATTGACGCCTAAACCAACCAACGAATCACTTAATAAACGTGTTATGAGAATTTTGTTTACTTCAAAACTTGCAATTTTTTTTCGCCTACTCCACAATTATATCCCGATGGGATTGATTTGGCTATTTGTAGGTTTGTGGTCATGTGTGGGTTGTGTCTAACCGAAAACCCTCATTTTTCACCATCATGTTGGTCTAACCTAAACACATTCAGTTTTACGTGGATGTAACATTTGATGACATTATTATTAGATTACCATAAAAAACAATAGCCTTCTCGATAAAACATTGTTGAATGTCGTTAATTACTAATACTTACTATTAGAAGCTCTTGACATCGTGTCTTCGTTTACTGCTTTCTTTGTTAGATTGATAAATGTTTTAGCGAATTCATTTCAGGTTTTAATTTTTAAATGGTAGTGGAAGATCAAAAAAATCTGTTATTCTAATGAAGAAAAAAAAAAAAAAGGTGAGGCCACTTATTTCCATAGAAAAACTTCAAATTATTTGACCCACATCACTTCTACAGATGAACAATGAAAAAAAATTTATATCGTATACGTGTCCAAATTTGTTTAGATTTCTGTGCGTATACTGTTCTAAACTGCTAATATTGCTGTCACGCAAAACCATCTTCACCGATCGATTATTGGTTTTTTTAGATAAACAGTATGTTTGAAACACCAAAGCGTCATAATTATATTGCGTTTCCGATATTCACAAGCCACCCACCCCCACCTGTAGCAGTTTCAAAGTAAAGAAACTTTCTCCTGTCTTAGCAAATATTACAGAGCTTACGAATAAAATTTAATTCAATATTACCACTGAAACCCTAAATTGTGTAATACACGACCGGCTGTTTTTTTTTTTTCACTCCAGTCAATGTTGACTAGTTCTTAAACGTCTATGATAATGAGGGTATGAACTTGTTGCACTTTCACAACTTTTTTGTTTATCATTTAAACAGACCTTTATTCATAGAGAAAGTCCTAACTGTTTTATCTGTCGCGCTAGCCTTCACGATCGTAACGATTTATTTTCTTAAAACAAGGTCAAAAAAGACAATAGTACTTTTTTATGTAGAAAAAACGAAAATTACCAAACAACCCCTTCATGATAGCTTATAATATGATTTAACCAACCACAATTTCTAGCCATTACGCTTTATAATAAATAAATTTAGGATTATTAGGAAGAAAATAAATGCATGGCTGGTAGAGTTTAGGCCTACCTAGTTTGCCTCTTAGTGTTATTATTGATTTATACACATATTTTTTTTTATTTTATTAACATATTGTTAAGTAGTTTGCCTCTGTTTACTAATAAATTGCCCTGTAATTAATTAACGGAAGAAACATATACTACAGAGAAAGAAAATTAGATTCAATAGAACTATTTTATAGGTGAATATTAAATATAAAATAAACTATTAAAAGAAAAAAAGCATGTTTGTATACTCAAAGATAACTTGCTTACTAATTAAATGTAATCATATCAGAAACAATAAGACAAAAAAGTTAAGCCAACTTGATGGGCTTTGTAACTTGAAACTTGAAGTGAATCTACAAAGTAATCTTTTGGTTCTGACTTCTTCATGACATAAGATTAACCTTTATTTATGCAGGCAGTCTGAATTTGTAGAAATGTTTTTATTGAAAATCATCTGAAAACATCATTTTCCTTCATGAAGCTGACTAGACTTTCCTACTCAATATCAGGGGAAAATCTTTTATAATATTGGGAGCAAGCCTCCACAGATTTTTGTATGATGGTCTGTAGCCAGTAGGCAACAGAGAAAGACCACGGAATATTATTTGGTTTGTAATATTCGGCAACTGGGCTTATCAAAAAAAAAATCACACTCCAATATTTTTGTATTTAGTTAATCGTGCGTAGATAATAATTTTAACATTTGTAAATATTCAATAAATAATAACTTATACTTTCAATTGTTTATGCTCTTTCGGTGTTGACTCCACAGTATTCAAGAATATAAAATTTGTAGCAAAGCCTGCATTAAAGGTTAATTATTGTCAAGCATGTATGCTGTAACCTACAACGCATAACTTTATCCAGAAGTTTTAAAAAAGTCAAAAAAATTGGAATATGGTGAGCAGCAAACAAACATTTTAAAATGCATATATCATGAAATGGTAAACTTTTATTTTTTTCATTTGCCGATTCATCCGGGGGGCTATTCTAAATTCAATAAATAGATATATAGAATTCACATTTATACACAAATGTCTTATCCAAAAGAGGTATAAAGGTGTAAATACTATATATCTATGTGGACCATATAATTAGAAAATATCGTGCACTATTGTCGTATTGCCCTCGTGACCTGCTATAAATGACTGACAGTGGGTGTCCTGGCAATGCCCAGTTTCTTCAATCATGTCCTGAGCGTATGTGGCTCTTGCACTCCTGTTCAGCATCCGCTGGCTAGTATCCGGTGACGCGGCTGACGGAGGAGCGAGGGGGTCTTCCCAAGACTCCGCTTCCTCTTTCTCATGGCAGGGATGTGACAACCATGTGTATTTATGTGTGTTGGCAGGCCTCTGGGCTGTTCGTAAATACTGTATGAATGAGCGGGTGAATGATGAATTGTAAATATGGTATGAATGAGAACGTCTATGTCCTTCTTCTGTTATGGGTAAAGTTCACTCCCAGTTCTGCTTGATCAAATTTGTGACTTATTGTGTCAATGAATTTGTGAAAGTTGGCTCTGTGTTTGTCAAGCAGTTCACATTTAAGAAATGGAAATTTTTATTTTACAAGCGTTATTTCGGTATTATCATTTTTGCCTTGGTTCCACCAAAATTTCACATGCCTACAATAAGTATGTATTTTTTTGAATCAAGACTACAATTTAGATAGTCGTCTAAATCGGCGAACTTTTTGTATGTTCTGGTTACCGGCGAAGTTTTTCGTTTCGTGTCTGCGTTTCGATTAAGCAATACAAACAAACTTCGAAAACTTATCAACCCTTAATCCATCTAGGATTGATTACAGGTTCACTGATGACTCATTTAAATTAAACCAATTAATTCGTGTCGTTATATGCACGTCAGAGAATTAAAAGGGGAATTTCCCTCATCCATTAGTGTAATTCTAAGGTTTTCTCAATTCCGAGGTAGATAAATCTGACTGAATAATATCTGAAATATAAAGCCATGTTGCTTTCCCATGACATTCTTGACGGTGTCTTCTTCATTGGCCATTTAATCCCTTTATTGGTTTCCTCATGTTGAGGCGCTCTCGTTTAGTATTTTTTGACATTGGGCAAAAAGGTGATCCTCAGTGTATGGCTTACCAAAGACTATACACATTTTGTACGTTCAAATCGGCACATAGTAAGTTATACTAAAATGGACAATCCGGAGACTAGGATAACAATTTCGTGGTTCCATTTTGTTCTGTATGAAGCTTTCCATTCTGCTGTATCAGTTTTTACCATTCTAAGTTTATTTTCTTTTAGGAGCAGTATCGATCGTCAGTTATGTAGCATAATGCTCATGTCATTTACTATTCAATGTTCTGAAGAAATTATTTTTTTCTTTTTGGCCATTGATTTTAGCTTTACTTCCTCTGATACCAAAATCCCAGGTAACCATAAAAAGTTGACTGTAAGAATCGAATGACCTTAGAACAAGGCATTTAAAAGGATGAAATTGATGAAACGTTATAGGAGTTAACCGTGATGAAATAAAATGCGTGCAATAAATTACAAGTATCACAAGTTTTCTTATAATTTAAGCTGTTGGATATCAACAAAAATTTATCAAGTTGAATTTTTCACGATGCACATCGTTTGTAAATACGGTTCGAATGATTGTGTAATTTTGTCTAAGCAGATAGTAAATAATTGTATTTAAACCTGGTCACGAATTCAGTCGTACCATTATATTTGGTTCTTTCAGGTGAGAATCGAAGTCACGCTATCTCAGTTATTGTGAACTTGGCCAATCCTCTATGTCAATAGGCGGTGTTTTATTCAAACTTTAGTGCTTTACTTTAGCTGACGAATGACCAGCTTACGAAGAAGTGAAAGCTTTTCCATGTCCTGAGAAACTGTTCAATTATTCTGAGAGATTTTCAAAACTTAAGCAATACGGATCGGCAATTGATCTGAGCGCTTTCGGTTTATTTTCTAACTCCGAGAAAATCCGAACGAAAGTGAAAAATGACTCGCCAATCAAAGACCATTTTCGGTTACTCCATTGCGTGGAATGACTCTTAACTATTGTGTTAGGTTGTCATTAGAAATTCCGTGTTTAAAAATGATGCGGTATTTTAGATAAGAAATTTTTTTTGTATTTGCTTAAATCTACATACCCCTTACAAATTAAGGTGTACATGTAAATAGTACATCCGTATCAGATCATCAGAAAACATTATAGTCACAAGATCATAAGCATAAATCCGAATGATGCATGATCTAATGATGACCAAATGACTAAAATAAAGAATTTCTCTCTCTCTCAACACAGAACAAAAGAACAACTAGCCTCATTCTAACAACATATACTGTAAAAAAGCGTAGATATTCAATTAATTAATATTTCACATGAGATACTGCCAATAAAAAATAATATATTTTGTACATAAGAAATGAATCATGAGAAAGCCAAACCCACTGTAACTCAAAAACAAAAAGTGATTGATAACAGTTCAATTAACAAGTTTGTTAATGTTATTTAAAGAAATGTATATAGTTTAATTTATAGATTATAGTATAGTGTGTGGTCATAAAAGTAATATGTCCTAAACTGCCAATAAAATATAAACCAATAGTTTATGAAATCCTTGCCAGAACTATATTAAACTATGGATCGCCTTTCTGAAGTATGACTTCTATTACCTAACTTAAATTGCAGAGAATACAAAATAGATTCGTAACAGTAATATCTAATTCACATATCGCATCTCCCCCGACTCTCTAAAAGTTTCGCTGCATCTTCACCGATGCATAGTGGCTTTAAAATGGATCGTATTACTGCAAAGTATACTGTAGTGGCCCAAATGCATGATGATTAGGGCAACGGAATGAAACTGGTGTATTGCAGAAGAGTGCATTGGAAGTTTCATAATTACTCGACCGAAAAGGTGTTTTATGATGGAATTGAAAATGATTAGAAAAAACAACCGCAAAATGGTCGAACGGCACCGCACGTTAAAAATCGGATGTATGCCCCAGACCTTAATACCGTTGATGAATATTAAATTATGATGATTATATTACATATGATAGACATGCTATTTGTCCGTAGATGATGTATTTGCTGAGCCGGAAGGGAGGGGCTCTATTATCAAACAGGTACGGTGTCTTCCGTTTGTCTGCGTAAGATCTAACAATGAAACCCTATTGCTTTGCAAAACATCTAAACTGCCAATGTAATATAAAGCAATAGTTTATAAAGTGCTTCTCAGACTTAAACTGTAGAGAATACAGAATAAATTCTTAACAATAAAAAATTCACCTAACAAATACCGATGATAACTCTAGCATTAACTTCATTTATTACCACATAATTAATATCTCTCGCTCAAAAATCTCTTGAAAATTATAAGAGTTGCGACAATGGTTTAGTAAAAAGTGCTGTGCATAAAGTTTCAACTGGGAAG
The DNA here is from genome assembly GCA_930367205.1 of Acanthosoma haemorrhoidale. Lineage (NCBI taxonomy): Eukaryota > Metazoa > Arthropoda > Insecta > Hemiptera > Acanthosomatidae > Acanthosoma > Acanthosoma haemorrhoidale. The sequence goes on from OV884014.1 coordinate 25,776,770, forward strand.
ATGGTACAGAAAGGCATTCATTTTAACCTTAAAACCCGCTAGAAATTGCTCTTATAGTTGTAGGTTTTTTTGGTTTGCTTTTCCTATATATAAATAGGTGAAAATTATAGTTTTAAGTATTAACTGTATTTTAGTTTTCGTTTGGAGGCATTCTGGTGTGAATTAGAAAAAAACACGAGATGGTCGTATGGCACCCACCGGATGTTCAGAAACCGGATGTGTGCATGAGGCGTTAATACGATTACTAATATATGCTATATACTACTGTGTATTAATACTTTATGTGATGAGCACCTGTAAATGATATAAAGAAATTCTCTCCAACTCTTTGAAAGAACGAAACCCAAAAAATTATCCGAAAATATTTTGACGGAAAACAATCCAATGTTGGTTTTGTAAAAAGACGGTTTTTGTAGATCCCCAGTGCTTCACGTGCAAGTTTGGTTCTTGTAAACCCATTTTTGACAGTCCCTGAAGAGTACTCAAGCTGAGACGTGTGTGTTGTGTATGTAGGCAGGTGTGACCATGCAAGAAAGTCCTCGACTCCACGGTGGATCACACTTATCAGAATTGAGGTATCACAGGTGGGTTCAAGAGATGGGTGAATGGAAGAAGGCAAACACGGCAAGATCCGTTCCGGTCCCAAGCCCACTTTCCACGGTGCATTAGCAGCACGCTAGAGGCTACTTGAATATCCCTGCATCTAGTCGGTTCTTGCTAGATTATAGGTTTCTAAGAGCACTTGCAGACGAACCGTTCAGCAACCCTCAGGCATTCCTTCCATTCTCGCGAAACCAGTTGATCGACCGTAACCTCCTTTCTCATACAAATCTGATAGGATCTATAAATAGCAATCAATGTCAGAAACAAGAGCTATCAAAGCTCTTAACTCATTAACAAATAGATAAATAATACTCTACCAATGGATTTAAGGATTAGTGGCATAGTTTTACATGGGTGTCTCTCTATGATCCTATGATTAAGCTAAGATTCTTTGATCTTCATCAGATAAATATATTGAAACTCACGAACTCTAAAAAACCTTATTGGTAAAAGATTGCAACAGGAGATCTGAATGACTACATTACAAAGGGGTGACTGGTTAGGCGAGAAGATGTAGGGGGTCTGAATACAGCGTCATGTTCTCAAGTCAGTTACATCGACCTTATTTATGTATATTCAGCAATTTAAGTCGTGATAATGATTCAATCGATCTGTCATTGAAAAGGTACCGTCCAAAACGCCAAAAAGTGGAGAAAACAAATTCACTGCCGTTTTGCTAACACGATTTTTTAGATCCCGCCTGATATTCCATTTAAGAATGTAATTCAGGTTTTAAATTACACCAAGTCTCATCAATAGCCTTTCTTCAATTGGCAAGAGCTTTCAACAGCTCATGTCTGTCATCCTCAGGTGCCTACATGGCGATCAGTCCACCACTACAACCTAACGACATTTCTGATATTTGAAATCTAAGCTATTACATCTCGTCCAATCTTTCAAGACACTGAAAATCCAGATTGTATGTTCTCAGTTTCTACCTATGCAAGCCTGAGACCCAATACTTTTTTTTTCACATTTTATATCCTTAATTTCGTTTATATATTTGTTTCCAAAAATACAAGTTATTATAACAGGCATAAACTAATTTTAGTTGCTATATAAAAAAGTAATTATCTAATAAAAGGGAGGGTGAGGAGCAGATTCTATCATCAGCTAAAGTTGCCATCACGAAATTAGCTATGTGCACTACTTCTCTTCTAGCCACTTCGATAATGTAATCATTAAGGAATAAGCAAATTAATGATTAGTTCCCCACCCAACCATAAGTGGCAACTCCGCGCCAAATAGCCCCTTCATCCCAAGCGTCTAATTATATGACAACGACTATAGTTACATCGACGCCTCCACTGCAGGCTTCTTCAAGAATGTGGTGTTGATACGGAAGCTATGCCTGAGATGTCATGAAAATTGCAAAAAAAAAATCCTTTCCCTCAATCCCTATAAATTTTGGTGTCATTAAAAATATTTTACCTTGAATATTTAAATTACCTTGAATGGAGCATTGATAATATCACCAGCTAAGAACAATAGTGACCAAAATCCGACAAATCAGAGGCGATGTAATAGCGTTTGATGTTTTATTCAAATAGTACATGTACACTGACTTATTAACCTTCCTTCTATTTATTTGACCTTAATCCACTTTCATCCCCACCTAAAAGAAGACAAGTGCATTAAAGCGGGAATAAACTGAATTTAAGTTTTGTCACTCTTGCACGATAAAAAGTGGCCCAAACCCTTTTGCGCTCTTATTTCCTTTTTGGCGATTTCTGAGTTTGGCCATTGATTGTCCTCAGCAGCCGATGTGTAATTAATTCTTCTTGAGTAGAATGATCTTCACTCTTGACTCGAAGGTGCTAACCTTTTCGTTAGGTACAATCAATCTTCTTTATGTTTAATATAATGTTTTAAATCATTTGATAGAAAATGTTGAGATTTTTATAGGATATACGTGACTGTGAATTCTTTGAGTATTTTTTTTTTCTATTAATAGGTAGAGCTATGGGGGACAGCAAAAAAGTCGAACATCCAGAGTATCCAATTCTTTCAATCAAAAGTACTGAGGAGAATAGTAAATTCCACTTATTATGCAGCAACCCTTCATAATGATCTTAATATACCCTACGTTCTTGAACTCATCCTTTCCAAGTTCATGAAATTCCATAGCAATCTATCCAACCACCCTAATCCTGTAGCACAGTCATTGCACTGCACCACTCATCCCTATAATCCTCCTCGGAGACTAAAACGGAGTGGCCTTGTGACCTGCTATAAATGCGTAACAATGGGAGTCCTGGCAATGGCCAGTTTCTCCAATCAAGTCGTGAGCGTATGTGGCTCTCGCACTCTTGCTCAGCCTCTAGCTCGTATCCGGTGACGCGGTGGACGGAGGAGCGTGAGGGACTTCCCAAGACACCGCTTCCTCTCTCGCATGATCTGGGAGCACTCTGGGCTAGTGCATGAATATTGTATGAATAGTTTATGAATGAGCGAGTGAATGAGTAAATACAGTATGAATGAGATCATTTATCACAATTACTTATTGCCCAATAAGGCAGATTGTAATTTTATCATAATAAAGCTGTTTAATTATATAAATAATTAATAGGTAAACAACTAAGGTCAGTAGGATACTATGAAAAAATTAAGTATTCCATGATGTATTAATTGGTCGCTCTTGGGTCTAAGAGATAATAAGTAAACACATCCCTTAACAGTTTTGTACAATTTTGGTTTATTTTAATTTAGAAAAGTGTATTATACTAGTCAAATAAATTGTTTGTTCTAGTTAGTTACTTTTTTATTCTCTGTTTATTTTATTTTTTATGTTTACAAATGTTTATAAATTTGTTTCATAATGCAGTCAACTAAGTCATCATTATCGAAATTCTTACAAATATTATCAAAATAGTTTCTACCTCGGCCACTAATTAATTTTCGTTGCTATTAATAATTAAAGTCTGCTTCATTTTATTTGTTGAAATCTTAAGCAGCCAGTAATATCGGTTTTTTTGTTTTTTCTCTAAGAGGAAAAAAATACCCAGAATATTTACGTTTATATCATCCCGGAAAACTTTACAATTATTTTCTCTTAAAACTATATTTTTATTATCTTATAGTATGTTTTGAATTAACGTGTTTATTCAATTAATTATCGACCATAATGAAAATTGAATAATTCTTCAATTTGCTATTTACAGCCTAACTTCTTCTTTTTTTTTTGTTCTCCTAAGATAACCAAACAGCATGTGCATTCTTATATATATATATATATATTAACTCTCCTCTTGTGGGGCAATTGATAATTGTTAGTTATTTCATTCACTACATATTTACAGCATAGTATACACTCTCTCGCCTACGCAGTATTTACAATACACGCCAAGACAATGCAGACATATGTACTCAGTCCCGAAATCTCCCAAAATCTCTTGAGGGATTGTCGCCTCCCTTACTAAGAACAAGGATGATTCCCAAACTGGGTCCTGTAATCACATCTCTATCAGATAGTAACAGGATAGAGCAACTACAAAAGGCTTGTTGAAACTATTTAAAATATAGCTAGTAACAAGATGAATTAAAGAAAGGCATCTAAAAAATATGTAAACTCCAGCTGAGGTCTCTAGCTAGCTGTGTTTGTTGTGAGAAGGTTACTTAGCTATGTTTGGTGTGTGAAGGTTACTTTCTAGATTAGACTTATGTTTATTGTTTGTGTTGTGGCTATCCACTAGGATACCTGGTGAATAACGTGTAATTTAATTAATCTTTACAGCTATGTTTATTTAGTTTATTTTATATTGTTAAATCGTTTGACGCTTGTAATTCTAATGCTATTGTAAATCTTTACAGATTAATAAAATCAGTTATAAAAACCAACATTACAAATATAAAGATAAAAATAAAAAATTACTTATTGCCCAATAAGGCAGATTGTCATTTTATCTCAATAAAGAAGTTCACGACACTGGATGTAAATTAGTTTCCAACTGGTCAGTGGAAAATTTCTTCGCCCGAATAGAACTGGTCTACCCGCTACTCAGCTACTAGACACTAGTCGGATAATCGATAGTTTGTCATCCTGAAATAAACAACTTGTTTTCGAAAATGCATTAATTGGGTTGCTGAAGCATTTAATAGGACGAATTCTCCAATAACAGTTTTAACTATCGTCTATTTGAATAAATTATCTTGAAGTTTTGATCGATTGTATCTTTGAGCAGGATGGTTGATGGGAAAAAACTTGTTTCAGAACTTCATCAGCCAACTAAATTCGACGTGATACATGAGGAAGTTATCGTAAGAGATGTTTGGTTAGTAGTTTGTTTAGATTATTATCAACCAAAAATTAATTACCACTAATATTACGCTAGAGTCTCATTGGATTTATTTCAAAACCTTCCATGCAGGTATGTTAGTTTTTTTTTATTTTGCTCCAAAGAAAATTATGGAAACTTTTAAATTTGGTTTACGTGGTAATCTATTATGATACCTCTTCCTTTTGTTATAAGGATGAAAAGACTTCTTCACATAAAACAAATAATTCAGATAACAATTTTAAATTTTCCTCAATATAAGCCGATACCAAATTTTAGAAAAAATTGCATAGGTTGGATTTGCTTGACTAGCAGAAACTCATATGTATAACCATGAACATCATGTGTCACCATTTCTGGTGATGGTTCAATCTCAAGTACCATGTTTGACTCTGAGAAAAAAAAATTTCAATGAAGGTTTTACTTGATACCCCACCACAGCTATATACATTTTATTTTTATGAAATAAGAGATATCTTCATTGAAATGATGACTTATAAAGTATTTTAAGCAGTGCTTAGGACTTCAGCTGTTTAACATTATTATACTTTAGAGGAAAAAACCTGTTTTATCATAAAGGCTTACTATAAAAAAAACTGCTAGTTTGTTGGGAAGAGGTCGCGAGGCCAGGTGGTCCATTTTATGCTAGGCGTAACTGTGAGTTGCCGGGGATGAGATGGGAGTATTGAGCTTAGCATTCGGATTAGAATGGCCAGGGAGGCGGGAGTGAAGTTGAATGAAGTGGGAGGCTGCTAGTCATGGATGCTGAGGATCCCATGATAGGATCAATGGGACGTTGAGAAGTGCGTGAAGGGTTCGGTTGTTGATATGTAAGGGAGCATTGGCGATCTTTCGGAGGATTCTGTGTTGCAACAATAGTCTAATATATTCTATATAATAATAATAATAATAATAATCTAAGCTAATCTATTAAACGATAAATCGGTATTCTAAAACATGTAATGTAATTATAACTTATAGTGTTTTTTGAGGAGTAAGCACATTATAATCACCAACAATACTAACTTTAACTATAAATATCAACTTGTTCATATGTTTGAGTGATTAATATGAAAGTTTGTGAGGGTCACAAATTATACTTCACCGGTAAAACAAATAACAACGCCATAACAAATGATTTGGAGTCCTTTATTATTCAAACACTTGAGAATTTAGACAACATATTTTGGATAGTTTATTATTGGAATAATTATTATTAAATTAGGTTATTGATGAAGATAGTGTGAATTATCCTTATAAATTCAACGATTACTGTACAAATATATCGATGTGAAGTTCCATCAAAGTAACCAAAGAGATATATTACAATGGACTGTGTACTTTAATGTAAGATTATTAATTTGTATTAGGTCGATGTTATGGACAAGTCAGCAGACAACCGAATAGCGGTCCATTCAAAATCGATAGCATAAAATCAATTCAAGGGGGTCAATTAAAATCCCTGTATGGTCAGGTCAAGTCACGCCGTTGTTCAGTCGACCCAAATTTTGTAGTTCAAAAGGATTTTGATCGAAACCATTTAAAAAATGGACACAAATATATTTGAGGAATAAAGGGAAAAACGTGAGCAAGTCCATTTTTTTTTTAACTTTTCATATAAATTAAAAACAGGGCAGTATAAAGTTTCATTACTTTACAGCTTTTGTGGTGAGATTCAAATTCTTATTTAAATATTTAAAAAACGATCGATTTGAATGAATAATTTGGATGTATCAATAAAAAATGGTCTCAACACGTTTTTGCCCTTGCAGTCTTCGTATGAATGAATAACGCCTTATTGTGCACAGGAATTCGTATTACAACAGTTCGTATTAAAAATACACTGTAGCGACTAATAAATAAATAAACAAATGGGAAGTTTTTCGCTCAGGGAAATAGATTTCGAGAATGTTACTTTCCTACTACGACAAGATATTTTCGACTTTTTCCATAAAACCCGTGTAGTCGCTATGAGACATACGGTATTATTTATTGTACAAAAAATTAACACTATTTACTAACTGGTGATATATTTTTAATATTCTCAATCGGAAGAACCCAAAAGCACATTCTCTCCTTTCGCCTTTTTGTAATCAACAAGAATCAGCTCAATTGTATCACAATAAATTTAATAACTAAGTCAAAGAGTAAAGTAGATATTGCCTTCTCATTTATGAAGACCTCTACCCTTCTATCCGGCGTTGTCAGACCACACCTTCCTAGTCGGATTCTTTGCCTTCGTCTCACTAAAGCTGGCACATCCTTGGAAGAGATCTCTTCCATGCGGACGACGGTCTCTGGGGCCCTACGAACTGTACCTAGTAGTGTCTCCCCCAGGGATCCAGTCAGCCTCTCTCCGGTTCACACTCGCCTTTGGGATCCGGACGGTTTTCGCCTACCCTTAGATACCGAGTGTGAATTCGTGGTCATTCCAAGACCACGTAAACTACCTATAATACCTACCCTGTACCTCTTCTCCTGGACATAGTGCACTGTCGGGGCACATACCTATCAGATATGGAGTCAGATAGCTCAGTAGTAAGACTGAGTAGTAGCCTATTCAACTCTCACTCCGTTACCAAGGCTAGCGTAACTAGGCCCCCCTCGTGACGACCCGACAGACCACATGTCCTAACCCTTGATCATTACTTGACCGTGACCACTGTTGTGAGCCAAACTGGTCATTTAGGCCTTTCATCTTAGCCATAACAAAATATAGGCATTCTTTCTTTTGTATCCATTTCCATATTATTTCATATATTTATGTAGTATATGTTTGTTAAAGATATTTCGATTTGTTTAAACGATTACAATTGGTTTGTCTCGTTATTTTCTTTTTGGTAATAATCAAAACTTTCTTTGGTGACCAGTCGCAGCTAACAGTATGCTGCCTCAAAGTGATTTAACCTATTTTCTTAGACCGGCTTTCTACCCATTTGTATGAGTACAGTTCCTGCTAAACGTTTACCAGGGATGGGCAAGGTACCTTTCCATTTGGGGGGAATCCCCACGTGATCAGTGGTCAAAAATATGCGTACTATTTCCGATGTCGACGATTTTAAAGGCCAACCGCCATTCAACGAAAACCACACACACACCAATCTTGCAGTTCCGAAAATCCATAAATTATTGATGATTAGTAGATCCAAAGATCAATCGCCCCACACATGTCATAAATAGAAACTGGCATACAAATAAACATGTATATAAATATACACAAACTTTAAAAAAAAGAAGTTTGGTTCATCTGATGTTCTTACCGCTTTCTTGAGTACAGTGGTTGGTGTAAATTGCTGATACATAAACTAAACAGGATTATGTAACGGCATAAAACGCAATTTAAAGTAATTATTAAATAATGTTTTATTTGTTTTATGCTATGCAAATATCTGCAAATACAAGAAGTAAAGTAGCTACAAAAAAAAATCTTACAGTTTTATCACAAAAATGTCACGTAATGAATAGTTCAACTTCGTCATGAGATGCACAATAACGAGTAACAGCCAACATGCCAAGCACGCTATTTTCTTAGTTGCAATTGTCAGTGATTGTCACTCACCTCTGCTCATTTTAGTTTTGTTTCAATCGCTGGCAGTCGGTTCATTATAGCCATTATATTTGTGCATTCATAAGCTATATCAGATTATGTTATGTATATTTTTTTTTCTTAGTCTGAGGGGACAATGTCCACAACTCTGTTCAAAGCACTTGCCAATTAAAGAGAATTTCGAAGAGTAACGAAGATTGGTCCATATTTCCCAGATTATATTGTATAGTATACAGATTATATGTGTAAATTATATATGTATATATATACAATCCCAGATAAACGCTATTTTAATGTTTTTGTTCCTATTCTATTTCCAAAACTAAAAAATATTCAGCATATTTCGACTCGTGGAATTTTCAAATTCCAGATGGAATAATTTTCACAACCACTATCATGGAACATACATACAGAAAGGCTGAAAAAAGACTAAACAAATATTAATTTAATGTTCAGTACAATTAAACACATTGCAAGGCAAAATATCTCTCCAAATAATTAATTTTACTTCACTATTCAATTCACTTTTTATGATTGATTATTTATACCCAAAAGCACACAGAAAACTGGTCAATATATCAATTCTTCCGGTGAATCTATTATTTCTGAAAATAAAACATATGAGGTCTGTCCGGATTCTATGATATGAAACTAAAAACAGCCACAAACTTATTAAGAACGCCCTAGTTCCACAAACTAGATCACTGGAGAGCTGCTCGACAGATAAGCAGATGATAGCCTTCGTTAGACCTGGACTTGCAAGAGATATAGACCTGTGTGTGACCCGAGGAACATGACGAGTGGTCGTTCTGTTCAGAATTATCACTTATAGCATCAGTTACCGAGGGCAGTTTACGTACTGCTTGCTTTTGAGGTGATGATTAATTATTTTTTTAAAATGGCAGCATATTAAAAACTAGTTAACATGAGGTGATAGAGGTGCAGTTTGTTTTTTTCTCCTAACGAAAGCTTCTCTCCTCGCTGAGAATCCAACCCGCAATGAGGTGTTAACTTTGAATTTGAAATAGCCTGCGGGCTGTAACTTTTTAACTTGAAAAATATTGAAAGTGTGAGAATCTTAGTCAACAGGTAAGAGACCGGTTACTTTTTCCATTTTTGAACCCGAAGAGAAAGTACTCCATGCATGTTCTTTGGTATGTCTGTCTGTGTCTGTCTACCATATTTATTTGTTTATATTAATACCTTTTTCAATGGCGTTCGTAAAAATAAATTAATCAATCTAATTTTTTTTAATTTATAATTCCTATTATATTAAATTAATTTTAAATTATTACACACTTCTAAATATGCTTATAAATCAGGCTCTTTCCCTTAACCTTTAAACTTTCTCAAGTCATAACCCAAATGGTAATAAAACAATTTTACTGAATTGTCTTGTAAAAGGGATATAATGTAAAAACCTTAACTAATTTTACTTACTACCGTCATAGCCAGTTTGATCGGGAAAGCTTCAAATGTCCTAATGAGGAAACCCCAAAAGAGGGTACTAATTAGGCCTTCGATAAAACCGACCAAAATGAACTTGTTTTCGGTGCCTAGGATATTAGAACCGATTTGGCAATGAACTGATATTTGGGATGTTAAACCTAAAAATGGGATCAGTTTTTCAATATCTATTCTACTATTTTAGATCAGATTTCTTTTTTAACGCGCACTACACGAAATGTGCAGTTCAAACTCCATTTTTTGCAGTTCTAAATCACATATACAAGGATTTGTTCCTGTATATTTGTCCTATTGTCAGTCGCTCATGAAGACAATCTTGTATTTCGTTACGAAATTATTTGACTCCTGGAAAAAATGGTCTTCCAGTGTATTTTCCAGATGATTCGCACCTATTTATTGACAGCTTAATGCGAAGTTGTGTCTTTCTACCCAATGGAAATAAATATGGTCCAATAACAATTGGCCACTCAACGAAAATGAAAGAAAAATATAAAATAGCTTTCGTCTTGGAGAAGATAAAATACCATGAACATCAATGGGAGATTTGTAAGGACTTAAAAATGGTAAACTTCCTCCTTTGACAGCAAAGTGACCACATCAAATAGCCTTGCTTCTTGTGCCTTTTGGGATGGCAGATACAAAATACACCACTACGTTAGAAAAGAGTGGCCTAAGAGACAAAACTTGGATTTCAAGGAAACGAATGTCATTAACAACCACTCGTGACAACATTAATAACCCACATGATGGCAGATTACTGCTGGAGTTTAAAAAGGGACTGTTCCAACATGCATTCGAGAATGTCACAGGTAAGAAGCTTCCTTAGGGTTCAATGACCAGTTGGTTTCATCGATGGCTTTTTCCTCTATCTTTGTTTATAATTACTATTTTTATAATATAATAATAAAAATGTCTTGCTTACTACGCGATCAATGACTTAAAATGGTATAACGTATATTTCACTAAAATGTTATATCTTAGAAATATGGGCTCCTAGGAAAAAACTGCCATATTTGAATTCACGGGACAAATTCATACGAAATCAGCTCCAAGTACTCCGGCCTCAAAACACCTGTTGGCCTGAGTAATTTATGTAAGAAAAAAAATCCGGGTAGTGAATTTTGACAAAAAGTATGGTTTTATATATATAACTTCTTTATTGCCTTAAAATTACAATCTTCCTTATAAAACAATAAGTAATTGAGATAAATGTTCTCATTCATACCATATTTACAAATCATCATTCACTCGCTCATTCACACATACAAACAGCCCAGAGGCCTCCCAAATCCACATGGCTGTCACCTCCCTCGCATGCACAAGAGGTAAGTATGGTTTTAAAGAATCGTTTTAAAGCAATTCCGAAAAGCAACGAATTCATCTACAAACGAGAAATTCAGAATCCGAATGGACGTACGTAATCAAACTCAATTGCAATTATGCATCCAAGCACGAAGTTCCTAGAGAGAAATACTTAACAATACTACACTCAGTAACATGTAAGTCCGCGCCAAAGAGTACAAACCACCCAATTGAATTACGAGCTTGAAATACTACATTTTCTCTAATAAAGTCGAAGAAATGGAATGAAGAACAAGCTATTCATCAGAGAAAGTTACAAGTTATTTCTAACTGTATATACGATAAGACACACTTTCGCTGTGGACTAGATAATTTCACCTGGTGTAGCATTATATTTTATTCGAAATGGGTCACGCACCGAAGACGTCCATTTCTATCGGCTAAGTCTCCCATGACTCCGTAACACATTAATCATTTCTGAGTAGTGTCCGGCCTGCTTGCGCAGGGATCTTGCAGGTACATAAATGGTAAATGGTAATTTAGTGAGGTTGCTAGAAATACGAGTATTTTTTGCATTCCCGTATGCTAATATGGGTCTCGGTTGTTATGGAAGGAAATTATCTTTGGAATAATTACACGCCTCTTATAGAGGCGCGTTTTTTGCATAATTCTACAACACGAGGAGTTATTTCCACTGTTCTCATGAAAGAACTACATTTTTTTTAATATCCCAATGAACATCAAATTCCGCAGGTTCCATTATTCAAATTCTAAGTATCCAAATTGTTATTAATAAGACTTAACTAGTTGTAACGAAAGAGAAAAAGGTCTAGTTTAAATGCAGTTTATATTATCGTTCATTGATTATGCTAATTGATAACTAGCTAAGTATCCATGCTTTAATAGCCTTTGAGATCTTTACAGGATTTTTTTAATACTGAACTAATTTGAATAATTTTAATAGAGGGGAAAATAAGGTGCACAAATATTTTAAGCTTCATCGTATGTAAAACTCTCCGTCTTCTGACTCCAGAATGAAGACCACGTGTAATTTTCGAAGCTTCTGAGGTGACGAATTATTTAAAAATCTTTCTTGGGAGACCTCTACAGTTTTATTATTATTATAACTTCTTTATTGTGCTAAAATTTCAATCTGCATTATTAGGCAATAAGTAATTGAGATAAATGTTCTCATTCATACTATATTTACAATTCATCATTCACTCGCTCATTCATACAGTATTTACAAACAGCCCAGAGGCCTCACAATTCCACATGGTTGTCACCTCCCTCGCATGCGAGAGGTCAGCCGCGTCACCGGATACGAGCCAGTGGAGGCTGACGAAGAGCGCGAGAGTCACATACGCTCAGGACATGATTGGAGAAACTGGCCATTGCCAGGACTCCCACTGTCACGCATTTATAGCACGTCACGATGCCACTGCCGTTTCAGTCTCCGAGGAGGATTATAGGGATGAGTGGTGCAGTGCAATGACTGTGCTACGGGTTTAGGGTGGTTGGATAGGTTACCTCTACAGTAAAAATATATTTTAACAATATATGTCTTGTTACTCCGGATATGGACCGACAAATAGATTAATAAGACCTTAGGCCAACTGTAGACTTCTAATGAGTCGAAACATTCAAAAACATTTTATTAGTGGACCTATAGGAGAAATCATCACCAAAAATTTCAGTGGTTTGTCTGTTGTTTCCCCGAAAACTGACGAATCTGTTTAGGGCTCTTTGGAATCATGTTATTCTGCAGTGTACACAATTTCAGCGTTGAGTCATTGAGAAATATTTGGATTTGATAAACAGATAATCATCGAATATTCCGGTAAGCCCGCCACCTCATTACCCATCAGAAAATACTGCGCATTAACCCAATAACCACTTTAAGGGTATCGATGTGGGTGTTTTGTGCTTCTTAGAGAAAACAACCTAGAAGTCATGGATGCTTGCAATTATTTGAAAGGAGACTCTAGATGCTTGTTTATTTGATGATTCCACTTAATTAATAGCACCAATAGTGAAACATAAATATTTGCATGCATTTTATGATGGTTTTTTTAATTTATACGGCCAATTAGATTTTTTATGGCCGTGAATTAACGAATAGTCTGTGTTTAAATATTTAACAGTCAAGGCATTACCTTGCAAATCGTTTTATCCGGTGATCGTACTAAGCAAGGTGGTTAATGCGTACTCGAGAGACGTTTCACCTACATTTGAGTCCTAAAGCACGATGAAGCCCTGAGTGATTCACATATTTGCTTCCAAGGGGAGATCGCTCTGCTGTTCAGTTGCTTATCAATTAACTAACTAAACATCAATAGATTGCCGTTTATACCGTTCTGATATCGTTGAAAGTCTACGGCCACATCCAAGTGTTAATGCGCCCATATGTAGTACTCAGGTCAACTCTCACCTCATTTGTAAGCGTGGTTCATTTCAAGCATTCTTGCATCACTTACGACAATTTCGAATCGAGACCTCTGTTTTTCTTTATCTGCGTCAATTCTCTCTTTGGGAAATTGAAATATTAATTATCATGAGCTCGTTTCCGGTGACATGACGACTTTTTAAGTGTGGTGGATAATTGTTCCCCTGACTATAATTGCTGGGAGAACTCTCTGTCCCTCCTGCGTCTTCTAGGGTTCATTAATGGGGGCGGGGGCTTAACTTTACGAGTTAAGCTTAGAGCACGAGTTAACATTACACCATTAATATTAAATTTATAATGTATAAACAATGTGTTTCTCTTGTTTAAAAATATAATTACAGTATATATTGTTAATATTAATAAATGGTCAAGCCAAAGGATCTAGGAATATTATTTGATAACGCAAATAATCTCACGGGTTTCGCATTCCCGACACATGAAGCCATTGTGAGGCATGAGGACTTAGAGGCCAAATCTTCAAATCATATTTAAAATGAAGTTAGTTATACGTGTTCTCTCCTTTCATAACAACAATACCATAGGATACAAATATATTTAATTAGAATGAGGTGATTTACACAAATAAATATAGAATATTTTTCTAATAGGGTTACTCAAAAAAAAATTACTGTACTTAAAATGTACGCTGTGAATTAAATTTTTTTTTTTTTCAAAAAAGGCTTTAGAGTCTCTCCGATTGTTTATCGAGCATATTCAAGACCACGAATGACATAATTCTTCCAAATTAATGTTCCACTCTTCAATTGCTACATTGAATGAATTGGTAAAATAGCGGAAATATATAAAACTCCTTTTAAAAATGTCAATAAAAAAAACATTTCTATTTTTCATCTAACAATATTTTGCAATTTAAAAAAACAAAACTTTATATATCTTGGAGATTTTTAACTCGGTATGCAGTTGAAGATTGCAGCAATAATGAATTATTTCATTCACGGTCCTGAAGGTGACTGAAATGAAACGTCGATTAGTGATAAAACAATAATGATATTCTAAATATTAAACCCAGAGGAACAAACTATAGTTGTTGGATCATTTAGTATCTAAATTGTTTATGGTCCGAACTCCTCAAGTACCTTAAGAGAATAACCGTGGATGTTTAACTATACTAAGTCGATACTCACAGATCAGACTTATCAGTCACAAAATTTTCTTATGACGTTTCGGTTTAGAATCACGCACCAATATTTACACTTTACACAAAAGTAAAATATACAAAAATTATGATGAAAAGATGTGCATAACATCCTACCAAATTTTATTAATTAGTGGAACGTTTCGGGCTGATTTCGGTCTTTCCTTAGTAAACATCTACAAAACAGAAAAAATAAAAATTTGAACATATTAACAATTTTGCCAATAAAAATAATTATAACAATATTACCCTTAGATTATCGATGTAAATATCGTACATTTTACAGAAATGTTTCGGTCTTTATATAATACAAAATAAATTCAAGGGCAACAAATAGATCATGATAAAAAGAGACATGTTTAGAGGCTCATTTAATGCGCCAAGTTTCACCCGGGAATAATCGCGTACCACATTTCGATAAATACAGCAATCGATCTGATGACAGGTGAAAACAAGATGGCAATTACGTATAATAAGGTTTCTGGGCTACCGTCACCTTATATGCTAGCTGCTTGAGTGATATTTATCGCGTCCGAGCGTTCTTTTACATTTTGCGAACAGCCATCAACTTATCAACTAATAGCTTTCATTAAACCGGCGAGCCGGATCGACTGCAAGCTGGGGGCAACAGGTTCAAATGACTTTCACGAGGGTTCTTCAATGTACCTATCTCATTAATGTACTTATGTAGATAGTAATATTAGTGCTATAGAAAAGAATGAAGTTGATTGACTTTCTTGCCAAAGGATGAGCCGGTCGAGTCGTCCAATAATAACCCTTAGAGGGATTTGACCTCGGGCTGAGGCTTATGGTACATCCTACAGACCCAGCAGAAGGCAGGAAGTAGTGTTGGAGGAGCGGATATACCATGGTTACTTAATGGTCAATGAAACTAAAGCTATTTATTTATTGTAATTTTCTTTCGCGCCCTTTTACTTTTTTCTTTTTATTGACATAAAGTAACGATTTTCTTTGCCATTGTTAAAATTTCATGTTTTAGTCGAGTTTTTTTTTATTATCAACGTTTGCTGTTGAATCCCTCAAAGGATAAGGCATTTGTTTTGGTTACCCTAGAAAAAAAAGGTTGGGGAATTGTATCTATATTAAAATTCTCCAGAGCAAACCACCCTTCCCGGCTGCTCTCGGCGACAGATTCGCTTGCTCTTTGTTAATATTTTCACTTTCCCCACACTTGTTCTTCAACGCACTGTTAGTTATCCTTTTAGAGATGATTTCTTCATCCTCCACTGCACCCACGGATAGAAAACAAGCGTTAATTAAAGAAAAGTAAGGTATTCTACGCCAACCTATCTCTAGGTATTTTTTTTGCATTATGACACTTTCACGTTGTCATTATTGTTTGAATCCGTCGCTGCTGATTCAGAACAGGCAATATCAGATCTACTCAATTTCCTAGACTCCCTAAGAATTCTTCAGCATATTTATTCAATGCCCATTCAAGCTATTTATCTCATTGTTCATTGACTTATCTTTTAATGCTTGAATCCCTCAAAGGACGAGGCATTTGTTTTTAGTTATTCAAATTTGTTCAAAGTTAGTCAATTCAAATTTTTTTCGGTCCGATTGGGACTCCAACGACGGAATTTCTTAATATCTAAAGGGGGCAACTGTTAATGTACCCGATGGTCACTGAGGTGGACAGTGGGGGCACGGTGTGACCCTTAATTAATTATAGCCGCCATATCTATTTTCAATGATTAGTAATTTTATATGAGATACTATCATATCGTGAGCCATCTTTTTTTTCCTTTTTTTCCATGAAACCAATTATATTTATCAAAACTACTTTATAAGAAGCAAATTACATCCTCAAGTCCGATTGAGTAAATTCACACCAAATGATATTACAAGTAAAAGGCTAGTTTATTCTATAAACGTATTGTTTATATGAAAGGAATAGTGTTTAGCAAGGATCCATAGGAAATTATAATATAGATACAA
Organism: Acanthosoma haemorrhoidale; assembly: GCA_930367205.1. Lineage (NCBI taxonomy): Eukaryota > Metazoa > Arthropoda > Insecta > Hemiptera > Acanthosomatidae > Acanthosoma > Acanthosoma haemorrhoidale. The sequence goes on from OV884014.1 coordinate 25,793,527, forward strand.
TTACCTACCTTTATTTTTTCTAGGGTAACTAAAAACAAATGCCTATCCTTTGAGGGATTCAAGCATTAAAAGATAAGTATACCAGTGCGAGAAAAAATGTCAATGAACAATGAGATAAATAGCTTGAATGGGCATTGAATAAATATGCTGAAGAATTCTTAGGGAGTAGGAAATTGAGTAGATCTGATATTGTCTGTTCTGAATTAGCAACGAGGGATTCAAAGGATAATGAGGGATTCAAACAATAATGACAACGTGAAAGTGTCATAATGCAAAAAAAATACCTAGAGATAGGTCGGTGTAGAATACCTTACTTTTCTTTAATTAACGCTTGCTTTCTATCCGTGGGTGCAGTGGAGGATGAAACAACCATCTCTAAAAGGATAACTAACAGTGCGTTGAAGAACAAGAGTGGGGAAAGTGAAAATATCAACAAAGAGCAAGCGAATCTGTTGCCGAGAGCAGCCGGGAAGGGTGGTTTGCTCTGGATTTTGAAAACAAACGTTTTTTTAACGTCTGAAAAAAAAAATAATAATAATACACCCAACCGCACCGACATTTCAGTAAAGCCAGTGTTAAACCTGCGGAACCAATTGCACCCTGCGAGAAACACGGTTAAACTTTAATGATACGTTGAGGTTATATGAACCGAAGGCCATAACAGCTACCGTAATAACAGTTTTATTATTGTAGTATTTTCTAATGTGCATTAAAAAAATATTTGATTTACACATGCACTTAATGCTATAGTAATTAAAAGTAAAGGGTTACGAAGCCAAGGGAGTGAGACATTTACTTAGTTTAGTTTAACTATTTAATTAGTTACTTAGCGCACTAAGTAATAGCCTGCGTATTCGAGAGCAAAATTTCTTTTAATCTTTTTTAGATTTTCTTTATTGTGCTAAAATTACAATCTGCCTTATTAGGGAATAAGTAATTGTGATAAATGTTCTCATTCATACAATATTTCATTCAGTGTTTACAAAAAGCTCCGATAGCTTTCAAATCCACAGGGTTGTCACCTCCCTCGCATGCAAAAGAGGAAGCGTAGTCTTAGGAAGTCCCCCACGCTCCTCCCTCAGCCGCGTCACCGTATGCGAGCCAATGGAGGCTGATGGAGAAACTGGCCATTGCCAGGACCCCCGCTGTTACGCATTTATAGCAGGTCACGAGGCCACTGCCGTTCAATCAACGTACAAATTGTTATTTAACCTTTTTGAACACTTAGCGCTGGTCTCCCATTCATTCAAGACTTAACTACCTCCCGCTTCCAGAACTTCTATTCCGCCCACCCTGGTCATCCTAATCCGTATACTAATACTCTTTACTCCCATCTCATCGTTGGTACCCCGAGTGACGCCTAAGACGGAGGTGCTGACTTCCTCCTAACCAACTAGCGTTTTGTTCATAGCGAGCTACGTCGCCAAGTTAAATGATGTTGGTTAATGAGCCTTTTCCCCCAAAAAAGTAACACACACTGAGTAACACAATATACAATGGATCCCCAGTAATAGAGCTTTAGCAATCAACTTTCCCTTTTATATTGTTTATATTTATATATATATATTATCTGTTTCCCTTCTCTTTACATTATAATTGGCAAGACCGAGAAGTTTTCATTCCATCCTGTAACGTGTGTTTGTCTGTCTGTCAGTATGCTACTTTTTTCTCCAATAAGGGTCTTAAAATGAGTCAGTCTTCCTGAAATCATAAAAGTATATTCTTTAACAACTCAAAATATGCTGATTAGTTTCTGGTCAAAATACAATAGCGGCAGTTATGTATGAAAGATGAAAATATCTGGCCTTTTTCACAAACTTTTAACAATCGTTAGCTCATATTATATTAAAAGATTTTTTATTTTGTTTCTTTCTGTACGGTTAAGGATATATTAAAGATGGTAAAGCAAGAATAAAATTTCACATCATTGATCAATTAATAAAGACCAACTGACTTGTAGTTGAAGCATATGAATGGAGGAATTGATGAATAAGAGCATGAAGCCTCTACGAAACGAATAAACATAAATATTGTTAACTAAATGAAGCACTCGGATAACTCCTGACAGATGCTGTAGTGTACGTTCTGACATAGTTAGGGTCACTTCGATCGTCAAACCTTAATTTTGTTTTTCTTTGGTTTAAATGTTCAGTTTATTTTATCATTTAGAATATATTAACATAGAATAACTTTTATGGAAGTATTTAATGACCGCCTGCTCACAGAACCATCACATAAGCAATAACTGAGGTTCCTTTAAACAAGTTCCTTTAACTGTAGAATTCAGATGCATTCGCATTAGTCCAGACCATCTGCTAGGATTCGAGAAGCATTTGTCGATGTTCATAAAAGAAAATTCCAATGAACTATTGTGTTATCTGTATGAACAAATACTTAGGCTAGCAGGGAGGTGGTCCGGAAGGATACTAATGTACATAAACCAAAAAATTTTGAAATTTTCCCATTATCCGGGATCACTTCCTTTTTTTTTCTCTCGGAAGTCAAATCTTTGGAATTTCTAATGAAAATATCTCAACGACTATCAACACAGGTATTAATTAGCAGTAATAAACTGTTGTACATCGTTATAACCTGTTAAACGCTTCGCTAAGTTGCTACAATGTTTACAAGAAAACTGCCACAATTTTTTTCTGGTATTTCAATTCTAGCAATTAATTAGCCTATACTGTATACAATGCTACAGACGATTATTTAAACAAGTGAATATTGTTACAGCGAAGAGACGCTCAGGAGAAAGGAGTGGAGGTCGGGTGTCCTACAGGAACTACCACCTCCTCAGGGTGCGGCCGGTCACAGACGATGCACGTGAAGAGTTGGATAACCTCATAGGTAATTTTATACAAATTCAAAATCCATAAGTGATAACGTACATTGGAAGAAATCTAAAAAAAAAACTACTAAGGGACAGAAGGAGAGTATAAAAGTATTGTATCAAAGTAGATCACTTACAAACTAGTTAATAAACAAGTCATCATCGCGTTAGTTATACGGCTAGAAAAATAAGTGTAATAATTAAAGAGTCTCTAGTATGTTTTTTATTTTAGATTTTTTTTACATTTAAATAAGTGGATGTTTTAGTTTTACTTCTTAGTTGTATTTTAGTTTTATTTTCGAGGGCTAAGGCGTCTGGCAACTATATGTAATGAGCACATACACTTAAGCCAAAACAAAGAAGTCCTCTCTCTCTCAAAACAGAGCAAAAGGACAACACAGCCTAATTCTAGCAACATACAAGTATAGTTTAAAAAAAAGCCTAGATATTCAATTAATTCATCCCCTACATAAGATACTATCAATAAAAAATAATATATTTTGAACATAAGAAGGTGAGAAATTCAACCCCACTGTAACTCAAAAACAAAGTGATTGAGCACAGTTCTATTAACAAGCTTATTAATGTCCTTTAAAGAAATGTATGTGGTTTAAATTATGGACTATAGCATAATTTGTGGTCATAAAATTAATATGTTTTAAACTACCAATAAAATATAAACCAATAGTTTACAAAATCCTTGTATGAACTGTATTAACTTCGTTCACATTCTGAATTATTACTTGTACTACCTGACTTAAACTGCAGAGAATAATAAATTTCTAACAATAATAAACAAATTCACCACCATCTCCCCGACTGCATGATACAACCCAAAATACAGACTCAAAACAAATCTGACTCCATCTTCCCCGGTGCTTAATGGCTTTAAAATTGATTGTATTACTGCAATGTATACTGTAGCGACCTTAATGCATGATGATTAGGGCAATGGTATGAAACTGGTGTATTGCAGAAGAGTGCATTGGAAGTTTCATAATTACTCGACCGAAAAGATATTTTATGATGGGATCTCTTTATTTGTTTCAACCATTAAGCATGCACTTTATTTATAAAGAAGTAAAAAGAAAGTACTCGAAGGTTTCTTGAAAACGGTTAGAGTCGCAGCAGTAATTTAGTTGTATGCATAATGTTTCAACAATGAAGAAGATTCATTTTATGTTTAACGACCACTAGAAATTAGTTTTAGGTTTTTTGGATTCGATTTCCCTACATATAAATAAATGGATATTTTAGTTTTAATTATTAATAAAAAATAAATGAATCTGTTACTGTACTCATGTTATTGATTCCTTTTTTTTTATCATACGCAATATAAAGGTTGTTTTGTTAACTTATAGAACTTCCACGTACAGTTGTGTTACGGTTGTTACGTAGTCATGTGTAGGTTTTATTAATTGTCATTATTTATTGCCTTGATTATCGCTAGTTATTTTTTTTGCCTTCAACCAGTGTTTTTATAACTCGAGATGACAGCTCAGAATTCTCGAAAACGTTTTTATTATCAGCTGGGGGGGGGGGGTCTGAAAGACCGGGTAGTGTTTTTCTTGAATCTCTTGAGCTTGAGTAGCTACATTCCAGAAAGCTGGTTGAATTGTCAAATTTCTCTTAAATAGAAAGCCATTGACCTAAGGAAGCAGGAACACTCAATAAAAGAATCCTGCCTTGCGGCTTTCGGTTATCGCTGATAAAATTACTTGGTATTTATAGTGATACGTTTATTAGAATGCTCATTACTTATGTGATAAGTTTACTGATTTATGTTCTTTTACACGTGGTAATAATTTGTTGTTCTCTTGATAACGTTCATTATATCGACAAAATTGATTTCCTTTTAACATGAGAAAACAATAGATAATTTATACATGACTTTAACTACAGACATACAAATAATTAGGCTAATGAGAGAATCATATCGACCACCCAGGCTTGAAAAGTGCCACAACTCAAAAATCCATTATTTGAGAAAAATCAACTTAAATAACTAAAAACTATAAAAGTTGAAAATTGAAATAGTATAAGCTTAGTAAATTGTATTATACCATATATCATTGTAATATGTACATCTAGCTCTGCTATCGTTGAATGTGAGGTCTTTGAGTTACGTAACATTTCTTGCTTTCCTAAATACAGTTAACGCACTTGCTAACTCCACCCAACTGAATCGCTAAGGAAGCAACTACTTGTTACTGCTAACTACTAGCCACTTCGTCTCAAACTGTTGATGTATAAATGTGTTCTCCGGCTCTACTATACATTCGCCCGCTATATACAAACTTGACTGGCAATACAGCTAAAAGTCTCCAGCAATTCTAGAATGGGATCGTGAGAATAGTGGTCAGACATACCTCCTCTCGAGAGAGGTTAAAGAACGTCGACCTGCACCCGTTGCTTGATGTGGCGTCGGTGGGTGAGTTCATCCACCGGATACATCAAGTTTTTTGTCTCGTTGCAGCCCTTAAAAACCCCAGTGTTTAACACTCTGACCCCACCACCCTTATCGCATGAATGGGAACAGAAGCTGCAGAGCATATAATGACCTATAGTAAATACTTTAGAATCATTTATGCATATGTGCTGATTTCATAATTTATAATAACAAGGGATATGAAGAAAAAAAAAACAATAATTTACAGATAATATTTTTTTTATGTTGAATTGTCGAATTACTCTTAATTGTATATTTCGTTCAACAGCATCACAAAAATTATAAATTATAAGCTTTATTTCAGCCTTTTAGAAAAACAATTCATGGTTGAAAGCGCCTAGGGCAATAAAGAAATATCATTGTGGTTAGACAAACCTTTTCACCATTAAAGTCATCCATTAAAGTGAGCACGCCATCAGAAAATTTGGGGATATTATTTCCTAAATTTACTCAGCTCATATCAGACTGCGCTCTCCGTAAAAAAATAAGTGATTTCCCAATTGCATTAAACTTACATAGAAAAAAAATTATTGTCTCCTAGAGCAAAATGTAAGTGTAATGCAACATCCACAGGAAATTAAATCCTCTCCAACGTTGGTTATACTGTTTTTACATTTCATATGTTGAGTAGTTTTTGAACTGTTCATATATATTGTTTCATTTACGAATTGAACTTACGAATTGAACCTAACGAACATTATACTCGTAACCTCGCTGTTTGGAATCATTTACTTTATCCACCTTTGTAGGTACGTACACAGGGTACCTCCTAATATATAATAGGACTCCCAAATATATTTTCTCTTCTGACCAATATTTCCACCGAATCGTTAAGGTAAATGGCACAGCCTGGAATCGATTAAGTTTTTGAAATTTTCAAAAAAAAAAAAAAAAAATACTATGAATGAAATAGGACAAGTTCAGTCATTCCACAGTTTTGTTAATTTGTAACAAACGTTTTCGACTTACTTGGCCATCGAAAACGTTCAGTTATAAATTAATAAAGCTGTGAAGAGAGAAGAAAGTACTTTTTTTTTCACAATACACACAGTCAACAAATTATACCCATCAAAACGTTTTATTTGCCTTAATTTCATTTGTCGAAATTTTAGTCATCATTCCATTTTTTCCCTTAGCGTAGTTCAATTTATACTCTCGCATATGCAGTTTGGCAGAATACTGTCCACAATAGTGAACTGTGGCTATAAAATTCATTAATTTCTTTTCCCCCTTTATAATTTTGTTTAAAAATTGTTATTAGACCGATCTCGAAAGATGTCAGTGGTTATTGGTCCTCTTCTCGCTTCTTCACATTCCGTGTGGAATCGCTAAGTTTACTACCGTGAACTAAAACGTCTAAGTTCCTTCCACTTATTGGCAAATAGTAATAAAGCCTTGACGTTCTCCTGCAAGCTGTAAAGTCGTATAATAAATGACACCAGCGGTAACATCCTCAGCCCGGTTGTCCGGGGTATTTTCACCCTTGGCCGTGGCTTAGAAACACGCCCGACAAAGTGCCTGTCAGCTAACAGACTATAAATCTTATATTTTACGCATTGTCACTGTACATCATGGGAGTGCAAGGATCTTAGAAAGGTACTGACACAATTGATCCCTACATGGAACTTTAATTAATTTTCACAAATAAAGACTTAGAATTTTAACTTCCCTCAACCTCAAGAAAGGTTCAGACTCACTCCTTTGGTGACTGCAAGCTAACGTTCGAGCATGTTTCCTTTTTCGTGCATAATTACTGATATCTGCTAGCTTTTATATTTTAAATCCTATTTAACATCTTGAGCGCAGTTTCTCTTTTTAGGGTTTAGTTGATTTTTTTTTTTTCAAAACAACAAACCCTTCTTTCACCTATGGCTCCGTGTCTGGTGATTGTTAGTCCCCTGTTTGACCTATATACAGTAGCCCTAAAAATAGGAAATGTTATTGAATATTTTATTTTAACTTTGTCAAGAGAAAGGGCGTTTTATTTCTTAAATTTACTACTCCACACACTAACACATGGTATTAGAGAGATAAGTAATTCATGTACAACTGGCTAGAGGAATAATGTCGCTCCCTGATAATATGAGAACTAATTGTTGAACGCGTTAGAGGTAAAGGGAACCCTATGCCTAATGACCAAAACCCATCACCACAATATCAGAGTCAATCAAATATATTGTTTTATATTAGTTACGGTGTCAAGAACTACCCCTGTTAGTATTAAGAAATCACCCCTGTTCCCAAACTCTTAACCGTGTCACATGAATATTCCAACTTAATAGTCGGCTCTTGGACTTATTGGTAATCTAGAAACAGTTAAACAAACATGACAAAATAAATAAATGTCATTCAGTTAGACAGTTGTTTTTTTCTGCCTGCCCATTTTGGCATTTCACCTTGGGTTGCGATCGGGTTGTATCATCATTAATCGTAATAACAATGGATGAATATATTTCCCCTCTTTTTGGGCTTATCATCCGAAATCTCTATTCTTACTGAAAAATATGTTATTTCATTCCAAAAACTATTTCGGAAACGGACTCTCGCACCTTTAAACAGACTTCTGTTTTACTGTTTTATAAATCTTTATTTGAAAAAAATCAAAATCTGCTCTAAGTACATAATTTTGATTCTACCCATATTTATAAATTTACATATACTCTCTCATTCATATCGTATTTAAACTACACATTCATGTTTCATAGTCTAATATATATATATGTGTGGGCGTCAGACTGGACCAATCAGCAGATCCGAAATTCCAAGAATACTCACCTGAATTAGACGGTCCGTTGTGGTCACAGTATTCTTACTGTGTCGAGGGAGCCCGCCTTCCTGCTGCGGCACTCTACCGCTCAAAAGTCATTAAACAATTATGTTGGATATCCAAAACATTGTGTTTCTATCATGAATCCTCCTACCGCGTCTCTCATAAATAGCCAGAAATCCTCTCTAATTTGCCCTCAGAATTGTAGCGGTTCTGAAGAAGTTACCTTCTTCTTGATAAGAAGATCGGGATGGGGATCGGGAAGATCCTACACCTGCAAATGCATCATCTTTCATATGAAGCTGAAGAGAAGCATGAGAGCTACAGAAGCTCAGACTGACCAGGGCCAGAACTCTCAATGACTAAATATTTACAAATGGACACTTCCTCGTCAATCTCCGAGGGGGTGGTGGGTTGTACGGATGTGTGATACTTAAATGTGATCTCGCTAGAGATGAGACGGTCAGATAATCTCCAAAGGAATTTTAGGAAGTTTGATCTTAGATAGGAATTTTAAGGTCGTATTTATGACATAGAAATGTACATTAGCTGATGTTCTCGGGATTGGACAAATTGGACAAATAGAACTCTCTAAAAAAAAAATAATAATTACACATGGCATCCGTTACTTTTTAGATTATGTTCTGCTGTGGTTGTCCGTAATGAGTGGATTTCAACGCCATGCAATTATTGCCCTCGCAACTAAGGTAGCGTGCCAAAAGTAACCCAACAGCTGTTCTACTTCTAATGCAGGGATACGCAAACACCTGAGACGCTAACTAGAGTTAAAGCCATTCCCGTGTGGCGTAGAGAGCTACACACTTTGAAAGGTCCAGGTTCACATCCCATTACAAACAGTGAATATGTAGCAGTTATAGTAAGCAATTTGTGTATTTATTCGGATATAATAGCCTTAAATCCTACATCTAAGTAATGATGCGTATGCAATGAATTATAAGGATCCTGAATTTAAAAACATTCAAGTCTAACGTGATTCATCACGCATTTAAGGGTTTCATTACGGTTGATAAAACCTCGACAAATAATAAATATTATCAGGCAGGACGTCAAGACCTTTAATTTGGCACGCTACTTAATATGACAGAAAAGTTTTTATTTATTTATGATAAGTAATAAACTGATAAGTAGAGCAGAAGGGGTAAAAAATGGCAAATGTATAAATATGGGCACCCCCCATAAGGTGCTGCAGACTGTGAACGGCGCCAATTGTTGATAAAACAGAGCTCGGAGTAGGTGGATTCTTTCTTTCAAGTAAAGCGGATGCAGCGACAGTTATTGTGCGAGTTGCTATATGTTCTAGACTCCAAACCTTGGACAGGTATATGGAATCGTTTTCTTTTCATCTCCTTATAATCAGCTTAAAATAATTTTACTGTGATATCCGGAAAGCAGAGATCCTTAGCTACTTTAAGAAACACGCCTTTACTCACGTACGCCTAGCAGCCATCTTGCATAAGTAGTGGTTGGTGAAAAATGGGCCCCTATTTGATGAGACTGATGTAACACCGTGTAGCGACCGCTAACTACATAAGATAAATCACCCTATACTCTATTGTATATATATTGTAAATTGGTTATATTATGTTGTAATTAATTTGAACAAATGTAAATAACATTACGAAACCACAAGTCATACCAGTTTAAATATTGTAAACAATAAAAGACGCAGCTGCAAAAAACTAGTCAGAGGCCCTTGAAGGGAGAGGCAGGTAGCGACCCAGGCTTGGGTGGGTCACAGCCTACAACAAGCTAGCATTACCGCAACCCTGCGGTGTGGTTGGTCAGAATAACTCCCCAGATCATTGGTTACTGACAGCTATAAATAGGGCCTCGTTTTGGCCTGTAAATCAATTGAAATGTATCATATTTATGCACTCCTTCGAATGCATCTGCGTATGCAGTACGAGGAGCTAATTGTAATTCAATAATTTTTTGTTCATTGTAAATATTAAAGAAGTTTTGAAAAAAAAAAAAAAAAAAAAAACTGTAAATCATTCTCCTTACAGCTCTCTCTCTGACTGGTGGACCTGCAGCTTCCCCCTCACTTACCTAGTGGGATTTTCTGCCTTCGTCTCGCTAAAACTAGCACCTCCTTGGGAGAGACCTCTCCCTTGTGGACAACGGTTGCCGTAGCTCTACAAACTTTACCTAGTAGTAACACGGCAATCCAGTCTACCTCTCTCCGGTTCACACTCACCTTTGGGATCCGGACGGTTTTCGTTTACCCTCAGATACCGAGTGTGAATTCGTGGTCATTCCAAGACCACATAAACTACCTACCCTATACCTCTTTTCCTGGACATAGTGCATTGTCGGGGTACATGCCTATCAAATATGGAGTCAGATAGTACGGTAGTAAGACCTGTCATGAAGCAATTGTCCAGGTCATAGCCTAATCAACCCTCACTTCGTCACTAGAGCTAGGGTAACTAGGCACCCCCTTCGTGACCACCCGACACTGGATATCCGGAAAGCAGAGATTCTAAGTTACTTTTAGAAGCACGCGTTTAGTCACGCACACCTTTATGTCACATCTGCTAGCAGCCATCTTGCATAAGTAGTGGTTGGTGAAAAATGGTCCCCCATTTGATGAGCCTGCTGTAACACCGCAATGTTACCCGGGAACTTCAAATGCAGTTTCTCCGTTCTAAGTATCTCCCGTCCCCGGCATTAAAAAGAGAACCACCACTCGGGGACGCAAAGCAGCAAAGGCCAGCCTCATCACTGAAACACCAAACAAGGATCAGTTGACGTAGTCGCTTGACAAAAGTGCTCTTAAGAAGGGCCCGTTGAGTTTTCCGGGGCTAGGAACTGGGCAGCGAGCAGGTGTGGGAAGACCAAAGGCCTTTAGAAAAATAAAATTCAACCTACGAAACGATACGATTCATCATAAAACTCATCATACTCCTGCGACTCTCTCCTTACGGACAGCGACGATGACCCGGATGTCAACGATGGGGGTACACCAAACAGGAGCTGTGCACATTGCATCTTGCCGGAAATTTTTCTCAAGACACTCGAAGAGAAGTGTGGGTTAAATGTGATATGTGCTAAATGTCACACTTTATTGCGCCGGGGCTGAAATAGCCATTTATGTTTGCGATTTCTGAATGTAATTTTCGATTTAATGTTCACTTAAAACTCTCAAATAAATAACTTGATATCTGTACCATTTATATTGTTTTATCCTGTTTTACAACTTTTTGAACTATTTGTTGTGACTTTTTTGGATAGGGCCCATATTTACACCCCATTTTTTCTAGTGCTTTTTAAAAAGCTTTTTGTAAATCTTCGTTTTTGAATTGAAAAAATTGATATTAATCATTGTTTTACCTCCGCTCATTTGTAAACTTGTGATAGTTATTAATAAAGGTCAAAAATCTAGAACTTCTCCAAAAAAAATTACTTTAAGTCAAAAACAAATGACCTTCTCCTCTAATCCTTAGTAATTTTTCATAAGGTTGGTTTTATTTTTGGCATATTTACTAGAGATTAAGTAAAAGATTTATGCCAAATATCACTCCCCTATACAAAAGTGGAATCGCAAAAAAAATTGCAATCACACTTATTTACTTAAAGTAGTTCAGTTTAGTCCCAGCACATGTTGCATAATATTATTATTTGTCATAATGTTGAGATCTTTTATTTGATATCCTGCCATATACGATAGTAAATTATTCATTTTTTTACTGCTAATTAGATTTTTGATGAGTCTTCATTATTTTTCAATGGACTGGTTCTATTTTTACTATCATCGGAGAATCCAACCGAACTATCAAGAGCAAAATACCATTCCTTTAAAAACAAACTGGTTAATAAAACGGTTTTAATGATAACACTTTTAATGACTTTTTAGTATTTTAAAATAACAAAATTGTATATTGTTAATAAGGGCGTTGGTGTCGTTTTTCAATATCAAATGGGACCTACAAAATTGTATGTATCTTGCTTGAAAATTGAGTCTAAAAGACCAGCAAAGTCGAGCAAAGCAAATAAAAAATCAACAAAATCCACAAAACAATTTTGTGGATGCTGTTGTTAGTTAACAACCTGATATGACAGTTTCAGTTCCTAAACTATCTTCACTGTCTTTGTTGTGGTTTTCTTCAACGTTTTAATTCTAGTACCAATTCATATTCTCTCATTTGACTTCGTGGGTTCTGTCCTCAATAGTCTCGGGTGAGTTGTATGTGTATACAACTTTTCTTTGAAGGAGACTTGCATTGCCTTCCCGATGTTTCCACCGCAATCGATGGATCACACTGAGATCTATCCCACTTAGTGCTTAGTGCTTAGTGTTTAATGCATTGGGATGATGGAATACAGGATTACAAAACATGTCCAAATCGGAAAAAGACATTCTAACAACATTACTAAGATTTTGATTATTTTTTTTGTAATTGGCATAGAAATATCCCATAGATTGGATCTGTGAATAACTTAGATTTCCTTTCCTAAGGTGAGCCCGGCCTGGAGTTCTGGACCTTCCCTATGAGGAACAGGACGACCGACATCTTGGTCTCCCCCGACCTGGCGGAGTACATGACGGAGTATCTCGCAGACAAGGACATCGAATACATAGTGCTCAGCAACAACTTGGAGGTGAGTGATTATAATATTTCTCTATTATAATGTCTTGGAATTGGCCACTTTCTTTTCACCACTTAGTTATAAGATGATTGTTAAAGATTGATAGCTTTTTTAGAATGGCACAGTTACAGGCATCTGCGAAATAGGCAATAATCAAATTCATTCAACATGGCTATTGAGGTCCTAAGGTAAACGTTTTGTAAGGCAATGTCGATTGCATTTAAAAAGTTTTACATCAAATGCTAGTGCTTTATTAATGAAGTTGGAATTTAATTGGTAAATAATATGTATAAACGGTTTCCTAATTGATATGTCGGGGGGGGGGGGAGTGGTAGGATTCCCAACTTAAATTTCATATAATTTTGTAGGGGATGAAAAATATTGATATGAAAAAGATCGGTCGAATTAAAATTGACAACTGTAATATGATTCAATTTGGAACGGGATAATGGATTTGTCTTACTGCCAGCTTATTGGAACGGACCTGTTTGGGATAAATGTAAATTACCCATTAACCCATTAATAGTGTTGATGGTCGGAGTACGCATGTAAATCATTGTAAATGTTGTAAACAGTAAAGACGCAGCTGCAAGTCAATTAGTTATATGGCCTGGGAACCCTCACCCAAGAGCAGGCAGCTAGCGACCCGGGCAAACCCTGAGTCAATACAAGAACAAAGGTAACCACATACTGGCCTGGAATTGGCCACAATAACGAGTCCAATGATTGGGCACTAACGAAGCCAGCCCACTATAATTAGACCCGGGGGGGGGGGGTGAACCTGTAAATCATTCTCCCAACGACTCTCTAACTGATGACTTGCAGCTGCACTGATGTTCAAGACTTGGCCTTCTAATTTATGGAAACCTCTGGACCTCTCTTCCTAACCTCGCTATGTTTTAGTCCGGCCTAGTCAGACCCCACACTTTCCTAGTGGGATTTTCTGCCTTCGTCTCGCTAAAACTAGCACCTCCTTGGGAGAGACCTCTCCCTCGTGAACAACGGTTGTCGTGGCCCTACAAATTTACCGAGTAGTGTCTCCTACGGCAATCCGGTCTGCCTCTCTCCGGTTCACACTCGCCTTTGGGATCCGGACGGTTTTCGCCTACCCTCAGATACCGAGTGTGAATTCGTGGTCATTCCAAGACCACATAAACTTCTACACCACCTACCCTATACCTCTTCTCCAGAACATAGTGCATTTTCGGGGCACATGCCGATCAAATGGAGTCAGATAGTAAGACCGTCATGAAACGATTGTCCAGGTCATAACCTAATCAACCCTCACTTCGTCACCAGGGCTAGGGTAACTAAGCAAACCCCTCGTGACGACCCAACAAAGACAAAGAGCAAGAATAAGAGAAGAAACATGGAATCCCTAAGGGCCTATAAGATATATCTAATACTTGAAGCACATCCACCGCATAATAAGTGCATAGCTAATAACCAGATTCTTACTTTGGTCGGTCGCAAGATTAGCAGGTTTTCAAAGTTTCTCATATACCTTTCCAATGGCCTATAAATTATAAGTTATAAATAATTATAAGTTAAGCTTATAAATTATAAACCAAAGCGCAACTATCCACTTGACATCAGACCGGCCGGTTAGTTATAAGTAATTAGCGGTCATTAGTCCCCGCGGTGCATCGTTATGAAGCGGAATGAATCAGGAGAAGAGATTGAGGCCAAGTCGAGGAAGTGCATTTCCTCTTTTCTTTTGGAAATGTCATCCAACTGGCAGGATTCAAGTCCTAAAATAAAACTGAATTAGACTTCACTCCCAGCAGAGAAACCATCATCAACTTGCAAAGCATGTTACAGAAACCTTACTCTTCCTTCCAATCTCTCTGAAATCGGCTGATTAATAATTGTACAATTATTGCTTAGTTTAAAATCCACCAGTTATGTGTAGTCTGGAGAAAATTTTAGAATTAGACTACCATTTTTATTTCAGTTTTAATTATTTTAATTATAATAATTAATAATTAAAACCAAGTGACAAAAAACGGTATTACACTAGAACGGATCGGTCCGAGAATTTTGCCATAAATTCGTCTATAATTTGGAAAGGGCTTTCCTTGCGTTTGGAAATTTTTGTTTAAAGCGGTCAAGAACTACAAACTGCAGGAAATGATTGAAGTAACATTACAAAATTTTGAACTTTTGCTTGCAAAGCAAGTTTTACTTCATTTTTTTTTTTTTAGTGATATTATTGCACCGATAATCGTCAGGTATTATAACTTATAACGAGCCTTCAACCAAGCAACAATATCATTTCCTCCTGGTCAGTGTCTGTCATATTTTTTTACAAGAAATATCCAATTTTTTTTTTAACATTGGCAAATGAGCACAATCAAGAAGTGAATTAACACCTCGATAAAAAAAAAATATACCATTTTTCAGACGATCGATTGAGTTTGAAAATGAAACGTGCAATCTTCAGAGGCAGTGTAAAGGCATGAGCATTAGAGGCACCTCCTGGACCATGAGCACTAAAACATTATTTTGAGCTGATACGTCTAAGAAGTCTAATTATAGTACCATTAGAATTTTTGTCTCATTTTAATTCCAATCGAAAATTGATCACCATCTTCACGTGATCTCGGTGAACTACTCGCTTATCATCCTGATATTCTTCATCAAATTAATCACGAATGGAAATAACTAAAACAACATAAGCAGACACTTGCAACACAAAGCTAAATAGCACGGAGGGTTCCCCTCCTGGGAATTTGAAAAAAAAATACAACAAAATATTTTCAAAGTATAACTTTTCAGTCCACATTATTCCAATAGTGCATGATAACATTCCAAAAACATTTTATACTCTATAATTAAAAATATCAATGTTAAAAAAAGAACATATAAAAAACACTAAAGTACACACATACAAAAATAAACAATATTAGCTGACAATTACAGGCCCGCTGTGGTTGTACAAAGGTCGTCTCTACTAACACCAGACTAGAGCCTGGAGATAAAGCAAGGGGTGGTTTCACCTCAATAATTACTACTGACTACCCCGCACAACTGGTATTCATTCGATTGATAATATTTTTTTTAAAAACGTAGATGAATCGTAAATAATCATTGATTGTTAAATCTTACTTACTTACCCAACAACGACAATCGGTTCTCATGTCTGGGTCTCTTCCAAAATCAAGATATATTAATAACAGTTAATGAACATATAATCATAAATTTATAAATTTATTTTTCTTGCTTTTTTTATTAGAAAAGTCTTGAATGACATTATCAAAATTTATACCATCTGTTAGTTGTTTTTCTATAGAAAGTATCAGTAGATCTCTATTTTTCCACCAAGGACGTATCTATATGTTGCATTTCCAATTCCAAATATATGGTGCATGTTTTCTTTTGTCAGTGGCGTAAAACTGTCGACGGCGAGCCGGGCCCCCGAAGTCGCTTCGCATATTTGTTTGAATAGGTTTCCAATCATAATCATTGGCTGTGTTGATTATGACATTTTTTATATAATTAGAGAAAATTTTTTAAAAAATTCCACCCCAAAATAAGTGCCTCACGGGGCGGACACCCTTCAACCCCTCCTCGCAGATACGCTGCTTACAAAGCGATGTCAGCTTGTCCTTGAAGTTGGACAAGTCAGTTCAAAAGAACCGCTGTGGTCTCAATGCCCAACTGTTTGGCCGCTTTCTCTCCTGCCAGATGAACAGTTGAAACAAGAGCTTCCTCCTGACTATACATCATTACTACAATAAACTCTTCACAGATGTAAGGCCCAATGCACACCGTACGCTCGTTGTCATTGCAACCAGACGATTAAGCTTATTGGAGTTCTTTCAATGCTCATACAACTCCAATCTATCCACAGTACCTTGTACCGACCAGTTTGTACTTAACACATTTCCTCAGGATAACTCTCATTGTAAATATATGATCAGTTATCGTTTTGGCTTCTTCTAAGTCCTTTCCTAAACCAGACCAGCTCTCTCTCAGCATGTGGAACAAACCTTTCAAATAGATTATTCGAAAGAATTCCGTAAGTATATGATAGTAATGTTATATCTCTGAGTACTGCCTGGTTGCCTCCCAATTCAGGTCCCTGGATTATTATTCAGCTCTCTGGTGGTTTCCTTCTAATTCATCCCTGTCTGGTGGTTCTCAATAGCTATTTACCCACCTGACTGACGATACCGTCTCAAACGTTTCCAGAATGGGATCATGCGAAAAGTGGCCCGACATACCTCTCTCAAGAGGTTAAAGAACGCCGACCTGCACCCGTTGCTTGGTGTGCCGTCAGTGGATGAACTCATCCACCGACGGCACATCAAGTATTTCGACGCGTTCCAGCACCTCACAAATCTAGTGTTTAACACTATGACTCCACCACCCCTCCTGAATCGATGGCAATAGACTGTCGGGGAAAATTTAGATTAAGAATTAGTATGTAAGTTAGTTTCAATTTTTTTATCAAAAAGGTGAGCCCCATCATCTTATAGAGTCTGATCAATGAAATCAAGTATATTGTGTTTCATTTTGCTTGTATTAATTATATAACTTTTATACAGAATTCAGACATTGTATGGAATGTAGCGAAGCTACAGGCCATATAAAATGTGATATGTGAATAGATTCGACTGAGAATCTATAATGAATAATCATTTTGTCATTTTTAAGGAGATTGGGGGGAAAAAACAAAAAACAAAACAATAATTTTCAAGGGGGTCCCCTTGGACTGTGGGTGTAGTTTATTAGACGTTCTGAGAAGAACACTTTCTTAAATTACCTCACCCATATCTTTAGTAATTCATTTCTTATGATCAAGAGATCCCCCAGCGTATCTTTACATGTTTATACATCTTTACATCTAAGCTTAAAACATTCACTCATTGGCTTAAATTTTCTGTTTACTTCATTCACTCCCTCCCTTTTCTCCTCGTCTCTTTTTTTCCTTTGAAGAATTATTTTTCCAGTTTTTCTCTTCTCTCTTTAGGGAAGGGAGTGACTTAACAAAATGGATAAATATTATGCATAATCTTCTTAATGAAGTATGTTTCTTATCTTTGAAAGGCAATATAATTGAAAAACTATTACAAGCATTTACAGTACAATTGTTTGATGCCTTCACAATGGATGAAAGATGTATTCAATTACTACTGATGTGGGGTTTTCAGTGTGTAAAAACTACACTTGCCATGAATTAGTGGTTTTCTGTAAATTAATCAAAAAAAACTTGTCATCCTTTGGCCAGATCTCTATACTGCTGCATGGCCAAATAACCCTTTTTCTTAGTAGTGGTATGGTAAATGAAGCCTGTTGACAACAGAGCAAGTGGAAAATATGCCTGTAACTACTATAATGGCTATTGTTTGATTGTTATCTACATTCTCCTTCACAGGAATCTTGTGCCCATTGGTAGTCTACCAGTTTTCAATCTTTGAAAAACCACTTTTTCTTCATACAAAACTTATCATAAATCCCCAATAATATTGAATTACACTATGGCTATAAAATATTTAACGGTAATGTTTGGCATCAATAGCACCTACTAATCTGTTTCATAATGGAAAGCTCTGGAATATTAATTTAATAACATTTTTTTCCTACACCAGATTCCCCATCTCTGTCAATTTTTCACAAGAAACCTACTACATATTGGCTCTCACTTCAAAATACCCATCTATTAATTTTACAACCAGAAGATAGCATACTCTTTGAAGGAAAATTATTTGTAAGCTGGTGCTAAGTTCAGAATATCATGTCATAAAAATATCATATGAATATAAAATATAGTGATTGCTAAGTGTTGTTGACTCATTATTATACTTCCAGATATATTAATAAGTTCCATCCTTATAGGCAGAAATAAAAAAACAAAATCCAAAGACAAAGTTAACCAACAGAGTTGAGGAGAAATCAGCAAAGGCACATCCAATGACCTGGGCGAGATATCACCGGGCCAAAGGTACGCCCAACATACCATTTTTTACTGAAGGTGTTTCAGGTGATGTAATAAAATATATATAACTACGTGGAATAGGATTAGATACCATTACTTGAATAAACTCCATAACAATGGAAGACTTATAAATTAAGAAAGGTCTGCTCAAATTTATTTTGTTACAAATAATATGGAAAGTCAATAAATTTAAGATCTATCTAGAATTATTCATTACATTTTAGTATTAAGAAACGAGTTATCATTTTATAATATAGAAACTTCATTGCTCTTGCTCAGTATGAAATAATTAATTATTTTCCTTTTATTATTGTATCAGATTTGATTACATGGTTATGTCAATTGAATGCAAAAGTGAACTTAAGCATTTGTATGAATTTCACAGATGCTCTAGCGTTAATTAACCTTTTTTTTCTACCTGTATAAACAGTGGCGGCATACGGTTGTACAATGTGATTAAGTTCATATTTAAAACTCATCAATGCTACTTAAACTAATTGTAATTATTCAAAACAAACAAAATTAAAAAAGTATATGACCATTGTCTGATATATTGCGTTTCAGAAATAGACACGTACCTTGAATATCTGGCCAATGTTGAACCCAACCTGGTAAGCCTCATTACCATTGGGAGATCCTCAGAAGGAAGACCATTGAAAGTTGTAAAAGTATCTTCAAGCAAGAAGAAGAATGATAAACCTGGAATTTGGATAGATGCGGGTAAGTAAATAAATGTATAATCTATTACATTTTGCGATAAAATATTTTTTTTTTTATCTGTTTATTCTTGTTTTTACTTATTACTTTTTTTTAATATATAAATTAATAATTGAATTGTTGTAATAATATCATCTATGTTTTCTTTTTTGTGTATATTTGAGTGTCACTCTTATAATTATCTATATTTTGGCGGGTTCTGTTTGATTGTAATCGGACATAATGAATTTTTTTTATTCCAGGGCAGTCAATATATGACAAAATAACTAAGCATGATTATTATACAGTTTTATAAAACAATAAAAATAAACTTATCATAGCATGAGGATGACAAGTGGGCTGTTAAACCCCCTTTCTAAGTAAAGAAACAAACTTTGGAGTTATTTAAAATTAACAAATAACATAAATTTGACTATTTCATCTCATCTTATGGATTGGCATTACATTTGCTTCGAATTGATTTCTGTATCCGCATCTTCATAAAGCCATTTTATCAGTATAACAGGTTCAATAGATCATTTTTCCATTTTGAAGTGACAAATTTCAAAATAAAATTTGGCTGTGCCTAAACAGAGCTAAAATACAAGGAAGAATACATTACTATTATTAGTAGTTTTGCTGCTATACAGTAATGACTAATGTAGGGTCCCATTGCCAGCTGCCCTAATTTTTTTTTCGGCTATGGACTGCTCTGGGTTCTCTCAGTCTATTGATGAAAAATACAAAAAGTAGTGAAGCTGGTCAAGGTAACCAAAATGAAGATTATGAGGTAGAAGCCTAACAGATGCTATAAGGTATAATCTACCAACCATGACGGCAACTTCCATCAGCTCTTATTCTTCAAAAGATGCTTTTGTGGATACTTAATATGATTGAATACATTTAATTTAATTTGTAACCTACTATGCTTTTAACACTTCTCAATAAATGTATAATTGACATGAATAAAGATGTTAATTAAGTAATTAGATAATTTAGTTTAATAATTACTTAAAGGTAAAATTATGTTGTTAATTTTTCTTTCTTTATTTACCTTTTTCAGTTTTGGCTCATATTCATAACATTGTTTTGAACAGGTATGCATGGGAGAGAATGGATCGCACCTGCCGTTGCCCTATTTATGCTTAAACAACTAGTGGAAAATTACTCGACAAACAGGGCAGTGGTCGACAGTGTGGATTGGTATATCATGCCATTAGCAAATCCTGATGGCTATGAGTACACCCACAACACTGACAGGTTCTGGAGGAAAAGCCGATCTAAAAAAGTTAGAATGCATGAAAAAGGAAGGTGAGATTTTCTTTTAATAATCATCCTGGATCTTATTGTGATTATATACCAACTTTCATCCATAACTTACTTTAAACAAAGTTTTTTTTATATTCTTGAATTGCCTTAAATTGACTATCATATCTTTTAATCATATTTTTATTGATTAATGAAGTGTGCCTTTTCAAAGAAAAAAAAATACCAACAATATAAACATTTTTGTTTTATTTTTAGAATTTTCTGGGATAATGATGAAAAATGTGGAGGGGTCGATTTAAATAGAAATTTTGACTTTCATTGGGGGGAAGCTGGATCATCAGATAATCCTTGCGGACCAACCTATGCAGGTACATGTTAAAAAAATAAATACAACTAATTCAGTGATTTATTGAAATAAATCATAAGTATTACGAAACCCAATCAGAAAAATCATCATTTCAAATACTTCAAAATACTTTTCTTTATTATATTTCACTTTAATCAATAAATTGTATTAATCTTTTGTTTAGGTCCTCGCCCTTTTTCTGAACCTGAAACGAAGGCAATAGCCGACTTCATCTTAGATCAAGATAGATTAAAAGCCTACCTCACCCTTCATTCCTATTCTCAAATGTGGCTTCTTCCATGGGGTTACACTCGCCAAACAGCCAAAGACCACGATGATCTCATGTACCTTGGGAGAAGAGCAATTGAAGCACTGCAAAAACTGTATGGCACTGTTTTTAAGATTGGCACCTCACCATCTCTCCTGTATCCCACTTCAGGTAAATTTTATTATTCTACATTTAGAGAGGCTTCAAGAACTGTGAAAATGTTTTAATAATAAAACAAGACCAGTTCACATGCATTGCTTTGCCAATGTACACAGCATACACTATCAATCCATCAACACATTTTTGAATTTTAAAAAATAACCAATCAAATTTAAACATATGTGTATAACGTGGCATAAACATAAATTGTTCGCCAATTTCGGAGCTGTATGTGAGGATGGAACTCCAAAATAATATGGTTAAGAAAATTAGGTTGGAAATACTAGAACCATTCTACATTTACTCTTGCATAAAAATTTCCCTATTCATGCTATGGGTATTGACAGATTTTTTAAAACTCTATAAAGTGTAAAAATCGTAAGAAGCGAGATTAGTATCTAAAATATCTTGAGGAAAGTAATGACTTCAGTCCAGGAAATATAGAATAATAAATTCTTTATAGGAAGCTCAGTGTTTAATTTGTTAAACTGATGGGTTAATCTCATTGGGAAAAGATTGAGCTAGTTTTAAAAAAATCGAATTTGCTTGAAATCTGATCTACCATAAAAAAAATATGTTCACAGGAAGTTCTGATGACTGGGCAAAAGGACGAGCGGGTATAAAATATAGTTACACGTTAGAATTGAGAGATAGGGGCACTTATGGATTTCTTCTGCCAGCATCACAAATACTTCCAACTGGTAGAGAAACATTTGCCGCTGTCAAAGTCATTGCCAAACATATTGCAAAAGGAACTGATTGAAAATTATGTAGCAGCTTGCCTACAAACAAATCAGTTTTACTTAATATGTAAAAATAAAATTACCAAAGAAAAATTAAAACAATAATAAGATAATATTCATTGTTGAATAATAAGTATTCTTGGTCTACAAATATATACCTCTGTCATTTGAATTATTATCAACAGGTATCTCTGAGTAATTTTAATTTTGTACCTAATGTAATTTTTTTTTTCTTTGTAAATCTACATTATTTACCGTACAATGTTTTCAAACTACAAAAATTTATTACAAAAACTTTTATTTCAACATAAAATGTTTTTGTTTTTTGGAAGTTTTGCACCTTTTACACTCCCATTACTGGGAAAGAAAGAAGGACTATCCAATTGGTAGCCTTCCATGCTGTCCCCAAGGGATTTAAACGCAAATCCTTAATTTCATGAAGCTGTTGCATCAACCGATAGACTGTTTATATGAGATATTTACAATGTTTTAAGCCAATTTTTTTAACTAAAGGGTTTTTCTGATGAAAAAAAAAAAACCGTTTATTTTTACATGTATAGTGTTAAAAATTTAAAAAATGTAAAATTTTAAATTGAAGTGTTATTACTTGGATGGGTTGATATTTTAGATTATGCTTCATAGAATTACTCACAAATTTTCGTTCAATTCTTGTGAGTAATATAAATAAATAAGTTGGGCAAATAAATAACATATTTTCCATGAAAAATAGTCATAGATTATTTAAATTTGAATTCTAATAGTTTGCTCTTCAGAAGCTTATTTCCTAAACTATTTCAAACAACTATAAAAAATAGTTTGGATATTTGAGTACATATTTAAGTTTTGCTTTGGTATCATAATATACTTGAAACTATCTCATACATTTTTATATTTATTTTATGGATCTTCATCAATTGTTTAAAAACAAATACAAAACAAATTTTGAGTGTTTTACATTTAAATTATAAATTAAATGAATGTTGTATTACACAGACAGAAATAAACTTGGGATTGGGTAATATTAATAGTATATGTATAGTATATATGTATATACATATATTTATAATATGCATATGTATAGTATATATAATATATATGTATGTATTATAATCAAGTTAAGTAAAAGGTAAAATGGGATTAAATCTGTGTAAAACAATATATTCATTTAAATGGCATAATTAACAATAGTTGGCATAATAATTTAGTATGATCCTGATTACAAGTTTGAATATCTTGTTTTTGATTTGTATTTAATTATGTATACCATGATTTTATACATTAGTATGTTTAGTTTAAGATTATGTTAAACGGATAAATTATATTTCCCCGTTTATGTAAAAATTTAAGAAAATCACAGCATCATGCTATTTTTGGCTCTATTTTTAATTTTGTTTATAATATTGTTTCTAGAATTTCTTCACATTTCAATTTAGCTATAAAACACATTGAGACAGCCAGTAATGTGTTTGTTTACATTGCATCCAAATTACTAATAACTCCAAATTTAAATTGTTAAAATATGATCAAAAACAATTGAAACGGGCAACATTAGTAAATTACCTACTTTGTGTACCAGTTACTTAATAAAACATTAAAATAAAACACTGATTCAAAGAAAATGAAAAGACATGTGTTTTCAAACTTTTGCCAGGAAATAACAATCCTTGTTAATAAATAAATTTATTAGTGGCAGTTATTTATTTACAGATAAACATGGTAGAGAGTTTTGTAAATAGTGTATAGTTTAAAAACCTAAATATGTATATGTTGCTCTTATTTTTATAGTACAATTTGTCAACTAATAATCATTTTTTTAAGAAAAAACTATTAGTTTTTAAGTTTTTTAGTTCAACTTTCAAACAAATTTATTTATTTGTAAATATATTGTTTAATACATTGTTTTTTAATATCTAATTCACTTTATCTCACCTTCCTATGATTTATCTCATCTGATTTTGTTCAGAAGTAATGATTTGAACTTATTGGCAATAATTGTACAGAATAAACATATAACCACATACTATTTAAATGTAGACTACTTCCGTCTTTTCACCAAGAGAAACTATCCATGAAGATTGCACAACTATACAATGTTCCTGTTCATCTTACCGCAACCCGGTAACTCATCATGTATTGACCTACTCATGTCTCCAATCTTTTGAGTCGTGGATTCTCTTGTCAATTTTTTCTTCTTCCGAATTTCAATGACAGTTCAGTTTCAACGGCATTCTCTTATTGAGCGAACTGTGGGTAGACAAAGACTAAAATTAATAAAAATAGTAGTGTTAAAAGATTAAACTACAGTGTTCTTAATTGAGTTATACTTTTTTAGTTATATTGAGAATGTCTTTACACAACCAGTTATTCCTTCAGTCAACTTTAGCTTTTATATACTAACTAGAATTCCCATTTATATATTCATTTTTTATGTTATACAATCTATTTTATGTTGTATAAGTTGCATCGCATGACCAAGAGCGAGAGTAAATCTCGTTAAAGGTCATTGTTGTTTTTATCTTGCCTATTTTAATTTAATTTCCCCACTCAAACAAATCCAAATTAATGACACTTATTATTCGTAGTACGATTATATTTAGTTTTAGCACCATCGGAACATTACATGAAACAAACCAGCATATTAATATCTCTGTTTGTAAAGCACAGAATGAATTAAAGCTGCAAACACAATTTTAATCATTTTGTGTAACTGCAGTTCAACAATTTTTTTAAAAAATTATGCAGTATTAATAAGAGCAATGAGATTTTCATTTGATACCCTGCTCAAGATATAGGAAATTTTTCTAAATTATTAATTAATTAATTATGACAGATTAGAATTCACCAAAAGGTTGGTTTTTATTTTACCATTGTCATGAAATTAAATGATACTAACATTGCAAAATATTACCTCCCTTTGTAAAGTCCCAAAAGAGTTATAGTTGCAAGCATAATTTTAATGGCTTTGTGTAACTGGAATTAAAATATAAAAAACAAAAATGATGTATTATTACTCAGAGCAAGGAGATATTTATTTAGAAATTGTGAAAAACTCAAAAACAGCCAATATCTTATTTTTATTTATTTTATGTGTAATGTTTGGTTGTCAACGACCCTCCTCAGATATAATAAATTATAAGTTTAAAAGTTTCATTAATTTTTTCTTATATTAGTAAATTGACAAAATGTTACAAAATAGCTTCCACCAGCATGGGGCTTTTTTATATATTTTTTAAGGCCAGCAGTAAATAATTACAATATATATATTCTCAAATGAATAAAATATGCATAATATGTTAGATAAATAGTAAATTTATTCACAAATAATAAATAGTAACAATAGTAAACAATACATTTATCCACAAAAACAAATTTTTGTAAAGCAATAACCAAGATATTTCAAAAAGTAAAAAAGTTTGAGAGGCAACGATAGAAATTATTATTTTATGTAATTACGGAAAGATATCATTGGATCAATTAGTTATTATTATTTAAAACTGTAAGATCAATACACATATATGAATAATATCCAACACACAAGTAGTATCCAATATATAGAAAATCCCGAACAAATAAAGAGGAATCAAACTTTTTCTGATGAAATATATTTTAGATATTGTCATCTAATAAGACATTAAAATATCTTCTAAGACGATATTATTTTTATTAATCTTAAATTCAATAAAATAAAATAAATTTTATATGATTATTTATTTTTAGATATAAAAAGGGCTTTTCAGTATGAGAAACTCCATTTTTTAAGGTTTTGAATATAGAAGGTTATACTATTTTTTTTCCCCCCCGATTTAAAAGATGCAGTACATTGTGAAATTCACTGTCACCAAGCAACATCCTAAATTCATTTATTTCACTCCGTAGTCAAAGGATAAAATGAAATGGCATATAATTTCAATTAAAAAACAAATTTAAATAGATAAGGAAGATATATATTACAATGTACCTCTTCTGATCAACTTATTTATATCAACTGAACCTTTTAAAACTTCAGACAATATTTATTAATATTAATCTTATCTATTGATTATTTTAAAATCGGGACCAAACACTACGCAGACTTTCATAACAACAAAATTTATTAAATTATACATTAACATTTAAGAACACTCTCATACAAAAAAAAGAAAACAAAAACAAACATTATTTACATACACTATTTACATATACAGACATCCACAACATATTCACCAGAGCAACTCCGCCTCTTCCTTCCTCTACTATGTCTATGTCTTCATCTCGAGTCCTCCTCTCTCTATGGTGTCTTCCTCTCGAGTGCCCTCTATCATTCCTCTCCCTTTCTTACGACACCTGCTCCACCATCAGCGCTCCTGTCGGCAGCCTTCCAAAACTCCATCCAACAATCTTCCGGCTTTACTCAGTTTCAATCACGTGAGATAATGAGACCTCGATACATCTCATTATACACATTCTCAAGTAAATAAAATATACATAATATGTAAGATAAGTAGTCAACTTAATAAAAAAATAATAAATAATAACAATGTAACAACGATAAATAATAAATTTAAACACAAAAACAAATTTTATGCATAAAAAATAAATAGGAGGAAATGCTTTGGTTTGCTGCTGCTGCTGCTATCCTGAAATTAAGCACATGAATATGTGTTACATTTTGAGATCATATTTTATATACGATTAATCATACAACAATTATAAACTAGATTTGTAAAACTATTTTGGAAGTTGTGTATCATGTCTGTTTGAATTACAGTGAGCCTATTTTTATTACTGTTTATTTCAATGTTTAAATGACTTCAAATGAAGCCTGCGAAAGCAAATATTTTTTATTTTAATAACAAAATAAAGTGAAACAAAGCTCACCATAATCAAAAGAAGGCAGTATCAATTTTTAAAATACTTTTTTTGCCATTTGTTAAAACAAAATTTTAAGTTACTGGAAGATAAAATTAATTTTACAAGAAAAAAAATGTTATAAAGCATCTGATCCTA
Source organism: Acanthosoma haemorrhoidale (assembly GCA_930367205.1). Lineage (NCBI taxonomy): Eukaryota > Metazoa > Arthropoda > Insecta > Hemiptera > Acanthosomatidae > Acanthosoma > Acanthosoma haemorrhoidale. The sequence continues at coordinate 25,820,595 of OV884014.1, forward strand.
TGATGCACTAGTTTGTACAGTGTTCACTGATCAGTTGATTTTTAAACAGGATAAAAAACAGTCTACGATAAATAAGGTTTGTGCTATCTTGATTCTATTTTATAACTTAAGCCACAAGGTGTTTATGGCATATATAATAGAAGTGCATTATGAAAAATGTTACTCTAAATCTAACAGAATAAGTTTCTTTAGTTAAAATACTCTACCTTTGGATAGTATTTTTATTTATGTCAGGGTACATCAGGGCATATTCATTCACCCATTTCAAAAAGTAGTTCCTCAAACACCTCTAAGAAATGGATAGCATTCTCCATGGTGAAAACCATGGGTGGTTTTAGTTTAAGAACGTTGCGGTCCACACCGTCCGAACTCACCAAGATCTTTTCCTCCCTGAACCTGGGAATAAAATACAAAATATCAACCCTGTGTTACAGAGAAAAATATTAAAATTCAACATCCACTGTAATTTACTGTGATGATACCTGGTGATGATATGCTGAGCCTGTGCCACAGCAGGAATCTTGCTGACCCTATCATTCACTAGCTCAATTCCGATGAAGAGCCCAATCCCTCTTACATCCCCAATTATTGGATGCCTCTCTTTCAACAGGTTAAGCTTATTAAGAAGATAAGAGCCTATTTCATATGCATGATCCATGAGATTGTCTCTCTCAATAACTTCAATCACTGCAAGCGCCGCCGCACAAGACACCGGGTTCCCTCCAAACTGTAAAGTTTTAAAACATTTTGAGAACGTATAATATTTTTATACACCACATGTCTGCCACAAAAGCTAAGACAAATATTTTTGATATAGTGCACATGCTAAGGGAAGTAACAACATTTTGAGAACAAAATCACAGTAAAAGCTATTTGTAAATTTAGTGTCAATGCAGTGCTATGCCACCAGAAAAAAAAATGTTTAAGCATATTTATGATTAAGAGTTTAACCACATCTGAAATTAAGGATTACCTCTTTAAAACATTAAGTTTAAAACATTTTTTTTCAAAAATAAAACAATTTTATTTTTCTTAATTTAATATATTTTTTTAGTTTCAAATAATTTAAAAAGTAAAATCATGACTATATTACAGCAGTGTTATTTTAGGTCTATCAAAAATAATTAATAAATAAGTACTATTTAAATGAATAATATTTCATTGTAGTAGTGTGTAATTTATTGAATGAGGGAATGTAGAATATTGGAATGATTTAGGAGGCACTGACATGCAGTGGTTGGCTGGTGTAAAAGGAATTATCTTTTATTAGTTGAGCGATGGATATAGAGATAGCAATGGTTGTGACTGAAAATTTGAAATGCCTGCTGCTCTAGGAAAGTAGGAAGTGTCGAGAAGCCAGAGTGTCTTTTACTGTTAACATGTTATATACCCATATGTTATATATGAAGTAGTTTGAAAAACCAAGCATTGGAATGGTTGATGGTGTTGGGGGAGGGTAAAGTCATAATCTACGTTAATATTTTGAAACCATCAATGATCTACATTAACCAGGATCTGTCAAATTTAAAAAAACAAAAACAAAGGCTGCCAACTAAGAGTACACTGTAATTATATATAATTTATTTATCCATTTATGTAACTGGGAACTAGCATGGGAACTTAAAGCAAGTGGGCAAGAGCTCCACCTCCAAATCAAGAATGAATGCATGTTGTTATTTGTCATTGTTAGTATCAGATATATACATTTTTATAGCCAATTATGTTAAAACAAAATATTTGAAATAGACAAATTTATGCAATAAGGCTCATAATGCCATGAGATCATATTATTTGAATGTTATAAAATAAATTATTACTTATTATGAACTTTTCATAAATGTCATTTTACTCCTTAGAAATAAGCAAGTAAAAGAGAAGGTACATTATAGTCACATCTATTGATTCACTGAGCTTATATTTTGCAATCATTCTGAGCAGACAGCCTGACTTATGACTGAATTCCCACTGACAACTGAAACCCGCTAAATTAGGTCATGCGTCCTCCTTTCAACAAAAACCGTATGCAATTTTTCATGAGGGCCCCTCCCATAAAACGTATTCCACGTTGATAGATGTGGTAATCCTGAGATGAAGGAGCATTACTAAATGTAGGGTTCCTACATTCTGAAATAGGCCTCCATACCCTTGGAGTTTGTTTATTACCAACTCCACATCGCCCTATTTTTTACGAATACTTTTGTGTGTATGTAGGCATTTTATTTCAAAAAGGACATTCATGCTCTGATTTGCACAGTACGGTCTGTTCTGAAAAGGCTTGGAGTAGGAAACTTGGCTAAATGGGGCAAATTTTTGTACTCATGATTAGATGTAAATCAGCGCATATTTACACTTCAGATCAAAATCAAAAGGGATCATATTTTATTCGGACAAAAGCAAGAGGATTTACAATTTAACTGAAGCCAAAATAAAGAGGGTTAAGATTTAACTTAGACACAGAGCAAGAGGTCCCAGATTTAACTCAGACCAAAAATCAAGACAATACAGATCTACATCAGACTAATATTGTGATAATTCATATTCATCTCAGATCAATTTTTTTGGATTACATATTCCATTGGGGTATATCTGCATATAATAGACATAATTTTATATTTTAGGTGATAGCTAATCAATTCGTTCTTTATGACATTAAAAATTATGAAGAGAATGTTACTTACAGTGTTAAAGTACTCCATGCCGGAGTTTAGTAAACTCTGAGCTACTTTCTCAGTGGTCACAACAGCGGACACTGGGTGTCCGTTTCCCATGGGCTTCCCTATGAGAATAGTTTTTAATTACTTTGCTTTATATGATATCATATAATCATAAAACTATAATGAACTGTATGTACCAATTGTCACAATATCAGGAATTACATCCTGTAACTGAAATGCCCACCAATGTTTCCCAATTCGCCCAAACCCTGTTTGCACCTCATCAGCAATACAAATTCCACCTGCAGCTCGAACAGATCTATAAATGTTAAATCAACAATTAAATATGGATCTAATCCATTCAGTAAATAATAAATTAATTTAGATACTTTAACTTGTCATAACAGAAATACTTTTTTTAGAGTCATGATATTTAATGGTAATTCTATTTTTGATTATCTGATGATAAAAATAAAAGCAACCCAAGAGAAATAATATAAGGGAATTGATAAATAACAAAGAAAACAAATTCTTAATAATCATTCCCACCTGTTAGGCCTAGTGAAGATTTAAATTTCTAGATTAATGATAGGGACCTTATGTTGATAGGGAACTTCAATGGTCTATAATTACATAATTAGAAAAAGTATCATAAAAAGTCATAAAACTCATAAAGTTGTGTATCCACCCATAGTGTCACCTATAGAGTTGATATTTTTAATATTAATCATTTTTAATATCACCTAATATTTAGGTGAAAATTGATTCCTAACTATTAATAGAAATTTTTCATTTCATTCTAAAGAAATTTTATAAAGAAAAAACATGTAAAACCTGTAGACGTTCTTTAAATAATTCTCAGGCAGGATTATTTGTCCCCCGCAGCTTGGAGCAGATTCAGAAATGAATGCTGCGATTCCTCTTCCATTCAAAGTGGCCTTGTTGATGAGGCTGTCAACTTCCTGAGAGTACAACTCGCCAGCCGTTTCCTGGTCTCTGTATTTCCCTCGGTAGACATAAGGTAGGGGTGCCTGCAAGGAGTGGGAGATATTTTTGCCACAAATACCTAACATTCATTTATATGAAAGGAAATAAGCAAGAGAAAAGACGAAATACTAAGCAGATTTAAGCAATAGAAGAATTTGTCCGAAATGAGATAATATTCATTTTTTATTAATTATTACAAAGAAAGAAAATAAATAAATCATTGAGGGTCATTTCACACAAAACCAACCAGTAAAAAAATAATTTTAGACTGAACGTTTTTCAAAATGAGTGAAATTTGTTATTTATGTTCTATGCATAATAGGCAATCATACAAAGTTTCAATTTTTTTCAATTTTGGTTTTTAAAGTACAGATGTTTGAAAACACAAAAAAAAATGTTTTTTTGTTTTTAAATCTTCAAAAGCATGTAACTCAAAAACCAGCCGTTTTCTTCAAAATTACAGGAGCTTCTATTTGATGTATACTAAATTATTTTTAAAATTAAAAAAAAAATTTCAACTTAAAATCGAAATTTTGAATTTTTTTGAAAAAATATATGTTTGATCCGCATAATATAAGAAGCCACATTGCATGGTAAAATGGCATTTTTATGCAATATCACATAAAGTGTGCGATGAAGTTGGAGGCACAGTGAAGAGACTCGCAACCCAGTCGCCTTTTAAAACCCAGTAAACGACTAGATGTAGATTTTATCTCCTCTCCAGTTATTTAAGTGAGGGAAGAAAACACTCCTTCAGTTATGTTTTTATAGGTTACCAATAATGAGTACCTATTGAAAGAGAAAAAAAGAGAAAAAAAAATAATGAAGCTGGATACAAATATATAGCTGTCACTGGAACATAAAGTTATCATACTTTTATTCCCATCAGTAAAATAAAAATACTCTGAAAAATCAGATAGATTTTAATAATATTCAAGTAGCTCCAGGTGCAGACGATGTGTCTTTTGAACAAATCAGATGATATGTTGTTTGTGCATATGTCAGCAAATGGTGGGTATCATCCGTATTATGAAAAAATGACTCTGAAAAAGAAGTTAGTTTATCTTTTCTCTACCCTAGAGGACCAGCACCTTCTTTTCCTTACCCAAGAAGACCTTTTGACAGTGTCATAAAACTTTATTATTTGTAACATTAGCCCAATCACTGAAACTGGCAATACTTATAAACTATTGGCAGTAGAAATGGCTAAAGAATCCAAATTTTATTGAACGAGAAATCTGTATTGTTTTTATAAACTTTATTTACAAACTTTTGGACTTTAAAAGAGTTAGTTAGCATTTTTTTAACAAATTTGATTATTACTTGCACATTTGTAATTGTTAATGGGTTTGCTTAAAAGAGAGAGATGTCTTTCAACTCAAGTTCTGTGTAGATAGTGTTAAATAATGATGCAATGTAGTTGTAGGGTAGATGCTTTGTAATGAAATACACTTATTTTTTAAAGTGCCAAAGTACAGAGAAATTATTTAAATAGAACACAACCTATTTTATTTTCATGAAGCAGCCATAACTAGCTAATTACAAGTATAATCACTTAAGGGCGTCATAGCACTGCAAATGCAGTAAGTTATATACACCAAAGGTCAGGCATTTAACGTATTACTATATTTTTTAATAATAGAAGCCATAGGAATACCATCATAAAATTTGACTTATACATTCTAATAACAAGTACATGTAACATATATTTTTTTCAAAAAAATTCAAAATTTTATTTTTGTTTTAAAAAAATACCTTTTTGGAAATTTTGAAACATTTTAAGATATGTCAAGTGGCATATCAAATTAAAGCCCTTAAAATTTAAAATATTGGCACTATTTTTAGCTTTATAGGGCAACTAGTTTTGTAACTATAAACTTTTTCAAAACAGTTGATTATTAGTTTTTTAAAAATATATAACCCAAAATTAAAAATAGGAAAATTAAATTTGCTGTATTAATATTGTATATATAGTATGTATTAAATATTGTAAACTGATAGTACTACATATTAAATTAATTAAATCATTAGATAAATTGAGTTACTCACAATGTGAACCCAATCCTTTTTGATGAACTTGTTCAATTTCTTGTACTTATATGGTGAGATGTCAATAATAGAAGTTAAATGCCCATGATAAGCACTAGAATAACAAAATATAATATTTTATTAGTTAAAATATCTAAAAGAATGTTTTATGTTTTTAATTATTCATTAGCCAAACAGCTTAAAAAATTCATTTTCCCACAAATTAACTGTATTTGCTTTACACAAAATATGAAAAATATTATGATGCATGTTTCTAGCATAATAACATACCTAACTTCAGATAAAGTCAATTCAAAAACTTAAAATTTGAATTATTTAAGTAGTCCACTATGAGTTGACTAAAAACATTTTAAAGTGTTTTCATCATAAAATAAACATGAGACAAAATGACTTACTCTTCCAAGCAAATGACGTCTTCATTTGCGGTATACGCCCTTGCTATTCTCAAAGCAAGGTCATTGGCTTCAGAGCCTGAATTAACAAAAAAACAGACCGATAATGGTTCAGGGAATGTGCTGGTCAGTTTCTTAGCGCAAATGACCAAGTTATCATGCAAAAATCTATTGTTTGTGTTTAATGTTTGCATTTGATGGACTGAAGCTTGCACCACTGTCTCGTTGCAGTGACCAACTAAAAAGAAATATTTCATATTATTTTGGAAGCAAATGGGTCATTAATAAAATAGTTTAAGTTTGAGAGATGCCTACCATGAGCAACATTGTTTATGCAATCGAGATACTTATGTCCTTCTTCATCATACATGTACTGTCCTTTTGCTCTCACTATTTTAATAGGATTGCTCCTGAAAAAAAGTTTGCAAGACTCCCTAAAAGAAAAAGAATAGGCTAAAATTCAATAAGACAACATGAAATTGTGATAATAATGAGCTTAAATAACATATTTTATTTTACATATTTAATATGTTGTTTTTTTATGGAAGATCAAGCTTTAAATTGTATATTGTTATTATACAGCTTCCTAACATTTAAAACTGATTTATAAATCATATTTATCATATTTTATGATTTAACCATAGTTTGTAACTAGTTATTCAAATTATTATTAATTAATCAGCTATTTATGTACTGATAATTTGGATTGGAACATCATGAAGCAGTTACAGTAACTAATACACTGCACGAGAGGCCACAAACAATATTATTGATATTATCAAAACAATAATTTTTTTAAATTGTGGCATGTTTAGCGCTGATAAGCCTTTATTGCGGTATTATGTAACATACTTGAAACTTATTCATTTATGTTGCTACTAATTTGACCTCGTGGGATGGTGTTGACCATGTCCAGGCCTGTATTTATTTCCAAATTACTACATAATTATGGCCCTATATAAATGCTATACATAAAGGTCATTAGTGAAATATAGTTAAGTATGACTTATGTATTGCAAGATGTTACAACCGGCTTATTGACTTGTTATAAATAATGGATGCTGACCAATAAATCAAAGGAAAGTTATCAAAATAAACTTGGGGAGAATTTGTCTATAAGATAACAAAGGTAGATATTTTAAAATGCCATTTATCTTATGAACTAGTGTGATGTAATAATAATATAGATTAAAACGTTTGATGAGGGCATGTAATATCCTTGTCTGATGGAGCATATGCAAAAATAACTCCCACAGGGCTACTGTACTGTAGAAAAAAAAAAGTCCACATACCCTACATGCCTCTGACGAAGGCGAATCGTATCGTTCTTTGATAATTTCTGACCAACATCGATTGTTACGCTAGTTGTTGTTTGATGGAGGCTTGCATCCGAGGGTGCAATCTCACTGGTCCTGATGTCCATAGCAACAGCCTTTTTATCTTAGAGCAATACAGATAAGTGAATAATAGCCTGTAACAGATAAAATTTCCTTTAAGGACATTCAGCTTTTAGTGACTGGTCTCACGTGACTAACTGCTGGAATAAACAATGATATTAAATTTAAGAGTACTTTGAAAAGTACATTACTCCAATATTATATTAATCGGATATTTAAAATATTAAAAAAAGTTTTTCTTAATTAAAAAAATAAATTAATATGTCATAATATTATTTTCCCAGGTATTGGCACTAATTGTGGCCCCTGGTGGTGTATTGATTTAATGGTTTTAAACCCTTTGAATGGAACTTGCATACATTTCTGATTTAAGAATGAACCGATTTATACAACTAAGTGATATGTGAGATTGGAGATTTTGGCACAGAGTTAGTTTAAAATAAATCAATTTTTACCCCTTCCCTTAAATTTACCCGCTTAAGTTAACCACTTATTTTAAACCTCTCAATTACTTTTTAAAATCATATTCACATAATTACTCTACCATTTATTATTATTGTTGTTTAGAATCTAATGAAAAATACTTTCCAAACACAATGGCACTAGGCGGCTAGGCATATACCCCAGTACTCTATCCGATGAAGGTCTGGTGGACATCTTGCAGGAAGGGGCAGAAGATTAATGCCTACTTCCAGGAAGTCATAATGGCAGCGGTGATCTCCCACTGTCTTGGATGTAAAGGAAATTTTCACCAATAGATGATGGAAAAGGCATTACATATTACTCCAGGTTGTGCGTCACATACCTGCAGTCAGTGAGCCCCTGTTTATGTGTAACTCTGTGTCCTAACTTATGCCAGCCCACAGCATTACAGAACCACCTCCAAACACTACTCTTCGAGAAATGTCTATCCATATTTAAGCTTCAGAAAACCCGAACTCAAAAACAGCTAACAAAAAAAAATGGAAAAAAGTAATCACTTAATAACAATCACTCGAAAACATTTTCCTCGGTTTTTTTTTTCTTACTTGCCCTTCTAATGTTGATTATATTACCAAAAAAAATAGTCTTTATTATAAATATAAAAAAAAATATGACAGATCGTTGTTTATCTATAGCATGCTATGAAAAATGAAGTGATACACTAATTTTGTCCAGGGGTAATATATATTATGAAAGAACAAATGCTTTAATGATAAGTTACTTACCTTTTTAAAGGATGGTTGACAGATGGTATGAGCTGGAAGAAGTTGGCAGCAACTGCTTAAGAGCTTCGATGACTTCCAATGTGTTATTCCTCTGGCAGTGACCATATATATACACGCTTGTGTTATCTATGTAAGATAAGTTTGCATTCATTGGTCCATTGAGTAAGACAAGCTAAGATACGACAGACGATCGTGAATGTTTGGTGTTTTTGATAACGATACCAGCTTATTATTACTTACTAAAACTACAATTTTTTTTATAATAAATAAAAAACCAAAGAAGAAAAAAAAATCGTGAGATGAAAAAAAGAGAATTCGTCATTGCCATAATACGCAGCGTACTTCATCAATCCATAGACGCATTTTTCAATTAAAATACTATGTATGTAATAATAAATGAACGCATTGGAAAATTAAAGAATATTGGGGGGGGGGATAAAAATACCAGATATCAAATATGGGATGGGAATCATGTTCCATATACAAGATCTTTAATGATCCCTAAGAAATCATTAGTGGAACTGAAAAATTCCGAAATTTGTTGAAGTACCTCTTGATCAAAACCATAGTCCCATTTATATATCCATGCCTTGAGCCATATCTCGACCGATAGTTTTCTCGGAAGAAGAAAGCTGATTTCAAAAAAATAATTCTTTTTTTGCTGTTTACGTGATGAACTTTTTCTTAAGCCGGACTACAGATTATCGGATTAATGAGTACCAGTATTACCAGTCGATCAGAAGAACAGCAGCTTCGCATTTTGTTTCATCATTTAAAGATTTTTTTTTAAACAGAAGTTGCGGTTTATAGGTAAATATATTTACGAAATATGTACAAGGGGCATTATGCGTCCGACCTAAGCTTAAATCCTCAAGCTTTGCTATTGATGTGAGGTAGGGATTGAGCAATGACTCTTTGGATGTACTGACGCATTTATCTTTGTACTGACGCTAAACTTGCGTTTTATTTGAGCCATTTATTTGTAAGGCGCAGTTCCAATTTGGTTCTGTAACTATGTTTATTAAATGAGTTTATGTTTAAATGATAATTTGGACCCTCTCTAAACTAGTTAGTGTAGAAGTTTTAATATGTAGTTGAAAGCCTATCCTCTAAGTATGTGTTGATCACGTCATTTTACTATTAAATGTTAATTAATATAAATAATTAAATTTGTCGTTATATTGAGTAGAATAATTTTGTAGGTACAGTGGGGGGGGGGGGATGTAAAATTTTGTTTTGATTTGTCTTGCTTAATTTTTAATTTCCAAGTTTTTCACCGGAAGAATATTCTGTCCAGGTATTTTTAAGTAATGTAAAACATGCACATATCATTATCGTCTCGTGAAGGTATAACCGTATCGTCGGCGTAAGCATCTGTGAAGGTTTCATCTGCAGTCATTAAGTCAGTAATGTAAATAGTGTACTGGAGAGGTGCTAATATTTCCCATTGAGGTACTCCAGCAGAAATCGATGACAGCAAAATACCTCTCTGCCAAATACGATTTGAGAATAGTGTTGCTAAGTTTAAAGAAAACCCTTCATGCCAACATTTTTTACCAAAACTTACAATTTATTACCGGACAAAATGAAGTGTTAACTCCATAAAACATGATTACATGTTTAGTTTTATGTAGAGAGATCATATTATGCACAGAACTTTTGCTTAATCCACCAAAAAAAAATAAAAATAAACGCTACCCCATGAAAAACAATGAAGTTTCACTAGTTAATTAATCACTCGGTATTAAAAAAATATCTTTTATGGAGCTGAATTTCAAATTAAATTAAAATGTTTTGATAATCAGGTTTTCACTGAATGTATCATTTCGCCTGTTTTTTTTTTGTTTTTTTATAAGCCAATATTTAATTTAAGTAAACAACACTACTTTACATTCGTGTAAAATGTTTACCTGTGATCGCTGCGCTTACCAGCAAAGTTTGAGATGCGTTAGAACTTATTAGGGGACCGAGGGATGAGCGGAGCGATGGAGCACTTTTTTTTTTTTTAAATATTTTTGTCTAAATTTCATATATAAAAATAAAAATAAATAATATAATAATGATCTTATCAACAGAATAAATGGCATTAATGAGTATGCAATTTTAGAAAAGCGCGTGATGGACCCGGCAGCCCGGCTCGACATCTACATTTTTCTCTTAATAAGTGAAAAAAGAAAAAAATCACACACCATAAATACGTCAAGTAATATTGTCAAGAATCTATTTAGGAATAACCGTCAGAATAGCTAGTTGGAATTGTTTTTTTTTTTTAAATTAAAACTAATTTAAAATTATCTTCGTTCCAATACCACCATTTAAGATTGCGAAATCTAGCAATACTTTCCATAGAAAAACAACTATTACATTAATAAACGATTATAAAAATCTTGAAAATGTCATTCAAGAATGTTCTTAGGGGGGAAAAAAGAGCTTACATTTTATCATTACGTGTACAAAATACATTTTATTTACGTACAGTAGAACCTCACCCTACCTCGACGGGGCCAGGGTGGGGGCTACCCACCTAACGGCTAAAATATCGGAATAACCTGAGATATAGGGAAGATGCAGAAATCAAACGTACTAACCAAGACTGGACAGTATTGACTTTTATTTTCTGCACATATGAGAGCGCTTTGTTGCGAAATATATTTTTGAGAATTATAGATATATTTCTAAAAACTATCATCTATAAAACTTTTATAACAGACCGTTGAAGTCACACTTGAACTCCAAATCCACTTGAAGTCTATAAATGTCCATTTTTTATATTTCACGTGGTAATAATATAGCCTTCCAACCCCACATATGTCAACTTATCCTGTATTGAGGCTATTTGGACTTATGCACTTATTCCCATAGATAAACCCCGAACACATTTTGATAGCTTTCTAGCGATAACTGAACTTCAGCAATAAACGGTTTTTAAGAACTTAAAAACTCAATAGATCTGCACTTTGCCTTAAAATGGGGACCGTTTCAATCCGTGATTTTTAGCCAGCTAATTTCACCTGACTTAGAGTATAAGTAAAAATGTGCCAAAATATTATATAATTTTTGTTTGAGCCAAATCCATTTATTATTTAACCTAGTCCATCTATTAGATTCTAACCAATTACGACAATAAATAGGATTAGTAAGTACATTTCACAACTCCGTTGAAGAGTTTTTATTGCTTTTATTTTATTACATTCCAGGGTCGCGGTAAGTCGCAGAAATCAAACCTGTTAACTAAAATCGGACAGTATTTTCTTACATTTGAAAGCGCGGTGTAGAGAGAGTTTTTTTTTTTACTATTTTCATTACAGTTATATTTCTGACAACTACAATTCATGAAACTTTTTAACGTTACAAACTTTAAAACATTTTTGAGCAAAAATCACTACTTAAATTATGATTGATTTTTTTTTACGACCACGGATAGAATACGCAGTTTTTTAGTAAAAAAATATGAATAGATAATGCGATTATTATGATAAATATAATAATTAATATTAAAATTATAAGACACGTACTAAAATATAGCTAAAATTCAATATTCTATTTTTTGATAGATGATGACTTTTGACTTCATGAGTCCTTTGTGTGCCCCCGGTGATGAAAGCTCTTGATAGGCCATTGTAGCGGAAGGGCTCTTTCTAGATGATATGGCCCTTGAGCAAGTTTTTCCTTATTGTTCCAACACAAATAACAGATATCTAATCAAAGGGCAAAAGCTTCTTACAAGAACAGATAGCTTAGAAATGATACCATTCATGCATTTCCACTAAGGGTCCCAGAACTGAGATAAACTTGTCCATTCAATAAAGACTCTCACTAAATTGACATCCTTACGCATTTACTGACTTCCCCCAATCTATCACTGCGTCTCAAGCTATTGATCTACAAGAGCATACTCAGGCATACTCTGCTGTATGGTGTACCGCTTTTTCGTTATCTGACCTAAAACAACAGCTCGGCGACTCCAACAATTCCAAAACACACTCTCTCTCTCTCACTCTCTCTCTCTTTCTCTCTCTCTCTCTCTCTCTCTCTCTCTCACTCTCCCTTTTTCCCGACAGCGTAAGAGCTCACTAGGAGCGCTAGTGCATTCGTAGAATAATGGTCTTCCTGATTAGTCCCAAAAGTCCATCTCTCATTCGCTGAGCGCAGAAATCTACCTGCCAATATAATGCAGAAATTACGAGCTTTTTTTTCATTTGGCTGGACACTTAAACTAAATATCCCCCCCCCCTCTCTATCACTCTCTCTCAATGTTTACTTAACTGTTGTAAGATGAATACATATATTAAAATCTCAAGTAAGTTAATATATTGATATAAATAATGTTTCCATGATTTCACACTTTTTTTTCATAATTTATATTTCTGAAATACAATAGCTAATGTCAACAAAAATAAATTCTCAAATATTCTTTTGTCGATATCTTGGTTCTATCACTACACAAGAAAATGCTCATCCCAAAATCATAAGCCAAAAGAACATTCAGCAATTAACCGTAAGTATTTCTGATAGAGTAAGTATTAACATTTTCTTTAAGCTATATTCGGTGGTACTAGTGAGTGCAATGGCCGCAAGCAGTCTATAGGAAATGTCGTTCCTTTGTCCATCGCTTCTTAAATTTGACACAATGCTCGGGCGCGTGATCGGTAACAAATCTGGTTTTATATATAAGTTAGAAATGCGTGTAATTAGCAAACTTAAGCTTTTGTGAAGATCGGCCATACATCTCACTTTTGCCTTTCATTATATAATTAGACTCATTTCCTTTCCCTTTAACATGTTTTTAACATGAAAGATTTACTAGGAGCTATCGGTATATATATCAAGATTCGAACGAATCAAGTATATATACACCTATAGCTCCTTCGCCAAAAATAGTTTCATCATGCTTAAGCGTTACTGCGTTTTTGTTTTTTTTTCCTTCATAGCCCCTTTAAATTTACAGATAATTATATATAATGTTACTGCGTTAATTCTTAATATAGCTTTTATTATATAGAAATCTCTCTCTCTCTCTCTCTCTCTCTCTCTCTCTCTCTCTCTCTCTCTCTCTCTCTCTCTCTCTCTCTCTCTCTCTCTCTCTCTCTCTCTGCACTGGCGCTTGCTGCTCGCAGGACGATGGTTGCCGTGGCCCTACAAACTTTACCTAGTAGCGTCTCCCATGACGATCCAGTCTGCCTCTCTCCAGTTCACACTCGCCTTTGGGATCCGGACAGTTTTCGCCCACCCTTAGATACCGAGTGTTAATTCATGGTAATTCCAAACCACATAAACTACCTATAAAACCTACCCTGTTCCTCTTCTCCTAAACATAGTTCTTTGTCATAGCACACCTTCTAAGCATAGCTATATTCTATTGTCTATAAGCAATATTCTTTGTCATAGCACACATCTTATGAAGTCAGATCAATACGAATAAAGCTGCCTGCCGACTAGGCTGCCAGCAAAGGTCAAAGACCACAGGTCCACCCATTTTATCACAATTCCTGACAGTAACCATAGTAAACAATAAATTTATCCACAAAAAACAACAAACAAATTTTTGTATAGCAAGATATTTCAAAAAGTAAAGCTTGAGAGGCAACAATAGAAATTATTATTTTATGTAACTACAGAAAGATATCATTGGATCAACTAGTTAATATTATTTAAAACTGTAAGATCAATACACAGATACGAATAATATCCAACACACAAGTAGTATCCAATATATAGAAAATCCCGAACAAATAAAGAGGAATCAAACTTTTTCTGATGAAATATATTTTAGATATTGTCATCTTAAATATCTCCTATGATGACAATATTTTTATTAATCTTAAATTCAACTAAAAAAAAATTTATATTATTATTTATTTTTATATATAAGGGCTTTCAGTATGATAATCTCCATTTTTGAGGTTATCAATAAAGAAGGTTTTACTATTATTTTTTTTTCTATTTAAAAGATGCAGTGCCATTGTGAAATTCAGTGTCACTAAGCAAACTAACAACTAAGCAACATCAAATAAAATGAAATTTATTTATTTCCTAACTTCATTTATTTCACTCTTCAGTCGAAGGATAGAATGAACACTGAGCAAATAGCAAATAATTCCAATTAAAAAACAAATTTAAATAGGTAAGGAAGCTATATTCTCAAATAAATAAAATATACATAACATGTTAGATCAGTAGTAAATTTAATCACAAATAATAAATAGCAACAATATTCAACAATAGAACAGTAAATAAATAATCAATTTATACACACAAAAAATTTATAAGTAACAAATAAATAGGAGGAAATGCTTTAGTCAGTTGGCTGCTGCTGCTGCTATCCTGAAATTAAGCACATGAATATGTGTTAAGTTTTAAGATCATATTTTGTATACGATTAATCATTCAACAATTATAAGCTAGATTTGTGAAACTATTTGGGATGTTGTGTATCAACATGTCTGTTTGAATTACAGTGAGCCTATTTTTATTAGTGTTCATTTCAATGTTTAAATGACTTTAAATAAAGCCTGCAAAAGCAAACATTTTAAATTTGAGTAACAAACTAAAACAGAGCAAAGCTCACCATAATCATACGAAGACAGCAACGTTGGCTGAAAAGCTTTTTTTGCCATTTGATTTTTATTTCAAAAACAATTTTAGTTATTAAAAAATAAAATCAATTTTTATAAGAAAATCAAATTATAAACTGATCTTATAATCAACTAGTAGCTTAAGATGTTCAATGATCAGTTGAGGTTTAAAATAGGATAAAAAATAGTTCATGATTGATAAGGTGTATGCTATCATAATTCCAGTTAATAGCTGAAGGCTTCAGTCTTTATGGCAGATATAACAGAAATGCATTGTGAAAAATGTTAATCTAAATAAGTTTCTTTAATTAAAATACTATACCTTTGGATAGCATTTTTATTCATATCAGGAGTAAGGGCATATTCTTTCAAATCATCTATATCATCCATTTCGAAAAGAATTTCCTCAAAAACCCTTAAGAAGTGGGCAGCATCTTCAAGTGTGAAAACCATAGGTGGTTTTAGTTTAAGGACGTTGCGATCCACACCGTCGGAACTCACCAAGATCTTTTCCTCCCTGAACCTGTGAATAAAAAACAAAATATCAACCCTGTCCTATAGATAAAAATATTAAAATCCAATATCCAGATTAAGTGTACGCTGATGTTACCTGGTAATGATATGCTGAGCCTGTGCCACAGCAGGAGTCTTGCTGACCCTATTGCTCACAAGCTCAATCCCGATGAAAAGGCCAACCCCTCTGACATCTCCGATTATTTCATGCCTCTCTTTTAACTGGTTAAGTTTATTAAGCAAGTAGGAACCGACTCTATCGGCGTGCTCCATGAGATTGTCCCTCTCGACAACCTCAATCACCGCAAGGGCAGCCGCACAGGAAACTGGGTTCCCTCCAAACTGTAAAGTTTTAAAACATTTTGACAACTTATAATATTTTTATACACCAGATATCTGTCACAAAAGTTAAGGTAAATATTCTTGATATGGTAGCGTATAAGTACCAAATTTTGATAAAAAAAAAACCATTCATGCTCTGATATTTACACAGTATGGCCTGTACTAAAAAGGCTTGGAGTAGGAAACTTGGCTAAATTGGGCAGATTTTTGTACTCATGATTAGATGCAAATCAGTGCATATTTATAGTTCAGATCAAAATCAAAAGGGATCATATTTTAGTCAGACAAAAGCAGGAGAGTTAACCTTTAATTAACTAAGACAAAGAGCAAGAGGTCCCGGATTTAACTCAGACCAAAAATCAAGACGATACAGATCTACATCAGACTAATATTGTGATAATTCATATTCATCTCAGATCAATTTGTTTTGGATTATGTAGAATTGCCATACATATTCCATTGGGATATATCTGCATATAATAGACATAATTTTTAATTATAGGTGATAGCTAATCAATTCGTCCTTTATGACATTAAAAATTATGAAGAGAATGTAACTTACAGTGTTAAAGTATTCCATTCCACTTGCTAGTAAGCTCTGAGCTATTTCATTTGTTGTGATGACTGCGGACACCGGGTGACCATTTCCCATGGGTTTGCCTATGAGAATAATTTTTAATTACTTAGCTTTCATAACACTGTAAACATAAAACTATAATGAAATGCAGTTACCAATGGTTACTATGTCAGGAATAACATCCTGCAACTGAAAAGCCCACCAATGCTTCCCAATTCGCCCGAAACCAGTTTGGACTTCGTCAGCAATACAAACTCCACCTGCTGCTCGAACAGATCTATAAATGTTAAATCGATTATTAAATATGGATCTAATCCATTCAGTAAATAATATATTTAATTTAGACACTTTAACTCATCATAACAGAAATAATTTTTTTTTAGTCATGATATTTAATGGTAATTCTATTTTTGATTATCTTATGATAAAAATAAAAGCAACCCAAGAGAAATAATATAAGGGAATTGATAAATAACAAAGAAAACAAATTCTTAATAATCATTCCCACCTGTTAGGCCTAGTGAAGATTTAAATTTCTAGATTAATGATAGGGACCTTATGTTGATAGGGAACTTAAATGGACTATAATTAGAAAAAGTTATGAAACTATAAATGTTGTGTTCCCTAATGTGTATTCAACCATAGTTTCATCTATAGAATTAATATTTTTAGATAGTGAAAATTGATACATGAATTATTTAATTTTATTTACAATACTTATTTATGTAAATTTTTCATTTCATTCTAAAGAAATTTTATAAAGAAAAAACCATGTTAGACCTGTAGACGTTCTTTAAATAATTCTCAGGCAGGATTATTTGTCCCCCGCAGCTTGGAGCTGATTCAGAAATGAATGCTGCGATTCCTCTTCCATTCAAAGTAGCCTTGTTGATGAGGCTGTCAACTTCCTGAGAGTACATCTCACCAGCTGTTTCCTGGTCTCTGTATTTCCCTCGGTAGACATAAGGTAGGGGTGCCTGCAAGGAGTGGGAGATATTTTTGCCACAAATACCTAACATTCATTTATATGAAAGGAAATAAGCAAGAGAAAAGACGAAATACTAAGCAGATTTAAGCAAAATGAGAATGTTTTCAAAATGAGACAATATTCATTTTTTATTTATTATTGCAAAGAAAGAATAGAATAAGTAATAAATTAATTAAGTCATTAGATAAATTGCTTTACTCACAATGTGAACCCAATCCTTTTTGGTGAACTTGTCAAGTTTCTTATACTTATATGGTGAGATATCAATAATAGAACTTAAATGCCCATGGTAAGCACTAGAATAACAAAATATAATATTTTATTAGTTAAAATGTCTAAAAGTATGTTTTTCATTTTTAATTATTTTAGTTAATAAAAATATATTTTCCCACTAATTAACTGTATTTTCTTTTCATAAAATATGAAAAATATTATGATGATTGTTGTTCCTAGCTTATTTCCAGACTTAACTCCAAATAAAGTCAATTCAAAAACTTAAAATTTGAATTATTTAAGTAGTCCACTATGAGTTGACTAAAAACATTTTAAAGTGTTTTCATCATAAAATAAACATGAAACAAAATGACTTACTCTTCCAAGCAAATGACGTCTTCATTTGCAGTATACGCCCTTGCTATTCTCAAAGCAAGGTCATTGGCTTCGGAGCCTGAATTAACAAAAAAACAGACCGATAATGGTTCAGGAAATGTGCTGGTCAGTTTCTTAGCGCAAAGGACCAAGTTATCATGCAAAAATCTATTGTTTGTGTTTAATGTTTGCATTTGATTGACTGATGCTTCCACTACTGTCTCGTTGCAGTGACCAACTAAAGAAAAATATTCCACTTTATTTTGTAAGAAAATCGATCAACAATGAAATATTTCAAGATTGAGATGATACCTACCATGAGCGACATTGTTCATGCAATCGAGGTACTTATGTCCTTCTTCATCGTACATGTACTGTCCTTTTGCTCTCACAATTTTAATAGGATCACTTCTGAAAAAAAGTTTGCAAGACTCCCTAAAACAAAAAGAAAGGGTTAATGTTAAATATGACAACATGAATTGAAATTATAATGAGCTTAAAAAACTTAATTTATTTTACATATTTAGTATACTTTTTTTGTAAGCCAGCTCAAAATTGTATATTTTTATGATACGGTCGGTTTCTTAATATTTGAAACTTATTTATAAATCATATTTATTAGATTTTATAATGTTATCACTCAATCTTCATTGATTTAACACTATTTTTGCAACTAATTGTTCAAGTGAATATTAATTAATCAGCTATTTATGTACTAAGAATTTATGTTTAAAATATAATTACTTAATGTTTAAGACATATTTTAAAATATAATACCACATATACCATATTTAACATATACTTTTGAACTTTGTATTTGTTTTCTTGATTGTATAAATAAATCCATAGCTTACTTTTTGCTCTAGAAATAATGCTTTACTGAAGAGAGTTTTAGCTTTAATAAATTGTATTGCTATTGCTCTCACAAAATAGATTATAATACAAGAATATAATTACAAAATATTATTAATGCATCACACATAACAGAAAATATTCAAACAATGAAGTCTTATTTTGAAATGCAATTTTATATCATACAGAAATTTAAAAAAAAAAAAACAGACTTGTCAAAACAATGTATTATCTTTAGAGCTTCTACATAATATGTTTATTTATAGTGTTCTAGATAAGATAAGATATATAAACAGAGCAAGAAGGTCTTAAAATAAATTGTACACTTGACAAAGGCAAATATTTGATGGATGATAATCAACACAATCTGCTCTGTATTGATGAGAATATTTTATTGACACTTGAGAAGGCTTGTCCTAATTTTATCACATTTGCTCATGGTAATTGTCAGGACACAACAATGTAGGTTATTGTTGAGATGTAACAAAGATCAATCAATGACATAAATATTAAGCTCTCAAATATTTACTAGAAATATATCATAGAAAATTTACACATAATAGGGAGACAATTGTAAAGAAGAAAATAAATGTATGGAATTTAATAAAAGATTTTTTACTTAAAATTGTAAAAAAAAAATAATTTAACTGGATGAAATATTCAGCAAATCCTTGACTATTAGGATGAACATCATTGATGTAAGATAAAATGAAACTAATATAAAGTTATTATGTCAATAACAAAAACGAAAGTTTAACAATAAATTGTTGAAAAGAGAAGTTGTTGTGGTATGTATGGGCCACAAAAGCATTTAAACCTAAGTACAAGATATTCACAACAAATTTAGCACCGATACTTATTGTACAGCCAGTTACAACCACAAAATTTACCCATCATCCCCCTCAATACCTATTTATATTGAAACTGGGCACCAGACTTAGTCAAAATACAATTTAGAATCTGATGAAAATTAATATGGGGCTGGGATATTTTTTATAGAAATTATTTGTTTATTTTTTATTTAAAAAAAAACTTACAAATAATAATTTTGTACAAAAATGTTTAACAAATTTCTTATAAATGAAATGAAAATTAAAAACGTACTAATATGACAAAATGAAGAACATTGTTGATACAGTTGACATATAGCAAACTAAACCAAAGATATTAATGATAACTTGGGTATTATCAAGCACAGAACAGAATTTAGCTCTAGAATCTAGCTTTAAGTTAATTTAATTGTTTGAAGATTCATTATATCAAGGACTGCAGCAGACAAGGGGGTAAGAAGAAACTCAATAGTCAATCTCCTCTTTAACTTCTGCTGACCCTTTGGCCAGTACTAAAGAACAACAGTTTCTAGACTATTTTGAAGCTAATAACTCATGTTACAACAGAAAGTTTTAATATTACAAGGTAAATTTTATTCATACTTAGAAAAGTAAAACTTCATTGTTTAATCAAATTCTATAAAGGGCTAAAACTTGTATCAGAAAAAGATTAATTTATGGTCTTAATTATTGATATATTACAATTCAGAGCTGGTAACCAACCATCTCAAGTATTGTTATTAATTTAGGGAACTAATAATAATTTAAAATTTGGTCTTTTAATTCATTAAGTAGTAACTAATGTACCACATTAGAGTCCACAGACAATATAATTGTTATTATCAAAATAATGTTTTTAAAAGATTATGCTGAGATGCTAAATGGTGCTGATATGTTCAAGCATGTTCAGTGCTGGCAAACCTTTATTTTGGTATTACATAACATATTTGAAACTTATTCATTTATGTTGCTACTAATTTTACCATGTGGGGCAGTGTACGAGTAGACCATGTTAAGGCTCATCTACAAGCTACCCCTCCTCCATCCTGGGCCAAATATAAATGTTACGCATAAAGTTTGTAAGCAAAATATAGTCGTCAAGTATGTCATAAGTATGCAAATTGTTACAACTGGCTTATTGACTTCTAATAAATAATGAGTTCTAAATAAGAAATTAAATCAAAAACATTAAAATGAATCAGGGGTTAGGATGTCTATGAGGTAACAAAGATATGTGCTATACAATGTCATTTATCTTAATTATGAGTGTTACATAATAGTAACAATATAAATTTACAAATTTGATGAGGACATGTAATATCCTTGTCAGATGGAGCATATGCAAAAATAACTCTCACAGGGCTACTGTACTGTAGAAAAAAAAAGTCCACATACCCTACATGCCTCTGACGAAGGCGAATCGTATCATTCTTTGATAATACCTGACCAACATCCATTGTTACGCTATTTGATGACTGCTAGAGGCTTGCATCCGAGGGAGCAATCTGACTGGTCCTGATGTCCATAGCAACAGCCTTTTTATCTTAGAGCAATACAGATAAGTGAATAATAGCCTGTAACAGATAAAATTTCCTTTAAGGACATTCAGCTTTAAGTGGCTGGTCTCACGTGACTAACTGGTGGAATATTAAATAATGATATTAAATTTAAGAGTACTTTGACAAGTACATTACTCCAATATTATGTCAATTGGAAACATAAACAAATGAAAAATCATGATGTATTAAGTGTTTCCTAATTAAAAAACTAAATAAATATGTCATTATTTTTTAAATTCCTTCCAAAGTATATTTATTATATGCCTTACTGTAACATTGACAGATTAATTAAAGACACATTCTTATAACATAAACAATTAGATATTTATGTATTTATGGACTAACTTATGCAACAATGGTTAAAGCAGCATTTTCTTCTTGAATCCGGATCCTTCCAATTTCATTCATGTTTGTTCAATGTTTTCTAGAAGTGCCACAATAATAACATGAACCCGTTCTGTCCGACACAGAATTTATAAATGTAAGCAGATTAAAGTAATATATCTATAAATATATTTTTCACTTTATTTTCTTCATATTGATCAGTAGTTACTTATATATATCAATCTGTCCATAGATTAATCTATGCCATTGGAGATTTTGCCACATAGATAGTTAAAACAATATCCCCAAAATTTTACCCCTTCCCCCAAATATTAACTTACTTACTTATTTTAACCACTAATTACAACCTCTCAATTTCTTTTTAGAATCATATTCACATTAAATTCAGTACAATTATTGTTCAGAACCTTACAAAAAATACTTTCAGAACACAAAGCTAGAAAGCTAGATCAGCTAGACTTCAGGGGTAATTTCTCGATTAAAGAGAGTGTTTCTTTAAAGCAAGCAGCCAATAGTGAAAACAGGGAATGCTAAAAGTCTGGAACAAACCTAGGATTCAATGATTCCTGTCTAAGCACGATTATTAGATGCATGACAATAGACTCAAATTTATAATTCTTTTATCTCATTATGCACTACAATTTAAGAAGAGAAACTAGGACTTACACCAGAATCTTCTGATTTATAGAACTGTGACTAAAACTACACTGCTAAGATAAGTATTTGATTAAGCCTTGCTTCTTCACAACATGATGCAGTCATGTCACTATCTATTTCTAGTAGACATGTTACATATATTTCTCTGTCAACAAAAAATTAAAACAAAAGCCAATAGTTTAAATCAAATGTAACTAATTAAAGAATGTGAAGGGAGGTAAACATCTATGGAAATATAAAAAAATATTGTAAGAGACCAATTGCAATTTATGCCAGTAATATATCCAAACCCTTCAGCTTGTACAGACCTCTTAACTTTTTATAGTTTTAAATCATGACAAACGTTTTTTTGTATCATAAAAAATGTTTAAGTTTGTTATCTAATCTACTATTTTAATTCAAACACAGACTTAATTGACATTAATATGCCACTATCTTTGTCTACCTACTCATTTTTCACCAATAAAAAAATCATGTATAAAATATTATGTACGTGTTAAAGAAGTGTTTGGGTAAATGGGACTTAAATAGGCCCAAAATACAAAAATTCCCTCAAAATGAATTCAAAGGTTAATAATTAGCAGTAAAAGACACAAATTACTCACAAGATTGGGACTCAAGCCCGGGAACTCCACAATATCTAGTCAGGGGCTCGACCAACTGAGCTACCCAGCCACGAGTTATAATTGTTCATAATAATAATCATTTATGGCCAAATTCTGGTACTTGCCATTAGTACCAAATACTTTCCAAAACACTGTACCTGATGAGAACAGAGGCAGAGAGTGGGGGCACAGTGTGTCCCTTAAGCTATTTTCTGAGAGCCAGTTTGCCAATGTTAAGGTAAATAATTAATTTAGGAAAGTAAAAATATTAGAAATATTTTAATGCATAGTACTTAATTGAGAAATTTTTACCTTGGGAAGTCTTTAATATTTAGTCAAGATATTTAATATTGGGAGGGTTGTCACTCTGGACAGGGTAGCTCAGCTCACAAAGACCGCGACTAGATTAATAAGATTGACGTTAAAATTTCTCAAGGTCCAGCTTAGAAGCTGATTATGATTCTTAACCTACAGCTAATTATACAATATTGACTTCAACGCAAAAATAAATTCTAAGCTATTATAAAAAATAAATTTTTAAAAGCCAACAATAGAAATAACGAAATTTTATTTTCGAAAAATCCCCGATCTAACGGGAGAAAATTGACGAGGCAACCGATCCTTGGTTAAACCAGCTTAGGGTACTTATTGCATATATTAATACATACGTATATGCATACGTTAGTCATAAAGTGAAAAATTATTTAATGATAAGTTAATTAAGTCGTTAAAAAAATGCATGAATTGCCTTTTGGAAGGATGTTTGACGGATGGCATGAGCTGGAAGAAGTTGGCATCAATTGCTTACAGAGCTTCGATGTGTATTTAAAAGTAGATTAAATGAATTAGATTAGATGAAGTTATGTTAGTATTCATTTGTCCATTGAGTATGACAAGCTAAGATACGACAATAGATCATAAATATTTGGTGTTTTTGATAACGATAACAGCTTATTATTGCCAGGGTGGCTGAAAAGTTTCCGACCTCAACATGAAGATAGCAGCGGTCGTAAATAAAAGCTAGTGAATTTCGTTGTTCATCTGTTGACAGTTACTCACCAAAGTTTCAGCCATTTTGGACGCGCAGTTTTTGTGTGACAGTCGTTTGAGTGAGTCGATGTGAGTGTTTTTATGACAATGGACAAAATCGAGTATCGAGCTGTCATTAAATATTTGTTTTTGAAAGGCAATACGCCTACGCAAATCAAAGATGAGTTGGATTCTGTGTATGGGGACTCTGCACCATCATTTACCACAGTGAAATTTTGGGCAGCTGAATTTAAACGTGGTCGTAAGAGCTTGGGAGACGATGAACGTTCGGGACGTCCAAAAACTGCAACTACCGACGAAAACATCCCCAAAGTTCACCAAATGGAGCTAGACGACCGCCGAATTAAAGTGAGAGAGATAGCAGAGGTTATGAAAATGTCAAAAGAACGTGTTTGTCACATATTAAATCAACATTTAGAGATGAGAAAGCTGTCCGCGCGTTGGGTGCCGCGTTCGCTCACGTTAGACCAAAAACGTGTTCGAATGAACATTTCCAACGCTCTGTTGGCGCAGTTTAGGCGCAATAAATCCGAGTTTTGGCGCCGATTAATTAATGTGGATGAAACTTGGATACACCATTATACGCCCGAAACAAAAATACGGTCCAAACAGTGGACTGCAAAGGGGGAACCGGCTTCATAAAAAGCAAAAACTGTTTTTTCGGCTGGGAAAGTGATGGCGACTGTTTTTTGGGATAGTCATGGAGTTATTTTAATCGATTATCTTCAAAAAGGGAAAACTATTACAGGAGCATACTACGCATCATTACTTGACAATCTGAAGGCAGAACTTGCGGAAAAACGGCTACATTTGCAGAAAAAGAAAATCCTGTTTCACCAAGACAACGCACCGTCTCACACCTCAGTGGTTGCCATGGCGAAAATCCATGAATTATGGTTTGAACTGCTTGACCGTCCGCCTTACTCACCAGATCTAGCCCCAAGCGACTTCTTTTTGTCCCCTCATCTAAAAATTGCGCTCGGAGGACAGAGATTTTCGTCAAATGAAGAGGCAATCACCTTCGTGAACGATTATTTTGCAGAGAAAAACGCCGAGTACTATTTGGACGGGTTACAGAGATGGGAGCATCGCTGGGAGAAGTGTGTAGAGTTACAAGGAGATTATGTTGAAAAATAAAAAAATAAAATCTGAAAAAATGTCTTGTATCTTTGTTAGGTCGGAAA
Organism: Acanthosoma haemorrhoidale; assembly: GCA_930367205.1. NCBI lineage: Eukaryota > Metazoa > Arthropoda > Insecta > Hemiptera > Acanthosomatidae > Acanthosoma > Acanthosoma haemorrhoidale. Next base: position 25,845,947 of record OV884014.1, read on the forward strand.
ATTTTCAGACCACCCTCGCACTTACTAAAGCAACAAAGCTTTTTTTTTTTTTTTTGAAAGAAAAAAATACAAGAAGGAAAAAAAACACGTCTCGTCTAAAGAAAACAATATCAACTGTATCAATCAAACTGTAGTGGCGCTGTCCAATTATATGCCATAATTTACAGCAAACTTTATCAATCCATGGACACATTTTTCAATTAAACTCCTTAAACACAAATGCTCAAACATTGGAAAATTAAAGAATATCATTTATGAAGAAGAAGCGTAATTGGATAACATACAATTTATAAAATATTGGAAGGAAATCATTGCCCATATACGAGTACATGATCTTTAGTGATCCCTAATGAATCGATAATAATTGATTCTGATACTGATCGTCGATTCCCATCTGATTGTAAAATTCCGAACTTTGTTTAAGTACCTCTTGATCAAAACCATTACTCATAAACTTCGGAATACCTTGAGCCATATCTCCACCGATAGTTTTCTTGGAATCTTATTAAAAAAAGACTTAAAATTTTTTTTTTTCCTGTTTACATGAACTTTTAAGTCGGACTTTGCATTAGCGATTAACAATGATCCATTATTTTCAGCTTATCTAAGGAACAAGAGCCTCACATATTTTTTTTTTATTATTTAAAGGTTTTTATTCTAAATCTGTTGCGATCTAGCTTATATTTATAAAACATGTATAAACGGCATGACTAGTCAACCTACTAGTAGGCGACGGCAGACGTGTCTAACTTTTGAGTAAATCCAAAATAACTTCCGAGTTTTGAGTTGAGCTAGAAGTCAGTTTCTGTTAACGTTTGTGGTGATTCTTAGTATATAAAGTGAAATCACCCTATACGTTATTGCAGATATATTATAGACAAAGGTAAATAACATGAACAAAAGTAAATTATTATAAATCTATTAGCAATAAAGAAAAGCAGAAGCAAGTAACATGAGACGGGACAACGACTGTCAGTCATAAATTAGAGAGACCCTTACAGCCAGGCCTGCGGGACCCTTGTCACATGTAAACCACAGCCTAAGTGGTCCTGTCAGCAGTCTGACAGATTACTGAGAATCGGCATGCTCCTTGCCACATGTTAGGATCTCGCAGGCCCTAAGGAACCTTTTTTGTTCAGCCCTCCGAGGAGGCGTGGGCCATATTTAACGGAGGAGGCTAGCCCCAGACAGTCAGTCTTTTCGCGCCGTTCCTCCGTGATACTTGCTTCTGTTCGAACTCTGAAACTTTGACTTATTCTTTATGAATCCTCTGTACCCCTTGAACATAGTGCATTGTCGGGGCACATACCTATCAGAAATGGAGTCAGATATTAACGCCGACCTGGAACGATTGTCCAGGTCACAAACTTGAACAATTCGCACTTGTCACCAGGGCTAGAGTGCTTGGGCACTCCCCTAGTGACATTACCCGACAACTGGTAACCTTTGACGTGATCGAGAAATCCAACAACTGGTGAGCCCGCCGCGAGAAACCACCGTGATCTCAAAAGAAACCTTTTCTTGCGATGGCCAACCCACCGGCCCCGTCCGACGAAGCATGCTGTGCAACAGTACACGCCATTTCTCGGACGTGCAAATTACCAGAATTTCATGAAGAAGACCCAAGACTATGGTTCCTGCAGGCCGAAAATATTTTTTCAACGAGCCGGATCTCTTCGTCTAAGGCCAAATCGGAGCATATTTACGCTCAGCTTCCGTTCAGGGTACTAACGCAGGTCGCAGACCTAGCGTATTCTCCAAGCGATAGTCCCTACGAAGACTTAAAGGCTCGTCTTATCGAAACATACAGCCAGAGCCACTACAGACGACTGATCCGGTTATTGGAAGACACACATCTCGGAGACCAGAAACCGTCACATCTCCTGCGTCAAATGCAGGCACTGGCAGGACCCACGACTTTTGAGGACATAATTCGCACCCTCTGGCTACGCGCCTTGCCAGACAGGGTCCGCGACATACTGGCATCGCACTACGAGGCGAAATTGTCGAAACTGACGTCGATAGCGGACAAAATCATGGACTTGAGTTCAGCTACCGCAATACACACAGTCCAGCCCGCATCGCCTCCCAAGGCCAGCCTGCCACGCTCCGGCTGTGACTGCCAGACAGCCATCGCACAGCTCACCCAACAAGTAACCGTGCTGGCCAATTCAATGAGCAGACGAGAAGAAAACAGGTCCGCTCAGCGATACCAGCGACCAAGGCTAACTACCGAGTCTAATGGTAACGGCTTATGCTTCTACCACGACAGATTCGGTAAGGATGCACATCGATGTCGCAGGCCCTGTAGGTGGGTTGATGACGCTACCACACAGGTTGGGAAACTAAATGTCGCCATGGTCAGAGCGGTACCCATGGCAGCCATAACCTTTCGCCGCCTATTCGTGACAGACGTCCGCACGCGGCAGCATTACCTGGTAGATACGGGAGCAGCTATCTCCGTACTTCCCCCACCCAAAGTAAAAAAGGCTATACCCTCCGACTACCAGCTCTACGCCGCTAACGGCAGCTCCATTCCAACGTATGGAGAAGTCAACAGGAACCTCGACCTAGGCCTGCAGCGGATCTTTAAGTGGAACTTCATAATGGCAGAAGTTCAACAGCCAATCCTAGGGGCCGACTTCCTTGCTCATTACCACCTACTGGTAGATCTTCAGCACCGCCAGCTGATCGATGGAATTACTGGTCGTCGTACCACGGGAAGAACACACGTCGCTACGCTCTCCGTGATATCAAGCATACCACCCGACAACAAATACGCCGGCCTCTTACGGCGCTATCCTCAGCTCACACGACCACAACAACCTATGAGTTCAATTCTGCCGACAAAGGTAGAGCACTACATAGACACTCGTGGACCGCCCGTATGCAGCAAGGCTCGCCGATTAGCGCCAGCAAAATATCAAGCCGCCAAAGAAGAATTCCGGCGTATGATGGACGAAGGAATTTGTCGGCCCTCCAACAGCCCGTGGGCAAGTCCGCTTCACATTGTTACGAAGAAGGACGGGACTATACGCCCCTGTGGAGACTACCGACAACTGAACAACAAAACCATCCCAGACCGGTATGGTGTGCCCAATATTTCAGACTTTAACAACCAGTTGTTTGGCACTACCATATTTTCAACACTTGATATCAAAAGAGCGTACCATCACATTCCGGTAAACCCCCAGGACATTCCCAAAACAGCTATTATCACCCCCTTTGGACTGTTTGAATTTCTCCGGATGACGTTTGGCCTTCGCAACGCCGCGCAGTCGTTCCAGAGGTATATGGACAACATTTTTAGAGATCTACAATTTGTGTTTATATACCTCGATGACATATTGATCGCTTCAGTCAGCGAAGAGGAACACCACCGTCACCTGGAAACAGTTTTCGGTCGGCTGGCTGCTCATGGGCTAACCCTTAACATCGCGAAATGCGTGCTAGGACAGCCCGAGGTTGGATTCCTAGGGTACCATGTCTCACCCCAGGGCATCGTTCCATCACCAGCTAAAGTACAGGTAATCTTAGATTACCCCCGACCTACTACGATACGAGACCTCAGACGTTTTCTCGGAATGGTCAACTTTTATCGCCGATGCTTACCTAACGCAGCTGAGCACCAGAGTGTACTTAACGCCTACTTACAAGGCGCCAAGAAAAATGACCGTACCATCGTCAACTGGACCGAAGAAGCTGCTAGCGCTTTCGAGGAAACCCGCAGGACTCTGGCGAACGCCGCCTATCTCGCTCATCCATCAACAGACGGGCAGCTAATCCTAGCCACTGACGCCAGCGACACAGCTATGGGTGCAGCACTACAACAGATGGAGGGCGGCGCGTTACGGCCTATTGGCTTCTTCAGCCGCGCTTTTAACACTGCTCAGTCAAAATACAGCACCTTCGATAGAGAGCTATTAGCTATCTACGAAGCAGTCAAATATTTTTGACAGCTTCTCGAAGCGCGGGAAGTAATCATTTATACAGACCACAAACCGCTCACCCACGCCATGGCCCAACAAAGTGATACTTCCTGCCCACGACGTATGCGATACCTAAATTACATAGCTCAATTCACGACAGAAATACGCTATTGTAAGGGTGAGGACAACGTCGTGGCGGATGCCCTCTCGCGCATAGAAGCCATCTGTGTCCGGAAAATTTTCAAAAATTACACACGGCTCAAGTAGAAGATCAAGAATTAACAGTCTTCAGGGAACAGAACGCCACATGCAGGTTAGAGCCCGTTAACATCCCCGGCAGCGACATTTCTCTCATTTGCGAGACCTCACTGGGGGAGCCAAGGCCGTACTTGCCTTCGGGCTTTCGAAGATCCACCTTCGACCAGCTGCACAGCCTAAGCCACCCAGGAGTAAGAGCAAGTCGGAAAATGATGAGCCAGAGGTTTTTTTGGCCGGGTATGAACGCTGACGTGGCTCGATGGGCACGATGTTGTATAGCATGCCAGACCTCAAAAGTACACCGCCACACCATAACCCCTCCAGGGCAATTCGCGGCCGCGGGGAGGTTCGAGCACGTGCACATCGACCTCGTAGGACCCCTACCAACTTCAGAAGGCAAGCGATACATCCTCACCATGATTGACCGAGCCACGGGATGGCCTGAGGCAATTCCACTTGGCAACATGGAAGCTACCACCGTAGCCGACGCCTTCTTTAGTGGCTGGGTTGCCAGGTTCGGCACACCCATTCGAATAACGACTGACCAAGGCCGTCAGTTTGAATCAGAGTTGTTCACGAGACTGACCCGCCTCCTGAGTGTCGAGAGAATTCGGACCACCGCCTACCATCCACAGTCAAACGGCCGAATTGAACGATGGCACCGCTCGCTGAAAACCGCACTAACCGCCCATTCACAACACCGTCAGTGGACGCGAAGCCTACCAGCAGTCCTGCTCGGCCTACGAAGTGTAATCAAAGAGGACCTAGGGTGCAGTGTCGCCGAGCGAACATACAAAAAACCCTTACGCCTTCCCGGAGAATACTTTACACCGTATGTGGGCAACAGCCGGCCCGCGGGCCGGATCCGGCCCGCTGTAAGATTTGATCCGGCCCGCGAGACATTTTGAAAAACCCAATTTAAAAAAAAAAAATACACTACTTACTCATACTCATGGAATCAAGTGAGCGAGCAAGCCGAGTGGCGGTGATCATCAAAGAGTGAGGCGGCAAACATCAAAGTTCAAAGCCATTGATGTTTGCCGCCACACTGGCGGCGCAACAAAGGATTATTGCTTCGCAATTGTATTGTTCTACACTAGACGATTCTAGATCATTCCTTCATTTTGCCTATATAAGCGGGTGGATGGCCGGAACTTAGTTCAGTCCTATTCGAGCTACCGTGGTGATAAGTTTGCTTTGTGACTTTGTGTGCATCTTGAGTGCTTACTAATTATACCTATTTTCTTATTAAGTTTATCGAACGATAAGTAAATGAAAATGATGTCTGGTGGAAGGAAACGAAAAGTAGATGCAGAGGGTCGCCAGTTTCAAGAAAAATGGACTGAAGAATTCTTCTTTATCTTGCACAATGGTAAGCCTATTTGTTTGATGTGTAATGAATCCATTTCGGTGATGAAAGAATTCAATATAAAGAGGCATTACTCAACTAAGCATCCTTCGCTGCTCTCACTGACAGGACAAATAAGAAAAGACAAAATCCAGAAACTTACCGCAAATTTGGAAAAACAGCAGCAAATATTTCATAGACAAAGAACACAACTTGATAATGTTGTGAAAGCTAGTTTTATAGTTAGTTCAAAATTGGCAAAGTCATTGAAACCATTTGCCGAAGGAGAATTTATCAAGGAGTGTATGTCAGAAGTTTGCAGTGTTTTGTGTCCTGAAAAGAAAAATGAATTTGAAAAAATTAGTTTGTCAAGACGAACCGTTGTACGACGTATAGAAATGATGGCTAATGATATAAAAACAACATTGACTGGCCGTATGACTGGTATTGAATCATTTTCCATAGCATTAGACGAGAGCACCGATTTGTCTGACATAGCTCAACTGGCTATATTTATTCGAGGTGTTGATAAAGAATTCACTATTACTGAGGAATTGCTTGCTTTACAGCCGCTAAAAGGAACCACTACAGGAGAGGACATTTTTAATGAAGTTCAAAAGGTATTCACAAGTTTTGGCTTGCCATGGTCGAAATTAGTTGGAGTATGCACAGATGGTGCACCTTCTATGGTCGGCTTACGTAAAGGTTTCATCGGAATTTTGAATGAAAAAGCAACTGAATTAAATGTGCAAAAAGATGGTTTGATAGTCCTTCATTGCATTATCCACCAACAGAACTTGTGTTCTAAGTCCATTCGACTCCAGAATGTTATGAATGTGGTAGTAAAAACCATCAATTTTATTCGATCCCGAGGGCTTAACCATCGTCAGTTCAAGGCGTTTTTGGATGAAATATCAGCCGAGTATGACGACGTAACATATTATTGTGAAGTCAGATGGCTAAGCAAAGGGAAAATGCTGAAACGGTTTTACGAGCTTAGAAATGAGATAGCAGAATTTATGCAAATAAAAGATAAACCACTATCTGAATTGAGTGACGCAAAATGGATATGTGACTTAGCATTTCTTGTCGACCTTACAGGCCATTTGAATGATTTAAATTTGAAACTTCAAAAACAAGGACAGTTAGTAAATGATTTGTACAGCCATTTGAAAGCGTTTCAGAACAAAATCCGCTTGTGGGAGGCACATATGCTGTCTGGTAACAGTTACCATTTCACCACGCTCTCTGCGTATGAAAATATTGCTTACGCTCAATATGCTGAAGAACTCAAGTTACTGTCGGAGCAATTTTCGATCAGATTTAGCGATTTCAAACACATGGAAGACTGTTTCAATTTATTTGCTACTCCAACAAAAAGTAATGTACAAAATGCTCCAATACACTTGCAAATGGAGTTGATCGAGATTCAAGAAAACTCACTCCTAAAATCTAAATTTGAAGACGTGGAGTTGTGCGATTTCTACAAAAAATACCTCGAAGAAGACCATTTTCCGCAGCTTAGAAAATTTGCAAGAAGATTGATTTGTGCGTTTGGCAGTACTTATAAATGCGAACAGTTCTTTTCATTGATGAAAGTTAATAAATCAAAACATCGTACAAGGCTGACTGACGATAATTTGGAAAATTCTTTACGTCTTTGTACCAGTGGAATTAATCCAAACATCGATGAATTAGTTTCCCAAATTCAAGCTCAAGTGTCTCATTGATTTCGGTGTCGCTATTTAACTTTCGTAGTTTGTAACAATTCTAAATTTAACGATTTAATTTAATGCTGTAGGTACCTATTTTTTCATTTCATTTTGTTATTTTAATAAATTGTGTTGTAATAACATTGTCGTATTATTTCATGGCTGACTGATATCTATCGCTAAAAATTATGAACACTACTTTAAAATGCACTACTTTTAAACGCGGCCCGCGAACGTATTTGCACACTAAAGTTTGGCCCATAACATGTCAAAGGTTGCCCATACCTGCTTTACACCAACACAAGTAGATCTTGACGTTCGACGCAACATCACTCAACACCGGGAAGACACGAAGAAGACGTTCATTAGCAAAGACCTCAACACCTGCACACACGTCTTCGTTCGACAAGAACACCGGCGTAGCCTCGAACCGGCTTATACTGGTCCGCACCCAGTAGTCAGCAGGAATAATAAAACCATAGTCATAATGGCAGATAATAAGGAGACTCGCATTTCCCTAGACCGTGTCAAGCCAGCTTATTTGCTAAACACCACCGAAAGTTTACCTACACCGGGTGAACCAGAGGAATTAGGAAACACTCCACCACCATACCTCTGCACGAGAAGTTCGGTAGCGCGACGGTAAATATAAAATAGACATTACTGATAAAATATAAGTTATTTTTTTTTTTTAGTTGTTTCGAAATATACGCTATAATATTTTTATATATTATATTAGGACCTAAGTTACCACTTGTTACTATAAGTCATTTTATATATTTTTTTGTTTTTTTCTCGTTCGTAAATGTTAATAGCGATCAATAGACCACAACAATTGTAAAATAATGTTAGTCAAACGTGTATGTAAATATGTATATCTTAATACTTGTGACTGTTTGTAGTGGTTACATTTTAATTAGCTAACTGGGTCTGTTATCAAGTACAATGTTGATTCTTTTATTCCCATTCAGGTAAAAGATAAAATTTTTTTAAGGAAAGAGCTATTTAATTGTTTATTTGTAATAATTGTTCTACAAATAATGTCCAATGTACACAAAAGTGTAAGCGTTTAAGAAAAAATTGATAGACATATGTTTGTATTATGTACGTTTTTATTATGCAATGTAATTCAATATATGAAAACTGTCAAACTTGTATAGGGCAATTTGGGGGAGCCCTGTGGCGATTCTTAGTATATAAAGTGAAATCACCCTATACGTTATTGCAGATATATTATAGACAAAGGTAAATAACATGAACAAAAGTAAATTATTATAAATCTATTAGCAATAAAGAAAAGCAGAAGCAAGTAACATGAGACGGGACAACGACTGTCAGTCATAAATTAGAGAGACCCTTACAGCCAGGCCTGCGGGACCCTTGTCACATGTAAACCACAGCCTAAGTGGTCCTGTCAGCAGTCTGACAGATTACTGAGAATCGGCATGCTCCTTGCCACATGTTAGGATCTCGCAGGCCCTAAGGAACCTTTTTTGTTCAGCCCTCCGAGGAGGCGTGGGCCATATTTAACGGAGGAGGCTAGCCCCAGACAGTCAGTCTTTTCGCGCCGTTCCTCCGTGATACTTGCTTCTGTTCGAACTCTGAAACTTTGACTTATTCTTTATGAATCCTCTGTACCCCTTGAACATAGTGCATTGTCGGGGCACATACCTATCAGAAATGGAGTCAGATATTAACGCCGACCTGGAACGATTGTCCAGGTCACAAACTTGAACAATTCGCACTTGTCGCCAGGGCTAGAGTGCTTGGGCACTCCCCTAGTGACATTACCCGACAACGTTCAATTTTTGTTTTCACACAATTGTATTCCCATAATCATCCTGAGTTCATCCCGGTAGTTGGATTTATCTTTTAACCTTCAGGTAAAATAGTTAATAAAGTTAGAGACGTTATCGTAAAACAAACAGACAGACACACAGTCAAAAGACGATCGATCGCACCGTACCTACTCCTTTCGGGCTGGGCAATCAATCCAGACATCTTTGATACCAAAACTCAATATGATTGGAAAATATTTATTTTTAATTCCAAAGTAATTATTAATTATAATTGATTATAATAATATAATTTATTATAATTGAACCCTAGATCAGAAACCTTGCCCTTTTTTAGGGTTGTATATTTTTATATTCATGAAACAGAAGCCAATGCAGTTTCTGGTCTGGTCTTAATGAATCCACTACTCAAGCTCGTCATGAATTTGTTTATGCAGATCCTATAGGATATTGGGACATCTCAAAGTCAGCATGAGTAAATATTGTCAATTGATATATCAGCATTAACAAATATATACATTTGTCTATTATTACGCGCAGGTTATGAACATCTCGACGTCCAAATTAACAATATTTAATTTGTGTTGTTTTTTAAGACTGTAATAATTTGGGCATTAGGTATTCACACATTTTCCCCAAAGCTATATATTTGCTGTACCATCGATTACTATACTTTAAGTAAATTTAGGTTAATATTATTTTATATATATTGCATATTCTAGTGAAATTGCATATTTTAAAATATTTGTTACTTATTTCATTGGGTGCTATACACACTTTTTTAAAACTAAAAATTAATTTGTCACTTCGATTGAAAGATGAGAATTTTTGAGAAATGATAATGTGAGAGTTGTATTCTTGGTATAGGTGGCCTTATTCATTTGGTTAATTTGACTGACAGTTGTGTAGTTTGAAAGATGCAGTTTTGGAGAAATAATAAAGTAGATAATTGGATTGAAAATTGTTTACTTTTTAAAATTTACTCCCTTTACTTAACCCACATTATTTCTATTGATCTAGTCTCCTTTGTTTAAATTGTGATGTTATCAAAAAAAAAGGGGGGGCGAAGTGGTTGGAGAACAATTTCATAACTGCCGGCAAAATCTTTATTGCCAAGTACATTCGTGATTTTTCTTGATGAAACATTTAATAATGATGTGGGAATTTCATATTGTTCGTGATGTCATAAACCAGTTTCGATTGTCCAACTTTTCTAAGTTATCCAGCATAATGGTAACGAAAAACAAATAATTCAAATGGAAGAAAGTCACGGTTTCAACAAACTTTCTTTACAGCATCTTCAAGTGACCCCGCATCTGGGGAATCAACTTTTTAAGCACGGACCTGTGCAGTGCTTTGGTTTGGGCCGATTTCCCCTTTCATAAAATAACATCATATGAAGGATTTCTCGGTAAAGTATACTAGTAAAATAATACCTGACCGAAGTACACTAAGAAAGAGCAATTTACATAGTATTTACATGTAGAGTCGCATTAAAATCCGAGCTGATCTCAAAACAGGGCCGCTTTTGAAAGACCAATATCCTGGCCTATGCGTGCCACCTCAGCCAGATGATTAGATGAATACCACTGCAAGAGCTTTGATTCAATAAAATACATTAAAAAACTTGACTCCTTAATCCACTGCGGCAGTCAAAAAATACAAATAATTGATGAATACAAAATTAGAGAGTCGCAACATACCATTGATCGATGGCGTCGCTATTAAATACTGAAAAAAACTGGAGTCACCTGGAGAAATCGGAGTTAAATTGAAGACAACATTTCAAATTTCAGAAGTGCTCCGTGGAATGTACGTTACAGAAAATGTGGAAGTTAAATTGTAGCCTGTGAATATCGCATTTTTTGTACATGATCCAATGACTTCGGTCGATGTGGATTGGCCATTTGACTGTTACAATCTAATTTGAAACCTGATCGGCGCAGCTTTTTATTCGAAAATTTAAAAATCTATGTAGTTCAGATTTTTTACTGTTTCTTAAGGTGTGTTTATTAATATCATATATTTCTTTTAAACTTTTGTTTTATCTTGACATTAGAAAATATTTGTTATGTTTATAAAATTTTAAACACTGGACTTATAAAGGGTGTCCCAGAATTAACGCAAGATTTGAATTTGCCACCATTTGTGCAGTAAAGTGCTGGCAACCCTAAAAAAAAAAACAATTTGGCAGCTGACAGTTTAGGGTTAGTAAAAATGGAGCGTTACACGATAAAACAACGTGTCTTTATTGTTGAACGTTATATCAAGAATAATGAAAGTTTGGTGGCCACAGTTCGAAAATGTCATACAAAATATGGTCGGAATAATATTTTGACTTCATCAGCTGTGAAGAGATTAATTGAAAAATTTAGGGAGACTGGATCAGTTGGAGACACTAAACACCCTGGTCGTCCAAAAACAAACCGTTCAAATGTCAATATCGAAGCAGTGCGTGAGAGTGTTGTTGAAAATCCAGGAACAGCAATTCGGCGTCGTAAGTTAAATAATCTTTGTTGAGGATAGTCTTTTAAAAGAAAATGAAAGAAAAGCTTTATTATGAAGTACATGCAAAACACTGGTATATACATATATTAAGAGTTATGATACTACATACTACTGGGTCGGGTGTTTATGGACGAGTGTCTGAGAGACCAGTGTGAACTGGAACTAAAGCTGAGACATATGTGCCAGCAAAGTCGTGGAGGCCATTTGCCAGATGTGTTATTCCATAAATAACCCTATCCTATTTACTTTATAATTCAATAAAAAAATAACAACAAAAATACATACAAATAAATTATATTTAAATCAAATCTTGTGTTAATTCTGAGACAGCCTTTACATATCGCATTTCGTTTTTATATGTTTCTCATTTTCATTTACATATTTCTGTAAAATAAATATATACGAGTACATATTTTACTTTTTATTACATTTGAATCCCAGCCGTACTCTTATAAGGTGCAAGCATTTACCTAACATGTTGAAAAATACTGAATAAGTACTAAGCTATAGGGCCGTGAAAATCTGGAAAAATGTCAAAAATTGAAAAAAGCTGGATTCTGGCATTAGCTGCATCATAGAATGCGTGTGATGGAATTGAGAATTAGCGAGTTTGTGCATCGACTACTATAGACGTACACACTTAAGTTCCGTATCGGCAGGGACAACAGATTATTTCAATTCTGGTATCAATCCGATGGTTCAATCCAATATTTGGTCCTGGGATGGAGCTTTAAAAAAATTAAAAACAGCTTTGACAGCAAACTTGCACAATATGAACCAAAATTGCCTTTGCTTTTGGCCAGTTCCAAAGGACCGATAATATGTCGTCTACCACCAACGCTTAGCATACAGGCAGACGAAGACTTTCAAATAGGGACGTTTCCTGTTCAAAAAGTATAGCTTATTCTTTCATCTCGCCAATTTGGGTTTAACCGCCATCAATTACGGAGAACGATTAAGTAAAATGAGAAGCCACCATAAATAAAGGAATATTATAAAATATTTAATTAAACAACTCATAAAGGAGGTTAATCGCAGAATTTCAGATCAATGTCAATTGCATCTTTATCATGATGCGCCAATGCAACCATATCAATTTTCATTTTTCATCTTATCGCCTTCCCGGCCATCGTTTCGATATCATTATCAACTGAGTCGAGGTCAATAAATTGCTAGTGATGGCTGGTTTTATAAATTATCCTTAACATACATTGCAAATGATGCACGATTAGTTTAATCAGGATCAAATTAATATATTATTACTTTTTTTGTAATATGTATTACTTTTATTGCCATTAGGATTTCAATGGTATTTTTCAAAATCAGAGACTCATACCTCTGTCACTCTAGAATGTGTTTATTGTGATCTTTGAGTTCCTTGTTCAAGTTAAGATTTCTCAATTCTCAAGCTCAGGAGCTATTTAAGATTAAACAATTTCATTTGGCCCAATTATCAAGTGTACGGCGATGTCTGAAATGCAAAAATAATTACAGAGATTAATAAATAAAATAATAAAAATAATTTGAGAGCTAAATAAATATATGCTAAATAAAAATTGTTTATTGCGAACAATGGGCAGATTTAATAGGCTTTTTAATAAGCTAGAGATTTTATATTGAAGTGCCATTTTATATAACTAAAGCCTATTAAATCCACCACTGTTCGCAATAAACGATTTTTATTTAGGAGCTCTCATTACTTTATTTTTTTAAATATTCTGTACATTATTTTTGCATTTCCGACCCTTGATAATTGAGAGCTTTTAATCTTCAATAGCCTAGCTAGCTCTTGGGAAATCTTAATTCAGATCTTAAATCGCAGATGGTCTGAACCATTTCTATGCCTACTATTGAATAAAACATGGGTAAAATAAAACATTTTTTTTTTTGTCTTTCCACAACTGATAATCTATTTTTCTTTTTTTCAAAAAGCTGTTTTGTAGATGTCATGTTCAGTAATCTCTAAAATAAAATGTCAAACGATAAAAATTTGACCACGCATATGGAGGCAAATTAAATTCAATTATTATAAGGAACAAGGGCTGTGGATTAAGTATAATACGATTATATTACAACTACCAGTACTCAACTGTACTTATTTTGAAATTGCTTTTTTTAATCTACTAAAATTAAATATTCGTAGTAAATAATCTAAGTTTTAAAAAGAAAATTAAGAAGTATCAAATAACCATTAACAAACATAAAAAATTATTACAAAAAATTACTAAAACTGAAACATTAAATACGTCTCATGGCTACTCACCCAATTGATCATGTAGAATATTTAAAACAATAATATCTCTTTAAACTTTAAACAATTTCTGTTACATACTTTTGACTCTACGACGGGCTTTGTCCAGGAGGGGGCTGGTTTCTTATCATACGCGTGTTAGCTATTCCTCTTTATTTATATTATCCAACATAAGGGAATATAATTTTATTACAATATTTTCCAGGCTATTAGTTAATAATTTATCATTTGTATGGTGTAGCAATGCAATTTCATGGTGTCCTTCCTGTAGGCGTTGGTAGTACTGACTTGTTTTTTGTTTCAGATGTTCTTTGCATTTTATTGATAACTTTCTGATTGCTCTACCAACATTTGATTTATTGCGTTTCCCACACTCTATTTCATACACGCCCGATCTATCTTTTAACTTAATCAGGTCTTCAGTGTGGGAAATTAAAGTTGCGTACAGTTACTTTAATTTTGCAGGCTACACCAATGCCCGTTTTTTTCAAAACGGTAACAAAACAAAAAATGTTAATTTGTTGGATATATTTCTAATAAATGGGATAGTGCACCATTTTTTTTATATCCATATTATTATGTTATTACGTTCGTTATTCTTTTATACCCAATATTCCGTTTCATTATCGTTATCATGTCTATATGCTATTGCTACATAGTGTATATGTCTCATTTCTTTATCATAATCATCCATGTCTATTGGGATGTTATGAAATATATTATTGAAGAAGTTGAACATGGACATCTTGTGACTGTGATGGTGCGAAGAATTTTGCATCGCTACATCCGTCATCGTATCTTTCCTAAATATTCTAAATTCTTGTATACTTCCACTTTTATTCACTGTTAGATCTAGAAATAAAATTCTTTGTTTTTTTTTCTGTCGTAAATTTAATGTTTTTATTTATTCTGTTTAAATATTTGGATAGTTCAACCAATTCTTTATGACTCCTCATGAATCACACGCAATCATTTAACAAATGGCTAGTTGCATAAAGTGTCTAAACTAATGTTGAGAGTGTCAATATTTATTTCATCCCTATTACATTATGTAGGTTACCATTTTGAATTAGTACGTAGTATACATCCTTAGGGTATTTTTATTATTTGTTTTGTATTTAATGTGTAAATCTAGATATGTACGTATTTACGTGTGAATACCCAATGGTGCATTAGTGTGAGTATTTGTATATATACTTTAGTTTTAGTTTTCGAATAGTTTTCTAGTCTTATTTTCATCATATCATTTCATTTCATATTTTTAATTCGTGACAAATATGAGCATTTTATCCGTATAAAAATATTTTTCATTGTCTTTTCTTATTTTTAAAAAATATTTTCTTTCTTAGCACATTGCAAATTTTAGCGTGGACTGATACTGACAAAGAACCCACATTATAAGTAAATGTCTATTTTTAAGGGACATAGCCTCCAGGATAATGAATATATTATTACTATCATATAACGTAGATGGGAATATGAACGATGATGGCCTCTTACCAGAATTTACGTAGAGTTTCAGACCATACACTGTACTTATGTTCGACGTGCTTATTTTAAATGAACGGACCCTTACTCGCGTATTGTTATAATGATGTATCGATGTAAGGCAATATAACTGGGGGACCGGAAAGTAATGTCGTTTTTTTACATTAAGTTCAAACAGATAAATTTGTAAAATTAAGTTTTTGTTTATAATCAATGATGTAATAACCCTCGTTATTAACAACCTTTTGCCACCTAGTTTGCCAAATTTCAATAACGGATCGATAAAATTCATGGTTTGCGGGAAAAAATCTGGAGATGGCATTTTGGACATCATTCAAATTTTCAATTTTGTTGCCATTTGTAAAATGTTGTAGAGATCTGAATGAATCGCCACGAAGTACACTTAAGCCAGGTTCACACCCCGAAAATGGCGCTTTTGTGTGTTTGGTGGAGTATTCGCGGGGTCGTTCATTTTGTAGTGAAACCTGCACAAACTGTGAATGCAGACCTTCACTGTAAAAAATTAGATCGATTGTCAAAAGAAAAGATGTTATTCTGCAACACCATAGTCCAAGACAGCACTGCGCTAGGCAAACCCTGAGATAAGGAGGGGAGGGGAGTCCCCAGTCCAAGACCTCAGCGCTCCCACACTCCAGTCTTCCTTTCTGATTCTTTTTCTATTCTAAAAGAATATTCTTTCACGCCAAGTTGCAAATAAGTTAGTACGTGGCTCACAGCAGTATATTCCGGACCACCTGGCTCCCATATCCCTTCTGGGACCAAAGGAAGGGTACTAACCTGTCATTATGATGATCCAAAAAGAATCCACGCGGACCCATCTAGGGGTCATTAATACCTAGACAGTTTCATTGGTGCTGTTTGCTAACCATCATCTATCCAACCTCTACCTCTTAATATTAATTTTAATTTAAAATTAAATCATATGCTGGGATGGATTATATACGAGTATAACACCACACTAATGAGAACGGTTTATTCGTCACGAACATCCCGTGTTTCCATTACTCGCCTTTTTTCCCTTAGTTCCAAAGTTTAAATAAGTATATGTTCCAATTGAGTATCATATTTATGATTTATACACTTATTTATGTTTATTTAAAAATCGGTTTCCACTATTCGGTATGAAATCACCAGCCTTGAAATACAAAAGAAAGCAATTGACAGTAAATTCACTAAACAATTTTTTTTTTTTAAAAACATACTTTTGACGCAGAAAATTTGAACTTGTTGTACGGTTTATGGGAGAAAAACGGTCATGAAAAATACCGTCACCAGAAGTGGCCGGCGCTGCGCATACGATGTTGGCTGAAAAGGGGCACGTGACTAAAGTACGTAACCTATTTTACCGGGTTTCATTTGTCAGTAGGCATTCACTGGGTAAGTATCTTTTTGGTGCACTAAAATTGATTTTTTGTCAGAAAAAAATAAAAATTAAATAATTTATTATTTCAATCTGCTTACTTTTACAATATTCCTCAAATTACACAGCATATATAATTAAAAAAATAATACGAATTCTACACATATTTTTCTTTTTTCAAGTGAATTTTTGAAGCATTCCAGTTTAGTGAACATGGTTTGTTCATGGTTGCAGTACCATGAATGAAGATGGTTTTCCACTTTAGTAAAGACAACACCTTTTACTACCTCTACTAAGGATAGTAGCCAACACGAAGGGCGAAGCTTTACTCCAGTATATGTGTGGGGCGATTGTCTTTCGTAGGTCTGTCTTTACATTCTTCAGTTATAGAACAAAGCCTCTATAACCCAACAAAGATTGGCTGGGCATAAAGCTTACATAATAAGAAGTCAACATTGAAGCATTGCCGTAGGCCTTATGCTGTGGCAATTTCTGTACTTCGAGAAAACATTTGGTGACATGTTAGGGATTCAAAGATACGACAGAAATGCCGACACGAGCAAACACTTAAGACCTAGCAGGCACTACCTAGGCCTTGTCCAGGTATCAGGTACTACAACCACGGCTGAATGCTTATGCCGAATACCAACTAAGGAAAAAAACAAACCGTTTGTTTCACCCTGTATTTCAGGTAGAACCAAGAGACCCTATACAAACTGCATTTGTTGTTAAATGTTTTCAAGTCTGCTGCTGTGAGATCGTTCATTCCACGATATCAGTAAATAATATCATCGATCTGATATTTAAAGATGTATTCTGAAATACTTCGACATATGCTCATTAGTTTTTGGCCAAAATTCAACCATACGGTATAATAGCCAGTAGTTCTTTTTCTTTATATTTACGCTATTAATTTCGTTTGATTTACAGGCTTTTTGGATGGGATCTGCTATACTTATCAGGCTTAATTCCCTTATCAAAATAATGAAAAAAGTTCATGTAAACATAGGTCGGAAATCGCTTCTTTAGAGAGTTTGGTGAAATATTTCTGCTTCCTCGGTGAAATTTCTAGGACGTTTATTGGGGAGAGGTATTTGTGTTTTTTTAATGGATTTTGACCTGAAAAATCAAATAGAACAGATCTTATGGCTTTTTTTTTATATAGAAATCAGGGATAAAACGCAAAATAAGTGGATCACTTGTCTCCTGTCCTTTTAACTAAGCTACTGTACGCCAAACAATAAAAAAAACCTGAACTACATTAATCGTTGCCTGGTGAGCTGTGTTTATATACGTGAACTCAGAGATTAGGGGCATTCAACTTTTACGTTTAACAATCGGGCTAATTAAGATAAAGCAAAGAGAGGGAAAGTACTTAACTCATCAATGCCTATTACATAAATCTTTAAAATAACGGAAATGTTTATTTATAGTTAATAACAGAAGTGAAACAATCACCAATTAATCAATAACAAGATACTGTGTTCTGACGCTGTTGCTCGGTAGTGTCAAATGTTTGCGGGAATGTCCACACTCACTTGCCTGCCAGTTCTATAATAGCGATACTAAAAATCATTTAAAATAGATCTGATATTTTGAATGAGAATCAACAACATAAGGGAAAACGCTGGCCATCCCATTCGTTAAGCTATAATAAATAGAATTATGTGAAATGTCAGTCAAATATCACTGCATCTTCTCCTGACTTTAGGTCCCATGATCATCTGATGCAGGAAACATGATAAGCAAAAGTTAGGCCATATAAGACAATAGCTACAAATGTAGCCCTGTATGGGCCGGAAAAAAACTCTTAGCTGTTTAGGACCAAAACACTTAATTTAATGTATTAAATCATTTCGCTAACTGAAAAACTTTTTTAACAATTAATAAAAAAATATACAGATATAAAAAAAGAAACTATTGGAACTTGCTTGTAACCTGTAAAATATTGTCATTTCTATAGTTGGGTCTCAAAATTGTATAGTTTGCAACAACTCGATATGTTTCAAAGAAAAAAAATAACAACTCCTTTGCTGTAATTTGTTATACTTTTAAGAAATAATAACTTTCGAATTGGAACTTAAAAGTCATAAATTGTTATTGTTACCGGCCACAATTATTTACGTTTTATTTGTTCACATACTTCTCCTCATTGCATTTTAACCAAGAACAAATCCGCATATTATAAGGGATTTCGTTAACAACTTTTTAAGTTTTTAGACGGACTAAATCATTTACAACTATCCTTGAAGACATGCAGAAAGGGAGATTGAAGATGAATCATTTAGGGACAGCTGTATATATTCGGTAATTTTTATATATACATTTTTACGATATATTAAATTACGATCTACTTTATTGGACGATAAGTAATTGTGATCAATATTCTCATTCATACCATATTTACAATTCTTCATTAACTCGCTCATTCGTACAGTATTTCCAAACAGCCCAGAGACCTCCCAAATCCACGTATTTGTCACCTCCCTCGCATGCGAAAGAGGAAGCGGAGTCTTTGGAAGTCCCCAACGCCCCTCCATCAGCCTGGTCACCGGATACGAGGCAGTGGAGGCTGAACAAGAGCCACAGACAGCATGATTGCAGAAATTGGCCATTGCTAGCACTGCCACGTAGTAATAGCAGGCCACGATTTCCATAACTATTATTGAAGAAATTTGACGCAAAATAAAAATAAATGGCTTACCTTCAAGTTTGGCAAGAGAACAACTATATTGTGCACGTGTTCATATGAAAGTCAATCTGTACCCTCTCGACAACCTCATGGAACACGGCGACTCCCTTCTTAACAGCTGAACTACACCAAACCCCAGAGAGTATTTTCTTCAGGAAATGAGTTTGGCTGGTTACTCATAGTGACTAATCATCGGAACAAAAATGAACGGGTGAGCATCTTCTTCCTCCATTGCACGGGGATGAATGGTTATGAAATATAATTTAGATAGTATACAAATTATTTATCATCAAATATTTATTTATCCTGTTTGAAACAGCAATGTTATAAAATAGATTTTTGCATGATAACTCGGTAAGCACATTTCCCGACCCTTCATCCGTCAATACTTTCAGGCTCCGAAGCCAACGACCTTGCTTTGAGAATAGCAAGGGCTTACACTGCAAATGAAGATGTCATTTGCTTGGAAGAGTAACACATTTTTTTTTTTTTGTCGATTTTTATAATAAAAGCATCTCTAATAGGATTTTAATTTCGTTATTCCATCAAATAAAGGATCAACACGGACAACTGACATAAGTTCAAATCTTAATTTGTTTAATTAACTTTATGTGAAGTTTTGTCTGTATGTTTAGAACGGTCACCATATCATATTATTTACTCGTATTTACTGATCAGTGAGCATCGTTGCAATTACTAGATCATAGGCTTTGAATTTCTATTTTTGTAAAAATTAATTATATTCTTCAATAACTAGAATTTTGTTTTAGCAAATAATAATTAATTTAAAACTACCGATGGTTTCACACACACGAGAATGCTGCACATTTCTCAAGGATGTGCGGCGAACTTTAGTGCGAAATGGACATAAGGCCATTTTGAAAAGAGCCCAATTAGTTTTATACAACCATAGATTATTTTAAAGGAAAAACCTAATTTGACATACGATACCTTTTGAACCGAAAAATAAGTTGTCATTTTCTAATTGACAGCGTTTAAAAGTTTTCAATTTTGAGGGAACCCGCAGTCATTGAGGTTGTCGAGAGGGCACTTAAGAAATACGCCGGCTTTCAATTAACTGAACTGAACAAAATGAAATATTGTTGTTTGATATATTTATACTAGCTATATCAGTAATAATAGGGAAAAAAATAGACACGTGGAAGAGGAACAATATTTATCGAGTGCATCAGCACTTTTGCACATTACACAAGATATCATCATTACTTGAATATTTCACATATATTTCTGTCAATTACGCAGTTCGATTCGTTAGCTAATTTTTTTTCAAAACCAGGATGTTTTCTCTCCGATTGTTTAAGTACTTTGCATACATTTTTACGCATTTTATTACTGACAACCGCGTAAAAAACAATGTCCTGTCGTTAATTGATTTCTACTTTTCAAAATTTAAGTTCGTAAATCGTTATAGAAGTTTATAATATTTGAGTTAAATCGAATATATTGTTTGCAATCTAACAAACTAAATTGTAACAGTTATTAAATGAGAAACCTTAGGACTGAATATTCTGTCCGTGTATTTCCAGCTAGCTATTTATATGGCTTAAATTTCCACTGCGAAGTTTTAAAAGAAAATTACTTCTAATCACGAACGAATATTCATTATTCCTTTATCGGAAGGTGATTATAGTATTATTAGACCGTCCCCGTAGATAAGTGGTTAGGCAAGCTGATTTTAAACTGCGGAGATTCCAGGTTCGACTTCCGGCTCACTCAAAAATGTTTCCTTTTTGGGAAATAGGTATGTTCGGGCTTAATTCAGCATCCTGAGGATTAATGACTGGCTGCTACTGGAATAAAGAAGTGGCGAATCTGGTTAAGAAACCCGCATTCAAGGTCGAGAGGATACGCCTAGAACCTCCTGCCAACTACGTCGGCCCTAATCAATCATGTTGTATCATAGATTACACTATATTCAATGATTATATTATTAAACTGTTTTCCAAATTAATACTAATCCAGCGTATAGGAATGACATAAAAATAATAACTTAACAGTTAGACTAAAGATATAATGAAGAAACCCTGTTAGTTTCTTGACATACCATTCATACAGTAAAACTATCAAATTCTTTTCACCACTTCAGACCACTGTGGCGTCAAGTAATTGTTTTGTCAATGTCCAATGGTCGGTAAACACTTGATTATAATTGATTTGACGTTAGTGTACAACATTTATGTCATAGGTTCATCTTGAAATACATATTATCATCTGTCCATTTATTATTACATCGGTCGTGAATAACAATTGATCTTCACTCTGAAATTAACCACCATTTCGTCCATGGATCACTTACCTCCTCACTTTTTTGATTACTTAAATGATTTTTACCAAATTTCTTTTTTTTTCCATCGATCATAAACTGAGTTTTACTATAATCTTTCATAAATATATATATATATATATATTAATTTTTTTTCCATCGATCATAAACTGAGTTTTACTATAATCTTTCATTAATATATATATATATATATATAAGTTAAGCTCCGGGCAGCATCAGTACTCAACCTTAATCCCCGAACGTCGGGATGTAAACATCCCGAATGTAAATATACAGGGTTATAGACTCGAAATAAACAGTCTAGTTCTAACTTTCAAGCGTGTTGTTTCTCTGTACCTTTTTTCCCTTTGTTTTGTTAATTCTAAAGCCGGTAAGCATTAACTGGTGCCGAAACCCGTGAACTCGTGGTGTGGAAAGAAAAGTAAGCGACGTCTGTTCGATTTTTTTTTTTTTCCTTTTTGCCGTGTTAAATAAAAAATTGAAGAAAGAATGGCGGAAGGAGGCGTGCTACGACCACCTGTTCTGAACGTAGCGGATGGCGCGGAACATGTAGCAACGAGAAGGGTGGGCATTTTGCCAGAAGCTCATGCTACCGCTCTTGCGTTGATGAGAGTGAAAGCAATGAACACTCAAGATCTGAGAAATGCAATTTCAGAGCTGGAATGGTTCACTGGCGAATTAGGAGAACTCAACCACTTTCTGAAGGGAGGAGATCGCCTCACTGCCTTAATTCTAGCAAAATCGGAGGAAAATCTTCTGGACCCCAGGGATGCAGAGTCACTAAGAGCGGCCCTGATATGTCGGGTCAAGAGAAGGATTCTCAACCAGATCCAAGCGGATGAGGAGACGTCGTGGGAAACGGTGAAGATGCGGCTAAAGAAAGCATATGGAGGGGGGCGATGGACGCCTGAAGAAGATATTTTCCAGATGTTCCGGGAAACAAAATCATCAAGGCAGAGTAGCGGCCAATATGCCGCAGTTCTTCTAACCCGTTATAATCAAATAATGGAGAAAATGAGAGAGACAATGAGCATCGAAGAGGTAGAGGGCAGAATGGGATTTCTGTCTACTATACTAAAGGTGCAGTTGGCGAAGGAAACAGGGAGAAAAGAGGTATTCCCTAATGAGCGCTCATTCCTCGAATGTGCCCAAGTCATGATTGACACCAGCGCCAGGGAGGAGGAATCGAGGATACATGAGGATGAGGGAGAATGGAGCCGGATAGTGTACAGAAGAACCAGGGTCCCTAAATCAAATTGGAAAAAAGTCGAAACACCAACCGGTAGGGACAGGGGAGCGGCAGGCGAAAGGAGGTTCAAGGCGGCGAGACCCAGGTACGGACCCCGCAGAGAAGAGAGAAAATTCCATGGGTGCGGGAAGACGAGTCATTTAGTGGCACAGTGCCCCCGCACAAAATGTTTCGAGTGCAGTGAGGAGGGGCATATCGCTAGGCATTGCCCTTACGTGTATCGGAGGAGAGATGTTCATAGGGCAGAACCCATGGAAGTGAATACGCAAACGATGCGGGAAAGAAGAAATATATCACCCAGGGGTAATGAATCTTCAGCTGAGGAATCTTCAGGAGCGTCAGGAACGTCGGAAACGGAAGAAGAGCCGGCTCGCGACAGGAGCCGAGAGCATGAGCGAAAGAAGACTACTTCGAGAAGATGGGAGCGGCGTGTGGCAGCCTGAGGAGGGTGGCAGCAGAGTGGCGACCGCACCCTAAAGTGTAATACAGTGAGAGGGATACTGTGCGAGTTGCCAATAATCAGAGTCGAGGGGGGAGAGAGGTGCTTGGTGGATACAGGAAGCACCAATACCATAATGTCACGCGGTGCGTTGGAGCGGCTGTATGGCAGAGAGAGGGCACTCCAGGTCAAGGTATGTAAGTGCAAGTTAATTACCCTGGGCGGGCCCTGTAAAGTGGTGGGAGAGGCGGTCGTGAATTTAGAGAAATGGGCGAAAAAAAAGGGCGATATTAACGTACATATTGTGGAGTACATGCCGCGCGAGTATGAAATAATAGTGGGGTGTGACTTATTGGGTCGGGTAGGCGCGCTTGTAGAGAACAAGGGAAAGGAGTGGCGGATCAAGTTGGGGGGGGGGTTACTTATCAATGTCAAGGGACCGTAAGAGGTGGGAGTGCGCGGATAGGGGCAGTCAAGAAAGTTGTGGACTGGAGGGAAAGCTTACGTAGGGAGTTCGGAGATATTTTTTACGTGGAGGGTGATATGCTTGGGGCAACGGGGAAGACAGTACATGAAATCCCATTAAAATCTGACCAAATAACGTACGTGAAGGAGAGACGATATCCGCAGGCACTCCGCCAACATATCCGGACAGAAATCGACAGCTTAAGACGACAGGGTATAATCGTTGATAGCACATCCCCTTATAATAGTCCTCTGTGGGCAGTACGAAAGAAGAGTAAACCGGGAGAGGAGGGGGAGAGATATAGAGTCGTCGTCGATTTTAGAAAATTAAATGAAAACACAACGGATGAGAAGTATCCGATTCCCCGTTTTGAGGACATTCTCGACAGACTGAATGGAGCCACAATCTTTAGCACTTTGGATTTGAAAGCAGGGTACCATCAAATCAAAATGAGCGCTACCGATCAACACAAAACAGCGTTTACTTTCGAGAGGGGGCACTATGAGTTCACTCGGATGCCATTTGGTTTGAAGAACGCTCCGATTACTTTCCAGAGATTGATGGACGAAATCCTGAGGGGGATAGACGAGGCGGTATGCCAGATTTATATGGACGATCTGTTGATCTTCAGCCGAACAGAATCCGAACACATCGAAGATCTCCGGAGGGTATTTCGACGTTTGCGTGAATTCGGGTTAAAATTGTCGATGGAAAAATCATCGCTGGGAGAGGATCGGATCAACTTCTTAGGGCATACCATCTCGAGGGAGGGAGTCCAGCCGGATTCTGCAAAAGTCGACGCAATTCGAAAGATAGCGGTGCCGAAAGACGTCAAGGGCATTCGGCGACTTTTAGGTACGCTAAATTACTATCGGCGTTTTGTGCCAGACATGGCAGAGTATCTCGTACCCATCAGTAACCTGCTGCGGAAGGGGGCGCGGATAGCGATTACACCTATTATGGAGCAAAACCTTCGAAAATGCATGGCTCGACTGCAAGAGGAACCAATCCTGGCGTTTCCCGATTTTGAGAAGCTATTTACTATCACCACCGACGCAAGTGAGTATGCATTGGGAGCGGTGCTGTCGCAGGAGGGAGATGGGGGGGAACGACCAGTGGCGTACGCGAGTCGAAGACTGACCGACACGGAAGCGCGGTACAGTGCCCTCGAGCGTGAACTTCTTGGCATCATATGGGCTATTGACCATTTTCGTCCATACGTCTTCGGGCGGAGATTCAGAGTACATACGGACCACAGACCTCTTCAATGGGTGGGGAAGCTTAAGGAATCATCAGCCAGGGTGACACGCTGGAAGGAGTTTTTGTCCCAATACAACCTGGAAATTGTATACAAACCAGGGAAGGACAATGTAGTGGCGGACTGGCTATCTCAAGCGATTACCGTAAATGCAGTCGAGGAAGGGGAAACGTCCGGGGATCACAGACAATTTATCCAGGAATGGGCGCCCGGGGAAGATGGAAGTCGCGGTACGCGGGACGATAGTGATGGGAGCGAACACCAAGAAGCGGAAGAATCTGCCGGAGAACGTCCGGTGGAAATGGAGACGATCGAGGGTATGATTAACGATAAACGGCGACAAATTATTTGGAAGACGCAAACAACCGGCCTGATGCGAGCTACTCATGAAAACTATGGCAAGAATAGTATTACGACAATCTGGTCCCAACCGGGTGTCAAGGGTGACCAAATTTGCCAGGCATTGAAAGATGCATCCAGACCAGGGAAGACCTACCATCTATTTGTCGGCAACGCGACAGTGTGGGATCTGATCAAGAAATTATGGAGAACAGAACAACTGGGTATTGATCGATCGTTTGTTCGTTGTCTGTCTATGGTCCAGACACTGCGTGATGAGGAACGGCAGCGGGAAGTAACGCTTGCCTACCATCAAGGGAAGACGAACCACCGCGGTGCGCCGGAGACTTTGCAAGCATTACAGCGACGGTACTTCTGGTGGGATATGAAAAAGACGATCCAAGAGATTTTAGGAACGTGCGATATATGTCTTAAGACTAAATATGATCGACACCCACCACAGGGACAACAGGAGGAAACACCCACAGCAGAGACGCCACTGAGTGAACTACAGATTGACACGTTCACTTGGAAGGGGTATAAGTGGGTTACGACAATAGATACCTTCAGTAAGGTAGCTATGGCGTACGCCGTAAAAGACAAATCATCCAACGCCGTCTTACAGGCATTACGAACGTGGTTCCAGTTTTATGGGGTACCGGACCGAATCTCGTCTGATGGGGGTAGGGAGTTCGATAATGCAAACGTTCGGACGGAGATGAAAAATCTTGATATCGTGTGGCATCTCAACACCCCAGGACATCCTAAGAGTCGCGGAGGCATCGAAAGGTTGCACAGTACCTTGAGTGACCACCTGCGGGTGTATCAGGTAGAAAAGGGTCTGCCGGCGAACGAGGCGATGCCGAAGGCAGTGGCGGCATACAATCATTCCATCCACTCCACCACGGGGTTTACGCCGTTCGAGATCCTCTTCGGACTGCGCGCGAGGCGCCGGAACGGGACAGAGACGGTGGCGGACGAGGGAATGGCGGAGCAAATGTTAAGTGCTCACTTAGAGCTCGGAAAACTTTGGGGCAAAGTTCGTGACAAAATCGTGAGGGAGAAGGTCAAGAGAGTTTCTCGGGTAAACCTCAAAGTCCGGGGTCGAATAGGGGACCTTAAAATTGGGACGATTGTATATCGTAAAATTGGCTCTAATCGGAGCAAAGAGTCGATCAGATACGAGGGTCCATTCAAGGTGGTGGTGATCAGGGAGCATAACATCGTCACCATCGAGAGTACAAGACCTCCGACGAAACGGAGGACCGTCCACGTCGAACAGTTAAAACTTCCACCAGGGGGGAAGGGTGCTGGCCATGAGTGAGTTGGAGTGTCCTCGCTTCTGCACGTAGCCAAATTTGGTATAGTATACATACGTACACTTTGTACCATTTGTAGAAGTATTTTTTTTTTTTGTTGTTTTTTTAGAATGTACACAGGCTGTGTAGAAATATCGACTTTGCGTAGCGTGTAAGATGCCATTGTTTT
Source organism: Acanthosoma haemorrhoidale (assembly GCA_930367205.1). Lineage (NCBI taxonomy): Eukaryota > Metazoa > Arthropoda > Insecta > Hemiptera > Acanthosomatidae > Acanthosoma > Acanthosoma haemorrhoidale. Next base: position 25,872,854 of record OV884014.1, read on the forward strand.
CTGTGAGTAATGAGCCATGTAATTTTTTTTTGTTTTTTTTTTATTTTGTCACTAGTGGCTGCAGTGTTAGAAGCAGCGTTTTATTTGGACTATAAGTGTCTTATAAATACGACCGAATGTAAGGGATTACAGGTTGTGTACTGTTTGGGCTGGCCTTCGCTCCCTTAGTACGATTAGGAGAGTGATCGTAATATCGCCTAAGTCATCCTCAATTTAGACTTAGACTTCATAGTTTACGAGGAGATGTGCGTAAACTGGCAGGGGGGAGTTAAGCTCCGGGCGGCATCAGTACTCAACCTTAATCCCCGAACGTCGGGATGTAAACATCCCGAATGTAAATATACAGGGTTATAGACTCGAAATAAACAGTCTAGTTCTAACTTTCAAGCGTGTTGTTTCTCTGTACCTTTTTTCCCTTTGTTTTGTTAATTCTAAAGCCGGTAAGCATTAACTTATATATATATATATATAAATGAAATCAAGGATAAATTTAATCTTTTTACTTTTGTGACCCTTTATTTAATATATACAGGTGAGTTACAGATTCCACAATATGGAATCTTTATATAAATGCACACTATACTAATTATATGTACTGTGGGGTAGCTGTTTTATATAATGTGTTAGATTTAAAGAATTTTTCTATGGTAGGCTGACGTACAGAATTCTAAGCGTGTGAACAGATAGAATATTAAGACATTTAAATTGAAGAAAAAATATTGAGAGATAAATATAAAAATATTGTGTGTTTATCAAAAACTAATTCAATGAGTGTGAAAAAACTACCTGGGACTATTGATAGAAAATACATCACTTCGTTTGTTAAACTGTCTGGATCACTGAATATTCCCAATTCAAGAAAAAATGATCAAGACAACTGTGATAGTTTCACAATTTAGGGCCTCATTAAAGCCACGAATAGGATGTCATTGACAGTTTTAATCACTGTATGTAATAATAGTAAAATTAATTAAGCACCAACTCAAAATACATATCAAGTAGCAATATTTGACAAGACACATCAGATTGAAAATATTAAACAGGACTTTGCACTGATAAACCATAACTACCTCCAGCAATAACTAATTCCCAGAGAAGTACACTGGCTTAGTAATAGGAATTTTTTTAATCAATAAGATGGTTTCCTGTTCTGGAAATATTTTAATCAACATTTTAATGGTTGTCATTTTTTAATTGGAACGACACAAAATGTAAGTAAAATATCTTTTTTAAAGAAAATAAATTTTATTAGCAAAATTGTCACTTAGTATGATTGTGTATATATTGCCTGAAGATGGACTGATGATAGTACGAAACCTCACTAGCAATTAATGCATAAAATACAATGATGTCTTGGACGATTTTCCCAAACAAAATACATGTTATTAATAAGGACATCTAGATCTTTAATTTATTACTTAATTAATAGAAACAAATTTTGTTTTAACATCTCATTCTCATGTTTTGTAAGGATGGCTAGATTTTTCATGTTTCCTTCTACTAGAGGAAGCTCTATGTAAAATTTCATGCCTCTAGCAAGAACAGATGATTCACGACACCAGAAGACACATGTACATGTATATGAAAATATAAGGGTTTCAGTTTTTGAAAATAACCAGAACATATTATACTATAAAAACATAATTTTTATTGTTGACTCTCAAAACTTTATTTTTTAAATGTCTTTAAAATTAACTAGCCTTACTGGCTCTAATTCTGAGGTAAAATATCAGGACTTTGATAGTTCAGGATTAAAGGATGGAACTTGAGAAATAATAGAAGCAGAACTCGCCCGACTTTTAATTTTTGTAATCATACTTCTCATCATTGAATTTAACCAAAGTTGAGCAGAATAACATTAAAAGTTCAGCTCAAATTAAAATAATTTTTACACCCCTATCCTAGAAATAACAGACACCCTCTCCCTTCAGGCTCAGCAGAAAAAGCATTACAATTGAGTGATCTATGATGGATGTTTGTTCCCAGATTCGTATAATCCAATTATTGTGTATTTGGCAATATCCAATAGCTATTGATTTATTTATCAACTGAATCAATTTTACTAGATGTGGAAGAAGGGGCTAGTAAAATTACGTCGCCGAACTTCTGTCCCTTGCAAATTACCGGCTGTGAAATTCAGAAAAAAAGTACAAGAATGGATGCCTGCATTTTCCCAGAAAACCAACAAAAAACAAGATTGTTTACACAAAATATAATTGAGGAAAGATTATACAAAAAAAAAAACTAAAATTATAAACTGGCAATACATATGTAATAATCGTATATATATAAACAAAAAAAAAGTAATGTTAGTAACGGGGTTATTAATCTAAAAATAAAATGAAAGAAACATAGATAACAAAAATATAAATGTCTTTACGCTTTAGTATAAATAAAAATTAATTAAATCCTATATTTACTAAATTTAACAGTGTCAATCACCAAAAGTCAATAATATTCTATTCTTTGCAAGTGAAAGGATGATGTGAGCTGAATCTGGAGATAATTGGTGTGTGTACTATCAAAATAACCGCTTACCGGAGATCCCAAAGTGGAGAAGAAAAATTCTTCTCGAGGTTCACTCTCCAAACAATGGGGAGCGTGGGTGGGTGGTGGATGTCCGGTGTACAGTCAGCGATGAAGAAGTAGGGTGAATCTGGGGTCAACATCAATCAACAAATTTCCAAGCGTCCTTCTTCGTTCACAACTTTCAGGGAACTGAGCCAGTAATTAGATGACGATCGGAGTTGATCCGCCATGCCAAAACAATTGCCGATCGCATTAGAGGTCACCTTATCACTTGCTTAGACGTAAACACCTTTAATTCCTAATTATACTTATCAATACAATAAAATATTACAATCTTGTTTTTTTTTTCTTTTAACAAATAAAATAAAATTAATCGTTATAATTACGTGAGAAAAAAAAAATAAATAAATAAAAAAAATAGTTGGGACCCAACATACCGCCCACCAAATTTGCGTAGAAAATTTCCAGGTAGATTAACACACTACGGAGGTAACAATGGAGCTAGGCGCGAAACGGGACGGGTATACTCGTTTGTAGAGGTTTTCACCTTTACTACCCTGACAATCCCGTCTTGTCCAGGAAAAACTTCTTTAATGCGCCCTACAGGCGAACTGAGGGGAGGTACATTAGGGTCAATAAGAAGCACAAGTGTGCCGATATTTACATTTGCCGATTCAGTAGTCCATTTGCTACGTTGTTGTAGGCAATGTAGGTAGTCCCGTCGCCATTGTTTCCAAATATTGCCTATGCATCGATGAATGAGATTCCATCTCGAGATTGGATGGCGCGATGGCTCGATTGACTCTGGTTCTGGCAGAGCAATTAGAGGGGCACCAATCAGGAAGTGACCCGGCGTCAAGACATCCAAGTCTTCTGGTGATGATGACATAGGATGCATGGGTCGAGAATTCAAAATCGCTTCTATGCGATTTGCAATGGTGGAGAGTTCTTCAAATGTAAGGGGTTGGCAATCCATTACTCTCCTAAGGTGGTACTTAAACGACTTCACACCAGCCTCCCACAAACCACCGAAATGAGGTGCGAATGGAGGGATAAAACTCCATTTCATTTCTCGATTGACGAAGTAGTTTTCGATGTCCTTTTTCAGGGAGTAGGTATTCCACCAGGAGTATAGCTCTTTTAAATGTCGTGACGCTCCTACAAAATTTGTTCCATTATCGGAGAACATTCTGCTGGGTAGTCCTCGTCGAGCTATAAATCTGTCTAAACAGGCTAAGAAGGCTACTGTTGTCAATTGCGACACGATCTCAATGTGCAACGCCTTTGTGCTCATGCACACAAATAAGCAGGCATACGCTTTGCCAAGGGCAGCCTTACGGCGAGAGGATTCACGGATTGAGAATGGACCAGCGAAATCAATCCCGACATTGATAAAGGGTCGGCCTTGCTCGAATCTTGACATTGGCAAATTTCCCATGTAAGGTGTATAAGGTCTTACTTTTAGGCGATGGCATTTCAAACATCGGTGAATTCGAGTGCGTATCAGACGTCTTGCTGAAATAATCCAATAATGATGACGTAGTATTGAATGGAGGAGCTGATGTCCTGCATGTAAATAAACAATATGGTAGTGGTCGACAAGTAGTTCCACAAAATGTGATTTAGAGGGTAACAACACGGGATGTTTAGCATCATAATTTATAGGGGCATTACTGAGGCGACCGCCCACCCTGTACACTCCACGAGAATCGATAAAAACGGATAATGATTTTAGCGATGTTATAAGAGAAGGTTTGGAGCTTACAGAGGGGAAATGATGTCTTTGAACTATTTTCACCAAGGTGTGAGTAGCTTGACGAAGTTCCTCTAAGCTTAATTGACCTTTTATCTTGGTTGAATGAGGGTGAGAATTTACGATAAAGCGTTGGACATATGCAAGTACCCTAATTAATTTGGAATAGGATGAGAATTTTTCAATAACTTCAAATAAAGACGATGCATTGGTTGTGGTAGCCAAGATAGTACAAACTGGTTTTGTCTCAGGTAAGTCTGAACAATTCGATGATTTTGTTGGCTTAGTTAATGGCCATTCCGACAATGGTTTCTTCATCCAGTCAGGTCTCTTCCACCAAACTGAATGATTGACCAAGTCTGATGGAGAAGTTCCCCGAGACGCAATGTCAGCGGCATTATCTTCTGAACGAATGTGATGCCAATTAGGGAGAAAGGAGTTATCTAAAATTTTCACTATTCGATTGGCCACGAATGTTTTCAGTTGATGGACAGGTGTATTTAACCACGATAAAACGGTGGAAGAATCAGACAACAAGAAAATAGAGGTTGGTTTTAATCGTTGTATAATGAGTTGAACAGATCGCAAAAGATTGACAAGAAGTAGAGCAGCGCATAGTTCAAGCCTTGGAATTGAGAGGGTTTTTAATGGAGCTAATCGGGTTTTAGCGATCATCAGATGGGAGTCTACCCTTTATAATTGATCCTGAGAACGAAGATAGAGAACTGCCGCATAACCTAAAGAAGATGCGTCAGCGAATCCCACAACAGACATCTCTGCTGGGGAGTGTGGTTTAAGACCACGGGGAATCTTAATAGCTTCTAATTGCGCCAGATCTTTAAAGAGTATTTCCCAGGACTTGGAAATAGCAGGTGGAATCGGGTCATCCCAATCGAGTTTTAAGTTGAGAGGTTGCGTTTTAAAGGGTAAACGGACCATGTATCTACCGGAGGGTGTTCGAGAGTGCGTCGTTTTAAAATGATCCTCACTTTTTATATCAAGTGGATTGCTTCTCGGAAGATCATTTATTTCCTCGACTTCCCAAAAACGAGTCATCGCCTGAGTTAACTCCTGAAGTTCAGATGAAGGTGTAGAATTAGCGAGCAAGGTAGTGCTGCAGAGAAATCGATTTGCCGTTGTAATGGGTCCTAATAAAATCCAACCAAGTGTGGTTTTTATGGCATTGGGAAATCCATGAGCTGATTTTACTACCTCTCCTTCCAAGATTTCCCCAAATAGATCAGCACCAACAAGAAATTCTATGGGCCCTGGCTGATTGAACATTGGATCTGCAAGATCTAAATGTTGATAATGTTGGACTACCGTATCCATGATGATTTCGCAGGGCATTTCGTTGCTAATACAATCAATCACAATTGCGTATGTGTGATGCGCTGGCGATTCTACCTTATTGGAAGAAATACTGCAATAAACTTGGTGCTTACAACCAGAAATAGGATGGCTCCCAAAACCAACCAAATTATGATCATTTGGAATAAGTTGCAAACGTAATCGCCTTGCACATTGCGAGGTGATAAAGGAGCGTTGAGACCCACTATCAATTAGAGCTCGCACCAACTGGTAACAACCAAAGGAGTCTTTAATCTTAAATAGAGCCGTGCCCAAAAGAACATTTATTCGTTCTGTCGAAGCCGACGACAACACGGATGTTTGTACGGCTGGGGGGTTGGGACTATTGGTTGTTATTTGTGAAGACTCGGAGTGTGTGGGTATATTGTGAGATTTCCTTGTAGAGTTTTCAGACGAATGAGTTCGCAGTGATGAGTGTACACTAGAAACGGAATGACCTTGATTACGATTTGATATGGAGCGGGTGTCAGAACCTTTCGAAAAATGTAAAAGAGAATGGTGCCGTAAATGACACTGCTTGCAACAATGGGTAGAGGGGCATTTCGAAGCTGAATGACCTGAAGCAAAACAGTTGAGGCAACGGTTTAACAATTTGATTTTTTCAAATCTTTGTCTGGGAACGAGTGATCGAAACTTAGGACAATCATAAATTCTATGATTCTCCATACAGACGGGGCATTTAAATTGTTCGGTGACTGCTCCGGAAGACATCAACACCTTTTTTGCCTGGTGAGTATATTTATAGTCAGTGTTAGCTGGAGTGGCCTTTTGATTTGACGTCATAGTATTGGCTTGAAGCTGAATGATTAATTGGTGGATAAAATCCGAAAATTCCTTCCAAGTCGGAGTTTCGGATCTGGAACCAAATTCGTTTTCGAAACGCTCTCGAGTTTTGGCATCTAACAGCCTGACGGCAAACGTGTACAATATAAAGCCTGCGGGATCAGCTAAGTTCAATCTATTAAAGGCTGCAGCGCTTTCAAGAATTACTGACGAAAAGTGATCAAGAGTTGCGAGGGAACATTTTTGAAGTGGTGGAAAATTGAATATATTCATCAGATGGTGGGTGGCTTGTAATCGTTGGCTGTCATACCTTTTAGTTAAAGCTGCCCAAGCTTGATCGTAGCCGTCGAGAGTGACATTGATAGCCGTGATAATTTGAGCCGCTCCACCTTTTAGGGAGGACTTCAAATAATGGAATTTTTGAATGGGATTCAAGTCTGTATTATCATGAATCATGGAAGAAAAGGTATCCTTAAACGAAGGCCAATCTGAAATATTGCCTGAAAAAGTAGGAATATTAATTGTGGGAAGGCGTAATTGCAAATATTCTTCGCCTCTTTCAACCAGTGATCTATTTCCAGTGGATTCAGATTCCTTAGGGGCAATAGAAAAACCCAATGCTATCGCTTCGTAATAGCTGGCACGGACTTCTTTATAAACCAGTTCGTATTCTGTTAAGGGCCTCTTTAACCTTTTTACTACCCTTCTCAAGTTCAAATAACACGCTGAAAACTTCTCATAAGCACTGTCTAGTCGAGAAATGCGAGCAGCGAAGATTTGTTGTTTGGTTGAGTCAGTTCCCATTGATAACCCAACGGTCTTAGTTTCATTAATATCATCAGCTAAGTCCCTGAATTCATCGCTAAGAGCATCCATTTGCTCTTCCGAATCATCCTGGTTAACTTTAGGAGGCATGCTGATGGCAGAATTTATCAATAAACAAATAAAATACCAATTAAAATAAACAAATCTTGTGAGTGGGAAGATGATTATATAAAAGGATCAAGACGGAATGTTGTAAATACAATTACTTTTTTCTGAATCACAATATCCGAACACGGAGGACCAAAAGATATGGAAAAAGGGGCTAGTAAAATTACGTCGCCAAACTTCTGTCCCTTGCAAATTACCGGCTGTGAAATTCAGAAAAAAAGTACAAGAATGGATGCCTGCATTTTCCCAGAAAACCAACAAAAAACAAGATTGTTTACACAAAATATAATTAAGGAAAGATTATACAAAAAAAAAAACTAAAATTATAAACTGGCAATACATATGTAATAATCGTATATATATAAACAAAAAAAAAGTAATGTTAGTAACGGGGTTATTAATCTAAAAATAAAATGAAAGAAACATAGATAACAAAAATATAAATGTCTTTACGCTTTAGTATAAATAAAAATTAATTAAATCCTATATTTACTAAATTTAACAGTGTCAATCACCAAAAGTCAATAATATTCTATTCTTTGCAAGTGAAAGGATGATGTGAGCTGAATCTGGAGATAATTGGTGTGTGTACTATCAAAATAACCGCTTACCGGAGATCCCAAAGTGGAGAAGAAAAATTCTTCTCGAGGTTCACTCTCCAAACAATGGGGAGCGTGGGTGGGTGGTGGATGTCCGGTGTACAGTCAGCGATGAAGAAGTAGGGTGAATCTGGGGTCAACATCAATCAACAAATTTCCAAGCGTCCTTCTTCGTTCACAACTTTCAGGGAACTGAGCCAGTAATTAGATGACGATCGGAGTTGATCCGCCATGCCAAAACAATTGCCGATCGCATTAGAGGTCACCTTATCACTTGCTTAGACGTAAACACCTTTAATTCCTAATTATACTTATCAATACAATAAAATATTACAATCTTGTTTTTTTTTTCTTTTAACAAATAAAATAAAATTAATCGTTATAATTACGTGAGAAAAAAAAAAAAAATAAATAAAAAAAATAGTTGGGACCCAACATACCGCCCACCAAATTTGCGTAGAAAATTTCCAGGTAGATTAACACACTACGGAGGTAACAATGGAGCTAGGCGCGAAACGGGACGGGTATACTCGTTTGTAGAGGTTTTCACCTTTACTACCCTGACAATCCCGTCTTGTCCAGGAAAAACTTCTTTAATGCGCCCTACAGGCCAACTGAGGGGAGGTACATTAGGGTCAATAAGAAGCACAAGTGTGCCGATATTTACATTTGCCGATTCAGTAGTCCATTTGCTACGTTGTTGTAGGCAATGTAGGTAGTCCCGTCGCCATTGTTTCCAAATATTGCCTATGCATCGATGAATGAGATTCCATCTCGAGATTGGATGGCGCGATGGCTCGATTGACTCTGGTTCTGGCAGAGCAATTAGAGGGGCACCAATCAGGAAGTGACCCGGCGTCAAGACATCCAAGTCTTCTGGTGATGATGACATAGGATGCATGGGTCGAGAATTCAAAATCGCTTCTATGCGATTTGCAATGGTGGAGAGTTCTTCAAATGTAAGGGGTTGGCAATCCATTACTCTCCTAAGGTGGTACTTAAACGACTTCACACCAGCCTCCCACAAACCACCGAAATGAGGTGCGAATGGAGGGATAAAACTCCATTTCATTTCTCGATTGACGAAGTAGTTTTCGATGTCCTTTTTCAGGGAGTAGGTATTCCACCAGGAGTATAGCTCTTTTAAATGTCGTGACGCTCCTACAAAATTTGTTCCATTATCGGAGAACATTCTGCTGGGTAGTCCTCGTCGAGCTATAAATCTGTCTAAACAGGCTAAGAAGGCTACTGTTGTCAATTGCGACACGATCTCAATGTGCAACGCCTTTGTGCTCATGCACACAAATAAGCAGGCATACGCTTTGCCAAGGGCAGCCTTACGGCGAGAGGATTCACGGATTGAGAATGGACCAGCGAAATCAATCCCGACATTGATAAAGGGTCGGCCTTGCTCGAATCTTGACATTGGCAAATTTCCCATGTAAGGTGTATAAGGTCTTACTTTTAGGCGATGGCATTTCAAACATCGGTGAATTCGAGTGCGTATCAGACGTCTTGCTGAAATAATCCAATAATGATGACGTAGTATTGAATGGAGGAGCTGATGTCCTGCATGTAAATAAACAATATGGTAGTGGTCGACAAGTAGTTCCACAAAATGTGATTTAGAGGGTAACAACACGGGATGTTTAGCATCATAATTTATAGGGGCATTACTGAGGCGACCGCCCACCCTGTACACTCCACGAGAATCGATAAAAACGGATAATGATTTTAGCGATGTTATAAGAGAAGGTTTGGAGCTTACAGAGGGGAAATGATGTCTTTGAACTATTTTCACCAAGGTGTGAGTAGCTTGACGAAGTTCCTCTAAGCTTAATTGACCTTTTATCTTGGTTGAATGAGGGTGAGAATTTACGATAAAGCGTTGGACATATGCAAGTACCCTAATTAATTTGGAATAGGATGAGAATTTTTCAATAACTTCAAATAAAGACGATGCATTGGTTGTGGTAGCCAAGATAGTACAAACTGGTTTTGTCTCAGGTAAGTCTGAACAATTCGATGATTTTGTTGGCTTAGTTAATGGCCATTCCGACAATGGTTTCTTCATCCAGTCAGGTCTCTTCCACCAAACTGAATGATTGACCAAGTCTGATGGAGAAGTTCCCCGAGACGCAATGTCAGCGGCATTATCTTCTGAACGAATGTGATGCCAATTAGGGAGAAAGGAGTTATCTAAAATTTTCACTATTCGATTGGCCACGAATGTTTTCAGTTGATGGACAGGTGTATTTAACCACGATAAAACGGTGGAAGAATCAGACAACAAGAAAATAGAGGTTGGTTTTAATCGTTGTATAATGAGTTGAACAGATCGCAAAAGATTGACAAGAAGTAGAGCAGCGCATAGTTCAAGCCTTGGAATTGAGAGGGTTTTTAATGGAGCTAATCGGGTTTTAGCGATCATCAGATGGGAGTCTACCCTTTATAATTGATCCTGAGAACGAAGATAGAGAACTGCCGCATAACCTAAAGAAGATGCGTCAGCGAATCCCACAACAGACATCTCTGCTGGGGAGTGTGGTTTAAGACCACGGGGAATCTTAATAGCTTCTAATTGCGCCAGATCTTTAAAGAGTATTTCCCAGGACTTGGAAATAGCAGGTGGAATCGGGTCATCCCAATCGAGTTTTAAGTTGAGAGGTTGCGTTTTAAAGGGTAAACGGACCATGTATCTACCGGAGGGTGTTCGAGAGTGCGTCGTTTTAAAATGATCCTCACTTTTTATATCAAGTGGATTGCTTCTCGGAAGATCATTTATTTCCTCGACTTCCCAAAAACGAGTCATCGCCTGAGTTAACTCCTGAAGTTCAGATGAAGGTGTAGAATTAGCGAGCAAGGTAGTGCTGCAGAGAAATCGATTTGCCGTTGTAATGGGTCCTAATAAAATCCAACCAAGTGTGGTTTTTATGGCATTGGGAAATCCATGAGCTGATTTTACTACCTCTCCTTCCAAGATTTCCCCAAATAGATCAGCACCAACAAGAAATTCTATGGGCCCTGGCTGATTGAACATTGGATCTGCAAGATCTAAATGTTGATAATGTTGGACTACCGTATCCATGATGATTTCGCAGGGCATTTCGTTGCTAATACAATCAATCACAATTGCGTATGTGTGATGCGCTGGCGATTCTACCTTATTGGAAGAAATACTGCAATAAACTTGGTGCTTACAACCAGAAATAGGATGGCTCCCAAAACCAACCAAATTATGATCATTTGGAATAAGTTGCAAACGTAATCGCCTTGCACATTGCGAGGTGATAAAGGAGCGTTGAGACCCACTATCAATTAGAGCTCGCACCAACTGGTAACAACCAAAGGAGTCTTTAATCTTAAATAGAGCCGTGCCCAAAAGAACATTTATTCGTTCTGTCGAAGCCGACGACAACACGGATGTTTGTACGGCTGGGGGGTTGGGACTATTGGTTGTTATTTGTGAAGACTCGGAGTGTGTGGGTATATTGTGAGATTTCCTTGTAGAGTTTTCAGATGAATGAGTTCCCAGTGATGAGTGTACACTAGAAACGGAATGACCTTGATTACGATTTGCTATGGAGCGGGTGTCAGAACCTTTCGAAAAATGTAAAAGAGAATGGTGCCGTAAATGACACTGCTTGCAACAATGGGTAGAGGGGCATTTCGAAGCTGAATGACCTGAAGCAAAACAGTTGAGGCAACGGTTTAACAATTTGATTTTTTCAAATCTTTGTCTGGGAACGAGTGATCGAAACTTAGGACAATCATAAATTCTATGATTCTCCATACAGACGGGGCATTTAAATTGTTCGGTGACTGCTCCGGAAGACATCAACACCTTTTTTGCCTGGTGAGTATATTTATAGTCAGTGTTAGCTGGAGTGGCCTTTTGATTTGACGTCATAGTATTGGCTTGAAGCTGAATGATTAATTGGTGGATAAAATCCGAAAATTCCTTCCAAGTCGGAGTTTCGGATCTGGAACCAAATTCGTTTTCGAAACGCTCTCGAGTTTTGGCATCTAACAGCCTGACGGCAAACGTGTACAATATAAAGCCTGCGGGATCAGCTAAGTTCAATCTATTAAAGGCTGCAGCGCTTTCAAGAATTACTGACGAAAAGTGATCAAGAGTTGCGAGGGAACATTTTTGAAGTGGTGGAAAATTGAATATATTCATCAGATGGTGGGTGGCTTGTAATCGTTGGCTGTCATACCTTTTAGTTAAAGCTGCCCAAGCTTGATCGTAGCCGTCGAGAGTGACATTGATAGCCGTGATAATTTGAGCCGCTCCACCTTTTAGGGAGGACTTCAAATAATGGAATTTTTGAATGGGATTCAAGTCTGTATTATCATGAATCATGGAAGAAAAGGTATCCTTAAACGAAGGCCAATCTGAAATATTGCCTGAAAAAGTAGGAATATTAATTGTGGGAAGGCGTAATTGCAAATATTCTTCGCCTCTTTCAACCAGTGATCTATTTCCAGTGGATTCAGATTCCTTAGGGGCAATAGAAAAACCCAATGCTATCGCTTCGTAATAGCTGGCACGGACTTCTTTATAAACCAGTTCGTATTCTGTTAAGGGCCTCTTTAACCTTTTTACTACCCTTCTCAAGTTCAAATAACACGCTGAAAACTTCTCATAAGCACTGTCTAGTCGAGAAATGCGAGCAGCGAAGATTTGTTGTTTGGTTGAGTCAGTTCCCATTGATAACCCAACGGTCTTAGTTTCATTAATATCATCAGCTAAGTCCCTGAATTCATCGCTAAGAGCATCCATTTGCTCTTCCGAATCATCCTGGTTAACTTTAGGAGGCATGCTGATGGCAGAATTTATCAATAAACAAATAAAATACCAATTAAAATAAACAAATCTTGTGAGTGGGAAGATGATTATATAAAAGGATCAAGACGGAATGTTGTAAATACAATTACTTTTTTCTGAATCACAATATCCGAACACGGAGGACCAAAAGATATGGAAAAAGGGGCTAGTAAAATTACGTCGCCGAACTTCTGTCCCTTGCAAATTACCGGCTGTGAAATTCAGAAAAAAAGTACAAGAATGGATGCCTGCATTTTCCCAGAAAACCAACAAAAAACAAGATTGTTTACACAAAATATAATTGAGGAAAGATTATACAAAAAAAAAAACTAAAATTATAAACTGGCAATACATATGTAATAATCGTATATATATAAACAAAAAAAAAGTAATGTTAGTAACGGGGTTATTAATCTAAAAATAAAATGAAAGAAACATAGATAACAAAAATATAAATGTCTTTACGCTTTAGTATAAATAAAAATTAATTAAATCCTATATTTACTAAATTTAACAGTGTCAATCACCAAAAGTCAATAATATTCTATTCTTTGCAAGTGAAAGGATGATGTGAGCTGAATCTGGAGATAATTGGTGTGTGTACTATCAAAATAACCGCTTACCGGAGATCCCAAAGTGGAGAAGAAAAATTCTTCTCGAGGTTCACTCTCCAAACAATGGGGAGCGTGGGTGGGTGGTGGATGTCCGGTGTACAGTCAGCGATGAAGAAGTAGGGTGAATCTGGGGTCAACATCAATCAACAAATTTCCAAGCGTCCTTCTTCGTTCACAACTTTCAGGGAACTGAGCCAGTAATTAGATGACGATCGGAGTTGATCCGCCATGCCAAAACAATTGCCGATCGCATTAGAGGTCACCTTATCACTTGCTTAGACGTAAACACCTTTAATTCCTAATTATACTTATCAATACAATAAAATATTACAATCTTGTTTTTTTTTTCTTTTAACAAATAAAATAAAATTAATCGTTATAATTACGTGAGAAAAAAAAAAAAAATAAATAAAAAAAATAGTTGGGACCCAACATACCGCCCACCAAATTTGCGTAGAAAATTTCCAGGTAGATTAACACACTACGGAGGTAACAATGGAGCTAGGCGCGAAACGGGACGGGTATACTCGTTTGTAGAGGTTTTCACCTTTACTACCCTGACAATCCCGTCTTGTCCAGGAAAAACTTCTTTAATGCGCCCTACAGGCCAACTGAGGGGAGGTACATTAGGGTCAATAAGAAGCACAAGTGTGCCGATATTTACATTTGCCGATTCAGTAGTCCATTTGCTACGTTGTTGTAGGCAATGTAGGTAGTCCCGTCGCCATTGTTTCCAAATATTGCCTATGCATCGATGAATGAGATTCCATCTCGAGATTGGATGGCGCGATGGCTCGATTGACTCTGGTTCTGGCAGAGCAATTAGAGGGGCACCAATCAGGAAGTGACCCGGCGTCAAGACATCCAAGTCTTCTGGTGATGATGACATAGGATGCATGGGTCGAGAATTCAAAATCGCTTCTATGCGATTTGCAATGGTGGAGAGTTCTTCAAATGTAAGGGGTTGGCAATCCATTACTCTCCTAAGGTGGTACTTAAACGACTTCACACCAGCCTCCCACAAACCACCGAAATGAGGTGCGAATGGAGGGATAAAACTCCATTTCATTTCTCGATTGACGAAGTAGTTTTCGATGTCCTTTTTCAGGGAGTAGGTATTCCACCAGGAGTATAGCTCTTTTAAATGTCGTGACGCTCCTACAAAATTTGTTCCATTATCGGAGAACATTCTGCTGGGTAGTCCTCGTCGAGCTATAAATCTGTCTAAACAGGCTAAGAAGGCTACTGTTGTCAATTGCGACACGATCTCAATGTGCAACGCCTTTGTGCTCATGCACACAAATAAGCAGGCATACGCTTTGCCAAGGGCAGCCTTACGGCGAGAGGATTCACGGATTGAGAATGGACCAGCGAAATCAATCCCGACATTGATAAAGGGTCGGCCTTGCTCGAATCTTGACATTGGCAAATTTCCCATGTAAGGTGTATAAGGTCTTACTTTTAGGCGATGGCATTTCAAACATCGGTGAATTCGAGTGCGTATCAGACGTCTTGCTGAAATAATCCAATAATGATGACGTAGTATTGAATGGAGGAGCTGATGTCCTGCATGTAAATAAACAATATGGTAGTGGTCGACAAGTAGTTCCACAAAATGTGATTTAGAGGGTAACAACACGGGATGTTTAGCATCATAATTTATAGGGGCATTACTGAGGCGACCGCCCACCCTGTACACTCCACGAGAATCGATAAAAACGGATAATGATTTTAGCGATGTTATAAGAGAAGGTTTGGAGCTTACAGAGGGGAAATGATGTCTTTGAACTATTTTCACCAAGGTGTGAGTAGCTTGACGAAGTTCCTCTAAGCTTAATTGACCTTTTATCTTGGTTGAATGAGGGTGAGAATTTACGATAAAGCGTTGGACATATGCAAGTACCCTAATTAATTTGGAATAGGATGAGAATTTTTCAATAACTTCAAATAAAGACGATGCATTGGTTGTGGTAGCCAAGATAGTACAAACTGGTTTTGTCTCAGGTAAGTCTGAACAATTCGATGATTTTGTTGGCTTAGTTAATGGCCATTCCGACAATGGTTTCTTCATCCAGTCAGGTCTCTTCCACCAAACTGAATGATTGACCAAGTCTGATGGAGAAGTTCCCCGAGACGCAATGTCAGCGGCATTATCTTCTGAACGAATGTGATGCCAATTAGGGAGAAAGGAGTTATCTAAAATTTTCACTATTCGATTGGCCACGAATGTTTTCAGTTGATGGACAGGTGTATTTAACCACGATAAAACGGTGGAAGAATCAGACAACAAGAAAATAGAGGTTGGTTTTAATCGTTGTATAATGAGTTGAACAGATCGCAAAAGATTGACAAGAAGTAGAGCAGCGCATAGTTCAAGCCTTGGAATTGAGAGGGTTTTTAATGGAGCTAATCGGGTTTTAGCGATCATCAGATGGGAGTCTACCCTTTATAATTGATCCTGAGAACGAAGATAGAGAACTGCCGCATAACCTAAAGAAGATGCGTCAGCGAATCCCACAACAGACATCTCTGCTGGGGAGTGTGGTTTAAGACCACGGGGAATCTTAATAGCTTCTAATTGCGCCAGATCTTTAAAGAGTATTTCCCAGGACTTGGAAATAGCAGGTGGAATCGGGTCATCCCAATCGAGTTTTAAGTTGAGAGGTTGCGTTTTAAAGGGTAAACGGACCATGTATCTACCGGAGGGTGTTCGAGAGTGCGTCGTTTTAAAATGATCCTCACTTTTTATATCAAGTGGATTGCTTCTCGGAAGATCATTTATTTCCTCGACTTCCCAAAAACGAGTCATCGCCTGAGTTAACTCCTGAAGTTCAGATGAAGGTGTAGAATTAGCGAGCAAGGTAGTGCTGCAGAGAAATCGATTTGCCGTTGTAATGGGTCCTAATAAAATCCAACCAAGTGTGGTTTTTATGGCATTGGGAAATCCATGAGCTGATTTTACTACCTCTCCTTCCAAGATTTCCCCAAATAGATCAGCACCAACAAGAAATTCTATGGGCCCTGGCTGATTGAACATTGGATCTGCAAGATCTAAATGTTGATAATGTTGGACTACCGTATCCATGATGATTTCGCAGGGCATTTCGTTGCTAATACAATCAATCACAATTGCGTATGTGTGATGCGCTGGCGATTCTACCTTATTGGAAGAAATACTGCAATAAACTTGGTGCTTACAACCAGAAATAGGATGGCTCCCAAAACCAACCAAATTATGATCATTTGGAATAAGTTGCAAACGTAATCGCCTTGCACATTGCGAGGTGATAAAGGAGCGTTGAGACCCACTATCAATTAGAGCTCGCACCAACTGGTAACAACCAAAGGAGTCTTTAATCTTAAATAGAGCCGTGCCCAAAAGAACATTTATTCGTTCTGTCGAAGCCGACGACAACACGGATGTTTGTACGGCTGGGGGGTTGGGACTATTGGTTGTTATTTGTGAAGACTCGGAGTGTGTGGGTATATTGTGAGATTTCCTTGTAGAGTTTTCAGATGAATGAGTTCCCAGTGATGAGTGTACACTAGAAACGGAATGACCTTGATTACGATTTGCTATGGAGCGGGTGTCAGAACCTTTCGAAAAATGTAAAAGAGAATGGTGCCGTAAATGACACTGCTTGCAACAATGGGTAGAGGGGCATTTCGAAGCTGAATGACCTGAAGCAAAACAGTTGAGGCAACGGTTTAACAATTTGATTTTTTCAAATCTTTGTCTGGGAACGAGTGATCGAAACTTAGGACAATCATAAATTCTATGATTCTCCATACAGACGGGGCATTTAAATTGTTCGGTGACTGCTCCGGAAGACATCAACACCTTTTTTGCCTGGTGAGTATATTTATAGTCAGTGTTAGCTGGAGTGGCCTTTTGATTTGACGTCATAGTATTGGCTTGAAGCTGAATGATTAATTGGTGGATAAAATCCGAAAATTCCTTCCAAGTCGGAGTTTCGGATCTGGAACCAAATTCGTTTTCGAAACGCTCTCGAGTTTTGGCATCTAACAGCCTGACGGCAAACGTGTACAATATAAAGCCTGCGGGATCAGCTAAGTTCAATCTATTAAAGGCTGCAGCGCTTTCAAGAATTACTGACGAAAAGTGATCAAGAGTTGCGAGGGAACATTTTTGAAGTGGTGGAAAATTGAATATATTCATCAGATGGTGGGTGGCTTGTAATCGTTGGCTGTCATACCTTTTAGTTAAAGCTGCCCAAGCTTGATCGTAGCCGTCGAGAGTGACATTGATAGCCGTGATAATTTGAGCCGCTCCACCTTTTAGGGAGGACTTCAAATAATGGAATTTTTGAATGGGATTCAAGTCTGTATTATCATGAATCATGGAAGAAAAGGTATCCTTAAACGAAGGCCAATCTGAAATATTGCCTGAAAAAGTAGGAATATTAATTGTGGGAAGGCGTAATTGCAAATATTCTTCGCCTCTTTCAACCAGTGATCTATTTCCAGTGGATTCAGATTCCTTAGGGGCAATAGAAAAACCCAATGCTATCGCTTCGTAATAGCTGGCACGGACTTCTTTATAAACCAGTTCGTATTCTGTTAAGGGCCTCTTTAACCTTTTTACTACCCTTCTCAAGTTCAAATAACACGCTGAAAACTTCTCATAAGCACTGTCTAGTCGAGAAATGCGAGCAGCGAAGATTTGTTGTTTGGTTGAGTCAGTTCCCATTGATAACCCAACGGTCTTAGTTTCATTAATATCATCAGCTAAGTCCCTGAATTCATCGCTAAGAGCATCCATTTGCTCTTCCGAATCATCCTGGTTAACTTTAGGAGGCATGCTGATGGCAGAATTTATCAATAAACAAATAAAATACCAATTAAAATAAACAAATCTTGTGAGTGGGAAGATGATTATATAAAAGGATCAAGACGGAATGTTGTAAATACAATTACTTTTTTCTGAATCACAATATCCGAACACGGAGGACCAAAAGATATGGAAAAAGGGGCTAGTAAAATTACGTCGCCGAACTTCTGTCCCTTGCAAATTACCGGCTGTGAAATTCAGAAAAAAAGTACAAGAATGGATGCCTGCATTTTCCCAGAAAACCAACAAAAAACAAGATTGTTTACACAAAATATAATTGAGGAAAGATTATACAAAAAAAAAAACTAAAATTATAAACTGGCAATACATATGTAATAATCGTATATATATAAACAAAAAAAAAGTAATGTTAGTAACGGGGTTATTAATCTAAAAATAAAATGAAAGAAACATAGATAACAAAAATATAAATGTCTTTACGCTTTAGTATAAATAAAAATTAATTAAATCCTATATTTACTAAATTTAACAGTGTCAATCACCAAAAGTCAATAATATTCTATTCTTTGCAAGTGAAAGGATGATGTGAGCTGAATCTGGAGATAATTGGTGTGTGTACTATCAAAATAACCGCTTACCGGAGATCCCAAAGTGGAGAAGAAAAATTCTTCTCGAGGTTCACTCTCCAAACAATGGGGAGCGTGGGTGGGTGGTGGATGTCCGGTGTACAGTCAGCGATGAAGAAGTAGGGTGAATCTGGGGTCAACATCAATCAACAAATTTCCAAGCGTCCTTCTTCGTTCACAACTTTCAGGGAACTGAGCCAGTAATTAGATGACGATCGGAGTTGATCCGCCATGCCAAAACAATTGCCGATCGCATTAGAGGTCACCTTATCACTTGCTTAGACGTAAACACCTTTAATTCCTAATTATACTTATCAATACAATAAAATATTACAATCTTGTTTTTTTTTTCTTTTAACAAATAAAATAAAATTAATCGTTATAATTACGTGAGAAAAAAAAAAAAAATAAATAAAAAAAATAGTTGGGACCCAACATACCGCCCACCAAATTTGCGTAGAAAATTTCCAGGTAGATTAACACACTACGGAGGTAACAATGGAGCTAGGCGCGAAACGGGACGGGTATACTCGTTTGTAGAGGTTTTCACCTTTACTACCCTGACAATCCCGTCTTGTCCAGGAAAAACTTCTTTAATGCGCCCTACAGGCCAACTGAGGGGAGGTACATTAGGGTCAATAAGAAGCACAAGTGTGCCGATATTTACATTTGCCGATTCAGTAGTCCATTTGCTACGTTGTTGTAGGCAATGTAGGTAGTCCCGTCGCCATTGTTTCCAAATATTGCCTATGCATCGATGAATGAGATTCCATCTCGAGATTGGATGGCGCGATGGCTCGATTGACTCTGGTTCTGGCAGAGCAATTAGAGGGGCACCAATCAGGAAGTGACCCGGCGTCAAGACATCCAAGTCTTCTGGTGATGATGACATAGGATGCATGGGTCGAGAATTCAAAATCGCTTCTATGCGATTTGCAATGGTGGAGAGTTCTTCAAATGTAAGGGGTTGGCAATCCATTACTCTCCTAAGGTGGTACTTAAACGACTTCACACCAGCCTCCCACAAACCACCGAAATGAGGTGCGAATGGAGGGATAAAACTCCATTTCATTTCTCGATTGACGAAGTAGTTTTCGATGTCCTTTTTCAGGGAGTAGGTATTCCACCAGGAGTATAGCTCTTTTAAATGTCGTGACGCTCCTACAAAATTTGTTCCATTATCGGAGAACATTCTGCTGGGTAGTCCTCGTCGAGCTATAAATCTGTCTAAACAGGCTAAGAAGGCTACTGTTGTCAATTGCGACACGATCTCAATGTGCAACGCCTTTGTGCTCATGCACACAAATAAGCAGGCATACGCTTTGCCAAGGGCAGCCTTACGGCGAGAGGATTCACGGATTGAGAATGGACCAGCGAAATCAATCCCGACATTGATAAAGGGTCGGCCTTGCTCGAATCTTGACATTGGCAAATTTCCCATGTAAGGTGTATAAGGTCTTACTTTTAGGCGATGGCATTTCAAACATCGGTGAATTCGAGTGCGTATCAGACGTCTTGCTGAAATAATCCAATAATGATGACGTAGTATTGAATGGAGGAGCTGATGTCCTGCATGTAAATAAACAATATGGTAGTGGTCGACAAGTAGTTCCACAAAATGTGATTTAGAGGGTAACAACACGGGATGTTTAGCATCATAATTTATAGGGGCATTACTGAGGCGACCGCCCACCCTGTACACTCCACGAGAATCGATAAAAACGGATAATGATTTTAGCGATGTTATAAGAGAAGGTTTGGAGCTTACAGAGGGGAAATGATGTCTTTGAACTATTTTCACCAAGGTGTGAGTAGCTTGACGAAGTTCCTCTAAGCTTAATTGACCTTTTATCTTGGTTGAATGAGGGTGAGAATTTACGATAAAGCGTTGGACATATGCAAGTACCCTAATTAATTTGGAATAGGATGAGAATTTTTCAATAACTTCAAATAAAGACGATGCATTGGTTGTGGTAGCCAAGATAGTACAAACTGGTTTTGTCTCAGGTAAGTCTGAACAATTCGATGATTTTGTTGGCTTAGTTAATGGCCATTCCGACAATGGTTTCTTCATCCAGTCAGGTCTCTTCCACCAAACTGAATGATTGACCAAGTCTGATGGAGAAGTTCCCCGAGACGCAATGTCAGCGGCATTATCTTCTGAACGAATGTGATGCCAATTAGGGAGAAAGGAGTTATCTAAAATTTTCACTATTCGATTGGCCACGAATGTTTTCAGTTGATGGACAGGTGTATTTAACCACGATAAAACGGTGGAAGAATCAGACAACAAGAAAATAGAGGTTGGTTTTAATCGTTGTATAATGAGTTGAACAGATCGCAAAAGATTGACAAGAAGTAGAGCAGCGCATAGTTCAAGCCTTGGAATTGAGAGGGTTTTTAATGGAGCTAATCGGGTTTTAGCGATCATCAGATGGGAGTCTACCCTTTCCAATTGATCCTGAGAACGAAGATAGAGAACTGCCGCATAACCTAAAGAAGATGCGTCAGCGAATCCCACAACAGACATCTCTGCTGGGGAGTGTGGTTTAAGACCACGGGGAATCTTAATAGCTTCTAATTGCGCCAGATCTTTAAAGAGTATTTCCCAGGACTTGGAAATAGCAGGTGGAATCGGGTCATCCCAATCGAGTTTTAAGTTGAGAGGTTGCGTTTTAAAGGGTAAACGGACCATGTATCTACCGGAGGGTGTTCGAGAGTGCGTCGTTTTAAAATGATCCTCACTTTTTATATCAAGTGGATTGCTTCTCGGAAGATCATTTATTTCCTCGACTTCCCAAAAACGAGTCATCGCCTGAGTTAACTCCTGAAGTTCAGATGAAGGTGTAGAATTAGCGAGCAAGGTAGTGCTGCAGAGAAATCGATTTGCCGTTGTAATGGGTCCTAATAAAATCCAACCAAGTGTGGTTTTTATGGCATTGGGAAATCCATGAGCTGATTTTACTACCTCTCCTTCCAAGATTTCCCCAAATAGATCAGCACCAACAAGAAATTCTATGGGCCCTGGCTGATTGAACATTGGATCTGCAAGATCTAAATGTTGATAATGTTGGACTACCGTATCCATGATGATTTCGCAGGGCATTTCGTTGCTAATACAATCAATCACAATTGCGTATGTGTGATGCGCTGGCGATTCTACCTTATTGGAAGAAATACTGCAATAAACTTGGTGCTTACAACCAGAAATAGGATGGCTCCCAAAACCAACCAAATTATGATCATTTGGAATAAGTTGCAAACGTAATCGCCTTGCACATTGCGAGGTGATAAAGGAGCGTTGAGACCCACTATCAATTAGAGCTCGCACCAACTGGTAACAACCAAAGGAGTCTTTAATCTTAAATAGAGCCGTGCCCAAAAGAACATTTATTCGTTCTGTCGAAGCCGACGACAACACGGATGTTTGTACGGCTGGGGGGTTGGGACTATTGGTTGTTATTTGTGAAGACTCGGAGTGTGTGGGTATATTGTGAGATTTCCTTGTAGAGTTTTCAGACGAATGAGTTCGCAGTGATGAGTGTACACTAGAAACGGAATGACCTTGATTACGATTTGATATGGAGCGGGTGTCAGAACCTTTCGAAAAATGTAAAAGAGAATGGTGCCGTAAATGACACTGCTTGCAACAATGGGTAGAGGGGCATTTCGAAGCTGAATGACCTGAAGCAAAACAGTTGAGGCAACGGTTTAACAATTTGATTTTTTCAAATCTTTGTCTGGGAACGAGTGATCGAAACTTAGGACAATCATAAATTCTATGATTCTCCATACAGACGGGGCATTTAAATTGTTCGGTGACTGCTCCGGAAGACATCAACACCTTTTTTGCCTGGTGAGTATATTTATAGTCAGTGTTAGCTGGAGTGGCCTTTTGATTTGACGTCATAGTATTGGCTTGAAGCTGAATGATTAATTGGTGGATAAAATCCGAAAATTCCTTCCAAGTCGGAGTTTCGGATCTGGAACCAAATTCGTTTTCGAAACGCTCTCGAGTTTTGGCATCTAACAGCCTGACGGCAAACGTGTACAATATAAAGCCTGCGGGATCAGCTAAGTTCAATCTATTAAAGGCTGCAGCGCTTTCAAGAATTACTGACGAAAAGTGATCAAGAGTTGCGAGGGAACATTTTTGAAGTGGTGGAAAATTGAATATATTCATCAGATGGTGGGTGGCTTGTAATCGTTGGCTGTCATACCTTTTAGTTAAAGCTGCCCAAGCTTGATCGTAGCCGTCGAGAGTGACATTGATAGCCGTGATAATTTGAGCCGCTCCACCTTTTAGGGAGGACTTCAAATAATGGAATTTTTGAATGGGATTCAAGTCTGTATTATCATGAATCATGGAAGAAAAGGTATCCTTAAACGAAGGCCAATCTGAAATATTGCCTGAAAAAGTAGGAATATTAATTGTGGGAAGGCGTAATTGCAAATATTCTTCGCCTCTTTCAACCAGTGATCTATTTCCAGTGGATTCAGATTCCTTAGGGGCAATAGAAAAACCCAATGCTATCGCTTCGTAATAGCTGGCACGGACTTCTTTATAAACCAGTTCGTATTCTGTTAAGGGCCTCTTTAACCTTTTTACTACCCTTCTCAAGTTCAAATAACACGCTGAAAACTTCTCATAAGCACTGTCTAGTCGAGAAATGCGAGCAGCGAAGATTTGTTGTTTGGTTGAGTCAGTTCCCATTGATAACCCAACGGTCTTAGTTTCATTAATATCATCAGCTAAGTCCCTGAATTCATCGCTAAGAGCATCCATTTGCTCTTCCGAATCATCCTGGTTAACTTTAGGAGGCATGCTGATGGCAGAATTTTTTTTTTTTTTTTTTTTTTTTTTTTTTTTTTTTTTTTTTTTTTTTTTTTTTTTTTTTTTTTTTTTTTTCTTAGCTCTCAAACTTATAAAATAGGATGGGAAAATTATTTTGGGCTAATGAGTGCCTTTCACTAAGGGGAGTCCCCCATTTGAAGGATGTATGAGAAGGATGGCAGAATTTATCAATAAACAAATAAAATACCAATTAAAATAAACAAATCTTGTGAGTGGGAAGATGATTATATAAAAGGATCAAGACGGAATGTTGTAAATACAATTACTTTTTTCTGAATCACAATATCCGAACACGGAGGACCAAAAGATATGGAAAAAGGGGCTAGTAAAATTACGTCGCCGAACTTCTGTCCCTTGCAAATTACCGGCTGTGAAATTCAGAAAAAAAGTACAAGAATGGATGCCTGCATTTTCCCAGAAAACCAACAAAAAACAAGATTGTTTACACAAAATATAATTGAGGAAAGATTATACAAAAAAAAAAACTAAAATTATAAACTGGCAATACATATGTAATAATCGTATATATATAAACAAAAAAAAAGTAATGTTAGTAACGGGGTTATTAATCTAAAAATAAAATGAAAGAAACATAGATAACAAAAATATAAATGTCTTTACGCTTTAGTATAAATAAAAATTAATTAAATCCTATATTTACTAAATTTAACAGTGTCAATCACCAAAAGTCAATAATATTCTATTCTTTGCAAGTGAAAGGATGATGTGAGCTGAATCTGGAGATAATTGGTGTGTGTACTATCAAAATAACCGCTTACCGGAGATCCCAAAGTGGAGAAGAAAAATTCTTCTCGAGGTTCACTCTCCAAACAATGGGGAGCGTGGGTGGGTGGTGGATGTCCGGTGTACAGTCAGCGATGAAGAAGTAGGGTGAATCTGGGGTCAACATCAATCAACAAATTTCCAAGCGTCCTTCTTCGTTCACAACTTTCAGGGAACTGAGCCAGTAATTAGATGACGATCGGAGTTGATCCGCCATGCCAAAACAATTGCCGATCGCATTAGAGGTCACCTTATCACTTGCTTAGACGTAAACACCTTTAATTCCTAATTATACTTATCAATACAATAAAATATTACAATCTTGTTTTTTTTTTCTTTTAACAAATAAAATAAAATTAATCGTTATAATTACGTGAGAAAAAAAAAAAAATAAATAAAAAAAATAGTTGGGACCCAACAGGTTTTATAATTATTTCTATAACCTGGATTAATATTAATGTAATCACATCCCAGTAGAGAGTTTATTTCTATACGAACATTCTCAAAAACTCTCCTGTTTTTGGTTTACAGAATTGTTTCTAGTTTTATGGGTTGAGAACGGCATTCACCAAGCTTATACACCAAAATCAACATCTTTCTCAACACAACTTGTACATATTTATTTTGAATATAATTTTTTTTTCTCAATATTATTTAAACTATAATAAGCATAATGATAGCGAAGAATATAAATTATTTCTAGTATCTACAAATAACATAAACAAAAAAAATAAAAATTATATCCAAAAAAAAACGAAGATAATGTTTTAAAAGGAAATATACATTTTTTTTTTCTAGAAAAAACATTCTTTGGGCCTTAGCAGCTCCCAATTTACACCATAACATAATCATATCTATAAATACTAAATAGATAAGTTAACAAAATTAATTAAGTAGATTTTTTTTTTTCAGCTCTCAACTTAAGTAAAATTTATTTAGGGTGAACGGATCCTTCTACTAGGAGGACCTATTTGAAGGAATTAAGGAGTGTGGGAGACCTCGGTAGAGGTGTAAATGACATAGTGCAGTGGTGAGTCCACTGATGATAATTAAGTAGATATAAGTTTAATTTCATTAATGTTAGTCCTACAATATATGTTTGACGAGTATGTGAATGTATCTTTTGAAGGGATGTTTATTGTAATTACTTATTTCTCTTATTAATGAGTTTGTGGTAATGGAAGTTAGAAAAATAAAATTATCTATTTGGGTGTCTACATTCTGCAGGACTGGGGTAATTATAGGTCTTAGAGCATGGTTAGTTATCTTGGTCTATTGAGGCTAGTTGTGCATGATGTTTTGTACGACTTCCACTTTCCTGTAATTTCAAGTACAAATATAACTACAAACCTGTGCAGCAATATGTCATTGTGGGGTGGATTACTGTTTTATGAAGTATTAATTTGTTTTCAGGAGTCAATTTTGAATTTTTGTGGAAGTGAGGTGACATTTTACTAATGAGGCTTTTTGTTTTCTTTCATTTATAGTTTACATGGTTTGTGAATACAAGGAGAGGTTCTTTGTTCAAGTCCTATTGTGTATCTCCTTATCAGACTGACCTTATCCCTTAGCTTTAATTCCAGTATGCTTCTGTCCATCTTTCCCTGCATAGGTGATAAGGACCATATTGTTGTTTTATTTACAGGCCAAATTTGACATAAGAAATAAAGAAATAAATGATTAGATTGAGAAACACTAACTTTTAACTTCCACATAATAGCCTTTATCTCCAACAATATCATTCAATTTTAGCCTTATCTACATTAGTTATTGGTTGCACTTAGTTTCTTTAAGATTTTTTATTCTATGATTCTAAAGTGTTAGTTTTTTTTTTTTTAAAACCAAAATTAATTGGGCAGTATAGCTTATTATTGGAAAAATATTGATATATGCATTCCATTCTTGCAGAAAACATCATTATACTTTTTTCCAAGCCCGAAGGGAGGAGCTTAACTTTTATTGAGGTACATGTGCTCATCTTTCATCAGTCTGTATATGTATGTCCTATAATAGGTGTACATTTACTTACATAATTCAGAATGGAAATTAGAATTGAAAAAAAGTTGCCAATGAATCTCAAATTTCATATCAAACCACTCTACGCACAAAAAAAAACATATTAAACAATAGACATTTTATGGTCTGTGGTATGAGCTTTTTTTTATTCAATTGATTTATTATCATATAAATTTTAATTTGTTTTACTGTAGAGTTGGGAAGAATTCGGCACACACACAAATATAACCTACATTAAATTAGAAAATAGCTTTCACAGGTTTGTTGTTATATTTATTGTTTTTCCAATCTACTTATTTATCAAATTAAATCTCATAGTATTATATTTTTTATATTACGTTGTTTTATATTAATTGCTTTTAAAAACATAAATTTTTTATACATCTTGTTCTAAATTGTAGTCCTGATGATGCTTGAAGAGGTAAAATGTTGATTGTAGATGTGTTGTCAAAAAAAGATTAATGGGAGAGACTGAAGCTACCTAAAATATAAAAATATCTATGAAATTGTCTCTTTTTGAGTACTAATACTCTGCAAAATAATAAAATGACCAGTTATTTTTCATATAAAATATAAATTTTTTTGTTTTCTCCAGGTATTCTTCACATCATTTAATTACACTAATCCATCATGAAAAATCGTCACATGAGGAATACGACAAATGTGCAGACGGTGTTTGTTGAAATGGGAACTGGTGAATAACCTCAGCAGGCATTCAGAGGATATGTTCCATACTTTAAAATTTACACGATGTCAGATCAATATGATTATAAAAGAATATTAAGCAATGTGACAGTAATTTACTCCTTACTTTACAATATTCGTTCAAACTACACGTCAGTTTTTCTTATAAGCAGAACAATTTCATTGAGAGTATCTACATAGTACTGTGTATTCCTGAGATGCAAAAAATATACCATTTAAAAAAAATTAAGGGTAATTCTACTCATTTATATTTCATCAAATATTTACATGCCCAATTTTTTTTGTTTTAGTCTTTCAAAATGACTTTTTTTAAAACACTGGATATATAATAAATAATAATCAGTCAAAGAAAAAATATAGTAGATTTATTCATAGAGAAAATATATACAAGGCATGTATGCACCTTAGTTGCAGGACGCTGTCGTGGTTGGCACACTTTAGTTTTAGGTTCTAGGTATAGTTTTTAGTTTGTAAGTTTTTTTCTCCCATTTTTTAAACTGAAAGTGAGCCCCATCACCTAGATTTGTTTTCACATTATTGTATTTTAACCACCTGTATTGTTGAGTAACCCGACCTCCTTCAAATGCATCTGCGCATAGCAGAATGAGAAGAAAATTGCAAATTATCTTATTCATATTTTTCATTGTATAAATTCAAGGGGTTTAGAAGAAAAAAAAAAAAAAAACCCTTAGTTGGGATGGATCTTACTGCATCAGAGCTTCGTTAAAGGAAGGTCTAAAATCTAAAAAAAAATTAATTACAGTAAACTTTATACAATGTGAAGGGGCACAGCACCATTGGATTACTATTATGAATTATTGGATAGTGCCTATGTGAATAGTTTAAAAATTAACCGACCAGCTGAATCCATTTTCAGAAATGTTTAAGACTTAATAATTCTCATCTCCATGCTCTTAAAACATTAAGATGGTGTTGTTTTTTTTTGTCTCTTCTATAAATAATTATATCCTATATTGTAATAATAATAATTATCCTTTTAGGATAGGGGTCCATAAGGGTATGTAAATTGACAGTCTACATAATGAGACTATCAGTAGACACTTAGTCCAAACCTCTAAGCATGCGTAGTACCAACCTCATGGATGAAGGCATCAAATTAACAACTAGTGGAGTGAATTATTCCGGGACAGCGCGAACGCAGTCCCGACTACCAAAAATTACGCGCCCGAGATACCCACATTTGAGGTATTCGCAGGGGTCAGCCCGACCGAAGTGCAATGGAAGAGCCTCACCCTGGGGGAACCGCCTTGGTGATCACGGTAAGCCCCCACGCCAGGTAAGTATGCTAGATTTTCCAAAAGTTGGAAGGATGATTTGGCCTGGAAAAAATACATCTGCGAGAGCTACGATACATCTCAGATAAATTTGAATTGTATTTAATGTTAGATCAATTGGAAGTCTATAGAATGGGACAGTTATATGAATGATTTGATTTAACTGCAGTTCAAAGACAACTAATACATATTTAAAGCTGTGGTTATGAGGGAAAGATCAAGATTTCTCGGAAATTTCAAGATGTCTGCAAAAAGTTCGTACTTCCGCGGCTAGGCTGCGCTGTCGTCTGCGATAGACTGCTCAACAAGGTCCAACGTCGCCTACAAATCGACGATAAGCCATTTGTACAAATTAACAAATGGGGCATTCACAACCCTTTCAATAGAAAAAAAAAATATTTCAGGTCAATGTCCCCTATGAATAACAATGCTGTTCAGATAACAAAAGCATTCCTGGAAAGTAAAAATAACTATTACATGACAAAAAAAAAAAGATAATAATTTGTCCTTTAAGCAATCTCACACAAAAAGTTGTGGTAATTTTTAAGTAATGGCAGTATTTTTTATGCTTCAAAGAATTTATATGATTATTTGATTTTGAAGATAAACCTAATAATCCAGAAAAAAATACGAATTACAAACAATTAATCAAATTAACAACTATGAAAGAAAACAACATATAAAGGATTGCATTAATTAGTAGTTAATTTTAAAGTGACATAGAGCTCAAAACCTATTAGTTAGGTATTACCTAATATAATTACCTAATATAACTATTAGTTAGGTAAATAATAGGTAAAGGAGCTTGGTTGTCACTCACTTGTGTGAAAGGGAGGAAAAATTTCAAGAACTAACCTCTTTGATTTGAGAAATAATCTGTTCTTAAAAAAAAAAAAAACTCCACATGACAATGCAAATATTTCAACAACTCACAAATGTTCCATCCACACCTGTGGCGAATTTAAATTGACAAATGATATACGACTGGTGTGGAGCCGGCCCTGTAACAAAGGTCTTTTAAACATTTTAATGAAGTATTGAACCTCTGTTACTGCAGTAACTTACATTAAGCACATAATAAGTCGGGTCCAGACACCTTTGGTTACATTATAGCTATTAAAATTATTTACAATATTACTAATTAGGATAAATGTAATTGAAAATAATTATTAGCCAAAGAAAAAACTGTACACTGGCAGGGTTAGGACATGAACCCAAATATTGGGGACCTTCCGGGTTCCTGCCAATATATTTGTTTCATAGGTTACTGATTACTAACAGCAGTGGGATCCATACCACCATAAAACTTGACTATTA
Organism: Acanthosoma haemorrhoidale; assembly: GCA_930367205.1. Lineage (NCBI taxonomy): Eukaryota > Metazoa > Arthropoda > Insecta > Hemiptera > Acanthosomatidae > Acanthosoma > Acanthosoma haemorrhoidale. Next base: position 25,902,677 of record OV884014.1, read on the forward strand.
AAAATATTTAATTCTTCATTTGCTCTGTATGCGGGTAACATGACTATTGGAAAACGAGCATTACTGTATGAAAAATGATTTGGAATGGAAGAACAAGATATGTATGAATAAAAGCATGTTTATTGTCAGTTCACCAAAACAATCAGATTATTTACAAACTCCTACACAGTTATTTTTATAAGCTAGGGAATGTAGATACTTGATCAGAGACTAGATAGAAAAAAAGAACGAGATATGCCAAAATATATAAGTTTCAATGTACATTTCTAATTGAGAAAGTGAGTACAAGAATAGCCCGTAAAACTGAGGGCCTTTTTGCTCTTTGGAAGTGGTGAACCCAACATACTTTATTTTATTCAGCTTCCAAGCTTCGGTCATTTATATTTTTATTACTGTTTTTATAAACTAAAGCCATAGATTGTTTTTAATGCTGATTAGCCGAACTTAATTCTGCTATTGAAACCAAACACCTTAAGCTTTAATTCACTTATCTAAGGCATGGGTTGGCAATATTGGTCTCCTATAAAAGGCCTCTTTGATTATTCGCCTTAAGTATTAAAGAGAATGTAGACGGTTTTAATGAGTAAATTATACTGTTTATTTTCATATACAACACCTCAAATATTTTATTTTATTTATGTTTATTTAATAATGAAACATAACGATAACTATTTTTTTAACTCATTAATTTCAGTTAGTAAACACTTGGATGCAGCCTGGGATTAGTTAAATTAATAGTTTAACATGGCTTATACATCTGGAAACGTTCTAAAATCTAGGATTTACTAAAGCACTTTTCACCAGTGTAATATGTTGTTTCTAATATTGTTACTAAATTTGAAAGTATTATAAAGCAGATAAAAAAAAATTGATGATGGGATGTCAAATTATTTATTTTAAATGAAAGATTAACATCTTTTTTAGTCCAACAGACAATATGTTATTTTCCCATAAAGTATTTGGGGGTTATTATCTAACTTGACTTCTAATTCTTGTTCAATTCAATTCCGAAAGCCTCTAAACTAAAATACTACTAAAAGTCATATTGACTAACATGAGGTACATCATGGATCATTATAACAATCATTATTTTATGATGGCAAATGTAAGGTTCTTACGAAGAACAGCCAATACAACATGGGTAGAATACCAAAACATGTAATAACAATTTAGGAACAAGTTGAGCTGTAAATTAAATTGTGAATAAAGTTTTCTTACTCCCTTATTATGGCAGTCAGTACATCGATGTCATGGTCTGTGAATGGTTGCATTTATATAACTGTTTGACAGAATGTTGGAAAATATATTTATTATATACTAAGAAAATTTAACTAAGTTCTTCATAGCACTAGACTAAACATAGCACACACTTAATGTAAATAAGGTTTTTGTTAATTTTTTTTTCTTGAGTAGTCCTCTATTTTTTTTCCTACTATTAAAAAATAATTGTGTATATGTATGTATATATATATTTTTTTTTATTGTTATATATATATTTAACAAGAAAAAAAAACAAAAACTTAATTTATAAATTAAAATAATCTTTGAGGTAATTGAATGTGAATTGTGGACTCTCTACTCTAAATGCAACAGAAAATTTGAAATCAGCAATAGATGTTTAGTTCTTTTATCAGTGTATTTTATAAGAGAATTTTCAGAGTATAAACCAATTTCTTGTATTAGTGGATTTTCAGAGGCTATTGTTTTGTTAAAATATGTTTCAGTTTGAAAATGGACTAATTCTTGAATTGTAGGAAGTTACAAGTCATTGAGTAGAGTGGTTATTTTTTTGTGTGGGTAATTATTTCCAGTACCAATAATATTTATCTGTAATCCACAACTGAACAGAATGATTTCACTTTAAACAGTAAACAAATACCATAGAACTATTCATTGTAACTCTAAAGAAATCACCTCTTCCAGCAAACAATTTAATCATACATTTATTCGTTCTCTCGATTATTTACTTTTAAATTTTATTTCAATTTTTGCCTAAAAACATATATTTTAAAACTGCCTTAACAATAATAATAATGTTTAAATTCTTTTTCAATCTTGAATTCTAATAATGTATATTAAAAATGTACTAACAATAAGAATGACAAAGAACTATTAAAGTCTATTTAAAGTTTGAATTACAAAAATGTATAATGAAACTGCCTTAGCTATAATAAGAAAGGCAAAGTAGTTTTAGATAGCTAAAGCTTGATATTGATATATTGAACTGGACAAAACATATGAGCCTGCCCATTTCTGGAACGAAGAAGACCTAGCCCTAATAAAAAACATCTCAAACATTCAAGAGCCATTCTCGATGGTCGGCATTTGCCACATGTAATGTTTTTCATGTTACACTTGCAATGAAGCTCCCGCAAAGGACTACTGCTTTATAACCAGGCCGGTCAGACCTAGCTCCCTTTGTTCACAGCTTAGCGACAACAGTAAACTTAGACAATAGTACATTTATTATTTTTAAAATTGTAAAACTTATTTCTGTGATCATGCTCCCTATAAATAACAATGAGGAAATAAATTTGGTAAATAAATTATATTATGGCTAACAAAAAAAATCTAGACAAAGAGAAAAAAACAATAAAATTTAAGTGTCTCAGTTAGAAAAAAAAAATTCAAGTTACTAAACACATACATGAATGTTTATAAAACTAATATATAAATATGAATAAATATAAAACTAAGTATCCCACGCAGCCACAATAATCTAGTTATTCAAAAAGTATTGGCTTAAAAGCAAATGGAGAGAGTAATCACTGCAGCCAATTATTATGCTTTTCAAGGGCAAGTAATGTGGTCTTTATATTTGGGAGCGATTTTGGCTGACGGTTATATTTCACAGAACTTATAATGAAATTATTTTAACTATTTTTGAAATGGACTATTTCAATGATTTAAATATTCCATTTCGTAAATAGTTACAACCATTTCATCAAAAAATTAGTTTATATCAGATTTTCGATATAAAGTTAAGTACCCATCAGGTTGACTTGTTCGAAGCAACATACGCTCTCTTCCTGTTTTAATTGTTAATACCAATAAAATTGAGATTGATGTGAGATTCCTTTAAAAAGATCTTAGTAATGTGAACAGATCTTTGATTCTGAAAAATTGATGTTAGAAAGATTTTGTAAGTACAATGGCAGTGCAAAATTTAACCACCTTTTTTTATTTTATTTGATTCTATTCAAAGTGTTACTTTTTATTGTGTGAATACAGATAAACGGTATGCTATTTTGTAGAGACAGCAAGATTAATAAATATGACCTCTTAGGTCTTAGTCTCAAACATCATAAAACAGTTAAATTTATTAAAAAAGTCTAAAATCTGCTAAAAATCCTTTAGTTGTGTTAGACCAAATATTGGTCTCAGTTTTAGTTTGTCTATTGTTGTGATTATCAGGCACTTTTGAGCTTTGTTTTAAGTATTATTATGAGAGTTGGCAATCTGAAGTGTTTCCCATTAGGTAACAAAAAATCAAGAATTTGAGAGTCAAATTATGAATGAAAATTTCTCAAAGTCGAGTGAGACCATCACTCTCTTTGAAAAAATGTACCAAACTAAAATAAGGGCATAGTAACTCAGGAAGGCCTAAAAATACTAAATGACATCAACTATAAGAATCAATTTATCATTAAAAAAGTAAGAGGAATAGAAGGCTCATAACTTCCAAGATAAAAAAAGAAGTCAGCAGACTTAAAGAAAATACAATAACAGTTGATATTGTACAGATTTTCAAATTTAAACTTGCTGGTACTATCAAACTCTTATAGCAAGAAGAAGAGGTAAAAGCATGAAGATTTGGCAGTCAGACTGGAGAAAAGTGCTTCAGAAAATCCTAGGAGTTATAAACATTTCCGAATGTATGGGCCATATTAAACGATTACTTTTATTTTCCAGGCTGCAAGCAAGAGTTTATTAACAAAAAATACAGAGCTATAAAAATACTTAACATTATATTTCATGATTAAATAAACGGAAATAAAATAAAATATTTTCAGTACAAAATATGAAACTAAATAGTAGGTATAGTTTACCATCTACATCTGCTTCAAAATTTGAAAGAGGTTGGTCATAGAACGCTCAAATTTTTTTTCTTCTGTAGAAATTATTTTAAGCCTATTTTTTTTGTCTTTGGTTTAGATTTATAACAAGAAACTGGATGGCTGATTTCTCCTGGGTGAATTTCAGCTCTATATTTTGGACTCTGCTTAGAATTCAATAAATGTTCCTTTCAGCAACTCCTATATTTACGCACTAAACCATCTACTAGAATGGTAGGTCATTCTTTAAGGTGATATTCTTTTGAACACTTTAAGCATTTAGGCTTTTTATGACAGTTTTAATCTAAATGGTTAAGCTTGTGTTAGTATTTCATGATTAAATAAACAGAGTAAATTTTTTTCACAGGATGGCTTTGGATCTGATTATTTATTTTTATTTTCAGGCTTCCTAAGTTGGGTTTCAACAACAACGTAATTGCAATATTTGGTGTGCTCCAGTTTGATCAATTGTAATTTTTTTTTAAAGATTACAACTGATCAAACTAGTCAAATTTGGTTTCTGTTTCATTGGATTTCTTGATTACTTAGAAGCTTTTGTGGACTCCTGAGCCCTGTTCCATAAGGTCTGTTGAAGTTTATTCTCCAGGGAAATCTGTAGCAACTAAATTTTTGTTTTCACTTCATGAGTGTGAGTGTAAAACTAATATTTTTGACCTAAAACCTCAGTTGTAATGTTAGCAATGTTTGCTTTATTATACATAAAATATGGTTTTGTTACCACTATATATATATTAAATATTAGCTTCACTTAATTTATTTCTATATTCTAATGAGCAAACACTCTAAAAAAGAGACTTATATATCTAAATAATAACTGTATGAAAAACAACAACAATTTTTTCACAGTACGTCTTTGGATCTAATTGTTTATTTTTATTTTCAGGCTTCCTCAGGACTGTGCATGAAGTAACATTTTTAATCACCCATTTATTCACATTATTCTAAAAATCCATATACCGAATTTGTACTTTTCAAATGTGTCAAGATTTTTAATTTACTATCTGTGATAATGAACCTCTGGGGGAAGTTGTAAAGAACTTTACAGTATAGTCAGGAATTTCAGACCTACTGTAAAAATAAATAAAATGGAAACTTTAAAGCCAGTATGTCAAAAAATTGTGTTTTTTCATACTGTTGTTACATTAATTGTTACCATACACTTAGGAATTTTGCTTGAAAGCTACTTGAAAAGTTTTTGTTAGTATTGAGGATAGGTACATTGTTTAAATGATGCCTCACTTATTCTGTTTTGTCAAGAACTCAGCTTAGTGTGGATTGCTCGGGTATAATGTTAAACACATTCCCGGAAGGGCCATTACTTTGATAAACACTGGCTAAGGATGTATCAGTTCATACATAAGACTATTAGTAATTTCAAACAAAAAAATAAAATAGCTAGAAAACAGTTATGTATTCTAGTTATTTTATTTATAGTTATTTATGTATTGCATACTTAGCACTGCTTGGGAAGGGCCGAGGAGTCATTCTTTTCTATGGGTTGCATGTTGTACAGGATGTGTAAATCATACAACTTACTTAAAAGGTCTGTTGTATTTAAAAAGAAACGATTATCTGATTAAATACTGACTAGCACTTAACACTTTTCCAAGGGATTCCCGCCATAATATTATTAATTCCTTAAATCTTTGTTGCAATTTGAGCTTAACATTAACTTGCCACCTGAAGATGAAGTAGACTTTTTTTAAAGAAACATTGCAACAGTACTTATCATTGTGTACTGGAGATGGATTCTGTGAAAAAAATTCAGGAAATCTTCCAGGAAAATTATGGATGCCATAAGGATAAAGTCAAGACAATTTCAATTGATTGAAAGAGTAGAACTCTGGTATGCAAAATTCGTAATAGTTTTTGATAATAATAAATAAATATATATATATTTTATTGGTCCGTATAATTATCCGTATACTGTCAAAGAGTCTTAAAATAGTCGATTACCCAAGTGTTGGAGTTGCAACATTGCAACATTTATGGACATAAGCTTTAGTTTTATTAACTGTTCTATTAAATTTGAACATTTTGCCAGTTAAAATACAACGAATTACATCGCAGGAATTGGTTAACGCTCGCTTGAGCCCATCGTGAAACTGGCTGTTAACATGAGAAAGGCAACATGCAATAAGCACCGTGTTGAAGTCAAGTAGGCATTAAGGAGCATGGACATGTGAACAGGGCAGCTTTATCGATCATTGTTTTACATCGATTTAACATAGGGAATCGATTGTGTTGCTGTATGATTATATAACCTTTTGGTAACCTAATGAGTTTTTTTTGTACCTACCGGTGTCAAATACCTTTTTAACCGCAAAGGAGGACGGTGTATTCTTTTTAATTTAGTACTCAAGTTGCAGACTAGTTCTAAACTTATCAAAGGAAATGGCGTTCAAACTTACTCAAAGGTTGTTTTCTTCTGGAATATTACATGTAAGTATTTACAACTCAAAGGCCGCTAATAAACATTTAAAATGATAACAGTATGATGAGTAATGTGAACGAAATTCAATCATAGAATAATTTTATTACAGTGGAAAAATGCTTTAAACCATAATACAACGGCTCGAGTTTTGCCTGGATCTCAGCAGAAGTTTTTTTCAAGTATAGCAGGTACTTTTATTAGCAGTAGTCCATTACATTCAGTGACTTGGCATTATTGTAATTAGTTTTAATATAATGTATCTTTTTTCCCATATGCTGTAGATTGCCCAAGGGTTCAGGCTCCTGCTCCTGATTTTGAAGGTCTTGCTGTTATTGATAATGAATTCAAAAATATAAAATTGGCGGATTATGCTGGCAAATATCTGTATTTATTTTTTTACCCTCTTGATTTGTAAGTATATTTTGATATTTATATAATTAATTTTCCTTTCATGGAGGTTATTATGTAACTTCTATAATATTGAATTACTCGCGTTCTATTATTTTAGGCATTGAACTTGTCTATTTAGTGTCCCATTATTAGTTTTTTTCTAATCTTTACTAAAAATAGTTGTACCTTTTAAATGATTTAAATTTGATGTATAAATATTCATAATTCTTTAGCATTCACAAACATATCATACATGGTTATGAGCATAAATCAATCTTTTAACAATAAGATACTAACAGTTATTATTTTATGTAGATAATTACGTTTTGAGGGCCAGAATTCTTAATATTTTGTATTCACATCAATTGCCTATTAATGGTTTTTTTTAGATCCTATAATAATGCCTACCTTTTTTTTATTATCTTTTATGTAAATTGCTCTTGGCTTGTTAGCTGTCTTCCTTTCCTCACTCTCTTTAATCAATTTGTTTACCTTCTCATTTCTAGAAGACTCACATGAGCTTGGAAACCACTTTGGAATCGTGGAATCCATTTCTAGCTCAATTGCATAAATCAAGAATATTTTCAGTGTAAATAGCTTGGTAATATTTTCCTTACATTTGTGAAAATACATTTAGGCACATTACACGAAAATATAAGGCATTTTGACAGACATATTTAATTACTTATTAAATAATTGTTTTACAGAACTATCTGAAAAAGAAAATTATTGTAGATTTGTTCACTTATTATTTTGATTTTGGTGTTTAGGGGTAAGATTTTATGAGGTTTGAGTTACAAAGAGATAAACAAATGATGAAATCTTTTATGCTCTTAAAATTTTATCCTCCTCTCTGTCAATGTCCAGTTAATTAATTAATGCCCTTAGTATTATATATATACTTAAATTATATATATATTTAAAAGCAAGAGTGATAAATTATCTTGGGAATCAATTGTTTGTTTTAAATTTAAATAAATCTAATTGGTATCTTAACCCCTAATAAATATGTTTGTTTTTTTATAGCACGTTTGTGTGTCCAACAGAAATTATTTCATTCAGTGATCGTATAAAAGACTTTCAAGAATTAAATACTTCTGTTGTTGGCGTATCATGTGACTCGCATTTCAGTCATTTGGCATGGATAAACACTCCAAGAAAGGTGAGTTATAATTTTTAGCAATCTTATTGTTTACTTAATTGTATTTGCATAGTGATTGGCATTTAACTAAAAAATAATGACATGATACTTTTTCCACCAAATGTGGTCGATCACGAGGGAAAGTTTTCACTTACACCTTAGAACTTAAAAAAATTAGCACTTTCATGACGAGCCCTTCAGGTATAATGGCTTAAATAACAAACTGACTCAGAAAATTTTAAAGGACACATGGTATTCTCCTTTGAAAGATTTCACTCTGGTGATGATTTTTTCTAACCTTAGCATTCAGAGATGTAGCTAAACTCTGAAATTAGGCAAGATACTGGGCTTTCATAACAGACAAATATATTTGACTGAAATCGTTGACAAAATGTACAAGAATCAATTTCTTAAATTGTTAATGCTAAGTAGGTTTTTTAACATTATTTTCATTTCTAGGAAGGAGGGCTAGGCCAATTAAAGTATCCTTTACTTGCTGATTTCAAAAAGACAATAGCTAAATCATATAATGTCTTGATTGACGCAGATGGTGTAGCTCTCAGGGGTTCATTCATCATTGATCCACAGGTAATTTTTTTAACGTATTTATTTATGTGTATTGGTTGTTATAATAGTGCTTTTTTTTCTTCTGTTTTTAACATTGGCATTTTTTTCACCCCTTCTCAATAAATGACAATAAACAATTTGTACTGAAGAAGAGTAAATGTATTTTACCCCAGCTTGAGAAAATGTGAGCATGACGGGCTTAAGTAGTTTTCTTGCTTATTATGTAACTCAGACATCTGTATAGATTTGAATTAAAAAGATTGAACCAATTGTTCAATATCTCTGAACATTCCAGGGCTTTCTTTTCGCTTCCTCTTGTCTGTTACAATTTTTTAATAGCTTAGAGCTCATACAAATTTTATTTTAATTTCCAGGGAATAGTACGACAAATAACAGTGAATGATTTACCAGTTGGTAGATCAGTTGATGAGGTGCTGCGCTTGATTAAGGCATTTCAATTTGTCGAGAAACATGGAGAAGGTATGTGAACTCTATTACAATACAAATAAGTTAATTTTTATTTGACATTTTTGAAACTTCTGTTATCAATTTGTATTACAGTAACAGACACAGTAGATTGTGAATAAAATTAAAAGATGAATTCAGTTCCATCTTAGTCTCCCATCAGTTTCTTAAAAACCTATAAATGATTATAGTAAAAACAATTTATATCTTTGACCCAAAATACTTCATTTTTCTTTGTCAAACTAAACTTTCTTGCTCATTTAAAATTGACTTTTTAACAAATATAAAAAAAATAATGTAAAGATCTAAATATTGACTTTAAAATACGTATTAAAATTGACTCAATGTATTAAATCCACAATTTATATTGTAGGCACTGAAAAGTATGTATACTGATTTTTGTTTTGCATTACAATCTAATGTGTCCTGGTAAAAATCAGAAATTCAATGTTGACTAGATTGTGACCTCTAATGTCTCAAAGGAGACCTAAACCTTGAAGTTTAGTGGAACTGGCCCGACATTTTTCATACATCACCTAATCATATTTTAGCAGACATCTAACCAGCCTATTTCAAGGTTTTGTATCATTCTTTAAAATGTCATTATGCTGAATGTTTTTTAAGACTGCTGCTATAGATTATAAAGATAAATGATGATTGATGATTGATGAAGCAACGAACTGAAGTTACATAACAGCGAGTGAGTTGGATTTTGCATCGTCTGCAATAACAGTGAGCTGTGCTCCAAGCCCTCTCAAAACACGATAAGCTTACTCACTGATTCAATTAGCCCATATTATCAGCATTGAAATTGCAGTATTTTGGCAATAGAATTATAGTATTTGAAACGTAATTTTTTCTTCAGAGTTCACATGAAAGTGGTCATGGAAATACAGAATTATTTTCTTTTATGAGATTTTAATTATTCTTAGCTTTTAACCTGTATTATTTTTTTTTCAGTTTGCCCAGCTAACTGGAACCCAGAAAAACCAACCATCAAACCTAACCCTAAGGAGTCTCTAGACTATTTCAAGAAAGTTAATAAGTAGTTGTTTCCTTTCTGTATTTTAAACCTGGGGATCTTTGTAATTATGTGACTGGTGCTTTTAAAAGGGAACAGTCACACGGATTATTTGTACTAATAATATTATCAGTAGAATGCTTCTACGTTAGAAATGTATGTCTCAACATGCAATGTTGTTTCAAAACTCTTTGTAAAAGAGAAAAAAAAAATTAAAAATTGTTACTTAAAACATTCAGATTATGTTTTAAATATATAGGTTTATTTGTTATATTGATAACTTTTAATTCTTAAAGGTGCGTGTCAATATGAAATTAAATTTTCTTAATATTTGTATTTTTTTTTATTGTGTCTCATCCCGTACTGAGAAGTGTAATCATTGCAAGTTACCATTGTTATGTTATTATCCAATCCTATGGTTATGGCCTCTATAATCACTGATCACCCATGTAAAGGGGAGGAGTGCCTTGTTTATAGCAAAATCTTTATCAATCTAAAGATGTATTAGGTAGACCTGTGGCTGTACGAGAAACTGCATTACTGTGCGTGGAATATAGCTTACTTCTTACTTAGTATAGTAATATTAGTTACTCCTTTTAATGTACTGTTCTGGCCCATCTTCTCTATTCCCTCTATATTGCTGACATTCCTACTATTCCTGGCTCTTTTTCCTTCTTTGCTGAAGACATGTCATTTTATGTTATCCAAACCCTGATATAACTTCCAAACACATCTCTCCAAAATCAAGTTCTGCAATCTTTGGATTTAACTGATAGATTAACTATCAGTTAAATAATGTGCATCCACATTATTTTCACCCTTGTGGTGGACAGAAGAGATCCTGCCCCCACCCCTCCTCTTCAACACTTTTCCTCTCCCGATATCAGACACAGTGCAATTATAATGTTTTTTAAATATTATTAATATAAAAATTTTAAATATGAAACAATATTTGATATGTTTTATGCCCGGCATAAAACAAGCTATTTTAATCTTAAGATCGTATTTATTATTCATCAGGCAGTTTGGTCAACTATAGAGATTAATTAACGAGAAATCCCTCCTCATATTAGAAAACTCAATTCTCACAATACAAAGCCGTAATAAAACCAATCTGGACTACAGACTTGAACAATGGGAAACTTCAAACATCAGCATTTACTCTTGGTATAACATTCTAAAAGCATCAATTGCACACTATTATGTCTCAAATAAAACCATCACAATGACTTTAACATTCCCACTATCATAAGATCAAAATTATCTGACCAAGCAAATCTCTTAGATCACTTCTAAGTTTGCCCAGTTTGTAGAGGTATTTATTATCTCACATTTTTTTTCTCAAACAATTCACATAATGTTTGATTAGCAATGCTAGAGTATTAATATATATAAACTCACTATGGAGAAGTTATTTCTACCAAGTACATTAAAAACGTATGTTAAAAATAGAGAAAACATAGTAACATACTCACAAAAGGTAAACACTCTCAATAGTAACAATTACATTTCAGAAAAGATTATCATTATACAAACTGAAGCGAAGTTGAGGTGGTTTGCTCATCTCTATTTGATTTAAATAATCGACGATTAATTACTGAAGATGCTAAATTATGTGTTATTATCCATATATCTCCTTTTCTAACAATGTGATAATTCAATTAATTTACTAACAGTAATATCCATGTACAAACAATTCACATGTTTTATTAGCAATGCTAGACTAATAATATATATAAATTCACTATGGAGAAGTTATTTCTACCTTATACATTAAAACGAATTTTAAAAATAGGAGAACATCTTATAATACATTGTAACATAGTGCAATCAGTCAGGGAGATGTGAACTTATTAAGAGACAAAGATCACCCTAATTTTACTTTGTTATTTTTCAAATGCATCCCTTCCCATATACAATACAACTTCAAAAAAGTCTGTAGCAACCGAATATAATTGGGTAGAACATTTTGTCAATGTCTTTATAATGTTCATTATTTTTTATTATAATAATTTATTCTTCTAAAATGTTTTCTTATTATTGAGGACTGATTAAAGACATAACTACACAATATTTTTCTTCTCAAATAATATTCAACAGGCGGATAATTGGGGACCGTATTTAGTGGGAAGAATGGCCGCTAGAGCAAAGCTCCAACAATTTCGGTGTTTTTGCATGCAGTTTGGGTGGCCATGTTCAACACAGTGGAAGATTTTATAATCTTAAGTAAAAATTTAACCTCTTTCAATTTAAATGATTTATTTTCATTTTTAAACACATATTTTTAATCTAAATAAAGTAATCTAGGTAATTTACAAAAAGATAATTTTTGATGTGTTTCTCTCCATTTTTCTGATTTAGCATCTTCATTAATACCTCTGACTAAATAGAGACAAAATATTATTTCAAACTTTCAGTGACCATCTAATTCTCGGCAACCCAGACCGACACCTAAGGTGGAGGTGGCCTCACGACCTCCTCCAAAGCAACTAGTAATCTGTTACTTGATAGCTCATTTTGAAAAAGTCTCAAGTGAAGTGGTTTTGGCTAAAGAGCCCATTTCCTCCTTGTTTCCAAAGAAACAAGATGTTAAAACTTAAGTCATAGATAAATTTTTCTTAAAATAACTATTGATTGCATGTAAATATTCTGATAATAAAGATCATTGTGTTTTATATTTCAAGAAACACTGCTATATCCCTGTCTTGCCACTCGGATGACCGTGTCATAAAATAACTGACATGAAAATAGTTCAATAAAAACAGGAATTGTCATGCTACCACAAGGATTTGATAGTACGATAAGGAGTACTGAATAGTACACATTTTTCGTTGTAGATCAATTGTATCTACATTGATCCTTGCTATTTTTGGAGCACAAGGGTATTGTTCGTGCCTATACACTATAGTTCTCTATTTATATAAAAAGGATAGATTTAATAACTGTAAGATTTGGATAAGGGTGTTGGCTTCAGGGCAGTAAATTAGTTTATACACATATTTCATTTATTTGTTCTCATATTTGTTATTTGTGGCCTCTTGAATAATAATGTTATTCCCAGGACTTACTAAATGTTTAGAGCCTCATATAGCAAGTTGAGAGACAGTTCCACTGGTGCATAATTAAGTTAGACCGACCAATTACCGCAGTGAAAGAAAATATGGTCCCTGATTCAATTATAAGAAGTGGTTGTTTTGATGCCTTCTCTAGATATTCAGTATGTAGCAAGCTTCCGCGGGTATGTATTGTGTGTGAAGTGCTCTCAAGATGTTAAAACTTTGTATTTAAGGAACTTAGTGTTTACTCTTACCAAGTAAGGGGGCGGAGGCTATACTGCTAATCGGTTACGATCATCGCTTCGTCTTTCGCCACTGATCCTTCCACCGTACCCGGCCCTAATAATTATCTAGCCGCTCTAATCTAATGTTGCAATTTTATGACAGTTTTATTCAAAAAAAGTTATTTTAGGAGCTAAATCGTTTTCGCAACCGTCTTTATATCCACCGTTTGGGTATGATATGACGTCTTGATATTTGCCAAAAGTTGTAGCATTTTTAAATGAATACCCCCTCATGATTTAAAACGTACTAATCAATTTTATTGATACTATACGTAGTCGGATCAATTGTTGCAGAATTAATCAGTTTTTTAAAATAACTACGCTGACGGTTATTTTGTTAGATGCTGGTTATAGATATGTTATTAAGGCAGTGCCTGATGGATGATAAAAAATTGACTTATTTTTAATTGTACAACAAAATTTTCAGTGTGACCGTTCATTTGAGAATCGAAGGTTAAAACTATTATTGCAGTTTAAAGTGTTGCAGTTAAGCCAAAAGATAATAACAAAACAATAGTTATATGCTTCGTGACTTCATTATAAAGCGAATTGGACTAAAATATAGTTATTAAAATGAAAACTATCCATAATTAAGAGCGATAATGTTATTATTTTGTTTCTAGACTAGGTACTTTTCAAATCAACATCAGAATATTTTTATTAAGTAAATATTGGAAATATATTTATTTAAATTTGAGTAGATTCTCGAAGATGTGGAAGTTATTCCACATTATTCGAGAAACAGCTGCTTGATCTAGTTCCGTGGTGACGTCACTTCTCTGCAGAATGGAGGCTATTTCACATGATGTGGAATATTTTTTTTCCATTTTCAGTCATTAGCAAGTCAAAGTAAAATGAGACAAAGGTATTTTAAACTTCAATGATAGTTTTGAAACGCGTTCACAAAGGCTTTTGTCCTTTACATTAGATACAATATGAACTTAACTTCATATGTTGGTAAGAACATATTTAGAAGAAGCTTCTTTAAAACTTATTTAAATGGACATAATGCCTTTTACTCCCTTATAAGAAATAAATAAAATGAAATCTAAACTCAAATGTATTTATCATGTAAGTATGTGTGTGTATATATATACGTATCTGAACTCAATTGTTCTTATATGAATCAAAAAATGAATGGAAATATAAAATAATTTTCTCTAAAATATGTAGTATGATTATGCTGGTAAAAATCTGTAAATCTGAACTAAATTATCAAACACAATGAAAATAAAACACTAAATAGTTGCCATCTAATGGCAATGTCTAATAGAGAAAGTATAATTGTTTAATACTTAACAGATGTATAGCATTTGTAAATGAAGGGTGTCCTCAAGCACAATTATTACTTAAAAGCTAACACATAATAAACAAAATTAATACTTAAATATTTATAATCACTTTAACCATTCAAGATTCACCATCATACCATTTTTATCATCACCACAATTTTCGGTCAATATAATTAAATTTATATTTCCGCCAGTTGAAATTCTCTATATTTAAAGTATTTTTGTTTCAAATGTTCAGAATATCAATTGATATCCAGCTTTTTTTTTTTATGAATTTATCAATTTTTAAGTTATGCATTTACCATTGCTTTTAAGAAATGGAGAATACTTTTAACTTATTAGTGCTATTGGTTTAAATTTTATTGATTGAGTATTAAATTGTTGCGAGAAAAAAAAAAAAGAAAAAAAAAGCGCACTCCAGGTGCTGACAATGGGCACAATCACACACTCAGATCATTTCACAAAGGGACTTGATGCAGACATAATATGTTTTATGCCAAAGTGTTGCTGTTAATAAAATGCAATGAAAATCCAGTATATTTGTTTTTTATCAATCTAATCTAATTACCTACAAAACACATACAGGTAATCAAAATATAAAACATTTTTTTACATCAATTGTTGATCAAAATCTCAATATTTTATAGATAGAAATCTTTAGTTATATTTATTGAATCAGCTTACATTTGATTAGGTTAAAGGTACTTTTGCATTGAGGATGTTATTAGTATAATCAAGCATGTAAACTGGTAGAGTGAAATTAAACCTAACTGTTTTATAAGGTTTAAGATGTTTGATATATACAATTTTATATTTAAAAATATGTATATATTTTGCTTTCATATTCAAACATTTCCATAATAATGAACAAACAATCTTTGTTTCATTTCATCAAGTTAACTCGATATTAAAAAAATAAATACACAAATTGTGCTCTATAGTCCAAAACTTTAAATTAATAAATCTGTCACAAATTCAAAATATGTCATAAATATAAAATAAATAAACTGATATTTAATTATTCACTGGGTATTAATAATCTTAATTTTTAACACTTAAAATAACCTTTTAGTTGTGTTTACAAACGGATTTACTAACAACGTAATGTATTTTGATCATTTACTTACATCTACATACATTTAGCATTAAAAAAAGAGCAATTGAGGGTTGCAGCTATATATGCTTTATTGTTTCATTCAATCTTAGTTTGTTTTGTTGCTTGAACAAATGTGACTTCTATCTCTCTATAGGGTAGTTTAAACAATATGGCAAATAGAAATAACCTTTGCACAGAACAAACAGCTTATAATTGATTCTAGTTTTATTGGTATTTTATTAGTATTGGAAAAATATTCAAATTATTAGTAGTATACTTTCTACCTGCAAATTATTCTATTATCCTTATTCTATTGGTAAGAAAAATCAATAGTATAAACTGTAAGTTCTTTATAAAAATGCTATTTAATTAAAGTGCTTTTAGATTTCGAAAAAAAATAAAATGACAAAATTAAGTTTTTCACAGAAATAAAATCATATTCTTTTACTCTTACTGCTTACCGATATTCAACTGTTGCTAAGTGTACATTTTCATAACCCATTCAAATCAAGAAGAGAGGATATATTTCTTTTTATTTATTGTCTGGCTGTCCTCATAGCCTTGTGGTTGGCATACTGACCTCAGTCTTTCTATTTCTTTGGGAATGAGTTTGTTCATCGAATCATGGGAATGGGTTCTCAGTCTTATGAGATTAAGAGAATGTCAACTTAAATAAAAAAAAACAACAACAGTTAATCCAGATTAGATAACTGAAATTCAAATTGAAAAGTAACCGCTTGACATTAACAACACTTGCTTCTTCCCACCACGGTCACAACCTTGGACAGCCTTACCTCTTCATCATGTGTTCTGCCTTAAATTTATTATTGAGTCATTTATAAATGTATTATATGTCATAAGTAACATAAAGATTTTGCTTGATAAGATACATATATATATATATATATATATATACTTTACCACATTCAAAGTCCCTACTTCTTTAGATATTTTGTTAGGACCATTCAGTAATTGCAGGATGTTTTATTAACTCCATCTGGTGTATCTGCATACAATGTTTTGGTGATTCCTCAGGAGATTGCCAAGAAATTGAGATTTTGTTGCTATTACTTATGATGTATAACACTACATTTGGTTTTACTACATCAACGGTTACCTTCAAACATTGTATCATAGCACCTTTTGCTTTAACCTGTCTGAGAGATTCACAGTCAGTTTATTGTGGATTAGTTCACAAACAGGTTCACTATTATTTTTAAATAGTTGATTAGCTCTTACATGAATATATTGTAAAGAGTCTTTAGCCCTCTTGAAATGCCTTTCCTTGTTTGGTTGGTGTTTCATTGTTTTTCTGTTTTGCCCTTTTACAAGATTGTATTAGTTTGTTTACACAGACCCTATTCCTGTATGTTCACTTACTCTCAAATGTTGCCTCCATCTGATGTGAACATGTTTACTAGTACCTTTCCTTCTTAAATATGCTAATATTAATAAGCCTCTATTCTGCAGGAGGTAAAGTGCATTTAGTGTGTCAGTAGTTAATGGAGTGCATTTAATTTCGGGAGTGTCAGTGATTCGAGAAACAACATTGCTGCTGGATGACATCTGCGATGGAGAAACTTGGTAAGTTAATCAAAGATTTACTTATTTTTTCTAAATATTATGTAAACATTTGGGCACCTGTTTACCCTCATTGTTCCAAGTCATCTCCAAGATTCATTACATTTGTTAATGTTAATTGTCTATAAATAAATCAGTTCTATTACATCTTATTATTATTCATAAAATCAGGACAGTAGATTCTTCTAATATAATAGTGATTACTGACATTTCTCATTTCTCTATGAAATTTATAAATTTATTAGTTTTATGGACTTTTCACAATTTATATCACTTGCCAAGAAATATTGGGATGACAGCAAGATATCTTCTCTTTAATGTACACTCTGATTTCAGTGAACCACACTAACCAACAGTACCAATTTGGGAGTGTCAGTGGTTCAAGAAACAACATTGCTGCTGGATTGCATCTGCGATGGAGAAACTTGGTAAATTAATTTAAGATTTACTTATTTTTTTCATTATTAAGAAAACAAACCCTCATTGCTTCAAAAGATGTCTCCAAATTTATTCAATTTTTTATTGCATTAAATTATCCTCCAAATTGCCCCATGACTAGTCAAATATACATTACTTTAAAAGCGACATTATGTTTCTTTAAAATAAATTAAGTAAAATAATTTGTAGAATTTAGGTTAACGGGTTAATTTAAATTTTGATTTTAGTTTTCTTGATTTCTCTATACTTTTATAAAGAAACTAGGCTAATTTTGAAAGTAGGTCATTCAGATTTATTTTGATTACTAAAAGTACTATTGAATAACAGTTGATTTCTTTTTGATTACTATTGTTTCTTAATAAAGGTATATTTCAATGTTTTCATTTAGCCAGATTATTTTTATACAAATCCAATGAAGACATATTTTGTACTTAGAAAATTGTATATAAATAAATTATTTTAATTACATCTTATTATCATTCATCAAATCAGGTCAGTGGATTGATTCTTCTAATATAATAATGATTACTGAGTGTTGCCTATTTCTCAAAGAAATTCTTTTAATTTATTTATAATATAGCAGGATTTATTGAGTTTTTGCAAACTCAGTCTTTGTCATAGATATATCAAGTCTATGTGATAGATAGATAGACAGATAGAAAAAAAAACTTTATTATCGGACTATATCCCCTATGAATAACATGATGCAGATTAATGAATTCACTTATTTGCAGAAAATGAGTAGCCCAACATAAAGAGAGACAGAAAAAAAATTAAATTGTTGTAATAATGAAGATAAAATGTGCATATATGTATAAAAAAGTACTGCTTTAGAAATAAATAAATAATTCTTCTGATTGTGGCCATCTATCTCGATTGTGATTAGGTGTTGGAAATGGAGGGTTTTGAAGGCAAATAAGGATGAAGCTTGTCTGATTGAAGGGAGATAATTCCAGAGCATGGGGGAGCGGGCACGAAAGGAACAGTTGGAAAGCTGCTGTTCTTTGGAATGGAGTATAAAGGTCAGAAAGACAGGGACCAAATATCATTTTATGGGAGTAGATTGAGGGCTTGAAATGCAGGAAATTGTAAATAAAGTGAAAGTAATGAGAATTAATGGTTGGTTGGTTAGATTTATTTCGGCATTAAGCCACTAGGTCATCAACACTGTTATTTCTTATATTCAAACTCTGGCCAGTCCATTGATGCGAGCTCAAGAGAGCATTAGGACGAGACGAGAGTATCAAGGAGCCTGGAACCAGCCAGAACCAAGGAGGCACCCCAATCTCAAATGTCAGGTGGTGGTTGTAGATCGCGTTTTAAAGGATATGAAGCCTCTGATAAAAGGATGTAGATTAAAACCATGTTAACCACCTAACTTAAAGACATTAGTTTACTTCACTAATTTTTACATTTCATATACAGAAAAATCCAAATCCTCCCAGCACCTCGGAGCTTACACATTCTGTGAGAGAAGTGTTTGGAAAAGGTACAAGCCTAAGGGAATATTGTTCACAGAAGTAGGGGAAGAACCACCCCAACTCAAGGTAGAGATGTGAGACACGAAGTCCTGAAGACATATCTTCCATAGCAATTAAAGCCATAGTTAAAATGGGGGAAATGAGGGGAACACCAGGAGTCTATGCATAGGCTTGGGGAGGAGATGGGAGAATGACAAAATAGCTCAAGGGTACCTATTGAACTATAGGAAATAGGGGATTCGAAGAGAGTGTTTGGTGAATGGTAATGCTGTTTTTAATGGAGGAACAGATATTAATTGAAAGATCCTGGTTGAGTGTATGTAAATTGTAGAAAGTTATAGTTTTGGAGAGAACTGATGGGATTTAGATATTATAGGATTTTTGGAGTTGATTATGATAGTACAGAAATGGAACAGGCAACTGAGAGGATGAAAGGAGATTCACTGTGGAGTCAAATCCAATGTATAGATCCAACCGGGTGCCAGATCTGAAGGTGTGGCGAATGGGAGCAAAATGTGGCAAAAGTTACTATGAAGAGGTAGATAAAAAATTATAGGTTTTCAACATAGTGCTTATCACAGGAGTCTAAAAACAGATTGGTATGCATGCCACCAAAAATGATGTTGGAAAATGTTGGTATAGAGAGGACCCCACCACCAGTCTGGTCAACTCAAAAATGGCGGAAAGGATGTTGTAAGGGAAGGAGATAGCTGTGGAAGGAATGTACATAGGGTTTGAGTCAATTCTTGGAAACAGAACTTATATGATACAATTTGTGAGTAAAATTTTGAAGTAATTCATCATAATGAGCAGGTAATAAAGTGTAAATAATGGTTTATGCGAATTAAGAGTTTATGTGACAGGTGGTCATGTGCTGATTACATTAGATGTGCTGAAGAGAGTTGGGGGAAATATACAGCAATGATAGCAATTACAGTATTGATAATAATTTTTGAATTTATACACACAGATGCATAAATGTTATGTATAAATGAAATAATAATAATAATAGAAAATAAATGTCAAAATATGTAAAAGAGGTGTAAGTGACAAGGGTGTGGAAACGTAAGAAACAGAGCTCTAGAGGTTTTGTGAAGATGCCCAGGTCTTCAGATTTGGTGATAAAGACCCATAATAGGGTGTGTATATAAGCCTTCTGCCTCACCAACCAGTATAGATGTTGGTTAATATGCAATGTGCAAATATACAATGTTTTATGGACTAACATGAGTTAATCCCATATTATATTATTATGTATATATATATTATTATTAGCATGTTATAGAAATATGATCATATTTGTATTAAATATTAAGAAGAAAATATATCAAATTAATTATTTTATTTTTTAGGTGAGAACTGGAGTTGCTGTGTGGTATGTTGCATTTTTTTCTCGGTTTTGGTTTTGGCTAGTAATAATTTGTTCAAGATCCTGCAAATAAGATAGTAAATATTTGTAATTAAGAATTTATATTTCATTGAGGTATGGAAGCTGCCTGATTGCAACTGGTGGCTTAGTAGACAGTAATATTTAGTTGATCTAATAATTTTAAACTATTTAGGTTGATCTGGAGATGAGGTGATAGTGAAACTTCTATGTGGTTGTGAGGGGGGGGGGGAGATTAGGTTAGCTTATACAGTGTGTTTGTGGACGGTATTCGAATTGAGAGCTATCTAGTATTCTATTTAGGATAGCTTCATAGTCTTAAATAGTGGTAGGATTGGAAAGGGTAGGTAGTCTCTGGGAGGTTATCATCTTCAGATCAACCTATTAATATTATTTTAAACAGCTGAAACCAAAATATATATTCCATGTTTTAGTAGTTTTGGTTTTTCAGATCAGGAGATCTTCAAAGTAGCTGACACACATGACACAAGCATTCACTATTCTTTACACCTAAACGAATTTTATCTATTTATAGGGTAATCAAAACTTGATAACTTGAACCTTGTTAATTTGACTCCTCAATTTCTCTTTTGTATATAACCACCCTAGTTGGTGTTAATGCCTAGTAATGATCATTTGTTTCTATAAATTTCCACAACCCATCTAAGTTGTGTTCCGCAGATCTATATAATATATAAACATAAGAATGTTTCTGGCAACTCCATCACTCTTTCTGCGCACTCTTAGCTTCCTCAATTTTCTGGTGTCATCAACCCTTTTGTCCAGAACTTTATTTAGGGATCTTACCATGTTTCATTTGCCTCGTTATGCCTCTATTGCCAAGAAAATTTTACAGTCCTCAATATTGCTTTAACCATTGTAAACTTCCCTTTTCTTAATGGATACAAATCTTTTCATATAAAGGTTTTCTCATACTCTCTATAAATTGAAATGAAAATCCATTCCAAGAATGATTTTAGGCTCAAGTATTTAGCACAATTTGTTGAGACAAGAGCCTCTTCATTTCAATGTTTGTTAGCAATTAACTGGTGTTTGCCTGCTGCCTGCTTGTCAGTTCTGGGCTACCCATTGAAGTGACAGCAACTTTTAATCAAACTTATATTCCTTTATTGTTGGTAGTTGGTGCATTATGGATTAACAAATAATTAGCCATCTGCCCACTATTAGGCTGGCTCCTTGTTATTTATTTGGGATTTTATTACTCATTGTATGTTGTGAATGATAGACCAATCAAGTTTGTCTTACAACTTGATAAATAGGTGTATTCGTATGAAGAATGTATTGAATTAAATATAACAAAAATAAAATATAACCAATTATATCTTTATACTCCTAGTTACTGGCATTAACGATAATGTAATAAAATAGACTTCTATGTGAACTAAAAGTCATATTGTGCAAATTATCTGTACTCACTATAATACAGATTTAACACTTGGAATTGAGCTAGTGATTCATAATATACCAAAAATAGCAATGGCTCTTCTGTTTGACTAGTTAATCCATTTTTTGCTAAACTCTAGACCATAACAAAAACCACTTCAGAGCAGAACTGCACAAGAGCTGCCAAAAACATATTTGTCCATTTCCAAAATACATAAGTATCCGGACAAAATAACTTGAACAACAACTTTCTATGTCCCTATAAATATCAAACAGTAGTTGTAGTTGTAGGTAGACAAACTCTATTGTCCTACTGTTTATTATTAATCTGTTTATTTGTTAGTGAGAAAAAAAGCCTGAGAACACAAGGTGCCCTAAATTCCCAAAAACTCAAACTAAAAGATCATGTTCAACTACCACTTATTGAGTTTTGACTACACTCTTTTTAGAATTATCAATTGTAGATGTAATAAGGCATTGGGGATACTTTTATTTAATTAATTATTGTTATTAATTTTTATTTACCTACTTTGGAGGGAGATGTGTACTATTTTTAGGACATAGAACTCAACAACATCTCTTGTAATTGTACTTCTTTTGTTCGATAAACAATTTCATTTAAGTAGTCATTACAGAATAGGATACACTTTTTTAGGACACTAATCAACATCTCTAGTAGGAAATATCAAAATGTCTCAGGCATTACAAATCTGATTTTTTTTTTACATTCTCAATGAAAGTTTTGTGAAAAGTTAACGCCATAAAATTCAATCAATTAATATTTGAAAATCCTTTAGTTATTTTTTTAAAAGTATATGGTTTATTACAAAAAAAACATTTCAAGAAAAATAAATTAATGACATGATTTAAATCTTAACAAATAACATATAACACTTGAACTTCAAAGACTAACATCTGAAGCAAAATAACCATATTTATCATGCTTTTTATTTTCATGTACTATTATTATTTTATGGATATTATATATTTGTGTGTTAAATATAATTCATACTATTCACCATTTTAATATTTGTTACGTTAGTATTATTATGAATATTTTGTGGTTTAATATTATCGGATACTTTACTTTGAAAAAAAACGTTTCTAAATAAGAGATCACTTTATATCAGGGTTATTCAGGTAGGGCAATTCTTTTATCATGAAATTTCGCGTTTTCATTTCAAGACTGAAATTATTTCAAAAGTCTATAAGTTTTATTTATTAAAGTTGAACCTTTAATTAGCTTTGGAGTTTTCCTTAATAAATGTCTACACCCCATTAGTCAAAATTCAGATTTCTTCTAGAATTTTGATTTTGGCTCTCATCTAAACATATTCTGTTGATGAAAGTTTGACTAGCTAATAATTATTGCTTCATATACCTTCAAAAATTAAGTGAAGTATGGAAATAGCTAAATGATTTTAAATGAAGTCCAGTCTTTCTATAACTTAAGATGCTACAATGTTTAGAGCATCCTGAATTTTAATCATCTCCAGAATTTAGGCAATTGTTTCATATGTCAAATAATGTTTTTAAGTTTTGTTAAAATTCCCTTTTATTGCTAACTTAGTTTGTGACTTGTTATTGAATCTATATGTATGTTTCTGATATGAATTTATACAAAATTGAATGCACTTTTAAGTTTATTCCAAAGAATTTTCCAAAAATTAACGATAAAATTCAAGATCAATGATGATCTTGGATACCAACCATATCTATTAAAGGGGAAAAAACTCTGACTATGTCTGGTCAAGTATCTCTAAAACGTTAAAATATCTGTTTTAACCTTTTTTGTTGAACAAATTTTCATTAATCCATTAAACATTATATATATTGAGAATTGACACTAAAGAAAGTAAATTGAAGTACTATTATTATTTGACAACTATAATGAAGTTAATGTGGTTTATATTGGGGGTGATGGGAATGGTCAGCTGCTGGTGCATATTTTGGGGTGGCTTTTTTAAAATAAGTTTCTAAATTTTGTAAAAGTAAATAGTTTACTAATGTTGTAATCAATAGAATCGATGGTAATAATATGTATGAAATTTAACAAAAATAGCTCGCGGCTCGACTTGACACAAAAAACACGTTCCATAAATTTGGAATTGGCGATTCCACATACGCTGCCTGGTGGTAAAAATAAGAACTGCTAATGAAAGTACTTTTTAAAGTGCCGCTTGATTCAGAGAATATTGCTATGTCCAAGTTAGACGTAATACCTATTACAAATTACTATATTTTTCGTTGCCATTTAAAAATTAGAATTGATAATATCATTGAAGACTTTTCTAATAAGAAAAGCAAAAAATAAATAAATATACACTGTTGGTTTTGGTTGTCTTAGAAAGGGCGTCAAATTGGGTACCATCACAGGCGACAAAATCTATTGGCATGGATCACAGCCTAGGTTCAGAAAAACTTTAGCAATATTTTGAAATAGTAGTACTTGGCTAACGAGTAAACCTAATATCAATCTTACTGCAGTCTTGTCATCCCACCCAGACCCCGATATAGCATTCCATAACCTTCAAAAACACCTTGATGAGATTGAGCATTGGTGTAACCAATAACTGATCAAAGTTAATGAAACAAAATGTACATTGCCTTCACCCTCTGCCGCAAGTCGTGTCTACTAGTTTTTTTTTTTTAATTCTATTCCTCTCCCTGCATCCGAGATACTACGGTATTTAGGCTTCTGTCTCGACAAACGGCTGACCTGGAACCCACATACGAGGCTAAAAAGACAAGGACTAAATAGACTCTTTGGGCAACTGTACAGACTACTTTGAAGGACATCCCATCACTCAAAATAAATTACTAATCTACAAAGTTATACTTAAGCCAATCTGGACATACGGGATAGAGCTAGACAGCAACAAAGTCGAACATCAAGCGTATCCAATCCTTTCAATCAAAACTTCCGAGAGCAATAGTAAATGCCCCTTATTACGTCAGCAACAAAACCCTTAACATACCTGACATTCTCGAACTCATCCCTTCCATGTTCATGAAATTCCATAGTAACCTATCAAACCACCCTAATCCCGTAGCACAGTCATTGCACTGCACCACTCATCCCTATAATCCTCCTGGGAGACTGAAACGGCAGTGGCCTCGTGACCTGCTATAAATGCGTGACAGTGGGAGTCCTGGTAATGGCCAGTTTCTCCAATCAAGTCCTGAGCGTATATGGCTCTCGAGCTCTTCGTCAGCCTCAACTGGCTAGTATCCGTTGAGGCGACTGACGGAGGAGCATGGGGGACTTCCCAAGACTCCGCTTCCTCCTTCGCACGTGAGGGAGGTGACAACCATGTGGACTTGGGGGGCCTTTGGGCTGTTTGTAAATACTGTATGAATGAGTGAATGCAAATTGTAAATATGGTATGAATGAGAACCTTTATCACAATTACTTATTGCCTTATAAGGCAGATTGTAATTTTAGCGCAATAAAGAAGTTTCGATAATAATAATATCAATCTCATATCTTCTTCAGACCACACTTGCTACCTTGGTTAGCTACTGGAAATAAAAACACAAAGGGACAGGAGCTAAATGAATATTCGGATACAGGAATGGCTCTTGACCCTGCCCATAGAAAACAAATAACATACGTAGAACCACCACAAACCAGTTTGGAGTTATGGTTTGAAATATGAGGAATAGCTTCCAAAACTCAGACGAACTAAGTACATTCGTTAGATTGGAAGAGATGGTGTAATTTAGGTTTAAATGACATCGATTGTTCGCTTCTCATCTATAATTGTATTTATTAATTGCTAGCATAATTAACAGCCCACGTTTGTCATCCTCAGACGCCACACAACAATTGTCCTGAACAACAACCCATAGAGCAGGTATGGGCAACCTTTGACATGTTATGGGCCAAACTTTAGTGTGCAAATACGTTCGCGGGCCGCGTTTAAAAGTAGTGCATTTTAAAGTAGTGTTCATAATTTTTAGCGATAGATATCAGTCAGCCATGAAATAATACGACAATGTTATTACAACACAATTTATTAAAATAACAAAATGAAATGAAAAAATAGGTACCTACAGCATTAAATTAAATCGTTAAATTTAGAATTGTTACAAACTACGAAAGTTAAATAGCGACACCGAAATCAATGAGACACTTGAGCTTGAATTTGGGAAACTAATTCATCGATGTTTGGATTAATTCCACTGGTACAAAGACGTAAAGAATTTTCCAAATTATCGTCAGTCAGCCTTGTACGATGTTTTGATTTATTAACTTTCATCAATGAAAAGAACTGTTCGCATTTATAAGTACTGCCAAACGCACAAATCAATCTTCTTGCAAATTTTCTAAGCTGCGGAAAATGGTCTTCTTCGAGGTATTTTTTGTAGAAATCGCACAACTCCACGTCTTCAAATTTAGATTTTAGGAGTGAGTTTTCTTGAATCTCGATCAACTCCATTTGCAAGTGTATTGGAGCATTTTGTACATTACTTTTTGTTGGAGTAGCAAATAAATTGAAACAGTCTTCCATGTGTTTGAAATCGCTAAATCTGATCGAAAATTGCTCCGACAGTAACTTGAGTTCTTCAGCATATTGAGCGTAAGCAATATTTTCATACGCAGAGAGCGTGGTGAAATGGTAACTGTTACCAGACAGCATATGTGCCTCCCACAAGCGGATTTTGTTCTGAAACGCTTTCAAATGGCTGTACAAATCATTTACTAACTGTCCTTGTTTTTGAAGTTTCAAATTTAAATCATTCAAATGGCCTGTAAGGTCGACAAGAAATGCTAAGTCACATATCCATTTTGCGTCACTCAATTCAGATAGTGGTTTATCTTTTATTTGCATAAATTCTGCTATCTCATTTCTAAGCTCGTAAAACCGTTTCAGCATTTTCCCTTTGCTTAGCCATCTGACTTCACAATAATATGTTACGTCGTCATACTCGGCTGATATTTCATCCAAAAACGCCTTGAACTGACGATGGTTAAGCCCTCGGGATCGAATAAAATTGATGGTTTTTACTACCACATTCATAACATTCTGGAGTCGAATGGACTTAGAACACAAGTTCTGTTGGTGGATAATGCAATGAAGGACTATCAAACCATCTTTTTGCACATTTAATTCAGTTGCTTTTTCATTCAAAATTCCGATGAAACCTTTACGTAAGCCGACCATAGAAGGTGCACCATCTGTGCATACTCCAACTAATTTCGACCATGGCAAGCCAAAACTTGTGAATACCTTTTGAACTTCATTAAAAATGTCCTCTCCTGTAGTGGTTCCTTTTAGCGGCTGTAAAGCAAGCAATTCCTCAGTAATAGTGAATTCTTTATCAACACCTCGAATAAATATAGCCAGTTGAGCTATGTCAGACAAATCGGTGCTCTCGTCTAATGCTATGGAAAATGATTCAATACCAGTCATACGGCCAGTCAATGTTGTTTTTATATCATTAGCCATCATTTCTATACGTCGTACAACGGTTCGTCTTGACAAACTAATTTTTTCAAATTCATTTTTCTTTTCAGGACACAAAACACTGCAAACTTCTGACATACACTCCTTGATAAATTCTCCTTCGGCAAATGGTTTCAATGACTTTGCCAATTTTGAACTAACTATAAAACTAGCTTTCACAACATTATCAAGTTGTGTTCTTTGTCTATGAAATATTTGCTGCTGTTTTTCCAAATTTGCGGTAAGTTTCTGGATTTTGTCTTTTCTTATTTGTCCTGTCAGTGAGAGCAGCGTAGGATGCTTAGTTGAGTAATGCCTCTTTATATTGAATTCTTTCATCACCGAAATGGATTCATTACACATCAAACAAATAGGCTTACCATTGTGCAAGATAAAGAAGAATTCTTCAGTCCATTTTTCTTGAAACTGGCGACCCTCTGCATCTACTTTTCGTTTCCTTCCACCAGACATCATTTTCATTTACTTATCGTTCGATAAACTTAATAAGAAAATAGGTATAATTAGTAAGCACTCAAGATGCACACAAAGTCACAAAGCAAACTTATCACCACGGTAGCTCGAATAGGACTGAACTAAGTTCCGGCCATCCACCCGCTTATATAGGCAAAATGAAGGAATGATCTAGAATCGTCTAGTGTAGAACAATACAATTGCGAAGCAATAATCCTTTGTTGCGCCGCCAGTGTGGCGGCAAACATCAATGGCTTTGAACTTTGATGTTTGCCGCCTCACTCTTTGATGATCACCGCCACTCGGCTTGCTCGCTCACTTGATTCCATGAGTATGAGTAAGTAGTGTATTTTTTTTTTTTAAATTGGGTTTTTCAAAATGTCTCGCGGGCCGGATCAAATCTTACAGCGGGCCGGATCCGGCCCGCGGGCCGGCTGTTGCCCACATACGCCATAGAGGAACTCAAGTGAGTCAATCGTAATGTGACGTACAGCTATCACTCCATTTTGTGTCTTACAAAGTATATTTGTACTTGACAGAAACATTCAGTTTTCTACACAAAATTAAGACACCTTAACACAGTAATTCTCGACCTTTCTTGCGTAGTATTACTGTCTAACAATCTTTGCTGATTCCATAGAACTTGGGAGAGTGATTAGCCGAGTCCCTAGGCTTCGTTGTGACTACGCCACGTGTCACATAATACATCCTAATACTAATTCTCTGCACTACTACATAATACAGCCTACTTACTTTACAATGTGTCAATATTAGATTGTAAATGTTAAATACGGGAATAAGGATACGATCGTGTCGGTCCGGTCGGTGCCGTCGGGAATACTTCATTCCATGGAAAGTTTTCACTCCCCACCTTAATCCGAAGACAGTAGTGGATGTCTATCGACGGGGTTAAGCGCGCGTAGGCTAAACTCGGCGAACAAGCACCTAGGGAGCGTTGAGTTAGTGAAATAGGCCGGATCCCTAGCTAAACTCCTGCGGGTAGATATCCCGAACTGAGGAACAGCCATAAAAGCAGGAGCACCGTAAATCTGCCGAGGATCTAACTGAGCCCGAGGGAGCAGTAGCCAGGCCTGGCTGGTATTAAGCCTGGTCCGAATATACTGTATCTCTCCCTCCACCCTATTCCCTATCTCCCTTATTCCTTCCTTTCCAGGCCACTTCTTGTCTACATCTCCTTCTCGTTTAGGGTAGTGATCACTAACTTTACAAGATACAATCATCAGTGGTCATTAAATATATATGTTGAAACGTCCATGATTCAACTTCATGATATTTAATTTGTGGAGAGCTATACAAATAAATAAAAGGTGCTGATGGTCTCAACCGATAAAAACAATCGCGTTTTGGCAAAAAAACAAAACAAATACATACCTCGTAACAACAATAAATTTTCGTTAATAATAAATAAAATGTCTATTTTTAGTTAAGGAAATATTTATGTAGTGAATTGCTGATGAAAGTTTCTTGTTTAAACTGAGATGACAGCCGCTATCGATTGTAGCTCCTACCTCTCTGGTGCGCTATTATTTAATGTTATATTGAATTATACAGACTTCTGCATATTGTTGTTTTGGTTTCTTTTATAGGTCCACCCATCTATGGTTTTACTTACTAAAAGCAATCAAACATTTTTTTTATTTTATTCGTAATTATTATCATCTTTCCTTACTTAGGTTTACTTACTTATTACTGGTGTTTACTTAACTCGATGGACTCCTCTTAGACGGGAGTACAGAAGTCGCAAAATCTCACAGGATAGAACACAACCCCATGGAGAAAAACATAAAATCCAACTGTACAGTATGCAACATTAATGAAATAAAGAACGATGAATGTCATTTGAATATTTCGTTAAGAGGTCTCTTTTACATTTTACATTTTGTAGAATCGTCTTAGTGGAACATTATTCATATAACCTTTACTTCTTTCTTCATAAGAAAAATAACGTCAAATCACTAATTCCGAATCTAATAGTAAAATCAAGGACGCACCTTCCAAAGATAAAACGCTCAACATTTTCTTTATTAACCCAACTGCAGCCCGCCTAGGGTTTTATTTAGTATTATCATTATTCTATAACAGGGAGAACTTAATTAATAAAGAGAGAACATTTTTTGAGTTTTAGGTAGAATAGGAGTACACATGCACGAAGAGTGTTGGTGAAATCAGGTGCTGTACAGATAACCATTGTTTTGTTTATTTGAACAGTGGCTATAACAGCTTCGCTCTCCAAGGATCAAGATCTCACCCGAAAATCACATTTGTTTTGAATTTTTATTTCAAGAAAAGAAATGAACAGGACAAACAGGAAGTTGCTGAAGTCGAAATATGGAATTAGAAGCACAAAGTATTACCCTTGACCACCGAGCGACTTGAACTAAGCCTGGAACTTAAAGATAATACACTGAGACTTAAAGTATCAGTTCAAATATCCTCTCATCGATCGTGCATGTGGGTCATCTTAATGTCACATCCAAAAGTCAGACCACGGACTTAGCCAATATTTCTTTTAATATTATTTTGATACGAATGTTCCCTAATAAAATTACACATGGTTCTCTGAAGGCATGATATGACCGATCAGGTGATATAATCGGCTAGAGTATTTTTTTTTTACACAGATAAAAACAACTTTATTATGATAAAATTACAATCTGCCTCATTGGGCAATAAGTAATTGTGATAAATGTTTTCATTCATACCATATTTACAATTTTCATTCACTCGCTCATTCATACAGTATTTACAAACAGCCCAGAGACCTCCCAAATCCATATAGTTGTCGCCTCCGTCGCGTGCGAAAGAGGAAGCGCAGTCTTGGGAAGCTTCGGAATTGCCGTTACGATGTGATTTTTCTAATTTATGAGTACATTGTGAATACTAAAAAAATGTTGGCAACGTATATATTAAAATCACCGACAGTGATTACTGTACTAATCTTTTGAACCAGTTCATGTTTATTTTTATAACATGAAATGTATATAATGTACTTTATTATTGTGCAGCAGTACATATATACTTGGGGTATTATTTTTTTTTTTTGTGCAAATAAAAGTATATCTCAATACCCAATTGTAAAATAACTGTCTGTGGATATTTTATTTTTATAGCATATTCTTGTTATATTTTCTTATTTGATTATTTTTTAAATGTTTTATTAGTGATCGTAAATTTCAAAGAACCCAATTTTTGCTAAATAAATGTTAGTATTAAGAGACATAGGACCAAGATGATTTTATTACTAGTAATTGGACACAATATAAATTATTTGTTAAAGAGTGTGGATCTCCCACTTGAATTTATTTCATCATTTCTCCACGAATGGAAATATTTTATCAGGTTCCATGCATGACCTGAAGTGATATAGGACCCCGGATACCCTGGAGCCGATCCCCCATGACGTACGGTAAGGTGGCTGCTTGAGAGGACGTCGTAAATCCGCTGGTAAAAAAGTGAGTCCAACTCTGCCCTAATCGTAACGGTACCCGGAGGGCCCCTGCGTCTCAATATCGGCTAATAAAAATCTATACCCGTCTCTCGAACAGCTCTCCAGTCGTAAATTAATAGAACTACCGCTCCCAGAGCTAAATTTCAATGTGGATACAAATTCAGACAGATCGTACGGCTTGGCTCGCCTGAGGCCCCGAGCCATCCGTCTTTTGAGGTTGTTCTCCAGCCCCCCTTACCTGGCCGGTCAGGTTACCTGGCAACGATAAATATAGGAACATGATACATACGCACATCGAAAAATATTCTCAAGCTCTCTCAAATATTGTAAATATTAGTAATCCCAAGGTTTTGTGGTGGGGATAGTATTTTTTTTATTCACCCTATCAAAATTTTATTTATCATTGTTACATCTAATTTTGTTATACTTTTAATTAACTAGTTGATCCATAGATCAGTAGAAGGCTCGCCATTTTTTATCAATTTATATAGTTATTTATTGAAATGGTGACATGCAATCAAAGCAGTAGAATTTTAAGCGCTTATAACTTCAGGGGAAAGGTTCATTTAGCTAAAACCACTTCACTTGTCACTTTAGTCGTCGCCACAGAGCGCACTTCTAAACAAAATGTTGTTTGGTTTGGAGGTTGCCCGGGATCAGATGGCAGTATGGAATATGTATAGAGCATATGGATCGGGGTGGCCAGGGAGGAAGTTATGGAGTTCCAATTGTGGGAGGTCACTACGCTAGGTTTTTGATATTTTTTACTTCGATTATGTACTAAGTTGTGTTTAATAAATATTTATAAATGAAATCAATGACACTTCAATTTTAATTAACGACGTAGAAAGGGATAACACAATATCTAGACATACTCTTAAAAAAAAAACTACATTTTATTTATTAAACAAATATACATAGCTAAAATATTAACATTTAATAAAAAAACTATTGAAACACGCCCAATGCGTTGCCAATGATTATTACGATCATATAAATTTAGCATATTGTCATCATCGACCTTATCCAATTAAACAATGAATATGACTTTTTTTTTTTTCCATGACCCATTTTATTTATCATTTTTTACAATATACGTTAAATTAAGTGAAGAAATAATTACAAATTTCTCCTCTTGCTGCATACGCAGATGCATTCGAAGGAGGGTAGAATTACAATAAAAATATTGTAAAACTTTATAAGAATATATCATTTCATGAATATGACATGAAATGATATATTCTTATATAGTTTATGGCTAAGCATTGCAATAAATTCCGTAAGTGTAATTCACTGGAAATTATACACCAACCATGATTAGTATATCATCGTCACATATACTCCTAGGAACTAGGAATCTTATTATAGTCCTCTGCAATATGCAATGTAAGTCCTTTACAATATTCTCCACGGCAACCAACAAAAGCAGACCACTTCCGTCACTCCATTATATGCCCTTACCCCCATAGAGCTACATCACTACACTCCTCATGTAGTGATAGTCCCATATCCTTCTGGATCTTCCTCCCACCCGCCATTCCCCTCTCTCCTATAACACTTTCAAAACTAGAATGTTTTA
The DNA here is from genome assembly GCA_930367205.1 of Acanthosoma haemorrhoidale. NCBI lineage: Eukaryota > Metazoa > Arthropoda > Insecta > Hemiptera > Acanthosomatidae > Acanthosoma > Acanthosoma haemorrhoidale. The sequence goes on from OV884014.1 coordinate 25,935,759, forward strand.
TTATAAGCAAATAAACAAATAGGACAAAACAAATGAGCCTGCAATATTCCAAACAGTTACAAATCTGCTTCTATTTTTATTTTATTTTGGCTTCAATTCTTTTCATTTCATTAAATAAGCGATTTTGTTAATTAAGTGAGCCCGATCACAAAAGCATAATTAAAAAAACAAAACTTCAAGTTTATGGCTTGTCGTTAACTACGGGGAAATAAAATTGTTCTTATACTTTCCAATATTGTATTTCACCCAAAAAATAATCAACATAGTTCAATGCGTTGTGGATACATTTCAGACCTTTAATTTAGTCTTAAACCTTCAGTTATTTTCAGGACTGTTGTAGTAGAACATGTGTACAGGCAGATAGTTGAAATAACCCCGGAATGTTAGTGGAGTCTGTTACTTCGGTAATAAATCGTTGAGGCTACTGAAGTTTTAGGTATCAGCTCTGAACAATTATCGCTTCAAGAAAAATACACTTAAATTCCAGGACGTCAGAAAAGTTTTCTTTAACGTTAAATATATATCCAAGTTAATTACTCTTTATAAGAACAAACAGGGGCCATTATGTTAAAGGACACAGGGAGGTAAGGTAATAACCCATCCGGGCCAAATTAACAACTTCGCCTCAGGGTAATTGCTGTCTAATTTGAAAGAGGAAAATTAAAGACGTAGTTTAAATCTAATGGGGTAGGGTGAGAAGCACTGGGGGGGGGGGGATGAGTCCTGTTTAAAAATTCGCCAAGTCCTTGCACAAAAGGAAATCCCGTGTGATTATGTAACTGAATAAGGTTGAGGACACGAGGCAAATCCCTACTTGGGGAGTGTGTAATTAATTTATCATCAGCTGCGGTCGCCACTTTGATCTCCGCAGATTAGGCTCAACCGGGCTTCCGTTCTCCTGGAGGCATTTATCTATGGTGGGGATCGATATGAAGTAAATCGGGAGGATGGGGGCATTTGGGGTGTGAGGCACCTTACGTAGGGGGTACCGAGTCATCCCTTTGACATTTTCTCTTTGTAGCGCCTGTGGGAACTTATAAAAAATCCCGTCAAATATCCTTATATGAAGCTGACGAATAGTTGTCAGTTTAATAAAACCTTAAAATTCCCACAATCCAAGATCACATTTCCTCAAAATTCTTAATGTTCCATCAGAAATTATCTGACCATCTTAATCCTCTAGCGAGATCACCCTCCACCCATCCTTACAATCCTTTTTGGAGAAAATTGAGCCTTTTTTAAACAGGATTGTAACAGGAGATGAAAAATGGGTTACCTATGACAATATAGTCCGCAAAAGACAGTGGCTTGATAAGGATCAACCACCCCTACCAGATCCGAAAGCAAACATCCATGGCAAAAAGATTTTATTGTGTGCTTGGTGGGATTGTCAAGGAATAATTCACCACGAGTTGTTGAAGTCAAATTTAACGATTACTGCGGATAAATTTCAGCAGTTGCAAAGAATGCAAGAGAAACTCCATGAAAAGCGTCCTGCACTCGTCAAAATTAATATAAATTTGATATTTAATGAGAGCGAAAAAAATGTCTGATAAGAAAACGGAAGTTACTTATGACTAGTATATAGTAGACCTAATATATAGTGTGTTAATAGTTATTGTTGTATACATGAAATGCCTTAAAGCAGGCACCCAAACTCTAGGAAAATGCAAACTATTGGATTAAATATTAGATTCTGCGGGACCACCACTGCTGAGTTTTTCAGGGTTGCGATAGGATACCTAGAAAAAATTAATAGGCTCGATCTCTTACAGGATAGATCATAGTTAGAATAACCGATCGGAGGTATAAGATTACTGGGGTTCTGTCAATAGCCAATAATAACAAATCTGATGGGGTCTATACCACAAGTAAAGATTATCAAATTGTATTCAATCTTTAAAACATTTCCAAAATAACCCTCATAATTGGTACACGTTTTAAAATGATCGTAATTATTGGATAGTAGTTAGTTTATAAGAATTTTTTTTTTTTTTTCGGAAATCTCTTTATGTTATTCTTTCAGTCTATAGGTCTTTAATGTTCCTGGTAGTATGGATGAATATTCAGGCATGAAATGAACTTAAATAAATACATCTCTAGTTGCCAGTCATAAATAATCGTCAACAATTTATTATTTATATTTAAATTATTATATGGCTATAATATTTTTTTATTTAATGGCCTAAAGAATCGGTATAGATGAAACGTCGGCTTGTCTGGAGTGGTTTATTAATTATAAATATTAACATTTGAGAGACTTGAGATTTTTTAATAAGACCTAAGAATGTATCAATATTCTTTATAATTATAGATTAAAGCGGTCTACTCCTAAAAAGTTATAAATCCATAATTTCGTTTAAATCTCTTTTTTTTTTTTTCATCATAACTTCCTTATTGTGCTAAAATTAATCTGCCTTTTTATCAGGCAATAAGTAATTTAGATAAATGTTCTCATTCATACTATATTTACAATTCATCATTCACTCGCTCATTCATACAATATTTACAAACATCCCAGAGGCCTCCCAAATCCACATGTTTGTCACCTCACATGCGAAAGAGGAAGCGGAGTCTTGGGAAGTCCCCCCACGTTCCTCCGTCAGCCGCGTCACCGGATACGAGCCAGTGGAGGCTGTTAAAAAAAAAAGAAAAAAAAAAAGAAAATAATAGAGAAAGTCATTCGGAAAATAATCCCTTGATTCTCAGCCACAGGAGACAGGGAATCCCAGCAGTTCATCTTTAATTCACCATTTTACTACTGAAAATTTCTTTTGATTCAAGGCAAATGTTGACGTAATTGAAGTTGGGTGGGTTATTGCCCATTAAAAAGAATCAGATTTTGAAATAATAGCGTCTCCCAGTGGCCGGGTTTAAATTTAAATGAGACGAATATCCTCATTTTTAACGACGGCTATACCTTTTTTATTTATAACTATAGAAGTACCTTGAGGAAATGAGGCGGGGAAAGAGTCTCCTCATCAGTAGATTTTGATAAAACGCCATCAGATGAATATGAATTGTAAAGAGTTTTATGGAGTCTCATCTTCCTTCGGGCTTATCCCGAGTTAGAATGGGCTTTATAAAAAAATCCTGCCCCCACCCCCTCCTCAGCTCCTTCACACCCAGTGCTGCCACCCTCGAGCGAAATCCTTTTCTAAATTACGTTCCCTTTCTCATTCCCTCTGCGGGCCTGCTCTAAGGAATAAACGGGGCTCTCGGCTTACCGCATTTGTCAGGCTCGCGGGGAGGTAAAGCGAAAAGCGCCCCCCCCCCCACCCACAACCGAGCTAAGAGTTTAGACTGAAAAAAAAAAAAGGAAGGGGGTAGTTAAATGTGAAAAGCTCGGCGGATATAAGCCTTAAAACCAGCTCACCTCCGCCGCGCGGGCTCCGTGCCTGTATTAGCGGAAGAGAGTAAAAACCTATGTACATCATCCCCGGCTCTGTATTAACTCCGACTCTACGGTTTGGCCGCGAATAAAAAAGTCTGCATTCATTTTTATTTCGCGGCAGGGGGATCCCTGGGAGATCTGTTTATTACCCGATAGAGGGGCAGACAAATGGGCCTGGTTTTTTTTTTTTACTTTTTGTTTTGTTGGTTTTTTTTTTTTTTTTGGCAAAAAAGTGAGCTGTCCAGGGTAAAAATACGGTCTTATTGGCAGGTTTTTCCCGAGGGCTGGCCAGATAACGGATAACCCCATGTATCTGGAGTACGAGCTTTTCAGTTTTTTCAAGCTCTCTTGCTTCTATTCCCTGCGATGCATCAATATCGATAAGTACCTTTGATCTCTCTAATTGGTGTGACTTCCCTTTTAGCCAGGTTTTTCGGGTGTTTTTTTCCCCCTCCCGGTGTGGTTTGGTTTTGAATAGCCCGCCAGTAACGTACTACCCTTTGCCATCAGATATCTACCCAGTCGCAAATATATAGCCTCAAATATAAACAGCGTTTTCAGATAAAGTTTATCTTTAGCTATTTCTCTTCGAATATATTTGTATCCCGAATAAACATCGATGACTTAAAACGTAGTCCCTTATAAAATAAAAAGCATTCACGGATTTTCGATTTCACTAATTGTGTCAAATGATATTAACAATAATAAATGTTGTGAAATTTATGGGTGAGACCGGGGACCAGCCAGTGTAAAAGGTCAAGTAAAGGATGTTCAAAACTTGAGGACTGGCAAGTATTCTTCTTTCCCTGCCAGTTTTGGCTATTCTGACATTTCCCCGGGTAAGAAGAGTTGTGTCGGCCTACAGAAGGCAACTCACCAGGAGACAATCCACCAGCCATCAACAAATTGGAAACATTGTCCTGGAGAGATACACAGGAAGAACAACAAAGAAAAGAATTTGTGGGGTAATTCATATGAGAAACGATGACATAAGAGTAACATCGAGTAACCATGTTATAGGCAATATAATAATTTTATATTGTACATCTGTAATGTACGAACACTTTTTTTAATACTGTATGCTTAGCTGGATTTGAAATATAGCAGAGAACAGTCATAAATAAAAAAAGCCTTACAAAGTTAAATTGTTGGAACACCCAAAGTCACGCTACATTACCGCAGACCAGATGTAACATTTGAATTTCCAAGAAGGGGAACATTTAGTTAAGTGTTTAAACTTGTCTTATCTTGGTCTGTATGCACAGCTAAAGGGATTCTGGACCTCCTATAGTGGGTCACTGAATCCTTGTAATGGAAAAACTTATGACTTTACGACACTGTATTTTTTTTTATACCTATCACTAAGCCAACAAGACTGGTACTATGCTGTAGAGGAGACAGGATGGAGGAAAATGGAAGAATGGCCCGGACGTTAAGCTGATTATTCCGTATAGGAGGCCCACAAAAAGACCCCATTCACTTTCATACGGGCCGTAACACCGGTCCGTTACGAGGGGTGGCTCTTCATACTGTATGAGGTGTGACTGTAAACACACACCTTCATACTGTATGAGGTGAGACTGTAAACACACACCTTCATACTGTATGAGGTGAGAATGTAAACACACACCTTCATACTGTATGAGGTGAGACTGTAAACACACACCTTCATACTGTATGAGGTGTGACTGTAAACACACAGCTTCATACTGTATGAGGTGTGACTGTAAACACACACCTTCATACTGTATGAGGTGTGACTGTAAACACACACCTTCATACTGTATGAGGTGTGACTGTAAACACACACCTTCATACTGTATGAGGTGTGACTGTAAACACACACCTTCATACTGTATGAGGTGAGACTGTAAACACACACCTTCATACTGTATGAGGTGTGACTGTAAACACACACCTTCATACTGTATGAGGTGAGACTGTAAACACACACCTTCATACTGTATGAGGTGAGAATGTAAACACACACCTTCATACTGTATGAGGTGAGACTGTAAACACACACCTTCATACTGTATGAGGTGTGACTGTAAACACACACCTTCATACTGTATGAGGTGTGACTGTAAACACACACCTTCATACTGTATGAGGTGTGACTGTAAACACACACCTTCATACGGGTCGAACCAGAGGACTATATTGTTGGACCCGTTCACCTGCAACACGCCAATTTGCATCATGTCACCTAATAAGTCGAAGGTTGCCGTCGCTTGTGCAGTTTTGTTACTGTATCACGGAATCAATTCAAGAAAATAGTTAATAACACCACAAAATTAATTTTTTTACCAACTTATGTGTTTTTTTTTAATAATCGTTACTAAATTTCAGAATATTTTAATGAATCAATGAGTGTTTTAATAGTAAAAACAGTCAAGATAATACTCAAGTACCTACTGTATAATATATATATATAATTTCTACGTACCTTCATGGTGTTGCGAGTCTGAGATTCTGGTCATATGTTACCTACACTCTTTCACACTTCTAATTGGTGCGACGGACAAGTAAGGGTTGCTCAGCGAACCTTACACCCTGATTATGGAAAGTGGGCCTTAAATTTGAATTAGTTCTTAAAATAAAATTCTTATATGCACAATCATGAATTTGTATCTTAAAATATCGTTGCAATAAGAACTTGTTTATATTTTCTAAATGTATATTTTATACCAGGCCACTACCACTTTTATATTTGAAAAAAACTCATAAGGATGTGTGAAACAGTGATTGTGCCAGGAGATTAGGGCGATAAGTTTTCGTGAAGCTAGAAGGAATGAGATCGAGGTTGTCGGAAGGTATATTAAGGGTTCTGTTGTTGTCTTAATAAGGGACAAGTATTGACTAGTTCGCATGTCCAGATCGGTATTAGAACGAATTTGTAAATTAGTTTTATATTTTATACTCAGAGGGTCCTTCGCAATAGTCCGCACAGGTAGTTCACAGCGTATGTTTAGTTCTTGTCTTCTTTGTGGGTCTCTCTTATGTGGGCGCATTGTGTTCGCAATGTATCTATACTCCAGTTTCATAAATGGGAGAATATATTACAAAGTCTAATTATTCCATTATGTTCTAACAATTAAAGGTCGTTAATTAATCAATTTTTTAACATATTAAGTAGGATATCAAATCCATGTTGGACGTTTTGATTAACAATCTGTAATAGTTGTTGGGACTTTGGGGAAATATAATTTAAAAAAACAGCACTAGAACTACTATATTAATATTAATAGTTCAGCTCTAACGAAACCGTTAATTGTGTGATGCATAGCTTTACGTTGAATTTATATTAAATCTATCAAGGCCTTAGATTCGCCTTAAATATTATTGTAGACGACTAATGACATTAATCCCCTTCCCCCTTCAATCATTATATAACTTATGAGCTATCTAAACATAAGGCTTGGTGCACATTGACGGTTCAAAGACTCCATAAAACACAGCTTAGACCTCGGTCAGTCCATAAAGCTCTTCCTCCACATCTGGCATTCCCCCGGGAGAGGGACACGGTCCCCAATTACGGTCTCTGGTTACGTACGGGGGAGAGGGGAAATGGTCCGTAGCCGACCCAACAGGATTTTAATAACAATTAGACAATATGACAAGGGGCTGCTCATATGTGCGGTTTGGCACGAGCCAACTGTTGATGAGCAACTGTTGGTGGCAGACCTCTGCCATCTATGTTCGTATCCTACGTTCGGACTGGCATCGGCCGGACCCCGAATAGGATTTTGGAAAATTGCGATTTTATTTTATGGTTTCGCAGTAAAGTTTTATTTTAGTCGCCAGTGCTTTTGACTGATGCTATTATCGAAAGACTTATGCGACGGCCCTGTTGTAATACAGTCATTGCCTAAAAGCGCTATGTGACTTTATTGTTTGAGATTTGTTTTTTTACCTTATTGTTATTATTCCAAACCTTCTTTTTATTGATCAGCCTAACTTTCAAGGATCTACTCGCTGATGTGCATTTGAAAAAAAAAAATCTGGCCAAACATTTCCTATTAATATACCTTTATTACTTGCTTACTTAAGTTAGTTAAGTAAAAAAAGTAAAACATCATTGCCATTAACAAAAGGAAAAGCATTAATTACAGTAATGTAATATATATAATCTTATCATTAACAGATGGTATGTTTATCAATAACATCCTAAGAACCGTATCTCTTAACTTATAATCAGCTCTATTGTAATTATCGATAACTTATTTTCCTTTCCCAGACCCCCATTCTAAATATCTGTCTCCCACGACCTCTCACTAATATCTGCACTATTATCATTACTGTTATCATTTTCATATACACATAAATACTTCTAGTCACAAGCCAGAGTGTCGATTCCCTTCAGGCATTCATGTGGCTAGTAAGCTCTCAGTTGTAACCATATCTAATTGTAGATATTGTGTTTTATACCAAATAAAGTTTTCTTTTTGAAGTCTTGCGTAGCAAAGTTATGATTCACGACAATACCAATTCCTCTTCACCATCATTTGTCAATTGTTCTTCACCAGAACTGCTAATTAGTAGTCAAGCTCTTTTTCAGTCCTTTTTTGCTTGCAGCTGATAATTCCTTCTGTATGCTAGATAAACATTATAATTTTTTCATCTGTAAGTGCCCATTGCTTAATTACATTCTTAATTTACAAAAATAAGAAGGACTTTAATTTTTTTTCTTTTTTTCTTTAACTACTTCAAATATAATTAAAACATTTACTTGTTTAATTTAGATATAATATTAAGTTATTTACGAATTTTCACTGGGGATAGTTGCGAATTTTAAGTTTCCCTTTGCAAGTTTTTTGGATGATAAAATAATAACATACATGAAATCTGTTAGTACAGGATCTCACTTGAACTGACAAGAATATTCCAGTATATGATATAATGAAACGATGCAGGTTTCGTTTGTATCGGATTTATGGATGAGCTGTAACAACGAAATCGTTTTTTTGTTTTAAATTAGGGCTGGGCTGGATGGTCCTTGTCAAAAAGAAACATTTTCTTATTAAAAATACCTAATAGTACCATAGGCGTATTTTACTCTTGATGGTTTAATACCTTAGATAAGTTAATAGATATAACTAGTTAGTCCAAAGATTAGTCACCTCGCCATGCTCCATTCGATTCCGGATTTGTTTTTATAACGACTAATATTTGTTAAATTATTAACTAAACTAAATTGTATTTTTTTCGGAAATTTACTTAAACAAAATTAAGGCTGGATAAAGCAAAGATAGGATATCAGGAAAAGCCCCATTGTTTGATCTGAATCAGTTGAAATCTGATAAATATTACATGGTTATGAAAAAAATCTATTTATTTTATCAAGAACACTTATTTATCAAAAAAAAAAATTGCGCAAATATTTACCAAGACAAACCTATTAAAACAAATTATAACAATGTTAAATGTCTTATTTCAGCTATTCACCAAAACTTAATGCGTTATTTTGTATCGTATTTTTTATTTTACTATTTTTTTTTACTTTTCCGTTACACTGCCGTGTCCAAGACTATTGAGGAAAAAACCTAAAATCTGATATAATAATAGCTTCTGAGATGGGACATCTTCAACATTAAAGTCTGAAAGAAATGAGTTATTTAAAGACTACGAGACTATTTTTACAGTCTCTCTACCATAGATGGTGTAGTTCTGTAGGATTAAAGGCTATTTTATATTCAAAATTTGTTAAATAATATCCTTTAATTTAATTGTTAATTTAACACTAGTCCAATAGCTCAAATCGATGTGAAGGGCATAATACCCACTAACCTTTTTAGTGGGTTGGTTCACAGATGGTTCCATATCAAATTTGCCAAACCCTATAAACCACCTGCGCTTGCGCAAACGTACAACTTGAACAGTTTTTTTCGTATATCTCTTAAAATGCGTCAATGTTTTTGTTTAACTGTTTATTTTAAGAGAACCATTGAACCTAAACATTCACTTAAGGGCTGAAATGAAAGCTAATTATAGTTATTACAAATTCATTCCACTTGAATGGTTTCTTAGAACGATTATTTTTTACGATATTTCAAAAAATAAAAGACGATAATGAACATTTTACACGGAGAAAATTTTTAAAGAGCTGTTTCTTGGAAACAAATGGTTGTACAGAGTTCATTTTGATATTAAATTGTAGCATATTTGATCTACTTTAAAAAAGAATTAGACAAGATTTTCTTTTAGAGTTATTCACTAACAACTGAAAAAAATTGCCCCTGTTTTTAGGCTGTACGCCGGTCGCACTATTCTTTCAAAGCTCCAAATTTGGTTTATTGCTATTGGTTTAGGTCTTCACAACACGTAAAACAAATTAAAACTACAAGACCTTTTTCACGGACGGGTGCATGATTTGACTGGACTATTAGGGAAGAGATGTGTGAGGACAAAGAGGCACCACATGGTGGGCGAACGTGGCACCGAACACGCACCTAATAGAGTGGCACTCCTGGGCTACAGGAGTCACGCTACGACACGTGGGTAATAAATTCCTTCTGGTGGAGGGGGCGGCTTCGTGAAAGAATATAGTTAGTTCGTTCTGTTATCGCGGGTCTTGTTAACTAATGGCAAAGGCCGGAGAGCGTTTACTGCGAGGAGCAGTCTTTCAGTACCGTAGGGGGGCAGGGTGATAAAACACGGAGTGGCCTCAAATTGTATTAATTAAACTTGTTGTTCCATGGCTCGGTGGCCTAGCTAAGACTTTTTTGAGTTCTTTTTTTTTTTAGAAAATTACAATGGAGGGGAAATCTTGGGAAGGCAACTGAGCTCCCCCTTCTCTATACTCCGATTGTTTAGCTATACGGTGAAGAACAGAGAGAAGACAGAAGAGCCCAATTTAAGAGAACCATTGAGCCTAAACATTGGTTAAAGTGCCGCTTTAGGTGACAAGAAGGATTATATGGTTAGGTAAGTACAGCGTAAAAAGGAGTTAGCTAAAGGATTTACATGAGTGGATAGGTGTGTGTCGGATGTGGTGTATAGGGTATATAGGATAAGACTGAGGACGCTGCTTTGAGGAACTCCTACTTGAGTGGGATAGTAGTTGCTAAAATAGTAGCCTGCTGAACTACAATGGACTCGAAACGACCAGTTTGAGTGATTGGTTTGAAGGTAATATTGAAGATTATGAAAGCACTCGTGATTGCAATGGCATGAAAACTGGACTGCCCCAAGACATCATATTAAAAGAAATGGGTTTATAAAATGCCATAGCATCAGTCCGGTTCGGCCATACAGCACCCACGTCTGACGAGAAATAGAAAACTGCAACACAAAATGGATGAGGAGGCGAATTGATTGTTAAAACTATCACTCGAGGGCTCATGTTGATCAAGAAAAACTTTGCAAAATAATTTTTAGGGTTGTATCAATGAGACCAGATATTGAGAAATGTGTAAACATATTCTGCAGTCCAATAATCAGCATTTTAACATAAACGTTGCTTGTCTGCGTGTTTATATTTCCTAAGGTAGCAGTCGTTAAAATAGTATAATAGCTCTGAAATTGTAAATTTATACTTCAAAAATCCTCGCAATATGCCGGTATAACTTGACTAACTTTTCAACTTGTAAAAAAAATGCGCTTTCACAATATTTTAAGATTTCTCAAGTCCCATCTCAGAGGCTTACTAAGATTTAAAGATTTCTTCTCTATCGTTAAAGAAAAATCAATTTTAAAGTTCTAACTCCCTCGTAATTGTTCCTACAATTCCTACGCCCTCTATAATTTTTATATACATTTCTAAAAATACAATCCACCTTATACTATGGTTGCTGGGTTTGGACTTAGTAAATATTTTTGTCTTTCAACAAGCTATTTATTTATTACCGCTACCATTAACAACATTTTGAGAACTCGAGTGAGACAGTGCTTGTGAATAATAAATTAATAACTTGTAGGAGGAGAAAAATAAGACGTTATTTATTCAGCCATTAATCGATTAATGAGAAAAGTACAAAGTTAACTTAGGACATATTCTTTCAGTTAAGGGTGGAACGTGGGCAAAACAAACGATTGGATTAGAAGATGGGGTAGGAGGGAGGGGCGGAGATGAAGAGGTAATTTAGCAGGAGGGAGTTAATAGAGGACTAGAGGACTAGCCGAGAGCCGCACTGGGGAGAGGCAATCACCCTTCTGTTTGGCCTCAGATTGGAGCCCTAATGGCGGATTAAACAGGAGGGTTAACTTTAAGTAATTGTTCTCCAACTGGATGCTCCATCTGCCGCCTCCCAAAGGGCTCGATTATCCGCTCCGGCTCTTGTTTTCCAGGCAACAATGGGATCGCTGTCGTCATCTTTGGCCCATTCTTCAGCGATTGTCGCTTCAATATTTACCAGTGGGTCCCAAGATATGTCAGTCTATAAATAACAATATCCTAAAGAGTCAACACTCCAAAAACAGACACCTGATATTTAAAATTTTCACGACTTAAAAAAACAATTCTTTTCACAAAAGGCTTTAAAGTCCCTCCAAAAATCTTTTATTAATTTTTACATTACCAGTCGACTTTTCACCTATACGGCATTGGTAGTTATCTCTTCATAATATGTATATATTGATATATTTTAGTATTAAAAGTTTATTGCAATTAAAATCTGCCGTATTGGGCAATGAATAATTAGGATAAATGTTCTCATTCATACCATATTTACAATTCTTCATTCACTTGCCCAAGAGCCCGAGAGCCACAGACGCTCAGGACATGATTGGAGAAACTGGCCATTGCCAGGATTCCCACTATCACGTATTTATAGCAGGTCACGAAGCCACTGCCGCTTTAGTCTCCGGGTAGGATTATAGGAATGTGTGGCGCAGTGGATTAGGGCGGTTGGATAGGTTACTATGGACTTTCATAAACTTGAAAGGGATAAGTTCAAGAATGTAGGGTATAATAAGATCGTTATGAAGGGTTTTGTTGCTGACGTAATAAGGAGCATTAACTATTGTTCTCAGGAATTTTGATTGAAAGGATTGGATACGCTTGATGTTCGACTTATAATACTCCTATAGGATAATAATATCCTGTGCGGTGCAGTGTAATGACTGTGCTAGGGGATTAGGGTGGTTGGATAGGTTACTATGGAATTTCATGAACTTGGAAGGGATAAGTTCAAGAATGTAGGGTATATTAAGATCTTTATGAAGAGTTTTGTTGTTGACGTAATAAGGGGCATTAACTATTGTACTCATAATATATAAAAAACTTCTTTTGATACTTACAACCTATAGAGAATACCAATTTTGTATGCGATAGTAGAAAGGTAGAACAATGATAGTAGATCCCTGAAAATTTCGTTCAGCGAAACTAGCCGTTTAACAAATAAAATAAATATAAATAGCTAAAATATTGATTAAAAAATTTGTTGAAACTGTTGACTAGAACGATATTAAATAAGTAATGTCAACGAAGGTCCCCATAATTCTATTTTGTTAGCTATCATTCAATTAATTTATAGGTTCAAAATTATATCCTATTTTGAATACGTCAGGCACATTCATATATCAAAATGTAATTGATTATCAAGACGGTTTTCTTTCTGTTTGCCAAATGCGGTCTAGCCTAAATATTAACAAGGAAATCGGATTATCTGAAAGAAGTAAAATACAATAGCAGCCCGAATAACCTCTATAGTCATCTGCGAAAAATAATTTATTGCATTGCCCGTTATCTTTATTGCTGTTCGACATCGGCCTAACACGGAGCAGATGTCTTCAGATTCGGACACTTCTGGCCATTCCCTCCTGTCAGCTTCTTCTTTATGCTTCCTCTTTTCTTGTTTTTCAATATCAGCTTCTAGTTAAGCTAAGATGGCCTTTTCGGACAAATCCATGAATTCGTATTTCCATTAAGATTGGAAAAAAACAGTCAAAATCACAACTTTCCCAGAACCTCCCCCGAAACCTATTATTTTTCGATGGTATATTAACCGTAGCATGATTCTACATACAGCATTTTTTTCGCAAAATATTTTACTAGTACATGGCACCTGATGAAAAATTACCTTTTGTAGCTTTACTGAAATTTGGACTTTTTAAGTAAATGAAACAAATATGATTTCTGAAATTATTTTCATATACTGCCAATTTTTTTTTTTAGTATATGGCTGAGACCTTTATGGGTATTTTTTCAGTTCGATTGGAGCACCCTTATTACCTAACGGTGTCGTTCAGAAATAAAGTCATTGAATTTTCACGTTTTCTGTCTTTATGTAATTAGCTTAAAAAAAGATTCAATGTCCTAAAATATGGAATTGGTTATATTCTTCCAGGTGTATTCTAAGGAAGAATTTCTCCAAATTTAAGCTTCAGATCCTTCCACAATTAAGTGTTATGAAATTAAGACGAAATAATCCTATACTGTCTTTCTTTCGCACCTGTGTTGACATCCGCCAATTAGAAAGTTCATCGTACATTTTATTTAAAAAATCAGGAAAACATTCTGTACTTTAAAAATAGTCTCATCATACATCATGAAATATGTGTTTTTACATAGAATATGAAAAAAATATGCTATATTGATTTAAATGAACACGACTTATTAACAAGTCACATAAAACAGTAGAGAAATTCAAGTAAAGAGAGTAAAACAAAATTTTCAAGAAAAAATAATTTTTTATTTGTCAGGCGCTACGTTGTTAACTCTCAGTCTTGATTTACTTCGTCTCCATTCGAGTAATATAATAAGCCTCATTTTCCCTTCTGCTGATATTCGTATCATATTGATGAGGTGGTGACCTAACCCGGATTTCCTTTGTTAGAATTCAGGGGCTCTAACCAGTAAGCGTTGGTTCTTGTTTTATTATAGATGAACTAAAATAGAAATTCCAAAAAGTTGTCTTATTATGCACAAGTGAAATGAACGAACTCCGGCGCGTCTTAAGGGAGGCAGTGGTGGGAGGGGGGAGAGAGAAAGTTGGTTCTCACCGAGGAATAAAGGAGGAAGACTTTCCAATCTTGAGGAGTTTTCATTTAAACGAAACCGCTTAAGGTCGGAGCTGGGTTTCCCCAGACAATCTGGGATTTTAGCGCTTACCTCAATGGCTCTTTCTCATTTCAATAGTGGAGGCTCCAATGTCTGGGGCGAGGACCCGTACAACTTCTTCTTAAAGGGCGAGAGTAAATTGCGCCCTTTGTTGCCCGGTTCGACAATGGAGTTGTGACTCAGTTTAAAACTCCCCCGCCCCTCTCACCCAACCCACTCCCACCTCCCCAATAGAAATATAAACAAGAGGAGCGTTTTAATCAGAGCGAGGCCACAGGGCAGGGCCCTGATTCCATTTGCACTGCCTACCGCTCTCCCTTACTCCTGTAGCCAGGAGACAATGTGTTTTCAAAACCGTGAACTGCCACAGTCTCAAACTAGAGTCATTCTGGGCTCGTCTTCTCTCTTTTCATGGGCCACCTCATCTCAGGATTTAAATGAAAGTTTACAGGAGCATGAACTGTTACATACTATACCGGATGTGAAATATAACAATAAAAATTCGTTCCTTTCATATTTAGATGTAGATGTTTTCTAATATATTAAAAATTCTTCATGCCATATAATACTGAAAATATTAGGTATATCAATTTGCATATGAAAAAATAGTTTTGTTAACCAGGTGGTTGTTTCAACTTATAGAAGAGTATTTGAAAGGATATTCCTGAAAAAAATATGTATGCATTTATAGTACTTATTGATTCAATGATTTGTTCAGTATACTATATTTTCATGCTTTTATTATTTGAAATTTTACTTTTATTTCATTGTTTACTATATATTAACTTTCATTTATTAATTTAAAGGTATTCATTAAATGATTTACGGAGTTCTTCTGATAGCTTCTTATTTTTCTTCATCGTAACTTTATCTGCTGAATACTGTTAAAAAATCTTATATTTTATTTTCTTCTTTTTTTTTATCTTAGAGGGGTTTATACTATATTTGGCTTTTCAATTTTGTTTTTATGATGTAATAGCTCTTTTTATTTGTTCGAAAACAGACAGTTATCTCCACTTTATTGCTATTCTTAGAGGAACTTGGTATTCTATTCACTACTATAAGATCTACGGGGGGGGGGGGGGGAACAACGAATGTATAGCCAAACTTTGTTATAGGAAAAACCTCAGACTGGAAAATTCTTACATTTTGAATTGAGCTTTATTTTTTTTAAATATAATTGACTAAAAATATGACTATGACCTATTTTGTTTTTTTTGAGTTAACTTTCCAACTCCGACATTTAATGTTTGCTACACGTTCCATATTGTAAACTATATACAAGCATTTTTTTTTTTGAAAAAGAGAATTTTTAAAAAACATGCGGCTATATACATACAAGATAATCATTTTATAATAAAAAACAAACAGATTAAATAAACAATAGATCAAGAAATATGAATGAATAAATTCAAGACTACTTTTTTGGGGAAAAAATAAACAATACAAAATTAATAGCCAGAAACTGAAGTAGCGTTATAAAGTTGTCCTTCAGCGCTTATCACCAAGCCCTTTATATTTTGATCGGTGGATCTCCACAGTGTTATCAATATCATAGTCTTCTTGAGCCGTCAAGTAATATACAGCTGTAAATTAAATAGGCTTAGACTAAAGATTTTATTCCTCAAACATAATAGTAAGTCTGACTAGTAAAAATAACTTATTTTCCCCAGTTGTCTAAAAACTTATTAAGAGGCAATTTTCACTAACCAAGTTGGTGTCAAAAGAAAAATGAAGTATTTTTGATCAAAAATATGGGTAAAATAATTACTAGTTTGGCGATCTATGTTAATTTTACTTTCCTTTCTACGTAATTTTGTTTTCGTATGCATATACGAAGTTTCATCATAAGTAACGAAAATTTTATAATTTCGCGGGCGATATAATTCTGATGGTTAAATTTTTTTTTTTTTATCATGTTGGTACACAAGTCTCTAAAGTACGTTGAAATTTGCAGTTTTTTTTTCAACTTTTTTAGTAGCAGTCGCTAGGGTTATACGTGTTTTGTTGTTCTCGGCGATTCGAAAGTGTAACAAAGTTTTTGAAGTGTTGAGTGGGCGGCGTTTGGTGAACCCACAATGAGTAAAGCAAGAGTTTATGAGTGGAATGAACGTATCAAAGGGGGCCGTGAAGACGTTGAAGATGATGATAGCGCTGGGTACCCTAACACTTCACAAAACGACAACATCGAAGATGTTAAGGAAATGATCGTGGTCGATCGCAGAATTACTATTAGAGAGGTTGCTGATGAAGTTAATGTATCATTTGGATCATGACAAGCGATTTTTTCCGTAGTTTTGGCCATGAAACATGTGGAGGCAAAGATCGTTCCAAAATTGTTTAATTTCAAACAAAAAACACATCGCGTGGATATCGCTAAAATTGCTTAGCAATTTGCTGAACGAAGTAACCAACAATCCTAAGTTTGTTAAAGCATAAACAGGTGACGAAACATGGGTTTATGGGTATGGCCAAGGCGCGATCTTCGCAATAAAAGCGCCCTGAGGAGCCAAGACCGAAAAAAAATCGGCAAGTTCGATCAAAGTGAATGTGAAGGTTCTTCCCGCTGTTTTTTTTTTCGATTTCAATGGCGAAGAGCATTAGAGTTCCTGCCAGAAGGTCATACTGTCAATAACGTATATTACTTGTAAGTAATGCGCCATTTACGTCAAGCGATCCGATGAAATCGACCGGAATTGTGGCAAAACAATTCGTGGAAATAGCATCGCGATAACGCTCCCGCTCACACCTCACTGATTGTACGTAATTTTTTAGCAAAAAACAACCCTGCTGTGTTTCCTCACCCACCGTGGTTTCCTGCGCCTTCTTTTGGTTCCCGAAGTTTAGGGTTGTGGATAAAAAACCTTTAAAGGATGACGTTTTGACACCATTGATGAGATAAAAGAAGAATCGCTGAAGGAGCTATGAGCTATATCGAAAAGTGAGTTTTAAAAGTGCTTTGAAGGGGACAAAATTGATATCGATAAATAAATAAAAATTTTTTTTTAAGATTTCTAAGAAGATAAGAAATTCTCGTCCCTTTTTGATCAAACCTCGTATTTCAACAAATGCAATTTTTTCACTACTGATGTAACGAAAGTTTTCTGAGGAAGGGAAGGTATTCTAACTAGTTGATCCGTGTAAGGCTGATGATGGGTCCCATCTTGCCCATTTCCAAGAAGGGTGATAGCCAACCGTCATATTTAACACTACTCGGCTTATTTAACGAACCGCTTTCTCTCTCACAGGCAACACCGTCCCTGCTCCTTTCTATAAAAAAATAAATAAATTAATTCAATCAAGTACATTTTGCTAGTTTTAGCATTTTATTCTGACATAACTAAAACACTTTTAAAAAAAATACCCAAAGGTATTTTTCTAAGAACATATTTTGTTACTGGATGGTATATTGCCTGAAAAGAAGCCACTAAACGAATCAGTTGTACCAACTGACAAAGAACAAGTCAATTAGGGTAAATGGGGACTGGAGATGCGGTTGTGCCGTGGGCGCGGCTCTCGTGATGGATACCTAAGAAGTGAAATATTTAGCAGACTCCAGCTCATCACCGATTAACCATCCGGGCTATCGCGTGAGCCCTGTCATAACTGCTAATCCCATTAGCTCCTAGGTCTGCCTCTTGTCAGTATGTCCCTTCCTCCTCTGTATTAGTGTTCCCTTATAGTCGTCTGATAATCGCTTGTTTATCTAACTTTAAAACCCCTGGATTCCCCTTCCACGTTATCATTAGGTTATTATTAAATTGTTTATACAACATGGATTGAACGTGTACCTCAAAGGGTTAAATGTGTTTTGACCTAATTGACTACAACACGCCAGTAAAAAAAATGTAAGAGTTCTAAAGTTGGTGTGCTCAAACATTCCAGATTTTCTGAACTAAAAGTACAACCGAACAATAAATAAAGCTACGGAAATAGTGTCATTCCAAAGCTGACACATCAGTAAGGTGAAACCCCGAAAAAACAATGTATTGTAATGATATCAGGTTCAGCCCATGTCATTACATTAAAATTTATTTTTTATTATGAAAATAGTTATTTTTACCGGAAGATGTAAAAATAACTGTGACCGCTTAGTTGAAATCGATCAACGATGCAAAGTGCAAGCAAGGAGTGTGGAAAGCCGGAAAGAAAAACATAAACAAGCGAAGAGTGCTTTCCCAGCCGGCAAAGAAATAACACGCATCGTCTCGGCTCCATTTTTTTTTTCCAGCCCATTTATGGATCAGCAGGAAAATAACAAATAAAAAGGTACTTCTAACCATATGCTTACTGAAAATTCCGACGAAATAAGTTATATAATTATAAAATTGTTACAGTATGAACATAACCCAGTCAAATTTATCGATTTCACAATCCAAAACCAGGTTCGTGTATTCACACCAAAAAAACAAACAAAATCCCTGCTTTCATGTAGACCGTTCATTTTTTAACGATAATAAAACGTCCATACCTGAGCAAACCTGACCGAGTGAGTCAAGTTAAGCCATTTGAGACAGTTCTAACCTCGATTAATGAAAGCGAAACTGGTGTTATTCATCTATAGCACAAAGGCTCTATATCTTAACAAATGTTGGCTTGGTTATGCTTACAGAATAACAAGTGAACATTGACCTATTGAGCAATGCCGTGTACCTGATTGCTTTGATTTGTGGCTATTTGTGTAAGCTAAGCTAACCGAAGAAATATTTTGAGTTTTCGAAGAAATGACAAAAAGGGTTTGATTAAAAAAATTACTTAAAAGAACCACCAGCGTGTGCTATCTTCAATAAGGATAAAAACGGGCTGCATTGAACCGCACGCCCTGTACTACACCTGTCTCTGACCAATGTTCCGCAGTCACCTCTCCTTTACCCAGTATTAATATTCTCTACTGCAAATTAATTACTTCAATATTACGAGCTGCTTTTATTAATAGTGGGTTTTTTAATCTTTACCCTTGTGAGATCGTTAATTATTTGACATGAAGCAAAATGTCCCACATTACCTTTACCCTTGGAACACCAGTTTTCTTAAATTGCAATCCTCTTCCTGTATCCGAGATTGTACGGTATTTAGGTTTCCATCTCGACAAAAGGTTGACATGGAACCCACACACGAGCCTAAAAAAGCAAGAACTAAACAGAAGCTTTGGACAACTGGACAGACTACTTCGAAGGACATCCCATCTTTCAATAGAGAATAAATTACTAATCTACAAAGTTATACTTAAGCCAATCTGGACATCCGGAATAGAGCTATGGAGTCAGCAAAAGTCGGACATCAAGCGCATCAAATCCTTTCAATCCTAAGTCCTGAGAACAATAGTTAATGCTTTTTATTACGTCAGCAACAAAACCCTTCATAACGATCTTATTATACCCTACATTCTTGAACTCATCCCTTCCAAGTTTATGAAAGTCCATAGTAACCTATCTAACCATCCTAATCCACTGCGCCACGCATTCCTATAATCCTACCCGGAAACTAAAGCGGCAGTGGCCTCGTGACCTGCTATAAATACGTGACAGTGGGAGTCCTGGCAATGGCCAGTTTTTCCAATCATGTCCTGAGCGTCGGTGGCTCTCGCGCTCTTGATTAGCCTCCACTGGCTCGTATCCGGTGACGTGACTGACGGAGGAGCGTGGGGGACTCCACTTTATCATTTGCATGCGAGGGAGGTGATAATCATGTGGATTTGGGAGGTCTCTGGGCTGTTTGTAAATACTGTATCAATGAGAACATTTATCACAACTAGTTATTGCCCAGCAAGGCAGATTATTATTTTATCACAATAAAATTTTGAAATGTTAAATTATTTGATAGCTTACGAACTATTCGCTACAGTACGATGAGAATCATGCTTGCAAATCAACAATAAACAAACTTAACTTACAAAAGTATTTATTTAGTTGTCAAAAAAGATGAAGCTGTAATAGAGCTCATAATAAAACAGATGGGAAAGCATCACTGAGAGATGCTTGATTTTCACAGTTCATCTGCACGCCAGCAGTGGGTGATTTTGATTTGTGACTGTGGCAGTGATAAGGGTGCTAATCTGGAGCTAATCCAAAGCTACAAGATGTGGAGATAGAGGCGGTGACCCGCTGTCACCAGGGATGGGTCGGTCCGATGGAGCGTGGCATTGGTTCCACGGTGCGTTAGGCACAACTGTCTGTCTGCATGGTGATCATTTTTGTCCTTTCGCGCATGTTGTCGCATGGCCGAATCTTGGCGGTCAGCAGTTAATAACATAATCGCTCATTTTCATTCTCTGGTTCAAAGTTATAGCGCTGGCCACTGGAGGGTGAAAGTGTGTGGACTCGAGGGAAATCATTTAATATTAACGTGAAGACTATTATACTATAGTGAAATCCACTTTATTGATTTGTAACCGAACGTTTTTGACGGACTTGGCCGTCCATAATCAAGGGTTTGAGCTTATGAGATGTATAAAGAATGTAATCACGTTCACAGCAAGAATGCCACGACAAATTAAAATCTACCATCTAAATAACACACTATACATTCATAAAATATTGTTTTTGAAAAAAAAATGTATTTGAAAATAAAAATAAAAATTTTCCCCAATAAGACAATGAGTATTTGTAATACGATATACATATCTTGTAGTAATGATTAGATTTCTGGGCTTCGTATACTGGTTTATATGCGTGTATATTGTAAATCTCATATATTGGCGAATCTGAATGTGACGGTGATATTAAACGGTGGACTGGATGAATGATACCTGTAGATTGGGTATTGAATGCATGAAATACAAAAATAAATTGTAAATAGATTCACCTGCGGATCTATAATTGTATATAATTATCTGTAAAGTTAAAGGGGCTGTGGAGGGGGGGGGTATTCTGATGGACAAATGGCTGCGCAAACATCCAGTTCATAAGAGGAAATTCTATAAACTTCCTTCCCTTCGTTTTTAACAACCGGAGGGAAACGGCGAAACAAGCATAACTACAGGTAGAACTTAGAAAGGAAACTTTTCAGACCACCCTCGCACGAGGCTAAAAAGACAAAAACTAAACAGACGCTTTGGACAACTGGACATCCCATCTCTCAATAGTAAATAAATTACTAATCTGCAAAGTTATACTTAAGCCAATCTGGACATACGGAATAGAGCTATGTGGGACATCAAAAATGTCGGACATCAAGCGTATCAAATCCTTTCATTCTAAAGTCCTGAGAACAATAGTAAGTGCCCCTTATTACGTCAGCAACAAAACCTTTCATAGCGATCTTAATATACCTTTCATTCTTGAACTCATGCCTGCCAAGTTCATGAAATTCCTTAGTAGCTATCCAACCACCCTAATCCTGTAGCACAGTCATGGTGCATGAGTGTTGCAGTGCCCTCATCCCTATAGCCTCCACATAGACTGAAACGGCGGTGGCCTCGTGACCTGCTATAAATGCGTGACAACTTATGTAACAGTATTTTCAACTATCTAGTCAAAACAGATATTGCAGTAGCGGTGTCTATAGTAACTAGACTAAAAAATTATTTTTAGAGTAGTATAGATGCTGCCAAGGCAGCAATTGGATATTAGTAGAACAAGATTTTCTGTTCATTGAAGATGTTAACGTAGTGAAATAGACAATCGGATAAATTACACTGCGTCCGTTTTTGAACTATGTAAAACAAAATGCTAATTGAAGCACAATAAAAATAGCTAAAGAGAAAAAAATGGTACTCTGCTAACAACAAGCGCTGCGAACGATAGCCAGATATCCAAATAGCTTGAGCTCATTGGCCATGATGGATTCGGATAAATGTCAGATTAAATTCCAAGCATACGCAGTTCTGAGTTTAAAGGCAGTTGGGTTAATTTTCAAAATAGCTTTACCTTATTCACTTTGTAATGGGATGAAAATTGTAGGTCCTTTATTTAATTTGTTATAGAATCTCTTGAACGCAGAATTCATACGGTATTTTGATAGATTTTTCTAAAAATTATGTTAGTATGTACTACGTTTCCAACAAGTTTTATGTTTTTTTGTCAGTTGATAACGGATATCATTTTTTGCACTCCGGTTTTGAGCAAGGTACTCGGGATTGGTTGGTCACTAGGCAGCAGTGCGTAAATATATATCAAGGAATCTCCTGCTCCTTTTTCATCTCTGGCATAAAGCGTTGTTGGTTATGCAGGCCGCAAGTCACTAGTGCAGAAGAAACAATACCCCATTCTGCCTCCTAGCTAAGGACAGGCGAAAAATAAAAGGGAAACCCCAAAAGAAAAAAAAAAAAAGGAGACATTTCATTTGTAAGGTGCCTTGAGCCTTCATATCGGGCTAAAAGGTCGGTTCGTTAGAGATTAAGACACTCCCCGCCAGTAATCTTTATTCAGACAGTAAAGAGTGCACTGGGGGGCGGTACAATTTAGCGTGAACTCTCTTTGTGCCAGGCGACAATACAGCTGGGCCCTCATCAACATATGGCCCCTGAGGTCAGCCATTGTCTGCCCTTGCTCATCTTAGTTAGTGCCCCCTTTTGGAAAAATACCGAATCCTCTTCTCTTCTGTCCGCTCCTTCTTGTCATCTGTTCCGGATCCTCTTATGTAGGTACCTCGTCTTGATCCACCACTGTCTTTATCCGAGTACATTGTGCGCCTCCTTCAACATCTTCTGCATTATCAATTGTTTTCACATTTCCCTGTACATACATCAGGTTACATGACATAGCATATTAAATAATACTTTTACAGAGGATCGGTGCATGTTTGTAGATTGTACTTTGAGCCAACACGGGTAAAATGTAAACGCCATTTTGACGACAACATTTCATTTATAGTCCACTGATGTCCATCCATCCACCAGTTTTATAGTCCATTGGTTATTTTTTTTAGCATCACAGCATCAAGTGAAACTACTGTTCAAAACATCGTGCTTCTAAAAAATCACTTCTTTTGATATAGTTTTGATCACGATTTTAATAGTTTAATGGTACTGTAAGAACAAAACAACATAAACTAAAACTAATGAAACATAAAATAAACTAATAAAGGCATTCTTTAATTGGTCGCTGTACTTAATGTGGTTGGATTTTTTTTTTTGTAGTTTAATAGCAAATGTAATTTTTCCATTTGGTTGGTTGTTTTTTTTAGCACTATAGCGACCACTAACTACATAAGATAAATCACCCTATACTCTATTGTATATATTTAACGTCAATCTGATATTGTTTTGTAACCCAACCTCCTTCGAATGCATCTGGGCATTGCAGAAAGAGGAGAAATTGTTAACTTGAATTGTAAAATTGTAAAAATGTTAGTAAATTCAGGGGTTTAGAGGGGAAAAAAACCTGTAAATCATTCTTCCGACGACTCTCTAACTGATGACTTGCGGCTGCACTTATGTTCAAGACTTGGTCTTCTCATTTATGCAAACCTCTGGACCTCTCTTCTAGTTTTAGTCCGGTCTTGTCAGACCCCACACTCTCCTAGTGGGATTATCTGCTTTCGCCTCGCTAAAACTAGCAGCTCATTGGGAGAGACCTCTCCCTCGCGGACAACGGTTGTCGTGGCCCTACAAATTTACCGAGTAGTGTCTCCCACGGCAATCAAGTCTGCCTCTCTCCGGTTCACACTCGCCTTTGCGATCCGGACGGATTTCGCCTACCTTCAGATATCGAGTGTGAATTCATGGTCATTCCAAGACCACAGAAGCTACCTACACTACCTACCCTATACCTCTACTTTTGAACATAATGCATTGTCGGGGCACATGCCTATCAAATATGGAGTCAGATAGTAAGACCGTCATGAAACGATTGTCCAGGTCATAGCCTAATCAACCCTCACTTCGTCACCAGGGATAGGGTAACTAGGCACCCCCCTCGTGATGACCCGACAAGTTGGGGCATTCAATAAAAATAACATGTGACATCTCTATATAAAACACATATTGAGTTCAAGCTGTGAATAGTTTCATGTTTGCGGGTTTGTAAACCGAAGGGGAGCCCCATCTCCTAGTCCATCCAATCTATTGTTTATGTAATTTTATCTTTACAACGATAATTGTTTTTGTTTTTTCTACCCTCCTTACAACGCATATGTTATGCAGAAAAAGGAGCCATTAATTCCCAATATATAATATTGTTTATAATTTGTTTTAAAATGTTTAAAAGAAGCGATTGAAAAACGTTGTGAATACGATAATTGTTGTTTTTATGTCATAGTTTAGAAAAATAAATGGAAATTACATTTTATTGATGAAAGTAATGCGATCTTAACCCTATATCATATTAAATCCTATTCAATTGAAGATTTTTTTTTTATTATCAAGTATTTCATTAATTAATAACCGTTAACTTTCTTTTATGGAGTTTAGAATATTGTCCACTTCATCGGGTGATCAAATGGAATACAACATTGCAAGAGTTCATGTCAAATAAACAATAACTATGCTGAATGTCGGGTCGTCACTAGGAGGTGCCTGATCACACTAGCCCTGTGACAAGTGCGGATTGTTCGAGTTTATAACCTGGACAATCGTTCCATGATGGCGTTACTATCTGACTCCATTTATGATAGGTATGTGCCCCGACAATGCACTATGTTCAAGAGAAGAAGTACAGAGGTTTCACAAAGAATAAGTCAAGTTTTCAGAGTTCGAGCGGAAACCAAGCAAGCATCACCGAGTAAAGGTCGCGAGAGAGTCTGTGGGGAGACTAAGAGACTAAGAGACTCACAAGGAGACTGGCGAGGAATCTAAGAGACTGACTTCCAGGGCCAGGAGCCCTGGCTTAAGGCGTCACCGAGTAAAGGTCGCGAGAGACTCAGAGGCGGATGAGGAGACTGACTTACAGGGCCAGAAGCTCTGGCTTAAACATCGTCTCTACTTCCTGCCGGGAGGCTGCGAGGGTCTAATCCGGGTTGGGGGGTTTGGACACCTGTGGTGCTGTACCCAAACTTAATTACCCGACCCCTCGCCCCCTAAAGGACTGCCAGCTGGTGACCCTTTCATGTTTATGACTGCCAGCTGGCGACCCTTTCTCGTTTATGACTGTTTGGCTTCCGCCCTTCATTGCTTAACACTTTTACAATGATTTACATTTAATTATAATACATTTAGCTCATGTTATTTTACTTTTGCCTACAATATATATGCATTAGAGTATAGGGTGATTTAACTTATGTAGTTAGCGGTCGCTACACTGAATTTCACTGGAATTTATGGAATGATCGAAATCAATGCCAATGCATAATATGATAAAACTCAAAGTTAAAATGTGTCCTAGTTAATGATGACGTTTTATGCGTTGAATAATTTAATTTAATTTTTTTTCCAAAGCACTTTTAATACTTAACATTGATACTTGGAGAAAATATAATGTAATAAACAATAATGATTGAAATTTTGTTTATTTCTGTTCTGACATGGAATAAGACTAACTGAGGGTTAAATAACACGTGCTTAATCCACGCCAATGTGGCAGAACTTCAATTGATTTTTATGCCTTAGAAACCATATTATTAAATACAATATATTCATTTCATTATAAAGATGTTAGTTTCAAATCGGGAGATGGGTGTACCCTTATTAGGTCGACAGGGGTTTAATTACGTCTTAAAATCAACGAGGATCACTTGTGACATTAATGAGATGTTAAACATAAGGGCTAGAAAAACAAACAGAAACGGAAGAGAACAAAAAAAACTGATAGAATAATCATGATTTCTTTATTTTCGTGACTTGAAAACTGAGACAAATTGGAAAAAAAGGTCTCATTAGACGACCAGGTGGAGCCTCTATGTTTTTGCTTCCTGGGCGTCAGGTCGCTATCATTCCCCTCTTTAGTGGTGGTTTTATTAAAATTGTTAAAGATAAATACAAAATTCTTTACAATTAATTAAGCCGTCACTCTTCCAAGGTGGTCTTAAATGGACTATTAATTAATTTAATACATTCGTATATCTAAATTAGGTTAGATGATAGTAACGAGGCACTTGGACGTATTCTGTTCATTTGAAAATTAGATTCGTTGAGGCAAAAAAAGATTAAAACAAATATTAGTGCTTTATTCCAAAAAATCAAATATAAATAAATATCTCGACAATACTTTGGGTTGAATGATTTAGTTTGATTTTTATCACAATCTCTTCATACGTTTTTAATCAACTCATACCAAAATCCACAAGTATTTATTGTCATGGTTTTTTGTTTCTACGTTTCTTATTATGTTGATGTAACTCATAAAGATAATATGCAACGAAAGCCATACTAAATATATTATATTTGTAGATAGTATTAACCTCGAAAATATATATAGTATTAACCTTCCCTCCAGAATTTAGGAAAATATTCTGTTCTCGACCCTGCAAGTAGTCTAGAGGTTAGCATGCTGACTTATATCTGCTGAGCCCCTGGTTTAATCCCTACTTGCGCAAGGATTGTTTTCTTTGGGGTATGGGTCTGGTTAGAGGGGATGGATCTGGTTGGGGTTGACTCAGCCTCGTAAGGATAGATTAGGTACAATTTGAGTAGAAGAAGCGAACCTGCTTATGAAAACTGAATTTAAGGTTGAAAGTTAACGCATAGAGCTAAACCACACTGGACTCCAGCACCATCTACCAACTATGGTGGCAACCTTCGGTAAGCCATTGTATATTGATGAGGAGTCATGTGGTATTTTTTTTTGTTTCCTTAGTAACAGGGAACTAGAGAAGATTCTGCTTATTTTAAAACACAATTTCGTTGGGGCAACTAATTATCCCACACATATATAAATGCTTCCAAAAATAGATCTTTTCCCAAAAAATCAAATATAAATGATTATCTCAACAATTTCAAAAATGTGGGTTGGATGTTTTATATTTACCCTGCACGAAAATCACGCGTAAATATAGAACTGGCAACGTGCAACTGCTATAGAGAATGTACGCTTCTTATCGAACAAAGGTTTTATGCTCCCTATGATATACCCTCCATCGATGGAATCATAAAAGCAAATGTGAGTTTATGGGGAAAATGCTTATAGATGGATACAAAGAGAACGCTCCCATTGAATCTTGGCTATACCAGGTCTCCGAATTAGCCAACTTGTACTGATTCATGATCCTCTTTCGATATTGTCCAGTGTTATCACAGAGAACGCTCGACATTTCAAGTTCTACGTACTGATACAGCTTTATCGTGTATATATATCTCATAGGAAATTGTCCTATTTAATCGCCTCAACCCAATTATGCAGTTACAACCTTTGATAAGAAGATTCATATTATTGAACGTCTGCATGTATTCTGCTTTGCCTAAGTGATCTTCACTAATGTGCAAGTTGAAGTTGAAAGTTGCAAGTTGAAGGTGTCCTGCATTACATGCACATCCTGAGCTATTGCGGAGCTTACTTTTGTGCGTTGAGTTTTTAAATAACGACGGCTGAAGCAGTTGAAGTCTCTGATTTAGATATGTCTCTTTAAATAAGAAAACGTTTTGGTATAAACTTCATTATTTTTTTAAGTCTCTCTTTATACTGTAATAGTTGTCTACTATGTTTAGGAAATCTTGATACGTTGTTTTGGAGGTCGTTATGCCCATAGGGGGGAAAAAAGGGCTAACGTCATATTTATACGACTTTTTTTAGGTTGACTGCAAATTAAACTTTCCAATGTTGAATTAAGTTATTAATGTAAATTGGTAAAATAATATTATATTTACATACTTTGAGGTTCCTTTCGATCCCAAAATTTTTGGAAGAGTACTTGATTATTATTCCTTTCCCTCTCTCCGTAGCACTTTCCTAGCACTTTCCAATGTGGAGAGAGGCTCACAAATCAACTACGCAGGTGTTCTCGTTCTCTAGGCAGCACTTTTATTTCGGTAATGACTTAGCATTTTCACTTACTCGTCTGGGCTTACTGTAGCGTTTATCAAAGTTAATATAAAGGAATATTAATTAAGTGTCAAGGTCCTGTCCAGGAAGCCGTTTTGATGTTGCGTACTTACGTTGAATTATAGTAAATAAATAAAATAAAAGTCCTTTTCAGGAAGTCGAATTGGACTTAGCTACAATCAATTAATTTAATTTTACCTTTTATGCCTGTATATTTGAGAATAAATATCATGAACCCTCACGGATGGTAGGCGGCCACTTTCCCTAACACTATTACTTACTAATACTGCTAGGAGTGGGGATGAGTTGAGGACGGTAGTCTTAGCACAGCCGTCAAAAAGAACGCATGTGGAAAGCTCCCGAATTGGCGGTTACCAAATTATTGAAATATTAAAGAATGCATAGTAGAAAGCTGGCGTTTGTTGAATTATTGGAAGAAATGGAGAGGGGAAAAGAAGAAAAGAAAAGCAGGTGATTTTTTATTGAATACCATGGTGTGTTGAGCCAGATGGGTGGACAAAGTTGTAGGTGGGTGTCATCAACATTTGTTTACTATTGTGGATCTTTTCATAAAAATTGAGCTCAATATCATATTTTGTAATTATTTGTAACTAGCATGATTTAAAACGATTTGAAATATTTTTTTATATTGTCAATATTCTATTATTTAATTATAATAGAGGGTGGTCTGAAAAGTTTCCGACCTAACAATGCTTTTATTTATTTTATTATCATCTTCATGTTGAGGACGGAAACTTTTCAGACCTCCTGTGTATATATATATATATATATTTTTTTTTTCTAAATGGAATGATTAGTTTTTAAAATAAATGAATCTTTGTGAAATAAAATTGAATTGATATGTTTATTTTTTTTTGTTCCATATCCCCTTTTACAAAATTAATATTTTTTACAAAATATAGATTCTACAAACGAATCTATTTACGATTGCTTCATTATATTTCCTGTAGCTAGGCTACATTTTATACAGACTGTTTTCTGCTAATAGTGATCTGCATTGTACAAAAGTATAATGATGTACATAATACATTAATGAACTGAATTTATTAAAAGTTATGGGTCTCACCTTATTTATTATATGTTTAATACCAAAAATGTTTAAAATCAAAAACTCATGATATGTTTAATTTTTTTTTTTTTTTCTAAGCTCTCTAGTTAGAAGATTAGGGATGAGGGAAAAATAAGGAATAGTTGGGTTGAGCGGATCCTTGTACTAGGAGTACCTGCTTGAAGGTGGTGTGAGAGAATTAAGCAGTGTGGGAAGCCTCGGTAGAGGTGGGTTGTTGCGGTACAGTGGTGAGAGTCCGCTGTTGGCTGGGCCTAGAGTTATATGTTTAATACTAATGAATTGACGCTATATGTGCAGTCTCAATATTTAATTTCAACGAGCTCAAATATCTTATTTACCTAAATGTTGGTGATGTCTTCGGTATGCTGGATGTTGATCTGCTGGTTACGTTTTCACCGAGAAATGTCTCCGGCTAGACTAGGGCCTCTAGAGACCAACGAGGACACCATGAGGAATTCAGATTGCAGCGTAGGACACACAAATACACACACAACAGTATTGGGGTTTTATACAAAAGTTATACCTACTAATTTTTGGGACTGGTTAGTTACGCCTAATTGTTACACCTAGTTGACCGCTTGCATGTGTAAATATTTTATGGCTTCGCCTTCCGTTCTTCATTCCATGTATAAGTGGCCCCTGTCGCCCTATGTGAGACCTAGGTGTTTTCCAATGTGTAAAGCAGATACCACGGGTTCTCGTTTTTCTATTTGTAGGCAGGTCATTTGATAAAGTCGTCTGTTGTTAAGACTTCCTGTCTCGACTTTGTTTGGTAAACCGATTCTATTATTTTATTTCATCATTAAATAATATAACGAGAAAACAGGGTACATATTCGAGCGCAGATTTCGGTTCTATTAACGCTAGCTATAAAATTTTGAATATTTGTCTTGCCTTTTTTCTGATTCTCAATCAATTTGGGTTTGCCTTTCAGTGTCGAATGTTGTTTGTTAGTTCACTATTTTGTGTTCAATCAGTTTTGCTTGCTGTGTACCAGTGAAGGGTTGAATAATTGTTGATAGTACCTCACAATCGATTGTGCCGATTGTATAGACCTCGACAATCCATTAACCATCGAACATCTTGTAGATATTAAAACGCCATTTCAAAAACCGTAATTGCAAGCAGTAACAACATATTACTTCATACGCAAGATTTGATTTAAATAGAAAACTGATAAGAAAACACAGTTTTTAGTATTTTTGTTGTTATTGAATTATAAAGTAAATAGGATAGGGTTATTTTTGAAATAACACATCGGGCAAATGGCCTCCACGACTTTTCTGGCACATACTCACTCTTTTTTTCGAAATTTTCCATGACCATTTGGCATAAATGTGGTCGAATTTCGTTGATCAGCGTTGAATTTCCTCTTTTAATGCACGGGTGGGTGTGGGCTTGTTGACATACACCTTTGACTTCAAATAACCCTATAAAAAGAAATCTAAAGATGTTAAATCACACGATCTAGGGGACCAATTCTGATCACCGAAACGAGAGAGTACACGACCTGGAAATGCCTCATGCTTGTCACCATTGAATTGTCACCATCTTGTTGAAACCACATATTGCCCACATCAATATCATCCAATTTCGGCACAAAGAACTGTGCTATCATGTCACAATTCTTGTCTACAACGCCGAATTGATCGTTGTTCTATCGTGTAACGCTCTATTTTTATTAACCCTAAACTGTCAGCTGTCAAATTGTTTTTTTTTAGGGTTGCCAGCACTTTTTTGCACAAATGGCGGCAAATTCAAATCTTGCATTAGTTCTGGGACACCCTCTTTTTTAGATTTTAAATTATCACTTTAGTTTATTGCCTAGAAATAATTTAGTACATAGTTTTTCTATTTTTTTTGTAAACAAAATTCGTTTAATAAAATTTAAAACATGTTCTTTTTCACTTTTAATTGTAATTTTTATTTCGAAATTTCTATTGTCTAAAAATTCTAAGTTAATAAAACATGTAATTACTTAAAAGAAAGAATGGCTTCATATGTGGGCTAGCTAAAAAAAAAATTAAGGTATTTTTCCAATGAAAGATTACTGTGAAACAAACTCGGTGTGAGGCGCGGTTCGGTGTTGGCGGGAGGGACCTCTTAAAAAATGCGCTTATAAACAATTAAATGTTAAAAAAAATAATCGATAGTATATAAAAATCGACCAATCGTTACAATCAATAATCGGTCTTCTCCATAGCAGCGAACTCTTTGTAGATCACTGACGACAGGCAAAACGGTCAAAAGTTATCACATATTGGTATTTTTTTGTCGGAATTAATGTAGTAACATTATATTACCAATCCTTGCATATCCTATTTTCA
Source organism: Acanthosoma haemorrhoidale (assembly GCA_930367205.1). Taxonomy (NCBI): domain Eukaryota; kingdom Metazoa; phylum Arthropoda; class Insecta; order Hemiptera; family Acanthosomatidae; genus Acanthosoma; species Acanthosoma haemorrhoidale. Next base: position 25,967,425 of record OV884014.1, read on the forward strand.
GTTTATATTATTTTGGATGGTTTTCGGATTTTTTAAGATCTTTTTAAAATAGATTTTAGCTATATTTTTGTCTTCGTATTCATGTATTTTTGGAGTAGGGAATATCCCCACTTATATTCTCTTGAGAAAATAGCAAAATCTCATCTATAAATGTTAATAGCACTGTTAAGGAACATTTAATATGTTATATTTCAGATTTGCTGGTTAGTCACCAAAGCCATTGATGAAAGTCCTTCGTTGAGAATGAGTAGTGAAAAGATAGTGATCTTTTAATTCCCAACATAAAGTCGGAAAGTTGTCGGTTTAGCAGGGGAAGGGATACCGCTTGACTTTGAAGACAGATTGTCCTTTGACAGAGCCCTTTTGAAAAGAGTGTAATTGTAGCTGGTCCCCCGATAGGGCTCAGCTTAATACGAATTCTTTGAAGTCCTCATCGCAGTATTAATATCCGAGCCGCGTCTATCTCGGGGGTACTTTGCGGTAAGGGGAATTGGGGAGGGGAAAAAAAAAATTACTTGTCGATGATTAATTTCTATAAAGAGCGAGAGAGATGGGGAAAAAGTAATCCATAGTAATCAAGGATACCTTGTGATGGGTATCTTTTGTCACACGGCCCTGGGTATTATCCGGTGATTTCATCATACCTCGGTATATGGTTGCCATATTATAGCGGAATTAATCATACCAATTTAGCCTTGTTGTCCATTTTCCGGCGGATTCCCAGCGGCTGCGGGAAAATCCTTTACGGTCATTTTTCATATGACGGCGACTTTGCTGAGCTTTTTAACTTTAATCAGCCCTTTCATCTTCCCCTCCCGAGGTTTCACTCTCTACATCTCTCTATACACCCATGTATATATTTCACTTATTTTTCATGCAGTAGAAGAATTAATACACCAGGGTAGAATAAAAAAAGTGAAACACAAAAAAAAAAAGTAAAAAAATGATTCTGGTAAAAGTTCTCTTAAAATGTATTACAAAAGAACTTTTTTTTAACGTAATTTTATTTTCTGGAACTAAGTAATTGACCCAAGTCCGTACATGTTTCATTCATTTATGTTATATGAGATGAACTTTAGTTATCCCCACCTTTCTGTTATAATAGAAATGTCATTGTATCAAAAATAACTTTTTCCCTTAGTAATGTCACTACTGAACTCCCAAAATATTGTAAAAATCAGAATAAATTTTGTACAATAACAAATAAATGACTGGTGCTGATTCAACGTAATAAACCATGAATATATATATTTATTGATTTATCTTAAAGAACTATCTACAGCTACTATTTGAATAAATATATATTCTGAATGTAATAAATTATCTATACGTTAATTGGTAAAACAAATAAAAACTTAATATGATGCGAATTCAGGTATATATTTGTACAGCTCGCGCTTGACTACTCAGTCATAAGCACTAAAAAATAAATAAATAAACCGGTTTAATTTAATAACTTAATAATTAATTAATGTACAGTTCTATAGATTTATTTTGTCAATTCTTTAAATATTTAAAGTCTGAGCATGTATTTAGTCCTCTTATGCCACTCCAAACAAACAAGGAGTATAATATATACTCCTGTATATATAAATGTGTATATTAAAACTTAAATTTTGCTGTTTAAAAAAAATTATTATCACGCATTTTGTTGACTACTTTCTTTTGGATCAACACACACAAGTTTAACACACACCTGTTTGGTTTTTTCTGTATAATTGGCCCTTTGCCAGATTTTTTCTACTTTCTTACGTATATATATATATATATAAGAAAATTGCAGATTCAATATGTCAATATTGTGTCGTATATCTTGTTCTATCCCTGTTTTTTACACAGTTCTGTTTCATCTATTATGTATATATCTTTGTAATTCAAACCTATCAACAGTTACTTATTAATATAAATTCATTAGTAATCTAAATTGCTGCATCTAACTCACTTTGTTTTATGTGTTTTAATTTGTTTATACCAAGCTGTCTTAACTAATTTGCATTGTCGGGGCGACCGCCGGGGGAAGGTCTCGTTAACCCTGGCCACTGCACGGGCGTCAATGAAGAGATATATGTATAAACCTGTGGTCTTTGACCTTTTCTAGTGGCCTAGTCGGTGGGGTGCTCAATTCGTATTTTGTTTATTGATCTGACTCCATAAGATCTTAGAAGTGTTTATGCCCCGGCAGTGACTATGTTCAGTAGAAGAGGTATAGGCTAGGTTTTATAGGTTGTTTACGTGGCTAGGAATGACCACGAGTTCATACTTGGTATCTAAGGGTAGGCGAAAACCGTCCGGATCCCAAAGTCGAGTGTAAACCGGAAAGAGGCAGACGCCGTATCGTATGTATAGCTGGAGGAGACGCTATTAGATACATTTTGTAGGGCCCCTGAGACCGTTGTCTTCATGGAAGGGATCCCTTCTATATTTAGCGAAACGAAGCCTGAGAACCCCACTAGGAAGGTGTGGGGCCTGACAACGTCGGACTGAAACATAGCAAGGTTTGATAAGAGAGGTGCAGAGTTAGTTTAATAAGAACTCCATGGTTCGATTAGAAGAACAAGCACCAGTGCAGTGTTCAGTTCAAATGTCTGGTTCCGACTGCGTGAAAAAGCTCCGAATTTTCGCCTTGAATGGGCAGGTCATCAGGGGTATGCCCAAGCCCCTAGTCCGGCCGTGTCGGGATCCTGAACTAGTCCCCTCTCTCTTCTAAACTGACGCCGATGATTTATTGATAAAATATGGAAACGTAGGGGGGTGTTTTTTGGCACAAGAAGAAGGTAACTTCTATTTATTCGTGGTGAATAAATTGGTACAACAATTATGAATATGTTTAACACCTTCATTCTTTTAGTATGTCGAAACGTTATCCATTAATAAACTTAATGAGAATCTAACAACTCCCTTTCAGCAACATTAGCTGATGTACTAAACCCTTCTACTCGTTTAGCCGTGTTTATTTGTTGAAAGGCGATTTTTTATGACCAAGACAGTTTATAAATAAATAAAATAAAGAATTGTTAACAATCATCAAGTATATTTCGATATAGTTTTTTTCTATTTAACTACCTATTTTTTATATATGTATATATTTTTTTAAATTTAAATATATTTAAAAATTCAATGTGATTCATAGCTACTGATCCATCGATCAACTGGCAGCATTATAATATATCGAAACGCCCCAAATAGCGAGTCAGTTATATATTGGAAGAAGGTATGAATCATAGGTGGGGTGAAATTGGAAAAGATAGGACTCCCTTCGACTTGAGCCAGCTATAGAGACGGAAGGATTTAGCAGGGAGGAGATGACATACCGATAGGAAGGAGTAAATCTGAAGCGATGATTGGAGGAGGAGGAGGACAAGATGGCGGCCGGCAGGATTAGGCTATTACGGGCGATATATTCACCCTGACTTTTATCCCTCCCTCCGGCTACACTATAAATATTTTAGAAAACTGCTCCTGAGGCAGTGATTTGTCGAAGAAGTTATAGGCCCTCTCTGGGTTTATCTGTTCGATTTGGCCCGCGATAGCTCCTGGCTCCTAACGAGATAAGGGATCTTCGTGTCCTGGGGTTGTAAAAAAGGCTTTGCCACTTTTGTCCCTTTCTTTACCATCACTCCTCCCCTCTTTATATCGGCCAGATAACGGCCAATAAGCCTACAGAATGTTCCTCTCGGTAATGAGAGTGTGATCTAAAACTCTTCCCCCTTATCAGTTCCTATATTCGATTGACCTTTTAGCCGATTTGATTTCGGCTACTTTAAGAGCATTGACTTTCTTGATAATGAAACTTTCCAACTACACACACTTTTGTAATAGTAGTATGTTTTATTTCTTCAATTTTGTAGTTTTTCCACAGGTTATACTTGTAGTTCATATATAGCTCACTTTTAAATAGCCACCAGTAAGCTGTGAAATATGAGAAGGACTTTGCTCTGGTATAGCCCCCGAATTTTTTAGCTCACTGAAGTTTTTTGAGCTTGAAATGGTGAACGAAGCTCAGATAATTTGTCTTGTATAGGCTAGGTTTTATTTTCCCAAGGTTCCTAGTTTTTGTTTAGCTATTGATCATGTCGATTTATATATTTTTTTATATTGTTGTGCTCAGGACAAATTCTTTAGCCTAAACGGAGCATATCCGTTTATAAAAACCAATTGTAATAAAAATTCTTCTATTTAAGTTTCACCCCATTTTAAGGTTTTTTGTTATTACAGGCATCCATGCGTTTCTAGCCTGATTTACTCATTTACGTTATATGCATAATTATGTTCCCCATTATTTCAGTATGTACACATCTGAAATTGTTGGGACAAACTATCAGAAAGCTACTGTAATCGCTTTCGCCGACAACATTGCGGTTTACAGCAGCAGTATGAGTGCACAAAGAGCTCTTACACACGCCGAGTCAGTTTGTAACGTTATCAGTGACAGACTGGGGATGTTAAACATCAGCGTAAACGCCGGGAAGACCGACTGCGTAATCTTCTCCCTCCAAAAGGGGAAAAAATCCTTGCCAAAATCGTATAGCGTGGGAGGGCAAGAGAGCTCACCAGCTTTCTCAATGCACTATTTGGGTATACAAATGGATAGGCATCTCCATTTCTCTACTCATTTTAGTAATAAAATAGAAAAAGTACGACAAAGGTCTTACCGGCTATCGCACTTGCTAACTTCACCTAACCTGTCGCTTCGTCTTAAATTGATGATATATAAATGTGTCCTCCGGCCAGCTCTGCTGTACGGTGCCCCTCTAGTTACCCACTTGACTGACAATACAGCCAAATGTCACCAACACTTCCAGAATGGAATCATGTGAAAAGTGGTCCGACATACCTCTTTCGAGAGGTTGAAGAACGCTGACCTGCACCCGTTGCTTGGTGTGCCGTCGGTGGGTGAGTTCATCCGCCGGAGACACATTAAGTTTTTTGACTCGTTGCAGCACCTGACAAATCCAGTGTTTAACACTTTGACCCCACCACCCCTCCCGCATCGATGGCAACAGACTGTCGGGAAAAAATTAGGATAAGAATTGGTATGTAAGTTAGTTTTAAGGTTGATCAAAAAGGTGAGCCCCATCACCTTATTAGTCAGTTTAGCCAAGTCACGTATAATGTATATCATTGTGCTTGTTTATTCGATTATATAATTTCTATAAAATAACAAAACCTGTATATAATGTAGTGATGCTACAGGAAATACAGAATAGTTTGTAAATGGATTCACTTCAGGATCTATAATTGTATATAATTGTCTGTAAATTTAAAGAAGCTATGAAGGGGAAAAAAAAAAAAAAAAAGCTCCGCCCTTGGTAGACTCTCACTACCTTCCTGATTCCACCCGCCTCCTTTAGGCATTCCACACCCTATACCCTTCTCATACATCCTTCAAATGGGGGACTCCCCTTAGTGAAAGGCACTCATTAGCCCAAAATAATTTTCCTTTATTTTTCCCACATTCTATTTTTATGAGTTTGAGAGCTAAAAAAAAAAAGAAAAAAAAAAGAGGATGCCCTAATGCTAAATATATTGTTGAATTGGCGAAATGTTACAAAACAGGTGGTTGAAATTTATTCGCATCGACGAATCCGTAAATCATTCAACCATGTTCATTTAATGCGGTTCATCTGGTTACTTTCTAAATCGGTCAACACGGTCATCGACTCCTTCGAGCTCATTAACGGTAATTAATGGTACTTCATACATCCGTTTTATCCTGTGACAAATTTCGACCAATCACCTTGATGTAAGCCGATAATTTTATTTACATAAAAAGCGTTTAAGGTTTTGTTTGTTACTGCAGGTAGAAATACAATGCTTTTTATAAGCTACTGCTGATGATATAGACTTGTCTAAAGTATAGCAACGCACAAACAAATTAAAATGCTTCCTAGCAATAATGGCATACTTAAGGATTAGTGGACTTATCTATTACAGCTTAACAAGAAAATTTAAACATGTATGTCTTTAAGATGGGGTATCAGGAATAGCCGGATTGGGGTCCACAATAAATACACAATGTCTTAAATAACTGTTTAATGAATTTTGAGCAGTACAGTAGGATAGAAGAAGGCGGGCTCAGTCCTCAGTACTGCCACTAGATGACGCGCTTAAGGAGTATTCTTGACTAGGTTACTCTGTTTACCTCATACCAGGGAAATGTTCTAAACTCATTGTTGGGGGGAGGGGCAACTTTGGATACCAAAATGCAATACTCCGTCCCCGTTTCGAAACTGATCCGGGTCACTAGCAGAAGGCAATGAGAAGGTGAAAGGGCCGAGGGATTTTAATGTTATAGAGGGCCAAGCTGAAATTCGACACTTGAAAATAAATTATTGAAAGCAGAAACAATGCAAACCAAAATGGTTTACCCATTAAGCAAATAAACAAATGAAATTAATAACTTAAACCTAAATAATTAAGTTTAGCGAAATATTCAGTAAAGCTGGCATGAAAGAAAAAAAAAACACAACATTTGGCAAAGGTAAATGTAAATATATTTGCCTTTCATATTTCTTAATTAGCAAATCCTTATATTGAGAAAAGCAGTTTGAAATACAAGGATCAACTAGGCATGATACGGATAGCCCATAATAACTTACAGTTTTCTAACAAAAATAACTGATATGAATTTATAAATATAATAAATCTATTACAACAATAAATACATACACGCATCCAATACTTACATAAAACAACAAACACGTGTGTATGCGCGTCCACAAGCACACATGTATTTAATATATATGAAAATGGTAATAGATAAAAATAATTTTTAGATTAAATAATATGGTAGTGCAACCTTAAAATATTATGCTATAATTGGAATGATCCAAGAGACAAACACATTTCATGAGTTTTATAAATTAATCAATTAAATGTCATTCTTACATTAAGTGACACATGAAAAGAGATAACAGTTGAGTTAACCAACCTGAATGTTATGCTTTATTTAAAATCCTGTTTCTATTTCTATGTACTATAATTTTGCATTTTTCAGATTACTAAATAATTTCTAAATGTGTTCGTGAAAAGAATTTATATTATATACATAAAAACACATGCAGAAAATTAATAATGAATTCGCCTTATAACTGGGTTCAAATATTAAATATATATAAATAAATATGATAAATATAAACAAAAATACGCATTATTGACGAAAGCATCAATGGAGCAAGATCCTACAGATTAGTATTGTTAATAAATAAATAAAGCACAGTACTGATTGACGGCTTCATTGGGTACCCAAGCTGGCAGCTGGGACACACGCGGCGCTTGTGTTGCTAATAACCGATGGCATCGATGGCAGGCAATCGATTAGTGGTGGTTGAGCGAGTCCTCACTGCTACGACTTTCAAGACGAACTCATCCGATTACGACCGAGACGAATTGTGATATCGACAAAGCGAAATCGATAATGAGTGCGATCGATAGACTAAGTTGGACAGACGATCGTAGCCCTTCATGAGCCTTATTACAACGTGTACTTTGGCCGTTCACCATAAACACTGGACACTGGATTACTCACTAACACTATGATATGAAGGACAATTCACATCTAAATGGACTTAACAATGTAAACAAATGACATTTTTTCACTGGTTAAACACAACTTATCTTTCAATGAACTGAATTGAATATTTCTCTTTTCTGATAATTAAACTAAAATCTTTCTGCCATCAACAAATCATCCCCCAATGAAATAAGAAAACAAAAACTTTACGAGAGAATATCGAATTGAATTAAAATAGGTTAAAACATTTCTTTTTTTTTTTTTTTTTTAAAACAAAAAAAAACAAAACAACTATTATTTTAATGTTAAAGGCCTTAACACTCATTATAAACTTTCAAAATGTGAGGTCAAGTGATTGATCATAGTGTAGCCGTACCTAGGCCTGTATCTACTTACACTGCCACATCGGATTTCGAAAAGCTTAGTTGCCTGGATTTAGCCCAAAAAGGGACTGCGAACATAGTATACCATACCTAGTATACATCGGATGCCGAAAAGGAATTAGCTACTGTCGGGAACGTCCCCAAGGGGGGAGTACGCCCGCCGCGGGCTAGGGTCATTACAACCCGCCCGCTGTTCGGCGAGCGTCAAGAAAGAGATCAAATGGGTAAACATGTGGTCTTTGACCTTTCCTGCGGCCTAGTCGGGGGGCAGCTTTATTCTTATTGATCTGACTTCATAAGATCTTCGAAGATGTGCCCCAACAAAGCACTATGTTCAGGAGAAGTGGCACAGGGTAGGTTTATAGGTAGTTTATGTGGTCTTGGAATGACCGTGAATTCACACTCGGTGTCTAAGGGTAGGCGAAAACCGTCCGGATCCCTAAGGCGAGTGTGAACCGGAGAGAAGCAGACTGGATTGCCGTGGGAAACACTACTGGGTAAAGTTTGTAGGGCCACGGCAACCGTTGTGTTGCAAGAAGACAATATTTCGTGATCGAGTCAATAAAGACCAAAAGATAGACATGCCTAAGGCTGCTTCAACTTAATTCTCCTGAGATACCTAAATGAACGGCGTGCCAAGGTACAGGAACGGTAATTATCAGGTGCGATTCTATTTCACGCGCCCTTTTTCGTTTAGGTTTCTTACATGTCACCCAGTTTTTAACAAATTTTCTCACAAATTTGGACATACTCTCTAACCAAATAGTGATTGTATAGTGTATTTGAAGTTTTCTCCCCTCCTGAATGAAAAATTGGATTGTGGATATTATAGCTAATGTACAATCGATATGAGTGTGCTGCGAAGGGACAGGATCTCATTGCTTGCTTTGGAGGAAGCTTAACTATTCTGGGAGTTGGTATTCCCTGAACTAAAGTTGTTTGATGTTTTCTTATAATGGTTATTAGTTGTCTGTAAAAGGTGAGCTCTGCGTTTATTTTCCTGAGTGATTCTTAGAAGCCTGGCTGGCTACCATTCGAGTAATCACTGGGACACAATTCCAAGAATGGTAACTTTAGGAGGCATCACATTCCAATTGGCCAGTAAACCAATATTTTACATTTGACAATATGGCATTTCACCAACAGGGCTATCCCTATTACTATAAGCTTGGAAATTTATTAACTGATTGTTCATTATAAACTTCAATACTGCTTGAATCGGTTTTGCTTTCTTGAGTTTGAGTAAATGAATTTTTCGGTAGACTACAACCACAAATAGTGTAATAACTTAATAATAATAATTTAAGCATTTTTTTGTGTGAAATTATTTCACTGGCAATTGTTAATGGATAAATTAAAAATTCATCCGGAACTTAATGAAACATAATTTTCAGGTCGTGACTATTAATATTGACTAATGACAATAATTGTTTATTACACTTTATTAAATGTTTACCTAAACCTTCTAAAGTCACTCTTTTAGTAAAACATTTGCCACTAAATTAAGCTTTTACTTCCAATTCCAAGAGCATACGAGAAAACAAATACGATCGCCGTTTTAAAGAAGTGTGCCCAGAGGGGTTTGTTTTGGCGCATTAACCTTCTTCTTGTTGCCGTTTTCCTCGTCTCCTCTCACCTCGGCTGATGTTCTTCCACTCGCATCTCGAGGAGATGTTGGTTTAGGGTGGTTAGGGTGGTACGACAACACTAGGATTCGTAGGGCGAAACATCTTCCTGGTAGTTGGCCAGAGAGTCGTGGTGAATTGGTGGTAGTGGCTTATCTTCACTAACTTCTTCGCATCTGTGCTAGCTGTTCTTCTACGAAAAAGTTTCTTCAAAACCTTGTCTCCACTATCAATATCTGCCGTTTAAGCTAGCTTGGTTTTGGGTCCGCTTCTTGCACTTAACTTCAAATTTTCAGAGTTTTATACCAGGTTTGCACTTACTTGTGTTTACCAATTGTCTGATTCCATAAACCGATTCTGCGTCTCTATATGTCGGTCTGGGTTCCCAAAATCTTCATCATGGCTCTGGAAATGGGGTATCAGGAATATCCGGGTTGAGATCTATAATAGAAACACAATGTTTTGAATAAGCAGTAGAGTAGGTTAGCAAGCTCCCTCGGCACAGTCTGAACGCTACCAGTGACCACAATCGAATGAATCCGCTGGGACTTCCAAAATACCGTCGAAGTCAGGGTGCTACCACTAGATGACTCGCTTTAGGCGTATTCCTGTATATCCGGATCTGCTGGTTGGTCCAGTCTCCCACGTCAACATATATAATATAATATATAGGCATAGAGAACTAGCCAGAAGAAAAACAACAACTTCACTTTAGCTTAGAATGCTGATTACCTGGCAAATCACTTCCTGTATTTTCAATTCTTTCCTATAATTCGCTCCAGGAGGGGCCAATTCCCGCAATGCCAACTTTATCTTCAAAATAATGCCTCTTTGATTTCATTCCAATTTTTATTGAAATCGCATTTTTGATGTATTTTTTTGTGTAGGAGGTGGAATTATTCACCTTAAACTTGACTTAATCAATTAATCAGTATTCTCTTTCAGAGTAAAATCACGGTGGGGATGGGAAGGTCTTATGAAGAAGGTTGGAATACATAAAACTGTTGGAATACATACCAGAAAAATAAAATAAATTTTTCCTGGAGCTAACTTCATGACTACAGGGAACGAGGATTATGAATACAATGTAGGCATCGTAGGCGAGGGGTTTTCAAAGAATTATCGTACCTACTTTACGGATTTAATTATGTCCTTTTTTGCTTTTTTTGCAATTTACGCAATGGGATGGGCTTTTCTTGATCCCAACGCCTTTGTATTCGTCTTTTTCAAATCGTTCATGGAAGAAGGGGACCAGTCCACACATTTAGAAATTTCAACAAAATTGGACGACTACAGATAAAACAGATCTTCAACTTAAAAAACTGCATAGGATTTTTATTTACTTTTTCTTATCGAAAAGCTTGGGAAAATACAAAAAAAAACCGTTTCACTTCAAGTTTTTTTTAAGAAACTAAAGTTTTAGTTTCTTTAGATTGAAATTTCAATTTAGGTAACTTAAAAGCTAGTGTTCTATTTTTATTTTAAAAATCATCATAAAAACATGACTTCTCACATTAATTTTATTAATTTATAGATGATGTCCAAACAGGTTTAATTAGGTTACAGCAAATGGTGAGGAATCTTACTGGCTGGGTTTAACATGTTTAGACTGCTGTCTGGGTTACTAGGAATAAACATGTAGTGCATTTAGATCATGTTTCAATAAGTTCAGTATCTCACTTGCTATGTAAAGCCACACTCAGTTTACATCGGACATTCAAACGTTACAGTGCTTTGATTTTATTTCTGTATTATGCCTCCAAAAGGTTGTGTTATTTCTCTGGACAATTTTTGTTTTATTAGTGGCGAATACACGATAAAAAGTCAACAATGAAACATAGGGACAACAACTTACAAAGTTTATTTTGATTACTTCAAACTCATCTTGGGGATCATGGCAAAGCATGGACTCCTCATAAGATGTAGATCTGATGCGAAAAATATCTTCTTTTGTGGTTTAAGGGTATGAAAACCTATTTCGTTTTGCCATTTATATGATACGGCGTGAAGAAGAAACGACAGAGGCAGTCTATGCCCGAATCGTGACCATTTGGAGCGGTGAAGGTGATGTCCACCCTGTAGTTCTGTTCAATGTTCGCCATTGTGGAGTCGGCTGGAGTGACGTTCCTGGATGGCATGGAACCACCAAGTTTCGAGGGCTGGACACTATTGTGAATACTAGTAAGGAAGAGACTTTTAGGAGGTGATTTTATCAATGAATCTCATAAAATTTTGCATGTTAGTTTCATTTAATGCTAATTAATGATGCTAAAATTAACAAATAATACGAAAAATATTCAGTTAATTAAAAATAATAATTGGTTTAGTGGACTGTAAATCACAAAGAAAGACATTAAAATCAGATTAATGATTTTTTTTTTCTTTTTTAAATATTTATATAAAACAGCTGTTAACATGTTGGCAAATTCCTACTTACCTTGCCGATCAATGAGTAGCAATACCGACTGCTATTTTCGTTCGGTAGATGTAAAAGGATTAGAATTGGATTGTAATCTAAAAAATAAAGTATCTTGCCCTAACCTTGATTCAGCATTTCGCCCAGTGTCACGTAGCTCTGAAATACAAGTTCCTCGCTATCCTTCAATTTTAGATGATATCCTGACGGATATCCTGCCTGATTGATATGATATTCTAATCTGATGGAGACTTAACCCGGACGAATCTAGCTCAGATTTTTCTGTTGTACAGGGACCTCAACTTTTTTCTCGGAGTGAGCTCAATGACCTTGTTAGAGATATAGGCCTTTTTAAAGATGCAGCCGAATGGCTAAGATCGAGGCAAAAAAACAAAACCTGTGCTATCGACCTCAGTTTCGTGGTATACAGTTTTGCTGGATAATGGAAATGCATTTGCTGTAGGACCCTCGGGGCATATGGGAGAAAACGATAATCACTTGTCTATAATTCTTAAAAAAATCAAATATCAAGCGCATCAATTGATGGTTTGGGGAGACTTCAAAATGCTAACCATGTTGTTGGGGAAGCAGGCAGGTTATACAAACAAAATATCCTTGCTTTCGATCTATACTTGTGGAAATGTAGAGACAGAGATCTAACAGCCCTGGTGAAAAAAAACGGCATCAATACGACTTTAATTACACCATAAAAAGTGTTATTACCACCTCTTCATATTAAATTGGGGCTTATGAAGCAGTTCAAAAGAAGGGGCCTAAAGATGTTTCAGATATCTGTGTTCCAAGTTCGCGAAACTGTCTGAAGACAAAACACCCTCTGTTTTTACTATTGTTTGTTAATTATTAATATTTATAAATAATAATGAAACCAATAACACATTACACTTGTTTATTGATCCCTGGTCTGGTGAAAGTTTATAACAGTCAAATTTGAAATCTAAGAGGAATAATACAATAGATACTATTTACCTAAGGTGATGTTTCTACAGTTACAACGTAAATGCTCGTTCGCTGACACCACCACTTATCATAATGCATTCCAGAGATGTCCATCGAGCCATGGCAAATATGGTGCGCGTGCCATCTGCCCCGTGCCCGAAAAGAGATAAGTAAAATGGTCTCCCGTTGTAAAATAATTACTGTTATCCGGCTGATTGCCGCTATCAGGGAAGAGTTTAATTTAAACTGGAAGCCATTGCTGTTTGAAGTTGACGCTTTAATTATCTACTTAGTTTAATGGAAGAATTCTTTTAGAGTTGACACGCGAAACGGACATGCGTGAGTTCGCGCCCTTATTAACCCAAAACGCTTATACGCTAGTGTAATAAATGCTATTCAGATTCTTGTCTGGAATTTTACACAATTCAATGCACAAACGTCTAATTTTATTTTATTTTTAAAGTGCTCACAACCCTACCTTGTGTAGCCATTTGTCTTTTGCACTTCAATTAGTGATATGGAAGTTTTATACTTTTCTGAGGTGTCATACATGTGTATCTTTGTGCCGCAACCTTAATGTTTGTCTATATTTCTGAGGAACTCATCTGTTTTTAATTTATATTATTTCTTATTTTCGAAACTATTTCCAAGTATCCAATGTATTTACTGACAAGTAGAAACAAGGATAAGTATATTTTTTGGGTGTTAAGATCGGAAAAGTCATGGAGAAGAGGCAGTGTTGCTAGGTTCAAAGCTGCATACAAATTACAGTACTGAACTGCCCAAACATTGATGGCTTATGAAGTGTCATGAACGAGCTGCCTCTGCTGCCCGAGAAAGAGATAAGATAAAATCATCCACTTTCATTCTCTTACCACTTACCACCACTCCCCATAGCAATAATTAACCTAATATCGGCCCCATGACCTAAAATACACCTTAAGTTAAAATGGTTTTAAGTTTTATTATTTCCGAGGCTAGTTTATAAGTAAGTCTTAGTCAAGACTTAGTCAAGACGTAGCGGGCACAGGGCAATAAAAATATTTATCCCCTACTATCATCTGGATGGAGGAGCCATTGCAGTTAGGTTTTGTTTACATAGTGTGTTTCAACAAGTGAATGCAGCCAGATTTAACACCACTCACCTATTTAGTACATGTGAAGTTGTTGTTTTTTCCAAGGCGCTTTTATGTGAATTGATTGATATAAAACGGATTGAGATTTTCAAATCTGGTACGAGTTGCTTTGCAACGAAGACGGCTTAGTCTATTTTTATTTTTTTCTTCCTAGCCCCTTTAAATTTAAAGATAATTATATATGATTATAGATCCTCGGGCGAATCTATTTACAAATTTTTGTATTTCCTGTAGCATTGCTACATTATATACAGGTTTTGTTATTTTATAAAAATTATATAATGAATAAACAAGTATAATGATATACATTATACGTGACTGGACTAAACTGACTAATAAAGGTGATGGGGCTCACCTTTTTGATCAAACTTAAAACTAACTTGCATACTAATTCTTAACCTAACTTTTTCCCCGACAGTATGTTGCCATCGATGTGGGAGGGGTGGTGAGGTCATAGTGTTAAACACTGGGTTGGTTAGGTGCTGCAACGAGTCAAAAAACTTGATATGTCTCCGGCGGATGACCTTACCCACTGACGGCACATCAAGCAAGGTCAGCGTTAAATAAACTATGAATTAAAAAATAGTTTATTTTAATCCATACTTTCATTCAAAAATCACATTTTAATGTAATATTTCGAGAACGGGGTGAGATTGTTTTTGGAATCGAAAGTTTCAAAACGATGTGTCAATAGAAAAAAGACAATTTTCTAACTCAAATTCCAAACTTGAATTTGTACTTTCAAATAAATTTTTTAAAAGTTTTCAAACCATATGTACATTTTAGGATGCTGGTTATGGGCAATTATTTATAGGGGATAATAGAAAAGCCAGTTTTAGTTGTATTATGTGTACCTTCCACATAAATTTAATATTGTTAGTTAGCTTTATTATGATAAAATTACAATCTGCCACATTGGGCAATAAGTAATTGAGATAAATGTTTTTATTCATACCATATTTACAATTTTCATTCAAATATTATTTACAATTTTCATTCATACATTATTTACAAGCAGCCCAGAGACCTCCCAAATCCACATGGTTGTCACCTCCCTCGCATGCGAAAGAGGAAGCGGAATCTTGGGAAGTCCCCCACGCTCCTCCGTCAAGCCGCGTCACCGGCTAAATTTAATATAGAATTTGTAATATTGGGAAGGTCAGAATTGGCTAGATGTGTCCTTGAAGGGTTGGATCGACAGACAATAAACCTGTGGGTGGTCCGTCGAGTCATCGAGGAAGTGTCAGAGTCACGCCTCAGCTTGGTTCTAAGCAGGTGTTAAAAAAAAAAAAAACTTTTTAAACCCAAAGAAGTGAAAAGAAATCAAATCATAAGCCACTTTTCTTGGTAAGATGGAGAGTGGGGAGGAGTCAATAGTTAGACAGAGGAGTTAATAGGGGATAAGGGTAGGCAAACGCTCTCACACTTATTTTGGGGGACTCCGACAACTGATCTTTGACATACTTCTGAGATGAAGCCTGAGGAATAAGCCTTCCTTTCGTCGGACGCAGGTTGGTGGCTTTAGACTCCCTGTCTTGAAGAACCCACAGCAAATGAAGACACCGCTGTAATTTTGTAAGCATAGTTTCTAATAATTAATAAATAGGATTAATGTAATATTTTTTATCATTTAAATTCATGCTATTTTAAAATTTTATTTCACTGAATATTTTCAATCATTTAAATAAAGCATATCATATTGAAAAGTTGATTTATAATGAAGAGATTTCTTCCATTGATCACTACCCCAAATCATTAAGATAAATTACTTTGGGTTAAAAGTGATTGAGACAGTATTAAATTAAAATATAATTGAGCAAACATATCACTTTACGCTAACTCAATACGCTCAGAATTTTATAGAGTAATCAGATCTAGAATTTAGAATAATTAAATGGCACCCCTTTTAAATAAAATATAATTATTAGACTGGAGCGTAGAGTCGTAGGTCTGAGGGTAAGTAATGTAGGTATACAAAAGGATATATGTACCCGTAGACATTATATACTTCCCTGCATTATATATACCTGGATACTTTTGGATATATCGGTCAGCCACCAGTGGACTCTCACCACTGTACCGTAACAATCAACCTCCACCAAGGATTCCCACACTCCTTACTCCTCTCACACCACCTTCAAGCAGGTCCTCCTAGTACAAGGATCCGATCACCCTAAATATTTTATATTTCTCCCTCATCCTAAAATTCTAACTAGAGAGCTTAGGGGAAAAAAAAAAAAAGAAGATATATCGGTATTCAGTATATAGAATAAAATAGCCCATTCGTTTAAACAGTTGTCACCCTTTAATAGAAAATAATTACAATATGTAGAAAATTATGTATCAAATTTTAAAAAATAAGTAAATTTTGTTAAATTAGTGGATTTTTTCATTCAAAATAATTAAAGCATTAGGAATATTAAGTACTTAATAAAAAAAAAAATGGATTTTTTGTCCCTTCGAGCTCATGTCCTTCCAAAGTGTCCAATGCGTCTTTGTGTAAAATAAATGGTATTTGTCGGTAGACATCGTACAGAGACTTTTCCTTTCATCGCTATTTTGTACCTACCTAAAATAGCCTCAAATAATAAATTGGTGTTACAATTTTTGGGATGGTTCGGGTTTATCCGGGTGTTATTGTAGTATTCGAATGGCGAATATTCACGTCTTCGGTGTATCGTGATCGTTATCAATCAGTTGCACTTGCTATTTTCTGGGAACAGTCACAGAATTATATTCCGGACCACCAAATAGTCTATTTCAGTATTAAAACGATTTTGATGAGATAAAATGTATTGTTGTTGCTCTGATGTTACGCATTTAAAATAAAAAGAAACGTCAATACTGCATGCATCCTTTTGTCAGTACGACGCTTATAACATTCATGATTATCTGAAAAGTTTTCTATTTCAAATAGTGATTTTTCTATACCCAAATAATAATATGGAAGATTATCAACCGACAATTCACTTTCAACTAAAATATGAATGAACTGAAAACAAAAAAATTCCTCTTTCCGCAAAGTCCTGATCGCTACTATAAGTCGGCGGTTGGAGCACAGTTGTTCCTTTCTGTGTTCTGTTAGGATTTTGGGACAGTCGTGTCGTGAAGAAAATAGAACAAGTTGCGTTTATTTAACTGATGTGGTTATTTGGCTGCAAGTGGGCATGTTGAATACCATTGTTCTATTTCCTGGGACTAAATAATCACAGGACTGAAATCGCATTTGGACGCCTAGCCCACATGTTTCAGAGAATCGCCGGGCCTATTGAGAAGACAGATTGAACAGCAATCAGGCTAATCGCCTGCGGCGCACACCGGCGGACCCTCCACCCTACTTAAGACGCACTGAGGGTGGTTCGGAAAGTACGGGCTACAATTAATCGGAGTTTGGCGGTGGCCTCCTTTTGACTAGGGTACAATGAGGGCCCTGACCCTCTAATCTCTGAAATGAGAGAGCTGTGTAATCCATCAAGTGAAAAGCCTCACCTCGGCGATCCGCCATTGTCCCTTTGATCTGGAACAACAGCGAGGCCATCCCTGATTACTCGCGGCCTTACCAAACTCAATCGCTCCTCTCTTCTCGCTTTCCCTCAGTATCCCTGTCTCTGTCAGTGGGGCCTCGCTCGAATCAAATAAACAAAGGATCCTTTCCTCTGACACCTCCTAGTTTTCAATTCAACTTTGCCCATCTCTACTGTACTAGGGACGAGAAGAGCATTGACACGAGGTTGTTTAAAAATTACATACCGACTATTCGTTAACGTAAATATCAATCTAATTCATATGTAATTAAATAAAAAAAAAAAAGGGTGTTGCTTATTGCTAAGTATTTTTCAAATCAGTGATCTGAGAAGTTAATGCTTCGATATTTATAAAACTTTTATATTACTAAATGTTTTCTTTTCAAAAATAGGTAGAGCCCCCGACTAGATATTGGAGAGCCGGATTCTAGTACAAATCTTGCTAGTAATTTTGTCTTTCTCTGTAAATTATAAATGTAAATACTGGTATGACCATTACCTCAATAAAAAAAATCTTCTTAAACCATTTGTTTTATAATGCCTTAAAATATTAACCAATTGGCCATCTAGCTCTCTGAAAATTAACCTAGGGAGCGCTCTATGTCCCTTCTGTCATCGGGTATACTTCGAGTTTGATTAACGAGAATTCATTTTGGAAAGGTTGTCACTCAAGGTAGGGTAGCTCAGTTGGTAGACCCCCCTCATACTAGATGGGGAGGTCAAGTGTTCGAGTCACGATCTAACAAGTAATTAATTAATCTGACCCAGACATAGGCATAAAATTCCACTCAACTATCTACTTTATGTTTATATTGTAGAGAGCCTAAAATTATTATGAACTATGAGGAATGAACTTGAATCCCTAAAACTATTACTTAATGAAATAAAAACTAGAACATCATAACCTCATGAGTAGAAATACGATTATTGAATCTAATTTATTACTTGTTAGTAAATTTTCAGTATGGTATATGATGAGAATTTTACTATATTCCGATTGTCAGTAACAATAAGAAATTCAGGAAACCATTATAATAATTATCGTTATAATAATATATTAAAATCCCTTATATTCAAAGAATCAAGAGACACTCAGTTATTATTGTTATGTCTGTACCATCCACTATAATAAATATTCAAACTTATTGTGCATAAATAACAATATGCAGGATTAGGATAGGTGGTAAACATTTATATTCTAGCAGTGGGCATGATAGCTGGAAAAATTGATTTTTTTCTTTATCTTATGAAGTCAGAACCCTCAACCAGCTAAACATCCTATACATAACTCGTGTATTTTTCTCTAGCACACAACTATATTGTAATATTGGACTCTATGTTAGCTTAGCCTTGAAATAGTTACAAACGTTAACTTCAAGATAATGAGTCCTAATAATAATAATGAAACGCCATTATGCTAATGAAATTCACAATCCCCTGCATGTCTTTGATAGCCTTCGTATTAATAAAATCGCCCCGCGGGCTCAAACTCTTTAGCTCATGTTAATCAACTAACAACTAGCTACTTACAAAGGAGACGTTATATTTAATTTTGTTTGTATAGTATTTATTAATTAAATACATTAGTGAATGGCTGGTTATTAAAGGAGCACCTGTTAGTGTTACACGACCTTAAAAGCTTACTCGTGATAATCGTAACTTGATAAGCCAGTTTAGTTTAGTTAAAATACTTTAGGAAATTGACGACTATATAATTTATGGTCTTGCTATAAGACGGATTAATATAATCTTGCTATTATTTAGCCTAATAGCCTACTATTAATGTCATGCAATTCGATCACATTTCTATAATATTCTATTTAAGGCTACTCTATTCAGTAATATTCTATTCAGTCTCGCTAGTCCGAACTAATAGTTGCTAGAGGATTTTCGGATAAGTGAAAAATTTCGATTACAGAGGTTTAGGGATATCAATATAAGTACGTTTTATTGTATGTAATTCTAAATGTATCTATAAATATATATTATTTTAATATATAAAAAGTTAAAAAAAAACTGTAAAATATGAAAAAATTGTCCAAATGTATATTAAAGAAAGTCTAAATATTAAAACGTTCACGTTGCATTACATATGTACCTTACATATATATTTATGTAATAATATAAATATATGTGCTGTGCTCATAAGCATTTTATTAAGGGAGAACTTGTAACACATGTTCATTTTGACTTAATTAACATTTTTTTTGAAAGCTTCTTCTCGGAGCTGCTGGATTAGAAGAATCTGCTGCCACTATTCATCATTCTCACTCTGCATAGCCCATTTGATGAGCTCGTTGAGATTTCCAATAAATTCTTCATGTTTCACTTTTGCTGTAGAGAATGGTTGCTTGTTTTGTTCTTTTCTTCTTCATCATTTAGTTTTTTGTAAACAGCTTGTACGATTTCCTCATCGGTTTTGTAAGTGAGCACTGTTTCATCATTTCCTTCAATCCAATCATTACCAAGAAGTTTTTGGCGATTGTTTCCCAAACTGTAGCCAGGAAAAACACTACTACTACTTTTAAATTCAAACCATCGGCAGTTCGGATTATTGAAGTGTTCGGATTAGCCAGAGTGTTCTATATTATATTATTTTTCTTCAAAGTTGAGTTTTCTTCAATAACATGTTTAAGTTATCTTCGTTTTTCGTTGTAGCGATTTCTTCAATTTTTAATGCTTGATCAAAGAAGAAAAGAGTTCAGCCTTAGGAAATTTTACTGCATTGATCATGACGTAAATTGTAATTTTAGTATATTATACTCGCGGAACTTGAGTGGGTTTACTAAAAACTTATTAAGTAATGGTGAAAAATAACCAGTTATTTTTTATCATAAATACTTCATTTTATATGTTTAACCATCTTGGCCAGTGGATATCTTTTTTTCAACAAATAAAAAAACCGAAAATATCTAAAATATTTCCCCAAAATAAACTTTTCGAACCGACTTGGGACTCAACATTTTATGTTTTGTAATACTTTTTTGCGTAAATATTTCGGTAATCTTAAACAGGTTCTGTCCTATGAGTTGAGACGTCTTAAAAGTAGGCAAAGTGGGCCCGACTTAAATCACGTTTATTGTTTTGTTCCACATTCCTCGATATTGTGAGTGAATCAATAACTTATTATCATAATCTCAGATGTGGTGAAATATGCCTTAAAAGTTTCAGATCGATTGAATCGTTAATAAATATAGTAGAAAATTCAGAAGAAAGAAGACTGCGCTGAATGAAAGTAGAGCCTCTCCCTGTGGGCTTAGCAACTTCACACACACGTTGAAACTAATAAACAAAACCTTATGTAAGGTTTAGTATCTATTAATTTTTTCATACATAATTTCTGAATAATTAATTTAAATAAAATGAATAGGTAAGAACAAAATAGAAATTTTTGAAGACTTTTTAAATATTCATTCAAGCTTTGTCGATTAATCTTATCAATTCAATCATTTCAGGATTTCTTCTTATTTTATTACCGTGTCTTCTTTAGACACACAGAAACCTTTCAAAGGAACCCAATTTATTTCTCATCCTTCAATTCCTCGAAGGCACAAGTCATTATTCCCCAGATTGGAAACCGGAGTCAGCAGTAATCGTGTTAAAGTCGTATCAATCAAGTTGACACCAGCTCTTTTTTCACAGCTGACATCAGCATTTCAAAAAATGATGGACGTCTGTGGGTACCGTATTAATGATGTTTATATTGCTAAAAAAAATGCTAAAGGTAGATTCAATTTATAATCATATGCACATATTGCAGTAAGAGAACATTGCGTAAATGAAGTAATCAATACATTATATATAAGTTATTCGCCACCGGTTAAAATGTGATAAAGAGAAGGAAAACGGGAACGTAAGACTAACTCCAGTTTTTTTTTTTTTTTTTTTTTTTTAAATTTTATTTTAAAACCTCAAAACAAAATAATACAATGTACAAAAATAATAAAATAATTGGATTACATATTTCTCCTCTTTCTGCATTTACATGCATTTGGCGGAGTGCATAAATATAATAAAATTTTTATTGTGGTTAAAAGTTCATCGTTCTTATACAACACTAGGTGATGAGGCTCACCTTCTATTTGTCACCGACACCAAACACTAAACTAGGAACAAAACAAAAACAAAACAAACTAAATCTCTACCTAGAACCTAGGACTAGAGTGTTCCAGCCGCGACAGCGTCCTGCCATCGATGGGGGAACGGAGCGGGGGTTATAGTGTTAAACACCGGGTTTGGTAAATATTGTTTCTCCTCAAAAATTGTCTTTATTGGTAAGCGCTTTGGACAACCCAAGTCTGTAATCTTCATACTATGACAATTACACAACATGATAAACGCAAGAAATGTCGAAATTTAAATGATAAAAACAGTTAAATTTAAAATTGATGATTTCCTTTGAATTTAATTGCAATTTCAGCCATTCCTTCAAAGGGTATATATAGTACTGGACTTATCGTTCAGTGACAGTGAGTGTTTCTAAATCTTCTATAACATTGGGATATACAATGATTTTTGTAAATTTTATGTGCATGTCATTGTTATTTGCCTTAATTTTATTTTATCTTTCAAAAGTTGAAATGTTTATCTTGCTGAATACTTGTCATGGTCGAATGTCAAAAGAGCTTGCCAATTAAGAAAATATTTGAACAGAATAAAGACATATATTTTTTTTCTTAAATTAATTTAATTTAAGAGAGTGAAACGCTATAAAATGTATTACGAATGAAGAAAAATTGTTTTAAATCACTGTTGTTTTCATTAGCTGAAAGAAACTATAAAAATCAATCGTGATGGTTCAGAATTGTGATTGACTTCGTTTTCGTCTTTTTTGACGGTTTTAATGTTTTACATTCTTGTGTAATTGTCACAGCCTGAGGCTGACAGACGTGAGCGGTCGAATGCTCCAATAAAAACAATTTTTTTAAATAAATGAGTATTTGGCATATATATTATACCATATTTTCCAATCTAATATCTCATTGTGTATTAAAACTATGTGATAATCCCCTAAGCCTACAGAGTGTGCTAGGTCATATGTTGGAAAAACGACTTTTTCCAGCAGTCTTTTGACGCATCACTCGGTACAAATAAGCGAGAGGTCGGTAATTAAGGAGTTACGCTTGGCATGTGTAGTCTTGGCCTTTCATTAAGTTAATGAGGGCCATTATGAGGAGAACAAAACTGCCCAATGTAAATATCTGCGGCTCCTCCGGTTCCGGTTTGGTCCAGGACAGATGGCACCCTCTTCATTGATTTATTAACCAATTAGACGATCCCACCCCCTGGTCGAAAATTGATATTAACGAGACCCTTATTACAACGAGAGACCTGTCTGCATGAGCCAAACCCTTCGGCAGTTAACAGGATGCTTATGCTTGAAATAACTTGACTGGTATATGTACCTGTTTAGCATAGAGGCTTAATGCATTTCTACGGGTGAAAACTACTCTTTGATTTTCCACCCATTTTTCAAAATAGAAGAGATAGTAGTAATAATCGGATTACTTGGAAATAAATCTGAGGTATCTCAAATATTATATTCTGGGTTTTTACTAAAATAACTTTTGAAACCTTTGTGGAACATATTATATACGCGATTCCTAATATACAGATATACCGAAAAACAAAACATGGCATCTGGACTAAATGAAAGTAGAGCCTTTCCCTTCGGGTTGGCAATAAATTTTTAATTATTTACTGTTAAAATATACAATTTGAATTATTCACTGTTATTTTTGGTACAAATCAAGTTTAACAAATTTGATTACTCAAAGTAACTTGAAGCCAGCCAGAAACTGGTATAACTCCACAATGGCGTTAAAATTTTTTTTTAACATTTTAGGGTGATTTGGCGCCCGCACAGTAGATAATATCTATTCCACTGAAAAAAGAGCCAAAGTAATTACGTATGTAGGACTTATAAAAAAAAATCAAACAAAAAACTTTGTATGAAGCTCTTATTTTAATAAATAAACAATGAAGCTGAAATACTCCAAACATCATACTGAGTTATCACCAAAAAATATTTAACTAAAATCAAAGGTAATTAGATAAGGTAATTTCTTTAGCTTTCTTACGATATTATAAAGTAAATGTTATTATTAATAAAATAATATATTAAAAATAAAAACATGGCATCTGGACTAAATGAAAGTAGAGCCTCTCCCTTCGGGTTGGCAATAAATTTTTAATTATTTACTGTTAAAATATATAATTTGAATTATTCACTGTTATTGTTGCTACAAATCAATGATATCCACAATTATTGTCAAACCTGCAACGATATAAATACTAATCAATGCTCATCAACATTTTTTTTTTTTTATCACAATAGTGGAATCTTGTTTGATTTGTATATCATTAGACACGTTTGAAGTAATAAACTTGTACATAAATAATGAGATTAAAAGAAATAAGGGAAGATTCCGTTGCTTTGTTGAAGGTGTCAAATATGCTACTATCCACGATCGCTGATCCAGCACGTGCTTAGCGATTATAGCATTCACAAGGACAAATGTAGTCGGACATAGTAAAGGTTCCTTCACACCTTCTTGATCAGCATATATATTGTGTCAGGCACATCCTGTGGAATGGGCGTCGATGAGGCCTGGCAGTAGTGTAACTAACAGCTCTTAATCCGGCAGTCGGATAGGATAAATATGAATCTAGAGCGGGAGGGCAGCTGGAAGGAGCTGAATAATAAAACGATTAGGGGTCTGAGACCACCCCCGTCAGAGATAGGGATCGCCTCCTTGGGTTATGATGGATAGGACCGGCTTGTTACCTAGGGCGCGCCCTTGCTTCCTCTTCGTCTAGCCTAATTTATAGAGTCAACAAAAATTTAGGGCTCTAATTAAGAAACAATTTAGCCCCTTTTTATTTCTAGGCCCTTTTTTTCAATTACCCCCTGTGTTTGTGTGTAATTACGGTTTGGGATCGCCGCCTAGATAAGGGGCCTCGTTACACTAATGCCCGACCCGTCGCCTAATGCCTCTCCCTTGCAACCCTAACACACTCAAGTGGAATTTTACAGCTACCTTATCTCTCCGTCGGCGAAAAATAAATGGAAATAGCCAGCTCCCAACGGATCGCTTTTTAACTAATGAGTCTTCTGCTCGCTCGTCAAACCGAATAAGTGTATTATTTTTTTTACTCTCCACAACCTTCTCTAATAAATCATCTTATTGACCGGACATGAAATGATTACTCCGATGATAGAATAGTATTGAAACTTCACCGGATACGAGGCAGTGGAGGCTGACGAAGAGCGCGAGGGCCACATACGCTCAGGACATGATTCCAGAAACTGGCCATTGCAAGGACTCCCACTGTTTGCATTTGCGATCACGAGGTCACTGCCGTTTTGGTCTCTGAGGAGGTTTATAGGGATGAGTGGTGAAGTGCAATGACTGTGCTAGGGGATTGGGGTGGTTGGAAAGGTTACTATGGAATTACATGAGTCTTTGTTTTTCAGTAATTCCTCGGAATAGCAGTACTCAAGCAGTCACTTGTATGCGACTATCCACGGATGTTATGTCGGAAAAAAAACTTGTAGTTCTCCCCCAATATATATTTTTATATTTATGTACCATCCTCTGTTGACGTTTCGCTTAGTCAGGACTAATCACTGCAATTGCAAGAAGAAAGATTAATTTACATATTTATAAGAACAATTACATAAATAAAAACACTTAATTTAATATATACATAAAAACAACTTTATTACGATAAAATTATAATCTGCCTCATTGGGCAATAAGTAGTTGTGATAAATGTTTTAATTTACTCGCTCATTCATACAGTATTTACAAACAGCCCAGAGACCTCCCAAATGTGGATTTGGGGTTGTCGCAATGGGGGGGGGGGGGTTGTCGCATGCGCAAGAGGAAGCGGAGTCTTGAGATGCCCCCCCCCCGCCTTTCGTCAGCCGCGTCACCGGATACAAGGTGACGAAGAGCGCGAGAGCCACATACGCCCAGGACATGATTGGAGAAACTGGCCTTTGCCAGAACTCCCACTGTAACGTATTTATAGCAGGTCACGAGGCAGCTGCCGCTTTAGTCTCCGAGGAGTATATAGGAAAGTGTAGTGCAGGGTAATGACTGGGACTAGGGAGTTTGAATAGGTTTTGATGGAATTTCGAATTTTGAACTTGGAAAATACTCTACACATCATTAAAATAAAATGAGTAATAAGATGTATTTTCATATTGTCTTAAGTTGAAATAAAGTGTTTATAAATGCGTTAAAAATATGTGTTTTTCTTTTCCAAGAAATTTGTATTCTCCTAAATCGTACATGAATCTCATGAACTACATGAGTATATATTACATGTAATATGCTATAGTACATACATAATGGATTAAATATGATATTACATTCACTTCTCCACTTTTATTAAATTATTATTTTAACATTTCGCGGTGTATACTGTAGGTAACTACAAAATATGTGGTATGAAGCTTGCAGGAAATTCGATCATCTACAAGATTTGTTATTATTCGTTTTGCACTAAACAGTACTAGTAGGATGCATTCGAAGGAGGGTAGAATTACAACACAATATATTTTTGAAGTTAAAAGGTCAAATAACATATACAAGACTAGGTGATGGGGCTCACCTTCGGTTTAAGGGATGAGATCGAGAATGAAAGGTATATTAAGATTGTTGTGCTTAATTTAATAAATAATAATATTTTAAACGAGAGAGTACACAAGCTGTTAATTCCATTACGAAAAGGTTCACATTTGATTAAACATAAATGGTCAATTTAATTGTTGGGCACTTATAATGGCAGCAAAGTATTTCTTCAACTGTTTCCCTGTATCAAAAATTAAAGTCTAAAAATTTAAAATTTAAGTTTTAACAATGAAAAGTACAGATTATGCGAGATATGGGTCGATTTTAATATTTCATATTTAATAATTTAGCTATTTACAGTGTTTTAATTTTTTTGGAAAAGGCAGTATACGATAAGTATACAAAAAGATTCAAGAAATGAAATAGAGTTTTCGTCGTTATTATGAATAACCGTTTTATTAAAATTTGATAAAGTGACGCGTTTATGGCACAGAAATGATCAATACTTACGACTGGGGACTTGGAGAAAAATCACTGTCTTCATTTCTGGTTTTACAGCTAACCGCGAGAAACCTGTTTATAATTAACAGATCACGTAAAAGAAAAAGAAGCCAGTCTATCAATCATATGATCCCTGAAGATGTATTAACTATATTTAATAAAGAATTAGCGGGTAAATTTGATATGATTATTTATTTAAATATCTTTAGTCATGCAATAAAAACCTGTTGAGATGATTACTAATAAGTAATAATGATTAATGGTTAGTAGTCTGTAATACCGTTTTTCTTCAGCAGACAACTTGTGGGTTGATAGATACATATATAAAAACTGAATTTACATTTTCTTTGAGAATTGAAAAATTGTTGTGGTATTCCTTCTCATGTTGAGATGATGTTTATGAGTCGGCCAGAAGTAAAATGGCTTTCCCTGAGCCATAGTCTTGCCAATGCAACTTCATTTTTTCCACTATATCAGGATGACATCTTCCATTTTATACCTTGAATATATTTTCTTCATTTTCTTTGGACTACTTGATATTGTCTGTTGTTAAGTCAGAATCTTAAGTAGGTTATGATCGGATTTTTGACACCACTAACAGAACTGAAAATAAATATTTGTTCTTAATATCGCTCTTTATTTTATTTTTTTATTTAGAGTTAAGAGATTACTGAAAAAATTAATTTTATGATTGTATCGCATTTTAGTGGCTAAAGATGAATAATAGAACCCACTACATAAAAAAAAATTTGGTGACCGTTTATTAGCAAGTTCAAAAATTTCATTAATTATGAAAACCCTATTACGAATCTCTTTTGTGAAGAATCTTCTATTTTACTCAGCCATAAAACCGAAACAGTTAAAGAACTTACAAGCAATATATATTTGAGGGACATTAACTAAAAATTACAGTGGCTTAATGGTTTTAAAGTTGAACGAGGGTAAAGTCAATTTTTTGGAGTCAATTGTTTGAATGTCATTTTCCTTGAACTGCAAGTGACATTTCTGAAGATTTTAATAACCATTTGTAAGTCAATAGAACATATTAAGCGATTGCGGGGGTTGTTATCCCAAATTTACTCGTGATAATATAAATTATTGCTTATACAGATTGTAATTTTTTAAGGGTTTTTATTTATTTTGTGATAAAATGTTTACCATGTTCCACGTGTTTGAAAAGCTACCTGTAGATAACTCCACTAATGTGGATCTCCCGAATGGAACCAATTCAAAAATGAACAGCGTCACTCATTGGCTCCAGCATAATAGCTTAAATGATTAAAGTCAGGTGGCCATTGAATTAAAAAAAAAAAACACCTCAGCAGTATTGTTTATGCACAGCTGAGACTAACTATTGTGTCGCAAGGATAGTTTTTTTTTTTAATTTTATCTATCCTATTTGGTAATTAATTTATTTTATGGTTTAGTTGCCGGTTGTGGGTTCACATTATGTAATCAACGTCTACATTTTGTTTTCCTTTAAGTTATTTTTACTGTTGTTAAAGGGGTCTTTGCTAACATTTTCCAATTAGGTGTTATTTACTTATTATATTTACCGATTTATTCATTGTATAATATTTTCATACTTTTATTCCTTGAATTATTTTATCATATATTTTTATTTTATTGTTTATTCATAAACCAGATGTTTAGCTGGCACCTTCCTTTGTTTTTACAATTGTAAATTTAGCTTGTTAGTCACTTATTTTCTGTTTAATTTAATAGTGCTCTTTAGATGTTGTATTGTATTGTAAATACAAACTTCTTCATATTATTCTTGTCATTATTTATTTTTGTTTTTGTTTTTCATATGTCGATAGTTACTACATGGAGTTAAACAATATTTTATTTTATTTTTTTAAAGATGAAATGGGTCTTTTTGTTTGCCAGAAATGGATTTGTCATCATTACCTCATTGTTATTGTTTGTACCGGAATATATTTTTTTTCCAATTCCCTTTATATAAAAATATTAAATGTGTCCATGAGATCAATAAGTATGCTGCGACGTTAGCAGCTCATTCGTTGTATTTAAGCAGTCATACTTATTTCTAAAATTAAATTAAACATACATTAATGTGTTTTTATCTCATTTTCCATTGTTATCCTAAGTGTTTTGTGAGTGTTTAGAATAAAACTTTTGGATCATTTTAAGTGAAAGAAATTGGAACCTCATTCTACCTCTTCTCACAGATGTGAGTTTCGCAAAGGTGAGACGACGCGTTTAATATTTCAGTTTGCCCCATACGACTCCTCGACAATACATGGGAGGGAGGTGTCAGGAGGAAAAACTCTCTGGAAAAAAAAATAATCCGAAAACTTGACGAAACTGCTCTGAGCAGACAATCGGACAAACAGGAGAGGCAAACAGTTGCCCGGCAAAAAAAAAAATCACTCACAAAAAAAGGAGCGTGGAATAAAACATCGTTTCCGGGCGGTGCGAAACGCGCGAAGACAAAACCGTAAGGGGGACAAAAGCTGCTGAAATTAGGTCTTTTGGACGGAGGTGTCACCGGGTAACTTGACACTGCCATCTACAAACACCCTTTATTATAATTGAAATTCAATTTCCTTAAATGTTTTTGTTGCCGGGTACCCTCACAAAGGGGGGTGTTGGCCCTGGTTAAAAAACTCCAGGATTAAAGCTGGCCCATTCAGGTCCTCCGGCGGTGTCGGGTTCGCTGTAGCTTCCATTAACTCCTCTCTTCTACAAAAATAAAAGAAGCCCTTTATTCGTGTCCTTTCTTTTCTTAATATTCCTCTATTTTTTATTTTTTTTGTTCTATAGATCCTTAAACACCATTTACATTGGACGGCTCCCTGAAGGCAATCATTCAATTCCACTATTTTTTATTACGTACTCAGCCTTCCTCGCTCACCCCTTGTCAGCGTCCAATTATCACTAGACTACCACTCGCCTACTTACGAAACAGGATAAGCCATAGAAATTTGTTTACGAATAACATCCTCGCAGATCCATTATGCTTACAACAATTGCATGTATCCTAAATATTACTATTTGATCTAAGAAATTAAACACTTTCTGCCTCTCTACAGCTTTATTGATTTCTAACCTAACGTTGTTGACTATGCTGTCATTCTCAAATATTCGAGTTGTCACATTCACGATATACATAAACAGTATTATCCATGTTGAAACATGTTAAAAACGGTTGTAA
Organism: Acanthosoma haemorrhoidale; assembly: GCA_930367205.1. Taxonomy (NCBI): domain Eukaryota; kingdom Metazoa; phylum Arthropoda; class Insecta; order Hemiptera; family Acanthosomatidae; genus Acanthosoma; species Acanthosoma haemorrhoidale. The sequence continues at coordinate 25,997,240 of OV884014.1, forward strand.
CCATTAATTTCTAATATATAAATAAAACCATGTAGCAATAAAAATAAATCTATTGTTATGTGTGTAACCCACCATGTAGATGTTATATAGTAAATAGTAAAATTAAGAATTATAAATCGTCTGTATAAGGGATCGGTAAGATATAAGGGTTCCTAGTCGAAGATCATAAAAGTGAAAAACATCCTTTGTAAAAGGGTAAATGGAGTCAAGGGCCAGATGTCCAGAAGGACGATGTGGTATCCGGAAACTATGAGAATCATAAGCGCGCTAGAATTGAGGAGTGTGAGATGTATAGTTTCTCAAAGCCTTTTCACAGTTTCAAGTGAAAACAGTTCAAACCGTGCTTTTTGGACTAGAACAAGGAATTGCTTAAGTCGAGAACTCGGAGGGTAGGGGATGAAGTTAATACACCCTTAAAAAAGAGAGATAAGACGAAGCTCTCTTTCAACCACCGGAGACACGTAAAGTTTTTTGAATCATTGCAACACCTCCCAAATCCGCTTTTTAACAGTATGACCCCACCACCATTCCCGCATCGATGGAAAAAGTCTGTCCAGGAATTCTAAGTTAAGTAAGTTTATTTAGATTTAGGTTAGTATTAGCACGCTCATAAAGTGAGCCCTACCACTTTCTCTATTGTTCTGCCTTGTTTTCTTTTACCACCAGCCTACCTTAGTTCAATTATTACAGTAGATATATAAACTCAATGTGCATTAATGTAAAGATTGGGGAAAAAAAAGCTCTCTCTCACTTTTCCCTGGTACGCCTCTCTGATTTCTGAGACGAGGCAGAGGAAGGAAGACTTAAGTTTTGGGACGCAGGTTAACTATTGCCTAGCCCAAACTTCTCATTAATGAATACATCACTGTGATTGTAAGCATAGATTCTAATCGCAGAAGGGAATATTTAGTATATAAGGTAATTTTACTATCCATCATTTTAATTCATTACATATCTTATTTAAGAATTTCAGTAAAATGAAAAAAAACATATCTTATTGTAATGGAATGTAAAAACGTAATAAAATGATTTATATTGTTGTCTATCAAATAAAGATTCGCTACTAAAGAATGACTGTTTTTATTTGTGAGTCAGTGTACTGTGGGTATATATATACTAGAAGGAGGGGATTTGTTACTAAGCTGCTAAGTCCTTAACTTATCGAAATATTATTTTTCACATTGAATGCGTATTTCCGGTTATAGAGTAATATACCATTAATTGTTTTTTAATCCATTGAATAGTTTTTACTTGAATAGTAGACCGTAAATACAAACAGGCAGACGAAAGACTCAGTCAGAGGCAGAGTCAGACTTGAACTAACATTGAAAGGAATAACATTAAATACATTTGGTATTACTATATTCTGGCATTGAAAAACTGCATAAATTAGTCTTTGCCGCAATTGAATCCTCAATAATACCAGTGACGAGACCAAGTCTTCCGATTATTGTCTTGTGCAACTAATAACATACAAGGTTCGAGGTTCTTCGCACCTTTATCATCGCATTCGGGGTAACATTACTCATACTTGATTACCTCGGTTCGACAACTCGTTAAACTAAAGGATTTGATTAATGCTATTTATTTTGAGGATGCAAAGAAATACTTCCTGGATGGAATGCCAGAGATTTATCCTGTCATGTTTAAGTGATTTGGAACATATGGAGATATATAAAAGTAGTTAATGTGTTTTGCTTGATCACCTAAGGACATAAAATACCATCAAACCAATGGCATCAAACGGCCAGATAAGCCGCATTAGTATTGAACGAGTTGTTAAAATGTTTCCCATCGGGCCCCATAAGTTATTCAATCGCAGGATTGGATTGTCGACAGCTGTGCACCGAGATGGAAGAGCTATTAGCCAGAAGAATGGGACTACAACGGCAACAGCGATTTGCAGATCGGGTTGCTAATCCACAAATTGGCCAGCATATGGCCGACCTCTGACAAAGGGCAAGCATTTAGTGTCCACTTCTGCACTTACCCTTAGTGTCCTATCGGCTCTCTGCTCCTCTCGACTGCTCGCGTCATTGTCCAGTTGTTTCGTTTAGGCGATTACACTTCTTCACCTGGATAACCACAAAAAATGTTCCACAAATGTTTGCTACACAAAGTGATGTTGAAATTACCATGTAATTCTAACCCAGGTAGAACCGGCCAAGATCTTAGAGACAAAAAAGTTTTTTAAATAAACGTTTAGGGTACATTACATTTACAAATCAGATCAAGTAGGTTCGATTAATAGTTAGCCCTCGGAAACGCCAATGGTTAGTGCCCCAAAGGCATCGCCTTGAAAATATTTACAGTATACATTTTTCAAAATTAGTTCATTAGGTTAGATAGGACGAGTTCCATTTTTATCTCATTTTAGGGGTATCTCAGCGTTCATACCTAAAACAATTAACAAGTGAACAATTTATCCAAAAATGTATTATTAATAATACAATTATAATATCGTATTTTATTTTATTTCAGGACACTTTATATAATTGGTAAAGATTATTGTTGTAAGAACAATGATAGGTGATTGTAATATAAACGAATTCTTTTCTCAATGTCTTGATTTATAATATGTAATTTTTGCTTTGCCATTGAAACAAATGGCTTCTTGATATCAAGTTAGTTTTGAAAGATTGCATTTTATTTTCTAATGATGCTAAAAGAAGATGCAACCCTGTGAAACGGGTGATAATTATGTATTATATGTAAGTATCAAAATAAATATGTCCCAATTAATAATATGAAATGTGCATTGATAATTTGGGCTTTGGGCATGGGCTTTTAGGTTAAAAAAGAAAACCAAATATCTTCGCTATGATATGCATAACATCAAAAATTTATTACTAATGGTCGATATTAATAAATAGTAACATTATGTGAACCACCGTTTAATCGTATTACTATAGTGCTTGCTAAAACATTTAAACACTAGACCGTATTACTTTCTAAGTATTATTTAAGAGCCACCGAATACTGATCAATGACTCGGGTGGCCGGAGTGTTTACTGATCACAAGTCTAGGTAGATCTAAAAAAATGCCGGACCAAGTGGGCGCCTATAAAAAGCATCAATAGGGAGCTATAATTACCTATCTATCAGCGAGGCTCGGGCCTGGGCATTAGTAAATAATTGACAGCGGCCGCCGCCTCACATTTCCCTAGAACAGGTGTTGGCCTCTTAGATTAATGACTCTCGATTTATCTGCTGCCTTCGGACCAGGTGCCCTCTCGTTAAATCTAGGAAATATTACTCTGAAGTATGCTAGTAACCTACTTTCATATTCAACTTTAAACCTTTCCGATTACATTCCCTTTCAAAAATATATTGTAATTATTATGCTGTTCCAAATCCAAATAGTTTAGAAGATAGAACTATTTGAATTTTTTTTTCATTTTCTTAACTCTCTAATTATAAGATTCAGGATGAGGGAAAAATAAAGGAATATTTGGGTTGAGCGGAACCTTTGCGGATTGTTGCGGTACAGTGGTGAGAGTCCCCTGGGGGCTGGGCCTAGAGTCTCTCTAGGCATGTAGTGCAGTCTTATTTAGTTGGATAGCAGTGATGGGTGCCCGTTAGAGGCTTGTTGTTGGTGGGCCAAGCGCCGTGATGTCCACCATTTGGTCTGCTTTACCAGATCATGAGAGTTGCCATCTTGCCGGTAGCGGTGGGGGTGTCATGTCTCGGAATAGAGGGTTTAGGCTATGTTTACATTTAGGCTATACATCAAGAACTTGATGTGTCTTCTTTAGATGGCTTCGGTGATGGTGGTGACCTCAAACTTTTCGTGGATGTCGGGAGCCTTCATTTCACGAAAAGGGGTATGCCATAGTGCCGTGCGCAGGATGTTGTTCTGGCAGCTCTGGAGTCGATTTATTGTGCTGGTGTGTGAGGAATCGGAAGAGTGGTGTCCCAAACAGTAGAGCTGGCCTCAGGACGCTCTTATATATTAATAGTTTCAGCTGAACGGATATAGCCGGGCTTGTGATGAGATGCTGGAGAGAGTAGTAAGTCCTACGTACTCTTTTCAACTTCTTCTGCAGGTGTGTGCCGAACGTCATGTGTCTGCCTAGGTTGATGCCTAGGTAGCATATGCTGTTGGAAAGTTTGGATTCAGTCCCGTCTATAGTGAAGCTGGGTGGACGCTTCCGTTTTCCATGCTGGAAGGAGAAGACGATCCCTTGACTTAGAACAATTTGAATATTCATTACTTAGTCAATTAGTCAATAATTGATTGTTTATTTTTTTGGGAGGACCATTATTGTCTCTTAAGACCCCCAGGTCATCAACGCCGTTGTTTGTACACTCATTTGGGGAGCCCACTAATGTGAGCTTGAGTTGTCAGGCGGTGGTTAAAGGTGTTTTATAGGACAGGTATGTGTCGGAGGATGTAGATAAAAACATGTAGACCTAATTTACATACATTTTCATACATGGAAAAGTCAAAATCTTCCCAATGTTTCGGAGCTAACATGCTCCGTGAGACCAGCGATCCGCCCACATCCCCAAGCCCAAGCAATCACGATGCCCAGGACTCTCTCTTCTTTTTGCCCTAATGTTCTAAGTTAGAATCCATAAAAAATTTCTAATTGTCTGTAAATATAAAAATATATTTATCAACATTCCGGACTAGGCTGTATGTTTTGGTTCTGACGTGTTAGCGGTAAAATATTAGCAACTTTTTGTTGTGGTATAGAACCCTCTAATATTAAGCAGCCAAGGAAAAAATATACTGACCGGATCGGGACTCTACCCGGGTCTCCTCAATGTCTAGTCTATCTAGTCGGGGGCTCTGCAAACCTATGCTGTACGGGGATCCTAAGTCCTAAGACCTAAGTCCGTCCCGTCTAAGGCAAAAAGGATTGATATTGGGAAAATGAGAAGATTCTTATGAGAAGGCTTCTCAGTTTATACGAGTCCCAACTAGATATTTAGAAGGCCCTGAGTCTTCCCTGTCAATCCTGCCAGTATATTTTTATCTTGGGTTACCAATTAGTATCAAATCAGGGTATCAAATATTTCCTTTATTGTGCTAAAATTACAATCTGCCTTATTAGGCCATAAACAATTAAGATAAATGCTCTCATAATATAATGCTCATACCATTTTCACAATTCATCATTCACTCGCTCATTCATACAATATTTACAGAGATCCCAGAGGCCTCCCAAATCCCAAATGTTTGTCACCTTCCTCGCGTACGAAAGAGGAAGCGGAGTCTTGGGAAGTCCCCCACGCTTCTCCGTCAGCCGCGTCACCGGATATGAGCCAGTGGAGGCTGACTAAGAGCGCGAGAGCCACATACGCTCAGTACATGATTGGAGAAACTGGCCATTGCCAGGACTCCCACTGTCACGCATTTATAGCAGGTCACGAGGCCACTTCCGTTTCAGTCTCCGAGGAGGATTATAGGGATGAGTGTCGCAGTGCAATGACTGTGATACGGGATTAGGGTGGTTGGAAAGGCTACTGTAGAATTTCATAAACTTGGAAGGGATGAGTTCGAGAATGTAGGGTATATTAATATCGTTATGAAGGTTTTGTTGCTGACGTAATAAGGGGCATTTACTATTGTTCTCTGGACTTTTCATTAAAAGGATTGGATACACTTGATGTTCGACTTTTTTGCTGTCCCCTATAGCTCTATTCCGTATGTCCAGATTGGCTTAAGTATAACTTTGTAGATTAGTAATTTATTTTCTATTGAGAGATGGGATGTCCTTTGAAGTAGTTTTTACATTTGTCCAAAGCGTCTGTTTAGTTCTTGTCTTTTTAGCCTCGTATGTGGGTTCCAGGTCAGTCGTTTGTCGAGATGGAAGCCTAAGTACCGTACTGTCTCGGATACAGGGAGAGGAATGGAAATAAAATAAACTAATGGACAAGTCTTGCGACAAAGGGTGAAGGTAATGTGGGAACAGTTTGCTTCATTAACTTTGATCCGCCATTGATTGTACCAATACTCGATCTCGTCAAGGTGTTTTTGAAGGTTATGGGATGCTATGTCGGGGTCTGGGTTAGCTGACAAGACTGCAGTGTCATCTGCAAATGTGGCCAAGAAGGTATTGGGAGTAGAGGGGACATCAGCGGTGTGTAGGTTATTGAGGACGGAACCCAGGACACCCCCCTGTGGAACTCCTGCATTTATGGGATAGTAGTTAGAATATTCTAAGCCACAGCAGACTTGGAAGAAGCGGTTTGAAAGGTAGGACTGTAGGATTAGGTAAAGGGTCTGTGGTAAATATCTTTTGAGCTTATAGAACAAACCTGCGTGCCAAACCCTGTCAAAAGCTTGAGCTATAACCAATTAGTAATAACGGAAATTATGAAAAAGAAAAAAAAATGCTTTGTCCATCAACTGACCAGTTATTCTCTGACTTATAAAGCTTTCTCAAGTCGCTTTTCAGTCTTGTTGGAGTTTGGTTGGTAACGTAAATGTAAATTCAAAAATATTTTTCTACGGTTGGCCCATTTCATTCCTTGGACCGAAACTTTTTGCCCGATTAAGGATTATAATAGATCTCGAATCGCTTTTATAGATAAACTATTTTTATTGAGTTTAGTCGAAGTTATCCAATTAAAGGGGTGGATCCGTTTTGAATGTTTATTGCTTAATTAACAGACTAGTTATTAGATTAATTCAAGCAAAATCGCTCAGCTGCGCTATCTAATTAATTAACTGACGCCCTTTTAAAAATTCACCGAGTCGAGGTGATCTTGATTATGCCGAATCGTGACCAGATAGTATCGGCGATTTTTATTCCGCTCATACTCTGACTGTTAATGGCGATCTCGCTTACATTCGCTAATTACGCGCTTAAACTAAGGCAGGAGTTGGGAAATGACTTACAGCCTACGAATTGCATAATCATCAGCTACGTTTTTATCTCAGGCATTCATCTCTTAATTGCGAATGTACCTCCGAAGCTGAGAACATTGTACAGCTCCTTCCACCGAACGATCTTATCTGGATAAATTCATTTTTTTATTGCCTTGTAAATAAATTTAATACACCAAGCTGAATTCGACCAGGTGGGTTATTATTACTTTACTGTTATCACTTATCTTAACGCTCACACCTCCATAAAGGGTGTATGTGCTAGTTAATATCAGATACAGTTAAAATTTTCATGCCTTTACAAAACACTACTATTTGAATCTGGTTTAGACTCTTTAACAAACACCAGGTCATTGCTACACGAATGAACAGAAAAGTAATTAACATCTAGGCTAGTATAAAAATCAAATTAGATTCCCTTACGTTGTACAATATCGATAGATGTTGTCGAGATCGATAGTTATCGATAGCTTCATTATAATAAAATTACAATCTGCCTCATTGGGCAATAAGTAATTGTGATAAATGTTTTCATTTATACCATGTTTACAATTTCCATTCACTCGCTCATTCATACAGTATTTACAAACAGTCCAGTGACCTCCTAAATTCATATGGTTGTCACTTCCCTCACATGCGAAAGAGGAAGCGGAGTCTTGGAAAGTCCCCCACGTACCTCCATCAGCCTCGTCGCCGGATACTAGCCAACGGAGGCTGACCAAGAGTGCGAGAGCCACATACGCTCAGGAAATATCGATATAAAAGAAGAAATAGTGAATACATGAATACTAAGAAACACACCCTCTCCACAGCTCCTAAGTGAAGTCAGTAATAGAGAGTAGCCAGTAACTAACATTTTTAACCGTTCTGCTTCATATAAAGTACTCCATTAATTGATAGAGCAGCCACAGGACTGATATGTTATGTTTCTATTTATTTGCCGATTTTTTATTTTTTCATAGCACATAAAATAGATAAGTAGGCATTTACTGAATTAATTCTAATTTAATTAATTTTATGCGTAGTTTAGCACTATTTGAATTTTATATAAACGGGTTTTATTTATTAATTGTATTTTATTGTCACTTTAAATTATTGATATAGTTTGTATCCATAAGCGTGAGCTACAACCAACGAACCACAACCGGCAACAACCAACAGCCTAAACTATTCAAAATACGATCATTAGTTGTGAGTGTAAGATATATAAAAAGAAATGTATACGTGAGTATAGTCTGGCACTTTTAACTTACCAACATTTAAGTTTTGTCTAGTCAAAAAATACTATAACGCAAAAATAGGATTTCGTATGTGGGAAAAAACACAGAGTAGTTTTTCTCAATCATGAAATATTTTTTTAAGAAATTGGTATGTGAGAGTAACTCATGAATATTCATTATTAGTTCTCCTTATTTATTTAAAAATAAGTATGAAATGACATGACTTCGTTCTTTAAATAATGATTATAAATTAAGAAACATAATTATGATAAATTTAAGATAAATGCCACGCACATGGTATATTTGTACTTGAACTATATAACACTATATATAACACTACAGTAACCTCTCCCACCCACACAACACATCTAACTACCTAAACGCAAAGAGGTAGTATGTAAATGAAACTGACGTGGAAACTCTACATACGATTCGAATGACACAAAATCACGTGACTGATTTCTTTGTACCCCAAGCCTTTCTTTTTTGCTTCATATTAGGTAAATATTCAAATCATTATAAAAAAAATAACTCTGAATTTAATTTTTTGTTAACCTTGGGAATAAAACCTGAAATTTTAAATTAGATTCTATGATGTCTCAAGTCCGAGACACGCTAAAAGTCAGATAGAGCAATTGAGGTACTGAAACTATATGTGCTTTTTTTTACATTCATAGGTTAAATTCTTAATCAATCAAAATTGGGTTGCTGTTAAATATACATATGAAATAACAAACAGACCAATGGAGAAGAGACAATTCGAAAGTAGAGCTCCTTAAAAGGAATGGATGTATTGTATTTCACACAGAGCGTTGTACAGCAATGATGGTCAAAAATGATGCACAACAGAACAGTGTGTTGTTTTGGGTATATTTCAGGCTCTTGTGTCTTTGATACCTAACTAAATATCCGTGTACCACTTGGTGTATAGTACACTTGTGACACACTGCTAAATTTTTGTATCAGTTGTTTTAGATTACCCAACATGGCCAACGTTGTTTCACCATACTGGGTGGTCCTGTGTCTTCCAGAAGACGAGGAAACAATAACTCTTGTCGAGTGAATTAATTATAATAAAGGAAACAAAGTGGGATAAAGTTTCAGGGCACGACATATACCCTCATTGGCAATTCATCAGGCGCAACACCACCACAATTACTAATTCACATCGGTTGGTTGATTCAGATGAAAAAACCTGTTTCATGGTAAAAAGGGATAGGAACTAATTTAAACTAGCCAACTTTAATTTATTGCCGCGATTCTTGTCGGCGATATTAATAACAGGCCACCTTGTCGGGATAGCAACATATATCTATGTATGGATCTAGTTCAACCGCTACACCTTTTCTTCCAACTTCTGTTCCCCATTGAATAATTATTTGAATAAAATTTATTAATATTCATCGATTTGGTATTGCTAGCCGGGGGATGCCCCTTAAAAATTTCTGATGTCACTCCTACCGGAAATGAGAACAGGTAATTTACAGATGATTCTCTTTGTGGAACGTTCGTGTCCCAATATCCGCAGAAAGATGTCATTATATTGTTTTTCCAGATCCACCAGCCGGCCAGCACAGATGTGCCAAGTTATTTCAGTGTAAACAATGGAAAGGAATCAAAATTTCTTATTTAATACTGAGTCACTATAGATACAATATATCTTCTGAGGCCAATGGATGATAATGTCTTTGGGTGTGTGTATACTCGTGTATTAAGGATAGCTCCGCAATGCCATGAGAAGTTTATACCAAACATAGTTGACTTGGAAAATATACTGTCCGGTAAAGCACTAATAGCACCCCTAGGTATTTTGAAATAATTGAAAACGACCAATATTTGTCTTTAATCTATAGTTTTCGGGGTCTCTGAGGTGAGTAATGACACTCCATGTTTGGCCCCATCATCATGGCAAGTTTTTATTTTTGAATATTGATATGTCCCTTAGACGGTTGTTTAACACATAGCATTTTTATCTTCAAGCTAATTTTTTGGGGGGCGCATTAATGAACTTGAACTTGAAGATGGGCGCAATGAAAATAGTCTATTAAGATAATAATAATAGATAATTGATGACGCCCCAATGAATAATTTGACTCTGAATAGACTAAAATTGCTAAAGAAGTATTTACAAGATAGGTTCGAATTTTATTTTTAACATACAAACTTTAAAAATAAAATCTTCTGAGAAAAAACTCTTATCATTTACTGCTTCTCTACATAGATAAATTACAGTCAGGGATGGGCGAAATTCGCATTCGGGTCACAGGAGTAGTGCACTAGAAGGTCGCATCGATATAACGTCATTAACAACAACCACACGAGGTGAGGCTTGAACCTGATATTTGCGGACATTAACAAGTAGCAGGTTGCTGTCGGACCCTGGGCCCTGTAAAGCTGACCAAGGAGAAATACATTCCGGTTTAATTTCAGTTCGATCATGAGCTGACCCCGTGTCAAATTATCCCTTGATTAGGCAGACGTATTCAAGGGTGCGCCCTATAGGTGGCAGACCTGCCAGCCCTTTAGGACCGGATACAGCCATTAGGAGCCCTTGTTCTGCAACATAATCCCCTAAAAGCTGCTGCCTTTATCGTGATCAACAACTGATAGCTTTAACCGCGATTATTCCCTGGTCTGATATATCGCTTTTCAGGGTTTGACGTCCGCTAAATGAGTTCCATAGTGAGCTGTCTGGTTGCGTCCCCACTGGGTAGGTCAGTGGATGATCGATTGCCGAGGCAGATGCACTGCCCTCAGTGTCTTTCACTGCTCCAGCTCACATCTAATATATGACATCTGAAGACTGGAAGTCATAAACTCAAGGCTAGCCGAAAAACAAATTGTCATGCATCACACAATTATGGACCGGTGCACACATGCGGTTTTTTACCGTTCCGTGTCATTTCAATGCCCTCATGTCCATCAAACAAGCGGTAATGTTGTGGTCAGGATTGATGTCTACCAGAGAAACGTGTCATTTTTGCTTACCTTCAACATGCATTTGCAAACTAAATAGATATTATTGGGTTCACCCATACACATATTTAAGAATTTATAGTGGAAGATTTTGTACGAAAACGAAGATAAGTTTTTTAAATACTTCCGGATGAGTGTTAATTTTATTTGACGAGCTTGAAGTAAAAATTGCTGACAAAATTAAGCCTCAAGATTCCCTTTATACCACCTCAATAGACTGAGAGATCGCATGAGCGGTGTGCGCAATCGTTGCATCATTGAGGAATGATATGACAAAACGACCGCAAGAAGGGACGTCCAGGATCATAACAAAGCCTGAGCTATGTGTGCACTAATTCATGAATATCAGGCCATAATTACGGCACCGCAGTAGCGAAATCGCACGAGTGTAACAAGCCTAAGGGTTTCGTTGATGCCGCAAACATTTTTCAATAAATACTCAATTCCAGCTGATTACCAAGCGTATCCGAGTACTACATTTGTCTAAATGTAAACTGAAGGAGGAATCCTCCTACCAGTTTTTGGGAGAATGTGAAACCGTTAGCAAACTAAGGTTTTATAACCTATACTGCGATATAATTTCCCTAGGAGAACTTAATTCCATCAAATGAAAGCCAATCCTGGGAGAAATTGGGGGAAAAACAGTAACATGAAAATGGGTAAAATAGGGGTAGACTAACAGGGCCTATAGGCCTATTTGTTGGACCGACACCCATTCTATTATTTACCTACATAACTCAAGTATTTCTAACACTTATAAATTACTTGACTCAACTTACACCGGTTATACCGTCTACAAAATTACAATTGACACTCTAAGTTCTAACACAAGCATCCTTGAGTAGTATATCGACGTGGTTAATGCCCACTTCTAAATTTTGACAACCTACATTTGACACAAAGTGACAAAGTTAAATATTTAGAATTTATACTTGATAAGAGACAATGAAACGACAAACACTTAAATTTTGTTTACAACAGTTTTTGTAATTACTCTCAGTGGTCTGTTTCCAGACAATAAGTCATTAACTCACAACTCTTGGAGCCTAATTGATTCATGCTCCAAGCTAGGTTGGTATTTGAAGTAACCTGTAAGATATTGAGATACCTGGCCTAAATTATCTCGTTTGTCCCTGTCACCCTATGGCAACTTTTTCATTTTCACATGACCAATGTGAAGCCACTGGCTTGAATAAAGTTATGTCTCTTTATTATTATTATGGTAAGACAACAGGTCTGTTCTTTCTTAAGATATAAGGTATGTAGGTATAACATATAAGGTACGTATTAGTTCGTTATGCCTGTTATCATCGTCTTATTGTATTCCATCTTTTTTTTAATTTTTCGTTATCTGAGATAGGTAGCTCCAACATTAACAAACGAAAAAAACACGCCCTCCAACTAAGTGAGGCTTGCTTTTGAATCCATCATCGTGGGGGATTTATTTCTGTTAATAAATCTATACAGAACAGAATAAAGTAAAGATATAATATACTTAAATAAATCTGAGCCAATTTCTAGTGAATCTGATTAATATTTCTTATTTGTGAATGGTGGAAGGAAAGTGCATATTATGTGAATATCCCAAAAATTTGATTAACATCCCAAAACTTTATTTTATTTATCTAAATCTTTTGGCTAATAAATGCTGTTCTGTTGAATAAGGAAACTGATAAACCCTTGATTGAAAATCATCGCAACTCCCATTTTTCATAATCACACAAACGACTGATTCCGTATTGCAAGGGATTTTCACGTTTGGATACTCAAAAATGTTTTTGAAATGTTTATGTGACTTGAATTTAAATCATAAAGATATTCAGTGTTGAATCAGTGTACGATATAAAGTTCGTTCACCTTAGAGTTATATTTTCAACACAAAACAAAATTTGCAATTCTTTAAAAATTTGGCAAGAGATAGACAATTGAGACTGTTATTGTAAAAATACTGGCTGGGGAAGAGGTAGTTTGTTGGGGATCAGATAGGGGATCCGATTTGACTATGTAGTTTTATTTTTTTCCTATGTCATCGTTCCTTGGGATTAAATCCTTACGAAGGGCAGCTCTTTGAAAATAACTTTCCAGTGAGAAATGCTTGCTTTGTTTGAGAGGGCTTCACCGTTCATTATGTGAGCAGTTGTAAGAGTTCAGTGTAAATATCCACTGCACAAGATGAAGGAAGCATAATATATTTTTGTACATGACAAGGAGGAGCCCTTTTAGTTTTGGTTGCAATTGACTTCGTTGTCTGAAAAAAGATTAAATTGTACTTAACCTTAATCGATTATCCGTCAATAAATCTACCAACATTACGACACAAGTATATTCACCATATTAAATTTAAGGCAATTAAAAGTTTCATTCATCTTAAGGTGATTAGGGGTGGTCACTATTTTTATACGACTTATTTATATAACATTTATTACTTTATTTACATGGAGGGAAAATTTCGATATACCAAATAATGAACCGACTTTGCTATATTATTTTATCAGAATAATGTTAATAATGGCTAAAAATAATGTTTATAATAATTTATGATTATACTAATTGACTCTATTTAATTTGAACGCTCAATGATTGTGCTAATAAAATTTGTTTTCCTTCAAAGTGTGTTTATGTAAACTTATTCAGTCTCTGGGGTGAGATCTTTTTGATGACTGTTCCAGGTTGACAGGATTCCAGGAAAGTATAGGTCAGTTCGTCAAATGCAGAGTCACGAATCAAAGGCAAGACTGTCTAGCTTTGATTAGCCAAGTCAAAAGCTGTGACGTGACGAAAATAATAGACTACTTATGAGGCCCCTTTAATATTTATCACAGCAATACCTGTCATTTTGATTTTCCTTCTAATCTACCACCATGCCAAGTGTCATCAAGAACGACCTTTCTTTCTCCCTCTTCAGCTTAGAGTAATTTCAACGCCTTTTTCCCCATGCATACCTTTATACATTTAACCTCCCTATGAATGAGGGTGGAAACTTTAAATTGACAGAAGGTTGGAGTGCGGTCTCATTAGAATCCGTCAATTCCTTAGCCCTTCGTTTTTTTTTCTACTGTCCTTTTTCCTCTTCTGGCCTTCCTTAAGTTTCGTTAGATTCCAAATTATGTACTGCTAATGCAAGTATTATTCCAATGACCGATGTATATTTTACTATTTCGCTGGAACTGCCGGCGGTAGCGGTTGGCAGTTACTGCCAGCAGTTGACCATTTGTTTGAGTGAAATCAACGGGTCATACTTAGCTCTAAATTTCCGGCAGCCATCGTTTGTGGCGTCATCGATTTGGTATCCCCAGTGCCGCGACACGACCGCCCTAGAGGCAGCGTGGGAGTCGCGTTGCTACTGCTTTAACACATTGACTGCCGCAACACCCATATTCGGGTGGGAGCAAAATCTCCAATCTTGTGTCGTCAGTTGCCTTATTGTCAATTTCGGTTGGTATGTTTTGTATTATATCCTGATGTTGGTTCGCATTGTAGTCATTTGTCAGTTTGATGATGCTTTCTTTCATAATTATTGATAAAAGAGAAAAAAAAGATAAATCCTCTCAACGAACCAGGATTTTCGGAATTCCTGGCTCTAACTCACGTTGCTTTTTTCAACTAGTATATCAGCAAACAATGTCGATATCTAATTTTTTTTGTAGATCTCTAAAAACATCGCAAATTGCAATATTTTGTTCTGCGCTGACTCCTGTCATTTTTAATTAGTTAAATTCCTTTGTTTTTTTAAATTGTTTTAGGGCATGTAAACCTCACGGGTCATTGATGCTCGCTTTAAAAAGCATAACTATAATTAAAGATAACATGGAGCAGATATGAGAGTGATACTTATATTTTTTAGTCATAGTATGTAGTTCCACTATAGCAAAGTTTAGTATTTATTACTCACATAGGAAAAATCATCCATTATACTTCAACAACAATTATTAAAATTTACACTTATTGCATACCGCGCCTAACAAATATTAATCCAATTATCTGTATTGATCTCTTGTCTTCATTATCTTAGAATAACTTATGTCGGTGCATGCCTACCGGGGAAGGTCTTGTCGAACAAAGCCAATGCCCGGTGGGTGTCAGAAAGAGATAAATGTATGGTCAAATGACAAATTTGCTGGTGGCCTAGTCGGTGCGAAGCTTAATTCGTTTTTGTTTATTGATTTGACTCCATATGATCTTAGGAGGTGTGTCCCGACATCCTGTGTCCTATCGCCACCTATCTGAGGGTAGGTGAAAACCGTTCGGATCCCAAAAGTGACTGTAAATCGGAAAGAGGCCGCTCGACCGCTGGGGGAGACGCTACTAGGAACATTTGGTAAGCCCAGAAGCCGTCTGCATGGAAGTTGCCACTTCCAAGGATATGCCAGTTTAGCATGTAAAGTAGATGCCAGGAAACCCCACCGGGGTGGCTGTGGGCGCTGACAGCACCGAGACTAAACCGGGTTAGGAAAGAGAGGTGCAGAGGTAATTAAATAAGAAAACCATAGAGAGGTGCAGAGGTAATTAAATAAGAAAACCATAGAGAGGTGCAGAGGTAATTAAATAAGAAAACCATAGTTCCAGTTAAGCAGCAAGTCCCAGAGCGGAGGGAAAGAGCAATGTTCTTTACTGCACGTGCCTGATTCCGACTGCATAAAAAAACTCGAAATTTCTGCCTTATACAGGTCGGTAGACTTCTGCGAGCAGCCAATGAGAGGCCGGCTTATTACGACCAATCAGGAAGGCCGTTATTCAATCAGGGTCTACTACGTCAGCTCCCCTGACTTTACTGGCTCCTTACGTTTATTGATATAAAAATATGAAAAGTAGATCGGTGTTTTTTGGCCCATGAAGAAAGAGGTAGAGGGTAACTTCTATTTTTCGATGTGGATGTTGGCACAACAACTTATAATTAAGTAACAGTATCAGAAGACAACACAATATTTGGTCATTATCAATTTCTAAGACCATAAGTAACAAATTTTTGTATCATCTATCAACGTAAAAATCAAACATTAGTTTTTTGGACGTTATTTTAAACACTTACCTTAAAAGGGTGTGATTAATCGTTTAACAAAACATTGTCTGGCAATAGACATACTTAAAGATAAATACGTTAGGGGGGGGGGGAGTTGGAACTCGTATAAAATAATAGTCGTTATGGCTCAGCCAGCGTATTCATTGTTTGTGTGCATGTCCACCAGCCATGTAATGTTCAGCATTGGCTAGCCCGCGCTCCCTTGGGTAAGATGGGAGGTCATCAAGTATAGCTGCCCAAACCAAAAATATGACTTTGTTCTTGAAAACCTTAAAGCTTTCTCCCTCCCTCCCCCGCTCTCTCTCTCTCTTTCTCTCTCTCTCCCTCTTTCTTTGTCTTGGTTAGGTATGGCGACAACTATAAAGCTAGGGGCTATTAATAAATTTCAGAATTATAAATGTGTTTTTTTAAGTTTTATTTTACACTTCAGATGCACCTAATAAATACACATATCACATATAATGACAAATATACACATTGATATTAGCAATAATGACTACATAACATGGTAACTTCGTAATACAGCTATATTTATATATAAATACTATAAATACATAAAAGCCAAGATATGTGTCCAGAAGAACTTTACAAATATTTTGATATGTATACAATAAATATTTATGAATGTACAGTTTTATATTTATCAAATTAGACACATGTATCCTTAACTTTTTTTCTCTATTTACAAGCAGTGTAGCCTCTCCATGCTGTGAAAGGCTCTAAAAATAAATTAATTTTTATTTATACTTAAAAATGACTTCTCTTTCCTAGGGATTGACGTAAAAAGCTATATTTATTACACATAACTAACGCATTTCTCAATTTTGATACGAGCTCTGCAATCAATTTTTATAATCACTCATAAAACTGTGTGTTAAAAAGTAATATTAAAGAGAAAAATAAAATAACAAGTATTTCACTTCCCCCCACAATTCATTCATACATTAAATTTTTAAAGAAATTGAGGGGGGGCGTGAAATATTTCCGGTATTATTTCTTCATAGCAACACCTAACATGTGGCACGATAAAATGATAATATTTGTCATTCTCAACGCAGATTATTATCATATAACTTCTTATAATTAAATGACAGTAATTGATATTGTCATGTTGTGAGTTAAATATAAAAACTATGTAATGTACTTTTTAAATTAAATTTAAATGTTTACTTTTGAACCATTATTTGTGTAACACTTCAAACAAATTTGCATACAATCTTTGGTAATAGCTTTTATTAAGTCTTAATTCTGCAATTGCCTAAGTTAGGCTGGAACTAGTCACTAAATACAACCTGAGATCATGGAAAAATTAACTATCTCAAAATACCTAGATCAGAGATCATAAAAAATACTGTTTTGGTGTAAATTCATTCGTAAAGATACCAATGATCATATACAACTCCCTTACATAATAATAAATTCAGCAATAAATAAATAATTCTTAAAAATCAAAGAGATTTACTCTCATTTTTAAACGCTAAATAAATAATCTTTACACTATTAAATTTAGTTTAAGTAGTCACCTAGCTCGTTAAAGAAAATGCCTAGATTTTTTTTTAATTGTATGCATTTACTACGTTCGATTCGATTCAGGGTTAGTTTGCAACAATCGATGATTTGCAATTGGTGCAAAATCAATTCAACAGATCAATACAAAGTTGTCTTAGAACTTTGTTTATAAATACATTCTATCATTGTTCTCTTGATCTTGATATAGTTAATGTTAATGGGATAGCAAGCGACCACCATTTGAGACTGATATTTTATAATTGTTACCCAACTTTTGTAGAAATGACCATATAACTTTTCACATAAGATATTTGCTTTGAATTTTTCAATTTGGATATATATGTAAGTATAATCTCTATCAGCTTCTGGGAAGTAGAATTTAAATATAAATGAAATAGCATTAAAAAACTGTATTTATATCGATTTTCAAGAATAATTGTATGTAACATAAGTTATAACCCAACATACACCGAGGTCTTGATTGAATCTCTATTATTGAAAATATTTTACTTTATTAAATTGTTTATAGATTGAAAGAGATTATACAGCCTTCCAGTACATCAACTTCGCTAACTTAACAAATGCTATTTATGAACTTAGTTTGTTAGCTTCACGAACTATCTGCTCACAGTTTATGATCTTTCACATCTTTTCGACTGTTAACAATCTTCATCAGACGCTAAATCTTTTTAAGGGACCTAGTGAACAACGACAGCTAACTTACATCAGTTTTGATGACCTGTTGATAGAATGACGACTTTTCCAGTTACGAATGTCTCTGGAAGAAGCAGCACGCCTTCAGGAACAGAAATGTGGCTCGCAAGGGACACGCTGTGACTAAGGACTCCTATACCGACCCCGACCAATATCACAAGAGCTGCAACTCTAGCGCTTGACGCCTGACTGGCATTATCGGTTAGGCGAGGTCGGATGGATACTCTCAAACGAGGCTGGGCAGAGGCGCCCTGGAGACGACCGGACTCGCCGGAAGACTGACTTGCTGGCTGGAGGGGTGCGGATAGTAGAGTGGGTAGCTGGAGGCGGTGGAGCTGGGGGCGCTGGACACCGGAGTGTGGTGACCCTCGTGGTAGAGAATGGGAACTCGGACCAGCCTCTGGGCAGCGTGTGCCATGTTAGCTGCCTCCAGTTCCGCTGCCAGTTGCCGCTTCCATTTGTTCCTCCTGTTCTGGAACCAGATCTTTACCTGGGTCTCCGTCAGGTGGAGGGAGGCTGCCAAACCCGCCCGCTCGGAACTCGACAGGTAACGCTTCATATCGAACGTCGACTCCAGTTGGAACACCTGGCTCCTGGAGAATACCGTGCGGGTCTTCTTCTTCCTCTTGTTCATCACCTCTTTCTTGTCTTCTTTACCATCGTCGTCGTCCTCGCCTGTTTCCTCTTCTACTGTCATCTCCTCTTCCCTTGGGAACTTAGACATGAAGTCTCTGCCAAACACTGGAGGCTGTGGCGAACCCCTGTCGGAAGAAGCAGGACTGGCTCTCTGATCTGCTGTCTGATTTCCAGAGGCCACATGGCCAGCGGAGTGTGGCGTACTTGCTCTGCTCGTCTCCTCGTTAGTAGTGGTTGATCCTCCTGCAACATATAAATATTTTAAGTTCGCTATTGTTAGGATATACAGTTGTATTTTAAGTTTATTTGCTAATAATGTTTATTTAAGAAAAAATGGTTTATGTATATCCTGTAATGTGTTTTAGCTATCACTTGTTTGATGATAAAATTACAGTTACAAAATGTAAATAATTCTTTTCTTTTTTTGAGAGAGAGAGAGAGAGAGAGAGAGAGAGAGAGAGAGAGAGAGAGAGAGAGAGAGAGAGAGAGAGAGAGAGAGAGAGAGAGAGAGAGAGAGAGAGAGAGAGAGAGAGAGAGAGAGAGAGAGAGAGAGAGAGAGAGAGAGAGAGAGAGAGAGAGAGAGAGAGAGAGAGAGAGAGAGAGAGAGAGAGAGAGAGAGAGAGAGAGAGAGAGAGAGAGAGAGAGAGAGAGAGAGAGAGAGAGAGAGAGAGAGAGAGAGAGAGAGAGAGAGAGAGAGAGAGAGAGAGAGAGAGAGAGAGTCTTCATCTTCTTTCGGTAGAATTTTTGCAGGATATGATTTAAAATTGAAAAAGTTAATGTAAGGTCCTCTAAGTTAAACATCAATAATATTAATGATAGCCTTCACAGGAACTATGCTGCTAAGAAATAAATGAATAGTTAGTTTTTCTGGTTTAAATTGTTTAGGTGTTTATTTAACGCACAATCGCTTTCCGCTGCTCAGCTTTTGTTTCCTGCTGAAGTTCGACGGGCACTACTTTTTTCAGGAGAGTGAATGAAAAGTCAATTTTTCTGATGTACACCCACAAATTTAATGTGTTAGTTTGATGCAAAACCATAGTATTAACACACAACCAGCATTTATTCTACGCTTCTAAATTTTAGCAAGTAGGAAACACCCAGTTGTGGCTATTTAACATTTTTTTTTTTAAATAAAAATTCGGGAAAACGTTTTTGCCACTTATCATCTACAATAAAACTAGTCATTATGAAGATTATTTATTTTATTTTTTGCTTCTTAAAATTCTTTCCTTCAATAATAAGCGTCCATTGGCTCGTTAATTATCTACTCTTAAGTTAGTTCATGTTTCAATATTTAAAATTAGTTTTAATCAAACTAATTTTTACTAACAATTTGACAGTACGGTCAATTGAGATATTACACTGTTAGGCACTGAGCGCCGCGAACAGAACAATTTCAGGAATAACAGCGCCAAACAATACATTATTAAAAAGGTCCGAGAATTGAAAATTTCAGGTGTCTGAATTCTGTATAATTCATTTTTGTAAATAAAACGCTAACTTTAAAAGTGTTTCAATGGTTATTGTTCTTTTCGACGCTTAAATTCTAAATTGCATAAAGGCATAACAATGAAGTTTCGAAAAAAAAATAAAATAAAACATACCCGTCGACCAACGAAAGATTTAAATATAAGCTTGATTAAATAATAAACGTGTTCGTATTTTATTACATTTATAACACGAAGAACATGCCAAACCCTTGTTTTGCCATTTAGCGTTCTACCCTTCCCACAATGGTCGAGGACACACTAAAGACGGCATAACATAATTGCGAAGATATTCCAATAAAAAAAAAACATTTGAAAGCCCACAATGGAAATCACATACTAAACAGGTTATATGCCAATATTTTTAGCTTTTTGCAATACATTTGTCAATGACTGTAAAAAATGAATTATTGGCGTGATTATTTTAACATCATCAATCAACTTACTATAATATAAACATCTTCAAAACTTACTAAATATTAGAAGAAAATTGAGAAAAGATAGCTTCCGTAACGTAATTTATTTTTTGTGGGGTGATAGTGTAAGAATTATAATAATATGATATTGTAATTGAACAAATCGCTAGTGCAATACACGCTCAAGGGCTGCTTCGGTATTGGCTGTAATGTAAACAAGTAAGGCTTTGGCTGAGTTAGGTCAAGACGAGATACAAGCCAATGCATAATAGTAAATTGCATGTATCCATGTCAGAGCTACTAGACAATGGCTGACAGCCGCCTGCTTTCCCTTGTACCATCTGTATACAGGTAGTGTTACCTCTGAACATCACCTCTTGTCCAGTACAACCTCTGGCCTATTTATGGGTTTAATTGACAATACACAGTACAGTACAGCAGGTCCAAAGTTCAGTCGCCTTGCCATGTAGCAACCTCTTATATTATATTTAATGTCGTTAATCAGTATGATAAAAGTTTCGTGGGAGTATTAGAAATACTAAATTCTGTTATGAGCATTATGGTTTACTCCGGAAATCAGTGATTTTTAAGTATGTGCTTGTCTTGGTCCTGAAGTATATTTAACTAAAATACTGATGTTTATCGAATTTCATCGAACCAGTAAATGGCCCCTCCTAAGTCGAATCCTGGTAATATCTAGTACAGGAGGCCTTACAAGCCGACATGTTTCATTACTCTACTTTAATTTTCACTAATTATAAGGTGCCAAAAAGGGATGCAAAAAGCATCATTTTAACATTTCAAAGTACAATATGGTAATAAATTAGTCATCATAAATATTTAATTAATCAAATTTGATGTGTTTAAGTGTTTCCAGTTTTTATTACGTACCTTTTTCAAAATTCATTCACATTTTTAGGCTTTTAATTCAAATGTCAATTCAGAACAGCAGTACAATTGAGGCGTTTGGTTTCAAAACCCGTTCAATACATTTCCTGAATCTTTACGGGATAAACAAAAGACAAACACCTTCAACGGTATGGTTTTCAATAGAATCGCTGAAGGAGGTAGAATAGGTCTAATACTTGAAATAAACTGTAAAAAGTTAATAGATTCACCTGGTTTTGGCACTAAATGCCTCATTAAGTATGGTGGTAATGTAAAAAAAAAAATAGTACAAAATCCGCGATCGTTCACGACGATTCGGTGTTATTCGTATATTTCCCCCACTGAATCGTGACCATTATCATTCAGTAACCAGTCAGATAGATTCGGAGTTGTAAGCTATGAATGCTTATAAGTAACAGTGATATGGGTGAGTTAACAAACACGGGGCCGACTTTCTCACGTTCTTTTCCCGGCAACTCCTGTGATGGTTTTTCAACCGAAAACTCAGCATGTTTAATGACTTTGGCGGACATACAGATAAAATTGAATCTTAAGGTTAAATCAAGTTTAATCTCCAAACACCATCGTAAAACATACATATAGACTGGTCCGTGCTAGAATGAAAGTAGAACCTCACCCTCCTGGCTTGACAAAAACTGGCAGACGATTATCCTCACCATTCAAGAAGAGTTACGACCGCGTACAAGGGATTATTTTTCTGTTCAAATCGAGTTCTGCGGAGTCATTAAACCGGATAAGTGGCTTATCGCAATTCATTTGCCTACCCTGAAAATCTAATTACCCCCAAATAGGATTGGCCATAGGATAATGCTGATTCGCTAGGCTCCGGAAGGGTTTCCTTCGACGGGGATAAAGTGTCCCACCCTCGCGGAGCCGGAGGAGATGCGACACAATCTATAGGGCGGTCGGCCCTGTAGTCAGCAGTCGACAATCAATAGGTATTTGACACTGGGAAGACCCTTAGGGCACTAAACAATAGACTAAGGTTTCCTTAATAAGCCCCTTCGCTCTCTCTAATCGGCCCGGATCAAGGGCTCCTATTGCTAATCAGTCTATTAACTGTACACCTACCCCACCCACCACTGGTAGCTCGGCCTCAATATCCATCAATGCTCTATAGCTTGTAGCCTAATACCTCCTACCTAATGTTCTCTACTACTCCACTCCATGTCATGACACAGTTAAATCGTGGACCAATGGCCTTCCATATATACCCCAGTACATAATGCTGACTACAAAATATTTATCGTCCCCCCCCTCCTATTAATTAGCAGGATTTACCATGATCACATTAGTGGTTGTGCAATCAGAAATAAACTAACGTTAAATGCTGCGGAAACTCTGGCTATTGTTTACGTTCCGGTTCTCTTGCTAGCTCCTGTGCCAATTTTTCAGATTTAATCCTAAATGATCATCCTATCACCTTGAGCCCCACCGTCTTGCAACATTGATCAGACCCTCTCCTCTCTAAACCCCATATTTTCCGACAATCGATAGTTGCCCTTTAAATCGCTCATGTAAATTCCTCGTATCTATAATTTTCGATCTCTATGGCTGAGGTATACGGGGGCTTCTTGGTAGGGCTTGTTGAAGCCGAGTCATAACTGCTTCGTTAGATTTGTCTCGGGGACTCCGCGGTGCTCCACATCATATGTGTAACACATGCCTAAGCCAAGTTTAAGCGTGACTCTTCCCCTCCATCTTTAGACAATACTTGTTTGGTCCATAACTTTTCCGAAGCGTTAGGTCTTATCAAATTTATATTTATTTACAATATTCTATGGTATTCTGAGTATACTTCCGGGAAATATGATCATGTAGTCTGTATTAAACGATTTTTGTTTACTAAAAATCAAAGTATTTATTTAAATAAATAAAAAAGCTTGAAAATATTTTCTAATAGGAGGTATACCCTTTATTTATTTGTATGTCTTATGTCTGTTTTGTCAGTCATAGTTAAATTTATTTCAATTTACCTTATTATTATCCATTGAATGAAGCTTTTTTTCTGTTCTATTCTTCACAATCAATGTAATTTGTATATTTACTATTCAATTGCTCTAGATATATTGTTCACTTAATGTAAATGTTTCTACAGGACTGATTTGGAGTGTAATTTAAAATATATATAAACGAATTCACTGAAAATCACCTTTATCATAAAAAATAAGCTAAAACATTAAGAAAAATGAAGTATTTTTAAAGTTTTCAGATAAATGTTTTGAGGCAGCTTTTAAATTTGTCCTAAGCCGTACCGAAAGAACGTTGAGCCTCTCAATTGGTTTCAGAAATTATGGATTCAGTTGTACTATGCTAGAGAGAGAGTTTAGATAGTGCATTAATCCCACAAAATATTATTCTCCTATTAGCGTCAGGAAGATAACCTAGTTTTGTATTAATGATGAGTTGTCGTTTCCTGAATGAGGAATATGTTATTCAAAATGGTTTTTCGTATTCTATTCTGCATGTTAAGGTCCTATTAGTGTCTCAGAAGAAATAAAATAGCTATAAATCACTGTTCGTTTTATGTTTATCATCATTTTTTTCAAAAAAAAAAAATAGGGCGTTCTCTCTTAAGAGCTTTTGAGCTACAACGTTAAATAATTAGTGTTGCGTAAGACATGTTTAAAATTATAGATTTTTAAGGCCACACCCCGCGTAAATTTGAGCAGAAACACATGGCTCTAAACTATTCAATCGTATAAACACGTTGAGTTCCATAAAGCTGTGAAATTGGGATCCCGGCATTGATGATGGTTTTATAGATAAGTTAGCATCAGCATTTTTTCGGACTTAGGGCTATCGAGCTTCAAGCTTATTTTTGCTGTTGAAATTGTTATGTTTCTTCTCATATCACATTATTTTGAGGATAATGAGTTTAGTTGGAGTCCACTCAGCTCGTATGGGAATTACTGCTTTAATCATTAAAATAACACATTGTGCTGGCAACCAACAATGACCACACTCCTGCGATGGCCCTTTACTGTTTGTTCATGAGACAAGGATTTCAATTTTTTTTTTGATCGTATGGAGTTCGTTTCCATTGATTCTAGGAACATCTGTTGGCTGGAAGCTAGTGCCTCTCTGTCTCTATATCATTATGTGATTATGTGACCTCCTGACTAGATTATCTCCTTTGTAAGAAGTTGAATCATTGATCGATTATAGAAAACGAGTCACTTTCACCGTGGTGTATGTAATGAATTTCCATGAAACAAAAAAAGAAATGTGTGAACAAAAAAGTCAAATGAAATTCATGAGAGAGCGGAACTGTGGTCCTTTTGTAGACGTTGCAATGTTTGTTAAACTAACCACGCATAATGATACGTCATTAGATCTTTTTGCTGTCACGGGTTCAGAGGAAGGGAAAAAAACACTAAAAAGGACAGACGCACACACACACACACGTACAGTGGATGATTAGTACAGTAAAAGAGAAGGACCCGGAAGACGAGGATCGAATTAGGGTGGCTATCTGATAAGTTATCTATTAGCAATAAAACATAGGCTTCCGGAACCGCTATCAAGATCAAGGAGGCAGGTGAGCTTCCCCTCTCAATTAGTCAGCGGATACCTGTCCCGGTGGACGTCACTCTTGGTATAAACAGTCTGACATCTATAGCGGCAACAGAATGGCTTCTATTGATCTGCATTGTAGTCTCCGCCACCGTGCAGTCAACGATGCGGAACCTGCTTCGCCATCAATACATTGGAATCTCGGTAATCCGACATAAACAGCATGACTGTACTGCTCAATGAAAAAAGTAAAGAGAATGAAAAAAAAAAATCAATTTTTTCCAAACACGAAGAGAAAGGCAATACTTTCATTCAGTAAGGTTCGTAACCGATCTTCTTTCATCTAGCTATATCTATTAACGATATTTAATGGTGGTTGTGAAATTCGTTTAATTGATCTGAAATTTTAAAGGGATATATCTAAGGGATATTAATCTCAACACTATATGATAATCCATGCTTTGTCAAAATACAATAACGCTGGAAAAACATTAAACCTGAAAAACGTTTGTGGGGTTTTCTTTTTATTAACGTTTAAGTTAGGGATTGAGCTTCTCCGTCACCCTGCGTACAGTCCAGGAAAACTTTTAATTCTCCGGCTGCAAATTTAGAGTTGCAGAATTCTTTCGGTCAAAACCCAAGATTGGTATTGCCAAGGGATCCAACAGAATGGCATGCCTCGAGATGACAACAAACCATAGAGCACAACGGTATATACTTTAAATATTATTAAAAAAAAAACAAATTTGTTGTCAAGATGGTACAATCAATAAAATGAAGACTCTTCAGTCTAAAATAGGGAATATTCGTTTGCACAAGTTGTCTGTGGATATTGATCCTTCCCTTTATAATTCGTGCGTACAATTTTAATTTCCCGTAACGCACACTGCTAACAAGGAGGAATTGCCGGTAAGCGAACAATTTTTTTTTCCCCAATGCATTTTTGTTAAATATATAAAAACTTTTCTAGTACCCAAAAATTCTTATAATCGGACACGATCAGAAATGTAATTCTTTTTTCTTTTTTTAAGCAAAAACTTCGAAATAGTGAACTAAACATGGCTTGTTGAGCGGTAGTAAACAATGCCGAAAACTGGCATTCAAAGGAAATTGCTGGCTTTGCCTAGATGGCGTCCCCAGACTATAATGTTCCATTTAGATTCATTTTCTTGTTCGAAGTGGGAAGATGTCTTCCAAAAGAAAAGTTCACGTGCTCAAGGAAAAAATCAAAAGTAATTAAACGCAAAAAATTAAGTGCCCACGATCGCCTACGTTTTTTTAATTTTCTAATTTATATCTAAGTGTTTATGCACAATAATAATAAATTTCATAATTTCTTGTTTTTTCCCTAATTTTATTTAATTCCAATATAAAACAACAAACCAATGGAACAGTGCTAATATGCAATGCATCTAACCTAAAAAAAAAAAAATCACATTTCACGGGTGTGAATAAAATCTTTATTGAAGTAGTTGAAAATTATAATTTCGGAAAACATAAATAAACAACCTAACAAAAAAAAGTCTGTTGATAAAAAACATTTCTTCATAATATGTATTATGCTCTAAGCCCTTATATTTGGGTAATTTATGTATGTTAGCAATATTTTGGACTGATGAATTCTCACTGTGCTTACATTTATTTGTAATTTTGTGGTGATTGCTTTCAAAATTTGTAAATAAGTTTGAGCGTGTGATTTTTTTTTTTCATCCCTGGGGTTCTGCACTACCACCCCGTGTCTTCCTCCGTCATTTCCCAAAAACAATTATTTGGTATTCAGTTTATTATTTCATATAAACTTTCTTATTTTGTAAACCGGCTAGTGAACGCAAATAATTTTTTTCTTTTTAGCATTGATAAATATACATGTACGTACGATTTTTGTTTCTTCCCCCATGCTCTCTCGTCAACTTCAATATAATATATCAATCATAAATTGTCTTGATGAAAAAAGTCAATTAAACTAGTGAACATGTATCAGATATGATGTGATATATCTGGTGACATGACTCCACTGGGGGGATATGAAATCCACACTTGGATCTCCCAAGAAGGTAGACCAGAGATGCTGTGAACAGCTGGAGTATTTGCCATGGCAGGTGCCCCGTTCTCCGACGTCTCCAGCCGGCCAATTTACACTAACCTTATCTTCTAACGGGGCATCGTCGTCATAGTCCATTAATTACCTGTCTGACTGTCTGTCGGCTAGTTTGTCATTTCATTATGGCAACGGTTCATGGGGACATAGCGGTCTGTCAAGAAATCGTCTAGGTTACAGAGTAGCAAATCATTTGTAGCGGCAATGGTGACTATATCGATTATTTTTTATCAGGGTTATTAAAAAGTCAACCTGTAAAAAACCTGCTTATCCCTATCTGTAAGCCCTTATTATCATTTGCACCTTTTTTTTATAAAGATTGTTATTTTTACCATGCCTTATTTTTAATCTCCCAGGAGGATTGTAGGTGCGCGTGGAATTAGATAGCAATTTTGGAGTCTGGATATGGCTTACGCTGTCTGGATAATTTTATTTGAAATTTCAAAAAAAAAATATGGAGAATATATTCAAGGATAGGGGTATAGGGTATAGAGGTTTTTATGTGCACTTACTACCTACCGTTTTAAGGACTTTGGTTTGGACTTGCAGGGCAAATCCGTTAGAGTGGCTTTAATGAAGTTTTTTTAATGAGTAATTTACTATTGAGAGAGCTAACCAAAAACAATAACTTTCCGAAACGATGTTTGAGCTTTAGTCTTTTGAGGCTCCTGTGCGGGTTTCAAGGTAGTAATAATCAAAACTAAAGAATTTTTATGCCTACCGTCACATTCATAATTGTTGAATAAAATAATTTATATGACGTATTTATTTAAAAAAATTAAATTTAGTTCTTCCATATGAAAAATAATAAATAATACCTGCTAATAAGTTAAACGTTCTGTGAAATTACGGGTGCTTTCTGTACAAATACAGAGACGGGACTGTTGTGCAGAAAGATGAGCGGTCGAAAAGAAATTCCTACCTCTGGCGGACAGTAAGCGGATTAGACCCTCTTCACAGATTACATGGGCCTCCTTTCTCCAGCGCTAACAGTTCGGTTGAGAGCTCTCCAGTAGATTTCACATGCAGAGCCACTTCTGACGACAAAGCCACCGCCGACCGACCGTCGGGGCAAGGCGAGAACCCGGCCGTCGTATCTAAATATCTCTGCTGTGCTTTGACTGAAAGGACTTGTCCTAACCGGACACTTATGAAAGAGAACTTTTCACCGCTCCTCTGTTGGCACTGAATTCCTTTTGTTAGGGGTGCCGCTGTAGGATTTGCAAATCCAACATGTGTTAACACGATTACTTAATCGTATTTTTTAAAATATATAACGTAAAAAAAAAAGTAAAAAGTGACGTAAAGTCATTCTCTGAATAACCAGTCTATTCAAGGATCTCATTTTTCTAAAGATTTTTATTTTTGCCATCCCAAAAGCCGTTTATTTCATATTTTGCTGGCCCCTGGAAATGACAAGTAAACAGTGTCTTAGCAGTTTAATATTCCCAAAAATTCAAAGGACCGACTTATCCAAGGCCTAAACATTATCACCGATTGTAATTAATCGCATAACATAAAAAGTTATTTATTTCTTTTTATAGTGTGATTGATAATTATGAACACTGGGCGGGAGAGCAGGGCGTGGATAGCATTTCGGACAGTAGCAGATCCAAAATAACTACCATGCCTTTTTGCAATTTTGTCCATTAATTCGATTTTGACTATTATCGATCCGTGATTTTAAAACTCTTCCTATAAAGAAAGAACGAATCGATCCGGAGATCAGTAGTTGCTTTCTTTATTTATACATTATTGTTATTATGTAATTTAGTATTATAATCGAAACAAAGGTGGTAGGGATAGGGATTTAAAAAATAGCACCCTCAATGTACTTCTTAACAACATATTAATCTATTGTGAAAAATACCGAAATTGACATAACAATAACTTACCCAATTCAAACAGCACACATCAACTGTTAATAACTTTCTTATTGTCGATCAATAATATCTTCAGCCATCCGAACGGTTAGACAGAAATTCAAATCGGCATAATTAACATGTTAATTGTGAGGAAATAAAATTTTTTAATGTGAAAGTAAAATCGGAAATTCAATCTAATCAGGGATAGAGTGAATAATATTGAAGCTTTCGACTTGGCAAAGGGTCACGACATAGTTTCTGTTACTGAAATTGAACGTTACTCGTCAACCATGGTATAGGTATCATCGCAGAAAATAAGTAGCAACTAGCAGATACAACCCTATCCCACACCGAATAACCCATAAAAATTATAAATCCAAATAACATTTTTATAAGTGGCCATCATAAATTCATTTATTTGGTTTTTCAAAACCCTTTATTCAATATATACAGAGTGAGTTACAGATTCTACAATATGAACTATTCACATGAATTCACATCGTGCTTATTATATTTACTGTAGGGTAATTTTATATAACGTGTGATGTTTGAAGAATAATTCTATGGTAAGGTTGATGTACAGAATACAAGGCGTGTGATCATAAAACGCCACGTTGAAAGGTCCCGTGCTCTATCATAAATTCAACACTTGGTCCTCCCCAAAAAAGGTTTAGTTCAGGACCGTTAAGAAAGTATTAGTAACGAAAATGGTAGTAATGCGCCCTGTAAGTGGTATCCTTTATGTATTGTGTTACAAATGTTGTCTGTCCCATTATGTAATGACCTGAGGAGCTGGGCACACAAAAGGGCTCATTAGAAAAGTGGTTAAAATCCTTCCCAAAGGATTTTTTTACAAATGGCAGTAGACCCACGGTGAATGTGTGTACCTACGTCCAACAAAGGGTCTTTTGGGTTAGGAAGCAATCCTGTTAAACATTTAACAGATTATAACTACCTAGTTAGTTGGGGCTTTGTCGGCTTTTCCTTAATCGTTCGTCTCAAACTTTGAATCGTCCCATTAAAACAAAAGAATATTAAACGGAGGTTATAATTTTTAAAATATTCACTAAATCCCAAAGGAGAGGTTCTACTTTTGTTCGGGTAAGGGCCCTACCGGTCTGTGTCTTTCAACTGCCTAGCTATCAGAAGTCTATTGGTCCTAGAATAGTGGTCGGAAAAGCGGTTCAATTGATATGAAATTTTTTGTTTTTACGTTTAAAAATCGTAGTTTTAAAATTGATAAAAACTAATTTTAGTTAGTAAAAATAAAAAAAATGCTAAGTAGCCATGTTTACATATCATAAGTTGGAGTTGATTGGTTTTCGGCGTGGAATGGTCGTGTGTTAAATTTGAATGACCTTATGTCCTCCGGTTCAAGTAGGGCAAGATATTTGGAATCCTACCATTTTTTGGCATGAAATGAAATTTGTTTCTCCAGTTGAGTACTTTTTTCGGCTAAACTACTAGATTATTATCTAATGCCAACTCTTTATTGCAGTACCACTTCAAGCCCTTTGATATTGTAGATACACCTTACAAACTAACACTACGCATTTGATTTTGTTTGGGTTTATTCAAACTATAAAAACACTACATCTAAAACTTATGGGCAAGTTTAAGCCTAGGCAAGAGGAATGCCTTATTCTAGACAGACGTTTAAGCCAAAAAGCCTGATGTCCCAAGGCCATATAGGTATATGTAATTCGCGATGAATATTTATCAACAGTTTTCATGATACTTCAAGAATGTCTGAATTGAGAGTGTCATAGTTATTGTTGGGGTCAATCTCAAAACAATTCAAAATTATACGCATTTTAGTTAGCCTTGCGTTTTCGGATTTTAATCAGTTGTTGTAGATCAACCAACAAACATTTAAAATCATTAGAAATAACTAGTTTTTATTGAACCTTTACACTCAATTTACTTTTTTTTTATTTGATAAAATAATTCCTAACTGAGTAGTTTTTTAAATATTTATACTTTTGCTCGTGTTCCTTGTGCTATTCATATTTATTCAGACTCTTTTTTGTTCTTCATTAGTATACAGCATATTGCACGCCTATTGACATTTATCCCGTCTTTAATTTCATTACCATATTTAATTTTTCAGTAACTAATTTAAAAAAAAGATTTTATCAATGTAGCCACAGTGTAATCCTTGTACTTAAGATATTATGTAAATGTTGAACCTATCCAATGGAAGAAAAAAAAGAGGAGACTGAAATGTAGTTAACGACGCATAAATTATTTATGAGGTATATGAATATTCCCGGGGGACATTAAATAACACATGTGAGAATGATAAACTTAACACATTGTGCCTTAACAGTTTCCTTTGTCCCTATGGAAGGGAGAGGGGGTGGTAGGGGAAGGGAGCGGGTTTCCCCCCACCAGGGCTACAGGACACGCCCACCTCCCCCTCCCCTTCGCCGAAGATAGACCCTGCAAACAGAACAAACTTGATAATTATAGGGAAGCGATAGGGTCCGGACATTTATAACGGTTTTATGCGGCTGCGACATTGTAGCACCCCCCCCCCCTCGTCTAAAGCAGCTCAGTACTGCGCGCTTTGTACCAGTCAAATGCCTCTGTATAAACTTCAATTCTGTCTTTCTTGGTCGTTCTGTCTTCGGATGGTAGTTGAATTCGATCTAAAAAAAATTTAGTCGGTCAGTACCGCCAAAATAATTTCATGTAATTTTTTCTAGTATAACTTAAATGGAACTAAAAACAATATTCATATACCTCAATATTCTCACACGTGTTATTTAATGTAAATGATGATGCTAAATAATTTATGCTTCGTTTACTACATTTCAGTCTCCTATTTTTTTTCTTGGATTGTATAGTTTCAACATTTACATAATATCTTAAGTTTATTCAAACTTCTTTATTGTGCTAAAATTACAGTCTTCCTTATTAGGCAATAAGTAATTGAGATAAATGCTCTCATTCATACCATATTTACAAAATATCTTAAATACAAGGATTAGACAGTGCAGGGTTTATAAACGGGGATAAAATTTATCTGTTATTTATTATTTATTTATTAGTATGTAAGTTAGTTTTAATGTTGATCAAAAAGGTGAGCCCCATCATTGGAATTATAATCGACCGGTAAATACAATAAAAATCTGGTTATCAGCGAATGGAACATAGCGCATTTAAGAGCAGAAATATAGAAATATAGTAAACACCATGAACTCAACACCCTGGAGTAAAGAAGAGGCCCGCCACTTTGTAAAGTATGGCCTATACACTTGTCAATATTAGAAATGGAAATGGAATTTCCTGAGAGAAGTTGTAGGATATCGAGAGAGCAGTGAATCCTGAATACTGCCTAGAAATAATGTACACCTTCACTCTAGCGAAAAATTAACGCTGGACTGAACAAGAGGAACGGTAGCAAATGTTATAGGAAATTTTCTTATCTTCAATCCATGTTTTTAATTTCGTTATTTGTGCTTGTTATAACATATTATTTTCAGAGGGCGACCCCATTGAATTTATTTTTATTGGGTTTGTTCCATTTTCCGTTCTAATCTATCGGGAGTTACCCATATCTCTTTATGGAAGTGAAACAGAATGACTGTCCGTCTGTGAATTTGAGGTCAGATCCTTCATTTATTGAAGTAGTAGAGCATTCAACTACATCTAATGAGTGCACCATTACATTTTACACTGTGCGCGGCAGGCGCATTTACTAACGATTAAATCCTGATTCTAACAACGATGTTTAAGCCCATATGTTCCTTTTGGTGTTGTTTTCAAAACCATCAACCACAACTTTACAAAATTTGGAAGAATTAAATCTATTGAAATTAATCTTTATGGAATATATAAAAAAAACATTCTGTTCTTAGTAGTTTGGTTTTTAATCATGTATAAATCGATAAAGTGATTTTCATATTACCTTAAAAATCTAACTAGCAATAAATTATAATACATTAGGTTACTCACCGTGAGGGCTGAGGGGGGACGGTTGTACCCTGGCCCATGCTGCAGCATACCACGGTTTGTCTGGAGGGTGGCCCGGGAACAAAAGGGGCAGTGCTCCCAGCTGGCCCATCAGGCCTAACCTGTCATCAGACATCAAATACAGTAGTCAGTATCCTCTATAGTAAAAAGTATAATACATGTTACATACATGTGTGAACATTTATAGAAAAAAAGTATAAAATGACATAAACTTACAGCGAAATAAACTATATTTACACAAGCAACAAAGTAATATAAAACTATGAGAGGCATTTAAGGTAAATTATTGCCTTCACGATTTAACCACTTATTCTATTGCGGTTCCCAAAAATATATGTGGCAAATAGTAATAGCAAGGCACAATTTGGAACATTCATTTTTTTTATTTTATAAACGTTTATTTGATGAAAATTACAAATCGCTCTATAATGTCAATAGATAATAGTTATATATCGATGGCGTACCTTTAAAACCTCTTAAGTCCATAAAAACAAATTATACACAGGAAACAAAAACTAAATTTTTATAGAAGAAAAATAAAAATTGTGATTATTTTTTCCGGTTGTGTTTTGAAATATCCTAGACATTTGTATAAACATTTGTTTAAAAATAACATCGCACATTAAGATTTTTTAAGTAAATGAGTGATCATTATGTACTTACAAGATTTTATTGAGGAAGTGAATTGGACTTGCGAGGTTTTACAAGTAAGCGATAGATAAGATCTCTTTCATACCATATTTATAATTTTGAATTCAATCTCTGATTCATAAGGTATTTACAATATACATTCATATAATACAGGCATAGGAGGAGGCATGGATCGGGGTGAGCCCCCATACTATACCTTCAGGCACATCAATTATATGCATTCCGCGGTGATTTTACGAAAATTTAAACACCGATTTATTATTTTGTCGTTGATATAATCTGACATCTATTTCAGTCAATTATAAAAAAAAATTGAATATAATAATTATTTTTTTCTTTGTAAGTCATTTTAATTAAAGTGATAGCTCTATTGTGTATGAACGGCCTACAATTACAATTGGACAGCCTCTCGTTAAATTTCAATGACATGCTATCTAAAACAAAACCATATGAAAAAAAAGTATAAGCAATTAAAATAGTACATGCTTCTAAAGTAAAAATGTTTAAGACAGACAGAAAAATCATTATGACGAATACGTAACAATAAAAATTAATTTTTGAGTTATCATGTGCCTAATCGTATCAACAGAGTAGCAAATATCTTGGATTGGATGCGAGAATTCTTCTGAGAATTCGAAGGAGATGGCTTTATTGGTAAAGACATAGAAGAGCAAAGAAATGCAGACAAATACAACTATTAATATACGATGTGCGTATAGTTTACCTTTATCCAAAGTTCTAGAAGAACATTTGACTATTATGGTTTAATTACTGGTTGAATGATAATATTAAGGAAATATCGTAGTATTTTTGTCTCCCCTCCAGTTTGCTTGCTACGAATGTCAGACGCCGATAGGGTTAAAACATTTTGTGCATTTGGGAATGGAGGTATAGGCTGTTGAAAGCGCAAGTAAATAAAGAATAAATTTAACTATGGCATGACGAAAATAGAAAGCTATTTATCCAACATTCGATTGGGTATCCTTGCTGGTTTGATGTAATCGAGAAATAGACATTTTATTACACTTCCGTAAATGTAGGTATTCTATAAAAAGAATTGGCTTCCAATAGATAGCCGATTTTTGGTCTAAATTTCCTCTAAGGTAAAAGCTGTAAAGTAATTTTCTTTGACGTTTTTCAATGACAAGATTTTTGCCTTGTCACTCTTAAATGGGCCACTTTCTCTTGAAACAGTCGACGGAGCTAAGTTTCCTCCCACTTCCTGGAAGAGTTTTAGCTCCGCAGCTTATTTTCCTCGTCGAAAGTAGGCTAAAGGGATCCGATTAGGGAAATTTCTCTCGACCGTCGCTCTACTGGCAGCCATAAAAATAAAGTCGATTCTAAATCGGTTTTATTATTCGGCGAATCGGTGAGGGAAATAAGCAGACACGGCGGGAAGAGGTGGCTGAGGGAAGAGCCTAAGTGGTAAGTTTTTGCCTCGGGAAGCCCCGCTTTGTGGTTTGGGGCCCCTACAGATTCCGGCCCCAGCGGGCATCGATTCCCTCCTGGGTAGCGGCAAAGCACTTCACTCTAAGTGCCCCCGGGCCCCCGGCCTCTTAACTTGTACTCCATTTTACTCTACTGCTCTGGCATCCTCTTCTGACTTGATAAATAAATGCTCTACCGCCAGCCATTTCTTCCAGCCGGCTCCCACTTCCCCCTCGTGCTTTCCTTTATATAAAGCAGATCTCTGTTCCCTCGATCTGGTCTCTTCCCTCTAAACAAAACATCTAACTGCCACAAAAACTTCTGTCTAGATTCTACTCAGTTTGTACTCATTCAATTTGTGGATATACGTATATAAAACATTGCAGCTACTTATGGCTTACCGCAACATCAAAATAATTGAAAAATAACCACGCCTTAGTTAGGAAATGTTATGCTTTGAAACCATTAAAACCTTTGAAACATTCCATCTGCCTGTCACTGTACGTTTTCAACCTTGCAGTTGTAAGTTAACAAGAGGGTGGAACACATATTCATAAATAAATAACTGGTAGGTGTACTGAATAATCATGATGAAGACTGAAGGTTGGGTTATAAATTCTATGCTATGTAATATTTAGATTAATGAAATGCAAGTCATGGGCTAGATACAAATAGAGCATATTTACAAAGAAAGGAAACTAAAATCGTGGTGGAAATGCAACTTAAATTGCTGATGTC
Organism: Acanthosoma haemorrhoidale; assembly: GCA_930367205.1. Lineage (NCBI taxonomy): Eukaryota > Metazoa > Arthropoda > Insecta > Hemiptera > Acanthosomatidae > Acanthosoma > Acanthosoma haemorrhoidale. The sequence continues at coordinate 26,033,239 of OV884014.1, forward strand.
TCTTCGTGGATTGCTGTGGTTCGGTGCGGTTTGTAATCCGTTTTGCTTTGTTATTGATTAGACTTTTCTTCTTCGTTCGTGATCCCTGCTGCTCATTTACTCTATTCGCTCGTTGCAGGAGAATGAGCAAGATTGAGAAAGAAACTTAAGCAAAGTTGCTCGCTTCCAAATGGGAGATGTAGGCCTAAGCTTGCAATAACTTGTTTTTTCGTCGGCTTCCAGTTATTTTTGTTTTTTTACAGTAATCAGTGTTGCCATTTTGTTCACTGTTATCAGTGTTGTCATTTCTATAGCTCTATAGCAGGCATCACGGGGTCTATAGCTGCAGCGCAATCAACTGTCGAGAGAGGGTGTAGTTCTGCTGCCTTGCACTCGCGGTCACTATATGTACAATGATAGCTGTTGTAAAAATTATTCAACCTACCTTGTACATATTATAAATCTAGGAAGGTTGTTGTTTGATTTTGGTTAAAATACTGTACTAAGATACTTCAAAAGTACCAACTCAGAAGCTAACTAAAATTTAAATTATGATTGTTCTCCTAACACACTAAAGATGGTAATTCAAAAATATCATTTAATGAGTTTTTAAGAGAGCCAAGCCGAATTTGTTAAAGTTGATTTTTCACTCTCTGTTATTGCGCAAATATTAAAAAAAAAAAATTTAGTTCATAATCGATGTAAAATTCTTTCAGGTGTAAAAAAAAGAAAACCAAAAAAAAAAAAAAATGCGAGGGTACCATGAATTAACAATTTTCTTACACAGTTAGATTTAAGTTTAAGATGTCCCAATATATTGCCTAAATTACTAATGAAATAAACCAATGTACTGATTTTAATTAACAACCTAATTTTAGGGTTTGGGGTGGCCGGCTAAATTAAAAGCGGGAGGGTATCAATTGGAAAAATGCCAATCTTTGATGCCTGTTATCAATCCAATCCACATAATGAGTGCTCAATAAACGAGGAGTGGTGTTATTATGAATGGTGAAGGGGAGAGAGTCAATCCGTTGGCATTGCCACTGATATCTGGTGGGTTAGTTAAGTGATACTCTAATTTATAGACGTATCCAATATCAAGTATACGTATTTTACCTAACTGATAACGATTTTAGATATTTAAAATTTATTTTTGAAAGAATTTGAACCACCATCATCGGACCAGGTGATTATGCTCCTCGCGTATTCCGAGTATTTTTTTCACAATAATTAACGACCCGGGAGTTTAATCTTAACTATAAAATAAACACTGCAGTACAAATTCAATTTATATCTTTACAATTTTCATGATATAGAATTGTATATGGAATAAATACACATAATTTAAAAAAGTATTAAAAAATAAGAAAACGTCTGTGTTACAACAGTATTGCACTTAGAATTTCTCTAATTATTATAGGTTTAAAAGAATAATTTTCATAAGGCAATAATGACTTTGAAAATATATCTTAATTTTAAACATTTTTTATAATCGTCTAGTCTTGTTAAGAATTCGGCAGGTATCAATATAAGGTCCCTTGTTCAAATCCCGGCGATGTCACAATTTTTACTTCTACTAATAATGACTTAATAAAACTTATACGAGTGGGAGTACATATCAGAATTAATGATTATAATACTAGATATTTGTCCTTCAATATGAATAATAATAATATTTTTCCTTAATTAAAACGTATATGTAATTCAATGAATCCACATATATATAAATATAATGCATTGTATATTAGCATAAGTTTTTTTTTTTAACATGTAGAAATTGGAAACAAATTGATTAGCTTTGAAACATGAACGTTAATTACTCATTTTAAAACATTCAAAACAGACAATACACAAGTGATATTTTTAAATATGTACTCATAATTATAAAAAATTCTCTATGTAATGGTACCCGAGTGGCTGAAGTCGCTACATCTGCCTGTGTTTGCCGCCCCTGTCAAAACCCGCCCAGATAAAATCTGTTGTAGACTGGGGGGTGCCTCTTTGTAGGCTCTAGTCACATTAAACCTACCCCTACTACACCTCTCATGTTACTGCTCTTCATCCTGCTAGCTCTTGTATGTCTGTATGTTGGGTCTTTCCAACAGGGTTGCACTCTTTCTTGTATTGAGAAACCATTTTTTGCAGTCTTCTATACGTGAACATATCCGACCTAGGGGGTCTAGCTAGGCACAAGACTAGCTGCCTGTTATTTTATTCTAATATCTATATATTTTCCTTCAAAGGGCAATGAGAATGCGGGCCTAAGTCATCACACAAATCAAATTCCACAGCAGCGCCCGGAATCAAAGCCGGATCTCCTCAATTAATTGACATTTACTATGCCACAAGTACAAAAATCCTGGACAATATACAGGCTGATGAAAGTTGATTTCTCTATACCTGAATGAAAGTAATGCCTTCCCCCTGGGGCTAGACGTTAATATGATATTTGCTAAAATATTTCGTACATTGAGTGGAACAGGGGAAAATAGAGTCAATTAGTGGTATGCTCAGATGACTACCAGCCAATTATGAACCGACACTCTCGCATTGAAGCAGCCTATTCTAATTAGCTGGCCTGCCAGAATCAGCCTTTTGTCCTGTTAGGTATTGTTAACCCTCTATACCCGGCCATCATTAACCCTCGGGCGTAAACAGTTTGAAAACAGCTTCAACAATAAACGCTCAAATTAAAAGCCATTTAAAAAAAAAAAGTTGAAGTGGTTATTAAACTTCGAAAATCGGTAATTTTTTATAATAGCTATCCTTCCTTCGTTTTAATTTATCCAATTATTTCTTTTAAAGCGTAAAATCCAGTTTAAAAAGTACCTATGTTCTTCTGGCGATTAAATTGTGCAAGAAATCTTGAGCATTATTTGATTTTGATTTTATAGTTTGCAGGCCCGAAAAAGTCTCATGTTTAGCATAAATTATGAATGCTTATTTTTATTTATGTTAATTTATTTTTCCAGAATAGTTACAAATTTGGTATATCGCAATGAATAAATATGTGTATAAAGATGCTATCATTCACAGGTGTTTCGTTTTATTCTTCGGACTATGGCCAATATTATTATTTTATGTGTTTTATTTCAAATTGTTTTCTATGCACGTAAATTTGTGCCCCGAGGAGGTGAAACGTCAAATGTTGATGTAGTATCAATACAAATAGTACTATACAGGTCTCTCTTTTTGAGTGTTACTCCGAATAATAAATTATGAACTTTTGAAATTTGTTTCGTTGACGAGGAATAAACAATACCGAATTTATTTGTGTAGCTGTCTTACTAATCAGATTTTATTTTGTATCCATACTTCCAGGATTTGCTTGTTAATCAAAAGCTAATGAATGTATTTAGATGTGTTGTGGCACTACGCGTTTAAAATTTCTCATAGGTTGATTTATATTTGCAATCCCTACCGAATTAATGCAATCCTCAACAAAGTTGTAATATTTTGACAAAGCGCTTTTGACTGTAATCCTTAGTGCTACAATTAAAAATAATGTGATAAGCATTAGCATAAAGTACATAGTGATAGATTATTAATTAATTTAAATACTTTAAACATATTCAATTAACTAACAATCGATTATTAGAACCTGTTAATATATGTTCTTTATAATAATGCTATAATCACTTCATTTTTGTAGCACCAAGGATGTCTGTTTGACAGTCGATAGCGCTGCATCAAAATATATCACTTTGTAAAGAGACAAGACAATTTATTTCTTAAATTTAATACTCCTTAGCCATCATTAACTCGTAATAAAAATAATATTTGTACGTATACTCGCTGTTTTCTTTCCAAACCGATTTAAGCACTTCACATTTCTTACCAGGTTCTAATCCTCAACACTTATCAAATTAGTATTTACATTTTCTCCATAAACGTCTCATGTAAAACAAAAGGATACAAATTTAACTAGATAGCCAATTTTAAGACGGGTTTGTCGTGATGTTAATTTATGGTCCGAGACAGATCGGTTTAACCTATGAAGGTAACGAAATTATTTCTCTGGAAGTCCGGACAGCAGATGTGGATGGGTCAATTCGTCCAGTAGAGTTGGTGCTATCTTCTGCATCGCCAAGCTTTCGAACATCTGGTCCGCGTTGAGTATAATAATAGCTGTCGACAACGGTATCTGCGCGGTAGCATCCGTAATTCGATAAATGCGTGACAGTGGGAGTCCTGGCAATGGCCAGTTTCTTCTATCATGTCTTGAGCGTCTGGTGCTCAGCCTCCATTGGCTCGTATCCGCTGGCGCGGCTGACGGAGGAGCGTGGGGGACTTCCCAAGACTCCGCTTCCTCTTTCGTATGCGAGGGAGGGGACAAACATGTGGATCTGGGAGACCTCTGGGCTGTCTGCAAATATTGTACGAATGAGCGAGTGAATGATGAATTGTAAATATGGTATGAATGAGAGCATTTATCTTAATTACTTATTGCCTAATAAGGCAGATTGTGATTTTAGCACAATAAAGGCTTACTGCAAAAAGATTGATTCCCGAACGGACTTACTCTAATTGATTCTTTCTTGATCAGGGCCAAACAGTGCTTTATCGTTTAGGTACAAGAATTTTTAGTGTCTTTGCCAACCAACTATTGCAATGGCCAAACGACCAGGCTGCTGAGCCTTCTTTGAAACAGATCTTGACAGAAAAATCTGTCGGTAAGGAAGAAAGACAAACGCGTGCTGTAGAATAAAAATGCTTTTTCTTCTTGCCCAAAATGAAGTAGCACTGAATCTTGTCCTGAACATATTTTACGATTTTCGGAATTATCCATTTAGTTATAGTCGACGCCACGTGTTCAATGATGTGATGAGGAAACTGGCGGGATTTAATGAATGGTACATAAGCCAGAGTGTGATTTTAATGTAGTTATGGAACGAGGCCTCTCATCTATTGGCCCCGTTCAAGAACACCCCTTGATAAGAGTTGGCTAAGCTAACAGTAACGGAATAAGAGGGATTATAGTGCGGGAGGGAGTATGAGGTGTAGAAAGTTGGACGCTCGGAGGAGTTAAGTTAAAAGTTGTGCGGGTGCTGATAGGTGCTCCTTCAACTAAAGTACAAAACTCTTCGGATAATGAGCTTGGTAATTTGCAACCGGCTGGTGAAGTTGCCAGCGAGGAAAATGTGTAATTAAAAGTTATCCTTGAGCAATTTGAGCGGGCGTGTCGAGACTTCTTCGACTTGTGGCAGCTTCTGCAAGATTTCTTTTTGACATATTATTTTAGACAGGTAAACGGAGTTTTGGGTGTAACCGAACTCCATCAACTCTGAGATGATTTTTATAGACCGGCAAACTTGGCGAAAAGACTGTTTAATCAATATGCTGCTTTTTTTTTTTTTTAATAAAAATTTTTAATAACTTTTTTTTTATTATGATAAAATTAGTGTACAATATACCTGATTGGGCTATAAGTAATTGTGCTATATAATCTCGTTCATACCAATTTACGATTTTCATTCACTCGCTCATTTATACTATATATACAAACAGCCCAGAGGCCCCCCAAGTCCACATGGTTGTCACCTCCCTCCCGTGCGAAGGAGGAAGCGGAATCTTGGGAAGTCCCCCACGCTCCTACGTCAGCCGCGTCACTGGATAACAGCCAGCAGAGGATGACCAAGAGCACGAGAGCCACAGACGCTCAGGATATGATTAGAGAAACTTGCCATTGCCAGGACTCCCACTGTCACTTATTTATAGCAGATCACGTGGCCACTGCCGTTTTAGTCTCCGAGGAGGATTATAGGGATGAGTGGTGCAGTCCAATGACTGTGCTACGAAATTAGGGTGGTTGGATAGGTTACTGAGGAATTTTATGAATTTGGAAGAGATGAGTTCAAGAATGTAGGGTATATTCAGATCATTATGAAGGGTTTTGGTGCTGACGTAATAAGGGGCATTTACTATTGTTCTCAGGACTTTTGATTGAAAGGATTGGATGCGCGTGATGTTTGAATAATATGCTGGTAATGAAAAAAAAAAGAAAAAAAATTTGATTCGTACTTATGAGTAAAAGAATTCATACTAGCCAATGTAATTTCTATAGGTATTACCAATTGTTATCAGTAGGGATGATACCAACATATCAGTCAGCTGGGTTTGAATTCCAGTAATACCCAATGAGCAATAAATTAAATAAATATTCGACATTCAAAATCAACGTTGCTGGAATACCTCTAATGTAATAGTTGGATGGTTAATTGCTGTTTTTTATAGATGTAAAACCAACTGGTCATCGACGCATTGTGGCCTTGGTATACGGAATCTAGTATAATCCACGAATGTTTTGTTTTGTAATTACTTTTAATTTTGAGTTAAATACATACATTTCCATTGAATGATTTTTATGGTGTTAAGTGAGGAACTTAAACATTGCGGAGATGAATTTTTGGTTGACACTAAACATGATTAAGAGCTCGTCGAGTGTTCTCCAGGTACTTTGCGCTAAGAGGTCTTTGGCGCAGGAACAAGGTGGGGTAATTAAAAGTTGGGTCGGGCGGTGCAATTTGGAGAGGAGAAGGTCCCGGGACGGGCCACCCACCAGCCCTGTTCAATGATTCAACCTGGGACCCGGCTACCATTAGGCAACTTACTCCTTCAAGACTTCAAGCTCCTTCAAATATTCATCAGGCATTACCGTCCAGTCCCTCATCAATAATAATACCCCCTCTCTACCCCCACCCCCTCCCCACGCTCCAGGAGCTTCACTTAACCGTCTTACCTCCTCTTGAGGGCTATGGGGTGGGGGGAGGATTGTTTAAACTTCGTTTACCCCCGGATTATAGGGCTCAGGAAATATTCACCTTTTTGGGTGATGTAAAAGGAAGGTGCTTGATAAATCATAATCGAATTATAAAGCAGTAATTTCAGCGGAAAGTTGGAGGCAGAGGGATCGCTCATGATTCCTTAATAGGAGAAAGCGCTTACCTCTCAGCGACTAACTATTAAAAGATCAATCAGATAGCTTAAACGTTCTCGAAGCCATTTCAGAGATTCAGTGCTAAGCAACTTAAACCAGTAATAAGTAATCAGCACATTTATTTTATCGCTTTCTGCAAAGCCCCTCCTATTTCTCAGAAACATAATGTACGAAACGAATATTTTAAACCACTGATTACTCGAAGGTGTGATAATAACGGTAAGTTTGAATCTGTTCATAATTATACGAATGGTTTAAGTTAAGCCACTATATCGCCGTCCTGGAGCAATCGGAAGTATTAACTGCCCTAGGCTACAAAGACCTTCGGATAAATTTAGAATTAATTATCCTCGGTATATTCCTGACTACATTTCTCTACGTGTAAACAAAGTGTTTCATTTTTACAATATGCAGCCCGGAAAATGAATGACTTTAAATTTTCAAGGAATGTTTCACATCACCTCATAAGACATTGTTTAATATAAAATAACAGAAGTATAAAAATACATTTATCGTAAAGATATTTTGGTTCTACCTGTTGACAATAGTGCAAAAAGAATTTCTAAGATTAAAAAAAAAAAATTCAATAGGATTTCTTATTAATCAAACAAAATGAATTAAAAAAGATGATTTTCAATGTTTAAACATGTTATGGTTTAAACAAAAAAAATTTGATTGAAAAAAATATCAGGTAGTTTTTACAATTAGCTAGTTATATTTCTCCACTTTCTAAGTCACCGAACAGACGAATCCCACTAAAGACTACATGCACCTACTCATGTTCAAGGATCTGCTCGGACAACTACTCACTTGTACATAAATGTACTACTCAAATTACAGAGGCTGCAAAACAAATTGATAAGAATATTAATATGGGTACTCCCCGGATTATGTTCATCCCAGTAGGACTCTTTGAAGATATCCTTTCTTATTTTGTCATTAAATTTTACTGTTCATTTTCAAAGTTGTGTAAAGCACATTAAGTGCTGTGGCAATCTGCGTCCCTTTTTACGTTTATAAAGATGTAATCCAATGCATTTCATTTCATAATCGATTTAGTAAGTAGTGGACAAATAAAAAAAAAAGTACTAAGGCATATAATAAGTTATTATTATTTATTTTTTTATTGTGCTAAAATTACAATCTGCCTTATTAGGCAATAAGTAATTGAGATAAATGTTCTCATTTATACCATATTTACAATTCATCATTCACTCGCTCATTCAAACAGTATTTACAAACAGCCCAGAGGTTTCCCGAATGCACATGGTTATAAAATAAGTAGAAGAGTTTGTTAGGAGATCGGCTTAGGTGGATGGACGGTTAGGTTTTAATTATGTTTATTAATAATAAAAATGTCAATAAAAGATAACCATTACTATAAAACAATGCGTTAGTTAAAAATTTTTGGTGACAATTAGTATAACAGCAGTTTCGTACAAAATAATGAAAAACAAAATGAGGTAGCTATAGGTGCCGTGTGGGTAGATGATAATTTTGTTATGTATTCTTTTTTATCCGAATGCTGTTACTAATCATGTTCAACAGATATATTTTTTTTGTTGCTGTGAGGGCCTGATGCAATCGTAAATAGTTTGTAGAAACGTTGCCCATTGATAAGTTCGATGAAGACGTAACAAATCTTTTTCATGAATCTAAGCCGAACTCCTAACAAACCCGTTTATATTTAATACAATATTTTCAAATTTGCGCAATTACTTTGTCTTCAATATTTTTCAATTACTTATGTCAACTAATAATATGATATTTTATCTCTATTTACTTTCAACCGAAACTGCTTATATTATTTTATTATATTTATACCGCAGTAATACTTGTTAAGGTTGCTAACAATGAGCTCACAGTGCAACATATATCAAATAGTTAGATGTGTATGGGCTTGAAGTACATAACGCATATTGATAGAAAGTATATTCTCAGTAGATGCGCTAGAGATGGGCCGGATAGAGCGGCGGTGAGCACGCAACACTCCTCCGCTGACCGCACGAGCGTGAAACGACAGTGTAAGTGGCGTGCAGTGAGCGTGGCCCGGAGTTGGCCACTGTGACTGAAGGAATTAGCGGCAGGCGGCAGACGGACTGGCAGCAATTAATTAACAAGGCCCGCCATCGCTTGGGTCGACAAATCGTCGGAGCGTGGCAGATAAGGGAGGGCGCGCGCCTCCCGGAAGTGTATCCGCGTTAGCTGTATGCCATCCTCCCATGTATCTGTATTTATGTGAGCGTGTAATTCCAGAGCCGAAGAATGAGCCTGTCTGTCCGTCCGTTTAGCGCTCATAAAAATAATTTAAGCGATCTGAAATTTTAAAGGTATATTCCCCATTCCATCAGACATCATCCGACCATCTCTCTAGCAATATAATTTTTAAGTATCACCCATTCCTGCAACCATCCTCGAAGATTGAAGCGGAAGTGGTCCCGTGATCATTCGCAAATATTTAGCCACTAGGAGTTCTGACACTGGTCAAATCTCTTCCCTCACCTCCTGAGCGGCTGAGGCTTCTCGGGCTTTCCTTCAGCTTCCACTGTAAAGTAGCGTTGAAGTGGCTGCATGAGTAGTGTGGGGATCTCCGCAATCCTTGCCTCCTTCTGCACAGCCGGTAAGGTACCAGGTGGTTCCTGGTGCTATTTCTATGCCTTTATTGTATGAATGTATATTGTAAATACGATAGGAATGAAACTAGATGAATAGAACGAGATATTAGGAATGATGACTAAATGTAAACATTTTATGAATTTGATCTTTTGTCACAATTATCTAATGTCGTTTTCTGGCAGATACTTATTTTCTTCTAATATAGATTTATTTACGTATATAGCACAACTCCACCAAAGTTTGCCGATAGGGAGTGATAAAACAATAACAGGAATTATGAAAACATAATTAAACGTAAAGAGAAGTAGTACCCGTTTCGTTAGCGTTTTTGATTTTTCAAATCCAGAAGCTATTTATGATTTTATTGTTGTTTTTTTGGTAATTTTTAAGTTATTAACATTTTTCGTAACGTCTATTATCAGCGAAAAAGAAAGTTCAACAAATAAAATAGTCAAAAATATTTTTTTTTGTAAAATCATTTAATAAGTTGTTCATAACTGAGGTCGTGAATGTATTCCAAGCTATGACATCTCCTGGGTATTGTTACTTCTTTCTATACTTTGTAAGTGATACTTTTAACTTCCCTTAATGGGCACTTCTAGCCAGCGGACTTTTTCTGTCACTTCTCATACCTGGACATTCTCATGAGAAAGCAGTAAAAGGATGGTCTGTTTTCAATGCTTACAAAGCCGTTTAAAATGTTTAGATATTTAAATTGGTTTTATAGGAAATTTTGGTTAAAATACGCAGCTGTTTTTTGAAATTGTATGTAAATTTTCAAGAAACTTCATTTCCATGAATTCGGCTCGAACTTGGACATCTTTAGATTTCGTTCCCTTCAATTTCTATGTCCTTAATTTTAGTCGAATAATTTTCCAAAGACATGGTACTTTAGGATTGTTGTAACGAAATTTTGGGCAGTTAAATCCTTGAAGTGATTGAGAAAAATATCCACTGATCCTTATTGTATGTAATATTTAATAATTTTTTTTTCCAACCAATAAATAACTTAATGGAAAAGAAATCAATTTGTTAAACGTTCCATTTGGAAGGTGAATCAAACCAATTTTGCAAAATGCGGCAGTTGCCTCTCTGAACCAAGCCTGTACACGGAAAGCTTTTAAATCCGTGCAGTAGCATCTATCAAACGTTTCAAGCGTTTATTCGGCTTTGAGTTTTGCCGATTAAAATCCACCTAAAAGGGCAATGGCAATCGATCAACAAAACCGCACAGTGCCCCGCTCGTTTAAATAAAGACAAACTTCCAATCGCTCTGATGAATGATCCGTTCAGTTTCCGAACTCTACTCGGGAATTAAAACCTGACATATCCGCTCTGACAGCGTACGCATTGGCCCTGTGAACAGAAGATGGGAACTGTGGTCTGATGTATTGGATGGAGGATGGATGAGGGGGGTGAAGCAGGGGTGAGATCTGGCCAATCAAATCATTTAAGGGGAGCCACCCCAACCCTCACAGCTTCCATGTCGCTACAGAGTCACTCCGCCATCGCCAGTAGACAATCACCCAATAAACAATAGGATGCTATACTCAACATGGGTCATTTCAAAAGAATTTTCCATATATACTACATCAAAGATAATTATCAGCCAATGAAGAAATATACTTAGCAGGGTTGGGACCCGAAGGGGAAGTCCCGGGACATCTCCAATATCTTGTCCGGAGCTATTCCAACTCGGCTACCTTGCACAATATCAATTCTCTTCGGCTAAAGCGTAAGCAATGTTCTGGGTTGACTCGGATGCAGACTGCGGGGACACAATATGAACCCCAAATTTACTCACGAGATATAGTTTACAGTGGTAATATTAGAAATCATAATGTGTTTAGGCATTCAATATCTTGCTATTATTATTACTACACAAAGAAATTTAGTGTATTAAATCGTGCAGCCAAATGACAATAAATATTTAACACACGCATAGTAATATAAATTTAATAATTAATTATTTTAAGTTAGCTAAAAAACTCACAAATAATTGTTAAAACAGTGAGTAAAGCTGTAAAAACATATATAATGAAATACTGTAACAGTCATTAGATTTGTGAGTGGTGCGGGTGTGGGGGGGGGGGGGGTAAACGAATCAGGGGCTATTTAAAGTCCTCCTGTTTACTAAGAAAATTAGGACTGACGGCATTTAATTTTTATATTTTAACGTAATTGGTTTCCCTCTTGGTTTAGTTGTCATGCTTGAGTTCAATCGTATTTGGTGAATCCCAACTTACCAATGTCTGTGTCCATTTAGAAATCTAGACAAGAAGTAAAACACGTGTTTTTCCAACATATGTCCATTCATCTACATTCGCCACAATAAATTGTATAAAGTTCTATGCTTATAATAACGATGTCATTTTGGTTTAGGTGTGCAATTTCCTATCTTTTAAGTATCATGAAAATACTATTTATAATTTAAATGATTTGTAGTATGAATATATTGGTTTTTCTTTTCGTATTTTTGAGCACTTGATAATAAATTGTATTGAGGGCTGCCGAAAACGTTTGTAATAAATACACTCTTGGGAAAACGCACTAAAATTCTGTCCTTTGATTACTAAACTTTATATTTAATCGCTGAGTTACCTAACGAATAATTATTAGCAGCAACAAATCGTGTACAATCATATTAAGGAGTTCTGTTACTTTCTAACGCCTCAATATACATCTATATAATTTATTATGTTATTCGATTTTAGCGTTATTTCACATTATATTACTCTCACCCCCGTAGTACGGTCATTTGGCTATCGTGTTCAGAATTTGATTGTTAATAGATAATGTAGAATTTTCTACAATTGACAATTGTTGCAATCAGCTTACAATAATAAAAATAATTACCCTTTTTCTGTTGTTTTTAGCGCTTCTCTCTAATCGCTTATATCAATTCTTTACATGGCATGCGCTCTCTTCATATGAAATGGCTATTGTCATTCGTGAGTAATTCATATCTATTATTGTACCTCAGGTCGTAATAAATCTTCCTTAATTGGCAATTTGTCATTTGTCATTTGTTATCTGATAATACAACATGAGCCGAAATTATGAAATCCCTGCACACCATTTGAATTAATCAATCTTTCTTAATTGGGGCATGTACAAATTGATGCATATGTGATCCAAAATGAATAACATAGACAAAATCTATTTCCAAATTGGTCAGGATGAAATGGAATTGGAAAAATAATTCAGGTGAAAAATAACAATAAACAATAAAAGGCATTTGTAAAAATGTAAACAATTATGAATTTACTTTAATTTAACCGCAAAATGCCCCCCAACCTCTTAAATATTACATTGGAAATTATTTCAATTCCGATAATTACAATTATACCAATTCACCAGTGATAATTTGATTTTTTTTTTTTTTACGCGCTCATCTCGTAATTGGCTCCTTGTCGCGATACATCGGGCGATGTAATATTCTCTCGATTTATTTTGATAATTAAAGCAAATTGGCTGTATTTGTTTTATTTATTTTTTTTACAGGGCCATTTTCTAAATTGAACGATTTTCACTACCTAATTAATGTCAATAGGGGTTACCCATCTTTTTGTGCCCCTAATCAAATTAAAATTCTCTATATAAAACAAATGATATCAATAAATTATCTGTTAGCAAACTCATATTAATTATGCACACCCCGTAGTCTGGTAGCATGCCGACTCCTTTCGACCCGAGACCCGGGTTTTGCTTAATTTTTTTGCGTTGGATTCAGCGCATGAAGGAGGATATGTCTGGTCGGGATTAATTAAGCCTTTTGAGGATAAATGAGTGGGTACTTGAATACAGAACTATCAACTCCTGTTAAGAAAACCATGAAGTTTTGCTTCATAGATTAATACAAAATAATTGTTTTAGTTTAATACTTTGAAATAGTTTAGTTATTAATCAACTCTAATCCTTAAGATTACTTATTGGGATATTTGTATCAGTTTTATGTAGCCTAGTTTGCCAATCATTGATTTTGAATGACCTAATTGATGATTTTTTATAATCTGGTAAAAAACATTATCAGAACGTAAATGTCATCCTGCAAGAACCTATATTGAGGGACATCCAGCGGAAACCAAAATTCATCAAGAGTATACCAGTAATACAACGATCTGAAAATGGTTAATGTAAAATAACCGTTTAATAAATCGCATATAAAATAACGCCATCAACCTTTCTTTGGAGTATCCATTATTAATTGCCCAGTTAGTTATTGTTTGGATTTAATACTTAATTCGATTCTTATTAGCACTAGGTAATTTAAAATCAGTGCTTTTAGAATTTAAAATTATTAACATTTATTATTAGTGCTAAAAGGACCGATTATGACCAAGACCTATACCGATATATCACTTAAAAATTATACTTATTTATAAGTAAGTTTTTTTTGACTATTTTTGCCTATTGACTATTGAATAGTTTTAATGGGAGCTACTGACCTTCGGGGTGATTTATGAAGTATGAGGTTCCCAGGAGAAGGTCTTATCACTGGTTTCTCACGATGGAGCAGGAAGTGATAGGATGATTTTGAGTTAATGCAGGTAAGTCGGCTCAAGATCTGAGGGAGCCTACAACAAAAGCCCGAGTTTTCACAACGTTTAATCTTGGTTTGCACCGATCCGATCAAGGTCTCGTTGAATGTCTGGGTATTCTAGGCAAATCAAAGAGGAGGCAGTATAAATATATATGGCACTGGTTGGTGCAAAAGAAGTCGGAACAGTGAGGAATGTACTTTGGGAAATCATTAATGTAGGAACTTAAAAGAAGGTAAGTGCTAGGCTACACCCAAGGACAAAGTGATGGGAGCATTTTAATAAATAACACTTTACTAGATAATTTTCAAGCTGATAATATGAAAATTGATCCGATTGATGATAAAATTTGATGATATTAAACAAAAAAAAAAATAATCGCTTTGAATCAATTTATGATCTGTTTTTTTTTTAAACGTTAAAGACATTGACAAAAATAAATTTTGAAAAATAAAGTTTTTAGAGGTAAGAAATTATTATCAGTGGATATTTTTTCTATTAACATGTTATCAAAATATTTTAACAAATGAAATAAATATTTATTTTTCACAAATGTCGAATGTCTTTACTTTTCATTTTGTGATCTAAATATTAAAAAAAATATTCATCGTTATCCGTTAAAAAAATTCAATACCTAATATTAATTTTATTTTTGGAACGGCATTGTGCCTTACACAGATGGTAAAGCTTTGTTCAAACAGGAAAATAAAAAAAGAATGAACAACAAGAAAAACAGTAGGGTTAAACAATATTTTTTTAAATTTAAGTCCTATCTTAATACTGAGTATTTTCCTAGGTGGTAATGAGCTGGACATGGTATAGCGTTATTTTGGATTCACTTCAAGTGACCAGCTCTTTGATGCACTCATTCAGAGGCGAGGTTCTACTTCGCCCTAAATGTCTCGGATAATGACGAGCCACGGAGCATCGCGGACCATCCATAGGACTTTATTTTGGGAAGGAATTTTGAATTTGAATTGAATTTTGGGGTGGCGTAGAGTAATTGAAGCTTTAGTAGCTTTCGTCCCCGGTTGGTTGTAAGCCGGGCAAGCATGTCGGTAGTTGTCGAAGTAAAGATTTGTTTATAAGAACTGAACAGTCTTGTTTGAGTGGTGTTAGGAATAGTTGCTTTTGTCACACCTAGACAAATTGTAATTTGTAGATAAGCTGGGGTCTCCAGGTCAGTCGTCTGTCGAACCTCACTACGTATCGTCTTTCTGCAGGATTCCTTAGAATGCTGTTTCCTTCAATTTCGATTTGTGAAAAGTATATGAAAATAAATTTAGACATTGAAGTAATGTAACATAATCCTTCGTATGATTACTCCTGGCCACTTTATATATTAGCGCCTAGGAGGGTTTCTGTTGACAGAGATTGTTCCAGTGTTTTACTTAGTACTAAGTTAAGATTGGAAACGGTTAATTACCTGGATAGCATGGTAGCATCTGGAGGGGGTGGTAAAGCGAGAGGTGGCTCCGAAGGGCGGCTGTCTCTGCTCAGGATGCTGGAGATGGAGAAACTGGTGAAGGACCTCTGCTTGGGCTCCTCCTCCTCTTCGGACACGACGTCTATGTGCGGCGACTCGGACATGCTGTGATAAGTGTAGTGTGCGGCGTGCGGCCACGATCACGTCAGAACAACTGCGGCGAGCCAACTACATCTACTCCATGACACGATTGGTAAGCGACTGATGCCGCTTGTCAACAACAGTGGGGGATGTCAGGGGTGGGGGAACAGTCCCGCTGCCAGTAACCCCTGTTTTATCGTCCTTGATAAAACTCCAAGAGCGGGAGTTGTTCTCCTGGCCGAAGTAGGCGGGGCCAGCGGGAGTGGGGGTGTGCGCCTGGGGATTGGCCGATAGACTGGGAGGGGGCGTGGCCTAGGGGCGGTCGATAAGCCACTTGCCACAAGACTTTACACCTCTATCCCCCTTCCAAACCCTCACCTTTACTTAAGCTAATGCAATACATTGTAGCATTGTAACCTAACTGTTGGTCGGAGGGCTAATTGGCCCGCCCTAGCACTGCCGCCGCCTCTTATTTCCACTATCTGCGAAACAATTACCCTCAGCCATTATCAACTCAAACAACCTTCTTCATTATTAATTTTACTAATTAAATATTTTAGGCCAATTGAGATTTCTAAATTAGATAAACCTAAAAGAATTTAAACTAGTTGTGCCAAGGATCAGTTGCCTCACCACATTGTCTGATCAGAGCATTGTTTTTTTGTTATACCAATTATAAACTGAATTATATTTGTTAGAAATTACCGTCTCCATGAAAATCCCTTTTTTTTATGAAATAAAAAAAAGATTTGAATAGACAAATTATACCAGTTCATTCCAAGAGAAATTTCTATTGTTCCAGTAAAAACATTTTAATATCTGAAATTGGTTTTGCATTACAGTTCAATGGATTCTTAAACATGAGGTCTTTAAATCGTGGGATGGTAGTTGAAGAATCTTGAAATACCTTTTTCACGCTTAATTTTACATTCTTCTGTACACTGCATATCTACATTGATGACTTACCGACTATATATAATAACTTAGCAGCTACTTTACTTCGGGGCCTTATTCACACTATCACGTTACGAAAATTATATACATGTTTCACAAAACTGACGATAACAAGCTTCTGGTGTAAAAATCGAAAAATAAAAATTAACCATGGAAAATAAAACTATGTAACTTTCACGGCTCCCAGCGTAAAAAATACATAACCCTCACCATGCCCCTAGATAACCATTCCATCCCTAAAACTGGCATACCATTCCTTAGAAATAACATTTGATGGTATGGGATCTACACTTCAGAAAAACGTTCGAAATCTCTATCATATATTTAAAACTAGCGGAGAGACAATCTACAATCCTCAACCAGCATCAAACTACTACAATGCTGGACTTGGGCAAAATAATACTAACAAGCAATCTTTAACAGAAAGAGAAAAAAAAATCTGAGGAGGGCATACCGGAGTTCATTATTGGATGGAATACGCTTCGGTTTAAACCATGCTATTGCAGCGTCCAGGTGTGGATGGCTAAGGGAAACGGAACATGGGATAGGCCAGGAACGGAAATAGGTTGCTAAATGAGGTGAGCAAAAAAAATAAATACTTAAGGTTTTTTTAGCAACCTTATTCATTTCCGTTTATATGGAATGCCTTTGACGTGATGATTCATTACGGTCATTGTACGTATTTAACTATCCGTTATTAGTACGTATTCTGACCGATTTAGAGTTCCTCTTGACCGCAACTGGTTGTGGCCTTGCATTGCACAATTATGAAAATCGTTCGTTGTCAGTCTCTAAAACTAGGCCAAAGATTGGCAGGCCAGGAACATTTCTTGATTCATCAATTTGGGTTATAGAATATTATGAAACAGTGGTAACTTCTCGCTCCTCGACGCACTGTGTATAACAAATATTTATTTTGTTCAACTGTGAGCATAACTTCGCATTTCAAAGTAGTCGGATACCTATCAACACTTCAAGCTCAGTATGATGATCATTTCTGCCCATATTAGTGGACATCAGAGTTCTCCTTAGGAATGTACGGCTGCTATTCCATTCAACAATCATTCATTAAAAAAAGTACTAAACCTGCGTTGATGGACCATGATCATTCATCCACTAAAATAGGAGGACAAGGAAAGGAGTCTAATGATCCATTAGAAACACAATTACCATTTCCAATTATAGGCCGATTCAAAGCAGCACCAATCTGACACAAGCACTTATGACATTTCAAACTAACAAATTATTTTAATTAGGGAGGTGATAATGGTTTAATGCATCCTACTTTAGTCAGGCTAATGTTCTATAATTATGTTTCATCCAAATGAGCAGATATATAATTCTAAATTTATTGGTAAATTAATATAGTTTTATTGAGAGTCAAATGCAATGGGCAATCACAAAGTGTATTATCGAAATATATGGAACATTATCCTCTCCCTGCTTGATTGCGGCCAGTCAATTGTAATTAAGCACGCTGGATGGATGCCTCTAATTAATTTGGATAGCACTGTTAACTTTACAGCATTTGGATATATTTTTGTTTGGCGAGTGGATGTGAAGATTTGTTGACAATAAGATAGTCGGTTGAAGTTTGAAGTTCTTCGCATCATCATAAAAGGTCCTTGGTTCATAAGAAATGCCAAAAAAGCATGGTTTCACACAAGCAAGGTTGCTAACGTCATCGCTAGCACCCAAAAATACCCACAAAGCGATGCCATCGGACATTCGCTATTAATTAAAAAAAAAAAAATGTTGTGCAGTATCACACCAATAAGGATTTATAGATTATCTGACTAACTACTCCCTCTCACCAATCTGCAGATTCTGCAAGAAAGAGGGAGAAACGGCACGTCATATAATATGTGACTGTGATAACCTAGCTAGAAGGCGATACCTTCACTTTGGTAGTGATCGCATTGTAGACCCCAAACTATGTGAACTGATCGATCCATTCAGTATCCTCAGATTTGCAACTGTCACATATATAGGACAGGGACATGGACGGCGCACAATAGGTCTCACTGAGGCCGCGGTGCACAAATGCCGGAACAAATAAAAAAAAAAAAACAAAAAAAAAACTACTCCCTCTTGATTGATTTCCTTAAATGGTTTTTGGGAACTTGGATCCATCTCTGTTTAGTCTTATCTTTTTTTTAGGTACTTAACTTCGCGAGTTGTCTGCGAACATGGTAGTTGAATTAAATGCAGGATCCTATTTTTGAACAACCGTAATTTTCTGATACGGCGAAAGAGACCATATGTCAGGAGAATGATAAGGGTATCATTATTTGCCAAGCACAAAGCGAGTGGTACTACTTCAATTCAGGCAATGAGAAGTCGTCTTATGACCTATGGCTGTCTGTATGCCTGTGTATTCCACGGAAACATGTCCACCGGGGTATTCCATATGACCATAATATGTGGTGTTATACGTTTCTTCTGGACTTGAGCATCAATCGCTCAATTTAACTTTATTTTTTCTGGATTATATCGAAGATCACATTCTTTTTTGTCCAGAAGAGGAACAAGCTTCATTGTATAGGTGACTTCGCAATCTCAAAGAGATCAGCTCAGGTCTAAATGGTTGAAAATACTATATTATCATAAAGGCACAGGTCGACGAGTGAGAAAATATATGAGTGCTAAGTATAGTAAAATTGTGTTGAAGAGTTCAAGATTTTGGCCAATCGGAGAAAGTCTGCCAAACCCCACAATCCGACAAGTTGCGTATTCCAGTCGGAAGATCTGGAAGACCTATATTGGAAATGGAAGGATGCTTTAAATAATATTTTGTAAATGTCCAAATTGCAGAATTTGGTGTGTATGAATAGTTTGGATGTGAGATAATGCTAGATGATCAGAATAGTTTATTCATCTCTGTTGAAAGTATTTCATAACACCTCAAAGTATGGTCATTACATTTTGTTTAATCTCCCACGTTAATTGATGATAATAACATTCCCCCAAAAGGGAATGCAAAAAAGAATTTCACAGACACTGAATAAATTATTTTTCAGCTCCAACAGTTTCGTATTAATGTATTCCGCTATTTGTATTTGTAATTATTGCGTGAGCTGTTTATGCCTGCTTAACTCCTAAAAAATAAGGTTTTGGTTGGCACATTAGGGAGTTTAAAAGAAGCTTTCATTCCGACCAGAAATATAGTTTCAAACTCATCGTTGATAAATCTAACATCCATAAGTCAGAATTCTAGCCTGTTGACGAGTAACCACCAACAATAGGGCAGACAAGTGAAACCCAAGAAGCCTCGAAGCCGTGCGCTAGAAGATTCCGGTGGAAACGGTCCATTTAACACACCATTCGCCCTGACTCGAGACTGGAGCCTCCAGCCGAAACATTAGCCCCTACTGTCTAAACAACAATATGCTCATCTCTCCCCCACTGGGTGGTCCGCGCGGGGTAATTTCTCCCTTTATTGTTCTCCCCTAGTTCAGGAGGTAATATCTACTTGCGGGGGAGGGATCCGCCAACAGTTTCTCAGGGTCGATTCTCGGGCCGGCATCAAGGTATCGTTAATAGACCGGTAAATCCAGCTGGATTCTCTTAAGGCTCTCTAAAGCGAACGTATAACGAGATGGGTAGATAAAGAAAAGGGAAAAACACACATTGAAAACTTATTATTAAAATAAGCGTGAGACTCCGCTTCCTCTTGCGCATGCGAGAGTGGTGACCGTGTGGATTTGGGAGGTCTCTGGGCTGTTTGTAAATACAGTATGAATGAGCGAGTGAATGAAAATTGTAAATATGGTATGAATGAGAACATTTATTACAGTTACATATTGCCTAAAAAAAATAAAAATAAGTGTGACAGCTCAGATTCAGTATCCGTTACTATACAGCTTACTTAAGTTCCGTGGACTTACTTTATTAATGTAGAATACGTTTTATAAGTTATTGGGCTTATTATTAGGTTAAGTTACTAGTTGTTATAAGTTATTGGGAGGAATACCGCCATGAAATAACGTCACAAGGCTATCATTTATAATTTATATCGTGGATACACAAACGATGATCGTAACCGGACCTTAGCGGGTTTCAATTGTTGCTGGGCTTTCGGTACATACAATTCGATCATTACAATTGATACGCCTTCAGATCTGAATAATTTTAAAAGCTGCCACAAAATCAATAAATGTGACAGGACAAAAATTAAAAGGAGACATTGTCCAAATCGAATTTGAACTAAGGACACCCGTCTAATTCGGTCAGTAAAACCCCCCTGAACAAGAAGGGGATACCAGCAATGTTTAGTAATACAGAATAAAAATTGAAATTAAAAATATTATTTTATTTTCTGTACAATGTTACATAATTACGCAGCATAGAAAAAATATTAAAATCCTAACAAAAACTAGTACTTATTTTACTAGTTATTACTAAGTACCATACTTTTATCTCGACAAATGGCTGACCTGGAACCCACATACGAGGCTAAAAGACAAGAACTAAAACGACGCTTTGGACAACTGTACAGACTACTTCAAAGGACATCTCATCTATCAATAGAAAACAAATTACTAATTTACAAAGTTATGCTTAAGGCAATCTCGACATACGGAATAGAGCTATGGGGGACAGCAAAAAAGTCGAACATTAAGCGTATCCAATCCTTTCAATCAAAAGTAAAGGCCCCTTATTACGTCAGGAACAAAACCCTTCATAGCAATCTTGATGTACTTTACGTTCTCGAACTCACCCCTTCCAAGTTCATGAAATTCCATAGTAAGCCATACAACCACCCTAATCCCGTAGCAAAGTCATTGCACTGGACCAGCGTGGGGGACTTCCCAAGACTCCACTTCCTCTTTCGCATGCGAGGGAGGTGACAACCATGTGGATTTGGGAGGTCTCTGGGCTGTTTGTAATTACTGTATGAATGAGGGAGTTAATGAAAATTGTAAATATGGTATGAATGAAAATATTTATCACAATGACTTATTGCCCAATGAGGCAGATTGTGATTTTATCATAGTAAAGTTGTTTTGTTTTTAGTAATTATTACCAACTAGTACAGGTATTTTGACTCTCCAGTCGTGTGATATTTCAATCATCTTTACAGTTATAACTCATTTATAATTAAAGGTACACATCAGACAGACAGAAGCTACCTTGGAGTGGGTCAGCGGAAGCTAGGAGGCTAATTTAGCCACTGACGCCGAGCAGACAGGCTAATGGCTCATGCCGACCTAACTCGTCGGTTGTCGCCGATCGTTATATAAAATTGTCGATCCTCACAGAGCTACCATTAGTGCGGTCAGGGGCCCTATTTACCTGTCACTGAACCTCTAACAGTTTAATTAACCAACAACAGCTGCCACGTCATAATTCCAGCCTCTCGCCCGCTAGCTTCCGATGCGTGTCATCTTCGGGTCATGTAAATTGAATGTTTAATGGAAACCTCAAAAACCTACTCAACTGACTGGCAGCTGTTATTATTGTTGTAATATCACTTAGAGTTTGGTCTTATTACCTACAGGCTTATGGTATCGGTTGACGATGAAATTTTTAACGGAGGAAGTCCGAAACCTTGATGATGCTTTCATTTCCTTACAGCTGTGAAATAATTATTTTTCTATTTAATAATTACTAGATTAATTGTAAAATTTCTACTGGTCTTATTATTTTTACTATTTATAAAAAAGTATATGTTTGGTTTAGAGTGTTTAGAACCAGGGGTGATATGTGATATATATAGATTGAAGCCTACCTCATTTTTTACCATTTCTTTTTCTACTTTATTTGATCAATTTACCTTAACTAATTTGGCAGGTCCGTCATGAGATCTTTAATTCAAATTGTTTTATGTCTTTGACATAGGAATTTATCCCGATTGAATCGCCCGAGCTCAAGGCTAATGTTGTAGTTATTAATAAATTGAGAAACTAGGAATTGTGAAATATATTCAAATAAGATGGTTATAACAAATAATTATAATTATATAGAGTGCTGACAAAAAGTATAAAAAAATATTCAATTCCTTTTAAATTAGGATATTTACTACTAATTACAAAAAACATGAAATCTGAGCTCAATTTCTTTTGATGGATCCATAATAAAAACAATATTAATATCACCCAATCGATGATCTTCCTTTTATCCAATCAACGTTACTTCTGCTGTTGGTTCTTCTCCTCTCTTCCTGTTGGTGACCGCCAATTCGGGAGCTTGCTCTCATTCGACAACTTGATGCACTTATCAGATCTATGATTTTTCCACTTAATACTTAATTTTGGTTCTCAGACGCAGCAAATGTCTGGATGACTAGGGGTCATCTTTTGTACAAGGCTCCGAGTCAGAACAATCTTTAATCAATCTTTAACTTAAGCACTACTGCAATTGTTTTTGTACCACCTCTGGTTTGGTTTCAGTTAATTACTACGAAAGGGGATACACTAAGGAAGTACTTCCCCTCGGCCAAAGGCAAGCTGAGGACAACGTGGGTCTCCCCTGACTACTGGAGTTCCCAGGTGCTATCGGGGTATAGCTGTTTTCGCTCAAGCTTTACGAGCACAAAAGAGGTCCGGACCCCAATTGCTGGGATAGACATACCTCAGAGCATATCGTGCTCACCTGTGAAGCCTTGGAACAAACAAGAGCACGGATTGTTCACTCAATTGGCCAATTGGCTTGGATGAGTCAGACTTGCCGTTGATGGTAGACAACGAGTTGATTTTCAAGAGCTGCAGGGACCAGCGAACTTCGCCATCTCCAGGGGAGTGATGCAGGTTGAGCAGCCGTAATATCGGGAGTGCTCGTCAAGAAGATACCATTGGACCAAGACTGATTGGAGTCCCTTTGTAAATAAGTTAGCCTTAAGAGAGAGAAAAAAAAGTCTTAAAAGAACAAAAGGAGCGCTGACCAGTACAATTGTAACAGCCAATTGCACTGGACAGGCAACGAAACACCCTATGGTCCGTCAACCCATGAGAGAACCCCGTCTGGGATATTGATCCCGTGGTAGGGTTGAACATTGTTTTTGATTTGGTTTCAGTTAGCCTCTCCAAGAATAGAATTTCATGGCATAGGCTGTTTTGCTGCTGATCATCAACAGACACACATACAGATTAAGGAATAAATGAACAGTACTTTTCGAACTCAAAACCGTTTGTGAGTGTTACCTCCAACCTATACATTACAAAACTTTGCTATGATTAGCTCATGAGCTTAGTTAATTGACTAGGCAAAGGGTTCTCAAGGATGGCTCAGTTGAAACATTGCCTGACTGGTGATCATTGATAATATTGGCCTTAGATTTCATGTCATTCTTCTGGATGTCAGTAGAAATTTATTATTTCCAACCGGAAATCACAGGCATTTTGAAATGACTGAAGCACCTGAGTTTTCTGTGTGTCATGAATATTCAGTTCTCTTGGACTCTATCAAGTCTTGATTTTTTTTCATAGCTTCTTCGGAAAAAAAAAAACGTGGTTCCTCGGCATAGCTATCCTATTGCATAAGCTTGGTTAAAAATGAGAGTATCGTGATCGAAACTGTCTAATGCTTTAAAATAGCTAAAGAGCATGGAGGTTGGGAGAGAGCAATTTTGGTGGCGTAGATTGAAGAGGGATTAGGATGTGATACTAAAAATAGTTTATATTCAAAATTAAAAAACGTTTTTCATCCATTCACCACAAATACTTTGTTAAATGAAATCAATTCACCTTTAACGAAATGATCTTTCAATATGTACTAGTGCCCATAAACCACTCAAATAAACTGTACGACTACATGCTGAACTCATAAGATAAATACTAAAATAAGAAGAAAAGTTAGAAGTACTCGTTTCTTGTGCTAATTTTCATAACAACAGCGTATCCCAAACAAGACTGAGCGTTCCATTGGAAAAAAGTCGAAATAAATTCAGCAAATCTGGCATCCCATTAATCATTTTTGGAAATAGTTATATTTCCAAAAAGATTTATTTTGTCAATGTTCATCCCCTAGTTTTCTACTCCACCTTCAAACAGGTACTCCTAGTAAAAGGATCCGCTCACCCCAAATAAATTCCCTTTATTTTTCTCTTATCTATAATCATAAAAATTTAAGAGCTAAGGGGGAAAAAAAAACAAAAACAAAAAAAAACCCTAGTTTGTTAGGTAACTATCACAATTAAATGTTCGTCCCGGTTTTGAGTAGTAGTTAGGTTACCAAAATAATTTACAGCCTATATTTTGGTCACCTTCGCCATAAACTTGCTGAACTGTAATATGTTGCCATATTTTGTAATGACTCATTAATCTACATTATATGACCACCGCAAAAGGCAGGTGGTTCTGCTTGGAACGTGATAGGATTTATTTAATTTTAGCGGCTGGGAATTAAAGAGACCAATCCTCTCCCGAAGCAGGTGAATCCTGGCCACCTGCCCGATCACTATCTCTGGTGCTACTAGCTAGCCTCCGTCTTTTGGCCTTTCAACTACTAAAAATGGCCAATAGCGTTAACTAGTTACTAATGAAGGTTAAAGTAATATATTCAATAAGTAATATACGAATAGAGTGTACTTATTATTCAACGGTGGCTACTTGTCTTAAACATAAATGGGTCACAGGACTTTTTTTTATAATACACGTAATGTATTTATCATCCTGGGAAGAAAAAAACATTTATTTTACATTAAGTGAGATATTTGACATTTTTTTTTTTTCAAAGCTCTCAAAATTTGAAAAGAACAATGGGGGGGGGATAAAATAACATGGAATTTATTAATTCTCCCGATTCTGACTGACGGTTATGAAACGCCAGATCTGAATTGATTGAGAAAAATACCCTCCTAGGATTTTGAGTCATTATGGACTATAAGTTAACTACATTTATTTTAAAACATGTTATTCTTCATTGTTTTATTATTTAACACCAATTAAGTATTTCTGGGAAGGGTTTTATAAATTATAGTTTTGGCAATGTTTTCAATATTCTCAACAAATGGTAAAACTATAGATACTCATTTTGACTTATATGACCATTTTTAGTGTTTAAGGACCGTTAATTAAATATCTCTCTTCCAGATATTTGACTGTATAAGAATGTGTACAGAAATAATATTGAATCCATAGAAGCTAAAATAAAAAATGTATGTAAACAAGCAAAGCATGATTATTATTCAATCGTTAAAAGTATAACCTAAATAAATATGAGTAATGCAAGAAAACAAAACAAGAATAGATATAAATAAACGGACGTTTGCACGGTCCTTGACCACTAAAAATGGTCATATAAGTCAAAATTATTATCTTTATTTTTACCGTTTGTTGAGAATACTGAAAACTTTGCCAAAATTATTATTTATGAAACCCATCCCAGAAATACTTAAATGGTGTTATAATAATAAAACAATGAAGAATAACATGTTTTAAAATAAGTTAAACTTATAGTCCATAATGACACAAAAGCCTAAGAGGGTAGTATTTTTCTCAATCAATTCAGATCTGATGTTTCGGGTTTTCGTTAAAAATTGATTGCTTCTTCAAGAGATTTTTTCATATTTCATTACGCTACTACTGAGCAAAAAGGTCAAGGAGGTAAAAAAAAAAATGTAATACTAAAATTAAGTGCTTTATTTGAAATATTGGTGAAGGTCATTGACCTCTTGCCCTTTTTTGGTCTAAACTAGATTACTCTTTCCCTTTAATCAATTACTACTTCAATTCGTACTTTTTATACAAATTGCTTTTTTTTTTTTAACCTCCGCTTCTAATACAACCGTTTACAACCAATCATCACTAATTAATTCTATATATTCTAGCCTTATACGTGATCAGCATTAATCGTTCTATTTCAATTATGATCATAATCTCTTCTCACTCAGAAACAATTAAAGAAAACGCTTATGAATATGGTAAATGGAAAAGGCCTTGGATTTGAACGGTTCAAGCAGAAGTCAGTTGTATCACCCCACACCAGTAGGCAATTCTTTTTAGGCGTTAGCACCATCTAATGACCGGCCTAGCTGCTCAAACGAAAACAGTCAAAACCTTCCCCTGTTATACTGATTGATGTGACAAACGTTAAAGAGTTAGTGCTAAATACATCCATTGAGCCAAACCCGTATGACCTGAAACCACTTTTATGAGGATTTCCCGTACATCACATCTGTCTACTTGCAGAATAGTTCATAATTCAACTTGTTATGATACTACTAGCGCAGACACATAATAGTTGCTATGTAATGTTTATAAAGCAAGTGAATAAATAGACATGTCACGGGACTCTTCATTAACTAAAAGCAATACTATAAAAAACAAAGGATAGTTGCAGATAGTGCATGCATCACCAATTAATAAACTGGATATCCCTTAGCACCTGGAGTCGCCTCGAGATAGTTATCGAGGCCTGGTGTGCCAACAAGAATAATTGGTCCATTAGTTGTACCTCGAGCGAGCCGTCTCAAGTCTGATTTATCGGCTTGTTTCACTGTAGCGCTTTCTCCAATAGTTTTACTAATCACCAGAGGCCTTGATCGACGTTTCTCAGAATATATTTTTTGCGACAAAAATATTCAAAACGTATAAAAAAATGCAGGCCTACATAAGTATATTTATTAATCGATGCTGACCCACCTTGCTCCGTGTTT
The DNA here is from genome assembly GCA_930367205.1 of Acanthosoma haemorrhoidale. Lineage (NCBI taxonomy): Eukaryota > Metazoa > Arthropoda > Insecta > Hemiptera > Acanthosomatidae > Acanthosoma > Acanthosoma haemorrhoidale. The sequence goes on from OV884014.1 coordinate 26,060,430, forward strand.
TATCTATCAATTTCTAACTTTGACTACGACAGTGTAATGTTTGTGGTGCTACCACAAATCATAAGAGCTTCTGTCTCGGCGATCATGAGAGATTCTTGGATCAAGCCTTGCAGGTGAAGGTAGTGACTGTAACCCAAACTAATGTGTTAGGTAAAGATTGACGACAACTGGCAAGTGGGCTGTATAAATTAAGACTCGACCGGGTTATGCAGATTATCAGTCAGCTAAGCTTGAAAATAAAATTAATTAAAAGTAATGGACGCTATACAAAGATTATATTTACAAAGCAAACTGGGGAAAGACATTAAACATACTGAAATGTGTTGACAGACAAAAAAATGGTACAAAAATTAAAATTCAATTATTAGCCGGGGTTATTGGTGCCATGTGCTGTTGCTGTCCAGACCATATCTTCATAGGTTGTGTTCTTCTGGTCTTCCATCGTCATATGCTATTCCTGAAATAATTTCTCTACTCACTCATTATTGATGGAAGGTACAAAAAAAAAACAAAAAAAAATACAGGAGGGCATAATGTAGCTGCCTGCTATGACAATGCTCAAGGCGAGTGTTATTCGACTCCCAGCTGTGCTCTGCCCTTTGCTACTAGTTTAATTCCGTCCGGCAAATGGTTCGTATAATTCCTTCCCAGTGTATGTATACTTTTATGTATGCAGTATTACCTTGAGTTACTCCTGGCAGTATGGTCTACTTGCTCATAATAAACGACCGTTTACGTTTGGAGTTTCGCTTCTGTTTCACTTTGAATCTTAGGTACTCATTCACTTATTACTTGCGGAAAATGGCGTAAAAGAATGATAGAGAGAATAGAAATCAACAATGAAATAAAGTAGTACTAAGTCTGGAAGACTGAAGAAAATATCGTTACAACTGGGCTAGAAAAAGTTTTACTGTTCTCAATGACACATATACACAATGTGAGGCTTACTTCCCAACTTGTTCTCTCAAGTTCATGCTTAAGTCAACCTCGACTCCAGTCAGTGTTTAGCGGTCTGCAGCAGTAGGACAATGAACTGACGAGGGATGGGGGGGGGGGGGGCTATTTCTCTCTCTCAATCGCAGAAACTCAACACTCTCATTCTCTTGTTACTCGGAGTTTGGGTGATTGTTGGCGTCTGGTCGTTATTTCTTTGGGCCTTTCCTTTACCTTGCCTTATAAACGAAACCCCATCGTGGAACCTAACCTAGTCGATCCTTAATTCAAATTCTTCGTTCGGGTAGATCCCATCCGTCAGACCTCTAACTTCATAACCGCAGGTCATCCTCCTTTGACCGATATTGTAGCGTTCTCGTGTACAATTCAATTCAAAAGATAAACGAAGTCGTATTTGACGTAGCCACCATTGATTGATCTAATAATAATGAATGTTTATTAATGTACCTTTCATGCCTCGAGGGAATACCTGGTTTTGAAATAATACGAATAAGCAATACATTCGATTTATAATGGAATGATTATGAATCATATTTGTGAAATATGATCAATAAGTATTGTATTGGCGTTATATAATACTATACTGCAATTTAATAATCAATCTAAATAGCTCAAATATCTTATTTACGTACATTTCGTACTGATAATGGCTGCTTCGTTCGAGCTGGATGTCTGCTGGAAGAGATAGTTGATGTTTTTCTAGGTAATGTTGTCTCTGTCAAAGCCATGGTTGCGAGAGACTATCGCGGATACCATGAGGAAGTCAGATAACGTTGGGTAGAACATGCAGGCAGACAATATCATAATACACCAAAGTTAACCCCACCCCTGTTTGGGGACTTTCTTTCGTCTAATTGTTTATAACTATCACGTTATTTAGACTGCTCATTTTCCATCAATAAAATTACTTAGTCTGTTAATGGTGTGCCGAACTGTCTTTGGTTTGTTAGATATGTAGCTAGTCGGTATATAGCTGGTTTGGTTTTAACTGGTATGTATAACTCAATAGTAACAATATAGCAGTTACCGAAATATCATCACTTGTTACTTTTTAAACGAACCGAATTGGAAACGTATTACACCCGAAGGCTCCAGTTGAAGCAGCATCGAATAATGGAACGAAACATTTGCCATATTGAAGTGACCCTCGAATAACAAACGACACAATGAGCGTTTGTCCACTAATGAATGGGACTCCGGGCCTAGAGTGAGAGGGATTGTACAAAAGTTTGGTGGGTGGCGATGGAGTAGGCGTGGTTTCACACGGAGAGGGTATAATGTAGCTGCCTGCTATGACAATGCTCAAGGCGAGTGTTAATTCGAGTGTTATTCGACTCCCAGCTGTGCTGTGCCCTTTGCTACTAGTTTAATTCCGTCCGGCAAATGGTTCGTATAATTCCTTACCAGTGTATGTATACTTTTATGTATGCAGTCTTACCTTGAGTTAATCATGGCAGTATGGTCTACTTGTTCATAATTAAACGGTCGTTTGGAGTTTCGCTTCTTTTTCACTTTGAAGCTTAGGTACTCATTCACTTATTACTTGCTGAAAAGAATGATATAGAGAATAGAAATCAACAATGAAATAAAGCAGTACTAAGTCTTGAATCGTTACAACTGGGATAGAAAAAGGTTTACTGTTCCAATGACCCTTATATTTACAATTTTCTACAGTCTATTCCCGTTACACAAGTCCTTTAAACCCCTTCCAAAAGAACTGAAGCATTCGACCGTACCTTTTTTCTTCCGAAGAGAGAAATCTCTCATGCTACGTCCTTGCGTACTTTTAAAACCCTCCTCCTTAGCTTTAAATTATCTTATTTTATTTTTATAAGATTACTACCATTTAACCAACTGTTCGGTCGATAAACCCATGGATGGAAGTGCAGCGGGGGATGACACCTGGGGTAGCTTTTTTATTTAGAATCATCCTATGAAAGGATTAACAGTTTGAAACACTTACATAAACCATACACGTTTTGTTTTTTTTGTAAACTGGTGATTGATTGATTTGAAAATAGTAGTAAATAGTGACTCCGAGAACTCACCGCTGCACGCTCTTTTAAATAATTTCATCTACATATTCCGTGACTTTCATTATATGTGTATTTTAGTCGTGCGAGCTTAATCAGCAGTCAAAAAAGCACTCTTATACTGAATACAATTCTATTGAAACAAACCTGTCAGGACAAAAGGTAAAATGTGGCAGATTTGGAATCTTTTACCGACCTCTGGTCGTTAGTGGCTACATGTAGGAAGGTTTGAAGAGATAGAAGGGCGATGCGGGAGCAAAAAAAAAAAAGAGAAAAAGAAAAAAAACACCAACCTCTGTGAAAGAGTGGAAAAAAAAAGCCCCATCGTATTAAAAACAAAGCTTTTATGAAAAATAAGCCGTTTGTTTTGAGGCGGCCCCATTAGCCGTAGATATAAACAATAAGGCCGTATTAAACACGGTCGTTACCGTGCAGGAACCTACCTTGTAACATAAACCCTAAGGGCATACCTCCTGTCCGAGGGCGGCCCTCGAAAAAATGTACAAGATCATTGTTCGGAGAGAACGTGTGTTTTTAATTACGCGGTCAGATATCTCTTTTCAACGGGAAAGGGTTCAGCCCAGTAGAGATAATGGCGGTTTTACTTACACTGCCCATTAAAGCTTCGGCTCTTTGTTTTTCAACTGTTAATAGACTCGGCTGGGTGTACCTTTTAAAGGGGCTGCTTCGATTAGATTTCATATAATGGTTCCAGAAAAGTCATTTAGCATGTTATATGGTTCCTGTTAATCTTGACCGTTCTGAAACAATCGATGACACGTGTTGCTCTCTCCCTGCGGAGTTAATAGACGATTCTTTTATTTTAACCCATTAAAATATGTTGATCAGTAGGCCTGAGTTAAAGACGCGAGTACGAAGCTAAAAAGACAAGAACTAAACAGACGCTTTGGACAACTGTACAGGCTACTTTGAAGGACATCCCATCTCTCAATAGAAAATAAATTACTGATTTACAAAGGTATACTTAAGCCAATCTGACATAGAGCTATGGGGGACAGCAAAAAAGTCGAACATCAAGCGCATCCAATCCTTTCAATCAAAAGTTCAATAGTAAATGCTCCTTATTACGTCAGCAACAAAACCCTTCATAATGATCTGAATATACCCTATATTCTTGAACTCATCCCTTCCAAGTTCATAAAATTCCATAGTCACCTATCCAACCACCCTAATTCCCTAGCACAGTCATTGCACTGCACCACTCACCCCTATAATCCTCCTCGGAGACTGAAACGGCAGTGGCCTCGTGACCTGCTACAATTAAGTGTTAGTGGGAGTCCTGGCAATGGCCAGTTTCTCTATTCATGTCCTGAGCGTCGGTGGCTCTCGCGCTCTTGGTCAGCCTCCGCTGGCTCTTATCCAGTGACGCGGCTGACGTAGGAGCGTGTGGGACTTCCCAAGACTCCGCTTCCTCCTTCGCACGTGAGGGAGGTGACAACCATGTGTACTTGGGGGGCCTTTGGGCTGTTTGTAAATATTGTATGAATGAGCGAGTGAATGATGAATTGTAAATATGGTATGAATGATAACATTTATCTCAATTACTTATTGCCTAATAAGGCAGATTGTAATTTTATCTTAATAAATTGTTGAATCTAAAAAAAACTATGACTGCATAGTTTAAGTGCACTCATGTACTAAAGCATATTTACGAAAATTACCGAATGCCCAAAAAGAGATTATAAAATGATCTTACAAATTTACGTTTACTATCTCATTCATGCCGTATGTACAATATTCATTCACAAAACATAGCCCAGAGACCCTTAAATTTACCCACATAATGATCACCTTCGGGCTATAGAGATGGGGATAAGATCGGGGGGATCCCACTATTCCTGCATCGCACTGCTAGATAATTAGGCGTGGAAGCTTAACGAAGTTGAGAGAGAGGAAAACTGTCCAGTCCCAGAAATCCCTGTGAATAAATATATACAAAAGATCAAGGAGTCAGTTCAATCTCCGAGGAGAATTATTAAATAATAAATCTTAATCACCTTCTATAGAGTAGAAATATTAATATATTAATTGAATAAATAAACTACGCATAAAATATACAGATGCAACGGTTATGAAATACACAGTGGTCAACAAAAATACCGACGAATACTGTTTTATTCCAACATTTTTGATTTAATTTAATGTCGATAGTATTTTTTTTTAAAGCTAGCCAATTAATGGAGTTAAATTAAAAAAACAAAAAGAAATGGGAAAGGTGCATTAACAGTCGAGCTCCCCTTTTGCACCATTGGATAAATATACTGCTGCCTGATAATTTTTCAGTCAAAATTTACTCACCAAATTAAGAAAATGGAGATTAAAGGATAACCCTGTTACTTAATTACTTGTTGCTAATTAGTTCTTGTGAAACTTATCTTCGGCTGAGTCCTTTTAGAGACGATCCTGAAAAGTGCCAATGAAAGGAACTGTTTTCTTCACTTGTTTAGATACATTTTCACAGTTTTAAATAATTTTTCTTGATCTCTTTTTGAAAAATAAAATCCTCGGTTGAATTTGATGGTACAACTTTTGCATAAATCTCTGCTTCGTCTATAAAGGGAATATTTTTTAACATTGTTTTGCAGCCTGTTTAGTTTTATTCGAGAATTGTTTGATTTGAGAACTCTTAAGGTGAGTAAGGTCGAATCTGGGTCTTATATAAAAAAAGTAGGGGGCATGTAGCCTTCAGTGGCGTGTGTGTGCTTATCAATGGAGAGACGGGTGGGAGCTTCAGAAAGTTTTTTTTTTTGGTATAGTTACAATTTAATTTTGTTCCAAAAATAACTTATAGGAGTGATCTTCGGCATCCAAACAAGACTGTTGTGTTGATCTTGGTGGTCCCAATGTAATGTGAATGAGCGAGTCTCGCTGCTGTGAGAATACTTCTGAAACTGTTTTGTTGATTTGAGAGGGTTCACGATTGTTTTGGGTAAACCCCAAAGATATTCGATAGCTTCATATTTGTTGTTCAACCGGATCGGGGGGCTATTGGCTATTATTAAATTTGCAAATTCTTGGTGTCTGTGTAGACTGAACAATTTGTCTTCTTTCTCTTTTATTATTCACCTCAGTGTATCTGACATCTTTTTATAGGTAATTCAAAATTATATCAGCTGGCGTTTGAAGTTTTGAAGATATCTTACTGGTTCCAAAACTTACACTGCTTCCAAAAACTATAACCATCCCGCTTGTGATAAATGATCTCAGTCGTACAATATTGCGATTTATGTGTTGTTCATACTGTCTTTATACACATACTGTGGAAGGAGGGGTCAATAAAATTAATTCGCCAAACTTCTATCCCGTGCAAATTACCGGCTGTGAAATTCAGCAAAAAAGCTAGACAATGTGTGCCTGCATTTTCCCAGAAAAACAAGAAAAAAAAAAAGGAAAGTAAAAAAACTATTGGTTAGCTAGAGAGAGAGAAAAAAACCCAACAAGATTGTGTACGCACAAAAAACATCGAGGCAATATTATACAAAAAAAAACTAAAATAATCAAATGGCAATACTTGTGTAATGAAAAATTAAGAAAGTACACTTTTTTTAAAAATCGAATATATAAACTAAAAATAATGTTAGTAACAGTGTTAGTAATCGAAATATAAAATGAAAGAAAAATAGGTAATAAAAAATATAAATTTCTCTTATAATAAAATAAAAATGAATTAAATACTATACTAAATTTAAGAGTGTCAATCACCGAAAGTCATTAGCCTTCTATTCTTGACAGTAGAAGGATGGTGTGAGTTGAATCCAGAGATAGTTGGTGTGTGTGATAACGAAAATAACCTCTTACCGGCAATCCCAAAGTAGAGAAGAAAACATTCTTCTCAATCTTCTCTAACCAACAATTGGTAACGTGGGTGGGGTGGTGGATATCTGGTGTGAAGTCAGCTATGAAGAAGTAATGTGGGGTCATCAAACAACAAAAATCAAATCAAAACGAATTCGATGCTGATCGCTTCAGAGTTTACCTTCTCACTTGCTTAGACGTAAACGGCATCAACTCCCAATATTAAATACATCTCAATACAACAAAATATTACAATCTTGGTTTTTCTTTTAACAAATAAAATAAAATTAATTGTTATAATTACGTGAGTGAGAAAAGAGAAAGAAACAAATAGTAATAATTAAAAAAAATACCTTTTTCGATAAAAAAAATAAATAAATAAAAAAATAATTATTGGTTCCCGACACATACAATATAGATATATTTATAAAGCATAGGAATCCCCCCTGCACCCAGCAAAGGATTGCCGCCTGAAGTTAGCGAAATAGCTTACAAGAAAATTTTAAATAATACAGAGCCTTGAGTAAGAGGGGGAGAGAGTAACATTATCAAAAGAAACATTTTTTTTTTTATCAGATTCCAATAAATCAACTATTGGATAAGTACATGATAAATCAATAAACTCTAGTTACAGAATAAATAAAGGCTGTGAAAAATCATTTTCTATGAATTTATTATCATGAATTCATGAAAGTCACCAGAAAAATTTCGATGAAGTGAAAAAATGAGATTCTAAAAAAATAAAAAGAACTTTCCCTTTTTAAAATTGTTTATGAATAAGTCAAAGCCTTTGTTCCATTTATAAATAAATAAATGGGAATAAACGGCATGGAAAAGAAATATATTTCTTCGTATTAAACTCGTCGAAAACGTCTTGAAAAAGGGGCTTTTAATACAAATGTTTATCCCTTTCTGAGTATTTAAATGATTAATTTCCCCAAAGGGAAGGAGATGGACGGAGTTTTGATTTTAAAAGATATTCCTCAAGGGTATCCTTGGACCTTTGAAACTGGTGAAGAGACCGTGTACAAGTTAAAGGAGTTTAAACTTCATCTTAGGCTGGTTAGTGAAGCCAGACCGAATCTCTTTAGGGGCTGCTGAGATAATTCCGAGGGATGAGGGTGCGCCGAAGATAGTAGCTTTAAAGGGGACATTTTAATTAAAAGACAGTTTAGGGCAAGTTTGGTGACTTTAATCTTGGAGCATCAGAGGAGCTGCAGCATCAAACATCGCCGGAAGATTAATTCTCTAAAGTGGCCGCTTCCTCAAGGATTGGATGTAGTAAAACTACATCATCTCTTGTAGCAAGTTAGTCTTTAAAATCTCTTCTGAAATAACGCATCTTGCAAATTATTCACTTATCAACACTTCACAGTGAATAATGATTGGTAGCAAATCAAGGAAGAAATAGTTAAAACATCGTTTATTACTCATGCTTTGAAATATTGGAGTAAAGCATTATTCCAGTGTTCCACATTCATGTAGTTTTATTTACACTCAATTAAATGATTTTCTCTCCATTTTTATTTTGTAGAATTTCCCTCCCAATAAGATTTCCTTGTCCTAAATGTTTTTAGTTTCTTCTTTCATTTCTACTGCTTGTGTTTCTCCATCTCAATCCAAAAGTGTGTATGATTTATCCTCTGTTTGGGCCCTCAATGATTTAGGATTTCGCTTTATATTGCTTTTTGTTACTAGTATGATAACCATATCATGGAAGTCTCTTTGCAGTAGCCGAACCATAATATGATAATCGATAATGTTGCGTTCACTCTAAATTCTTACTGTGGCACAAGAAGCATTGTAATGACTGATTTACTAAAAATTTTAAATTAAATTCGACTAAGGTCATATTACATTTTAGTAATTATTTATTCATGCTTTATTAAGTTGGCGGTGCTTTTAATGTTGTTGGGCAATAAAATAAACGGTGGTTTAAAATTATCAGAACGGAATGACATGTCAATCAGGTGAATGACTGGTCGATACAGGATTTAGAAAAAAAATATAAAAACGACTAGTCCTCTCGAAGCACTATGCATTAAGCATTAAGCCTCTTATCTTTATTGGAAAACTTTAGGTTTGATTTCACAAATTAATTAATTAATACACTTCTATTTTAAACAAATAACGTGTTTTGAGGAGTTAAAGAAAGGAATTGTACAATTTTACATTCACAATTTAATCCCTATGAATTAATTAGTTTACAACTACAAAACTTTCCTTTGGTTCTTTTAAGATGAAATAAAATAGAAAATACCTTCTAAATTATCTGCTTCGAATATATCTAAGCATCTAGTACTGCATTCGTAAATACGATTTAGTTCACAGAAGGCTGTTTAAATACATTTCTCTTCATTGATTACAATCGCACCCGGAGCTTCAGGTTGTGACTTCGTTTCAAACACCCACTTCAATCATTCTGATCATGATCTCCTGCATACATGCTGGTAGATCGTGCAAATGAATTAGAACTCTAGATAACATTCACATTCGAACTGTAGTCACAAATGTTTTATCTCTGGTACAGGGCTGATGAACAATTATTGCACCCTTTCCTCTGTTATCTTCTAGTTACTATTCATTTTCCTATTTATGAATTTGAATAATATTTATATGTACGTCGTATAAAGGGTGTCCCAGAATTAACGCAAGATTTGAATTTGCCACCATTTGTGCAGTAAAGTGCAACCCTAAAAAAAACAATTTGACAGCTGACAGTTTAGGGTTAGTAAAAATGGAGTGTTACACGATAGAACAACGTGTCTTTATTGTTGAACATTATCTCAAAAATAATGAAAGTTTGGCGGCCGCAGTTCGAAAATTTCATACAAAATAGTGTTTTGACTTCATCAACTGTGAAGAGATCAATTGAAAAATTTAGGGAGACTGGATCAGTTGGAGACACCAAACACACTAGTCGTCCGAAAACAAGCCGTTCAAATATCAATATCGAAGCAGTGCGTGAGAGTGTTGTTGAAAATCCAGGAACATCAATTCGGCGTCGTAAACACAAGTTCTTTGTGCCGAAATGGGATGATATTGATGTGGCCAATATGTGGTTTCAATAAGATGGTGCCACATGCCATACAGCCCATGAAACAATTCAAATACTGCATGAGACATTTCCAGGTCGTGTACTCTCTCGCTTCGGTGATCAGAATTGGCCCCCTAGATCGTGTGATTTATAACATCTTTAGATTTCTTTTTATGGGGTTATTTGCAGTCAGAGGTGTGTGTCAACAAGTCCACATCCACCGGTGCATTAAAAGAGGAAATTCAACGCTGCATCAACGAAATTCAACCACATTTATGCCAAATAGTCATGGAAAATTTCGACAAAAAGTGCGTATGTGCCAGCAAAGTAGTGGAGGCCATTAGCCCGATGTGTTATTCCATAAATAACTCTATCCTATCTACATTATACTTCAATAAAATCTGTGTTTTCTGTTTAAATCAAATCTTGCGTTAATTCTGGGACACCCTTTATAAAGGAATGTCATATAAACAATTGCCAACAATTGAATGAGTATTGCCAGTAAAGTAAATACTAATACAAATAATGCAAAAATATTCTGATCCAGCTATTTTTCAAGATTTTTTGGATTTATGTTTGTTTAGATGTGTACTTTTGATAATTTAGGTTATTTGGAACAGTTTCCAATACATATTTCTTATTTTTTTTTTAGAATAAATAGTAACGTAAGGTTGCTTACCAAAACAATACTTGGATATTGTTTGAGTCAGGATGTCCGTAACGTGAGTCACTTAAATTAAAATTTTTACTAATTTTTAATGGAATACTTTTTGACAACGTAGTTACATGTCAACCTTGTTTTGAGGATATATTAAACTTATCACGTGATAAGGTAGTCTTCGTATAATCAGGGATTATTTTATGATGGCGTTGACCAGTCACTTCTATATCCCCTATATATAAGTTTAAGTGTTTATATAGAAGGTGTTCGAACATAAAGAAAACCAAAAAGATTTGTTGATCACTGGCGAATCTTGTTTGGGTCCAAGAGGCGCGCGATCAGCTCTGCCCGCACTGCAAGGAGGGTGTTGGGAATAGCCTGTTGTTACGCCTAATTCATTTGATACCGAATCAATCTATAGATACAGAAATTTCCATCTGGTCTCAACCATACCTGCCTGAGTTATTAAACAAGAAGCAGGCGTTTGGTATCTTTCCTTTTGACCAAATAATTGGAGAATTAAATATTAACTCTTCGGCCTCAAGAACTGATTGGAGAAACTGGCCATTGTCAGGCCACGAGACCACTGCCGCTTTAGTCCTTGAGGACTTTGCTAGGGGATGAAGGTCGTTGGATAATTTCAATGGAATTTCATAGACTTGGAAGGTTCGAATTCAAGACTTTTGATTAAAAGGATTGGATACGCTTGATGTTCCACTTTTTTGCTGTCTCCCATAGCTCTATTCCGTATGTTCAGATTGGCTAAGTATAACTTTGTAGAAACGCTTTTTTTTTTGCTTTTTTTTTCAACAACTTTATTGTGATAAAATTACCATCTGCCTGATTGGGCTATATGTCATTGTGATAAATGATCTCATGTAGAAACGCTAAAACTATTATGATTTATCAAATAACGCCATAAAATCAGTGAGTATTTAGTATCCATTATAGCACTGGAGCTATCATTGATATCTAGTTTTATTTTAGTTATTCCACTGCTGGGGATTTCAAAATTAAACTAACCATTAAAACGACCTTTACGTGACTGGCGTTGATAAAGGCACTTATATTCACCTTGTTTAATTAAGGCTAAATACTGAAACTGTTCTAATAGCCATCCAATTAATGCAACACTTTAGAAAGTGGGCTCTAAATATTTAAACTCACGTGACAATATTAATTTCACTTAAATTAATTACACACAATTATAACTCTCAAATGACTGGTTAATTGCCACTACTTTCATGATTCGTGGCTCATTTTCTCTGAAAACTGCATAATTCCAGTTCAACGAGGATATAAATACACTCATTGATTATCAAATACTCCTTTGTTATTCCTTTTCCTGTTATATCACTAAACGCTTCGAAATCATGAGCATCAAAAACGTTATATTTTTTAAGAAAAAATGACTTTGAATTAATAGGTAGAACAACGTAGCACAAAATCTCATGAAGAGAAAAGCACGAACAAGGCTGGCGCCATGGTTGTGGAGCTGAATTATAAAACATCAGTGCTAGATAATCTTCACAAACGTTAGTTCGTTTACTGGATTGAAAACTCAGACTCATGAGTGTAGGAACTCACAGAAACTCACCTTCACAGAAAAATGTTGAAAAGCCTTAGAGTGTTCTTTTAAGTTGAATTACTTTTTTCTCTTTGGGGGAGGGGGGAGTTAATTTCGTTAATTTTCATCGTAAAACCCTAATGTCATCTACTCCGACTCTGGTGGATTGTTGTTTTTTCTATTTGGATTTGTTTTTTTGAAATTTTTACATTTCATATTAGAAGTAGATGGCTTTCGAATATCGATTCAGAATGCGTACTCTTGATTGACAAATTTGGGAGCCCACTGCCCATCAGCGCCATTTTCGTGTCGTATTCGACAGCATCACTTTCTTTCAAAAATGGCTTATTTATACAGCCACTTGAAGGAGCGTAAATAGAACCAGCCAAGCGCGTGATTGTTTCTCCCTATTTTCATTGAGATTGTTTATACAATATGCCTTATCGGGAGATTTATGGCATAACTTCTTCATCAGTCAATTGGCAGCTCTTCAACGGTTTTCCATGGGAACTACCAGAAATTGGTGAAGAAAAACTTATTGGTATTATGAGAGAGGGGGCATTTCATGTGATTGGTGCTTATGTATCAATAAGGTTGTGAGTAGATTTCTAATTCCACGTGCGTTCTATGGAACATCCATGCCGATCCATGCTGGATGCATTATATGTCTTCTCTTTCATTCGCTATCACAGATTTCATATTATCTAATTTTTAAATGGAAAAATTCAACTGGGTCATGCTTGCAGCTTCAGTATATGTAAAAGAGGAAGCATCCTGTTATCCTTGGCTTGGCTCGATCTGGCCACGATCCTTCAATGGGACTTATTCCGCAATGCCCGAAGACGAATAAGATGGTGACATCTTAAATTTGTTAAGCAATGGTAAGTGGCTGATAATTGAGATTCGTGGAAAAAAGATCGCACTTATGGAATCGGTGATGAACATTGGCCGAACAGCTTTAGTTCTTAGTCCCAATTCAGTAATTGTAACCTAATGTGTTCCACGTAGAAGTGAAATAATGTAAATAAAACGCTAGTATCCTAGCAATAAGCCAGTTACAATAGGGGTTAACAATCGTCCCGTTAAGCATTAAACCATTAAAGAAGAATATATTTTGCTATTTGTGCTCTGCCGGCAGTTTGAGAGGCGCTAATGTAAGCGGATTAGTACACTTACCTGGAGACTATTGTGAGAGAGAGGGGCAGGTATCCGAGCGTGGGGCTTAGCTCACGTAATTGCTGCTGTGAGAGGCGACCATGGAGGACTTGAGCAGCTGCACGCTCAACTTTCTCAACTGGTCCCTTTCTTTCCATGTGTAACCGCTCGTCTTCAATGGCGGTTCGCAGGCTCTTTGTCGGTGCAGTCTTTCCTCTCTCTCTTAATAGCTGTAGAAGTGTTCCATCTTTACGCCAATAAACAAGAAAGATTTACCAATCTCCTTTCGTTTTTACTGTGTTCTACGTTCACTAATACCTTCCGATTCCCTTGCATCATTCCGGATAGCAAATTAGGCAGGCACCATAGGTACTTGAGTATGCAAAACATAAGGATCACATTCTATCAATTGAAGCTCATGACGGCTCAAATATTAATATTATTCAAGTTCCCGGTTCATTTTATGGCCTAATTTTTAATTATATCTCCCCTCCTTAGATATTAAATAAATTAACCGAGCACATGCTATAGTCATTTTAATGACTATTTAATACAGTAGATATTTTTCTCTGATGATGACAGTAATGAAAGTTTGTTAAATGAAAATGAACATTATTAATAAAAAATACAGTCCTACCTTACAAACAGCTTTTTTCAAGTCCGCTGTGGCTTAGAATATTCTAATTACTATCCCATAAAAGCAGGAGTTCCACAGGGCAGTGTCCTGGGTCCCTTCCTCTATAACATATACACCGCAGAAGTTCCCTCTACCTCCAATACCTTCTTGGCCACATTTGCAGATGACACTGCAGTCTTGTCAGACCCCGATATAGCCATCTCATAACCTTCAAAAACACCTTTTGATGAGATCGAGCATTAGTGCAAACAATGGCGGATTAAAGTTAATGAAGCAAAATGTTCCCACATTACCTTCACCCTCTGCCAGTCTAGTCCACTAGTAAATTTTAATTCCATTCCTCTCCTGGAGACCGAGTACGGTACATAGGCTTCCATCTTGACAAACGGCTGACCTGGAACCCACATAAGAGGCTAAAAAGACAAGAACTAAACAGACGCTTTGGACAACTGTACAGACTACTTCAAAGGACATCCCATCTCTCAATAGAAAACAAATTACTAATTTACAAAGTTATACTCAAACCAATCTGGACATACGGAATAGAGCTATGGGGGACAGAAAAAAAGTCGAACATCAAGTGTATCCAATCCTTTCAATCAATAGCCCTGAGAACAATAGTAAACGCCCCTTCTTATGTCAGCAACAAAACCCTTCATAACGATCTTAACATACCTTACATTCTCGAACTCATCCCTTCCATGTTCATGAAATTCCATAGTAAGCTATCCAACCCTAATCCTCTAGCACAGTCATTGCACCACTCATCCCTATAATCCTCCTTGAAGACCAAAACAGCAGTGGGAGTCCTGGCAATGAACAGCTTCACCAATCATGTCCTGAGCGTATCTCCACTGTCTCATATCCATTGACGCGGCTGACGGAGGAGCGTGTGGGACTTCCCAAGACTCCACTTCCTCTTTCGCATGCGAGGGAGGTGACAACCATGTGGATTTGAGAGGTCTCTGGGCTGTTTGTAAATACTGTATAATTGAGCGAGTGAATGAAAATTGTAAATATGGTATGAATGAAAACATTTATCACAATTACTTATTGCCCAATGAGGCAGATTGTAATTTTATCATAATAAAGTTGTTGAAAATAAAAAAATATTGTTAATCAAAACGAATGGTGCAGGCCTCAAAGGAGTCCAGGCTGAAAAGGGTGCCTTCCTTTAAAAAAGGTCAAGTAGTTCTTTTTTTTTTTATGTATCGTACAGGTCCTTATGGAGTGTCTGAGTATCCCAGTTTTTGACCTCCCTCCCTTGTTCGTTCGTCGTGACGTGCCGAAAACCTTACGTTTTCTGGCTATATCTTTTTACCAATGCTTCTTAGAGGGAAACGTTGTTATTTAAAGTTGTAAAGTTAAATTGCCTAAAAAAATCGTGTGCACATTTTTTCTGTACAAGTATGTAAGCAGTTACGCAGCAACAAATTTACACAAGTTTCGTAAAACTGATCCTTTTTCAAAGTTATTGTCTAGGGCTAGGCAAAGGTTTTCTGTTTTTTCTTCCCCGTCACACCTAAGGGAAATCCTTATAAAGTATTATTTTAAAAGGATAATTTGTAATTACTACTTAAATATTTAATGTTTAAATCCCTCAAAATAACAAATCATTAAATATTTTACTGTAATATTGAGCAGAATACCAATTCAAAGAAATCGGCTTACTGATTAACAATATGTAATATGTGTTTAGTGGACTGTAACTGAAAAAAATGTTATTAAAAAATAAATATACACCACCCTATGAATAATTACAGTTTTTTGTAATAATTTTGAAAATTGTTATATTGTGTAGGCGGAATTGGGTTTAGCTATTAGTCCTAGTGAAGCTTCTTTTTCCAGACTAATTGCTTGACAGAAGAGACGCTCGGATCGGCGCAGCGCAGGCGTTGAGAGACCCAAATGCATTCGGAGAAACGGTAATTGAACGCTCCAGGGGAGAGAGAGAGGTGACCAGTTTGTCCAGGTAGAGATTGCTGGACAGTATCTATTGGTTTGTAAACATTCTTGTTTGCTACCAGCTGTCATCGCTAACAACTCTTTGGGACAGCCTAACGAGAAGTGGTCGGTCCCCGTTCTTGGATACCTTCCACAACAATGCACCCATGCAACAGGGTGTTTCTAACCGTCCAACCTATCCGTGATACATTTTACGAAATGAAGGGTTTTAAACTCATTTAAATCACAAAGTACTACTTATACGCAAGTTTACCATTTCTTTTAGTTTTGAAAACATCTCACAACATAAATGCTTACCGCGTAAAATTTATATGAATAGTATTAGACAAACCAAGATACAGCGCAATAGATAAGTTGTATGAGGTATCAAATGCTGGTTATATCCTAGATAGTTTAAAAGCAAATACCACAAAATTCATAAATAAATGTGTTACAGCAAGAATCCATTATTTTTAAATCTTTCGAATATAGATAAATATATTATTAAAATATATTTTTCCCTGGCAATCTTATTAATTTATTTTTTGTTTTCATAGTTAGGCTTATTATTGATAATATTTTTTTCCTAATATCCTATTATCTATTATTATGTATATACTATTATAGAATGGAATGTGTTCTTCAAAGTACAATTTATTCGTAACCAATAGTGATGATGTTGGTTTTTGTTTTGTTTTTACTAAATGTACTGTACAGCATATTAGCACGATATTATTTTTATTATGTAAATATAGAAAGAAAAACTCCCAAATAAGTCCTTAATAATGTCAATGTATTTTTTTTTTTCCAAAACCCCTTTTTTTATCAAAATTTTTACAATTTACGATTTCTCCTCTTGTTGCATACGCAGATGCATTCGAAGGAGGGTAGAATTACAATAATAATATTTTTGAAGTTGAAAGGTCAAAATACAATATACAGGACTAGGTGATGGGGCTCATTCTTCGGTTCAATATGTCTACTGAAACATATTTGGCTCTTATACTATAGATAAATTACCGTAACATTTTTTTCATTGAGTAGTAGAGTGACACTAGCATATTTCGGATCAATAGTTTAATTATTTGTTTTTTGTTATATCAAATATTAATTTCAGTTACTACTCTTTCATCAGTGTATCCATGTCTTTGTAAATTTGGTAAGAACGCACGTTTTTTTTTTTATCTTTTTGATTTCTATTTTGTGCGTGACGTTATTGTATCTTGTGTATGACGTTATTGATTTCCGAAGGATTCTACTAATGTTTTTGGTAAGAAGGCCCGTGTATCGAAGGGTGCGATATTTTGTATTACTTTTAATTTATAGTCATCAGAAAAGGCAAGTGGTTAGTTATTACACAACAATAGTTCATCAAGCAACTAAGTTTGCAATGCTAAGCCGCTGGGAGGACTTGCGATTAGATCTCCCTGTGGTAGAGGGATAGGCTACCGCAGCTCGGCTAGAGGTGCAAAAGACTGTGCTAAAAGTTGGAAGCAAAGCTCTTAAGAGCCTGTCATTCCGTGATCAATCTTTGGCAAGGCCATTAACAGCTAATCCTTCAGCGTGCCACTTCACCGGCTGAGTGGTGTTTTGTGGCGTCTGGTCCCACAACTACCTGCTAAGTGTTTTTGTATACTCCTTAGATTACCTACTTCGTTAGCCGCACGTCTAAACACAAACGTGCGATTTTAAAAGGTGTATTTTGTTTATAAATTTCTAACTAGGTACACCCCTTTTTACAAAATTATCACTACTCTTAAAGCTTTTAAAAAACCTTTGAGTGTTTTCTTTTACTATGTTATAATTAAAGTCAATGTTGATATTATCAGGTAGTTGGTGAATTAGTTACAATTCTTAGGAATTCATTCTGTATAATTTAAGGAAGTTATTAGTAAAGGTAAATAAAGGTCTGACAATTATGTTAGAAACTATTGGTTTTTATTTTTTTCGGCAGTTTAGATTTTTTGCATAGAAATGGAAACAGCAATGAGGTAGTAACCTCTTTTTCTAATTTATATATTGTGAAGAAGAAGCTATATCGAAAATTACGCCTAACATATTTCAGTTCAATATGTTAAAAATTAATTTAGGCGTACGTTAAGTAAAGAAAATTGCTTCCGTTTTTTTACATTTATTTTTAATTTCCATCGGTGGAAGAACTTATTTGCATTGTTCATGGGCTCATCAAGCCTTTAATTTATTTTATCGCACCACCATGAAGATGCAACCATTGATTGGTCGAAATTGGATAAACGTGGAGAGGTAACTGATCCCAGTGGCACCCCCGCAGAAATTAGGGTTTACATCAATTAAAAACTAATTTAGTTAAATCATTATTATAAAAAAACACTATTGACATTGGCTTGGTCCCTATTAAACATTAGATTTCTGTGTTGGCTAAAAGGTTATTTTTACTGTATGTAATGTGTTGTCGTTAACCATGGTAAAAAACCAGAACTTTAAATTGTATATAGATCGTGCTGGTCTTCGTGAAAATCAGTCAGCGCATATGTTATCGAGGAGTTGTAGAATAAACATGTCGGGTGCTCAGATGTGAGGGTCCCCAAGGTGGGGGCGAGGACGCCCGCCATGGGCTAGGGTCGCTACAACCTCTAGCCACCGTCCGGCGAGCGCTAAGAAAGAGATAATATGAGGTGGACCTGTGGTCACCTCTGCTGGCGGCCTAGTCGGTGGGCAGCTTAGTTCGTTTTTGATCTGACTCCATATGATCTTGTCAAGAACGTGTACCCCGACAAAGGACTATGTTCAGGAGAAGAGGAACAGGGTAGGTTTATAGGTAGTTTCACGAATTCATACTCGGTATATAATGGTAGGCAAAAACCGCACGGATCCCAAAGGCGAGTGTGAACCGGAGAGAAGCAGACTGGATTGCCGTGGGAGGAAAATACGACTTTACACAGACTTACAGAGCTGTAGTTTGTATTAATCAATTTAAATTAACCACCATCAACGTAATCCTTTATATGGGGATTCAAGCCTGTTTTGACTATACCTCACTCAGTGGTATTGTATACAGTCAATGAATGGCACAACATCTGTTTCATGTATACGATTCTGAATAATAAATCAATAAGCCGAAAAAATATATACGTTTAAAGGATCAACTAGTAGTAGATGGAACATGTATTTCTAATTATGTAGGAAAATAAATCTTAAAAATATCGTTGATGTGATCTAAAAAACAATAACTTGGCTCAAGAGAAATTAAGAAGTATAAAGGTCGGGGAGGAAACAGCGGTAGTACACAAGGCGAGCTCCTGCAAAATCCTAATACCCTGTTACTAAATGCAGGGTAGGATAACTGCGCATCATCCACTGTGATACCACCAGTTTAAAATGGAATTTCTTTATCTTTCTTCTCTTCTCCTTACTTTTTTTATTTATTATCTGTTTTGATTTATTTTAATTTTTTGAATATTCTTTTTAGTTATTATGTTAAATTAAACTGAGAAGACTTAGTTGGTTGGGTATGTGGAGCAACCAAAAAATCCTAGTTGCAAAAGAAAGATTTCAATTAGAAGTTCTTCGACTTCTGACTTTCGCATCTGAGGATGTCACAAATACGACGAACTTACAGAACGACTTAGGAACTGGTGTACGGATTTTTTAATTAAAATTAACTATTATATACATAATCCTTCATATGGGATAGAAAATAACTAACCCACATAATTAAATAGGAGAAAAAGATATGTTTAAATTATCTGCATGTAAATGAGTTTAAGGTTTTTTTGAGCGGATATTGGCTTGGGCCAATAAAAAAGATTCGTCAATTTGTCATCAAATTTATTAATGGACTACGTCAAAATACTTTGGATGTTCACATCAGATCAGTTTGAGGAAGTAGTTGATGCGAACAGTCAAGATACTTGGCGAACTGATGATGATCATACCTAATAAATAGATGGAACATTATGTAATTATAATTATGTGGGAAAATAAAAATTAAAATGTCATATCATAATGCAGAAAATCGTAGCTACTAGGCAAAAAGAAAACCGTAATAGTAGTATTGCACAGGCGGAGCTCCTGCTAGTCCCTACTACCCTGTTACTAAATGCGGGTTGGGATAACTACGTCAGTGATGCTCCTCTCCTCTCTCTGGCTGACTGACTGACTCTTCTTTCTTACTTCTTCTGACTTACTTACCGCTCTTGACAAAAAATCAAAGTCACTTGTAATGGAATTTAATTGGAATTCCATCCTATATTTTCTCATCTTTTCTATTTTTTTATTATAATCTTTTTTTGTTTTATTTTAATTCTTTACTATTTACTAAAATATCATTTATAATCTTATTTAAACAATTTAAATATTATTAAACTGAACACTTACCCGTTTGGCCATACGGAGCACAGATTACGGAGCAACCAAGCGACAAAAGAAAGATTTTAATCCAAGTAATTGGGATCACGACTGGCGCAGTATGTCAGAAATACGATCACACAAGAGCCCTTCCTTCTAAAAATGCATGGGATATGTTTAAACATGACTAATCATTTTTTTTTTTTAAATTCCTTTATTTGTTTTTTACATCTTTAATATATATTATAGAATCTATAATTATTTGAATTTAATAACTGCAAGTTTAGTTAAAGTTGTGGTTATAGTCAGTGGCGTAACTACAACCCTGTAGTTAACCACCCGGCAGGGCTGGCCAAATGCCACGGGCCCCCAACCCAAGAGGGCCCCGGCCCAAGTGGCCGCGAGCTCAGAAATATTGTTTTAATATTGTACCTATTTATAAAAATATTAAAATATATATACCATAATACAAATTCAAGTTAATCATTAATGATTTGTGATTAAGTATAATAAAGCTTAATGATAGGGCCCCCATTAAAGGAATTTGCCACGGGCCCCAGATGATATAGTTACGCCACTGGTTATAGTATTTACTGCAGCGTAGCTACTTTTTATACAGTTTGTTTTGCGCTATACAATGTTTGTTTTGTTACAATTGTAAAGTTTATGATATACAACAAGTCTTGGATTAAAATATTTCTTTTGTCGCTTCGTTGTTTCGTAATCTGTGCTCCATATGGCCAAACGGGTAAGTGTTCAATTTAATAATATTTGAATAAGATTATAAATGATGTGTTAGTAAATTGTAAGGAATTAAAATAAAACAAAAAAGAGAATAATAATAAGAAAAAAGAAAAGATGAGAACATATAGGATGGCATTCCAATGAAATTCCATTACTAACGACAACTGACTTTGAGAATTTAAAAGGTGATGGGGCACACCCAACGGATGATTGTAACTAACACTAACTTATAAAATATAATAATAAAATACTGTTGAAAACTAACTTAACTTAAGTTTCCCTTAGTGTTAAACACCGGGTTAGTAAGGTGCTGCAGTGAGTCAAAAACACTTGATGTGTTTCCTCGGTGGGATGAACTTACCTACCCACCTTCGGAACTCCTTGCAACGGCTTTAGCCCCTCTCAAGAGATGTCTTTAAAAAAATCAATCTTCGAGATAAGATATCACAATAAACAATATACGTCGAGGGAAGCATCGTAAAATATACAGCGAGTGATTAAAAAGATATCCCGGTCACGGCAGTTGTATCCCAAGCGTAGGGATCATCCCTTCATCATCGCTGCCCTACATACAGACAGACAGTAGCCCTACAAGGAACCCCCGGGACGAAGGAGGAAGTATAACAGACTCTAATACATCATAATCCGTTTGACGTCGGTGGAGAAGAACACGGATGCAGCGAAGGGTTGAGCGAGCAGCCACAATGGGCCCCATCCAGCGTGAGTACGCCCCCGTGCCACAACAGTCCAGTAATCATGTTAGTCCGCAGCTGCTCCTGTAGCCGTATTGTCTCCAACAATAGCAACATCAATGGAAAAACAACTTGATTTGAGCTATTAGCCGGTCCCAGGAATTAAATATATGTTAGACAGCTCAAGGAGGGGGGGGGGGGGAGTTGTCTAGTATAGTACAGTGCTTCCCAGACTTTATTCAACAGGAAGTGAATAAGGACTTATCGACATTTTTGGTAAGCCCGAAGTGAGACGTTACTTTACATAAGTTACTTGGCGAAGCTTCATTTGTTTCAACATTTCATTTATTTATTTATTTTAAAATGATCTTTTTATGGAAGAATAATTTTCCAGAGTAGTAATACTTAGAAAGAAACATAACACATTCATTTGTATTTTTCTATTTTGAGTATATCAAGCTTTACACTCTCCAAAACATCAACGATACAACATCTACAAAATAACATACATAATATACAATCCCATCTCTCAATAGAAAATAAATTACTAATCTACAAAGCCAATCTGAACACACGGAATAGAACTATGGGGGACCGCAAAAAAGTCGAACATCAAGCGTATCCAATC
The DNA here is from genome assembly GCA_930367205.1 of Acanthosoma haemorrhoidale. Taxonomy (NCBI): domain Eukaryota; kingdom Metazoa; phylum Arthropoda; class Insecta; order Hemiptera; family Acanthosomatidae; genus Acanthosoma; species Acanthosoma haemorrhoidale. Next base: position 26,082,624 of record OV884014.1, read on the forward strand.
CTTTCAATGAAAAGTCCAGAGAACATAGTAAATGCCCCTTATTACGTCAGCAATAAAACCCTTCATAACGATCTTAATATGCCCTACAGTCTTGAAATCATCCCTTCCAAGTTCATGAAATTCCATAGTAGCCTATCCAACCACCCCTAATACCACAGTCAATGCACTGCATCACTCATCCCTATAATTCTCCTTGGACACTAAAACGGTGGCATCGTGACCTGTTATAAATGCGTGACAGTGGGAGTCCTGGCAATGGCCAGCTTCCCCAATCATGTCCTGAGCGTATCTCAACTGTCTCGTATCCGGTGACGCGGCTGACGGAGGAGCGTGTGGGACTTCCCAAGACTCCGCTTCCTCTTTCGCATGCGAGGGAGGTGACAACCATGTGGATTTGGGAGATCTCCGGGCTGTTTGTGAATATGGTATGAATGAGAACATTTATCTGAATTACTTATTGCCTTATAAGGCAGATTGTAATTTTAGCACAATAAAGAAGTTATCTATAAAAAAGGTAATCTTACTATTAACCACATATAATTTCTTACATATAATAGTTTTAACTTCTCATAAATGTGATCTGTTACAATGTTCTCCTATCTAGTAGTCCTTCTTGAAATTCAAAAATTGGTTTTTCATGAAATATAATTTTTTTACCCAGGTCACGATAATATTAGTTTCTTCTATTCGAATGGTACCAATATGAATAGCTGTTGTTACTCATAAATTAGATAATATTTTATCATGATTTTTAATGAACCCCGAAAAAAAATTAAGAACGCTGATAAGAATACGAAATTTAAATATAAATAGATTTGACAAATAAAAAAAAAATTGTTTCATCTTAGATGTAAGCACTCTTGGGATTTGAAGAAACAACTGTAGTCTAATTATACTCAGTTCAGTAGCTTTAAGTGACGTTCTAACACCTTTACGCCACCCTAAAGAGTTTGTGTGATACTATTGATTTGGAAATGAAATCTCAAAGTTGTATCTTTTTAAATTTTCCAATAAGCAATATGTAGTCCTGCCGCTAATGGAAAGGTACCGATGTAATTTTCCTATCTCAGCTCATTATAACGTGTGTTTTAATCAATCTAATTGCTGCCTGGTCATTAGAAGAGAAGAGAACGGGAATATCTTAATTACTAGGATGTAACATAATAAAGATACCGTTCAAGTGAGCGTTTCGTTTTAATGGAAATTACAAATGACTGTACATTATTAAAAACGGAACGGAAGGAGAGCTTAGCCCTGATGTATTCCTTCATTAACATATCGGTCAGGAGAAGGGTGGATGCTGTTATATTCCTGTTCCCTAACAACTTTGTTGTACATAGAAAAAAAATACTTTTAAACATATTTTACTGCCGATTGGTAAAGCGGCGATTGGCATCCTTCCGTTCCGATTCTTTCAATTCCTACCTCTCCTCTCTGTCCACCAGGGATAACTCCCTGTGGAATGTAACCAAAAAAATCCTAAAGTATCAACCTGTTAAGTACCCAGTAACCACAGTAACCTTTCCAACCACCCTAATCCTGTAGCACAGTCATTGCACTGCGCCACTCATCCCTATAATCCTCCTCGGAGACTGAAACGGCAGTGGCCTCGTGACTTGCTTTAAACGCGTGACAGCGGGAGTCCTGGCAATGGCCAGATTCTCCAATCATGTCCTGAGCGTCTGTGGCTCTCACGCTCTTGGTCAGCCTCGACTGGCTAGAACCGGTGACGCGGCTGACGGAGGAGCGTGGGGGACTTCCCAAGACACCGCTTTCTCTTCGCATGTGGATTTGGGAGGTCTCTAGGCTGTCTGTAAATATTGTATGAATGAGCGAGTGAATGATGAATTGTAAATATGGTATGAATGAGAGCATTTATCTTAATTACTTATTGCTTTATAAGGCAGATTGTAATTATAGCACAATAAAGGAATATATACCAAAAAAAAGTTATTTTACATAGGGTTCCATCGTATTTCGTCTGTATGTCTGCTTGTGTTGTGTATATCAGTCTGTTCTAAGGTAGCGATAGTAAAATTGAATCAGTCAATTTCAAATTGTAAAGCGTAGGTCTGTTTGTTTCAATACGTTTATATCAATTATTGAAGCTAACCACCTTATTTGTTGTGCGCAGAACTTATCAATCCTGAAGTAACTTTGATTGTTGCATATCTTTAATAAAAATGCAAACTTGCGAATAGCAAAAGGTTTTCAGAAGAACCAAAAAACAGTTAGATTTTGGATTACACCCCTTTTGTTGGTTTTCTTCGTTCTAGGTCTGATTTTATCACCTTATTACTTAGGTGTTTGCTTAAATTCTCAGAAATTAAAGCTGTAAAGTAACGAAAAAAAAAATCGGGTTCTTTCATGTTCGTCAGTTTGGATTTGTATTGACGATATCTTCATTTAATTTCTTGTCGCTTCGATCATTAGTGTGAGCTGAACATTTCAAGTCTTCGGTGATGATTAAAAGCATGCAATGGTTCCTTGTGACTTGTGGGAATAAGTCTCAGTAAAGTAAGGAAGTAATCTATGACAAGTTTGTTGGAATAAATTGGACCTCACTTCGCCCAGACATTAATGCACTAAAATTAATGAGCTGAGTCCTAAGATAATTCGTTGTTATACTCCTAAAGGGGATAAAGGAAATTACATCGGGCTGTCAACTAATATGTATTTTTATGTCTTCCAAAAATTATTTCAAATTGATGTATTGACCATCCGGAAGCTGATCTTTAATTTTGTTAAAAGCAGCCATTAGTTCCACAGTTGGTCGCCCAAGAGATTCTGTAATATATTCCTCACAAATGAATTCTTCATTTGACATCATCCCTCATACTTCTTCTCCATGTTTAATACCAAAGCAGAGGTTCATTTAAACCAAACCCGCTCTCGACAATCTATTCTATGTTATACTACACAATTCCTTCGTCGTAGTCGCAATATCCTTATGAAACCCTATTCACCAAAGGCCTTCATTTAAATGTCTTCAAAAAAAGATTGTTTAATTATATCACAAACAAATGAGTACTTTGATAAAGTACTAACTATGTTTGAGTGTTGACTTTTATTTCTAATTATTTTTATTTTTATGTTATGTAGGTCGATTATGCATTCACATCTGCTTAGGGTAGTTTTTTTTATTATATTTTTTCTAAGATGTAAATCTATGTATGTATTTATTTGCGAATACTCAATTTTAAATTGGTTAAATTTGTCCTTTAGGGACATAGTCCCAGGATACTATAGATATTGTTATTATCAAAAGAGTCCTTTTAGCTTACTAATTGCCCTTACCCTAAGTGAGTGGCTATACGTTCAGACAGGTACGAAGCAATCACTCTTGTTCAGTCGTATATTCTTTGATAGTGACCGTAAAAATTATCTTGCTCAAAAATCCAATAGTGACCGCCTCAAAATCTGATAGTTTTCAATCACTTCCTACGTTCTTTAATTCGTTTATATATATTTCAAAAATACAGTTTACATTATAACCAATAACAAAGTTTGGTCGCCATAAAAAAGTCAATAGTATAAATAGGTAATAAGTCATATTATTAGTATAAATAGTATAAATAAGTCAATAGTGTAAATAAATGAGGTAACTGTCTGCAGTTCTGAAGAGATCTACTGGTACTAGTTGTAGATATATTATTTATTGGCAGTGCCAAACAATGCTCCATAGACCCCGCCGATGGTATCCTTTAACCGGAAGGAAGGCAGTGTCGGGACGGTGAGTGGTATCCATTACAGATAATGAAAGGTGTCAGGGATTCCATTCAGCTCTAACTGTTCTCTGCGGGTTATGATAGGGACTAGTCCATTCACACGGCAGCACTTCCACACCTAGGTGTCATGTAGAGGCCGTGGGCCCAGGTATCCATGAGCTCACCAAAGCTGCTATAGTTGCGTCGGTTTAACGGAGTTATAAGAATATAGAATATACTATGTATAAACATATAAATATATATAGACGTATTACATCAACTTTCTTAGGTGCGAGGATATATCTGTTGGGATGTCTATGTTGAAAGAAATACCACTCGTATCATTTCTTCATTGTTACGTGTAGGCATGTGTACAAATAATTGCACTATAGACATATCCCAGGAATGTCTTAAATCATCAGGGCAATTCGTTTACATCTTTTGTATTTTTACTGCTTCGGTTTTTTTCAAAAACCATAAATCTGAAACCCTTAAGTTTTCACCTCTGTCTGACTTTTCAGCTCTTGGAGACTCCCTAGTTCCAGCTTAGAGGATTAAAATTTTTACTGTAAGTCTAATAAACAGAGCTACATAAAATATTTAATTAAATGTTAAATTATAATGTTAAATTATTGTCCTTACTCTTTGAGAATTTATCGGTGATTCCAACGGGACCAACATATTTTGTTCTCTTTTTGATGGTGAAAAGATGAATGTCAGAGAAAAAGAAGTAGTCTGGATAGAAATTGCTTATAACGTTGATTGTCTGGAAGAAAGGTTGACGAAGCAACAGAAGAACAAATGGCATTAGTGGGATCAGGAGAAGTTATGCAATCATGAGAGATTATTGATTTAATCAGAGAGAATTTGCATTAGAGATCGGTACTAAATATATGGATTATTGTGAAATAACTGGGATTTTAATGGACTAGGTTATTTCAATGGTTTGGATGGAAAATTGTTAGGATAAAATCTTGTATGAAAGTTTTGCCTCAAAGATGGGTGGGGGGGGGTAAGGATTATAAACTAAAACATTACCGATAACTACTATACAAGGAAACATGCGCTAAGCTGCAACGACGGATCAAAAGACTTTGTTTACAAATGCAAGCATGATCCTATAAAAAAAAAGTATGCAGCCCTCTGTGTCGGCCGGCCCCACCGTCCCGGCTATTATATGATTAAAGGATAAGCTCGGGCACTGAAGGAATATAGGATCTGGAAACGAATCCTGTTAGGGGAATGATATTATTTATAGATTCCCCGAATATCTATAATCTCCACAAGGTCCATTGCCATTCACTGTATAGATGACCAGGCTATTGAACATTACAGGCGAGCTCATATCCGGTGGTTGTGTTCTTTACAGTCTTGGCTTACAATGACCTTTTTTCCAATAATTAAACAGAGTTATTATAATTTCAGAACATAGCTCGCTCATTTAAAAAATATAATTGAAAAATATCCTTTGAAAATTATGATCGGTCTATTTATTGTTTACTTAAGTTACAGGCAGGTCACGAAACTTAGGTTATGGTTTTTATAAATAAACTCCAGTACCTTAATAAATATATAAACAAATACATTCAATAATATTTGTATAATAAAGGGACTTGTTTGTAGCGGACATAAAGAAAAGCTCTTAGTGACCCGGGTGACGGGGCTTTGAGAGGCCCCATTACCCAGTCAAAAGTGGCTTTGCCATAAATTGCATTTGCCGCCTCCCGCCCAGAGGATGACGGATGTATGGATATACATATGGAGAGGACTCGGCAGGTAAATGGGATTGCCGGCCCTAGGCCAGCGCCCTATCGCCGGGAGGAGAGAATCCAGTTAGGGACCATCTTGGCAATCAACTTTCCTCTCCTCCATGGCAGCGCTATTTACAGCCGGGATTAGATCTGTCACCATGGCGACCAGACTCCCCTTCTCATTCGGCCGGTGTAGTTCCGCCTCACTCCTGCCTCTTCTTACCTGTCATGGGATGCCTACTTGTTGTTTTCATTGACACCCAACAATCACAAAGAAAATATTAATTTGACCATTCCCACCCTCGAATATGCTTAAAATTTGACTGGTCGCCAAACTGATTACATCAAGTGGTTCGCATGGTATGTGGTATAACTACCTATCTGTTCTATGACACACGCACATTGTGACATCTTAATAAAACTGATTTTGGAGAAATCACGTTAGAAGATTTAAATACTAATTTAATTTTACCAATAGTTAGTTGATTGCTATGTGTTGTTTGAGTATTTATCTAAAGGATTGCTAAGAATATGATACTATCTCTACACTATTTATTTACAGTGCTAACTCAAAATTTTTATTTTTTGAGCAGTCGCATGTGACTCCAGAGTAGGTACATTCAATTCGCGACGGTTCAAAACCCAAAGGGACGAAAGAAAAATTAGAGTTTGACTTATTTTATTTGAGCAAGAATGTAAACAGTTCGCAGAAATTGACAATAAACATTACGAGGAAAATTTTGATTTATAAAAAGTGAAGTGGCTCCGTTTTGATTTATAAATTACCTTCTCTCCTTTTGATACGAAAATGACTTCCTATTATTTCAATAGTAACTGAGAAGTTCGAATTATTAAGAAATTCGAATTATCCAATTATCAAGAGTTCACTGTATATCTAAAAATGCAGTACATAATAGTGTACACAATTACTATATATACTCTTTATTGTGCTATAATTACAATCTGCCTTTTATAAGGCAATCAGTAACTGCGATAAACGCTCTCATTCATACAATATTTACAGACAGCCCAGAGACCTCCCAAATCCACATGCGAAGAGAAAGCGGAGTCTTCGGAAGTCTCCCACGCTCCTCCGTCAGCCGCGTCACCGGATACTAGCCAGTGGAGGCTGACCAAGAGCGCGAGAGCCACAGACGCTCAGGACATGATTGGAGTAACTGGCCATTGCCAGGACCCCCGCTGTCACGCGTTTATAGCAGGTCACGAGGCCACTGCCGTTTCAGTTACACTTAGTAACTTACCCTTGGTTGATATTTTCAACATATTTTACACACAAACAACTTTTTTTACAATGTTTTACAGCTTCTTCTCCTTTGGCATTGGGCAGAGATAAAAAATATATATATTAGCAAAAAAAAAAAGTGTTACTAATTAATTTATTATTATTTATTTTGAATTGGGTTTCGAATCTAATACTGATTAACAATTTGTAACTTTTGTTTTCGTTTCTCACGCCTTAATGACAAAAATTCCAGGTTCACAAACATTTCACCTTTCAATTTTGAACAATGCTATTGTTCCTACTCAGTATTTAAAATCAGTATTTTAAACCACGAAAATGTAGTGGTGGTACGCAGGGTTATCTATAGGTTACAATCATTTTTGAGCCATTGTCGAAACGCTTAATTATTTTGTTAATAGAGCATTTTGAGCATAGCATTATTTGTTTAAATTTTGACTTAAGATAAAAATTAAATTGCGTTAGAATCTCGTTTCAGATATTGAAACAACAATCGACCTTAACCTCGATGTATCAAACTAAAAACTCGTTCAATCTTATCTGTCGGGCAGTTACCGCGATAACGTACCTTAAGATAGTTTTTTCAACGTGATTTTATACTACAAAAGCACTAATATTATTACAGTACAATATTGATGCAATAGTAAAAATACAAACGGAAACATATTGAACGTAACTATCAAATAATTAAATTACACGTTCTCTCAAGAAAGTAAGTGAAGTAAAAGAAGCTGAATTCGTTTAACTGCAGAAGTGAAAATAAAATGTGAAGTAGTGCAGCCAAACTTTAAAAATATTATTTCTATATCATATTAAATTATATCCACAGTTTATGGAAATCTAAGTTTTTTAAAACGGATTTTCAATTTTTTTTCGGCCTCTACCTCATTGGGCATGAATAGTTACATGGTGAATGGTTTTGAAGAAGACATGAAAAGCCGCATGGAGTGGAGTATCCATGTCCTGAAAGAAGTCATCTACCCGTGTGATCCAGTTTCACAACAAAGCCATGGAACTCGGAAAAAAATTCCCCTATTCATATTTTCTGACTTACAGTGTGCAAAGAAGATATTTTTGCAAAGGAGCTAGTATTTTTTCTTTCAAAGGCGGATAGTTTGATCTATCCTATGGCGTGTCAAAACATGCCTAAAGGAGGGAAGATCGAATTTCACGGTTTTGGCTTTGTGTATAAGGTTTCGTAAACAGATTTGCGGTCCCTAATCTTTAATTTAAAAAGCCCATTGGTGTGATGAGGGTCGCTATAAACATCTTCACGTTCAGAAAAAAAAAATACAGGTCTTTCTTGACCAGAAACTGTTGAGTGCTATTTTTTGCGTGTATGGCACAATCTATAATAATAGAATTAAAAAACATATCTTTTACGCCAATTTCATCAAAATATTCGTAACATCGGAATTATTTACCATTTTATGTATAGTTATTTTTTGTAGAAAATCTTGTTATTGAAATACAGTTGTAACTAATTGTGATAAACGATTTCGTTCATCGATTATATACAATTCATTCATCCAAATACATTTCAACTCCTCATGATTAACTGTATATAATTATTAAAATAACAAATAGTGGTCATTTTTACTTTCTTTATGACGCTCTAGCGTTACGAGTTCCAAACATTTCGTATTTGTTAAACATTTTCGCCCTTGCATTTTGGTTCTCCGGACCCCTTGAGTTTATTTTATTGTATAACTCTTTCAGAAGCTATTTACGGTAACAGTGTCCAACTTGTTCTCCAATATTAAGAACAAAAAAAAAGACGGTGAAGTTATTATATAGATATAACTTTTTTTTTTTTCTTTATTGTGCTAAAATTACAATCTGCCTCATTAGGCAATAAGTAATTAAGATAAATGTTCTCATTCATACCATATTTACAATTCATCATTCACTCGCTCATTCATACAATATTTACAAACAGCATAGTGGCCTCCCAAGTCCACATGTTTGTCACCTCCCTCGCATGCGAAAGAGAAAGCGGAGTCTTGGGAAGTTCCCCACGCTCCTACGTCAGCCGCGTCACCGGATACGAGCCAGTGGAGGCCGACGAAGACCATCGGAGCCACAGACGCTCAGGATGATTGGAGAAACTGGCCATTACCAGGGCTCCCACTGTCGCACATTCATAGCAGGTCACGAGGCTACTGTCGTTTCAGTCTCCGAGGAGGATTATAGGGATGAGTGGTGCAGTGTAATGACTGCGCTACAGGATTAGGGAGGTTGGATAGGCTACTAAAGAATTTCATAAACTTGGAAGGGGTGAGTTCAAGAAAGTAGGATATATTAAGATCGTTGTGAAGAGTTTTGTTGCTGACATAATAAGGGGCATTTACTATTGTTCTCAGGATAATTGATTGAAAGGATTGGATACGCTTCATGTTCGAATTTTTTGCTGTCCCCCATAACTCTATTCTATATGTCCAGATTGGCCTAAGTATAACTTTGTAAAGTAGTTTTCTTGATATTAAGCAAGATACAAATTTGAAGCTACGAATGACTCTTGTGATCGTCCAGTTGCCCTTAAAGAAATTTCTTTCCAAGGCGATGGAAAAAAAGCACATTTAAATGCTATCAATTCTAAAGAGGACTTTTATTAGCGGTATTAGTGGTATACAGAAAATCCCTTCGACCGCACTTGGCGATAGCTAATTCTCAATTATCGTGACGATAGAATCATTTTTCGACTGGTGCTTGACTATTTGGAAACCATTAGAATAATGATAATAATAATTAGAAACCTCAAGATAAAGGAACTTCCCAGGGAAGGGTAATTATTCCTTTATATAAAAAAACCAACAAATTATTGGTTGATTTTTATGAGGTGTTTTATTTAAACAAGGTCAACAGCAATTACCGAGACGGTCCATTGTCAGGTTAAGGAAACTAATAAACAATGAAAACAAATAATGTCCTTAGAGACGGGTGGTGATAGAAACGATTTTTCTTTCTGAATAATTCCTTAAGTCCATTCCTCGTTTTAACGAAGCTCACTCTAACCTGTATAAATTATGCCAGCAGCAGTTTTAGACTTACTTAAATATTTAAACCAAGGAGAGTTCCACCCAGTTTCTTACTACCTAAGCATGTAACGAAGTAAGCACTAACATTTTATTATACATTTTTAGAATAAACGGTAGATTTTTATTTTTTTGAAATTGGAATGTTTCTTTCCACCTACCTGGCGTTTAAAGACGTTGATCATCATCAACAATCATTTTATAATTTGAGGCATTACGCAAATTTTTTCAATCGCTAAACATAGTTTGAAGATAAATATTTAATTGTTGAATGTAGAGAAGTTAGCTCTGTAATTGGAAATTAGATTTTTGGAATAGTGTGTTTTTCCTTAAAATTTCGAAATACTATGTTAAAATAGCTCTTACGAACGTAAAACTGGTTTATTTATTTAACTTATTCTGCAAGTTATTGTGTGTTGTGCCGTGAGCATACAACTGATCAGAAGAGTTTGCCGGAAGATCGGCATTAGTCGACAGAATAGAGTTGATGTTTGCATCATATAGTGTGAGATGGATGATGATGTTGACTAATCAACACACATTCGTTCTCCTAAATGTCTTGCACAGTCAAGCTGACCACCTTCGATCTCACAAAATGACCTGATGCAGACATACATTGTATGTTTTATTTTATTTTATTTTTTTTTCTTAGCTCTCAAACTTGGAAATATAGCATGTAGGAAAAATTATAATACATTTTATGTAGTTAAACATTTTCCATTAATAAATTTCATGAAAACCTAACCAATCTTTTTCATTGAGTGTTAGGCTTGTTGAATTGGCGAACTATACTGGTAGTTCCCAAAAGAGCTGCTTGCGGAAACCTGTCGAGCATTTTCTTCGGGAGCTCTTGCATCCGTATAGATTACCGAGTCTTCCAGCATCTAGCCATTGCAGGAAATGGCGAGGAAGTCCAACAATCTTCATTCTCTAGAGTTTCCTTCATTCTTCTGCTAAATCCTGGTATTTCCTATTCTTATCCGCTACTATTTCAGCAAACTATCATTCGCATACAATGTTATCTTAATAATTTAATTTTTCTTTTCTTCTGTGCCACTAACATGTCAAGCCTATTATTTAAAACCGCATGGTGAGTACTTATAGGACCATCCGAGTATATAATGGTATTTTCCCCTGCGAAGTGCTGGATGGTATTGACAGTAGAGAAAGTGGTTGCTTAAATGGTTCATTTTCGTTCTTGTTGAATGTCTTAAACGGTCACACAAGACGTGTTGAATGCATAAACTGAATGTATTTAGGTCGAGTCATAAGTAACTTCCGTTTTTTATCAAACATTTATTTTGCTCTCATTAAATTACAAAATTATATTAATTTTAACGAGTGCAAGACGCTTTTCATGGAGTTTCTCTTGCACTCTTTGCAACTGCTGAACGCATCTATCCGCAGTAATCGTTAAATTTGACTATTTATTTACTACTAGTTAAATTTGGTGAATTATTCCTTGATAATCCCACTATACATACAATAAAATCTTTTTGTCATGGATGTTTGCTTTCGGATCTGGTAGGGGTGGTTGATCCTTAACAAGCCAGTGTCTTTTGCGGACTATATTGTCATAGGTAACCCATTTTTCATCGCCTGTTACAATCCTGTTTTAAAAAGGATTCAATTTTTACCCGCGAGACCCGACTTGTGGCAATTGACGAGTGCGATCTTTTTATTCCGTTCACTGAGATTGTGAGGTAACAACACGACTAACTTGCTGACTTTCCCTAATTTCTCCAGGTGGCGGTTAACAGTTGATTGGGATGTATTGAACCTTTCTGCTATACCTCTTGTTGATTGACGTGGGTTTTGCTCCAATATTGCCTTTAAAAGGTTGTCGTCAAAGTCGGTTCGTCTTTTAAGATCGTATCATTTCCAGAACGTAATTTTATAAACCAATTTCTAACTGCCCGATCAGTTATTAGTCCTTCACCATATACACTGCATATTTATTCAGCTGTCGCCCTAGCACTATTACCTTGTTTAAATTCCCAAAGCATTACATGACGAATATGTACTTTTTGACTCTCTATTTCAGAGGTTAAAAAAAACAATTTAACGTAACGTGTACACAAAACAGTTAACAAAAGACTAACTGAAGCCTCGTCTATATAGTGAAAACAAAAACTTGTTGTCATGATAACTCATAGCGGGTAGATACGAACAATAGATTCTACTTAGCTGCATCGGAAGTAACTTATGACTCGACCTGATACATACGTTTTACATTAATAGATTTGATGAAAGCCTAAAACTCCCTTTCATCAATTAAAGCCGGTCACAACATACTCTTCTACTACCTCAGTAGTATCATTATTATATTGTCGAAGAATGTTGTTTATTAGACGATGTATAAATAACTGTTTCAACCACTAGGGTAACGCCTATCAACTAATGAAGCATAGGGGTTGGGCTACAGACATTGTATCTATTAGCTTTATACCCTTCAGAGGAGCACCTTGGCAATTAGATATGACTTTATGATCGGGAGGGCTGATGCTTATCAGGAGCTGGCTGTCACAATAAAGGGCTGGTGGCTCCATTAGGGGTGGCTCCCGGCCACCATATGGTGCAGGGACAATCCTCGCCAAATGTCTGTCCCTTCAGTGCTCTAAAGCACTGTCTAAAAACTCCCTTTGTCACTGCCCTCATCATCATCAGCCTGCTTAATTAACTAATAAAGTCTTCTCGAGTGTGCTTTTACTGGAGGTTTACTCAGTTCCGTTTATTGCTTGCTTAATTTCCACCGTTTATTTCTTCTTTTATAACCTGGCGTTAATTCCTCTTGTCTAACGAAATTGCAAGGCGGATTTAAAAATGTACTTAATTCATTGCTATTGTTGACTCTTGGATTTCATTATTTTTTCTGAAGTTTTCTTTACTTCATTATAAAATAGCTTTAATGTATTTCCACAATTGGTATGAACGAGATCATTTATCACAATTACTTATAGCCCAATCAGGCAGATTGTAATTTTATCATGATAAAGTTGTTGTATGTGTATTTCCACAACTGATAACCTCATCTTTATTGTAATAGAGCTTTCGACAGCTCTAAGCTCATCTTCCAATTGGTTATTGGGCATATTGGTTTATGACCTAGGCCGTAAAACTAACGGAGCGTCGATGTTGAAACCCTGGTTAAATATATAAAAATATATACTATTGTTTTAGATGAGTTATATATCCCACATAACCAATTGGAGACAACCGAAGATGACAGCTTAGAGATGTCGAAAGCGCTATTACAATAAAGAAGCGGTTATCAGTTGTGGAAAGACAATAAAGCTGTTTAATAATTATACCATTCCATAATCCGGCAGTAATTGTTTTCTTTACTTCACTAACGAGTTTCTTGTTAGCTTCTTGTCATGAACAACGCTTTGTATGTTACTACCATATAACACGAATAAAAATAATATGTTACTATTATCACACATTTTAAAAATTACTTTGTTGCTATTGTTTTATAATTTTTGTTGCTTATACTTTTCAAATTTAGATTGAATATTTTTCAGGTCTTTGTTGCTTTTCTTAGCCCTAATAAGAAATCTTAATGTTATTTCCGTTCTTAGAGTTAGTTCCGTTTGAAGTTCTGATTTTGGTAAAAATATGATCTGGGCTCTATAAAAAATAATTAAGTTAACCATAAGTTTAACACTCTCTTTTTGGTTTACCTGCATCGGCATCTATTTCCCATTGCTCGATATTAACACCATCATCTTGAAGACATATTTTATAAACTAACATTTTTTTTCCATAACTGATTAACAAACTAGCAGGCTCTGTTTACACTTTATCACATGTTTTGGGTGATCCATTTATATTTTTAATATTACTGTTTAATCCATTATTCTTCCCATCAAAAGATGTGCTATATAAATATTTATGGGTGGTTTTAATATCAAAGTTCTGATAACTCTTGACAAAGAACAAATAATAATAAAATATAAATTTGGATACTTGAATGATAATGAGGAACAATTCACCAGATTACGTCAAACCATGATTTATCCAGAAGGAATACTTAGCCTTCTCCAAACTACCATAAGTAAAACCATATACATTAACTAAATTTGAAAGAATTTTCTGAAAGATGTAAGAAATAAGAGAGGAGCGGATGGCTACTTTCTGAGTTAGCCATCAAACGATCAAACGAAGGATATAGAAAATCCTGGAGAATAAGGAAACCAAAATAGGATTCTGTCAAACATGGATTCCTTCCTTGAACTTTAAAGAACAGCAACTGAAAAAAATGAATATGACCTTAACAAGACAACCAAGAACAAGAAATGGACACAACATGGGAGAGCAACGAAAATATTTTGTCCAATTCAGAGCCAAAGTGGTAATGAGATTAAAAATAATGAAAATCTCTAAATGCATATCCAAAGAGGCATGGGATGGAATATTAGGAAAGGAATCTCCTTTAGTATTGTAGTATTTTTGTTAAAGTATTACTAAAGCATGATTGACACTTCTTATCTGCACCAGATATACACAGTATCTTGTACATTAATAAATTTGATGAAAGCCTGACAACTCTCATTCATCAACGTAAGCCAATACCCAAAAAACTCTTCAACTCATTTCTTGTAAAATTTAGATTGAATATTTTTTCGGGCTTCGTTTCTTTTCTTAGCCGTAATAAGAAACCTTAACGTTAGTTCCATTCTTAGTGGTAGTTCCATTTAAAGTTCTGATGCTGCTAAAAACATAATTAGGGCGCTATGAAAAATAATTAATTAGGGACATTATTAAATTAATTTTGTATAAAAAAAAAATGTTTTCTATCGAATTGAGAAGGATATACATTAAAGATATCCACGCCCTGATTAATAATCTGTTACGTGGGTTACAATTTTGGTAGACTGTAATAACAACAATAATATGATAATAATGAACAAAATAACTTTGTGTTATGCATGAAACTTGATTTATTATTTGCCTATGTTGTGAGACAGTTTCGAAGTTAAACGCTCTATGAAGCTACGAGAAATGACGCGACGGAAGTTGCTCGGAGCCTATAGCCAGCCTCCGAGGGGTACAAGTTTTATAAAGTAATGGATAAGGAGGGAGGGGGGATTGAAGTAAGGACGCCCTCGGGACCCGGGGCCCGGGTGGTGCCTGGGGTCCAGGGGCTGTATATAAGATAATAGCGGCCCAGCCCTATAATTGCAGATGCATGTACCACTATAGAGCCCGCTTGGCTACTTACCCGGCCTAATTATATTTATGAGACCGCTTCAACCAGTTCTCCGCACTCCCTTGTTGGTACAACCCCCTCCAATCCCCGGGCCGCTCCAACCAGTTTAGCCCCATTAAAAACTTAATTATTCCCCTTTCCTAGGGCTGTTTACTTTTTATTTAGAAGTTTTACCTTTAAATCGGAGCTTTTAACCCACCTAACGCAAGTAAAATTAAAACAAAGCCTTTTTGTCAATGAATAGCAAACATCTTCAAATTCTTTTTATATCTAAGTAGTTGATCCAAGTATCACCAATCGTTCAAAGTAAATGTTCTTCACATCTATTATGAACGAAAAAATATTTTAGGAAGTATATTGTAAATAATCTATTAGAATTTTAGTTTTGAAAAAATGCTATTGGTGGTGTGTCGCATTGGAGTGTGAATATTAAGGAATAAGACGCCCCCTGCATCTCCACAGCTTTATTGATTTATACCCACCAGACGTCGTTTGATAGTCAGTCAACCCAGCAAGTGCTATAGCTACCCTCAGCTCAAACCCTTGTATGACAGCCTAGTCCACCGAAAACAATCGGGAAAAAATCAATGAAGAGTTATATGGTTATATGTTGAAGGTGGTATGGATAGTGTGTGTAAATCGGTGTGGCAGGTATGGAAACGGAAATCGTTAAATGTTAGGTCCCCTAAGCGTTCAGTCACTTAATTTTAACATAAATTTGATTTGGCCTGCTCGAAAACGGCAACGTAAAAATAATTTCAAAGGTTCTCTAAGAAGGTAATTTTTGAAATATAGAAATCACGAATTTAATAAGTTCATAGCCTTTATAACGTACAATCGTTTTTATTTGTTATAAAGGCCATATAATATGCTGAAAATTAAGAAACGCAACTAGAAACCATATTAATGATTGACTTAAAAGGCAAGGTAACATTTTATTTTTTATAATAGAGATTCTTTATTGATTTGTTTTTTTTTATTACAAATCTTTATTTGAATGAAAATTACAATCTGCTGTAGAAGGGTAATAGATAATTGCGATAATAGATTGCGTTTGTACCATATTTACAAGAGGTGGCATTCATTTACATATGCTGTTTCATTCAAACCATATTTACTATTCACATTCATGCAGTACATGAGGGGAGGAAAACTCTCAGTGTACAAATATTTACAAACGATAGTGGGGTCACTTCCTTTTCAATCTCCGAGGAGGGTTGTACGGATGGGTGATACTTGAAAGTGATCATTCTAGAAGATTTGGGTGGTCAGATAATTCCTGGTGGTACTTTAAGAAGTTTGGGGAAACTGATGGATATGTTTGTGCGAGGATAGTTGGTTTATTGAAGAGAAATTATTTTAACAATAAAAATTGACGTACGAATTTATTGTGATTTTGAATTTGTATAGTTAAAATAATCTTTGAGGTTTTTTTAAAATGTTATTAATTTGATTTCATAATTTATTTTATGTATTAAATATATTTTATTTTTATAACTAATAAATGGTAAAGACTTCGCAATGTGTGTGTGTGTGTATGGGTAGTTCGCTTTAATCTCATGTATGATAATATTCGTAATGATAATAAGTGGACTTCAGTATAACGATCAATAAAGTTATTCAATCAGTCAAAAAGGCTATTTTTCTTGACCTAAAGTGATTTTTTAACAAATACAATTAGTATTTTTGTCCAATACGAGGCGATTACCATATATAGTTCGTAAAACTAAGTCAATAGTTAAAATCCAATGACAGGAAGTATGAAAACTTGAAAAAGACATGTGTATTTCGCTAACATTTAATATTTCTCCAGCCCAGCTCCTTTAGTTTTCCCTTACAGTTAAGGACCCATTAAAGACAGTAAGTAACATGAGAAGGCTTTCAAATATATTATAAAAAAATTACTTTTGAGATCTAACGATAAAAATCATGAATTTAGTGTGGCTATGTTTTACCTATTTATAATATTTTTGTTTATTAATATGTACCAACAACTTTATTATGATAAAATTACAATCTGCCTCATTGGGCAATAAGTAATTGTGATAAATCTTTTCATTCATACCATGTTTACAATTTTCATTCACTCGCTCATTCCCCCCCACGCTCCTCCGTCAGCCGCGTCACCGGATACGAGCCAATGGAGGCTGACCAAGAGCGCGAGAACCACATACGCTCAGGACATTATTGGAGAAGCTGGCCATTGCCAGGACTCCCACTTTTACGCATTTATACCAGGTACGTTAAGATCGTTATAAAGGGTTTTGTTGCTGACGTAATAAGGGGCATTTACTATTGTTCTCAGGACTTTTGATTGAAAGGATTAGATACGCTTGAAGTTCGACTTTTTTGCGGTCCTCCATAGCTGTATTCTGCCTGTTGAGCTTAAGTATAACTTTGTAAATTAGTTATTTATTTTTCTATAGAGAGACGGGATGCCCTTTGAAGGATGTCTGTATAGTTGTCCAAAGCGTCTGTTTAGTTCTTGTCTTTTTAGTCTCGTATGTGGGTTCCAGGTCAGTCGTTTGTCGAGATGGAAGCCTAAGTACCGTACTAACTCGGTTAAAGGGAGAGGAATGTAATTAAAATATACTGAAGGATAAGACCTGTGGCAGAGAGTGAAGGTAATGTGGGAATATTTTGCTTCATTAACTTTAATCCATCATTGGTTGCACCAATGCTTGATCTCATCAAGGTGTTTTTGAAGGTTATGGGATGCTATGTCGGGGTTTGAGTGGGATGACAAGACTGCAGTGTCATCTGCAAATGTGGCCAAGAAGGTATTGGGGGTAGAGGGGACATCGGCGGTGTATAGGTTATAGAGGATGGGACCCAGGACACTACTCTGTGGAACTCCTGATTTTATGGGATAGCAATTAGAATATTCCAAGCCACAGCGGACTTGAAAGAAGCGGTTTGAAAGGTAGGACTGTAGGACTCTGAAAAGGGTCTTTGGTAAATATCCTTTGAGCTTGTAAAGCAAACCTGCGTGCCAGAACCTTTCAAAAGCTTGAGCTATGTCTCGAAAAGCACCAGTGCAATACTGTTTGGTTTCAAGGGCTGAGGATATGTGATCAACAACGCGAAGGTCTTGTTGAGCAGTGGAATGTCGTAGACGGAAACCAAACTGGTGTATAGGAAAAAGGTTTTTGGATTCAACAATTGGAAGTAGACGTTTTAATAGGAGTTTTTCAAATATTTTTGAGAGGATAGAGAGTAGGCTAATTGGACGGTAAGATGAGGCGTCATTGGGTGGTTTACCGGGTTTGGTAAATAGGACAATAATGGAATGTTTCCAGAGGAGAGGAAAGTGCCTCGTTCGGATAATGCAATTATAAATGCAGGTTAGGAAGATTATGGCTTTAGGAGGAAGTTGTTTAGGAATTTGAGGAGTAAGGAGATCATATCCAGGGGAATTTCGGTAATGTAAGTTTTTCAGAAGGTATTTGACCTCAGAGGGGTTAACGGCTCTTGGTGGAAGTGAGAGAGGGATAGGTGAAGTTAGGAAATCTTTAACAGTTGAGTGATGAGTATGGCATTGATGAGAAATGTGAGGTGTGGAAGTATGGGTAAGATGCAGAGCAAATTCCTCCGACCTATCCCCATCCGAAGCCGCCCAGGACCAATCATCACGACGAAGTGGGTGTGAAACAGGTTGATACTTTAGGATTTTTTTAGTTACATTTCACAGAGAGTTATCCCTGGGAATCAAAAGTATCGGAACGGAAGGATGCCAATTGCCGCTTTACCAATCTGCAGTACTGATTGTACGAGCGACGAACAGCAGGATGTCGGGATCCTTGCCACACTCTTCTGGAGTGGCGTATGGGTTGGATTAGGTCTTTGTGATGCTGAGGTAAAGGTTTTGATTGTGAATTTTTGGATGACGGTGGGGTGACGATGCCTCTCAAGCCAACCCCTGGACCAGAGTAGTGAAAGAATGCACTGCATCATCTAGGTCTTGGGATATTTCAGGGACACTTGGAGGTCTATGGAATCTGTAAGAAGCTGGCGGTCCAAATCAACTGGGCCCTTAATAAATGAAGGAGAAGGCAGTCTGTGAATTGGTGTTAGGGAAACGGTTAATATCAAAGGCCTATGAATAGTTTAGTGTTCCTAAACTATTGTAGAAGAAAAGGTCAAGGAGATCTGGATATCGATTGTGATCTGATGACCAATAGGTTGTTGTGTTGTTTGTTAAAAAGATATTTTTGTTTGGCAGATAAAATAAAATATTTTTGGTCAAAAATACTGCCATGTTTGTTCAAAAGTTGACGCAGGTGCTGCGCTGAATAAATCCATTCCTTTTCAATCTCGGTTCCATTCTCCATGGAGTTAGGTGCGAGAAAATCGTTACAAAACAGTTCCCTATTAATTTGGGCCGACCGACCTGTATTGGTTAGTTCGGTTAACAATGAAAAATATAAGCTTACATTGAAATACAACGAGGGGGTCCCCCCACGACCCGGGGTTGTTAAATGAAAGGCAGGAGCGATTACATATAGACTATAAGGTAAGAGTAGACGGGGTTACAGTATACACAGAGGGCACAATGGGGATTAGGTGTGTCAACAGGGCCCCACAATTACCAGCTCTCTTTGCTACAAAGGGCCCACACACCTAATTACCTGTGGGAAAACCAGAGGGGACTTGGTCGCCGCTCTTTCCTCCTCTCCTTGTAGCAATTAGTCTTCTCCTCTATAGGGCCGGCCGACAACAAACTGGGCCTTCATTAGAAACTGAATTTTTTTCATTTTTTTTTTTAACAAGTATTCCGACTTGGTTTTAAGGGCTGTACGTATACGTACAAATGGACGTTTTTCTCTTGTGAACGAACACCTTGTTCGATTAACTGTAAACCAAGCCATGAAATTCATTAGGAATTAAAATTTATCACTCCAATTTATGGTAGTTTTCAACCCTGGAGCAGAAAATTGTAATTTTAGACAGAACTCTACCGTTGGACAGAAGTCATAATAAAATACTACAAAATTACTATATTAATTGATTCCTCCAATAGGCATATTTCTGCAGAATTTCTATTTCTTGAATAAACATCTCTAATTTGGTTTTCAATGTTTTAGTAATTTTTTGAAATTCTTTAAAATACTGTTGTCACTTATCAAAAATGTGTTTTAGCTCTTTGAAGCTATGGCTATGGCCATAAACTATTGACGTTTCGAATTTATTATTTTCGCCCAATCTTTAGGGCAAAAAAAGCGGGAAAAGTATTCGAAAAAAAGCTTTTCAGAACCCAAAAATCTAAAATATGTTTTTCTTTGATTATACTAAGGTTCAGTATCATACTACTGTCTTCATTTTAATCGTTTACTCTGAATATGCTATTGAAGTAATCTTTCAATTTAGTATTAAATAAATATTTTATAGTTTTTTTTTTTAATGATGACGACTGATAACGTGGTTGTGGTAATATTTGATGACTGATCATATATCACATTACTAATGGTTAAAAGTACAACAATATCTTTGAGTACAACGCTACAGGTTAAGGCTTAGTCATAGTTAATTAGAGTATATATGCTTTTTGTGACCATTAGTCAGTGTGCCTGAATAAACCTGCTTTCATACTTGATTGGATGGAGTTGGCATTAATCAGGAAGCTTGTGTAGTTATTAAAAAATTTACTAACCTACCTGATCCTAGAATTTAAGGGGTTTATTTTTAATTTTTTTTTTTATAAATTTATTTGCTACTATTATGGAATTGTTTAAATAATTAATAATGACAGAAAGTTTATATTGAATAATTGCCTTAACAATAATCATCCACAAATTAATAAACATTTTAAAAGTTTAGTTTTTAGAATTATTTTCTATTAACAACATATAATCAAAGTAAAGAATACAATTTAAAAAATTTTACTTATGACTCTTATAAGAAAATTTTATATGGACTATTAATGGAACATTTTCTGGTTTAAAGAACTATGGAGAAAAATTTAAAAATAAGGTAAGCAAAAACACAATTCACTCACCAAGACAATTTAACTTTTTTTTCAAGAACTATTTACTAGAAATCTCATTTTTCCAACCACTTAGAATAAGAATAGAAAATTGTTTAATTTTTTTGAAAGGCTTAACTTTTACACCTTCAATCTTTTCTAATAAAAGCAAGACTGACATCTCATTGCTAAACATCTAAACTGCCGCTAAAATATAAATCAATAGCTTATAAAAGGCTTGTCAGACCTAATACATAGAGGCATTCTTTTTATTTTTAAGAACCACTACAAATTCAAAGTCTTATAGTTATAGGTTTTTTTTGTTTCCTAAATACTAATCCCAATAAATATCAATTTTAATTTTATTATTATTAGTCTTATGATAGTGGCGTAGCGCTCTGGCTGACATCTGGCATGTTTGGAGTCCACATAATAAAAAAAAAGAAGTTCTAATGTTAAAAAAAAAATGTAAGTAACATATAGATAACCCATCTTTTATGGGGAAAAGCTTTATAATATACGCTGTTAAACATTCTTTTATATTATTTATTTTAATTTCTTATATTGGTTTACACTTATTATATGAATGTTATTGTTATTCATAGAGTACTTGGTTCCGGAATAAAACTTTTTTTTCCCTATTCTATTCTATTCTGATAATAATAATATAATATTGGTTTATACTCCAGGGGGTTTTTATTACAATAATTACACTAAGTTATTGAAATAGTTTTCTCAGCATTAAGGGTTTCAATGTTGCGATGATTTCATTGTTTTATTGTATATAATATTGTTTCTACGCACATGCACACGTGTGGGCAGCAGCTGTTGGTGTTTGCAAACATTTGCGCGCTGGTTGGGTGCGCGAGGGGCCCACTTTCGGATCCCTATCGGGCTCTAAGGCCACCAGACGACCCAAGATAAAATTTTAATGGTAGGATTAGAAACCGCAGGGGCTAATGGAGTAGAGCTCACCGGGTCAGCACCTATTCCCAGCCGATAAACAATTTTTTTTCTTGTAGCGGTATTAGAATTTTTGGTTACCGGTGACCCTGTAAGTTTTACTCGACTTCGTGAATTTAGATATGATTGTATGAATAAAGAAACGCTTTATTATGGGACTTTGCCCCCTAAGAATAATCCAAAAGAAACAAAAAAGGATGACTGAAAAAATATATAACATTACAATGATTAGTTTATAAATAATAAAAGGCTTATGTACACAAGCGATGACTACAAAAAACAAACAGTATAAGATTGAGCTAACAACTGCAACTGGGAAAATTCATAAACAAACAGAAAAGTAATGGGAATTTGGCTGATGTTAAAAGTTATAAGTTAATAATCAAATTTATTTGACACTGATGTTTCTCACAATCAAGGAGCTTATGCAAACATGGAGGGTCGAAACGTCGTACACTAATAAATTAGACGAACATGTTGTATTTTTCTTTCAGCAGACAATAATCCACTCATATGAATAATATATTCATTTTCCAATTACCAATTGTGTCCGGTTTTAGTTCATCCCAAAGAACCATGTTTTAAATTAAAATGTGGTTACGATCCAATCTACATTTGATATAAAGAAATGATGTGAAATGTTTCCTTGCAGAACGACTTCTTGAACATCCTAGAGAGTTTTTATGTCTGATGGATGAGTTGTTCGACACAGTGATTAGGGATACAATAATGATGATGAATAAATCATCCTGTAATAAACATGTATGTATTTTTAATCAAAATAATCGGGAGTGTCCCAGGGTACTAAACCACATACAATATAATACCGATCCACTAAAGTTTCTTTAAGATACTGAGTTGGGAAAGGAACAATTATGAGGCTGGCCAGAACCTCATAAGGAAAATGACTTATTTTAATAAAACCTTAGTGAATCCAGCTTTATTTAACCTAGCCCTTTATTGCCATCTAACAGACATGTGGATGGAGCTGTTACACCTTGGATGTTTTTGTTATTACCAAAATAGAACAAGTAACACTATAGCCAATTTATCTATTAAAATATATTAATGAACACTGTGTCTACCAGTAGTATCTCCTTATTCAGAAACAGTCTTTGAGCAATTTTTTATTTAATCTCGGAAGATTGAACTGTCAGAGACACATGAGAGGTTCGAAACTGGGCATCAGGGCAACTAGTATTTGCTACGCCATAAATGTTTGATACCTGAAGGGCAAGGGAATGTCGTATATTAGTTCAAGGATGGGATGGAGTTCTGGAGAGATGATGATCTAATAAGGAAAGTTCTGCCGAATAGGTTGGTATGGTTGATTCGTAGTGTACCGTGTATAAGGTTTAAGGCCCGTAGTTGTTGTACTAATGAAATGGCTTAGGAGTTATCGGATGATTTGAACTGAAGGGTAGTTTAACTTGGTAGAGAATATATGGTAGGAAATACTGACGTCCTTAGGAAGGATAGAGTTTCTTCAATTCGATTTTAAAAACTTTCGGGTTCCCATTGAAATGTCGTGAAAAAAGATGAGCACTCGCGTTTTAGCGAAAAATTCCCTCAATATTGTGCATTTCAAATCAACAAGATGTTAGGTGTGGTCATAGTTTAGCCACTTATTTAAGTTGAAATCATATTAAAGCTGTTTGATTGCTAGTAATCAGTCTGATTGAAATGGTTCATCGAGGGAAATTGCCTAACACCCACGTAAGGCTGTATTGGATCTCCCAAAGACATGAAAGGGCCGCAGACTCCCTTCCCAGAAGGCTACAACGAACACAGAGCAGAAGTGCCAACTGGCCGTGTCCAGTTCTCACCTACTTCAGAAGCGGATTAGTAGGGCATTGTCCGGAGGAACAGCTGGCCTGGGTAAGGGATAGCCATTGAGATAAACTCCTCCCTGCTCTCGAGTGCGGAAGACCAAAATCTTATAGGATTTTGGGGGGATTTTCTTGTTGTAGGCTCACTCAGCTACGTAATTGGCTATTGCTCTCACCACGGGGTCCTTGAATGGGCCAGTTGCTTCACCGGTTGCCTATCCCGTTAACTATAGCAATGAACCCAAAATATGAATGTTAAATTTCTATATGAGCAAAAAAATTGAAAGTACAACCATCGGTGTCGTGTTCTAGAATCGATTCGCATGAGGCAACAGTAGAACATACTGCAAATAAAACACCGGAAGCGGAAGGGCTATACTGACTTATGAGCTGTGCAAAGCCAGATGGACAAGAACGCCTAATGGAATTGATCTAGGTTAGTACATTATAATAATAGCCTACATCCAAGGCCAAAGGATTTACACATCGGAAGAGGTTAGTATGCTCCGTACGTACGTTTCCAAAACATACTCAAAAAGGAGTATACATTTTTTAAATTCAAAAGGCGATCTGTTATCCTACTACAAAAAACATACACAACAACCATTCCTTAACCGGGCTGAATCAACCACATAACCTGTGCGATACAAGTTGTATTTGTGACGCTCCGACTTTAATTCTGCTTAAATAAAATATCAGAACATAAGTTATATACTTGTATTTTTTTAATTATAGGTCTCTAACCCTTTCTTTGCCAAGGGTCAGTAAATTAGGCGTGGGCAATATTTAATGTTATTCCGCATCTTATCAAAGTTTTTATCATTTGTTTTGTAATAATGGTTTGGGTTATATTTATTCAATCCGGCATTACTGCGTCCACTAATAAACATGTTGATTAATTTTTTACTTGCACAAAAATAAATGTCTCCTCACATTAATATAATTTTATTTCATAGTTTATAATTAACAAAAAAAGTTAACAGGGCAACTTTTTATTTAGAACTATCTTATTTACTGGTTTTCTAGTACATAGTATCAAGCTGCTTGCTAATGATAAGAGCTAGGAATCTTCTATTCATTGCTTATAGAAACCTAATAAATATGTTTGATTTCAAATAAAGGTGACAAAAAACATTTATAAATTCATGATCATGCCTAAAAGATGTATGATTTTTATCAAATTCATTTAAAGGCGACCTTTCCTCATTTCAATGGATGAGTTGTTGCTTAAAGGAAATCATCTGAAAATGAGAATGGCTTAGATTTTATGGGCAAGATCTGAATTTTTGACCGACTAATAGCTCATCTTTTAATTTTTATGTTTTTAATATCCGCAAGATGTTCATAACACAATTGTATTTTAGAAAAAAAAGTATCATGTCATGAGTTATTCACAGCGTACGTGTTCGTGGCACGAGGGGATGCTAAATGTAAACGTTTTGGATCAATTAAGGCATATGGTTAATTAATGGGCGATTCCATTCGGCCTTATGGCTTTATCAGCCGATTGTGGCACCTTAACGAGGCATCATCTGGCCCCTTTATGGGAGTCATGTGTCCTCTTTACCCCAAATGTTTTTTTTTGCTTTTTTTTCACCCCATCTCACCCTCCATTAAAAGCGAAGATTTATGGGCTTAATCAATCTAACTGTAAGGGAGCGTTTCCGTGTGAGGCTACCGTCATAAATGAATTAATAATAACACTTGAAACCTGCATCAAAGTAAAGATGCCCATTATAGTATATTTGTTATGAGTAAAAGAGTTTATTGATAAAACAAACTAAATTTCTATATCAGAAACATAGACTTTAACGCAAATCAAAATATTGTTGATGATTTATTACTTACGATATTCCTTTTTAATACTTGCTTTTATATTATTAATAATTAATAAGTTGGGCAACTTCTATGGCCATAGCTGAGAACTTTTCGTCTTCCCAGAAATTTTTGTTGTGCTCTCAGAAGTTGTACTTTCACTGCCAAACAAATTAAATGAAAATTTAAATTAGAGAAACCCAATTAATAAAATTTGTAAAACATGTCTAACTAGTGAAAGAGTGAATAAATTGAATAAAATGAAACTTAAGGTGGGTGAGTTTATCCGCCGGAGACACCTCTCCCGCATCGATGGCAACAGACTGTCGGGGAAAAATTAGGTTAAGAATTAGTATGTACGTTAGTTTTAAGGTTGATCAAAAAGGTGAGCCCCATCACCTTTATTAGTCAGTTTAGTCCAGTCACGTATAATGTATATCATTATACCTGTTTATTCATTATATAATTTTTATAAAATAACACAGGAATACAAGAATGATTTGTGAATGGATTCGCCTGAGGATTTATAATTATATATAATTGTTTGTAAAATTGAAGGGGCTATAAGAGAAAAAAAAAATTGAATCTTTGAAAAATATTTAACGTTTAATCAGATGAAATATATTTTAAATAAACTGTAAAAATTAAAATTATTATTTTTAAGGCCATATATTTTTAAGGCATCAACGCAAAAACCATAGGTGGAATAGAGAAACAGGGCCTGCTTGGAAGTTAGCTGTGTGCATTGGTTCTTGCGAATTGAGAAGAAGACGAGTGCATAAAAATATGCATTGT
This sequence comes from Acanthosoma haemorrhoidale, assembly GCA_930367205.1. Lineage (NCBI taxonomy): Eukaryota > Metazoa > Arthropoda > Insecta > Hemiptera > Acanthosomatidae > Acanthosoma > Acanthosoma haemorrhoidale. The sequence continues at coordinate 26,108,954 of OV884014.1, forward strand.
CCGAACCCACAACCGGCTTGGCACCACTTTTTACCTCAATAAATAACCAAAAACCAGCTATAAAAGTTAACTCTAAACTTCAATATTGTTATAATTATTATATTGTTCGATATAAGCGATTTAACTTTGAATAAATCTAAATATTTCCGGTTACAGAGTTGTCAATCAAAGAAAAACTGTTAAGAGAAAATATTTAAGCCATTTTTTTCCAGGACATCAATGATCATTTAGGTTTACTGACTATTCAATAAAATGTTTTTTAAGTCACTGCTAATATTGATAAAAGTTTTTTGATAGTAATAAAAAATAAAAATTTTTAACAATGTTTTTACCGTCTGAAACGAACTCTGGTGAAACATTTTACACTTTTTATTTTTTAGTTCTACTTTGTTATCGGGCCCTTTTATTGCGTGCTAATAGTAGTTTTTATGATGGATGATGATAAGAAGAAATTATCAACTCTGGTTAATGAATGATGAATGTTCATCAAATTTCTTCGTATACCTCGCGTTATAACATACTATAATGTGTGCATCAGGTTTTAGTATGAGACGGTTAGAGCGCGGTGCTTAACCCACAATTAAAAATTATGAACGGCACTCGTTAATATACTTGATGAAAATCGTACATGTTTCTTTCAACAACCAAAGCGATATGCACGCGAAAGATCTATGAGGGTGATCCCAAAAGAAACGGTTTTTGTACAAAGTGATTCATTTAATTTAGTACACAAGGCACAGTTTAATTTAGTAAACTGTGATTAATTTAATTTAGTAAAGGCACAGTAGTCATACCTTTTTTGGTCAAAAATCTTCGCATAGAGAGGGCTGTGTGAGGGGGGTCGTTGTCGTGGAAATCTTCATTCACAATTCACTTTATTGAACGCCAAGACTCTCCAGATTTCTCCTCAAATTCTTAGATGGTCCCTCGTCAATCTTTCATGACGATTTCGCCACTTTTTACGACATTATCGTCCATCAAAGGGCGCCCAGAGCGAGGTTGATCATTAAATGATATTTCCCCACATTTAAAACGGGATAACCACTCAAACACTTGAGTTTTATCCATAGCATCATCCTTGTAGCTCGATTTTAACATTTCAAAAGGTTCTGTGCCAGTTTTCCCGAGCAGGAAGCAAAACATCACGGCCGCGCCCTGTTCACGAAAATCAGCCAGCATAAAAACGACTTGTGCGCAAAGCAAATCTCACAAATAAATTAACACAAACGGAACCTGTCCAGTGACGGCACTTGGCATACTGACTGGTGAAAAGTTGTTTTACACGGTCCTACCAAAGAAACACGGTATTACAAAAACTCCATCAGATACAACATCAGTTCGATTTCTTTTGGGTACGCCCTCGTATTTATATAAAAATTCACGTCTATCTGCTAACCCAGTAAAAAAATCGATCGTTGTAAAAGAAGAGACACGTTTGGAGTCAATACAACTGACATATTTGTATGTAAGTATGTTAATTACATAATATCAAACAGGCCCCTTACATTTACTCTACCTTTAAACGATAAAATGTAAAAAATTGTCAATATCTTAGTTAAAGATCTAAGCTATTAGCAACAAATAAACGGATAATATATTAATCTGTAATAAGACCTCATTTAAGCTGTGCTTCCTACAAAGCGCTAGCTAGTATTTGCGAGCCGAATGTGCAAAAAGGTAAAGATGGGTCCCTTACGGACCGTCATAAAAGTAGGCTTGAGTCCCAACGCATAAACTATGGGTGGTTGGATGATGTTCCAAGGAAGTAATCTCCCAGTTTGGTGTTAAAAAAATATTTTTGAACTCAAAGATATGAAAATAAATTAGAAGGAAGACGCTCAGTGACTGGGCCAAGGAGCCCTACTTTTAAGCGGTAGTATGTGGCAGCCCTTGCTCACTATATTTTAGGACAATCCCCAGGACGGGGCTCACTTAATGCTGGGACGATACCTAGGACTGAAGACTTGTATATGATGACGAGGAGCCTGGCCTGGACGTCTCACCAAGGAAGGCATCGATGCATCTTTGTAAGCGTAGTTATTGATAGTTATTAGCTAAGATAAGTGTAATCTGTTTAATTATTTGGAGTCATTCACAAAAGACGTCTTTTTCGGACTGTTACCGTCGTTTTGCTATTTCCCGTACCAGATTAATAAACCATACATATAACCAAGACTGGTTCTTCCGTTCGGAGCTGTTTAAAAGTCCATTTAAACCAATTGGTTATAAACCCTGTGGTTCGTATACAGTGGTGTTCCACAATTGGTCTGGCCACCTATAAATAACAAATATGAATGAGGGAGAGGTTTCGGGATAGGGGTAGGAGGGACCTGCTTCCTCAGTCTATCTACCGGGATGGTAGTCGCTATTCTAGATACACCGCGTTCTGCAGATTCGTCGGGGAGTGGAAAAGGGTTCAAGGCTCCGGGCACTTCACTATATCCAGGGGGGTGGCGCGGGGTGAGCAGCCGTGTATCGGGAAGGCTCACCTGAAGCCAACAATGTATCGGCGGTTCCAGAAGAGTCACTGTAAATATGTACATATAGATATAAGGTAGGACTGAGTAGCCTATGGTTAGATATAAGTTTAGTTATAGGGGGATAGAGGATGCACACCCCTTGTAAATATAGTACTTAAGTATAGCAGTAAGATATTAGTATAGTTAACGGATCTGTAAATATTGTAAATAGATTAAGGATACTAGCTATAAGGCCAAAAAAAAAAAAAAAAAAAAAGCTAGTAAGGATTGTACAAAGTAGATTTAAGGAAAAGTTTTTTTTTATTTTGTTTTCTTTGGAAGTTTTGTGTTCATTTTGGAAAATAAAGAACGAAAACAGTATTACTCAAGGTGCGCTGACCGGTGCAACAATCCCATTGCACCGGAATACGCGCACCACAGGCTACGTAACCCCATGAGCTCGCTTCACGGGCTTGTAGGGTAAGCCCGTTTGAGGCTCAAAAAAAAAAAAAAAAAAAAAAAGGTAGTCGCTATTCTAAATAACTATATATATAACTGCCTCTTCTCTTATTCATAAAACAAGTGATTGGGTCCGTCTCGGGGGTTGGTGAGCGAATGGAGCTGGACTGAGCCCCCTAGTGTAATAATAAACTATTTTTTAACTAGTTTATAAACAAGGTACTTTTTTACAATTTTTCTATTGTTCTCATCTGCATTTTTAACTCTTCAAACAGTTAATCTACTCTTACTGTATTGAACATTCAAATGGATTAACGTGCAGTTTTTTTTTGTTAATAAATCATATTCTCTCAATCAGTGTCAGGATAATTATTGGGCAAAGGGGATAAATAGGTAGACCGAATTTCCATTAAGGTAATTGCATATTATGAAGCAGAGTCATATATTTTATGTTCATTTTGTTTTTCAACTTAATTCAATAAAACTTCATGCTATGAAAATTGTGTTCTTGAAAAACTGGTGGTTCAAAACTGAACAAGTCCCAAACAAATACTTTCTTCCTTTATCAGACCCCTTAGTAGCTTGTGGTGTCGGGTTCGGCGCCTGCTGAGCTTCCTGTATGACTATCGTCAGATCTCTCATGAGTTGTATTCCCATTTCTCCCTTTGAAATCCCATCCACCTGATCCAACCAATGTTATCTGGGTAACTTGCCTTCAGAACTAGCTTCCGTAGAAACATTTAAGCGTTCTGTTATTTAAGGTATTCCTGAAAGGGTTCCTGATTTAGCTCTTCTAGCACTCAAATGTCCCTTTTAGAAATGCCGATTTCGCAAACCGTGGGGGCCACCACGGCGACGCAGCAAATAATAAAAGTGCTTAATTAGAGTAAATATTAATACTGATTAATTTTCCAATAATACCATTGTTACTATAATGGTATGAAGAAATTAATGTACTATAGAATATACAAAAATAATTTTATTAGTACATGAAAAATATACATATACTTTGGGAATATTGCGATGAGTCAGATTGAAACACTCAAGGCAAAGAAAAGGTGAATCAACGCAATCGGAACAATATGTCACCACATTTTTAGTAGAACTCTTTGCTCCAGTTCTTCCTAGCTGCTTTGAATTTTTTTTTATAGCACACCTTACAAAATCGCCTTACATTTGTGCATTTCCTGGCATTTTTTAAAATTTATGACGAGATCTTCTCCGTAAGCAATTTATTGGAGAAATACAATCATTATCGGAGCATTTGATTAGATACATTGCTAATTTCATCCTAATATCAGGAATTGCAATATTTTTCCGGGTTACTTGTTTGAATAACACCATTGAATTTACAATACAAGTATTTAGTAAAAGCTCTTTTGCCAGTGTCTCGTACCATTATACAGTTTTACGCAGTGGTGAGCTCTAAGCAATCATTTGACCAGATAAGTCTTAAATTAAATTATATTCAACTACCATTTTTGGCTTTTGAACAGTTTCTTTTCTGTATAGTTGTCATTTCTGCTGAATGTTTTGTAGATAGCATCAACACACCTATTTTATCTTTCCATGTAAAAACTGTTACTCCATTTTTATTTTCTCGCACGATAACATCTCCACGTTTTAATTTTTGAGCTGCAAATAATATTTCATCATAATATGCATCGCATAATGAAAAATTTACGTTGGCCCCTTGGCCAAACCATGGAAAACGCGCCTGGCAGTCAACGTGTTTGGGCAACAATGTTTGGAAGAAGTAGAATTCATTTTGCTTCCTTGGTAAATTTATGAGGAACATTTGAGCTTTGAAAATGCTCCCCTGCACAATTTTCTCATCACGTATATATTTCACTTCAAAATGAAAGATTCATCTGTATTTTTGTATATTATCTATTAGAAAGAATAATTTCTCCTGACAGATGAAGTCTCTTATTTGAATTAACGAGCATTTTGTTTGTTCTTTTCCATCCACCAGAAGGAGATGGAAAATATTTTCAATTCTACAGCGGGTATTGAGTTCAAAGAGCTGAAAGGGCCCGATTTAATGATGAATCGGCCCGGTTAAAGGATCGTTTTGATTAAGGCACAAGAGGAAAGCCCTAAAGGGATGATTAGTGCCGAAACCGAGCTACATTTCATCTAATAGGCGATTCTTGACAATACTCGCTCTTTTCGACAATGGCGTTTAGACGTTCCCTTCGTTACTCGTCCTCGTTCGCCATTGTCAGGGTTCGATCTTCCCCTTTGATTACTCCTATAGCCCTTCAGATTGCTCGGATAAGAATCATCTGGTAAAGCCCTTTCTGTTGGGGCGTAAGGACTGGGAGCAATCAACCCCTCTCGGCAACGGGCCCCCCCTCTATGTTTTTTAAACTAACCTTAAAATATATCTTTTGAAACGAAAGCCTCATTGTCGGCAGGTTGAAGTGCTTCCTATTGTTGTCTAATGCGTTGTCTAATCCCCCAAATAAAAAAAAAATTTGTTTGAGATTCTAATTTAGTGGGCCTAGAAATGGAGGAAGCCTAACAGTAACCAATCATCGGAAAGAGAATGTACTGAACATTAAAAAAAATATCGCTTGTTAATCCAACGATCAGTAACCGTTCCATTTTTATATATTATTTAAACGAATCTTTTGTTTTAATTTTTACCAACCGATATTTGATCATATTTTTTTTACTTGCTGAAAAGCGATTTTCGGCGAACAAGAAAATTTACATATGCTGATATTGTAACTTCTTGTTGATATAAATGTTCTGGGTTTAAATCCTTAGATGGAAAGTTAATTCATTTAAGTTCTGTAAATGAAAATAGGTGGCCCCCGACGGTCCTATCGTGGAAGCGAGAACTGTGTCTTTGAAATAACGAGGCTACAATTCAGTTAAGTAAACAAAGCCTCCAGAACCAGTTATAACTGCATTTGTAGTAACTTTGAACACGCCTGAACTTGCAAGACTACGACGTTCTGTTGATTGTGAGTCACCTTTTCGTTTGCCTGTGTTTTCTGTAGAGAAAAACTCGTGTTGTTATTCTTCAGCAACTCGACGCTGATCCAAAGCTGCTTCATAAAATAATCACTTGTGACGAGAAATGGATCTTTCAAAACGATCCTGAAACTCAAGAAGACCAAAAAACACCGTCATCATCAAGAATGAAAAATAAAACTGTCAATTTAAAGCAATCCTCATTGTTTTTTTTAAATCAAAGGTTTTCGACGTGGATCCAAATCAGCTTCATAAAATAATCACTTGTGATGAGACATGGATCTTTCAAAACAATCCTGGTACCAAAAGACATCCAATGCATTGAAAAACAACGTCATCGCCAACAACGAATGTAGCGACCGCTAACTACATAAGATAAATCACCCTATACTCTATTGTATATATATTGTAAATTGGCTATAATATGTTGTAAATTAATTTAAACAAATGTAAATAACATTACCAAACCATAAGTCATTGTGAATGTTGTAAACAATAAAAGACGCAGCTGCGAAAAAACTAGTTAGGGGCTGGAAAAGCTAGAGCAGGTAGCGGGTGACCCAGACCTAGGCCTGGGTCACTGCCGAGAACAATGCGCCACCGTAAACAGGGATATCGTTGGCCACAATAACGCCTTACATGGTTGGCTACTAACGAGGCACAACCGAGTATAAATAGACCCGGGTTTTCGCCTGTAAATCATTCTAACAACGGCTCTCTAACTGTGGACTTGCAGCTGCACTGATGTTTCAAGATTTGGCCTTCTCATTTATGAAAACCTCTGGACCTCTCTTCCTAACCTCACTATGTTTTAGACCGGCCTTGTCAGACCCCACTCTCTCCTAGTTGGATTCTCTTCCTTCGTCTCGCTAAAACTAGCACCTCCTTGGGAGAGACCTCTCCCTCGCGGACAACGGTTGCCGTGGCTCTACAAACCTTACCTAGCAGTGTTTCCCACGGCAATCAAGTCTGCCTCAATCCAGTTCACACTCGCCTTTGGGATCCGGAAGGTTTTCGCCTACCCTCAGATACCGAGTGTGAATTCGTGGTCATTCCAAGACCACATAAACTACCTACGCTATACCTCTTCTCCTGAACATAGTGCATTGTCGGGGCACATACCTATCAATTATGGAGTCAGATAGTAAGACCCGTCATGATGCAATTGTCCAGGTCATAGCTTAATCAAACCTCACTTCGTCACCAGGGCTAGGGTAAAGACACCCCCCTCGTGACGACCCGACAATGAAAAATAAAATTGTCAATGTAAACCAAAGCTCATTGTTTTTTCGAAATCAAATGTTTTCGATGTGGATCCAAATCTGCTTCATAAAATAATCACTTGTGATGAGACATGGATATTTCAAAACGATCCTGAAATCAAAAGACATCCAATGCATTAAAAAACACCGTCATCATCAAGAATGCAAAATAAAACTGTCAATTTAAAACAGTCCATATTGTTTTTCAAAATCAAAGATTTTCGACGCGGATCCAAATCTGTTTTATAAAATAATCACTTGTGACGAGAAATGGATCTTTCCAAATGATCCTGAAACCAAAATACGTCAAATCAATAATGTCATTTCAGCAATGGGTTCCAGAAGCCAAAACAGTTTACTAATGTTTTTATAAGGAAGTGTTGAAAAAAAAAACTGTGCGAATGGCGCAGCAAGAAGTGATCCACTACGTTGGAAAATAGTTTCATTCTTTACCAGAACTGGAGAACAATCCTCCATCTCAGACAGGGCTTTGACCGGCAAAGCTCTGGATATCCTCCAAATTCACCTCATTTAGCTCCTCGTGAATACATCTTTTTCCAAAGCAGACCAAATGGTGGACATCACGGCGCTTGGCCCACCAACAACAACCCTCTAACGGGCACCTATCACTGCTATCCAACTAACTAAGACTGCACTACATGCCTAGAGAGACTCTAGGCCCAGCCACCAGTGGGCTCTCATCACTGTACCGCAACAATCAACCTCTACCGAGGCTTCCCACACTCCTTAATTCCCTCACACCACCTTCAAGCAGGTACTCCTAGTACAAGAATCCGCTCAACCCAAATATTCCTTTGTTTTTCCCTCATCCTTAATCTTATGATTAGAGAGCCTAAACAATACATCCAATAACAAATATGTACATACTTATGTTTCAGATTAAATAAAAACCAATCAAACATTTGTTCGAAAAAAATCCATAATTTTTTTTTGACGCAATCCTTGCAGACGGGTATTGTCAATTGCTTTGTCAAGAGTGTTCAGATCAACATCTGATTTTGCTAAAAAATGGCCCACGTTTTTTACGTATTGTTTAGCCACTTTTGCAGTAATTGTTGGTTCATCATCTTCTTCGCCCTCTCTATCTTCACCATCAACGTCCTCAGATGGATCTAAAATTTCTTCGTCGGTTAACAACTTCACTAATGCTCGATTTGGTAATGTGTCACAACAATAACGAAAACGAGACTGAACTGTAGGAACGAAAGAAAAGCTTAGTACAATTCCTAAAACTTTCTCTCTCTCCTCTCTTTATTTCCTTTCAGTAAAAAGAGTACGAATTACATAAGGGATTTCATCAAAAACTTGCCTCTCTCACTAGCTCTCCCTTTTGCTTCTGTAGAAGGGATTACTTGATTTCCTAGAAATTATTTATCTCGCACTCATTCTGCTCTCTGTCCTCTTTTCCTTTTTTGAAACGAATTAACGAGGTTTTTAAAACTGGAAATACTTATTATAAGACGTTTTAAGTGACCTCGAGCATAAAAATAATACGAATTACCGAGGGGGACTGAAATGCATTGTTTTTAAATCACTTACCGGGATTTTCTCTGGGGACCGGCAAATTTGTCCGAATCGGCCGGAAATACGAAAAATCGGGATACGAAATATCGGGATTCCACTGTAGTAGCAGTACATTTATGCAAGCAGACTGACAGACAAAAGTGAACTGCCCTCACCTGAATGGCGCCAGAGCTTCCCCCTTCCGGCTTGTCTAAAATAAAAATTTCAAATTCAGCATCCGAATAGGTAGCCGGTACAAACCAGTCATGCGCAATGGCTAGCTACGCGAAAGTGATATAAAAGAGCAGAGAGTGCCGACCGGAGCTACAGCGCGGCAGTAGACCGCTAATGAAGTAAAATGATGAATGGGGGGCCTGAAACGAGGTGCATTAGTGGGGGCTAATGTACAAAATTAGTGGAAGGGGGGGGGGGAGAGGCTTTCGTTAAAGGGATTTCTCCTGTATAAACATTACAAACGCTTTTACCAGCGGCGGTGGGGCAACCATTTAGTAGCCGTCTGCCTGCCGCTTTCGAAAAAATAACGTGAAATGGACTGCGAACAGGAGCCGATAAGCCGTTAGTTTTTGCGCGTTTAATCCATTTAAAGCGCTTTTCCAATTCATTTCTCTCGGCAAAGATAGAAACGGTGTATTGTCTACAATGCAGGTAATCAATGTCTACCTACCCGATATGACACTCTTTTAAAAAGCTATTCATGACAAAAATTGTTTTTATTCGTTGATTAGGCTAAGAATGAGTATGTAAGTTAGTTTTAAGGTTGATCGAAAAGGTGAGCCCCATCACCTTTATTAGTCAGTTTAGTCCAGTCACGTATAATGTATATCATTATACTTGTTTATTCATTATATAATTTCTATAAAATAACAAAACCTGTATATAATGTAGTGATGCTACAGGAAATACAAAATAATTTGTAAATAGATTCGCCTGAGGATCTATAATTATATATAATTATCTATAAATTTAAAGGGGCTATGAAAGACAAAAAAAAAAAAAAAAAAATCGTTGATTCATATACTTCAATAAATCAATGAATTAATTCGATGCTACAGGAAGCTCAAAAATAATTTGTAAATAGATTCGCCTGAGGATCTATAATTATATAGTTATATTATATAATATAACAGTTATAGTTATCTGTAAATTTAAAGGGGTTATGAAAGAAAAAAAAAATTCATTGATTGTTTTTATTCGTCATTTGTGTTGTATGGGCTTCAACACTGGTTTTAAGTCCCTGTTTTTAGCCGTAAACCATATTTTTTTGATGTTATTTCGCTATCTAACCAGTTGCAGGATGTGTTCCGGTGCTTTTCTCAGGGAAGGTAATATAATAGGAGCAATGTTGGGGTAACTGGTCCTCGAAGCAACTAGTTTTTTTTTTTCATAGCCCTTTTAAATTTGCAGTAATTATATATAATTATTGATCCTCAGGCGAATCTATTTACAAATTATTTTTGTATTTTCTGTAGCATCGCTAGATTATATACAGGTTTTGTTATTTTAAAAAATTATATAATGGAATAAACAAGTATAATGATACACATTATACGTGACTGGACTGAACTGACTAATAAAGGTGATGGGGCTCACCTTTTTGATCAAAATTAAAACTAACTTACATACTAATTCTTAATCTAATTTTCCCCCAACAGTCTGTTGCCATCGATGTGGGAGGGGTGGTTGGGTCATAGTGTTAAACACTGGGTTGGTTAGGTGCTCCAACGAGTCAAAAAACTTGATGTGACTCCGGCGGATGAACTCACCCACCGACGGCACACCAAGCAACGGGTGCAGGTAAGCGTTCTTTAACCTCTCGAGAGAGGTATGTCGGACCACTTTTTGCATGATCCCATTCTAGAAATGTTGGAGTATTTTATTGTCAGTCTAGTGAGTATATAGTGGGGCACCGTACAGCAGCGCTGAACGGAGGGCACATTTATACATCATCAGTTTGAGACGAAGCGACAGGTTGGGTGAAGTTAGCAAGTTACGAACATTTTTTCAATGAATGTACCCTGATTTATCGAGAAGATGTGAGTGAGGAAATAATATAAATGTGAATTTAATTGTTATATATATGTTTTTTAATTAGCTACTGTTTTTATTGAATGTTGTGGAGTATTTATATTGATTGATTAATAACAAACAATGGAACTATTGAATAGAAAGGGAGACCGACGGACTTTGTTGGCTGGTTTATGAAATATAATAGTGGACAAAACGACTAACCATGTGCGACACACTATTATAACATTTGAGTGGAAGGTCTGAGTAAGGGTCCTCCAGAAGTGCCCTCCAGTCGAGTGGTCTCAGGTCACTGGGAGCCTGAGGAGGGCAACGCGCTCTGCAGGCACGTGCCCTGAACACGAGGAACCACTGTTTCGATACTGTTTCCCCAGCTCAATTACTGCCCACGTTCAGGAATGTATGGTCTATTGCACTAATAAGTAGCAGACTGTGGGAAGGTTCGGAAAATGAATGAAGTTGTACACTGCTGGATTCTGGAGAGTCATTAGTGTCCAAACATTGTTAAACGTTTCACTCTTAGGTACTGGTTCAGAATCAGCTGCTTTGCTTTGTTTATTTTAAACCGATAGAAATTAGACTTAAAATTATGAAGTAAATTACATTTTTGTCAATACATATAAACGAAAGAAATTGTCTTTAAGTCGGCATCTTAAAAATTTTTTAAAAAACTTTGGTATTTATTTTTTATATTGAGCTATTTTAGTGTCTAAAAATTTCCCATTTGAAAAAACAAAAATTTTAACTCTAAAAATAACTCGTGACAAAACAAAATTAAATATAATCAATTCAAAACAAGATCTCTAATCCGTAATTCTAGGAATATATTTGCTCTGACAGGAAAATATAGATCCTTCAGTATTAAAAATGTTAGGAAAACAATTTTTTTTTTAATTACCAAATAATTGAGAGTAGATCCTTCAAATAATACTTTTTTCGGGTTGCTTTTATTTTTGTATCATGGCATCAAATAGAACTACTTTGCGAAAAATCATGTCTCTACGCCTAATATGGGTTGACTTTAGGTTTGCGGAATATTTGGTTACTTTTTGTAACTTTAGTTACAAACACTTCTTGTTCTGTTGTTGACACTGAAACTTGTTTAAATAAGTTGTCGGGTCGTCACGAGGGGGGTGCCTAGTTACCCTAGCCCTGGTGACGAAGTGAGAGTTGATTAAGTTTATAACCTGGACAATCGTTTCATGGCGGTCTTACTATCTGACTCCATTTTTGATAGGTATGTGCCCCGACAGTGCACTATGTTCAGGAGAAGAGGTATAGGGTAGGTGGTGTAGGAAGTTTGTGTGGTCTTGAAATGACCACGAATTCACACTCGGTATCTGAGGGTAGGCAAAATCCGGCTCGATCCCAGAGGTGACTGTGAACCGGAAAGAGGCAGACTGAATTGCCGTGGGGAACACTGCTTGGTAAGCTTGCAGGGCCACGACAACCGTTCTCCACTAGGGAGAGGTCTCTCTCCCAAGGAGGTGCTAGATTTAGCGAGACGAAGGCAGATATTTCCACTAGGAAGGTGTGGGGTCTGACAACGCCGGACTAAAACGTAGCGAGGTGAGGAGAGAGAGATGCAGAGGTTTTCATAAAGAAGCAGCCAAGTTTCAGAGTTTACATCAGAGCAGCCACGAGCCAGTTAGCTTCCGGGAGAATGATATACAGGCCCCAAACCACCGGTCTTAAATACCCAGCTAGCTTCGTCCGTAGCCAATCAGGACCGTTTTTATAGTACCCAATGAGGGTTGAGTATGTGGTTTTCTTTGTCCTGTGACAAAGAGACGTGAGCCGGGAAGGTCTCCCGGTGGTTGGGTCTATATACTTGCCCTGACAGCTGGTGACCCAGCTCATATAACTAATTGGCTCCTAGCTGCATGTTTTATTGTTTACCGTATTTACAATGATTTATATTTGGGTAATGTTATTTACATTTGTTTATAATATATATACAATAGAGTATAGGGTGATTTATCCTATGTAGTTAGCGGTCGCTACACATGTATTTTCCTTAATATTTCGAAGTAAATAAGATTACTTTTACGGATCCTATCGTGAATTATAAGACAAAGGCTCTCCTACATAGGTCGGTTTAGCAAAAGGGTACAACATATGATCCATTCGGGATGGAAGGTCGACCTGAGAATTCGCTCAGGCTCCTACCTAAGACCCCGCTTATGAAATTAGCTGGTAAAGACACCCTGTGTCCAGGTAACAGCTTCCAGCATACCGAATTAAAGAACAAATAAGCCACATTATACGCTACCCTCTGGGCCCAGGTTAAATCAAGCAGTTTAAATAAACTCTGCATAGCTCTGATCTGGGGTGTCATTTGCCATAGCTCATCAATTTCAACCGGTTGTCCCTTAATTATGTCATAAGTTGTATTTATCAATAAAGTATTTTTATTCTTTAACTGTTAATTGTTAAATACATGGACATATAGAAAGGCGAATGACGATCGCCCGTATCTATTAGAAATTAGAGCCTTTCCGTTGGGGCTTTGCAATAAAGTTGCTGCGAACAGAACACCATAAAAGGACCATCAAAGTCGGAGGTGACAGAAGGGATAATACATAAGAGAAGTGGGCTGTATGAAGCAGACGAAGGCTAAGATGGTGATGGTTGAGGGTGTTAGCCGGTGCGGGACTCGATTACCCGGGTAGTGGCGACACCAGGAGGGTCGGTAATAGAGTTATTACCATCGGATAAAGGCAGATTACCTCTGCCGCTACAGTCTCTGCTCGCTCTAATGCCTTTTCTCCTCTCTCCATCTGTCTCTCACTCTACCCTCTCTTATTTAATAGAGTAACTGCTCTAACCATGTGCTCCCTCCCCCTTCGGCAGAGTGTAAACAATAAATAACTTTATTATCCCCTTTCTAGCAGTTAGTGTCCGTCCCTGATTCTTGGCCTCAGCCCGTGACTTCACTGAGGACCTGAATCTAGATGTAGTTGCTAAACCTCAAGAGAGAGGCTCTACTTTATTTCGCTATGTTATGCATTAAACATGCTCTAATCTATATCTAATCAAATTAAATGAAACGCTTTTTATGAGTCATTCGCCCGTAAGTATAGCTAATGTGTGTCCCAGAATTAACGTAAGATTTGATTTAAATAGAAAACACAGTTTTTAGTATTTTTTTAGCTATTTTTTTCATTGAATTATAAAGTAAATAGGATAGGGTTAATTATGGAATAACACATCGGGCAAATAGCCTACACGACTTTGCTGGCACATACGTAATCTTTTGTCGAAATTTTCCATGACCATTTGGCATAAATGTGGTTGAATTTCCTCTTTTAATGCACCGGTGGATGTGGGCTAGTTGATATACACCTTTGACTTCAAGTAACTCCATAAAAAGAAATCTAAAGGTGTTAAATCACACGATCTAGGGGGCCAAATCTGATCACCGAAACGAGAGATGGAAATTTCTCATGCAGTATTTGAATTGTTTCATGGACTGTATGGCATGTGGCCCCATCTTGTTGAAACCACATATTGGCCACACCAATATCATCCAATTTCGGCTCAAAGAACTGTGTTTACGACTCCGAATTGATGTTTCTGGATTTTCAACAACACTCTCACGCACTGCTTCGATATTGACATTTGAACGGCTTGTTTTTCGACGACCAGTGTGTTTAGTGTCTCCAACTGATCCCTAATTTTTTCAATTAATCTCTTCAAAGTTGATGAAGTCAAAACACTACTCCGATCATATCGTGTATGAAATTTTGCGGCCGCCAAACTTATTTTTGAGATAATGTTCAACAATAAAGACACGTTATTCTATCGTGTAACGCTCCCTTTTTACAACCCTAAACTGTCAGCTGTCAAATTGTTTTTTTTTTTAGGTTGCCAGCACTTTACTGCACAAATGGCCGCAAATTCAAATGTTGCATTAATTCTGGGACACCCTATATAAGGGTAAAATAAATATATCTAGCTGGCAAAATAATAACATAAATTGCTCTGATCTGGTCAGTTCATAAATGATATTGAGCCTATGTGGTAACTTCAATGAACCAACAGCAAAATATTTAAAAAAAAAAAACCACCAACAGTCTCGCCTAGAAACAGTCGTACCTAGTGCGTTTAGGAATTATTATGGGGGAAATGAGCGGAGCACGATGGAGGGTATAAATTGAAATATGGAACAAATAAAATTATGTTGAATTATGAATTGTTAAATTGAAGGAATAGTGGTAAACGCTAGATTTGAAGAAAGTTTACGAGCGATAAATATTGATAGGAACAGGAATGTTTGCGGCATGGATACGAAAAGAACGCTCAAAGAATGGTGATTTGAGAGAAGGGAGATAGATAGAGGTCGAATGCTTCTTGTATTATGAGATTTGATAGCTTATTTGAATTCGGAACATAAATCTTAGAAAGCAATTCCTCAAGCGTTTCCTTCAACCGACAGAGATCCTGAGAAACGCGGTCATAAACTACAACCAGAGTCACAATGTGAAACGACAAGAGAAGAGACCACGAGTTTGTAATGGGAGGACTTAGGTAAATGGAACGATTGAGCAGTTTTAGAAAGTTATTTTTAAAAATATTTTAGCAAATTTCAGTGTTTTAATTGGATAAGATCATTGTTTTCAGAGATAGAAAATATTTTTTGCCCAAAATATTTTTTAAAGGAAACTGATTTTCACCTCTAGCAAAAAATAACTTTGATGGAAAGGGGAAGAAATAGCTAGACAACTGATTTACGGATCAACTTTTTGTTGGTTTTGGTCTCTACCGTAACAGTTGGTCATATCATAACCAAAACAAAGTGCGCACAGTAGAGTTATTAAAACGCCAAGAAATGTAAACTTTTACTAGGCTGACTTGTATAAAATGTAAATGTATAAAGGCAAAATGGCAGATGTTTTAGAGTTGTCACTTAGTAAAATTGTGTACCTATATCTAAGTTATGGCAGGAAGGTTATCTAAAATTTACTACCGTATGGTTCAAGCCATAGTATTAGTATTGGGTTTAGTACAGGTATTCCAGACTATACTTGTATGTACTACACTTGCAGCTGGGAAGGTTCCCCAATAATAGCAATTGAACAGGATTGTCAGGGAGTAACACTGGGTATGATAATTAGTACTGTACTAAGGATTGATTATTAACTCTTTCATACTTAATAGTATATACTCTTACATATGTCAATAGTACCTTTGATGTTTGAAGATTTTAAACATGGATTTGAATCATTCTGGACACAATACGCACTTTTTCCTAAGATAATTTGTGGGTTTGATGACTGATAATTGAATTTTCTGAAAGGTAGGTTTGATGGTGGACATCATCGAATTTTATGAAGGCATGATGAAGGATTGCTATTGCCCAATACTTGCTCCTTACATAATACATGGTCGGACCAAGTCAATCCCTAAACGCTGGGAAATGATGATTCCCTTTAGCATGAGGACTGGATATTGGATCCGAGGATATCGGATAAGATAGGTGGCCGTGGTGGGGGTAGAAGATTAAAGGAGGTGGGGGGATTTAACCTGTGCCATGCGATCCAGCGATCGATAGGACGGACAATACTCCGCCCCCTGTTGTCCATTAGAGAAGGACAAGGGACCCTCCGGGTGGGGGGGTAACTGGCTTTTACCCTCCCTTTTATCCACTTTACCTATCTCGTTACCTCGGCCCTGCTTCTTAGAACTGCCCTAAACAACCCTGGCCAATCTTTAATATCACTCCCTCCTTCGTCCCTTATATTCTGTACGGCTATTTTATTTTCAATCCTCTTATAATATAGTGGGGTAGGATTTTCCCCAATGTATCTTATGAGGATTACATCTCTTGGAAGGGTTTGCAACATACGATATTTCTGATTGATACAAAATACCATTAGCTGAAAATATGAGGATAGCATTATAACTGGAGTGCCCTACCTTTTGAATCTATGTTATTCTCAATATTACTTGACGCTTTAAGCAAATCGGGTAATTTTGTGTTAAAACCACAATTAAAGCCATTAATTATATACTGTGAAAATTCATTGAAACCGGAGGAAATACAGTCAGTTTAGTTTTTATTTATTTCACTGATATGTTATTTGATATTTTAAGTGGCCAACAAAAAATTTTAGTGTTATTTTGGGAAACATTCGGTTCAAATTCATTCACATGTTAAACCTTAAATTGTAAGGTTCCTTATGCCTTCCCTCTTTCCGATACCAATGAGGACATACCTAGGCAGTAACACAGCAACTCTGCCCACGTGAGCTCTTGATTTCCCCTTTTGTCCTACAACTGTAGGAAATGATGTACTTAACCCATTATAATTCCATTTATCCTTACCATATTATTGGTATCATTCCTACTAGCCGAAATGCTTTTGGCCTAATGCTATCGTGGTCAGATTACCGCAGCTCAAAAAGCCAGGTCATGCACTACCCTTACGAAAAATATTAAAATAATTAGAAAGAATCTTCGTTATGTACACTATAATACAACTTGTACATAAGTAGATTAATACCACGATATAAAATAATAATAACAAACATGTGAAAATATGTACGATTTCTATCACCTGGAATTATTCTGTGGTAGACCGCTTTTTTTTTGTATAAATTTTTTTTACAAGATGCTAGTAAGTACTAACTATGCCATATAAAGTATGACATATCAGCTTAATTGCAAGTCAGACTGAAGAATAAGAATCTGGCTACCAAACAGGTGGGCTGGGGTGTCCCCAGGGGTACAGTATCTCATAGAACTGCTGCCTCGGATTAATTTGCTTTCATTAATCTATTTTTATTGTTTCCTTTTGTGAAAGCTTGGAAGGTTTTGTGATTTACTTATTTATTTATATAACTGAACATAATGCAGACTCTAAAAATTTTTTTTCACTTCATCTACAGCTCGTGGTACCAGATCGTGGTAAAATTTTGTAATTCATTCTAATTCTGATGATATTTTCAGAAGACCAATAATTGAAATGTTTGACGGAGGACCAGCACATCTTGTGTTTTTTATACGCCAACTGTATTCTTTGGTTATGTGCAGTGTTTATTCAACGTCGATGCTTACCAGTTTATCGATTATTGGATCACGCTCACTACCTTTGAGGTTCTTGTCCCTCCCCTACTGCTGATCATTCAGACTCCACGATGCGAAAGTAGCGAGAAGATTTGCTTTACAGTAAATACCGGGTGATCCTCCATGATCTGCTAGAGTACACAAAGAGCAGCAGCCCTGGGCCTACAAAGAGACCGAGGAAGCACTGGCTAATCCCGAACAGCGGGGTACCACGAACAACCCAATCACGGGCTATAAGCCATCTGCCTGTCGGCGTATCATAATTTACCAGGATTACAGTCTCCTTTACTTACACTACGCGGTCTGTTGGATAACAGGATAGGAGAAGATGGGCTTATTTTACTGTGAGTTTTAATTTTGTTTGTTAATTTATTATTTTCCTCTTGACCTGCTATAAATACGTCACAGTGGGAGTCCTGGCTCTTCATCATGTCCTTAGTGTCTGTGGCTCTCGCACTCCACTGGCTCGTATCTGGTACGATACGACTGGTAAAGTGGGGGTTTCCCAAGACTCCGGTTCCACTTTCGCATGAAAGGAAGGTGACTAACATGTGGTTTTGGGAGGTCTCTAGGCTGTTTATAAATACCGTATGAACGAGCGAATGAATGAAGAATTGTGAATTTGGTATGAATGAGAACATTGAACACAATCACTTGCTGATTGTAGTTTTATCACAATAAACATTTTTAGACATCCAAAGCTTACTTCAGAATCATAGAATAAGAACTTTTCATCGACTTCACATCTTCGTTCATTTTCATTTCTTCATCGTTGGCCTATTTAAAATGTTGAGTCTCGCTAAAAATGCGATTTATATAAAAATATAAAATTATTTATTTTATTTTTTTCATATAACTTCTTTATTGTGCTATAATTACAATCTGCCTTATAAGGCAATAAGTAATTGAGATAAATGTTCTCATTAATATATTTACAATTCATCATTCGCCCGCTCATTCATACAATATTTACAAACAGCCTAGAGGCCTCCCAAATCCACATAGTTGTCACCTCCCTCGCATGCGAAAGAGGCAGCGTAGTATTGGGAGTTCCCCCACGCTCCTCCTTCAGCCCCGTCACCGGATACGAGCCAGTGGAGGCTGACGAAGAGCGTGAGTGCCACATACGCTCAGGACATGATTGGAGAAACTGGTCATTGCCAGGACTCCCGGTGTAGCGTATTTATAGCAGGTCACGAGGCCACTGCCGTTTCGGCCTTCGAGGAGGATTATAGTTATGAGTGGTGCAGTGCAATGACTGTGCTAGGGGATTAGGGTGGTTGGATAGGTTACTACGGAATTTCATGAACTTGGAAGGGATGGGTTTGAGAATGTAAGGTATATTAAGATCGTTATGAAGGGTTTTGTTGCTGAAGTAATAAGGGGCATTTACTATTGTTCTCAGGACTTTCGATTGGATTAGATACGCTTGATGTTCGACTTTTTTGCTGTCCCCCATAGCTCTATTCCGTATGTCCAGATTGGCTTAAGTATAACTTTGTAGATTAGTAATTTATTTTCTATTGAGAGATGGGATGTTCTTTGAAGTAGTCTGTACAGTTTAGTTCTTGTCTTTTTAGCCCCGTGTGTGGGTTCCAGGTCAGCCGTTTGTCGAGATAGATGCCTAAGTACCCTAATGTTTTGGATACAGGGAGAGGAATGGAATTAAAATAAACTAGTGGACAAGACTTGCGACAGAGAGTGAAAGTAATAAGGGAACATTTTATTATTATCATTAACTTTTGATCCGCCATTGGTTGCACCAATACTCGATCTCATCAATGTGTTTTTGAAGGTTAGTTAAATGCTATATCGGGGTTTGGGTGGGAAGACAAGAATGCAGTGTCATCTGCAAATGTGGTCAAGAAGGTATTGGGGGTAGGGACATCAGTGTATAGGTTACAGAGGATGGGATGCTGGACACTGCCCTGTGGAACTCCTGCTTTTATGGGATAGTAGCTAGAATATTCTAAACCACAGCGGGCTTGGAAGAAGCGGTTTGAAAGGTAGGATTGTAAGACTAGGAAAAGGGTCTTTGGTAAATATCCTTTGAGCTTGTAAAGCAAACCTGCGTGCCAGAACCTGTCAAAAGCTTGAGCTATGTCCCGAAAGGCAGCAGTGCAATACTGTTTGGTTTCAAGGGCTGAGGATATGTGATCAACAACGCGAAGGCCTTGTTGAGCAGTGGAATGTCGTAGACGGAAACCAAACTGGTGTGTAGGAAAAAGGTTGTTGGATTCAACAATTGGAAGTAGACGTTTTAATAGGAGTTTTTGAAATATTTTTGAGAGGATAGGGAGTAGGCTAATTGGATGGTAAGATGAGGCGTCGTTGGGTGGTTTTCCGGGTTTGGCGAATAGGACAACAATGGAATGTTTCCAGAGGAGAGGAAAGTGCGTGTTTTTTAACTTATATTCTTATATTATATAAATTCCAGTTGCCTTGCATTTTGGCTCATCGAACAATTATGAATTTCGATTTTCAATTATTGTACAAACTATACTCCCATTATTCTTCCCCTACCAATGCTTGGTGGCCAAAAAGGGGCGTTTTGGAATTCCCATATAACGTCACACTCAAAAAGTGCACGAGGTATTTGGAAACTCTTAACAATCTGACTTGCAGAATAGTCTAGTTCTTACAGCGCTCACCGGCTTCCTCTCCTTTTGAATCTTGACATATATTCTGCTCTCCAGTGTTAAAATAAGCTGTAGTATATGTTGAGAAGAACGCCTTGTAATTGGCTTAGTTGTCCACTAATCCACTGTCAGACTCCTAAATGCTCCAGAATCCTCTTTACGCACGATTCTGGGCTGTGGATCGTTCCAGGGTATGTCCCGTGAGCACAAAGCGTTTAACAGTCGAAGAAATTTCAAAACATCATTTTTTTTTCTATATTACCTGGAGTAGTGAGGAGAGTCGTACCTGCTCTCCTGAACATGTAATGTTTTCCACGGGATCCTGCATGTCCTGCCATCACCTGTGTTCTCCAGTAACTAGCTGAGATCTAGATAGCCCTCAGTCAACAACAACCTGAAAACAAAACTAAATTAAAGACTAAGAAAATGAAGCAATAATATCAAGAGATATCTGCGTTCAGGAGGGAGTCAGTACGTTAGTTATTTAAATAGTTATAGCGAAAAAAATACTAACCGACTTCATTTTATTTGCTAAGCGCCTCGTTCAGTGAAAATCGCCATTTCACCAAGTAATCAAATACAGCTTAAATATCGATTAAATAGAACCAATAAACCCGGCTAGATTAGTGTTGTTGGTCTAAACTTTTTTTCGTATTTCATCTTTCTGTGAGCAACCGTATACAACAAAAGACTGTTTAACACCCGTCCATAAGGTAACGTAAAGAAAATAAATGATAAATTTGTCCAGATTTACTCTATCTTAGGAAATGACCTCCATTTGTTCTATAAAATCCACTCATTGACAACATCCTTACTTGTTATAATAAATTGCAATCAATTCCTAATTTAAGGCCTACCTGCAATATAATAAAACCTAAGCTGTGTATTTTCCACTTTTACCCTGGCACCTTTACGGCTAACCGTAAGAATCGAACGTTAAAACTTTTCTAATCAGTGAAATAGAGTGGACTGTAGACTGCAGAAAATCAACCCCTGCTTTAGAGGTCGGGTACTTAAAAGAGCTTTCTGGTTTGAGTCTTTCTTTTAAAATATATTTTTAAATGAAACAAGCGACAAAGTTTAACTGGTATAACATGATATTAATAATAATCAGTGATTGTAACAATGTTGTCATTTTAGAGCCTCGTATTGTAATATATTGTATATTGTTGATAGTAAATAATTATAGGCAATAAGTATTAATATACGTCTTATGACCATACTTCTTTTGAAAATTTTCTTTTGTGAGATATTTGCCTTATGAGGCTGAGATCTTTACTGACAGCTTACCATATTGCCGAATGGAAAGATATAGCGATATCTTTGCCATTATTATCTGTGTGATATCTATTATTTATTATGCTTGCAATAATATATGTTCACATAGTATAAAACTCATATATTCATTAATTGATCACATTGAGTAGGCTCCGATTCCGATTCCAAATTTCGGTCACGTCAGATATTGTGGTCGAGAGCTAGATTCGTTAGAATTGAAAACAGTGTTTTGTAACTATGTTCTTTCAATAAGCAGATTTTAAAAAATTAAACGTACAATTACAAATGCTGCATCTATATTTGAGTTCTTCTACTCAAGAATGCTTCTAAAATCTTCATTTTTTTTTTGGCATATCTTTAACTGTTTTAATTATCACGTCAAGTGAAAGTAATCTGAAGTAAAACCCCGAAGCATATTTTCCTGCGTGCTACGAAGAATTCACGGCCCTCTAGAAAAAACCTAGATTAGGCTAGTGAAACGTCAAGTATAATAGTTAGCTTAGGGTTCCAAGCATTCTACACAATTTTCAAAAGTAAGATCAAATGATGATTCGGAACTAGTTCCAACGGAGGAAGGCCACCAACTACATCAAAAAATGAATACAGTTGTTACTGAAGGCCGGAGGACAAAAATGAAAATGTGAACAAAGGTTCTCATAAAGCGAGAAGCTTCAGGAAAATGAATACATAGCCGATGACAGACAATGTTGCCATAAAGCTGGTTGAAGTGGCAAAATACCTTCATGGTTCTTATCAGAGCTGCTATCAATTATTATCAACAATGGTGGTAGAATTCTTTTCCAGTAGGTTTGACAGAACTTGACTAGTTTCCTATAATCTCCAGGGCGAATCACCTAACAAATAATTACCTCCGTCCAACGCTTAAAATTCGTTTCAAGGATTTGCAGTCTATTCTCTTCTGTAATGACTGTTCTACATCTTATATTCTTTCACCCTTCTTGGAATCCATCATAAAGCCATTTTCGCCCTTATGTGCGTGATTGAATTCCAATTCCTGTTTTGTATAACGATATTTACAAATTCAGGCCACCTTTCTCCTATGATCGTTTTTTACCCTTTCTTCGCACAGGTAGCCCAGCAAGTAAAAATTTAATCAACCCATTACCACCATTTTCCCGTTTTTGTGTCAAAGGCGTTGAAGAAACGTCGGTACTTTCCCAGTTTGATTTTTTTTTTTTTATTTCACTGGCAACTCATTCATGCCATAAATAAAGCTAATCAGTAATTGTTGGTAACATTTCGAGTTGAATTCCTTGAACAGTAATTAAGGTATATAAATATCGCCGGTCCCTGGTTGTCGTCGTACAGCTTACTCGATACGTCATGTTGAAATACAAGATCCCCAAATCTGTGAACGGTGAGGGTCTACTGTATTGGAAGAAAAGAAGTCTGTCTACATATATGTAGTAACTAGTTTCAGTATGAGCAGTATAAAAGGCCTAGGCGAGAAAAGGACACATGTTCAAAATGGAAGGAAGCAGTGTCAGCAGAAGACACCCAGTTACCATTCTCCATCGGTGGTGGATGTTGCCCTGTTAGAAATAAGCTGAAAGAAGGAAGGAGGGAGTGAAAGTAGAAGGTGGAGAGTTGTGTAATTCTCTTCTGGTAGAAAGAGTTAGCCCCAGCGGAGAAGTGGGAAGTTGCATGTCGACAGAAGAACAAACTCTCAGCCGAACAAGGAGCCGGCCAGTTAGCGAGTGGGATTGCTCCAACCCTAATCTAAGCCCTCTTAAAGCCCCCACCCCCAGCCAACCCCACCCCCATAGCCCTTATTACACCCACTGTCTTACTCCTTTAACTAAGGGATTCCCTTTTTCTCAAAGCCGCCCCTGCCCCACCCCCGAGGCAACACCTCACTTAGCCTTAGCTACTTTCATCTGTGTCTTTATTGCTGACTCTCTGTTTTTCTATCTCCCCTTTTACTCTTTTGTCTGAAGTGAAGTAATTAAAATTCAAATATTGGCTTATAACTATCGTAGTTTTAAAGTTTGCCACGATGAGTGGTTGTGCGAGGATCAGATCTTAGCTAGATTGTAAACAGATGTATTAAAGTGTGCTGTACATCGCAGTTAAGGGTTTCCCCATGGCTACCAAAAAAGAATGAAGTAAATTTGTTGTTATGTTATTAATAATTAATAATTAAGTTTGTTATTATTGCGTAATGAAAGGTGGATATAATTAACAATTGGCTGTTGCATTTCTTCGTAATGGTTCTAATCCATTCATCACTCGTGTGAAAATGCTATATTTTTTTTCTTTGTGTTTTGAAGTTGAAGTCTAGTATCGTATAATGTAATATAGGAACAGATTTTCCAGAACGGACGTGGGTTCAATTCCCGTTAGAATATAATATATTGTGTCAAGTAAATTTGAAAATCATGCAATGGCAACTTCATTATAGATTTATATTTTACAGTACCTATCATTTAGGATCCATTAAAGCATATAGTTACGGTCGACTAATAGATGAAATAAACAAATAAATACATTAAAATTTTCTGGCTTTATCACCCGAACAAGAGAATCATTTTTGATCCAATTATTTTCCGTTTCATAACCGGTACGTCATTAAAAAAATCATTATATCTAAATGGATGAATAATGTTATAAAATAATAAGCTGTAATAAATCTGAAAATCCTCTCTCAAATCGGTGATTGATGATAATTTGATTTAATTTAGCAAAGGGTTCGAATTGCAAAATATGCAATTAGCAGCCCTTAAAATATTCTCTTCTTTATTATTAGTATGACAGGGGAGGCAGAATAAATCGATTAATAAACTGGTTTAATTTAGTATTAACCCGGCCTAATAAACCCAACACACACATTTCCCTGGCTTTATTTAAATACATAATTATAATTGTATTCATGCCCTGGACAGATTTTATATGCCACAAGGTCATTTTCGTTAAATCCTGCTGTTCATTAGCACGTTACACGATTTTATTTCCAAACCAAATAAAGTTCATAGAGGGGCTTTTAAAAAAGTTGAAAAAATCAACTAAATATCTGGTTTCGTTCCTATAATGTAGAATCTAATCTACCATTTGAAATTAGAAGAGAATCTAATGCCAGAGATTCAACCATTATAATTGTTATGTAAAAAAAAAGTACATTGCTCTAGACTTTTGAACACCAGACATGTCGACCAATAAAATTATTTTTCTTCTGTACAACTACCAAACTAGTGTAGGATCCTTACCGATCAGGGTTCTGTAATGATAAACCAAAATGGTGGTGCACTTAGAAAAACTCAAATATGTGCTTCCTAATAGAATTATTTCAGCTTTAATTTTTTTAAAAAATAATATTAACTTTTTCAGTGATAAGTGGATGTAAATGTGAAGGAAAACAAAAATAAATATTTTAATGATTCTATTTTAATTTCATGTGTAACTAACTGATCTCTAAAATGTTTAGCAAAAGGTTTTTTAAACTTTCTATTAATATTAATTAAAAAAAAATGGTTTTGACGGTGGAGCAAGTAGCCGGTGTTATTGGTTTAGTCAAAGCCAAACATATAGAGCATGTGCAAGTAGGTTTACCTGAAACTACTGTTCGGAGAGCAATTACACGTTACCCGGAGACAGGTTTGTGCAATCGCAGACCGAGCGGCGGCAAGATGATTGGTTTATTGTACTGCACACGCTTTGGAATTGGTTTCCAACTGTTACTGATTAACTTCTTGCGGGGAGTAGCAATATGTGCAGAACCTGTTAGAAGAAGACTTGCTGAAGTGAATTTAATCCCTCAGAGACCTGCATCAGGGTCGTTGCTGATCACAGAACATTTCAGCTAGTCCAACGAAACCAGTTTTTAAATTAAAATTAAAAAAATTTTTTTTTGCAAAATGTTTAGAGATCAGATAGACATGTAAACAAAATAAAGATTTCTGTATAATTTTTTTGAATATTTCTTAGGTTTTTTTTTCATATTTATAACCATCCCATAGTAACCTATCCAACCACCCTAATCCCCTAGCACATTCATTGCACTGCACCACTCATCCCTACAATCCTCCTCATAGACTGAAACGGCAGTGGCCTCGTGACCTGCTATAAATGCTTAACAGAGGGAGTCCTGGCAACGGTCAGGTATCCGATGACGCAGCTGACGGAGGAGCGTGAGGGACTTCCCAAGACTCCGCTTCCTCTTTCACACGCGAGGGAGGTGACAACCATGTGGATTTGGGAGGCCTCGGGGGTGTTTTTAAATACTGTATGAATGAGCGAGCGAATGAAAATTGTAAATATGGTATGAATGAGAACATTTATCACAATTACTTATTGCCTAATAAGGCATATTGTAATTTTAGAACAATAAAGAAGTTTCAGAATCCAAAAAAAAAAAAACATATTTATAACCACTTATCACTGAAAACGTTTAATATAATTTAATACTTAGTATACGAATAAAAAAAAAAAAAATTGATTTAGCATTCAGCAGTCTTGTTCTGATCGACTTACTAGTATTTGCGTAAGTGATGGCGGTTTAAGAGCCCTGTTAACTAATATCGTACAAGTTATAGGCGATTGATAGGTGGCTACCGTGTTGTAGGCGTCTAATAGATTGTTGTTGTAGTTTGCACGCTGTGTTAAGTCTACAGGTCAGGCTTGTTTCTAAATGTACTCCAAGGTATCAAAGACTCCAATCGTTAGTGACTCAATCGGTCAATTTTTATCCTTTGAAGTCGCCTTCTTGGCAGATTAAAGTTTTAGTTTCGCTCTTCGAAGCATTAACTTACATCCGTATCCGAAGGTTTCTTTGCTGTTGGTGGCGACATCTTACTGTAGTTAACTAGATTCTATTAACACCACCTTGAATTGAATGGGCCACGCTGTTTGTGACTGATTCTCCGGGGTGTTCCTCGACTTTTCGCTCTCAAAAAATACTTCCCTCACACTGGGTCTCACCTTTTTTTTACCTAGCCTAGGGGGTAGCCCCCGTTTCTTGTACCCCTTTCCTTGCATGTCTATATTATCTTATTTGGTACTTAAAAAAAACAAAACTTCATTTTCGATTTAAGTCGAAACATCATACTCAACCAACTTATTCTGTCGCAAGCCAACGAAAGACCTTACTTTTTAGTTGTTATGAAGAAAGGCAAAATAGTGATACTTCCTTAAACTAAGGAACTAAGGAACTAAGGAAGTCTCATACAACTAAATTTTATTTTCACTGGTTACACATTGCCAGGTGCTTCTGTGATAAACAGTTTCTTATCGAATTTACTTTTTAATAAGATGTAAATTGTTATGAACTGATACGGTTAGAAGTTAAGCAATAATCTTGAGAGTGCTGAAATTAAATTTGATTCCTTATGTATTGCACTGCACCACTCATCCCAATAATCCTCTTCGGAGACTGAAACGACAGTGGCCTCGCGTCCTGCTATAAATGCGCGACAGTGGGAGTCCTGGCAATGGCCAGTTTCTCCAATCATCTCCTGAGCGCCTGTGGCTCTCGCGCTCTTCGTCAGCCTCCGCTGGCTCGTATCCGGTGACGCGGCTATCGGAGGAGTGTGGGGGACTTCCCAAGACATCGCTTCCTCTTTCGCATGCTAGGGAGGTGACAGACATGTGGACTCGGGAGGCCTCTGGCCTGTTTGTAAATATTTTATGAATGGGGACATTTATCTCAATTGCTTATTGCCTAATGAGGCATATTGTAATTTTAGCACAACAAAGAATTATATATATACTGATTCCTTGTGTAATAAAGAACTGTAGTTCCCAAGTTGACTGGTCTAGGGTCTAGGGTATAGTGTATCTATAGTAGACGTAGAAGTGAACTGGATGCTCACCTAAACGAAGGAAGAGCTATCACCGGTCGGCCGAGCCGTCGGAATCAGTTTATTCAGACGGGCCTGAGCAGCAGGTAGAGGGGGCATTCAGTAATCCACGCCAGGCAGAGCTTTTAACCAAATGCAATACGATTGGGCTAATCGGCCTAGCTCCCGGGTGGTCCTGCCTCCTCCGCCCTTTGTAAGCAGATCTGTGCCGCCGTCGCTTCGGGAGTCAGCAAGTCGGAGCGCCACAATACAAAAGCTGCTCTTTTCCGCTCATTTCGTCGACAGGCCGTCTCCTTTTCGACAAAGGATTGTTTCTGTATGGCCTTAGGGCACGCATGTCTACGAATGAATCTTTGTAAGCAATGGAGAGATGTGTTCGGAATCGATTACCAGCAAACATTTTATTACTGTACCTATTGGATCCTAGGGAAATACAGTAAATTTATACTCTATGAGGTTTTAAATAACAATAAATGTCCGTTTCTCTTAAAAGCTTTTCTTCACAAATATATATATATATTAAATTATAATTATCAATAATAAACGCTTAAAGTTTGCGTTAATAATATTTGTTGTAAGGCATTGCATTTTACATGTTACAGATAATTGATAGGTAAGAGAGCTTTTTACTCTTTGCAAGGCGACGAAAAAAAAACACATTTAAATGCTATCAATTCCAAAGAGAACTTTTATTAGCGGTATACAGAAAATCCTTTCGACTGCACTTGGCATAGTTTTGACGATAGAATCATTTGTCGACTGGTGCTTGACTATTAATAACAACGTGGGAGCTCCCCAGGGAAGGGTAATCGGCCCTTTCCTATTCAACGTTTCTATA
This sequence comes from Acanthosoma haemorrhoidale, assembly GCA_930367205.1. Lineage (NCBI taxonomy): Eukaryota > Metazoa > Arthropoda > Insecta > Hemiptera > Acanthosomatidae > Acanthosoma > Acanthosoma haemorrhoidale. The sequence goes on from OV884014.1 coordinate 26,137,325, forward strand.
AATTATATACTCAGCATCATGGCGATTCCTCTTAAGAGATTGCCCTAACGATTAAATTTTAGAATGGTGAGAGACTGGACATAAATGTTCAAAGTTTTCGTTAATAATATTTGTTGTAAGGCATTTCATTTTGAATATAAGTTACAGATAATTAAATTATTTTCAATGTGATTTATTGTTTATTTTATTCACGTGCTAAAAAGTACCATGTTTGTAAAGCTATCTGTTAGGTTTGCTCCAACAAAGAATCGTGGACTAGTTCCAAACTAGTGTGTGATTATTTACTGAGCCTGCGGAACATGTTGGAACGAATTTTCCAATCTCTGACTGCTGACTCTTTCTGAAAGTTACATTACTATTACTTTACAGAACAACTAACTTGTTTATGACCTGACTTGTTGGACTGCAATTTTTTTGGTTTTTATTAGAGAAGCTATTGTTTTAATTGTTAATCCAATGTGTCAAATATGAAAGTTGTACAATGTAAAATGGAGTTGAACTAAGATTTTCTATGTACAAAAATTAGTCTCTGGGCCGTTTTTAATTATTAATAATTTGTAATTAAGGAAAAATTCATTTTAATTCAAATCATTCTCGTATGATAATGTGTGAATACTCAATTATTAAAAGAATAAAAGTTAACGACTATTAAGTTTGAGATTAATAGTTTTTAATTGAATTATTGAAGAGTTACGTACCTTAAATTAATTTTACCGATATTTATAACCTTCCTTTTTACGGCGAGCCTTCAAAAGAGAGGAGAATGACTTCGCATGTCTCCGATTCTTTGTCTTTACTCCAATCTTCGGATCGTTTTGACAATCACAAACCGTTTTTAAACTAGGTTTTGTGTGTGCTGGGACAGGTGTCTGTTTGAGTTTTTGTTTCGGGCGAGTTGGAACGGCACAACAGTACTGAACATGCTCCCGCAAGTTTGATGATGTTTGGACTTGTGTTGTAGCAAACCTATTATGACTGAAACGTTTACTGTTACGTTATCGGGTCAGGCTGTTTACGTCTTTTATTGTATGTTTGTTGTTAGATTACAGTGAACAACGAGCACTCTTGACGAATTAAGTCAGTCTTCCCATGAAGGAACTTACATGCAGGAGTCTTTGCCACTGCCAAATGGAGTTTTCGGTAATTTCCTGCATTCAGAGTCGGTCAGATAAGCAGATAAATGCTTCAGTGATTTATTCCCCAAATTAATAATATTATAAACTCAGAAATAGTTGTATTTATTCGTTAAATTTTATAAGTTTGACATTTTTTTTTACCAGAGCTCTGACTTGTTCATTATTTTTTTTTGTAGTTTATTAGGATTTCATTTATTTTGTTAAATTAAGAAATATCAATTGATCTGAATGATATTGTGTCTACTCATTTGACCCAGCGCTTGTTGATGTCGTATGGGCGTAAGCCTTTGATCTTCACTTCGAAAGGTGTGACTATTTTGTGGGAGCTCAAACAGCTATTATTGAACTGATCATTACGTGTTGTTGAGTTCTTCTTCAATCTTCAATAACATTGTTGAATATAAAGTTTTTTAATTTTAATTTTATATAAGTTATCTGTCAGTAAGCCTATAAGAACCGTAAACAACAACACGACCTGTGAAGCTAGTAAGTCAAGCAAACCAGCTCTATATATAAGATAAGATGATAATAAAGTAGTTCATTTCTAGCAGTCGTATAGTGTTGTACTACCTAAACCCCACCTTATTTTACGTAATATCTTCAGTCTAATCATAACTTATATTTATATTATACATAGAAACGGCAGTGGCCTCGTAACCTGCTTTAAATGCGTGACAGTGGGAGTCCCAGCAATGGCCAGTTTCTCCATCATGTCCTGAGTGTCTGTGGCTCTCACGCCCTTCGTCAGCCTCCAGTGGCTCGTATCCGGTGACGTGACTGACGGAGGAGCGTGGGGGATTTCCCAAGACTTCGCTTCCTTTCACGCATGCGAGGGAGCTGACAAACATGTGGATTCGGGAGGCCTCTGGCCTGTTTGTAAATATTGTATGAATGAGCGAGTGAATGATGAATTGTAAATGTGGTATGAACATTTATCTAAATTACTTATTGCCTAATAAGGCTGATTGTAATTTTAGCACAATAAAAAAGTTATATATAGTATATATTATATATATTTTAAATTTTGCCGTTTTTAATGTTTAATTTGTTGTATAATTATCAAAGCCTTGTCTAAAGAGCTTGCCAATTAAAGAAAAGCTTTGAAGGGAAGTGATCATTTGGTGTTTTTTTTTTAATCCTGAAAGATTAGTCACAATATCATCTCTTACAATCTAACATCTGATTGGATGATTTCCTACTCTGTCTAAAAACAAGATATTATCATCTTGTAAACTCGATTCCCCTGCCCTTATTTTGGAGTACATTAGTGTGAATCACAAAATAAAAGTTATGGGGTGATATGATTGAAGTCTGATATATTATACACATTTTACAAACTTAAGCTACTTGTTTTAGACGTGGTTTTAAAAAACATCCTCAGGATTTTCCTTATACGATCTATATAAGCCTAGCTGGGAAAACCCTTTCGGGTGGAAATGAAAATGAATCAGCTCGCTAATAAATATGGATGTCGTACAAGTCAACAGATGATTTCAAGTTGATTTATCAGTATTAATTAGGAAGGAAAGAGAAGGGTTGAACTGAAACAATAGGGAGAATCTCTAATTAGTAACAAATGAATGGCCGGACCCTTTACCAAACATACTTACAATGCTATTCTCTGTTATACAGAGGGGAGCTGCAATTTCATAACCCTTACTTCCCATTATTTTTCATTTTCTCAGAATAATTACGAAAATATGGGGTCTGTTTGTTTTTATTCGATAAAAAAAAGAGGGAAGAGAGGGTCGAGTGGAAAGAAGTAAATAAAAATATTCTGTTTTCAAATATTAGTGAAAAGCGCAGATCGTTTTTTGTGTATTAGAGTAAATTAGGTTTTGTTTTTAAATATCTGCGTAAGCAATATATTAAACATATGCCTTCAGGTAAGCGAATAAGAATGAGCAAAGGAGAATCTTTCGTTTGTATGTTTGGACGAAAATGGCGCACGTAAAATTTAAATTAAATTAAAAACTAAATATTTTCACGTGATATCAAGCGAAATATAAAATTGAAGCTAGGAATGACTGTTAAGAAGGGCATAGTGTGATCATCCTGTGGCCCTTAAAAACCTCTCTTTGCAAGGCTATGAAGAAAACATTTAAATGTTATCAATTGTAAAGAGAACTTCTATTAGCGGTATACAGAAAATCCCTTCGACCGCACTTGGCGATGGGTAATTCTCAATTATCTAGATGTACGTGCATAGTTTTGACGATAGAATCATTTGTCGACTGGTGCTTGACTATTAATAACAATGTGGGAGCTCCCCAGGGAAGGGTAATCGGCCCTTTCCTATTCAACGTTGCTATAAATTATATACTCAGCATCATGGCGATTCCTCTTGAAAGATTGCCCTAACGATTCACTTTTGGGATGGCGAGAGGCTGGACGATTTATTAAATTCAAAACTCATTAGATATCAAGAAGCAAAACAAAGTAAAGTATAAAATTATTGTTCCAACATTTCCTAAATCTGTCTGTGTTAAATAAAGATGGCGTCAACCTGATCGTTTACATGTATTGCTACTTTAGTGGAATGCTATAATAAAAAGTTAAAACTGTCTCTAAAATCTTTTTCACTGGCGTAATGAAACATTTAATTTTGTGACTTCTAATTAAATATCAGCTCCAGGTCATAAACCTGAGTCCATAATGCACTAATTTTTTTTTTTTTTTTTAAATCAAATCCTTTTTATAGAAAATTACAATGAACAAAATAAATAAATAAATAATTTACACATTTCTCCTCTTTCTGCATACACGGATGCAGTTGAAGGAGTGCATAATATAATACATTCTTTTTGAAGTTAAAAGACCATAGTCACATACACGCACTAGGTGATGAGGCTCACCTTCAGCTCATGCACTAATATTTTTCGTATTTATCGTATTTATGTATGGATGTTGGCAGTCGTTCATGAATAAAAAATCTATCCTTTATTCATGATTAGTGAACAACGGTTAGTCATGAATAAACATGTATAGAGCTTAGTCATCTATCTTATCTTTTAACTACGTACTATCCAATTATAAAGTTATCTTTTTACAGTTATTACGCTGTGCTAATCTTATCCCGCGTAAATAGGAAATGAGATACTGCAGGAAAAGCTGGTGGGCGGTTAGAGAAGTGCCTGTCTGAGGTCGGCTTTAGGGCTGGAGATATCAAAAGGGCAGTGGTTGCGTTTAAATTTAACGGAAGCTATTTGAATGGTGAATCGCTCAATTACTCGAGGCCTCAGCGCCACCGTGGAGATTGTTTCTGCAGTCGTTGGCATACGGGATCCAATCCGAATGGATTCAATGGACGTCAACTCCTCAATCTCCCTGCCTCCAATCACGGACCAACCAATCTCCCGGGGGCCTTTCAATATTTTCCTGTCTCTTCTTCTATTGGCGCACTCTTTTTTTTTTTTTTTTATATACCGGTTTACTTGTCTGCCTGTTACCTCTTAAGAGAGTTCCTATACTCGACTTAGTGGACGGGAAGTATAAGAAGTGCTTGACAATATTTTAATTCTGCTCGTACTTCTTACAGTCCTATTAATCCCCCTTAACAGCCCCAGTTACTATTAATAGAAATTCGATGTTTGAAGAGATTAGTTTGATTAGGTTTTGGTCAATATTCTTTGGAAAAAACTTTCAGGTCAATTCTTTAAAACTGCAAGCAAACTCTTAACTGTTAGCCTAAGAGCTAGTGAAAAACAAAAAAAACTTTTTCGTAGGTCGAGAACAAATTAAAAAGTTATTTCTTGAACCAAAAACTATTTTCAACTTTGTGTAAGTTCACTCGTCGTCTTTCATAAATAATGCACTCTACCGCATCGCTGTTAACTGCAAATTTTTTCCTCTTGAAATATCAATATGTTAATTAGATTTGTAATTATTATATCCAGAGTAATCGATTGTAGAACGATTGTTGTTAAAGCCAAAATGAAACCCTCAAGTTCTATTTCTTTGATATAAAGTTACATTTGTTCACTTTAGCTGTTTAATTACAAGAGAGCATTAGAATAAAGCTATTATCAGTGAAAGTGAATAAATATTGACTCAGTGGGATTCAAACCCGTGAGCATCGTGCCGACTATCCATTTTGCTTTCAATGATTTCTATCTATAAATGGTATCCCAAAAGTTGTTGTATACGTTATTATAAATACAGTGAATATTAAATAGTGCTAGACATTTTTTAATAAGAGTTTCTCTAGATTTTTTGTCTAGAAATTCAATTTACATTATTGCCAGTGCCCCAATCTCTTAGTACTAAGATACTAAAACATTTTTATTATTTTTGAATTTTTAACTATATGATAATTAATGAACCTTCATTATTTTTTATAGACTAGCTTTTATTTTTAACATATGTGTGGTGTCATGTGAAATATCACCCAATCATCTCCCTATATGACATTGAGGTGTCGAAACAGTTGCTCACACGATTTTTATGGCAGTTTTCATGACCTTTTGTAATTAATATCCTTTGGACCAATAGAGCAATGATACAGGGAACTAGCTGTTACCATGACAAACACACGTTGGGGTGACAGTAGAATAAAAATAAATGTGTCTTGCCTCCGTATGGCTACACAGAATCTCTGAGTAGGCCACGAGGATACTCCGGCTATAAGAGGAACAGAATGTGTGAAAGTTCCACCCCGCGGATACTCTTCGAATTTGAATTTGGGGGGTCTTAGAGGTTAGTAAAATGCAGGCATTAACTCAATCAAACATGTGTGGGACAAACTTAAAAGGAAGGTATGGTCGCGGACCTTGACCACTGATTCAACAAAAGTTTATATGAAAAGTAACAATGTACTCATACTCCTTATTTAAAAATAGTTTTTTCTTATAATGTAAGACTTTTGTTGACATTCATTATCTCTATTGATTCTTCTTTGGTAACTAATAACTATTTTATTTTGTATACATATATAATTTTTTTGTATCCATGCCTTTTAAATATATCTGTTTTTATCTCATATCTACATATTGTTATAAGCCAAACCTACCAACCGTTACCGGTTAATATCAATTCATAAGCTACTAACAGTGCACTAATGTCCACCTTATTTTTGTTTTGTTTCTGTTCTACCTCACAGTTGTCACCGATCATGTTTACAACCTTAATATTTCTCTTGCTCTTCTTTGCCAAGTATGTAGATACGTTGCTTATAAATAAACATGATGAAACTTAACGTCGCTTTTTCATCAACCCAAGACAAGCTACCAACATCGCTTTGACTCATAAGGTTACCTGGTAGTGAAAAAAAACAAAAAAAAAAACGAAACTCCTTAAATTAAATATAAGGCCACTGATCCTTGGATTTGGCTGTTAAACGCATAAAATGCCGGTTCGAAATAAAAGCCCTCCCTCCCCTTGGGTGCTTGATAATAATTAATCCTGAGCTCAACCATATCAGGACTAACAGTTGCTAAATTAAACAAAGGAATGTGCCGAGAGGTAACAGAAGACGAAGATACATGTCGCTGGGAACAGACTCCTCGTTAGCGGTAACAATGCTGTTGCCATGGCTACCCTAATGGGTCGCGTGCGGTGCAACAAGCGATAATCCGCTAAGTACCACTTAGCCGTACCCTCAAGCGCAAAATGGCCGCCCGCCTCCTCTGTTTGTCTACTGACATACGATACTCTCTGCTGCAACCATCGCCCTGTCAAACCTCCCTTCAGTGCCTCAGTAGCGAGCTTTGAGCAATATATTTGTTCGCTTTATCTAAGAAATCTCAGCTCATTTACTTTTACAAGCTAATAGTTGAACAATTTACTTAATGTCTATCTACGGCTCATGGTCCGATGGTTTCTGGTTCAAATCTTCAAAACATTTTTTTCCATATTTATTTATTCACAATTAAATATAGAGAACAAATCATACGATCAGCGAATGAGATGAACGAACATTTCAATGAAAGGACATTGAGAGATGCCTCCACCCCATATGAAGGATTATATTGATGGCAGTTGATTTAATTTCATAAATACTTAATCCAGTCCGGATTGGGATCGAGTCATGTCTATTGTTAGTATTGCGAGTCCAAGTACGTGAGTATTCGGGTGTTCGAATAGCTTTTGCTGTAGTTGACTCTACAGGTTCTTCATGGGGGTATGTACGTGTGAAATTCGTCGTATTAGATCGTATTTGTGAAATAACCTGGGCAATTGATAAATCTGAATAGTTTTGATTGACAATTTTCTAATATCACTTGGTATGTAATAATAATAATAAACAAATGTAATAATATTAACGCTTCAGCAATGAGTCCCATTTCTGGATAAATGGGTTCGTAAACAAACAAAATTGTCGAGTTTGGGACGATCCACATGAGATCCCGAAAAAGTCACTGTTTGATGTGGATTATGGGCTGGAGGCGTCATCGGTCCTTGTTTCTTTGAGAACGACGTTGACCAGACCATCACCGTCAACGGCGAGCGCTATAGGTCGATGATTACCAACTTCTTTTGGCCTGAATTGGATGATATGGACACCAACGACATGTGGTTTCAACAGGACGGCACTACGTGACACACAGCTCATGTAATATTGGACATTCTGCACGAGCGATTTGAGGGCATCGTCATCTCACGTGAAGGTGACGTGAACTGGCCACCGAGATCTTGCGATTTGACCCCGTTGGTCTTTTGCACGGTGGACATTTGCACGATGTTATATTCCATACATAATGGCATCAATAGGCCTTTTAAACGAATAAAAATTTTTGATGTTATCTCATCACACACTTTGTTTTATTTAAATTTAAAGATGGAAAGCGCTTAATGAAAGAATTAGTAATAAGAAAGAATGAATTAGTAATAAGAACGTAAGCAAGTGAAGAAGCAATATCACGATGCCCTAGGTTGGGTTGGTGTCTCTTAGTTTCTTGAAAACTTTTCAACTAAATAAAATTTGATTGCATAACCCCACTCGGAATCACAAAATAATTGTAAATAGCTGACTCTCAAAATACAATTTTTTTTTAATATCTTTCATATAACATCAAGAGGGTATGCTTTGTGCCAAGTCCTGAGTTCCGTACGTTTTACCAATGAATTCATCCACTGAAGACTATGTCTGTTAGTCAAATTGAAGGATCTTATTAAGAACAAACCTTCGACATCTAAAACAAAAATCGTAGAATGCTTTACTGAGGTTGGGAAAGACCACCAAACACCCAGAAGTGCAGTAGTTATAAAACTATCTTTATAATCTGAGGAGCTTACTTCAAAAGGCTACATATCCAATTCGGAAAATTTTTTAGTAAGGTGAAAAACCAAATGAGAGTACTAGTAAGTAGTTTTCCGGATATAGTAATAAATAAAATAACATCTTATCAATAATATAGGAATAATATAGGAATCATAAATATAGGAATAATATAGGAATCATAAATAACATCTTAGGAAGACAAATGGTTTTATCCAAAATTTAAGGAGATATAAAGACGTGCAAAACACTTTTTTTATTATATGAATATGTGCCCTTTTGAAAGTAAATTCCTCATATATTTCACTAGTACTAGTTTTAGGAGCTGTGGTGGGGAGGAGGGGGGGGGGGGTCCGAGCTCGGCAGTGCCCCGAAAAAAAAAAAAAAAATTATACTCACGTGTATTAATAATTTATTTAAAAATAATAATAACACTATTAATTAATATTAAATAGGTTGTTAATCTTAAAAATCAGCTTAATCTCTTTCTGGTGGTGGTACGACGACTCTTCGTCAGGATTTTCGTATTAAATCCTGAATTTGATTGATATAATCGATTTTTAAGGTCCTAACCCCACTCATCCTTGGGAAAGGAAATATTTAATTCTATCCTGTTGCAGTATTGATACCAAGATATTAAGTAAGAGTTAGAAGTACTTCGACTGTCTCGAAATTGATTGGTTCGGAAGATACGGATGATAATGTGTATTTCCAACACATGGTTTTCCGGGCAGTGATCCCATGAATTAAATACAGTCCGATACAATTAAAGCCCGTAAGAAGACCCCAGATACATTACACGTGTTCCAGGTGCCCTCACAATAGACTACACTAATTGATAATGATAGCTGCCCTCACTCACCTGGCCATGGCCCATTGTGATCCTGCGCTCTTGTTGTACGCCCTCCTATTGGACGACCCCCAACGGAGAAAATTACCTCTTCCAGGTTTTTTTTTTCGCTCCGAGGGAAGCTGTCCCTCCTATAGTGAGCAAGTGAGCTGTTTAATAAATAAGTTGCCGGTTCATTTCGGCATGTATGTTTATTCACTGTCAAGAGTTTTTGCGGCTTGTTGGGGATAGGCAAATGCGGCGTGAACGATGAAGCCATTGTATCTGCCTCAATGCTAATGTGCCATAAGTACATGGGGAAGAAATTCTGAATATCCTATAGGTGCCTCTACCTGGACAAGTCTTTTCATAGCCTAACATGCCAAAATCACGCTGATTGTATCTCTGATCCACCTGGTTGTTTATTACAATTTAACACTGCTATGTAGATCTAATTAATGACAAGGAGATACCTGGTTAGAGAGGAGGTGCTGAAATTATTCATGAGCAATGCTTTGAAACATTCCTATGTTTAATTTTAAAGAAGATTGTGAAATACCTTTTACTCGCGTGTGAAAGAGGAAGCGGAGTATTGGGAAGTCCCTCACGCTCCTCCGTCAGCCACGTCACCGGATACGATCCAGCGGAGGCTGTCCAAGAGCGCAAGCGCGTCTGGTCATTGCCAGGATTCCCACTGTTACGCATTTATAGCAGGTCACGAGGCCACTGCCGTTTTAGTCTCCGAAGAGGATTATAGGGCTGAGTGGTGCAGTGCAATGACTGTGCTACGGAATTAAGGTGGTTCGGATAGGTTACTATGGAATTTCATGAACTTGGAAGGGATGAGTTCAAGAATGTAAGGTATATCAAGATCACTCTGAAGGGTTTTGTTGCTGTCATAATAAGGGGCATTTACTATATAATCTAAGCAAGTATTTTATCCCAAAAATTTTCTTGGAAATATTACTCCAAATATTATGATAAAAATTTATCAGTTAAAAATCCACAGCTACTAGTTTTTTGATACAATACGTGTACAGTATTGTTTAAAAATATTTCACTCCTTAATAATATAATATAATAATAAGTTTTTATAAAACTTTTAACATTTTTTCATCATTTTACTTTAAAACTTATCTATTAACCTAATGGCCAGTTGGTTTGTATGTTTTTTTCGCGAGTTTACTGTTCAAGTAAAAGTCTTCACTTTAACTTGAAAAGGCTTAGTATTAAAAAAAAATAAGCAGTTTGAGAACTTGAACAGAAGATTAGTGACTTGATTTTTAAATGAATTAAAATTTAATGTTGCTTGGATAAAACTTTGCAATGATATTTTTTTTTAGATGGTAATCCATTTACTCGTAATGAGAAATTTAAAATTTTTGTTGTGGTGTACAACTGTTTGAAATTATTAATAATTAGAGCCCCCCACTAGATGGATAGTTGGATTCTTGGATTAGTACTGATCGTGCAAATATATATTTTTTCTTCGGCTGTTAGTAATTGATAAACATATTAGTTTGTTCTGTCTCAAAATCTCAATGGAATATGTAGTTTAAAGTCATAGTATATGTATATATATGGTATATATAAGTTAATCACCGGCGGTAAACATTGATAAAACAGAATAAGGAAAGAGGGAATTAAAACGACACACTCTGACTCCAGTAAAAGACTGCTTTATTGTTGATGATAATCCTACATAGGTTGTTTACATCCCATGATCGTATTAATATTCGACATAGTAATGCCTCTGGCTTTAACTCCCCCCTGCAAGTTCCTGACCATCCGTCGGGAAGTCCAATTTACCACTTATACACACTTAAAGCATATACTGATTACCTATAGGTCGGAAAATAATGATTCCGTGATCACCCAGAACTGCACAATGTCTTACAGTCAAAAGAAATAAAACAGAAACCTAATCGAATTTCGTACAATACTGAAGATAACACAAGTGAATAAAAGAATAATATTAAAAGAAAAATATCCAGGTAATAATATATAAAAAAAAACACCAAATTATGACCCTAATGGAGTCACTTGGCCAATGGAGTGTGGAGGGGCGAGGGTACGAGAGCTAAACTACTATCGTAAGGCTTCCCCACCTTTAACTGCTCTACAGTCCTACGCTTCCCTGGTTCATGGACACTTTGGATGGCCACTCAATTGTGTTCGCGAATCGCGATCACCCTGAAGGGTCCCTCATAACGGGACAATTCTTTAGTCCAATTGGAGCCGATCCTTCGATACACGGTGGTGCCTATCGTGACCGCCCTTCTATTTGTTTGACGCCCGCATTCTCCCTGAACGCCCTTCTAGTCTCTTCGGCTGTAATTTTCGCTGTGCTGACGTCTCATCTCTCACCACCGTTCTACTAGTGTCTCGGCGACGGCATCGAAGACCGAAAACGATTTCAAAGGCTGAGAACCCTGTGGTCGTGTGAACGGAGTGATTATACGCTATCACCGCCTTAGGCATTGCCTCTGCCGGCTCCAACCCTTTGTCGGGATGTAAACAGGGAGATGATCTCTGAAGGTGCTGTGGAGACCTCTCTTCTCTTTGGATGCCCTGAGGTATTGACAGCATATTACGTCCAAAGCTTTCATCTTCTCTCTCACGTCGGCGTTATCAAACTCCCTTCCACCGTCCGACGCTATCCAATCGGGGACGCCGAGACCTCCTCAGCGCTCTGTTCAGCGAGTTTTGCCCTGATGGTACCTCAGCGCTATCTCCTTCTGAGTTGTCTCGTCCGTGATGGTATCTACCATCCTGGTACACCATACAAATGTTGGATCCACACCAATCTTTTCTGCCCACCACAGCCGCCTAATCTTTTCCCAAATGGTCGTGTTTCCCACGTACTGATAGTGAGTCTTCCCTGGTTTGGAAGCATCCTTGAGGGCACGACAAATTTGGTCATTGCTCACCCCTGGCGATGACCATATGGTTGTGGTGATGGTTCGGCGATAGCTACCGTACGCTATCTTCATGGGCCCCGATTGCTTCGCCTTCCAGACTATCTGGTGGTGCTTATCATTTATGATTTCTTCGCGCTCTTCCATGTCCACAGGCCTATGACCTATTAAGCTCCCTCCTCCTGCCAACCGTTCCTCCTCACCAGACTCGTGTTGGTCGCCTTCCCTCTACGGCGTCCATTCCCGCAAGAACTGCCGTACGTTGCTGGATGATTCCCCCTGATCTTGTTCTCGTGCGTTGACTGTCATCGCCCTAGACCCAGGATGACCCCTTAGAGTCAGCCAGTCCGCCATGACGTTCTCTTTACCGGGCTTATATAGTACCTCCAAGTTATATTGATCAAAAAACTCTTTCCACCATGCCATGAGTGACCATTGCCGACGATTCCTTCAGTTTACCGACCCACTGTAGTGGTTGGTGGTCTGTGTGCATCCGGAACCTTCTCCCGAACACATAGGGTCGGAAGTAAACGTTCGCCCAGACTATCCCTAGTAACTCACGTTCGACGTTATACCGACTTTCCGCCTCTGTGAGGCGCCTACTGGCGTACGGTACGGGGCGGTACCCTGTGTCCCCCGCTGTGACAAAACCACTTCCCAAGGCATAATCACTGGCATCCGTCATAATTGTGAATTGCTTTGTGAAATCAGGAAACGCCATTACCGGATATTCCTGTAGTCGTCCCTTGAAATGCAAATCACGGGGGTGTTGCCATATTTTTCCTTCTTTTGAGGAGGTTTTAAGAGGTACCAGGTATGCTGGCATTTCTGGGACGAATAAAGTAGTTCAGTAACGCCTGTAGTAGTTCAGTGTTCCCATCAACTGCCGTATCCCTTTTACGTCAGACGTAACTGACGAAAAAAACTGAAGATCTCCTGACCCAGATGGGATTTTTCATCCGATAATTTCAGGCCAAATTGTCGCACTCGGTCAAAAACCATCCTCAAGTGATCTACATGTTGGACCTCGTTCGCGCTGAACACTAAGAGGTCATCCATGTATATCTTGCAAACGGACCCTTTACTCCTCGAGGCAACTCATCTATGAGCCTTTGTAATGTGATAGGTGCCTTTTTCAATCCAAATGGCATCCTTTTGAAATCGTAATGACCTCTCTCAAAAGTGAAGGCTGCCTTATGTCGGTCCCTAGGATGCATCCGTATCTGGTGATATCCCGCTTTGAGATCCAGGGTGCTGAAGATCCTGGCCCCGCTCAGCCTGTCCAGATTGTCATCGAACCATGGAATTGGGTACTTCTCATCCACCGTATTCTCATTAAGTCTCCTGTAATTCACTACGACCCTATAATTATCTGGGACCCCACGTTCGTTTTCTTAACAGCCAATAAGCCGTTATTATATGGAGACGTGCTGACTTCGATGATCCCCTGTTATTTTTAAGTTGTCCAGCTCCTCCCTAATATGGTGCCTCAGAGCCTGTGGGTATCTGCGCTCCTTCACGTTCTTTACTTGGTCCTGCTTTAGCAGAATCCCATGTACTGTTTTTCCTGTGATCCCCAATCTCTCCTCTTCCTTAAAGAAAGTGTCCGTATATTCTGTCTTGAGCTCCACTCTCCAATCCTCTGCTTGCCTAATCGCCCCTTACCAACTCTCCCTCTCCCTACGTTCCTCCTTTGTATCCGGCATCGATATGTTTTCTTACCTAAGCGAATATCACATTGTCCCTCCCTGTTCCTAACCTTTGAGGGATCAATAGGAAGTGGGAACTTTCCCTTACAGATCACCTCCTATGATCCCTCCATATTCCCGGGGCATCTTGTCCACCACATGGATACGCAATTCATCCTCGCCACAATACCATCTCTCTAACCCTATTATCGCTTCCCCTTCGACCCTGCTGGGGCCCCCCCAGGGTGACCAAGCTACAAGTACATACCTGCATTTGAGGCATCCTCCTTCCTCCACACATCCTCTATAGTTTGCCCCGACACATTATTGTGTTGGTACTCCCGGTATCCACTGAGAACTGCACTCCACTCGCGACTCTAACTATAGGCAGACCGCTATGTGCACCTTTTACACCATTATTTATTAACGTGCGGACGCCTCTTCACTGCCACTCTTCTTGAAACGCGCGTTCTCCCCTCTCCTCCATCACCTGTCGTCAACCGCTCCTCCGGGCACTGCAGCTTCCTTGCTCTTCCCTCTCGTTGTCCATTTCGAAAGTTTCCGAAGTCTCTGTAGCCTCCCACTACTGTCTGTCCTCCGATCTCTCTGGGCATTTATTTCGATTGGTTTGGGCCGGTTCCCATTTCTGCGTCGGCACATATATGGTACGGAGGGACACGTAGCAAGACAGTGGGTAGATGTCCCTCCGTGCCACACTCGAAGAATCTAGTGCGTGGGTTCTTTGCTACCAGGTGTCCTGTCTTCCCACACTCATAACAGTTCCTGTGTTCCCTCCTCCTGAGGCGTCCCGCGTTTCCGCGACTTCTTTCTCCCACTGCTGCTCTCTCTCTTCCAACGTACTCCACCTCCTTTTTCCACCACGTGACCGGCGCAATTTTGGTCCTTCTATAAACCACTTTCCTCCAGCCCATTTCTTCCTCGCCAGGTGTAATTTACTCCTCTCTGGCGCTGGAGTCCACCATTTCTTGAGGGAATTCTAAAAACGTGCGCTCTCTAGGTAACACCTCCTTTCTTCCTGACTCCTTTGCTAACTGCACCTTCAATATCGTTGATAAAAAAGCCATCCTGGCTTCTACTTCTGCCGCGCTCACTGTCTCCCGCATCTTCTCCCTGATGCTATTATATTGAGCCAGCAGTGTTCCGGCGTACTATCCGTTTGTTTGTTGTTGCCTCTTCGTCTCGCGGAAAATTTTAAAAATGTCCTCTTCTGGGTTCCATCTTCCACCACGAATGCTTTCTTCAGCCGCCCCTTCACTATGGTCCTTGAGGTCTCCTCGTCAGCAAGGACTCTCACTGTCACGTATTTATAATAGGTCACGAGGGCACTGCCGCTTTAGTCTCCGAGGCGGATTATAGGGATGAGTGACGCAGTGTGATGACTAGGGGATTAGGGTGGTTGGACAGGTTTTGAGAGAATTTCATGAACTTGGAAGGGATGACAGTTTTAATTGTAAGGGAAAAATTAGTGAAACAGTAACCACTACTCACTTAGAAACTGTAAAACCCACGCTCCGAAGGGCTGACGCTGGCTGGCCACATAAATAAAAATGAAAATAAATATATCTTTGAAGAGGATTTATGAGGTAATCCACGTTTCTGTCACAAAAGGAATATCGTGGCAGATATATTAAAAAACGTTTATTTGATATTTTTTATTAATAATTTGAAACTCTAATGATACCTCTTATTAGGTCCAGCTACTGCGATGATACAATATTAATATGAATGTGCCTGAGAAATAAAAAACACAATATGTGACGAACCATGAACAACTAGATTTTATTAAATAATAAAAATATAGCTTTAGAAAATTAAAATATAGCTTGAGAATATGCATGGTAGATTTAATCATTATTCTCTACTAACAGTGAAAATATTCGTATTATACTAAAACATATTACTGGCATATGAGATATATATATATATATATATGTAAGTTATTTATCAATAATTGTGGGATTGATAAATAATTAGCCTGGCCTGTTATTGATGCTTGTATTACAACTGCAAATAACAATACAATATTAACAACTGTTTATAATGTCATACAAGAGTTTAACTGACTTGAGAATTTAACTGACCTGAATCAATTCAATGCCAGGATTTATGAAAGTAATAATAATTCACTACGAGTACTAACAATCGTACATAATGAAAGCATTCACAGAACATAAAGGTAGACTGAGTGGAGGACATTCAGAGCAGGTTATAAATGCTCCACTCATCAATAGTATCTCCCCTGGTGTAGACTCAAGGAAGCTCCATGTAACCTGCGACTCCTAACGGCATCAGAGAGAACAAGTTTGGAACGGACACATCGTTTCAAACTTACATCCCCCCCCTTTCAGGAAGAAAATGGAAAGGAAAGGTAAGGAATTAGCTTACTTCTATGAAAAATGTTTATATCTTTCTTCTGCTTTCCAATATCAATTTCAAATATGTTATTGGATATCTTTTTTGTTATTTTATAGGGACCCATACGAATAGGGTCTAATTTTTTCCTATTCAATCTATTGCCACTCCTGACATAAACGAGGTCGTTCTCTTCATAATCGACATCTTTTGTTCGATTATCATAATAAAATTTGTTTACCTTATGTAGTTTTTGGGAGTTTTCAAAAGCTAATTTTCTATTTATTTCCAAATTATCTATGTTGTTTTTATTTAATTCTTTTGGTAAAATTGAATTTTCGGTTCCTGATAGCAAATAACTTGGAGAAAAGCCTGTGGAACTATGAACTGTATTATTATATTCGTCCACACATTGATTAGCAATTGTGACCCATGATAAATTTTTATTTTCATATGTTTTTCATCTAAGCCTATTGATTAGAGTTTGATTGGTACGCTCATTCTGTCCATTGGAAAATGCGCAATCAACTGCAGTAAATACTAACCGTATATTTTTTCCTTTTAAATAATTTTTAAATACTTTCGAATTTATACCTGGGTATTGGTCTGTCAACAATGTACCAATTTTGCCTCTCCTTCCAATGGTGTTAACTAAACTGATAAAGTCTCTTGCAACTTGAGTTTTTGATGTAGAAACGAATGCAAAGCGAGTAAAGTGATCAACAATTAAATGTAAATATTTTTGTGTAGAATTATTTCCAGAAAATCCACCAATTGTATCAAGCGAGATTATTTCCAATGGACATTCGGCAGGACCTAGTTGAGAAAGAGGAGCTCTAAAACTTCCAAACCTAATTTTGTTTCTAATACATGTTTCGCAACTTCTACAAATCATTTTTATATGTTTGTGCGCATTCTTGAAATAAAAGGTGGGTACGATCATTAATGACATTTGTTTTACACCTATATGACCGTAATCAATATGCAATTTATTCAAAATAGATATACCATACGATTCAGGAAGCCAAATTTTTTTCTTTTTATTAAGGGTTTTATAAATTATATCATTTTCTTTGCTGCAATATTTATCCCAAGTTAATTGTTTTTGAACTGACAAGATGTCATTAATTGAAATGAGATTCACTATTTTTATCTTTGATTCACATTCATTATATTTCTCTGAAAGCACTGGATTTCTCGATAGACAATCAGCCTCAGAGTTATTTATACCGGGATTATATATAATTTCAAATTCAAATCGAGATATGTAATTTAACATATGCAAAAGATCAACATCACTGCAATTTTTTATATTGAAGTTATGTAAAGGTTTGTGGTCTGTAAATATAGTGAATTTCTTGCCAATCAAATAATATTGCCAATAAAGTATGAGATTTATTTGAGATTCTATACTTAAACTGTTATCAATATTTAATAATAGGTTTCTCTTTTTTAACGCGTAATCTAAGAAAGAGCCATTTATCCAGTGAAAGGAATAAGCGTAACTGATATCGCCCCAAGTGGACTCACCGAAAGTCTGAGTGAAGGAATGCTCATAATATTCCCAAGACCTGTCTGCAGATTTTAACATAGACTGGTTGGAAATGTTTAAAGGAGGAGTTAATGTAAGTTCTTCTAGATAAGTTCCATTAAAAACAAAATTACCCTCTGTATCGATGTAGATCTTTTGGAGTTCAATGTTCAAAGTAATGTTAATCTTCCTCGTTCTCCCTCTCTTATTCATAGATTGGACGACAGACTTTATTATTGATAGTTTGGCTAGTTCTGTGTGTAATTTGATCGGCATATCATCCTCATCAAAAGAAAATATCGAGTCTGTTGAAGGATATTGGATGGATTTGACCTTCACAACGGTCGTCTTTGGGTCCAAATCTGGCTCGGTAGCGAAGTGAAAAATTACCTTGATTCCTGCCATCCTTCTTATTGAATTGATTTGTAAGTTATTTATCAATAATTGTGGGATTGATAAATAATTAGCCTGGCCTGTTATTGATGCTTGTATTACAACTGCAAATAACAATACAATATTAACAACTGTTTATAATGTCATACAAGAGTTTAACTGACTTGAGAATTTAACTGACCTGAATCAATTCAATGCCAGGATTTATGAAAGTAATAATAATTCACTACGAGTACTAACAATCGTACATAATGAAAGCATTCACAGAACCTAAAGGTAGAACTGAGTGGAGCATATTCAGAGCAGGTTATGAATGCTCCACTCATCAATAGTATCTTTCCTGGTGTAGACTCAAGGAAGCTCCATGTAACCTGCGACTCCTAACGGCATCAGAGAGAACAAGTTTGGAACGGACACATCGTTTCAAACTTACTTATATATATATTATTAGTTATTATATGTTCATATAATAACTCACGGTTACCTTTAATAACCAACACCAACCTTGGTCGCCTAGGCAGTCTTTAGGTCAGCTTCCGTCATCAATAGTACAGCGCCATCCACATTCCTCCAAGAAGTCATCATATGCACTTCAAAATACATGTTGGTTTCAGGGATGAAGCCGCGAAATTTGGGGAAACATAGTTCTTTACCGTATACCAGCATCAATTATATATATATAAAAATAAAAAAAAACTACATGAAGGAAATTAAGTGTTCATATTTTCAGATTATTTTTAAATCGTCTAACTATATTATAAAGAAAAACATACGTGAAAGTAAAAAAGGCTTTCTTTATAAACATTTCCAGTCCCTTATAAAATTTTCCTTTATCCATTGCACTTTTTCTCTTTCTAAAGATACATTAGATCACCTACATATGGTTATCATTAACGAAACTACAAATTCAAAATTAACACAAAATAAAACTCTTCGTTAATTCTTCGTAAGATGACACATCTGAAATTTTTTTGGAAAATTTTAATTTAATTTGGTGATTGTTAATGGAATAATTTGTATTTTTGTTAAACCTCGCTGCTCAATTAAAATTGATTTTTCATCGGGGAAAAGCTGTGAAAATAACTAAACTATTTACGATTACTTCTATAAATGGTTCCCTAATCTTTTGTGTTAGTTCCTTTAACGTGTTCTCAATTATTATCGGTCTGATCTGTATTACCGTTTGAGTTGCAACTCTTTTACTATGTCTAAGTTTAAATTAGAAAAAAAAGTTAATTTTTTCCATGTTATCTGCTATTGCTGTTTGGCCAACCCACGATTGATAAGTGACCTAGGGTTTGAAGAATGTATGTTTGAAATAGGTGATCGCTAGCGTCATTTTTCCGAACGATTTCCCCATATCTGTTTTGGAGAAACGTCTCTCATATCGGGCTCGGCAACTCATAACGCATAATTTCCCTTAATTAATAAGCCCCATGCGTTACAAAACAATATGTACTACAGCCTGGTTTGAAGTGTGAGAAAAGATGGCCGAATACAGGGGATGGAGGTGCTCAAGCTAGGGGTTAACTCTGATCACGTAGAGTATTGCCTCTACCCCTTTGTATTATGCATGAGCCCTCCGCAGCTGGGAAAAGTTTAATTAAACCGCCCTGTTTGAATTTACAGCAGGGACTGTGGCCCTAAAGTTTGACGGCTCTAGTCACCCCTCAAGGATTCTGGTGTCCTTCGGGGCTCCTGCATCACGGAGCCACATCCCTCCGAATAACGATATCTGTCACTTGGGTGTCTCATGCGGGATATCTTAGCCATGCCTAAATTCGTATATTTGCCTTTGCGTACCATCCATTCTCTCAAAATAATGGCACTTTTTCATACAGTCCTAAGGAATTATGCCTTATGGTGACAGTTACGCGTGAAGTTGCATGACAATTAATAGTTGAAATCATCAAACAATCTTGCTCCACAACTTTTTTTTCAAATATTGTATTGGATTGGAAGATTGGTTTGGGTATAACCATGTTCTATTTCGATACCTAATAGGCAAATCATCTACCTGA
The DNA here is from genome assembly GCA_930367205.1 of Acanthosoma haemorrhoidale. Lineage (NCBI taxonomy): Eukaryota > Metazoa > Arthropoda > Insecta > Hemiptera > Acanthosomatidae > Acanthosoma > Acanthosoma haemorrhoidale. Next base: position 26,157,430 of record OV884014.1, read on the forward strand.
GGTTACCTATTTACACAACACCATAACACATCTACATACATTTAAACATTAAACATGCATGTTTTTGAGCCTGATCACTATTTTATTCCAAGGTTAATAACTGAACTTGGAAGAATCGCGGAGGTCAGGCACGATACTCTCTCACAGAAAATATAGAAATATATCCTCAAAGCTTTTGATATTCTCCACTATCTATATTTTTTTAAAGGACGTACTTATGCCGCAGGCACAGCTCACTTGGACACATTCAGGTTCTATAGTATTCTTCTCTAAAGAATGAAAAAACCTGACGACACACAGCTCAAACTTTACACCAATGTAAAGTCGAATGTACTTACATCAAATGTATAACCCTCAGCAGTGCCTTAAGAGCAACTGACACACTGGTGAAGGTAGGTAGAGTAGTCCAATCTTTGGTTGGTTGCTATTTAGTTTGGACCATGTTACCCAGGCTATTTGAATTTGATACCTTTTAGGACGAGGATGGAACCAGCATTGTACTATCCTTAAGTAAGATAGCCTCATCTTTATTTATTAAGAGGACAACGAAGACTTCATCGTTGAGTTTTCTCCTTCTTTGTATCCATTTTTTAGGTGTTAATACCAACCTAACGAATGTGAACAGTTCTTAAATAATGATAGTTCTTATCAAAACCAGTTCATTGATACTTAAACCCACAATACGTATTAACAACTGTCGAATGGTGATATGATTATTGTAATTTTTAGGGTTTCATTCACTAAATGTCCTTTTAATGTTAGCGCACGATTTTCAATGTGAGCTACTGTCGCGTTCATAGAAAATCGTTTCACGTTGAGAACACAACAATGAGCGCTGTACAGCACGGGCAATAAGCCATGATCGACTGAACTGAATGCAGTGTCCCAGGGATTGGCACGCTGCGAGGGTTCCCTGAAATTCAATAGGCATTGAGATAATGAGCCTGCTACAAAGCGACCAGGTTGAAATGACAACTGATTGGTAAATCGGGCGTGAGTGGGGGGGGGGGGCGGACATCTATAGCTATAGCCTCCGGATAAATAGCCAGCTGCTTCCAGATAGAAGATGGACAAGATGGCCGCCGTCATCACTTACTGTGATTGTACCCACTTACCTAATTACACCGGGTTCAAGCCCACTGACAAGCGCCGAGCAGAAGCAGAAACACACACTAGTAATTAACTTGCTCACCTAATTGAACTCCCTTTGTCATAGGCTTAGCAGCAGAGAGGATCAAAGGAAAGATGGGCTTAGCCACCGACTTCAGCTGTGCCACAGAGCTATGGACCGGTGCCTAACGGTGCAGTCTAATGGATAGTTCAATCGACCCTTTTTGTCTTGTAGGTGACAGTTGCTAGATTTAATTCGGCTCGATCACCGTCCTCAACTCTTCTTCAACGTTGTTAATCCGGCGCGTTTCCTCACTTGTTTATCCTTGTTGTGAAAATGAAATGATTGAATACAAGGATGTACAACTGCACAGTTCAGTCTGTTGAGAAGACGTTGTCACCTGACAAATTTGAGCACTATGGATTGGCCAATTACAGCATTTATAGCATTGAGTCATTGGAAGACTTTGGATGTTGACACCTTCACATCATCTTCCTTAATTCAATCATTGACACTCATGCTAACCCGTCAGATAATGTGACTGTCGTGCGGTAACTGCTCTATAATAATCCATTTTTCAGGGATGTCCCATATTGGAAGAATCTTTTGAAGCTATCCTTCAATCATCGGAAAGTACCATAACGGTGGTAGTAGTTCGTAGTAGGGAGAAGGTTAATCGAGTTACAAAAGACAGACTTCTGTGGTAATAAATACCTAGACGGAGAGTGAATTTTCATTTCAACTTCTGAAAATACAAGTGGGTAGCTCCCAATAGGGTGGATCACTCTTTGTATCCCCTTAATGGGAGGGAATTAGAGTATTAGTATCTAACTAATATTGTTCTGCAAAAAATGATTGCGATCTGTGATCTCACTCGTGTTACATGCAATCCCACCCACAATATCGCATTCATTGTTTATTTAATTACAAAATCAGATCAGAAATCACAGTGAAGCCAAGTGTTAACCACAGTCCATCCCATCCAGGATGAGGGTAGGAACGGTGGGAACAGTGCGGCTCCACCCTCGCAGCTTGATCAGGGGAGCCACAGGCGGCCAGGGCGTCGACGGTTCCATGAGAGTGAGGAAGCTGGCTAGTGCTATGGATCATTATAATTTTAAAGTTTTTTAATATATCTGCACGGTTTAACACTAAGGACATCAAAAGGTATTGATGAGTTGAAGTTCCGATTTCCTCCCAATTATTAAAAGAGTATTAAAAATGGTAACTAAAAGATACAAAGATGTTCCGAAAAGAAGCAAAATATATCGAGCTGGAACAACAGGAATGATTGTGCTTACTCGTTAAGTACGTTTTAATTGGAATTAGAGTTCCTGTTCAAGACCAGAAAGAACTTTTCGTCCCTTCTGTGTTTTAATTTCATTTTATGTTCCCTGTTCAATCTTCAAAGGCATGTAATTCTGCTTGATTAAGATCTTAGTAATCAATACTGCGATATTTAATTGGGGATGAATGAATCACCCCGGTTAGAATGCTTCATTACTTAGTGTGCGAGGTGAATACGGGACAAAATGAAAAAGAGGTATAAAATGAGAATTAGCAATTAGACGGCTGACAGAGGTAAATAGGCAGAAGAGAGAAAAAGAGAGAGCAAGAGAGAGGCTCAGGGGGATCGAAGGCAGACGGAGGGTGTAATCGGGGGCGGTGATGGGGCCGGGGTGGCGTTGCGGAAAATGAGTCCCCGGGAATGGGGCGGCGGATCCCCTGGGAAATACAGGCAGCCTCTATCATATACCACACATACACACACTCAATCTCCTCCCCGGCTCTGATATATAACAGCGTTTTCTTCTTTCTTCTTCTTCTTCTTCTTCTTCTACTACCGCCCCTCCTCTCCCAGCCCAGCCATCCTCCCGTGGCAAAGTGGATCTCACGGTTTACAACTCTTTACAGGCTACAGCTATTAGTTTATCCCTCTTCTCTCTTGCTCAGGGATTTTTACTTTCATAGGGCAACTTTCTCTCGATAAGTTTCTTGTGTCAAACTCGCTGTTACTGGTGAAATGTATCTAAACCTTACAATGTTTATTATATTAACAAATATGCTTTAATTCAAATAAATATCAAGTTTTCAAAACTTCATGCTAGAATGCTTAATATTTCAGATTATTATTAATACATGTATTAATGATCGGATGTTAACTGACATGACAGGCCCTATAAATGTAAATCTGGAAACGTTTGCTGAAAAACGTCTCTAACGATTCAAAAGTAAAAATTATTACTAAAATTAATATTGAGTATTGAGTATGTTGAAATAGGGTGTCATATCGCGACAGATAATCTATTTAATTTTGCTCTTCGGTGTTCTCAGGCATTGTTTATGAATCTGAAGATCACTATGAATGAACAAAACTCCATCAATACTAAGCTATTAGTAAAACCAATGTACTCTCAAACTTCAGGTTTCAAAAAAAAGTTCTACGAATAAGCTTCGGGGGAATATACTCTTAAAAACCTGGAAAATAAGGTGATGTCCCTATTTCCCTATTAAGAATATAATTATCGACACCACTTTTTGTTACTCAATTGCTAGCCAAACTATGACCATCTTAATCTATGACGCTCTAATTTTGCATGAGTCGTTCTCCTCAATCCACAATGTAGCCCGTAATCTGCTCTTCTACTTCCCTGTATGGCAATGCTGTCTCAGGGCAAGCGTAACATGTGCCCTTCGTGCTGAATACAGTATTCACTTCTGGGGGACCTGTTCACATCTATAACTTACAATTTAAAATGATGGGCCACCAAACCCTCAGAATAAACCACAAACACATATTAATAACATGATAATTTGAAAGCCAGCAACGTTTGTTTTATCAAGGTTTACTAAGAAGAAGAAGATACAAGGAAGAAATCAAATATATAATCCATGATATCCAGGTCTACCAATCTCAAGCTAAAGAAGACACTAACTAATCTGCCATGGTTTGAACTATGGGCTTGAATCGTAAACAATTTCTGATGATGAGCTGGCTCAAGGAGAATTGTATGCTTCATCAATGGTGATGACAGTGATGGACAGAACTGGATGTGTAAAAACCAGGAGCCTAAACCGAGCCCAAGATTAAGTTATTAGACTTGGAAAATTAAGTTGGTGGGGTCTTGGAGGACACTGATATCACCAAGAACTCATCAGGGGAGAATCTACGGGACGAGATGAGTTTGTGGGTCCAGATTGCGATGGGGTAACTACGTGGCTGCTGGTGCCTGAATGAACCGACTATATCTTCAACTGGAAGGCGAAATAAAGCCCAAGAATAAAGTTCCAATAACTGGCTGCGGGCAAAGGCAATGTTTCTATTTAACATTGATATGGCTATTTCTGTAACGTGGGTGTAATCTTAAATCATACTTACAAACTAGATTAGGATACTCCCTCTAGTAGAGGAGGTATCGATCTGTCAGGTGAATCCGGTATATTCCTGGCCATTGTATATAAGTATGCATGCGTCCGATCCATGCATATTATATGGATATAATGTATTGTATGGATGAGATAATATTTTATTGGCGCCTCAAATAGTAATTGTACTTTACTTTTAATGGTTTTGTCACAAATAATCATTTTATTCAGTTGGTTTTATGCAATTCGTTATTTAATACCTAACAATGGTTTATACTTACCGTTTTATTAAAATACAAACTAAATTATTATCCATCCTTCTTATCTTTAAATATAGCAGCAATAATGTAGCCAATATGTAAAATAGGACCATTTTAGAAGCATTATATTCAGAACTCTGAGTTCCTCTTCAACAAATCTACGTACTAGTTAAGGGTAGTTGAAGCATTAATTAATTATTCCCTGATGAAGCAGGGGTGGTTAGGACACCAGAATGAATTTAAGCCTTGTATGATCGATGGTAGTTTGTTCCGATTTGTCATAGAATAATTGTAATGAATTAAGGTAATTTGTCATTTTCAAGCGAGCCCGATTATAATAATTATACTAAAGCTACATACTGAATGTTAGTGCACACTGCGGATCGGGTATACATGTAATATGTAACAACCAAGTGGAAATAATCAATTCTAAACCTTTAATTTTTAGGTTTGGGTTGTATAACCAATTGCTTACACGATAGGACAAAATACAATTTATTTACAGTCTGGGCCTTTTTGGGTTTTGTTGGGTTATTTTGAAAACAGTTCTTGTCCATAAAATGTCCAAGATGGAAAGACATTTGATAAGGTATCAAGTTAAATTAAGTCATTAAAACTATTGTGAACATCGTGTGAACTTTAACTTCAACTTAGCCAGTGTTTTCATAGAGCTAGGATATTTTTTTCCAATTCATTTGATTCTGGAATGGTGCTAAAAATAAAACCAGTCCCATGGAAAAAAAAAATGAAGGGTCAATAATAAATAATGAGTATCAGATTAATGATCTTGACGCCCTTATTAATAATGTATAATATGTTTGAACTTCAGTGGACTATAATAACTTTAAAATTCGCAATATTTTTGCAGCAGTCACAAGAGAGGTACGTCCAAAGTTGCATTGGTTAATAAGTCATGTACTAATGAACTTTATTTTAAGATTATGACTAATATCAATTTTGTAAAAATCATATTTAGCGAGTAACATGATATTTGTTTGGTGGAACAGAGGATTGGTCTAATACATTGTTAAATCTCCTAACCCCAACATAAAATGGTTACACTAAACTTTTCTTTTTTGTTTAATTCAGATTAGTATCAATGTCAGTTTTTTACAGAACTAAATGGGGGGGGGGGGGGGGTTTGTAAAAGTAACACTTTCTCAATCAAAAATTGTTTTTTTGTATTCGGTATATATGAATATATACTGCTAGGCTCGGCGAATCTGGGTTTTATTTTATTCTTGTTACTTACTTGCATACTAACATACTAATGTATATCGTATATTCAACTTTATCCAAATACATAATAAGTAAGGAAATGATTCCTCTGTCAAATCCTGAGCGTATTGGATTAGCGTAAAGTGATACTAAAAGATCAGATTTTTATTGTATTATAGGAGGTCGTGATTCCACCTCCGCTATCGCTCCAGGTTGCCGGGTAAGATATGGGAGTATAGAGCATTAGCATACGGATTATGATGGCCAGGGAGGCGGGAATGGAAGTTCTTATGATGGGAGGAGGCTAGCTCATGAATGAACGAGATGTTGATGAAATCAATGTGAAGACTGGCTATCTTGTAGAGGATTCTGGATTGCAGACATATGACGCGAAGGATATTGGAGGGTATGGCATTCCTCAAGACTTCTTCCGTGAGACAATGGTCGTTGTCTATTGTTACTTTTGAAGGAATCTCCATGAGGCAAAGAATTATTTTGAATCGATGTGATGTGAGGACCCAAAGTGAATTGCTTGACTAGTAGAAGTTCTAGATAGGTGGTCTGGGATTTTGGGAAGGTTTGAAACCCAATGCTGGAGGACATGATGAGCGATGGAGGATGAAAGTGACACATGAAGACATGACATGACTTTTCAGCATTCATTTTGAATCTCCATTTAAGAGCCTTAGTTCCAGAAAGGCCACGTGTTCCTGAATAGCTTTGAATCGAGGATGTGGGATTGGAAGATAGGATGGCTGTGTCGACAGCGAATTCAAAGAGTGAGATTGAAGGATGAGTAGGCAGATCAAATAAATACATGCCAAGCGGTATGGAACTGTGTACATCACCGTGAGGGATTAAAGAATATACATCGTCGAAAATGGAAACGTAAAAGGATTGTTTTGTTAGGGAAACGCCGTTTGAGGGTTGTGATATACTGATTTTCAAATGTTTCCTCTACCAATGATTGTCGATATATTAATTGTAATATCATTAGCGCTTACAATAAACCTATTGACATTGTCGGTGGCCAAAACAAAGATAATTGGACCTATTAATCTTTGATAAAATATCATTCAGTTTTGAAATATCATATCACACTCAATTGACCAATGGACACACCATGGCACAACAAGACAGAAAGTGCAGAGAACAATTTTGGTGAGGGTGGAGGGTTCATTCCTTATAAAATGGCTGGTTTATTTTATTATATGAGGTTCTCACTTTGTTTTTTCATAATATCCCGGCAAAATAGAGGAAAATGTTGGTCCTGCAACAATGAAACTTCTTTTTTTTTTGTTTTCTCCCTTCCAGAGAACGATTTTTCATACGGGGTTTCCCCACCCCACGAGCCAGTGAGGCAGACTCATGGGGTATGCACAGCCTGTGGTGCCCGTATTCTGGTGCAATGGGATTCCTGCACCCGGTCTTAGTTTATCTTAGTGCATCTTAGTTTATGTTATGAAGCCGTTTTTGTTCGTATTGGAAAAAAAAAAAAAAAAAAAAAAAAAACATAATCTTCTTAATATGTATTTACAATGCTTATTGACTTCCTAATATCTACTTAAAATAAGTGAATCCTCTTCTTCTCAAATCTACTTAACCTACGGTTAGCCAACCAATCTAGCTACAAATATAGTTCGATTAACTTACCTAGCTTAATCTATAATTGCAACAGTGCCATCTGATGAACCTTCCCGAAGTCACGGCTCCTCAGCCTGCAACGCCCGAGGTAGTGAAGAGACAACCACATGATAAGAAGAGGACCCACAGTAGAGGACTGTGGTTGTCCGCTCGAGGTAGTGAAGCGGTCAAGACCTTGTAGCTCCTTTCAATTGTGGATGAAGAGAAGGAATGCTTAGAAGTTTTCTTCGGATTCACCCTAGCTGTAACTTCCTACCGAAGGGAGCAGTCGTGCCCTAGCGAGGTCCAGTGCAGGACACGCTCGGAAGTGTCCTCTTATCGGCAATTTGGGGAGTGCTAGTCATCCGCTCCTTTAAATCTGTACAGCTTGGATCGAAATACGCCGTGTCCCGTGAGTATCTCCGCGCTTCAGTAACCCTGGGAGACCCAAAAATGAAACCGTCAGCATCTATTTTCAATTGTATAATTTTTTGAAATATCATTGCTTAAGAATTTAATCCTGCTCTTCCAACAATACAATGCAGACTGATGTTGAAAAGGAGTTGTACAAAGGAATCCTAAATTTAGTGTTAACTCTTCCAAACACACTTATAAGCTGAATTAGCTCAGTGTGGTTACATATTTCCACCATAGAATATCCTATGGTGGTGTTTGAAAATAATATAATAAGCAGTTAAAAAATCTTTGAATAGCTGCACAGGACTTTCATCTTTACCACCATTCACCCCATGAAGAAGATATATTGTTGACCAACTTGCTCTAGAGCCTCAATATTCTTCCAGTTCAGTTCATATACATGGAATTAGACGATTGTAGAAAGCATTGTACAACACTTTATAAGATGGATTAATCCTACCTTCCTTATTATAAATTGGCAATGAAGTATTCTCTCCAGTTACTGATCTTCCTCATCCCCCATACATCGTGCTGCTGACTTCCACCATCAGTGGTGGGCCTCCTTCTTTTAGAAATGTATTGATACTATCTAATCTGAGGAATTTGTTATTCTTTAGCTTGTTCAATTATAACACCATCTCATCCATATCTGTTAGGATTAGGTAATCCTCATTCTTATCATGTGGTTGTCCTCTACTGGCTTCTCCTATGGGACTCAGCATCACCTGTCAGGAAATGATGCTTTCATTTTTCTTGCATGTAATAATACCACGAATAAAAACCATGCCTTTGATATCATTTACAGCTGTGTTTCACCATTGGTTTTTAATATCTTTAAAAAAATTGATTCATTATATGTTTTTAATCCCTCAAGGCCCTTAGAAATATTTTTCCTAAGTAACTTCTTTGCATGAGGTCTCACTTGTTTGTACTCTATCCTGCTACTAAGGATTTTATTGATACATGAGAAATTATTGTTATGGGTGGAATTATTATTAGTATATGAGGAATTAAGCTTTTATGGTATTTAGAATATCATTAATCACGTTGACATTCATGGGAGAGACTAATATGGTCCATCTGGGCTGTTCAGCTGTCCATTTGGTTAATTCTGTACTCCTTTGTGGTAATTTTTGAGAGGGAAGATGATGCTCATCATGAACAGTGATTTAGAGGGCAAAAAATTAAAAATTCTATGCCCATTACTGCTAGTACTATTGCTTCATTAAAATTAAAACAGCTTTATTGTCTTTCCACAACTGGTAATTTCTTCTTTATTGAAAAAGCGCTTTCGACATCTCTAAGCTGTCATCTTCCGTTATCATCAAATGTTTATATGGGATGTTTAACCCATCTAAAACAATAGTATAGTTTTTATCTTTTGATGAGAGATCCTACATCCATCCTCCCCACACTACGACACTTGAGTCATAGAGAGAGGAGGATGGATGTAGTAGCCCTCATTAAATGATTAAAAAGATACTATTGTTTTAGATAAGTTATGATACCCCACATAAACAATTGGAAATAACTGAAAATGACAGCTTAGAGCTGTTGAAAGTGTTTTTTCAATAAAGGAGAAATTATCAATTGTGGAAAGATAATAAAGCTGTTTATTAATTTTTCCCATACCATTCCATAATGCGGCAATAATCTTTTAATATCGATTCATTATTTAATTCTTGAAGTTTTACATCATCACTTCTCCAAATTATAATAAGTATTTTCTATTTGGATTTGTTCCTTGCTTGGAAAGTTTTTTATAGGAGCTCATCACAAATAGAACAATCAGTAGTATGGAAGGGTATTTCAAAAATATAGTAATGATATACTAATAATATTTGTACACAATAATAATTACATTGTTAATTCGAAATAAAGATTTTATTGATACATGAGAAATTATTGTTATGGGTGGAATTATTATTAGTGTATGAGGAATTAAGCTTTTATGGTATTTAGAATATCATTAATCACATTGACATTCATGGGAGAGACTAATTGGTCCATCTGGGCTGTTCAGCTGTCCATTTGGTTATTTCTGTACTCCTTTGTGGTAATTTTTGAGAGGGAAGATGATGCTTATCATGAACAGTGATTTAGAGCGGGGAAAAGAGCATAAAGTATTCATAATAACATACAGTACAGAATATGTTATAATAATTGATGTGTTTTCAGAAATAATTATAGTTGTCATTTAAGGGCTAAGATAATTCTAGACTACTAAAGTGACGGATGACATATAATATTAGTTCTAATATTATTATAGTCTTCAATGAGTTTTGTTCAGTTATAATATTTACCTGAACACTAAAGAAAATTTAGAAATATATGTACCAAAGTCGTGGGAATTGGAGTGCTGCGCTACCTTTTGGTGACCAATGGTACTAGAGCCATTTTGTGAGTATTGCAGACAATAGAAGTCAGCAGTTTGTATTTTTTCAATTCATGAAAATAATGAATTTAAGAATATTTTATGTCATATAGCTGCACGAAACAAGTTTTATGAAACCAAAACATTACTTTGTTATTTGATGGAAAGTTCTGTTATTCATTAAAGACAGAAGTCTACAACTTATGATGAATCATAATAAACAGATGGAAGAATAAAATAATTGTAAAGCCGAAGGTGAGCCTCATCACCTAGTGTGTGTATGTGTTTTTTGACTTTTAACTTCAAAACGATATCATATTTATGCACTCCTTCGAATGCATCTATGCAGATGCTCGTGCTGCATACCCATGCAGCACGAGGAGAAAAATGTAAATAGAAAAATTATTTGTTCATTGCAATACTTATATAAAGAGGTTTTGAAATTAAGAAAAAAAAAAAAAATATAGGCATACCTTTCTTTGCAAGTATGCATTGAACTTTATTGCATACAGTATATTTACTAAATTTTTGCAATATATTCGATTTTTTTTTATTTCTTGTTAAATTAACCATGGAGTAATAAATATTATTTAAAATATGTGATGTGTAAATTTTAATTTTTTGTTTGCATATTTTCTGTTCAGATCGTCTAACAATCTTGTTGCCTTCCAGTAAAAATGCCATGAAAATCAATCTAAATTACCCTGCTGCTAAGCTGGTGATATACTCTATACTAAAATAATAATAAAAGGGGCCTTTCATTTCTCATATTAATTTATAAGAAACTGCCTTCAGGGTTTTTAGATGGGGACAAGGAAATTGAAATATGTAATGTGCAGTCATTTTTATATGAAGCTCCTATTTATGTTTTTTTTATTCATGTTCAATTTATTGGATATAGGGCCTAAATCCAAAAATATACCCTCTGCGTGGTTAGGAAAGGAGCGATCAATACTATCATACGTTTTTCTTTGTTGTATTCATTTTAATCAATTATGCTGTCGTACAATTACTCGTTCATTCTCACTGAGTAGTTGCCACGGGCCAGACAGAAATAACTCTTAACAATCACTTTCTGAACATAAGGAGTTGTAAGCTGCACATCAAAAGAAGGTTAATTTTCAACAAATAGCCTAAAAATTAAAGATTGCAGACAGAATTTTATTGATATTGGAATAACTCGAAAACTTATTCGGTTGATAGTAGAAGTTCAGTTAGACCACAGAATCTAGTATGAAATTGAGTACCAAGGTTTTGTAAGTATAAATTTATTGGCTATTGGAAATCATTTTCAATTTGCTTATATGAAGCTTGTATTTGAGGCAATTCTCTCATGAAATCAATAGAGAAATATTGTGATACATTAGGCTACATCTCAAATTAAAAAAGTATCAATAAGTGTTTGATAACGTTGGAAACGTTGTAAACTGAGGTTTGTATTTTAAAATCCATATTATATAAAATTTAAACTGTTAAATCCAACTGGATACTATCTCCTTAAAAATTTAAAAAATCTGTGAAGACTATAAAGATTTGAACAAAGAAGTATGATATTCTACAACAGTTCATCATTCAAGAAACTTAAATCATTCTTTTGATTATGAAAATGAAAACAGCAATGCATCGTCAAAAATTATTGAAATCAATTTAAAAAAGTGACTGAAAACAAAAAATCTTGAATCTTTAATCATATTCGTGGACATGAATTTTAGAACAATGCCATAACAAAAAAATAAAATTCTCCTTTTGTTATTATTATTAAGAGTAAGGTATTTTGTGTTTTATTAACTTGATTCCCTTTTTTTGTCATCAACTGGTACCCTAAACTCTGATCTGATCTCAACATCTCTTTTATCTATGATCTAGCCTCCTTCTGTTATCAGAATTCCTTTTCCTGCCTTCTCCCTCATCATCCATATCTCTAGGGAAATGCTCTATTCTCCCATCTCATCCCAGGCAATCCATTGCTATGGATGCCTAAGGCAGAGGTGGCCTTGTGACCTTCTTCAAATCAACTAACATTGTGCATACAAGTGAGCTTATACAGTAATAAGGGAAGTGATTAATGAGCTCCAAAAAATGACCATACTAATATTCTAACAATTCCTATTGATATTAGTAATTCTAATAAAACTATTGATAATGATTCCATTATACATATTTGGATTAATATTCCATAAGAATTAAAATCAAAATTAAATAACAGATGAAATTTTATCTACATGATAAATGTATAACTACAGTAACAACATTGATTTACCGAAACTACTGAGCAGAGAGAAACTACTGATTTACCCCAAAAAAGCCAGATACAATATGTAATGAGATTAGTATCATTGACTTTATAGAATACCTCATTTGTGATGCTGTATATAGATAGATATATATATATAATGCTGTATATAGAATGTAGATAGATATATTTATGAACTCTTCTATATAGTTCATAGATATAAGTATAAATGCTGAAAAATATATGAAGGTGGCAGACAAAGAATGGTGAAGTGAATGAAGTAGTAGACGGAAAATTAGTTGAAACTACCCTTCTACCCTTGAATGAACAACTAGTTCATTTACTTCCGAGCAGACAGGGTTACATATAGTCCTAAGGGATCCAAACAAGGAAAACTTATTTATAAATCACAAACAGTTTACGGATTTTCTTAGTTTCTTGTATCTTAGGGAGTCTTAGTCATGTACAATGCAAGGAAAATATTGGACCGAACCTAAATATTACTAATATTAAATAAAGCTTCTAAGGAAGTTGTACTGAATTGTTAAGTGATAAGTTGAATAATTTGGTTGGTTGAAGTTGGCAGAATAATTTTGGTCTACTTTAGAGTAAAAGTAGACATACTAAACCAATTTGTGAACACTTGCTTACAAGACAGACACCTCTTACAAGTGCCAAATGCAAGCTAACAATGACCATTAAACACCTACTGACAGTTCGCAGATGATTCACAGACCCCATGTTACCCTATCACTTAGAAAACTAATAGGGGATAAAATCACTTAAATAAAACAAATAATCGAAAAATCAACTAAAAGTAAATTATTAGTCCACTTTAAACATAACTATTACATAATAATAATTCTTATATTTAATTTAAAAAAAAAATTTTATGTCATTTATTTGTTGTTATTGAATATTCGTATACGTGATGTACTAGCCTGTATTAACATACGTAAAATACTATGTGTTTTCTATAATAGTATGTACTATTCTGGTAAACCACCTTGTGAAATTTCTATCAAGACAAATCAAAGAAAAAATCACAATTTTGCTGTGGATTGCTTACTAAGGAAAAAGAGAACTTGTTTTTCAAAATATTTTGCTTTACTCTCTTTGACCAAAGAAAAAAATTAAATCTTCAATAGATTCTGAGATGTGACTTGAGAAATTTTAAAAGTTAATGCACATATTAATTGTATTATGTGTTATTTACTAGTATTAATAATGTTTATACATTATAATTGCAAAACCCATAGCCTCATTTGTATTACAAATGCTTATGGTTAAGACAAACAGAATCAGGAATTCTTTGAAGTCTGGAAAGGAAAAAAAGTATTGCTGACAAAACTCAAGATAACTTTGAAAGATTAATAAGTCTTTCTCTAGTAATTTGAAAACAACTTGAACCTAATATGTTGTATCACTGATTGCATCATATTGGCATTGACTTAATAAGATTTATTTAATACCCATCATCAGTACACTCTTCATTCAAAATAATCCCCAAATCTTGGAGTGTTTCTTGTAAAGCTTACATTTATTTGTCTTACCTGTTGCAATTATTGTCTTACTTACACAACAGTAGAATAGAGATTGCATAAAATATGCAAGATCTCTTTATCTTCCCAAATCAGGTTTCCTCTATATCCTGATTCCCTGAAAAAAGTTAGAAGGCCTTTAAGGAAGAACAGCAGCTCTTGGAATATTTAACACTCTCCATACATAGGACTGGGCTTCTTCCACTAATGCAACTGTTCTGGCTACACAGGTAGCACTCAATGCCACATTTTTAAAGAAAGTGATAATACACCTGAAAGTGAACTGATTGAATAAGAATAAAATTAACTTTATTATCATATTTAAAAGTTTATTTAAGAAAACAAAAACAGTAAACATTAACAACGCTTTCAAAGGGACGAATGAAAATACTAGTTTTTCAGATGTTTCCCTACAATTATAGTTAACCCCTTTGAAAATTAAACAAGTAATGAACAAGCATTGCATCCTAAAGTGATTAATTCACATCACTGCGATAGACCTTTTCAAAATTTTATAAAAATGTGTGCTCATAATTTATGCTTTGCTATTACAATGATTAAACATTTTTTATGATGGATAGCCATAGTTAGTGCCTCTCTTTGGTTAGTGTAGATATGCAGGGGATGGAATTAAGGTCTGTCAGAATAAGTTATCTCATAGAATATCTTCTATTAAATTTCTCTTTCCTCACTCCCTCAATGGCTCCCATAGTTTGATTTGCAGAAAACTTTCCAACTGACAGTCTATTATTGTCCACATTTGATCTAATACCTATATCTAAAGTTCTTGATGTATAGGTGTGTCTCTAAACAATGACTGGCCTTTAGGCTAGGGTTTATCATCCCCTCGAATCAATCATAAAAACCTAGGCAGTGGTTATCATAAAAAAAATTTAACTGTCTAGAAAAAAATAAATAGATTAGTGGCTTAACACCTCATGAAGCGATAAAGCTGATAAAAGTTCTCATAGTTAAGTTGGTAGATGGCACCTAGAAGCTAGTGGGATTGGCACAAGTCTATTACCTTAATTTAATCTATTACCTCTATATATTTTGGTTTTCTGAAATGAATTTCCCACATCTTAATTTAAATAGCTTATTTGTCTTCACAAGGCTGATTGTAAACCAACCAGATCCATTTCCCACTCATAAAAAACCTTATGCAGGAAGACAGAAACCAAACCCCGGTCAGGCCTCAGGGATGCCCGGTGAAAAAATGTTTCAGTCTGTAATTTGATAAAAAAGTTTAATTTGTGAATTTGCATAGAAATTACTCTAATATTTTTCTCCTTAAAATTTTTATGTTTAATCTGACATTTAACATTATCCTTATTTAGGGAGTTAAATAAGATTTACTAGAGGAATGTCCTGTTACTAAAGAATTCATTTTATTTTTCACTTACATGTTTATAATTTTCATAAAGTGAGTTTTGAAAGAAGCCAACCTCAAGATAATGAGGAAGAATAAATTTTGTTAATACCATGGGAAGTGTGTCTGGTGTTCATAGGATTTAAGATTTTTAGTTTATTTGGCACTCAGCAGCTAGATCTTTTGTGCGATTCAATGTTAATATCATCTAAACGATTGTGATATAAATTGTAAAAAAAACCTTAGCTTCACACAATTGAAACTAAATAAACAATTATAAATTAAAATCAGCAAGTAATCTTACAGTGGAAAGGTTGTGAAGTAAAATGATTTGCTTTCTAACTTTTAAACTATCAATATAAATAAACGATTGCTTAAAAAATATATTAAAAAGATTTGGGTTTTTAAACAAATATTTTTAATAGTATTTGTCTTTTGTCATATAATTCTTTGTGTAATACATGCCCATTTTTCATATTATTCTAACCAAAATATCAAACATGAGTAGCGTAAATGTAAAAATATAATGCTCTGAGTTTGGGGCCCAGCCATGAGCTACTTGCAGATTAAAAATTTAGTTCTTCTTTTCTATTTCACAGAAATAAAATTGGGGTATCCATAAGCTGCTTTGAAAGAAATGATTGACAAATACTTTCAACTTCATATTGATCTTTTAGTTTCCTATTCACTAATACTTTCAGAACGTTGGTCCTAAAAATGAATGCCCTTAAGAACATTGATATTACCCTGCAAAATGGTTTATATAGCTTGGAAATCAATTCCCTTGGCACTATTAATACTAATTCTCCATCATTGATGACTCCTCAAACCAACTGTTCTGTCAACTTCAGCCTTGGTAAGGTATCACCCACAGTCAAAAGAATTATAACTTCATTTTGTCGGATTTCTATTTGTTGATTATCAGACTTCAGGGCATCAATTCTTTCCACAACTGATAATTTATTTTTATTTTTTGAAAAAAGCGCTTTGGACAGCTCTAAGCTGTCATATTCAGTTATCTCTTAGACAATAAGTCAAATGATAAAAAAAAAAAAAATTGCCTGCCTTTATGGAGACAAACTATATTCCATTATTATAACCATGACCACAGTCATTCAGTCAATTATATTCCAACTAACAGGGCTGAACTGTACTTAGTGTGAAATTATACTTGTGTCTTTTTCTTATACTAAAATTAAAAATTCTTAAAATTTCTACCAATTATTTCCAAAAAATTATTCTTGAAATTCAAAAACACTACAGATATGTAGTAAAAAATTAAAATTAAAAAAATAAAATTAAAAACAATCAAATAACCATTGAAATCATCAAAAATTATTAAAAGAGTGTCAACAAGTCAAAAAATTATTAAAAACACAACTATACATCAATGTTATGCTACTCATCCAATTGATTGTGGTATATTTAAATCATCTAACACAATAATATCTTTTTCAACTTTTAACGATCTTTACTACATCCACGCTCTTCACTCTGAGACTGACTTTGCCCTTGTACTTGGCTTGAGGTATGTATGGTGGAGATTCCTTAGCATACTTGTGTTTACTATTTTATCCTTTTTATTTGTATTATCCGATATTAGGGTATCTGATTTTATTTCAATATTTTCCAGGTTATTAATTAATTTTCTGCCCTGTCATTTGTATGGTATAGCAATGCTACTTTATGTGGTGCCTCATGGTGTCCTTCTTCCTGTAGGTGTTGGTAGAATTGGCTTGCTTTTATTCCCTTATTTTAAATCTCTTTATGAACCCCACATTGAGACAAGAATACAGAATAAAAAAAAGTCTTAACTTACATAGAATTGATAATTTCTCAATTAAATTACAAAAACATTACATATATTTGAATAATATTGTACATTTAGTAAGTGTAAGTATAATTTTGAATTTTTCATAAATTCAACAAATCAATGATACAAGTAATTAAGCTTGTTTATCAGCATGGAATCCTACAAGTATAACATTATAATTTGGGCAACCTGTAAAATATCAACAGATATGAATATAAAGTATTATTTATCTATCACAAATTTAAGAATGGTCTTAATCTATGTGCTGGGAATGATAATGGAAAAATATGCTGTAATTAAAAAAAAAAAATGTATGGGTAAAACAATATAAGAAAATGAGGAGATCTATTCCATACGTTTATGTCAAAAATAAATACATTAACTATATATTGTTATGCTTTACAATGCTGGAAAACATTATAAATCCAATTTTTTTTTCTTTGTTTGCAATGAAGTATTATTTTATACATAAAGTATTAGTTAAGAAGGTATTTGTTGACTCAATATGTTTGTTTATTAGTTATCAAAGTCTGGTATATATCATTATACTTTGTACATTGCAGAGCATTATTATTTTGTATATTAGACCCTGTATATAATGTAGCCAAGCTACAGGAAATACAATGAAGAAATTGTAAATAGATTTGCTCGAGAATTTATATTTTGTTCTATATATCTATATAAATTTTAACAAGGGGATGCGGAAAAAAAAAAAAAAATGTTGTTATAAAAGTAAATTTTGAGTGCACCCAATGGGTGGGTACCTGACAAGAAATCTGTAACCATTACTTTTCAACATATGTAACAACACAAACTCGCTTCATGGGCCAGTTTGTTGCCTAGGGGATGAAGCAGTATTAGTTGCTTGTATGGCCAGCGACACGCTTGGCAATCAAGATGTTGACATATATGAAAAATATACTTGTGCAAGTTGTCTCTGCATTTTTAATTTAATTCCCATCTTTTAATCTAATCAGAGTTTACATTTATACCCCCCCCCAAATTTTTAGATCTGCTATTTCATCCACAGATCTGGCAAATGCCCCTTCCACCAGCCGTTTACTTTATGATTGTAGGGATGGTTACACTTGCAGTAAACATGTCATGAAACAATGTACTTTGACAACCGAACAAAACACAACATACCAAGTACATTAAACGAAGCAATACAAATCAAGACTTATATACAAAGTACGATAATGATTGATACAGAGATGTAAATTTTGATGCCTGCTAATGACCCTGATGTGTTGATATAGAAAATAAACAAAGTGAAATAAATTTTAAAATATTTCCTAAGCACAAGTTGGCTGTTTTTTGTACTCCATTTATTTAAATTGTATTTACAAAATTTGTTAATTTGTTTATTTTATTAATTTAAGTGTACTCTCTCCAATACCAAATGTGAACAAAGTGCAATACACTTTTAAAATATTTCCTAAACACAAGTTGGCTGTTTTTTGTACCCCATTTATTTAAATTGTATTTATAAAATTTGTCAATTTTAGTTAATTGGTTGATTGGTTCAATTTTTAGAAATTGTTTTTGTAATATTTGAAAGCGATATGAATCCCACAATTTTTGATAAGTTGAGTTTGTTTGGTGATTGCATTTCATTATAGCTTTATTTGATTGTGATGGTATTCCAAAAAAATAAATTAAATCTTCAAGAACAGCTTACAATATTAGATATAACAGATTATAACAGATTAGTACCTACAAATAATAAGAATATTTTACAGAAACAGTTTACCTACATTACTACTAATTTGTTTAAAATTCAAAAAACAGACTGATTACATATAGTCAAATTTATAGAATAGATTTAATTTAAAAAGAATACTGTCAATTGTTGACAAATAAATGTACCTATTGAAATTGAAGATTGTCAATTCCAACCTTGGTTGTGCTGCTCTCTGTTAAGCTATAATCATACTCAAGTTACTTGCTTATGATTAAAAGGAAAAAAAAATTGAATCTATTTCTACCAATAATATATTAATTTTGATATTAATTGAAAAGTTCTTTAATTGTTAATTCTTTGAGGGGTTTTTATTTCATATTGCTAAATTTAATCGAACACATAAATGAGGGAGTATAAAATCAGATTTCAGCCACTAACATTACACACAATTAAAAATATTATCACTGGTCCAGTTCAACTCGTAAATAAATGCATCAATAGATGTAAATTTTTAAATATTAATCTTATCAGTTTTTCTGAACAAAAGCAATCTGTTAGAAATATTTCAGATGTTGACCCAACTGACTCTCACAAGCATACACTTGTTCACAAAAAGAAGACATTCATAGATCAGCTATGAATCTGAATGAGAAAGTCATTATGACAATAGATTTTATGACTCCATGGTTCATTATGCATACATTTATGAAGAAGCTAAACTACCATTACAATAGGATTATGGTAAAAAATATATTGCAGGGAGAGAAAAATATAATGCATTTATTTGTCTTCATCATTATAGCCCCTTCATGAGGACAAAAAAGGCATTTTGTTTGCAACAATTTCATACCACAAAGGAGTTACTTTAACATCTATATTATTTCAGAGATCTGTATAATTGTATAGTTAATAATTAAGCTAAAATAATTTGTCATTATTGCATCGATATAAACTTTTTTTTTCATAAATATGTGTAATTGTGAATTGAGTATGACTTTTCAGTAGGTATTTTCTTAAAGCTTTGTAGCAGAAATATTTCCTTTCAATAAATTCAACATTTCATTCTGAAATGTTTTTTTATTTTATTTTTGGGTTATATCTAACTGGTACAGGAAGGACAAGATATGAAAGTGACCCAATACTAGTTATAGAGCTTTATGTAAGATATAGTTGAATGTACATTTTGGAACTTAATACTCCTTGGGAGGGGTCTCAATCTAACATCGTTCATTTTTTTACGAGGGGAGGACACATATGACCTATTGCAAACTAGTATATAAAAGATAGTTCATTGCTAGAATTGAAGAAACTTTCACCAACATACAAGGGAACTGACTTACTTAAGTTACTGACTGAATCAAGCACTAACTACTACCTGTACCGAAGAAAGTGAGGAAAATTGCATCATTTGTATTGTTTTACTGTTGTTTTACTGTTGTATTGTGTTATCTGTGAAGGATTTTATTTTTAATTATTATTAATTTTTAATCAAGTAATTAACTATCTTTATGTGTAATAGTATTATGAGTTTTGTTTGATTATCCATGGACAAATGAATTATAATGATTTACATATCTCACACTAACTCTTCGTTATAATTTTCTCTTATTACAGCTTACGTTTTATTTATTGATAAATTTAAACAAACCACTTTTTTTCTTCAAGATCTTTAAGGAATCCCAAACAAAACTCCTCCAAAATAAAAGTTGTATGCAATAGCTTTACCTTCTCCAAATTTGTATTTATTTTGGAAGAAATAATCTTAATGGAAATGGAAGTTATTTTAAGCTGGCTTAGTAATTTTTTTTAGTTGCATTCACAAATGTTATTTTTTTCAACGTCAGAGAAAAATTGATGTTTATAACAAAAAATATTTTTTTACTTTGAAAGATGTAGTTGAGTTGCGTTTTAAAACTTTAAATTTCTATTGATAATGGGGTGTGATTATAAATCCTAAAAGCTAAGAAATTAACATAATTTTACAAATAACTTATAATTTTTAAGTGCATACTTATAAAATTGTATTTATGAGATTATTTTCTGTTACTTTTTTTTTTTTTATAATGCAATTGTGATATACTATTGTATTAAAAAAATAACTGGTGTCTAAATATATTTCATCATTTTTTTAAACGATTTATAATCATATTAATTAAATGATAATTATGAAATTCCTCTGGTTCATGTGGAAATCATTCCCATATGGTGTCACCAGTGTCTATATGAAGTTATGTTTCGCCATGTTGGTAAATAAACTGGTGTTTCAATTGTTCAACTACTGTTGCATTTGTTAGTTCACTATTCTTTATACTGAATCCTCAATAAATCGTTATATCTATAAAATAATATGCTCTGCTAAGATATTTAATTAATAAATTTGAAATGAGATGCATTGTATTAATAACCAGTAATATTTTGATTTTATCCTGACTCAACCAATTGGTTTAGTTTGAAAACCTAATGCACTATAAAAATGGGCCTGAAATGCACGTTATCTGCAGGTCCACCACCTTTTTCTAAACAGAATAGTGAGTTTATTTCAAGAGGTCACTGTATCAAGATGTAGGGTTTTAGCTTTTTTACATAATGCCCAGGGAATGACAAGATGTTAGAGTGTGCAAACAATAAAACCCTCCCGTTCTGCTTATACAAGCTAATTTTAAAATACTTTTATGATCACTTTTATGATTCGCTTTGTCTTCTTATACTTTCACTCCATCCTTTGTAAGATTAAGGTTTGAAGAGAAGCTGTATTCCACGCACAATAGTAAGACTTTCCAGTCGAACCAAGATCATTATGGAGTCCATGAATTATTTTACTTCATTATAAGTGTTTGGATGGGAGAAGGGTAAAATCAGGATAGATCTGAATACGTTAGGAATTTGTAGGAGATCTATTCCTCACTGAAATTAGGACCGTAAAGAAATGTCTAACCTCCAATAGAATCCAAATCTGGATATTTAAATTTATTTTTGAAATGCTAGTAATGAATGCAAGTTTAACAACAAACAATTCTCTGCAGATTTTTCAAGATGATTTAATATGTATTTTGTCCCTAAGACCCAAATCGCCACTTAATATTGTTCTACTTTCTTTATTTTTTTATATAACTTAAAAAAATAGTTCATTATCAATGGAATAAATGATAGCTAAAATTAATATTTATGTAAAATACAATTCAAATCAATTATGATTTTACATATTAATTAAGGTAGCAAAAATTATATTATTGTCAGTTTTAATGACGTTTTGTAATGATAGTGAGTTAAAGCTCTAACCTATAATACATGTTATAAATCAGAAAGTTGAGATCTTTAATTTGATACCTATTCAATATGATAGAAATATATATATTTTTTAATTGCAAGCAATTGAACCATCATTGACTCTTCATTAATTTTTGTAAGGTATATTTCATTTTTAGCATCTATAGGACATCCTGGAAAATTATCATCCTTATATATGAAAACGGGAATCAAAACATATTCTTTTTATGGAAGTTTTATGATTTTACATAATTATAGTGCAGTTAAGCTCCAATACACAGGACGTTGAGGTCATTAATTTGATACCCTCGCAAATAATTATTTTGTTTGATTACAAGTAGTTGATTTGTAATTGACTCTTTATTATTTTTCAAAAAGAAGATTTTTTTTTTAGTATTTCATGTAAAACATTTATCATTTATTTTTTGATTACTAATTAATTAATTATGACTTTTCATTATTTTTCATGGGGTTGGTTTTATTTGTAGCCTCATCAGGTCATTAAGTGGAATTACCATGTAAAGTATCAAGCATATAAAAAAAAAACTTTTTTGAATTAAGTTATGAATGAAAGTGTTAATGACTTCTTGCAACTTTAAAACAAAAATACATATAGTTAATCAAGGCGTAGATATCTTTAAGTTGATATCCTTCTCAACATTATTTTTAGTACTAACAACTAGGGTTGGGATTTCTATGTAATAAAACAGTAAATATGTATATATTTTTAATATAGTAACTAAAAATGAGAAATATGTAAAAACGTAAATGCAATTACTGTAAGTCCATATGTCCAAATTTTCTTAGCACAAGTAAACTAATTAATAAATACATTATTGTAAACTAATAATAATATTACTGTGAAATTTTAAACAATTTTTGATGTGTTGCGTAGTATTTGAAGCAGCTGGGGTTCATGTAGGAACAGGTTCGTGGATTTGATCTTTGCACCCCGGGCCAAGGTGCTCACTAATTCTTAAGTCTACATCGTACGTGGACAGATGTTATTAGTTTTATGTACTTTTCTTTGTGGAATAATATTAATTTCGTGCTGATATTTCATTACGTGTCATTAAATCAAAGTTACAGCAATGTGTTTTACATCTGTTAACAATTAACGTGGAATCGCGGTCCTTTATCGAGCTAGTCACTTCAGAATGGAGAGAAGTCTGCTCACAAAAAGCAACTAAAGGTTAGTGAAATTGAATCATGAAGACGTAAACGTGTTTTTAATTAGCATGTTATAGAGCTAAAACTGTTTTTAAAACTATTTTAATAATTATTCTTTGTAAATTATTGATAATATTTATTTGTACATACTTAAATATATATTTCGTCTAACAATTATATCACAAAAATGTGTAAGCCATTTCCAAAATTTACTTGGCAACTAGGTATGTTTTCGCCGGGAGTTTTGACATTGTTTACCAACCACTTTTTCACGTTTGTTGTATAAAACCACAGCCTGAATTAAAGAGATAGATAAATAAAAATTATGGCTGTGTCGGTAAATTTAGAACATTAAACCATTCTCAGTCTAGTTTATCCCATAAATCTAAGAATCCGACACATAGCTTTTCATTTCTCCATAACTGCATCTTTCAATGTACACAATTCTCGGTATAATTACACATATAATATAATATAATATATATAATATAATTACAGAGTATAAAAATCACCAGTTCTAATAATCATACGTACAGATTATCACACAGGTGAACTCGTCCGGGTTTCTGATTTGGTAAAATAGACAAAGCCTTAAAAATGACGAAACCACTGATCCTTGTATCAGATTGCTAATACGGTATGTCTACACATCTATAAATATGATTGCGAATTATAGTTTGACTGCTCTTTACGTAGATTTCTTGGTTTCTGTGTACGATGGAACCACAAAAAAATGTGAGGATATTTCAAAGGTTGAATCAAGAAATTCGTCAACATAAATTGTTTATTTTACCTGAGTGCTTCTTCCTCACTATAAGGGATATCTGATGAAAATATTCTTCCTCATGCCCTTGTGCCTTTTGCTATCGTAATTATTTTTGACTCCCAAAAAAAAAAATAAAAAAATAAATGATAAAGATAAACTGAAAAATTCTGTATACTGTTCAAATGTAAAGGATCGTTGAAGTGTGTAACTGGTACGATAAAGTCCTTCCTTTAATTAGACCTATTGAACCGTCCACTAATTTTTGAAATCAAACAATCCGTTTTATACTCTTAAGCACGTTTTTTTTTTTATGTTTTGACAAAAAACATGTATGAGAGCTGAGTTCACAATCACTTTGACCCGTTCCAGAGTCTGGACATATTTTTCTAATTAGGGATATTGTTAGTCCGAATCGCCAATTACCTTTTGAAAATCCCGTTGTTTTTCCGGTTCAAAAGGAAAGCGAATATACTGTAACGAAGTTTTTCACAGCGGTTGATTTTCTAGGTTGCTTTTGTGTACAATTATAAAATTGTTTATTAGCTACGAAATATTTCTAGCTCTACGGTGAAAAAAATACTATGAACGCCTACACATGTCTTTTGAAAACAGTACAGATCAAATCACTGACTGAAGATGAATCAAGATATAGATATGAAGATCACTATTCTTGAGGATCTACTGATAATGACCACAAATTGTAATGTTTTCACAAAATAGCACCTCAGGGACAGCTTAGATGAAAAAGGGAGTCCGTAAATTTAGAGAAGTATACCATTTGATAATGGTTTAGGTATCTAATAAATCCAAGAATCCGACACGCGATTTCTCTGAGTATCCAAATAAATAAGGTTACCTCTTCTAAGAAACATATGCACAGATCATCATTTCTCCTAAATTCTCATCTTTCAATTGAATGTGCTGAATGAATGAAAAAAAGTATGCATTAACTCCTTTGAAAATATGTAAGTTAACTTAAAATACTTCAGAAAGTATAGCAATCGATGCTACAGCAAATATTTTGGTCTGGGAAAAATATGTAAATAAATATAAATCCCAGCCTTACTTACCATACCACTCAGACGCTTGCTAACTTAATAAACGGATGTATTCATTTTTTTATTATTATTAAGTTGTTCACACTTTTTTGGAATACTCCGGGAATATTAGCCTACTCGGACGTATAAGTCAAGGGTTAGTCTCAAACTACATAGAGTTTTTGATGATTCCATTTATGCTGGTATTTCTTAATAGAGTTGCTTGCTGAATCCCGTCAAATATTTTGTTAGACAGCTCTTCCCAGCGTGTCCTCAGGAATCAATTGCAGGAAATGTTAATGAGGAAAGTGTCACCACTCTCCAATCTAAAAATTGCCGTAATTTCCTCAGCGACCTTTTGCAAAGGGCCATCCCCATAGACTCGGCAGTTTTCTTTTCTTATCTATCACTAAGATGTCTGCTCTATTATTTAAAACCGTGTGATGAGTCCTGATAGGACGATCATAGTAAATAGTAATATTATTCCCTGAGACAATTAGTGCTGGATGGTATTGATAGTAGGGATATTGGTTGCTTAAGTAATTCATCTTCGTTGGTTTGATGAATATTTTTTGTAGCATAATAATTTTTTTAGCACATATTATTATTTTGACTATATACGATTATTTTCACGGAATCTTTTATAAGAGTAACCACTGATATTTATTTAATTTTGTTATTATTTTCCCCTCTTCTTTTTGAATATGATTTTGTATTATACTTCTTTTTTTTTAATAAAATATTATTGGATGATAGTGTTTAATTCAGGGTATAACCTTTATTTATTTATGATTATTATTGGTTTCCCCTTGTGTGATGAATTGTTGGCCAGTGTTGGATTTATTTAGTAGTACGCTGCTGCTATACATTGGGGACATAGTTTTTCTATCTATCCATCAACTTCATCTACCCAGCACTGAACAAATTGATGAGATGTTTCCGCTGTTGAAAAGGACATTAGAAAAATGTCCACCGGGAAGTTGTGTGAAAAGGGCAACTGTAAAAATCGATTGGGAGCAGAGAGCCACCTGTGACGCCGAGAGGACAATGGTTGCACCCCAGCTAGGTTTGTTTCGCAGTTAGCCATCTGGACCCTGGCCTGGTAAACGATCTTTGATAGCCCATCCCTCCAGTTCGCTCCTGGTCTCTCCTAACTCTTACAGCTGTAACCGGCTTCACACATCCTATGGGGTGGCTTTTCACAACCAATATTCCACCATGGCACAGAAATAGCTAAACGCAATCCATCAAAATTCAAATTCTGTTGAGATACCAATACGAAAATTGCCGATTTATGCCATTTTTTACTACCACAACTTTTTATTAAAATAAAATTGCGATCTACCCTAATGGGTAATAAGTAATTCCGATCAATGAACTCTATCGTCCTATATTTACAGTTCTGCATTTTAACTCATTCACGTGGGCCAGAAACCAGCCAACCTCGCATGATGCTATCATGCAACCTCTCGCGTGCGAAAGAGTAAGCGAATGCTAGGGAGCCCAAACGCCTCCATAATCCGCATTACCACCGGATACGGGACATAGGAAGCTGAACAAGAACACGAGAGCCACAGACGTTCAGGGTACGATTGGAGAAACTGGCCAGGACTCTCACTGTCATAAATTCACAGCAGGTCGCGACGGCACTGCTACTATAATTACGGGTTGTGTGAAAATGTATAATTACTGTGAAAGGGGATTAGGACGATTGGACAAGTGTTTTTGAAATTTCGTCAGCCTTGAAGGGACGAGACCATGGTATATTATGATTGTTAATAAGGGTTCAGTTGCTGACGTAATAAAGGACATTAACAATTGTTCTCAGGACTTTTGGTCGAAAAGATTGGACGCGCTTGATGTTTGAGCGGTCCACTTGGGCAGGCCTGGCCAACCCACTTTGATGACGCGTGACGTTACAAAACATGGAATACAAATTCAAAATGAACAACACTTTATTGTTATACTATGATTCAATATAATAACTCCCCCCCCCCCCCCGAGTCTTAATTAATGAGATATTTGTTCATCATTTCTTCCACTTAATTTTTGTAAATCTATATTTACGTTTGACGTTTCATATCTTAGCTAGTTTTCTAAAGTAAATTTAAAAATCTCATTAAATATTTCCCACGACTAAGCCATCTAACATTGGTAAAATATACGATATCGCCATGTTCCGAACATAATTCGCTAAAGAATTCTTTGAATTGTCGGTGCTTAAAGGGCATGTGAACGAATGTAATATTTTTATAATTACGTTCATAACTTGATTCATAGATAATACTTGAACATATAAATTTTGTTGATTTATCAAACAACGAATAAAAAAATATCATTGGTTTCATTGCCTCTGCAAACTAGCTTATCCTTCAGTAAGCTATTTTTGCATATATATTTTTTAATCGCTAGGAAAACATCTCTTCTGGTTGTGTCTTTGAAATTTAACATTTCTTCTGCCCCTTGGAATTAATCATTCAAACAACGAATATCATAAGTTGAGAGGTGTATGAGATGTCGTCAAATGCCAAAGAATATGCTTTGAATTGGTTAATTTTATCTCAAAATCTGATACCTTAAGATGTCATTTTTATTTAACTATCAGCACCAGCCCCAAAAAACAAACTTAACATGCCAGTAAGTCAAAAACAAAAGAGATTCACTTGAAATACTAACAACTTCGTTTGTGCAATAGATAACCGATGAAGGACCCAAGCGTGTGCGTAGTGTTTTTTTTTTTGGGTGCTCGCGGAGCAAAGAATAACGAACTGTTGGTTCCGACAAGTCTTAATTCGCTGACCGCTGAGACGAAAGAATTCGTTCGTTCTCAGTTCTTTCAGTTCGAGGATAGAAGCAAAATGAAATAGAGAACCCAACCCACTAAAACCAAAATAATTTTGCGTTTTTTATATTATCTGAAAACATACTAAAACTGTAAAACTGTAAGAAACTGAATATCAGAGTTTGTAGTCGCACTTGCGCATTATAACAATGAAACATGCACATTTTTATTTATATAAAATTTTATTGTGTACATAGAACGAGAAACAAAAGTTGCAATATGAAATCTCCCGACGGGCCCCACAATTTAACGTGTGACACGTGTTCGTCAGGCCTGCTTTAGGGCAACTGTACAAGAGTCAGTTTTGACAGAGCTTTTCCCGACAGGAAGGGTCGATTAGTTGTAGCGAACGGCTGATGACAGACCGAACGATCCGAACCTCACGGTGGCTTAATGTTATTATGAACAAAATAAACCTTTGATTTTATTATCATTTTTATTATGCTTCGGACACATGTGTCATTCATTGGCTCCATAAGTCCATTCGGTATGTGCAGATTGATTTTATTATGACTTTGTAAATTAGTAGTTTGTTTTAGTCTCCTGAGAGGCGGGACGTCCATATGGAACTAGTCCATTTAGTACTTGTCCTACAGTCACATGTGAGGGGATCCATTTGTTTCAGAATTTAAAAACTTTTTAAAACAACATTAAGCTATTGAAACCGGCAGGGCATATGAGAAATCCATGACTGAGATTGTTGGCTCTTTAAACTTATTAAGCATATGGTTAAAATTTCTTTTTTTTCTTCCTAGCCCCTTTAAATTCACAGATAATTATATACAATTATAGATCCTCAGGCGAATCTATTTACTACTTATTTTTGTATTTCCTGTAGTTAAAATTTCAGATAGATTTGATTATTTTTACGGGTACAATCTTAGTCGACCCTATGAGACAGGCGAAGCTTTCATCTTAAATATCATTTGTTTTGTTTTTTATTAATAATTAATTTATTTATGAACTTTCATTGGGTTGGTTTTACTTAGCTTCATGGGGTCCATTTAATGGAATTGCAATAAAAAATAAAACTCCTCAATACAAAATCAGGATACAAAATTGTGAATACACTTTTGTTAGCATTTTTAATAATTTTAGTCCACTTAGTCTTCGACACATGATCCATATAATTTAATCAGGGCGTCAATATATTTAATTTGACACCCTATAGCGTTTGATAAGAAAATATTTATTTTTTAATTAGTAGGTAATTTAATGATGACAAGTGACTATTTCTTAATATTTCATTTGGTATTTTTAGCATAGTAATATAAAATAATATCATACCTATAAAAAAACCAGTTGAGTTTAACTTGCGACACACAACCAACAACATAAATTACATACTGTCATTTAGGAAGTTGAAAATTATATAAATTTTTATGAAGATGACTAGTGTAGTTTATATTTCGTTTCAATATAAAAGTAAGACCTCTATTTAAAATCCCAATACTAAATTCTAGAATTATTTGTGGTATTACACATTGTATTCGTACATTGTTTGAACCCAGTTGGGATTAGTTGATATCAGTTTACACATCTAAGGGGCAAACACTACTATTTTTAATCCATTGTACCCGGTCGGGCCTAGAGGGAGCTGCGTACGTAAGTTATTTATTCTCCTATATAGTTTATTATTTTTTTAAATTCAATTTTTGTTCAATTATGTCATAACTTTACAGTTATATGACTGATGGTTTTGCCTGTTTTTAAATAGGTTGGCATAGGGCTTCACTCATTGCTATTTACTGCTAAGTTAGTAAATTTTATTTTGGCATGTTTATATGTATTTATAATTTGAGGTATCACTATTTTTTATGCAAAAATCATTACGGCATTACGGAATTGTCTCTACACAAAGATTTATATTTTGGCGAAGCGCTTTTAGAGCCGTCCTCAGTGCTTTAATGCCTAATTTAATTGCAATTTAGGAATCATTAAAAAATTAAATGCAAAATTCGAAGGATTGTTAGTTCTTCAGACTTTTGAGTCCTACACAGTGCGGATTTTGAAGAAGTAAAGACAATAACGACTGAGGCGCTGTCTGAAATCACAAAAGAGGAATTTAAAAAATGTTTCGAACAGATGAATAAAATATTGGACAGGTGTATTCCAATACTCAAATAAAATACTCAAACGGAGAGTACTTTGAAGGTGATTAAAGGTTTTTTGTAAAAAAATTTAATAAATCACTTTGTACGAAAACAGGTCTTTTGTTTGGTTTCTTTTGGGTACGCCGTTAAGTTTTATTTCTTAAATTTTACAAATTATTTTTAATTTTTAAATAGTGTATATTGAATTTATAATATTGAATTAAGTGCATTCCTTTTATGCAAATTCCCTTATTTTTTTTTATAATATTAATATTTTTTAATAATTTATATTAATATAATTTATTTTTTTAAATCCCTTGAATAATTTGATACGATAATGTTATTGTTTCATGTATTCATTTCTCATTGACTTAAATACTTCATGAATATTTTGCCGTTTGAATGAAATGCAGCAACGGTCTAATGAAGAAAATTATTATATTATTAAATATAAACGATTATATTATTAAATTGAAGACCTTTAGTTAAGCTAGGAGTTTCGCTCTTACTAATCACTTCTCCTTGAAAGATCTAATTTGCATTGAATTATTGTTATTTGCATTTACGTCCGACAGTAGTTTCTCAACAAGCTTCATTAGTTCATATTCTTTTCCCTGTAATTCTACACGAAACTATACATATATGCCTATGTTTAAATGTGAACAACAAATTTATTTAAACTATTGATGTACTAATAATAATGATATGTGGAAGTAAAGGCAGCAAAAATA
Source organism: Acanthosoma haemorrhoidale (assembly GCA_930367205.1). NCBI lineage: Eukaryota > Metazoa > Arthropoda > Insecta > Hemiptera > Acanthosomatidae > Acanthosoma > Acanthosoma haemorrhoidale. The sequence continues at coordinate 26,188,345 of OV884014.1, forward strand.
AAAAAGTGGTATATATGAATAAAATCATAAATAATTTATTTAATTATTTAAAATACACGGTTCATTCTCAAATTATTTGTTCATGCCCTATAAAATAATTTGAAATGCAAAACCTATATTTACCCTAGTATCGGTGTTAGCATTTTTTTTTTTAAATAAATAATCAATGGATTTGTTGATGTAAAACAATATGCTATCGTCTAAATCGCTGGAGTGCAATCATTCAAAATATTATTTCAGAGTTTATTTAAGTTGAAACAAATCCCTAAGAGAACTTACTGTTCATTTATTTCCCAGAAATTTCACTGTGGAATATTTCTGTTATATTTGACTTTATAGGCCCGGTGCGATTTTTACTGTCTCAAATGATTTAAGGCTAAAAAAAAAAAAAAAATTAACCAACGTTTTTCCAGGCAATTGCTACTTATTAGTTTGGTTATGTCATGCGTCTGGCGTAAATTTTAATAATTAATCACAATATTTTCTGTTTCACCGATAACGATTACAAAATAACAAATTACTAGACCACTGAGATAGTAAAGGAAGTCATGAAAAATAAATAAAAAACCAACATTTTTCTATGCAATTGCTACTTATTAGTTTGGTTATGTCATGCGTCTGGCGTAAATTTTAATAATTAGTCACAATATTTTCTATTGCACCAATAACGATTACAAAATAACAAGTTACTAGACCACTGAGATAGTAAAAGAAGTCATGAAAAAAAAATAAAAAACCAACATTTTTCCAGGCAATTGCTACTTATTAGTTTGGTTATGTCATGCGTCTGGCGAAAATTTTAATAATTAGTCACAATATTTTCTATTGCACCAATAACGATTACAAAATAACAAGTTACTAGACCACTGAGATAGTAAAAGAAGTCATGAAAAAAAAATAAAAAACCAACATTTTTCCAGGCAATTGCTACTTATTAGTTTGGTTATGTCATGCGTCTGGCGAAAATTTTAATAATTAGTCACAATATTTTCTATTGCACCAATAACGATTACAAAATAACAAGTTACTAGACCACTGAGATAGTAAAGGAAGTCATGAAAAAAAAAAACAAAAAAATAAAAAAGGAGCCGACAGAAGTGATTCAAAACAGACCGTGACCATGAGATGAAAGCCACGACTAACGACTCGCCGTATTTATACCGGCCCAGGGGACTGCCAGTCTCTGTTTTTTACTAATCTACCGGCAAATCTTAAGATGCATTAGCAGCTCATTAGGGGCACTTCACTGAATGCTCTCTTTTGTCGTAATTAATGCCGTTAATTAGTAGGCTCATTGTGGTCTATTATTGTCTAAGATCTATTGCTAGCAAACGGCCTCTAAAATAGTAGACTCGAGATGATCACAACTCGCCAAAACCGCCTAGAACGCCAAAGAAATAGCTACAGCACAGTAAGCCACAATCCAATCGAGATTTTGATAATTTTCTGCAATTTTTTCTGAGATGTATACTCCTTTTCAAAATGAACTGGTTGAAAATAATAATAAATGAAATATCGAGTGAACATTTTTTGATTTAAAACAACATTATTTTTTATAATGTACTTTATATTCATTCACTAGAACTAAATTGAGCCAATAGAGGTGACATTTATACAGGATATTAAACAACAGTTGTTATAACTGGGATCCCCCGTTTATTTAATTGGAAATTTTCTATGTTCACAAGTCAGAAGGTATCTTAAAAATACGGTAACCCAAACTTCAAAGGTATGACTACAAAGTTTTATGAACCGTTAATAGAAACTGCCCGGATTCAAACTCCACCCCAGAGGTTCAAATTTATCACAGGATCAATTAAATATAATTTTATTCTGTCAATATCACTGCCCATTAAAAAAAAAAATTTAGTCACATGAAGGACTCAAAAAATGAAATAAAATATTATTCTAGCTACTAGCTGTCAAGTAGAAAATACTTAATAAAGTGTTAACTTGCCCTTAATATATGTATGCTTTTATTCGAAAAAACGTTTTAGTTTCTTTTGGTTCTGAGGCTTTTTATTTTCTTCACATCATCAATTGGTTTGTCGCGGAGTTTATATCGAGCCCTGTAGTGGTGGAAATACCTAATAACTTTTTGCAAGTAATTTTATTTAGCCATAAAATTATCCCCCAGTGTGTCTGGGTATTAAAAAAGTGTAACATGTAGACATTGTTTGCACGTAAGGTGGCAAACTTAAAAAAATAACCACACTATCTCCCCTTGACTAGTCCAATTGAATTAAAAAAAAATTAATATAATTTATATAAATGGAGTGTGTACTTTGGGTTTATTATCGCAATATTCAAGCTCTTGGGGATTTAGATAAGTAATCTTACTACAATGCTCCTATTTATGGATTAGACAATAGACTTTGGCGATAATACTATGTTCTGATGTTTAGTTTTAGTCATTGACCTTTTCCTTTGCAGACCTTTTTAGTTATAAATGGTATACAGTTTAGTTTTGTACTTAGCTTTATAGAGTTATAAAGCGGAAATTTATTTTGGCTTCTTCAAGAGACTAAAATGCGTGCCATTTACAACCCCTGTATAAGTGAACCGAAATGCCATCGCAGGTGATGGTACTCATTTGCATCCTGTTGCGGTTTCAGGTCTTTTAAAATGTTTGTTGTATTCTACTTGATCTAAATTGAGCCGATAGATTCGAAATTTTAAGGGGGGGATATAAACCAGTCAATAAATGTTAAGTTTACCATTGGTAGATTTGAGGTGGAATAAATTACTTAGGCTTCTAGTGGTCTGTTTAATTTTGCTGATAAAACTCAAAGTATATGAGGTTTTGTTCTCATAGTTTTGGGACATATGGATATCATTTGATATTTAGTAACATTAGAGCTAACACCCTTGCGAATCGGTAGCAGCAGGAAAAAAGACAAAAATAACTAAACATTGTGCTGACTTACGAAATTTTTGAGGTATTTTCCACGTTTTAACTGCCCTACTTATTAATATTTTTATTTTTGGCGTAAAAAAAACTTGATGATTAGTGAGCTAAGTTGGAGTTTTATGTTAATATGGACATATTAAGCGAACGAAGTTAGAGATATCAGTCAACCTGTCAAATAATTCTTAATTATATTAAATGGATTCAACACCTAATTAAAATTTAATACGAGTAGTTAGAATGAAAGTGGTGGTAAAATTTAGGTTTTAAGTTTTTGTTTCTGTTCAAAACAATTGGCCACCATTTTCGACAGCCTATGTGTGATTTATCTAGTTTCATATTAGCTATTATTATATATTTAAATGTTAACATTTTGAATGTGTCATTGTCATCCCTGAGCCGAAAGCACTTGGCAATTAAAAACAAAACTGTCGAAGGGAAATGAACATTTGGTGATTCGGATTGAAATTAGGTACTCATTTCCCGTTATGAGGCTAAGTGTCCTTGGAATGGCTAGCATAGTGCAAAATTTGGTAAAAGCGGGGATACCAACTCGCGTTCCTATAGATTGTGTATGTCTACTACATCTTCCTTTTCCTCTAAAACATAAAATATGTAAATCAGGAATAAATTACAATTATCATTTTATCAATTTAACAGGGCATATCGTATACTTACTATAGTAAATCTAATAAAAAAACTCATTTTTGGGAAATCCCCTTTGAAGATGTGAATAGCAATTTAGTTTTCTAATAGGATAAGGAATGAAAGTATTAGTATTTTCTAGGTTGATATGTGTTGTTTAAATATTTATCTTATTTAAACTTTTAATGAGAATATAATACTATTTTTACACTTTTTCTTTACAGTGCTGACGTATATGTCACATTGCTAACGTCGGTGTCCGATATGGAGCCCAATGTCAATTCAAAGTACTAATGCAAATAACTGCTGCACCGCCAAATGTAAACAACCGCACAAGGTTCTTATGTTCACGAGTGACATGAAAACTTGTACAGACGCTTGCAAGACCTATATAATTCATAATTTCATCATACACACTTCATAATTTTCAACGATGACTTAAGAGGAGCTGGAGAATGGGGTCCGTTAAGATGACCGGGAAATCATAAATACTATCATGGGGAGGTATCGCTGGCTGTCCGCCCTCATATCCTCATGTCATTCATGTTTTATATGTCCCTGGTTCCATTTCATAGTTATGAATTTATTAACAAAGGCATGAAAAGTCTCCATATTCTCACAAGATTTTTATATTTTTACCAAAATATAAATCAGTGCTTAAAGGGTCACATTTTGAATCAGTTGAAGAGGTTAAGAAGTTAAACGGCAGATATGTTACAACGACTAGGATAAATTGTTTTGTTCCATACCGCCGACCAGGGAAAAACTAGACTGCAATGGTGTATTTGTCCAGGAGGGGATTGTATTGAACAGAACAATCGTTACATTTGTAATAGGAATATATTCAGATGAATTATTTAATCGGTAATACCACGTATGTATCAGAGGTAGTCCCCGAAATGATTTATCATGTTCTCTTTCGCCTCAACCACCGCTGTCTGCCGGACCGTTGCTGGTAGAACAGAACTCCCAGGTCTTGGTTCTGTTCATCATAGCTCTGTTCCATCGGTCATTCGACTATTTTTCATTCCTTGATCCGCCCAACCTCCTTTTTGTTCCGTGACCGTCTCCTGTGCAGAATTCGTACATCACGTGACTTTATTTTCAGTTTTATTGTTGTTAATTGTCGAATCAGGTTCCTCCACATGGTTGGCTCCCCGTTCACCGAATCATCATATCTTCCATTTATGGTATTTAGCTGGAGTATTCCTAACTGGCAGGACCTGGTTACTACTTAAATAACGATTTAACTTTATTAATTATCTGACGAACAGTTCTTCTCTACGCTTGAGCTGAATCCAGTTCCAGAGAACAGTATAGGAGTGTCTTCATTTTTTTTGTTATAAAACTAATAGAAAGTGCTGTAAGTAACGAATTGGGAGGTACGTTGTAAATATTAAATGGTACTTACCGTACCAAAAAAAGATGAATATATCACGACCGCCATTCCATTAATCTTCTTGCCAAAAGGGGAAGGAGATTTTTTTTGTTTGCTGGTCGAGGGGTGGGCAGGCAGTTTTTCCTTCTTTTAATCCTCCCCAGTGGACAGTGCAAATCCATTTGGGCCGGGGCAGAGGGCGCCCTAGGATAAGAAAAAGGAAGGGAGGACGGGGCAGATAAATTGTTAATTGCCATCGGATTGGTTCCGTAATCTGGAGGGCAAGGCACACATGCACACTCTCACACTGGCCTCGAATTTTAAGTGGCCCTCCTGAAGTGGGGGGGGGGGTAGTCGGAAAAAGCCGGCGGGGATTAGAGAAAAAGGGCGGGACATTAGTGAAGTTGGCGGGAACACGGGAGGCTTAGGGGACCTCGCCCCTAATTCTTACTCCAAACAGTATCTTCTGGGGGGTGTTTTCTCTACCGCCGACACTTTCCTAGCGGATTAGCCTCAGCCCTTCACTAATTCGAATCAGGAATTAACTAATTTAATCTCCACCGCTCACTGTTAACTACGTATCAAGGGGGGCTTTAGTCAAGTTTCTATTACACACTCAAGCAGTCTACACACTTAAATCGTATATAAGTTAATAGAGTACTTGATTACATATGTAGCCTCCCCATTTTTAGGGTTCATTGAAACCCTGATTATTTTCACGCCTGTGTTTATTATACATGGAGGTATTTTTCTCTATTGTGACAACATGGAAATTAATTTCAGCCGTAGAAAATATCTCACTGTTACGTCAGTTATTCGACCACTGGCATTGGCCAATTATTATATTTAGTGGAAAATTAATGATAACTGCATCAAAAGTGATAATTAGTTTGATTAATCAACCCTACAAATCAAATTAAAAATACATTGAGAGCCTAAGGGGAAACGATTGAAGAGAAGCTGAAAACATGATTGATCATTGATTATAACAGACTGTAGAAAAGTTGTATAAATATGACAAAAAAAGCTTATAGATGCTTTCCTGTCGAATATTCTCGAACTTGTACCTGGAGTTGATCTACTGCAATGCAGATTGCAGACAACTATTTCTTGGCTGCTATTTGCAAGTTGATGACCCCTCCATGGATATGGAGCGTTGCTGCTAGAACATAACGAGGAGTGGTTCTCGGCCTGAATTTTTCTATTCTAACTTCTGTTCGTTCCCAGGTCTTCGTTCTGTTCATCATAGCTCCGTTCCATCGGTCATTCGACTTCTTTTCATTCCTTGATCCGCCCAACCCTCTTTTCATTCCGTGACATCGACATGGTCCTGATTGCTCGATACCACTCGGTCCCTATAGCCTCGCCTTTGTTTCACAAGGTTGAATCATCCTCCATTCGTGGTACAAGCTCTCGACCTTCCTTACGCTAACGGGATGATTAGTTATAGATTATTTAACTAAGAATCTATTATAAATATAACTTTATAGTTATATATTATAACAAAAAAGTATGATATAAGTATTTGTGTACTGTGTCATATGCATGGGTGATTGTGGTGGGTACGACCAAAATCCGGAATGGATTGGAAAAGTTGGAAATCTGGTTGGATCTTGGAACTATTAAGGGAGAGTGGAAGAGATAACGCTCGTAGGATGGAACGGTTAATTGTAATGAAATGTCGAAGCTGCTCGGAACGCAAAGAATGAAATACTATTATGGAACGAAACGGTAGGAACGGTTCCCCGAAATCTTTCAAAGAAGGGATTACCTTGTTGTTCCACCACTTGGAACTTGCTCGTCTAGTAACTTGGTACATATTATCTGATAAAGAAGAATGTTGGCTCGAGTCTTTTCTCACTATTTTCGCCTTGATGTGAATGAACGATAGCGTTAAATGTGTGATGGATCACGCTATAAATATTTGGTATTTTTTACTCGGGTCAGAGTATTGGCTATTAATAAAATCATCAATGTAGGAAATACTAAATTTAATTGGTTCCGTTTAAGCGCTCGTAGACCTCGTAACATTGATATTGATTGCATTTAGAGCATAGCAAAATAAATCACTCAAAAGTGATGAATCAGCCAGGGAGAAGGTACATAAAAACACATTTTATTTTTAGGGACCACTAAAAATTAGTCTTTTAGTTTTTTATGCTTCTATTTTCTTACAAACATACTACATTGCTACATAGTAGTTTAATGCATTAAATTATAGTTTTAGTTTATAGGAGCTCTCGTGTTACATAAAAAAGAATTTTGAATAAGAAAAAAAGAACATTTTGACTTCACATTTCGTCTTATTCGTCTTCCTAGGCAGCATGTCCTGCTAAAAATTAATTACCACGATTCGGGTTCTTGTAGAATAAACGTTTAAATTATGGATAATTTTTGGAACGGCATATACTCTAGTTGAGCACCTCTAGACGTCAAAAATGACAGAATAAAAAAAAAAATATATAATATAAATAATAAATATATATATATAATAGTAATAATGTGGTGTTTGTGCAATAAACCGTGAGAGGCCTGTTCAACGCTAACTAACATAAACCGAGCTGAAAACGAAGCCAGTGTGAGCTATAGGGGCAACAAGTTTAATTGAATGTGAGCCGCTCGATGGGGCCTGTTACTCAGACAGGGGCAACGAAGCTTATTCAGGTGATGAGCCAAATCGATAGCCATGGACACACCATTTTTCTCTAGGTCAAGTAAACAAAGATTCAAGTCAAGCTTATTTGATCGATTTATCCAATGATCTTTATTGGAAGTCTTAATGATTTTTGTAATTACACACTAAAGCCCCCAAACGGATATTGATCAAGATGTCATGGGCTTGAATTCGACAATGTACTCAACATGGATTGGCAAATATTTATTTTTTAACTATCATGCGGTTGGTTAATTGAAGAGGTTTAATTCAGGGTTTCTTTCTTTTTTTTAATTAATTATTAGTATTTCTGTGACATCGATTGAACCCTTAATTCAATACATCACCTCCCCCTACTTGAAAAATGAAATACGAAAATATTGTGAACTCGTTTTTTTGACATTTTATAAACAAAAAAGGTAAGAACCCAAATGATGTCCAGATCTTCAATTTGATGCCCCAATCGACTGTCATTATTTACTGAGCCATCATTATTTTGTTTTATTGTTGAGTCAAATGGTACTACCGTGAAACATACCCATGCAACTAATGAAAATGCGGTTGAGTTGCAAACACGATTTTATAGTTCCACATTCGGAAGACAAATAAACAAAAAATATTAATCAGGACGTGTGCACTCAATATATAATATGTATACTTTTTGTGAATGTGAAGGTGGTGTTAACAATACCAGCCTGCCACCATGTAAACATATGCCCGCGTTCGAATCGTCAATGAGTTACAGCTGGCGAAATATTTCGCCCAGATGACAGCTCCCTATCTACTGAAACTGTTGGTTTCGTGTGTTTTTTTGACCTGTTAAATCGAATAAGACAGGTCACAGAACCGCATTCTGCAGAAATCAGGATTTTAACGGGTAGAAATTACATTGTTTTTAAATTAAACTTGTAGATGTTGTAATTTGGTTTGCTTTCTTTTGCATTGAGTTATACCGTTTTAGATAGACGGTATATTGATTTGCTGATCTTTAGTCAGATATTCATCCTAGTTCACTTCAGATGAGATTTATCTGAAATTTTGCTTTTAGCCTTGGGAGGGAAGATTTTGGGTAGTTTTTTTTTCTTTGTGAATCGTTCTACTCGTCTCAATTTTGCCACTTAGAACGTTCCCGATCATTATTATTTGAGATTGTCTTTGGTCTATACTGATTTTGACCTTTTTGGCTCATTTAGACAGAGCAGAAGAACTAACACCTACGAGGTGCGTTGATTCGAGGTTTCGGCTAAATTTGAAAGGTCCGCTACAAGTAATTTGCAGTTGGTAATTAGAGGGCAGCCCATTATAGGTTTCGGCAAGAACTGAAGGAGTCATTTGTCTTACTCAGTCTAAATCGGTCCGCACAGCATCCGGTCACCAGGCAATTAGATCTGCTCACCTGCCTTAGTCTACGGCTTTAGCCTCTCCGCTCCTTGTAGCAAAGAGTATTTACCAATATAAAAATCATAAATTTTAAATAAACTAATCAAATTTATTTAATAAATTTTATTATTTACTTAGTTTAAAACTTTGCTCATAACTATAAATTAAAATATTACATATTTTGTTCACTGAGACATGTAACCCTAAACAAAAATAAAAATAATACTATATAAAATATGAAATGGATAAGTAAACAACATTATTAGGTATGTATAAATTTAATTCGTTTAGTGTTATTCAAACAGTTTGTGCGTTTTCGGATGTATCTTTTGAGAGAATCTAATATTTATCTTACGAAAAGCATTTAACTTGAGGGCCTGTCTTTTTTGTTTTTAATATTGTGCAGCCTCTTTTGATTGTAGGCAGGGCTGGTTTGGTTTTTGTTTAGGTTGTCATTTGGCATCGAAGCAGTATATATTTGGTACTTCGTTCGTCATAATTACCTTTTTTTCTGAATAAATTGATTGTTTGATAAAATTATATGACTAATGAAGGTTTCAGTTTAGTCGTGTGCACGGTGTTGTAATGTCTGATTTCACAGATTTCCCGTGCATATATTTTGTAGTGTTCCAAGTCTGATCATGGAACTCTTCACTGGAAAGGCCTACGGTAGAATGGAACAGATTTCTGATTTCAGTAGCATTATTAGCTTATTTAGGGGTAGAAAGTTTCGATTGTTTTATTAAAGTATTAAAGTCATTTTAATTATAAGCGCTCAAATGATATGCCTAAACTCAAAATTGATAAACAGAACTGCCTAGTACAACATGAGCACATGTGTATATGTTTATAAATTTACCTCTTGTAAAACAGCTTTTATATTAAAGCTATATGCCTGTAAAATAAAGTTATATGCATTTTTTTAAAACGTGCTCTATGATTATAGGTATAACACACTTCGTAATATAAATCTTCTTGTCGAGTGATTAATCTCGTTTAATTATAATATGGTGATGTTCTGTCTGCCTAGGGTTAAAACTACTTCATCTAGAATCAAAACATAATAAATCAAGGATATGTTAATTATAACAGAAAAACAATAAAATGATATTACCTATTAAGTGCTAATAATAATAATTCATCATATCTTACAAATTAATTCTATGTCAGGTTCCTGTAAATGTTAAGATATTTCCTCAGTCCTTGACATAGCAAAAAAGTTTCGCATCCTCCGAAAGATGAACACACTTTAAAAGACACTGCTTCGTGGGGTCACCGGGTGAATTTCGTTTATCTTATATACTCTACCTGCCTTACATGACGACCACACCTTAGGCTGCATTTCGAATAAATAATATATTTCTATAATTATTTTACTTTACGGCAATTCACTATTAAAGTAACGAGATGCCAATTTACTAGACCTCTCGAGCTTGTTACCTCTACCATGGTAACATACATACATTGGTATGTATTCTATGCATAAGGTTTATCTTGGGTCTAAAAATAAAATAGCTAAATCGATCTGTTTAAATATTGAATTAATTATTAAACACTGCGTCCCTTTCACCCCTCTCAAAGGTATCTGGTGTTGACCAATGTAAGGTTAGTATTTATAATGAACTAATTATTTACATCAAACGAAACTGAATAATAGATGTATACACATAGTTGAGGTTATCTAACCTTAAAAGACAAGACTGGAACAATTCAATTGTTATACTTCAATTGTTGTTAATAACCCCAATATTATACATGATATGTCTTGTCTTCCCGGGGCGAGAGCACTTAACACTGCTCGTTTCGCTAACTTTTAAGATTTCGCATGTCACAGAACGGAAACTTTAAATATTTAGAAGTTACTAGTAGAGAAGTATTATTTTTTTTCATATCCCCTTGTTACATAAATTTATTAATAGAACATAGACTCTGACTTTTGAATCTATTTACACTATACTGTCTATTTATATATCTAAGTTTTAGTTATTAATCGTTCATAGAACATTTACTGGTACTATAAAACAATCATGGGGCTCACTCTATGAATCATAAAAACTTAAAACTAAACTTAACTCTAACGAATAAAATCTTAACCTAATTATCTCGGACGGTCTGTTGCCATCGTTGCGGGAATGTTGGTGGACTCATTGTGTTAAACACTGGGTTTGTTAGGTACTGCAACGAGTCAAAAAAAAGGATGAACTCACCCACCGACGACACACCAAGCAATGGGTGCAGGTCAGCGTTCTTTAACCTCTCGAGAGAGGTAATTCTGACCACTTTTCTCATGATCTCATTCTGAAATTGCTGTACACATTTAGCTGTATTGTGAGAGGGGCAATGTACATCAGAGCTGGCCGGAGGACACATTTATATATCATCAGCTTGAAGAGAGTTTTTGCCGCCTTGTGCAGTTTCCAATTCGCCACGCTCTCTTAGTCAATCTAAATCAAGATTGGTTATCAACAATTATTGAACATAAATGAAAAACTTTATTTCTTTTGTTTAACCTGATCGTGAACTAAAGTGTAAAGGCTTTTGTATAATACTGTTTCTTGTTTTTTATAAAAAATGCCTTGAATTTGCACCATCTGTTAGTTATTGTTTTTTTTTATGGAAAGAGACGTTTATGTGTCCATTATCAATTAAAAATCAACGTTCTGTTTTCCTTGACTTGGGCCACCATGGTCAGCATCTTTGTTAAATTGGATTCTTAAATCTTAATTGCTTCTGTCAATTACTGCATTATTATATTGTTTCAGACAGAAATAAAGAAAGGCCTCCCCAATGTGTGCCCCTAGGGCCGGGCCCTCCCCCCTACTGCTTCGGAGGGAGTAAAAAAAGAAATGAAATGATTCTTTCAACGATTGACTTGTGTATGAAACGAACACATCAAACAATCTAAAGGAATACTTCTACTTTTTTGTCATATGCACACTCTCAGCCATAAATACTACAACGTATCCGGTAAGGTACAGTCCGTTAAAACATTGGGTAAACAATTACAGAAGAGAGGGGTAGTTCTGCAAGAGTCCGAAGAAACGGGAAATATTTGCTATTGGTCGACTCGAGTCCTAATAGATTCCATTACCGGAGGGGAGGACATTGGGTTTGTTTGCCAAACAGAAAATATCAGAGCTCTCGTGTATTTGGGGCCCCATCCCTTGACCGATGCCCGCACTGCAAACTTCTTTAACTTAACTCTCCAGTCAAGTGGCCTTTTACTGCTTTTAACTGGCTACAGTAGATTTTTACATATATTTCAAACTGCATGATAGAGTAGAATAGAAAAAAACAATCTTTATTCTGAAACTTTGTCCCCTATATGAATAATAACAGTTCATAAATAAATGCAGTCATGGCAAACAAAAAGAAACCATACATCACAGACATAAAGAAAATAAAAAACTAAAAGGTACACCTCAAATTAAAAATATATCTTTCATTAATTTGTTCAAATAGAAATAATAAGTGTTACAAGAAAAAACATATGAAAAAGAAAACTAATTTTTTTTTCCAATCCCCTTAAAAAAATGACAAAACTTTTATTTAATATAGATTCTTAGGCGAATCTATTTACATATTACATTTTATATGTCCTGTACCATCAGTACACTCTATACAAGGTCTGAATCGGTATAGAAGAAAAAAAAGAAAACTAATAACAGTAAAATTAAGTACATAAATATTTGTGGTTACCCTTTTGAAAGGTTATGGGCTTGTCAATAAAACAGTTAGATTACTACCATAATCGTGTATAGTTGCAAAAATATTAAAATGAGATAATTTAATAAGGTTTAAATAATAAAATAAGATAAGACAGGTTAGCTAGGATCTGCCTGAAAGGTTGTTATAGAAGTACCTAAGGTTTATGTCAGTACGTTGAATGCACTAAGTAGTGCATTGAGTGTGATTTGGGTGAAAGTATTTTCTTGCGGCGCTTTTTTGCGACACCGGAATATAAACGTATTCGTATGAGTTAGGAAAACCGATTTCTCAACGGAAGACGGCATTGTCAACAATTTTAAGGGACCGAAAACAATTCTTTTTTTCGCTTTCACAAACCATTAGTTGTGAAAAATGAAGGGTGTTCAAACCAATCATTAATTTTTTTCAACGATTATTACATATATCTCGAACTGCATCATGTAATTAACTAGGGGAAACAAATAAATAAACAACTCCGGCAAACAAAAAAAAAAAAGCAATACATCACATAGTAATGTGAAAATGAAGTCACAAAAAATCCTAATAGGAATCACTCAAATTAAAACCATATCATTCAAGAATTTATTTAAATATAAATTAAGAAATAAAGTATAATTAACAATTAACTTAAGAAAAAGTAGTAATAATAAAATAAAAATAAAATAATAATAAAATAAAGAAAAATAATAATTATAAAATTTAATTAAGTAATAAATCTTCCGCCTCTCCACATTATACTTATTATTTACCAATAACGATTTTTAACACTCTAAGCTGGAATATAAAGTTGCCAATTGATACTGCGAAAAACCGATTACATTTCAAAGAATTTATATTTTTAAAATAGGTTTGCTAGTTGCTATGTTCAGTCGTGGAGGCAAATATATTTATAATACATAAAAAAAAAATCTAACGATAAATATATACAAACATATATTATATAATGATGTGGATGTTGCTATCCACTTACCTTATTTTCGGCGAACCAAACCTCTAGGCTATAGTCAAACAAATTAAATAATGTATTGATTTGGTTGATTAATATATTAAACTTCTAACGTAATGCTTTGGCGTTATAGTTGGAAAATCCAACTTTATATCGTGTTTGATCAATAAATGGTTCAGATGGATATTAAAATTAAAGAAAGATAACCAATAATTGAGTTTAGGATAAAACTAATAATTTAATTGGACAAAATACAATTAAATAAAGAATATTACTTACACTGCAATTAAAAAAATTAGTAATAACACAAAATTTATCTTACGGTTCATCAGTAGCATAGAAGGGATTTATATATAGTTTTGATAGAAGAAAGATATATAGGAGTTTTGATTATAGGAAGATATATCGAAGCCTTGATTGGAGAAAGAAAGATATATCGAAGTTTTGATTGAAACATCCAGTCAAGCTGGCCTGAGTCGAAGACCAGAATCACCTCTGCCATCGATGGCCACGAATCAAGGTTGCTCTCACCCCGCTTGCGCATGTAAATCTGTCCTCCATCTCTTCATCTGAAAAACTGATCTAAGTACAGTGCATCAGATGTACATATAAATTTTAATTAATTTAAGCCAAAAATAATATTTCGAGTTATTAACTTATATCGAAGCTCATCCGCAGTCATTGTTGGCTTATTAATAGGTATGTGCAAATTTTTTTAGGGTTATAAAATTTCTCAAAATACTGAAATTCATTTCGAAAAGATACAAGGTCTTTCTGAATAAAATTATCTTTGTGCCCAGTCGACTAGTCGTGTCTTCGCAATTTAGACATACAATGTTGGCAAACCATTAGAGATGTTCTCACCTAAGGATTTTGAGCCAAATGACAAACTAGGATATGTTGTTTTTGACGTCAGCCATCGAACCATACACTCTGACCAATATTTGCAAGCTATGGCCAAAAACGAATCGCTAGGAAAAAAAACATCTGTATCGGTACTTATAATAATAATCTCAGCACATTGCATTTTTGTTGCATGGACTATTTGACATCCTCGAGTCTGCTTCTAAGAGGTTCGATTTCAATGCTAAGACCTCAGAAAAAGAGTGACCTTGTAATTTGAAACATTTAGTCGGATCATCAAATCCACCGCAAATGTACAGTTTGTTATATTCTTAACTTGTGCGTATGTTGATGATTCGTTGCTAAGAAATTTAACTAATAGTGATTTATTATCATCGCTCCTAAAAGTATTTAGTATAAACCTTTGCTACATAATTTTGACTCTAAACATTTTCATACCTGTCGGAAACTACATCAATCAAATATTTTAACTCCAGGACGTGGAAAAGAAAAAACATAATTTTTTTTTCTAACTATTCTCTATTTTTAACTATTCCTCAGCAAAAGAAACAAAAGTATTAATTTTGTAAAAACCATTAGGTAGGCTCAGTTTAGGTTTTTCCTGTTAACGGAGTGCTTCAATCTTGAGCTTAATGGGTACGATTGATTAATAAATAACCATTAGGTAGGCTCAGTGATTGATAATTGCTTCCTCGGTTGTAATAAACTTACACTGACAATTTTCTCACACAAATATATTCTACTAGAACTACGAGGTACAGTAAATTTACAAATCTTATTTCCACGTTATTCACAAATGATGTGTATGTCTAAAAACTGCATTATTCAGGAGAGGAAAATAACTTTTTTCCTTTTGATTCGAATCTATAATTAAATGCTTTCTGTTTTACTCTTAATTCAGTAAATATTATTTAATGGAAGCTGTTGACATTTTGCCACAACATGAGAATTACAAAACTTCACATTTAGTAATACCTTTTGCACTTTGAGTGACGACTATAACACTGTCTCTTAAACTATCAAAACTATAACAATATTAAAAGGTTGCAAATATGGGTTTATAAAGAACAGTTAAATGTTAATAATCGTATTATTTTTGTTCTCAGCCAACTATGGACCACGCTATTTCAATTATATTATTCCTCGGGTCCTTGGTTTTCCCAGCATAAACGCGTTCGTTCTCGATATTTTTTTGTGCTTTCTTCAGACTGAGCAGTGTCCGTTTTCAGTTTCAGCTTTTCCTGTTTACGGAGTGCTTCAATCTTGAGCTTAATAGGTACGGTTGGTTTCAAGTGTATCTGGTCCTTATTAGCGTAATTTCTATCGTATGCCGAAGGCTGATAGTTGGAAAGCTAAAAAATGTTGATCTTAATTGCTCCTCTGCTTCCCATCTGGAAGTTGTATTGGCAAAGCTAGCACCAGATCTAATGGAGATGCCACTGCCAAGACCAGCGCCTCCTATCTCAAGAATAAAAATAATTTCTTATTCCTGGGGCCACCCCTGGAGCAAATGTCTGGAACTCTTTTCCATTCGCCTGTAGTAGCTTCAATATTTTTTTTCTGGTTTAAACTTACAATGTGCGCTCTTATTCCAGTCCACCTTAAGAAGAGCCAAAGCTTGTTTAATTAATTTACTAAGTTGTGACTGAGCTTGTTAATCACTCAGCTCTCGTAATGCACTGATAGACCAATACACACTTAGAAGCTACCACTTACTTTCAAGCCCTTTCTCTTATACTACTGTTTCTTTGGTCAAGATAGTTCGCAATAGAAAAACTAAAATAATGGAAACGCCACTTCCAAATACTCCTGCTGTACTGACCGCTAGATCATCCACAGTGTAAATAATAGGTTGGTCAAAAAGACCGTTCGGTTTTTTAAGCGAAAATGACACAACTTTTAAACAAAGCGATTTATTCAATGATATAATTGCCGCTTTTTGTTCCAGTATCTTCTGCCATCTCATGGGCAGATTCATAATTCCATGCTCAAAGAATTTAGATAGTTACACTAAGTGAAAATCGAACATATCAAAATGGTTTACTGTAATACTGTAACAACTGCTGTCCTTAATATATTGTGTCCTTTAACGGCTTCTTCATTTGTTAAGATGTTCATAAAACCTGCTCCTATTACACCAGACAATTTTTCCAGGATGTTTTTAAGAATATTTTAGCGTAGTTAAATCTTAAATTGAAGTAGTTCATTGATAATGTGGTAAAACCGTTTAGTTCCCCCACAAGCGCAAGCAGGTCGAAATCATTAAGGCTATTATGTCTTGTGAAGCTCATTAGCTGAACTCTGCCTTGTTCTTTGGAACAACAGCACCGTATAGAGAGAGATTGTTCAATATGGCTTTTATTTCCGGTTCCTCTTGCATAGAGTGGACGAAGTACTGTTGCCCTTTCTTCACTGCGGCTCTGAAGCGCTGCTTTGCCAGGACCAGATCTAATGGAAGCTCCCGCTGCCGAATCAGTGCCTTCTAGTGGGAAACTGGTCTATGCAATTAGGAAACTGACAATGTAAATTGTATATTAATTATATATATACTAATATAATGATATGTGTTAGTTTTCTTTAAAAAACAAGATTTTTTTTTCTGCTTTTAACCTGCAATGGGCGCATTTATTCCGGTACTCCTTAAGAGGAGCCAAAGCATGTTTCTTTAAGTTACTATGTTGTGACTGAGCTTGTGGCGATTCTCGGTGCTAGTCTGTTAATCAGTCAGCTCCCGTAATGCACTGATAGACCAATATATACCTACAAACTACCACTTACTTTCAAGCCCTTTCTCTTATTCTACTGTTTCTTTGGTTAAAATAGTTCGCAATAGAAAAACTAAAAGAATAGAAACACCACATTCAATGACTCCATCTGGACTAACCGCTAGATCATCCACAGTATAATCACTGAGACGAAATATATAAAATTACCCTTGATTCCTAGTTATCGCTAATGTCCCGTTTTGTTCTCCAAATGTACTTGTGTTAATAACGTAATTTAAGAGCTAATTATCCATTATAAAAGATTGTGGTAGGTATTCAGGAACTAAGGTACGATAGATTTCAATAGGTAGGAAATAGACAAAGAAACCACATAATTTTACCCCAAACCATAGATACCAACAAAGTAGCTACGTGGCACAGAAGTCGGTTAGTTTACAAATATAGTGGCGAGTTCAGTAATTCTTTTTTTAACCTACATTTCGCTATTAATTCTAATCCAAAACTATACATCGCAGCTTGAGATTTAGGATTCATTCTTAGATCAATCTTAGAGCGTGTAGAAAGATGGCAGGAGGGATAGCAAGAGGTCCCTTTCCCTTGGGGTTTGGCATTTATCGGTTCTCTTACTCACCACCCTCAACAATGGAAATAAATTTCAACATTATTTTATTTAGTAGTCTTTAAATACGCTATTTGATAATTTTGTGCTTGATGGTTTCTTGTGTTTGATATTGTACTTAAATTTCACTCGTTCTCCCTCCTCCTAAAAACTCGGCCTCACGAAAATTGTGTTATATCAACCAAGTAAAAATTTTGTCCATCTTGCTGAAATAACTCCCCCTTGACTCATACTTGTAATAACTAATAATAAGTACAATTATCGACACATTGGGGGCTAACCATCTTCTAATGTTCACAAAATGATTTTTATCAAAATTGCAATACAAAGCAAAAGCTAATAAAAAGCAGAAATAAACACACGTATACTAAGAAAACCTCCTCCTCCAAACCTCCTAAATAAAACCAGGTCGTAGAGTGATTAGGAACAGGGAGCAATCCTATTTTAAAGTTTAAATTGATATAAATTATTTTAAATTTTATAAGTTTTTCAAACAATCAATAGAGTAAGTAGCCATGAGATGCTGTATTATTGCGTGTTTTAATAATTTTTCGTTATTTATTACTTATGTGTAATTTTTAAAAAATTTTAATTTTAATTAAAACGGACTATGGAATTGTCTCAATGTAAAATATTACATTTTCATATCGATCGGACCAAAGGTTGCCAGTTTTATAGCGAAACCTAATCTATTCATTCTAGGCATAAACTGTACTTTTGAACGAATATCACATACTAGTATATACCGGGCATATGGGAACTTTCCCCAACGTTCTGGGATAAATACGGGTGCCGATGTGGGAGGATAAATTCTGCCGCACCTGGACCACGGTCGGTAATGAGGACGTGGGCAGGTGGTCGCCATTGTTGTACAGATTATCCAGGATAAGCTGGAGCGGGTGCCATTAGCTACCGAACCGACTAATTACCCTTCATTACCCGACGGCCAGCCGAACCCTTTGCTTTTGTGTATCTTCAATTACACAAACAATCGGGGGAAACGCCATCGAGTTGCTAAATTTTATTCTCAAGCCCCAATGGAGACAATCTACGGTAATAATATATTTTTATTATTCTGCCCCTTTGAGCAAGAAGATTTTACATATAATAAGTTACTCTTCCCTAATTATATACTGATAAATTTACATTATAACCACAGTACAATACATGATAATAATAATAACTTGCTTTAAAAAAGAAAAAAAATTTACATAAATTATATTTTTAACATCACATCTTTTTGAAATTAAATGATTAGGGCCGGTTATGGAAGGTTATAATTAACAAATAAAACTTTCGTCTTTCGTTTTCGAAGGTGTCATAGTCAGTTGCTAAAATGATAAGTCACGTGATGAAAACCTGGAATGTGTGGATACAAACAAAATCTATCATCAAACCAACAATGACAATAATAACAAACAAGTAAAACATATTAAAAATATTAACAGTGCTGAATTACATAAAGTCCGTTTTATTAAAATTTAAAATTTTTAAAAATCCAACATATAAGTAGTAAATAACTAAAAATTATTAAAACACAATAATACACCAATATCATGACTACTTACTCTATTGATGGTTTGAAAAACATTTAAAATATCAATCATCATTATATCAATTTAAACTTCAAAATAAGATTGCTACCTCTTCCTAATCACTCTACGCTCTGGTTTTATTTAGGAGGTTAGGAGGGGGAGGTTTTCTTAGCATACCTGCGTTTATTTCTTCTTTAATTAGCTTTTGCTTTGTATTGCAATTTTGATAAAAATCATTTTGTAAAAATTAGAAGGTGGTTAGCTCCCCATTTGCCAATAATTATTATTAATATTAGCTATTACAATTATTAGTCAAGGGGGAGTTATTTCAGCAAGATGGACGAAACTTTTACTTGGTTGATATAACACAATTTTCGCGAGGTGTGGGGAACGTCCAAGAGCAGGAACAAAAACCGAGGGAAAAAATCCGGTAAAATAAAGAAAGAAACGGTCCCCTTGGTAATTTAATATTTGTGATGGTGATATGGAATCTGATAGTGAAGCTAATTCTGAGGTCCACCCTCGCAAATTGCGGGTCAGGCAGTCCTGTAAGCGATACTTATCACTTTCCGTAATCACCTTCAGGTCTTGTGTAACCCCTGTAATCTATACAGCAAATAGCATCACAGTATCTTCTCCTACTCTACAAAGCTCTTATTTTTTTTTTTTAACAAAACCAATCCAGTATTGTTACAATTTAATTCCTGCGCTGAAAGAGCGCCTTTTTTTCGGACGGTGATATGATCCTTCCACACAGGGACGCTTCGTCCCCTACAACAACACAAGCACGGGAGCAGTTCGCACTTTAAGCAAAGGTGCGGGAGTAGACAATCAACCCCGGTCAGTAGTAGATTCAAATCAAAATCTTTATTGTGATAAAATTACAATCTGCGTTATTGTGTAATAAGTAATTGCGTTCAATGCTCTCATTCATACCATATTTACAATTCTTCATTCACTCGCTCATTCATACAGTATTTACAAACAGCCCAGAGCCCTCCCAAATCCGCATGATTGTCACTCCGCCCCCATGCCTCGCCAGCGAATTGCATAGGCAAGAGCGCGACAGCCACATACGCTCAGGACATGATTAGAGAAACTAGCCATTGCCAGGACTCCCACTGTTACGTATTTATAGCAGGTCACGAGGCCACTGCCGCTTTAGTCTCCGAAGATTATAGGGATTAGGCAGTGTAATGACTGTACTAGGGGATTAGGAGACGACTCAATGCCTCTACAATTAGAATATCTTGAGCAGGCTCTAACCTGTTTGTGTGAAAGATTCAAATTTGTAAATGTCAAGTCTACATTACTTGAGAGTCATAAATATATAAATAAAGCCTTTATTGCGCGAGGAAACCAACAATATTTTGTAAAATAAATAATAACTTGCGACAATATAAATAAAAAGTACAATTAATAATAAGCTTTTACAAAGTTATAGCTAGTACTTCAAAAAACTGTTTGCAATATATTTACAACTATAAATAAGCAAATATGATTGAAACATGTTGCCTCGTGCAGGCCTCCCCTTAATGGGGGTGATGGTCTAACTTCCCTGGAGACCAAAACCTACTGGGAAGTGGAGCTCGCAATTTCATTCCATAGTTCTTTCCATTTTTCTTTATCATGAGCAGTTCTCATCCAATTGGGACCAGCGACAGTCTTGAGGACACACTCCAGCGCCTGTGTTGCCTTCCTCGCCTTCTCTTTAAATTATATGGGATCCACTCGGTAACCTTTAAAGACCATCTGTCATCCTGAATTCTGGCAAGGTGCCCCGCCCATTTCCATTTAATTTTCCTTATATTATATGGCTTATATCCTTATTACTTGAGAGTAATCTAGCTTAATTCTTTTGAAACAAATTCCCGTTGTCATTCTGTCGACATTCCTCGTTAGGCATCTGTGAGTTTATGTTAAATTCTAATAAAGGCCTGTTCAAAGCCGCCACCCGTCTTCCATTAATCCGAAACTCACTACGAATATTCCGTCCCCAATCTATTTTTCTAAAATCACAAACATGTAACGTTACTCAAAACCAATTTTTTTAGTGCTAGTAAAATGAAAAATATCGATTATACCTGTCAATTTCTGTAAACTAGCAATAAATTCTGAGATCAACACAATATACCTTAAAAAAATGGTTTTCCTAAAAAAACCAGATTTTTTCACATTCCAGAGTCTACAAGTACTATAAAAAGATGCTATAAGTATCATTGGTAATACGTCCATTCGTGTAAAACAACGTAGTACTTAGACTCTGGAATGTGAGAAAATGTCTTTGTCAAGAAAAGTATTATATTTTGACACCTGAGCATAGATCTGAGCATAGATTTATTATTTACAGCAGTTTTCCCCTTTTTCTAAACGTTTTGACGTAAGTGAAATTTCCCATTCGATTCAGGTGTCTTCAACACGACGCTACTGCAAGTGGAAGAATGTATGAATCCGCATGCTTATGGCCTACTGTGGGATTCCTAACAACACTAAGAACCGTTAAAGATAACAACGAAAGAAGAATAAAACGGAGATGTGAAGGAGTAGGACTCAATAAAAAGGACCCTTACATGTTTTATCCAAACCGAAGCTGAGAGGGTGTGCACTCGATCCGCGCCTATCTGCCCCCAGGGAGGCGGCAACTTTGTCACCTCAATAATTGATAGCTATGTCGGAGGGCGGGGGTGCCTGGTTTTATCTGTAATCTGGACTTTTATTGCTCCGGCAGTCCGGTCGTTATGGCCTATAATACAGTCCCAAGGCGCCTCCTCAGCCACTAGTCCCGCCTCTTCAGTCCTGATTGGCCTGTCTCAATTACAAAAGCTCTACCATTGGCTGATAAACGCCTTCTTCGGTGTCTTACTCCGCCGCTCCTCTTTAAAAGCAACCACACGTTCGTAAATAACTGATATCTCTGCAGCTCTAGTCCTATTGTTGTAGAGATAAAAAGATTATCTCCAAATGATACCCAACGCATTCATCGTTCTAGTTTGCTTTTCTCTGAGACAAGTCACTTGTTCTGATTAAAGGATCTTGATTTCATGCAACGGTCACCAGTCCATTCGCTTGAAAAGAATGCAGCTATGAGAGTAAGGTTCTATTTAACTACAAGACCTGTCCAATTAATTGTTTTTGTTCTTTTTTTCAAACCCCTTAGGCACCTTCAGAACAAAAGGTTTGAGATGTCTGCCATAGTAATGTATATATTCAGTCGAAAACATTTCATCATTTGCACCTTAGTCACAATGGTTCAGGCTACTCAGAATAGCTGTTCTTTGGAAGCTGACTTGTAACGGTTTTCGCTATCGATCAACAAACAATCACAAATTTTGTTGTTAATTAATTTTATTTTCTGTGAAAATCACCTCCCAATGAAGCACCATAAGGGTTTGCAAGTGGTTTCCCTAGGCTATCCCCCTGTATTGCGGTCCAACCAAGATTCCATCTTGAGTTGCCAATTTTCATATAAAAAATTAGCAACTGAAAGAACTTAAATCAGTTCGTTTTGGTTTATTGTAAATTAATTTAAACAAATAAAAATATTACCAAACCATAAGTCATATCAGTATAAATATTGTAAACAATAAAAGACGCAGCTGAAAAAAACTAGTTCAGAGGCCCCTGCAGAGGGAGTCAGGCTCCTGGGGGTGGGTGGGTCCTGGTTTAGAACATTCAAGCGTCATCCATGCGATGTGGTTGGTCAGAATAAAACCTCGCCCTATTGGCTGAACGCGATTGGCCAGAATAAAACCCCAGCCCATTCGCTACTTGCGGATGTATATACCCCCTAGTTTTAGCCGATAAGCCATTCTAACTACGGCTCTCAGGACTGGTACTTGCAGCTGCACTGATGTTTCTAGATTTGACCTTCTCATTTATGAAAACCTCTGCATCTCTCTTTCCTAACCTCGCCAGCCTTGTCAAACCCCACACATTCCTAGTGGAATTCTCTGCCTTCGTCTCGCTAAAACTAGCACCTCCTTGGAAGATATTTCTTCCTTGCGGATGACGGTCACTTGAGCCCTACGAACTTTACCTAGTAGTGTCTCCCCCAGTGATCCAGTATCCCTCACTCCGGTTCACACTCACCTTCGACCTTCAGATCCGGACGGGTTTTGCCTACCCTCAGATACGAGTGAGAATTCGTGGTCATTCCAAGACCACATAAACTACCTACAATCTATACCTCTCCTCCTGAACATAGTGCACTGTCGGGGCACATACCTATCATATATTGAGTCAGATAGTACAGTAGTATGACCCGTAATGAAGGAATTGTCCAGGTCATAGCCTAATCAACCCTCAATTCATCACTAGGGTAACTAGGCGTCCCCTCGTGATGTCCCGACATTCGGTAATGCCAAGAATACTGAATGCAATTGGAGGAATCATGCTTTGCGTTAGATTGGGCAATTTTAGAGGATGTTTTAGAAGAGGAAAATCATGTCTGAGGTCACAAATGTACATATTCATCATTTGCTGCT
The DNA here is from genome assembly GCA_930367205.1 of Acanthosoma haemorrhoidale. Classification (NCBI taxonomy): domain Eukaryota; kingdom Metazoa; phylum Arthropoda; class Insecta; order Hemiptera; family Acanthosomatidae; genus Acanthosoma; species Acanthosoma haemorrhoidale. The sequence goes on from OV884014.1 coordinate 26,212,191, forward strand.
TAGGTCAACCGAAGTGCCATTGAATGAATTAGGGTGAAAATTGTGAATGATTTTACAAGAGTAAAAAAAGTAAAAAAAATGTTCATTGGTTTATTTTTTAACACGCGAAGCTGCTGAACGTGGAATAAACTTCATCGATGAACGTTTTAACTTGGATGAAGCAGAGTTAATAATAGCAACCAAGGCCAAGCCTTTGCCTTTAAATGATGATGTGTTATCAAATTTTAAAGATAAACATAAAACTGACTAGAATAAGTGACACCCCACTATGGGAAGTGAAAAATGCAATAAGAATAGAACATTAGCTCAACCCCATCAGGATGAGATCCCATGGGAATCAACACCACCTGTGCGTTATTCAGGGTTTAACAGATTTTCTGAATAACCGTTAAGCAGTTTCTCTTATGAGCTCCAGTAGCTTCGAACTCAATGAGGAATCCTTGCAAGGGTTCCATGCATTGTCATTTCAACCTTTAATATTATTTTTTTTCTTCCTAATCCTTTAAATTCACAGATAATTATGTACAATTATAGATCCTCAGGCGAATCTATTTCCAAATTATTTTTGTATTTCCTGTAGCGTCGCTACATTATATACAGGCTTTGTTATTTTATAAAAATTATATAATGGAATAAACAAGTATAATGATACACATTATACATGACTGGACTGAACTTACTCTAATAAAGGTGATGGGGCTCACCTTCTTGACCAAACTTAAAACTAACTTACATACTAATTCTTAAACTAATTTTTCCCCGAGAGTCTGTTGCCATCGATGCGGGAGGTGTGGATGGGTCATCAGATGGGTCACCCTAACCATGGTTAGGGTTCGTTTTTTTTTGTTTTTTTTTCCTTAGTTCTAAAATTTTTAAGATTATGGATAAGGGAAAATAAAGGAATTTATTTGGGGTGAGCGGATCCTTTTACTAGGAGTACCTGTTTGAAGGTGGAGTGAGGAAATTAAGGAGTGTGGTAAGCCTCGGTAGAGGTGGAAATGTTGCTGTGCAGTGGTGAGAGTCCACTGAAGGCTGAGCCTAGAGTCTCTCTAGGCATGTAGTGCAAGCTCATTCGGTTGGATAGCAGTGATGGGTGCCCATCAGAGGCTTGTTGTTGGTTGGCCAAGGGCCGTAATGTCCAACATTTGGTCTGCTTTCCCAGATCTAGAGAATTGCCATCTTGCCGGTAGTGGTGGGGGTATCAGGTCTTGGAATAAAGGGTTTTAGCAATGTTTCATCGAGTCGAAGAATTTGATGGGGGTTAGGGATCATATAACATTAGCTACGAATTAGATTAGTACTCTCAAACAACCTTTTCGAGATTCAAGAGACAAGAGGTCACTTTACTATAACTATAGTTTAACCCATCAATATACCACTCATCAGCGAATGAAAATTGTATATATATAAAAAGGGTCTCTGGTGTGCGAAATCAGAGAGCAAATTAATCATAAATATGCATACCTTAAAATATACGCTGCTGCAGGTTTAGGGAGGGTGTATTCCAACGAAAGTGTGGGAGAAGGGATTTTAGGACGGTTGGTATTATGCAAACGCACTTGAGGCAAGCGTAGAAGTAAACTTGAAGTTTCAAATAGCCCATGAACTAATACACAATCATATTGAAACAATGAGCTGAGTTGAATGGGGCGACTCTTACATCGACATACGCAAATATATTGGCGGATCCAAGACAGAAACCGACACACACCCACACATGATGGATCTTTTGACGGAGCCCTGACCTGAGTATTTGACCCAACGAAGTCTTCAGCCAAACCAGATTGGGTAAGCATTGACGCCCTGCTCAGTTTAAAAAGTGTGACTAACCCAACGCAGCTAATTAAATGATAAACGCAATATGAAACAATTGTATAATGTATTACATGTATATATATATATATTAGTTTAAAATATTCCAAATACCAAGAAAATATTATAAATAAAATATAAAATAATATTATATAAACCTATATTGAAATCCTTTATAATAATTTTACAATTAATAAGAGAGCCCCACTCTGAGATGTCTTGGAAATAAGCAACCCGAACTTTGTGATATTTTTTTAGTGTAGTCACTTTCATATTTTTTTTTTGTTTTCTGTTATACATTAGGCTTAATATAAAAGTAATATATTCGTGTTTGTTTCCTCTTAACGTTATGTTGATAGTAAGGTTGTTGTAAAGTTGATAAGTGTTCAGTAATTTATCCTTATTTGCTATAACTTTCTACCAACTGATTACCTTCAGTAATGGCAATAATCCGATTATATCCGATATCATTCCCAATAAAAGTACCTGTAAATAGATAGTGGTAATCTGTAGATAGGAGAGAGGCGACTTTTCCTTAACTCTCTGGTGCCAGAATTTCATATGAAATACTGGAAGATTCTTGAGTAGAATTGATGTACACCCATCGAGGTGGTCAAATCAACATTTCAACAGTTTGCAAATTGTATGAAGTGTTTTTTTTTTTTTTTAATTCATCTATTTCTTTCATAAGCCGCTGGTTGGAGCGGTGTTTAAAATTATCGTTTTCTTTTACCGGAAGGAGAGTGTTGGTGGCCAGTGACCCATTAGTTATGAAAGTAAGAGCCGGATGAAATATGAAACCCACTTGGACATTTAAGGTATGATGATTTTAATCGATCCGAACTGCAACTCCTACACATCATAAATTTAAAATTTGACAATGATAAGATTCATTTTCTTATTTTCAATTCACCCTGGCTTATAATCGTTTCAATTTTGTTAATTTAAAAGTGACAGAGTTTCTTGTAACATTACTTAATAATTAGTTAGAAATTCTCCACAGTTCAAACAGCTAACCTCTACTTATTTAGAACAAAATAGGTAAATAACAAATATAACCCAAACAGTTATCCTACAGATGTGGGATTATTTATAGGATGTGTGTGAAAAGTGATCGGATTTTTTGATTATTATTTTTATACTTATTAAATTGTAGATTTTATATAATGCAGTGCAAAAAAATCTCAAATAATACAATAAAAAAATACAACGATTTTCATGGTTCCTTGATGTGTGAAATTCCATTTATTGTTTACTTTAGACAATATTTTATGCGCTTGAGAAACCCAAGGTATCTCACGTACTTTTTCACGCATTGTATATACGAGGGATTTTGAGACCTAGTCTACGATTTTTGTCGGCACAGCCAGCGTTCCACTGTGTACATAGTACGTTTGTAAGCCATTGTTAAATACACGTTTGATCTAACATTTGAGAGAGCTGATTATATTAGAGATATCCGTCTGAAACAAGAGACATAAAACTATTTTATCAGACCGTTACAAACATCATGATGACCAGTTCATTCGATTTTGACTCAGTGGTGCGATAGGGTCCATACACGAGTCACTTAAGGTACGTAGTTGTCTACCTTGTGAGCTGACCCCAAGGAACAACTAATATGGCGTCCATACTCAGGAGGGTGGAAAGGTAGTCGTCATGGCGACCCTATCTCCTCTGCCTCCCCGCTAATTAGCCTATCCCCCCTACCGTTTTTTTCCCTCTCCAATTTATCTCCCCACCAGTTTTCCGTCATATTTTCTAATTCGATAAACTTCTGACCCAACCCCCATTTTTAGTTTTTTTTTGTAATATTTGTTTCGCTATTGAGTTTAGTTAGGCGGCGTTAAGGGATTCATGAGTCATTTAACGTTACACGCCCATTCAAGCAGATTATTTATTGTAAAGGGACCTTTAAACATTTTATCGAACAAGCCAATTTATTTTTCTGTTATCTCTTCAGTATCCCGCATACTGAAATACAGAAAGGTATTTAACAAGACTGATTATAATTGTTTTCTCCGTTCACCGGTATGAATATGGAAATTTCCCACATGCAATGTTGTGACTTGTTTTAAATTAAAGTAGATCGTAAGTAATTCAGTAATTATTATGTGTTGGAATAATGCATATTATTAAATCAAGTTGATTTTCCCTCTTTTTTTCCTTTTAATTTAATTTCGTATTATAATTTTTTTCTTATTTTGTATCAAAACAGATTCTTGAATGACACTTTTTAATTTGAGGTATGCCCTTTTAGGGGTTTATTCTCTACGACCCATTAATTCTTGATTGATGGGATCTATTTTTCTTTTTTGTTGGCCAGAGCTCTATTTATTTATTAGTGCATACCTATTATTCATAGGGGACATAGTCTCGGAATAAAGATTTTTTTCTCTTCTATTCTAAAGCATAGATTCCGCTTTAAAATCTTTAAATATTATGTCTTTAAGTCTTGCATAGAGGGCACCTGTCTTATGTGTCAGGTTAAATAGCTTCCTTAAGGATTCCTTAAGGATTCTCAAAAACTATAGTCACAGGATTTTCAAAAGCTTATTTTACAGTTTAACACTGATTGATGGGTGTCACAAATTTGATAGATCACAAAAGCTTGTGAAAGGTGTAAAATCGACCAACAGTTCATTCATTGGAAAACGATAAGACCCAATCGCTCTCACCGCAGGCTCTCAAAGAAAAATTTGACCACAAAGTGTATACGAACAGTGAACTCGCGTCTAAATTCTGATACCTACCCGAATGAGCTCTGTCACTCACGCCACTAAACAGAAAACTTGATCCTTACCATCAGAAACAAGAAATGGCATTCGAGATGTGATCTGGTTCTCACTTCTCAACTCCGATTGGTGGTGGGAAATGAGGGGACAAATTTCGTTGAAGTGTGATGTTCTTTCGACACACCAGTAGCCATGGGGCACCCTTGAGCGCGTTGCCCCACAAAACAGTGGATCTTACAAGTATTTATCCTTAGTTCATAAATGGTTGTGTTAATAGTCATAGAATTCTATGCTCTTAATTTACATTTCCGAGAAATAAATATGTATCTATACTGTCATACACCGTGTTTATTATTAGTAACTAAGTACTGATTAGACCTTTAGTTTATTAGGGGTTCGTTAGCTGAAGCACTCAACTCATCACTTTAATAATCAACACTGAGCTTGCTATAATCAAGGACATTTTTGGTGGAGGTGACGAGGTTACTGTATATAAAACCTTGTTGTAAAATTAATTTATGACAATGGCTTCCCTTTGCTATTCTTTAACGATCCTTAAGTGATTCCCCCTAAGCACCTTGTTAGGTGATGTTACAAATGACATGTGAGTCGCAAGAAATCGTACGAACGCAATATCCTACAGATAGAGACAGTCAATGAGACATGGGAGGCATCTCTGGATGTTCTTTCTCGCCAGCCATTCATGCCGAGGTTTTACTATTATTCATTCATCATCTAAGTCGTCGGTTCCATTGTTAGTTTCCCACACAGTGGTGAATAAATCAATACGACAAAAAAATTAACTGGTGTGCACACACAGAAGTACAAAAAAAAAAAAGTCGTTCAGCTATATAACATAAAAGGTAATAAAAGAGGAATCCAAAAGTTTAACGAGATTCTTTTTTTTTTACGCAAATGATTGTAGTTAATTTGCAAGCTGTGATAAGCGAAGGGTGGAAAATTATGAGCCTAACCCACTTTACCCCATTACGATTATAGAGCTAATTAAAGGAAACAATGGTGGGACAATTATTCCGTTTTTCCTGATCCCGAACAAACCGGCTCTGGACTGAATACGGCCAGGCAATGAAAGAGAGATATAGTCCCAGTTAATTCCGTTATCTTATTTAGCCCCGGTATTACCTGTCCTTTAATTCTTCTTTTTGTTTACCCTCTATTCAGCCCTCAGCACCCCTATTTTTATTTTTTTTTATCAGCTCCCTTATTCCGCTCTCTCTCGCACCCTTTTCCGGTATTCACGCTTTTTCATATTTTGTTTATAATATTTTCATTCAGATGAGAAATTATTCATACAAAAAAAAGAGGTGGTATCTCTGTGAAGCATCGCGCATTGAATAAGAACATTTCGCTGCTCGTCAGCTGATACGCAGCTTTGAACCTTTTGCATATTACATCCGAAAATAATGAAAACTGCAGAAAGTTCAAAAAATAAAAGCCTCAAAGGCAACTATGAAAAGTAAAATGTCTGTCTTTTGAGTTACCCCTCGAAAATTGGGTTCATAACGAACAAGCTCTCTTCCAACACAATCCAGGACCCATAAAAAAACTGTGCACAGAAATATCTTACCGTCATCAGTTTCACATTTTTGACACATGGACAACTAGATATGATGTAACTTGAAATTTATTTGAGAGAAAACTGCATGTTCAAGTGTCATAACTGCTTTATCCCAAACTCAATATTCATATTTTTGCTTTTTGTTTGTAGAAAACATGTTTTTTTTTTGCTAAACTTTTTTTTTTTTCCCTTAGCTCTCAAATTTTTAAGATTATGGATAAGGGAAAAATAAAGGACTTTATTTGGGGTGAGCGGATCCTTTTACTAGGAGTACCTGTTTGAAGGTGGAGTGAGGGAATTAAGGAGTGTGGGAAGCCTTGGTAGAGGTTGATAGTTGCGGTACAGTGGTGAGAGTCCACTGAAGGCTGAGCCTAGAGTCTCTCTAGGCACGTGGTGTGCAGTCTTATTCAGTTGGATAGCAGTGATGGGTTCCCGTCAAAGGCTTGTTGTTGGTTGGCCAAGGACCGTAATGTCCACCATTTGGTCTGCTTTCCCAGATCTAGAGATTTGCCATCTTGCCGGTAGTGGTGGGGGTATCAGGTCTTGGAATAGGGGGTTTTGGCAATGTTTCATCGAGTCGAAGAATTTGATAGTTTTATAGAAATATTACACGTTTCGATATACTATTTATCTCTGCAACAGGTCCGTAGGAGAAGGAGGCACTAATAAATATTATATTTTTAGTTTTGCTAAGTTTTCTAATCCTCAAATATACCCCAGTGCCAGTGTGCGCAGTTTCTAGGAGTTTTCGGTGCATCCACTTTATCCTCACGTAAAGGCTTGGCACAAGGTAAAGAAGTAATCAGTGAATAATAATAATAAGCTGTCTACTAGCAACTCCTGTACTACTTATGTTAACCATAGCGGACTTATTTTAGTTACGTGGAGGGAAGATAAATGCTCGACCGAATTAAGAATACCTATGAGATTAAACTTGAGGTAGAATCAGGCGTATTGTGTAGCAATGATCATGCTTTGAATTGAGGATGATTATGTTCCTATCTGTTCGTATGGCACATGAGGTCTTAGGACAGGTGCTCTAAGCACTTTTACATTAACTATGTCATCTCTTCACTTCCACCCAAAACAACTAATTTTATATAGTTTTAATTTTAAAATAAACAAAATAATAGTTGACAAATAAATACCACCTTGTCCAGTATCAGGTCTTAAAACAGGATTGAAATGCTTTGACCGAATTGAGTGACAATAACAATGAGATTAAATTTAGCACTCTGTACTTCAGGTACAATCAATTGGATTCTGTTGTAATGATTATGATTTGAATTGGGGATGATTATGTTGCTGTCTTCTCGTATGGCACATGAGGTCTTAGGACAGATGCTCTTAGCACTTTTACATCAACTATGTCATCTCTTCGCTTCCACCCAAAACAACTAACTGTATATAGATAGAATCAGGCGGCTTGTGTTGTAACGATCATGTTATGCATCGAAGTTGATTATGTTAACATGTCAGCTAGTCACTTTGAGGCAACTGTATCAAGCGGCCTGTTTAAACTATTTCCTTAACTTATCGCCTACAGTAGATATCTCTTTTCTTCCACTTTAACCAGCCACTTTTTCAGTAAAAAGTTTTTACTTTAAACTATGCAATTATTGTTAGCTTATTTTATTGATGGTAGCATTACAGCTTTCGACTTTACAGAGACAGTATTTATTTTCCAAATAATGCTTTAGACAGCACTAAGATCGTCTTCAGTTTTCTAATTGATTGTGTGGAAAACATTTGAACAATTAACATCACTCAAAACTTATTATGTCGGTTCCGCTTGCGCTCTTCACTTCACGACCGTGATGATTCGTGCTGCTATTTATTGATAATGTTTACCGTTGTCAGATAGTTAATTTATGGTACCTACCCGAGTCCTACATGAGAGGTACTAGTATGGCCTCGTATTGGATAAACACTTCTCCTCTAACATATAATCTTACCCCCTTGCAAACGATACGATTGCTTTGTTAATTTTTTTTATGAAACGCTGTCCCCTATGGGTTGGCTTTTCGCAAGTCCGCCGACAGGAAGTCGTTTATCTATATTAGCGTCGGCACAGCAGAGATGTGAAGAGGCAAATGAGAGAAGCGGCTCTTTGACGGGGGAGAAATGGGGTTTTAATTCCCACTTATTAGTGCGGTGACTGCCTGATTGGGCGGGAAGGTGTTCCCTGCCTCTAACGAGGAGCAGCCGGGCCGCTACGGGCGGTCTCTTGTCTTCAGTTGTCACAGGCAACCGCCTTACTTATACTCCCTTCCCCCCTCAGCTTCAACCTCTCCCTTTATAAACCAAAGTCAAATTCAACTTCTTTTTTAACCAAATTAGATCGAACCAACATGTTCGCTATCAAATTAAACCCTTTTCTGTTCACCTTCAGCTCATGAAAAAAAAAAAAACGAGCATTTCCTCAGGTATTTGCCTTAAATCTATCACGATCTACTTGGCCGCCTTGTCCAGGATCAGGTCTTAAAACCGGATTTAAATGCTTGACCGAATTAAGAGTACCGAATACCAGTAAGATTAAACCTATTAATCTGTACTTGAGCTAGAACCAGGCGACCAAAGTCAAATTAAACTCTTTTTTTTACCAAATTAAATCGAACCAAAATGTTCGCTATCAAATTAAACCCTTTTATGTTCACCTTTAAAAAAAAAAATTTAAGTTAATTTAGTACAGTTTAATTTGTTTGAAAGAAATTTCAACGTAAAGCTACAGATAAATTAATCTATTTAAATGAATTATAGAGTATGTAAGCCTATCTTTTAACAGAAATTCATAAAATTTTACATTGTGACATACGGATTTGGTAGCTGAATAGATTAGATAAATAATTAGGTAAACCATAAATAGCTTTATTTCTCTTCACAGACGTCTTGATGGTAGGACTCACACAGTAGATTGTTAACTTGATACTAATCGAAGAGGTGTCTATACAGACTTCAAACCTAAACCTAGGCGTGAAACCCTAGGAACTACTGTTGTCAAAAACCAATGGCTAATTCAAAGGCTTGACGGGAATATGTTTACTAAAGTAGGGAGCATAAAAAATATTCGCAAATATAATTAATTATTAAACTTTTATAGACCACATATCAGATTCAAAGAAAGTATTATTTAGATGAAAAAAAATTCTTTATCTATGAATATCTTGGAAGCATGTACGTTAGTTCAAACTATTAAGTGATGATAAATGCATGGATATTCTGTGACTTTACAATAATATAATAAATCGTTATTTACCTTTTTTTTGTATATATTTCATGTAATTTTTTACATTGACTAATCTATTATGGAGGGGAAATAGTTTCTAAATCTTTATGAGATTTAATTCTGACTTTTTGGAAAGCCCTTTTAACGTGTTTCATTGTTGCATATAGCCTCAACAAGCAAGGGTTACACTTGTCAGCACTTTATCGGTTATCGGTCTAAAGGGTCGTTTCGATGAAGACAGAAGTCACGGTTACAATATATGTGGGAGCGTTAGTTGAAGGCAATGGCTTATATTTTGTAATTTACGAAAATTATTTGTAATTGGAAATAAAATATATTTAATTGGGGAAAAAATCAAAAAGGAAGCCTCAAGTATACACCTTGTGTACTAATTGTACATTTTTAATCAGGTTACTTATAGGTCACATCTACGAATAGATATTCCTATTCTGGTGAACATAAACAAAATAAACAATTTTCAAAGTAGGAATTTACTTAAAATAGCTACACACCAATGAATGATGTTATCAGAACTGACCAATGCCAGGTATCGAATATTTCCCAATTATTTAGCTGGGTCCTCCGAATGAATACTGCCAAGTAAGCGCGTGGTAGGTTACTCCATTTCATTTAACCCTGCAATCTTTGATCCTACACGTCCGTGGAAATGGTTATGGATTGCGTGGATTGACATTTTCGTTAATTTTCATAGTCTAGCCATTAATTTTTTTTATTTTAATAAAGCATACTTGTTTTTTTTCCTTAGAGAGGGCAAATTCGTTATTTCCCTCCAAGCAAGGTGACTTAAATGTATTTCATTGGAACAATCTTTCTCTAGATTGGTAGGTCAACAAGACCCCAGAGGTCATCGAAAGCCACTCGTATGTCTGAATATTGCTAGTACATACATATGCCTGTCTGATGTATGTAAAATATAAGTATTATATTTATAAACAGATTATATTTAAACTATTGCCCTTTAAAGGTGAATAAATTACAATATTTATTAACGGGACAAGTAAAGGAAGATTTTTGACAAAAATTACCTACTTGTAGCCTTTAAACAGTTGCGTCACAAACTTATGCCCTATTTTAGAAAGAATTGATTGAAAAACTGCTTTATATGCTAATCGTAAGAGGAGAAGAGGAAATCAAATCGCATAGTCAGTCTGGACGTTTTTCTTTTTAATAGTTAAAATGTTTTACTGAATAAATAAAAAAATTTTTTTACGATTAAGAATTGTGGAATAATAAATCTTAAAACGAACCGCAAACATGAATTGATGGTTTTGCTAGGTTTTTTATTCTCAAATATACATCAGTGCCAGTGTTCGCAGTGTCTAGGAATTATCGGTCCATACAATTCATCCATACATAAAGGGATAAAGCAAATAATTAAACATTGAACATTAAGCTTCTTGCTGGCAACTCCTGTACCACTTAAATTAACCGTGGATGACTTATTTTGGGTACGTGAAGGGATGTTAGAAAGGAGCATTTGGCTCAGGTATCTACCTGAAACCTAGAATGATCTAATTGACCACCTTTTCCAGTTCAGGTATTAAAACCGGGTGCCTTGACCGAATTAAGACCCAGTACAAGGGAGATTAAACCTAGCACTCTGTACTTCAGATAGAATCAGCTGGATTGTGTTGCCATGTTCATGATTTGAATCAGGGATGATTATGTTGAAGTCTTCTCGTGAGGTGTTTAGACAACTCCTCTAAGCACTTTTACATTAACTATCTCATCTCTTCACTTTCAGGAATAACAACTAACTGTATATAGTTTTAATTTTAAAATAAACAAATTAAATGTTGATAAATAAACACTTGTTCCGCAATCACAGTTTACTTTTGACAGGCAGCGTTCACGTTAGCATCAGGCCGCACTACCCAGCATCCTCTTGCTGTTATCAATTCCTAATAACGGAAATGCGCTGTTTGCAGCCCATTTGTGTATGGTATGCATTACTTTGGTAGGTAGCTCTCGTTCTTCTCAGGATGCTGGATGAGCTACTGGGATCATTTGGTAAAAGTTTTTTGGTTATATCTTCTTGGTTACCTTCTATGGTGGACATACACTCTGTCAAGGGTTCCCGGGTGCTTTCTAGCCAAAGGCAACTTGAATGCGAGCTCTCTTACGTCGGTTTTTGTGGATGCTGGGGCTTTTTTTTTCTTCTTCTCAACGATTATGTAGCCCTCCTCGTTCTCAGCAGTCCTGAGTTCCTCTGGTAGCGTAAGCGGAGGCACAGACGTCACCCTGGATGGTCCTGCTTCTGGGATAGCAACCGGATTGGTCCCCCCTCTCGGCGTAGGCATGCCTTATACCTTTCCCACCTCTCTACACCTCTAGGGACTTTTGGCGAAGCTGAATGTCGGACTTCTTACGGCCTAACCACCGGGGTCACCACCTCTGTCAACCTCATTGATACCTTCTGGAGGAGATATCAAGTCCGACTCCGGGTGTGTGCAACCAAAAAAACAGCAAAAGGCTTGGTTGGTCCTCAATTGTATCGTTTTATATTCTTTTGAAAAAGCACTTTTATTTTTTAAGCAAAAATTGATGACAATTTCTAAATGTTAGTTTTATAAACTAAAATAACATCAAATTAAGATTACGGGTTACCATTTGAGATTAGACCTAGCACTCTGTACTTCAGGTAGAATGAGGCGAATTGTGTTGCCATGATCATGATTTGAATTAGGGGTGATTATGTTCTAGTATGGCACATGAGGTCTAAGCACTTTTACATTAAATATGTCATCTCTTCACTTTTAGCCGAAACAAATAACTGTATATAGTTATAATTTTAAAATAAACAAATTAAAAGTTGACAAATAAATATAATTACCTTAACTTTTTAGAATAACCGAAACGAGCATTAGGTGATTCGCCTAAAACCTAGCAGGATCTACTTGACCACCTTGTGACAATGTCTGAATGTTAGTTTTATAAAATTACATTAACATACATATCCTCTAAGACAGCTAATTTAGTCATAATAAAACTTCTTATAGACCTTTTCCGCTCCTTCCAAAGCTGAAGAAAAAGTTTGCTTCGACAGCTGGGCTCGAGCTTTTTATTTTTTTTCCTGTATTTCAAAAGTCAAAACGAATTTAAATTTTATTCAAATCCGTGAGAGTAAATTTGTGTCCGTTGTCACATCGTAGAACAGTTCTACCTTTGTACATTAAATGATGGAACGCCTGTGACACACAGAAGAATAAGCAATAGAACAGAGCATAGATCACGAAAAATAATTTATGGATAGTTATTCAGACAGGTGGGATGATAAAATGAAGCAACTCCATTCCAAAGAGATTATATCAAGTATTCACAATGTTCTGAAGGTCATATAAAACTTAGTATTCTAAAAGCTTAGTATGCAGTAATAGCTTCTTACGAGTAGGCATACTTAATTTTCATTAATAACTGAGAAACTCAAATAAGCCCGCCCATAATGAAAAGGCATTGCCCTTAAGTAATGTCAACCAATCCACCGCAACGGGGAAAAAACGAGGGATCCATCTCCATTCCCGTTTGATTGTATAATTTACAGTTTCATAGCCGTGAACTTTTTAAAGTTTCCTCCCTCCCACGGGATGCATTATTGTAAATGAGGAGGCGCCCCCTTCCTCCCTTCTTCACCGCCCCTTAAAGCCAACTTTTACCCGGCGAGTCCGAGTTAGGAGCCACCAGGACGGAAGAAACTTAAGGAGTTGTGTGCTGTGGCGGCTGGATTTAATAAAGCGAGGAAAGTTAACCGAGGCGGCGACGCTCCGACAGCCCTATTAGACTGGCAGGGATGAACTTTTCAAGCCCCACCTTGTTAAGGTTAAATATTGTTAAGAGGGCCCGCTGGTTATGGGCTTGGCGGGATCGCAATCATCCTTCTCTTTCACCTCCTGCTTCGTCCTATTATCTCCCTTGTACCTTCCGCTTTGTCGAGCCAGGCTCTTCGCCAAGAGCTGATAAGACCCAATGAAGCGGCGGCCCTCTCCTTTAATAGAAAAATCCTTGTTACTCAACTCCTCCAGATATACATTGTGTCAGATGTTGGATGCCTATATTTGTCGGATCAAGCTTTCACTTTCCTGCCAGATGATCGTTGAAGTTACATCCTTAGCAGAATTCATTTCACCAATTGTTTCTCTCTTAACACCAGTCAAGTCCACAAAACGACATTTTACCAAACAAAGAAAGTTAAGGCTAAAACTACGTACACAACCAACAGGAAATTTTTTACAATTGATTTCCTCCGTGCAAGAAACAAACAAGGAGGGCATTGAATCTATGTAACGATATTTCAGTATTTTACACCTTTGTGATTGCTAAATATAAATTAACCCCTTCTCTTGTAATAATAAAAATCTCTCAGAAAATCGGCTGCAAAGGTTCCAATTTAAGATTTTTTTTAAATATAATTTTTTGATATCCTCAATTACTGGAAACAAAAAACCATAGAGAGATTCCCTCAAAGATAGGACTAAATTTTAATAGCTTAGAATTATATAAATATCTACAATGCATCGATATGTTCGTTCAAATTAATTACTACTCAACAAAGATACACTGTGAAAAAGTAAATCATGAATAAAGAAAATTGTTTTGTAGGATTAAGAAAACTAAAAGTTTTTAGAGGAGAGTTATGTTCTCGATGAAAACAACTTGGCATAACCTAAGCAACCTTTCGGTATGCGCCATTCATTCAGTGATTGATTGCAAATCGAACGACGCCCGGATTAAGTAACCTTAGGAAACACCTGTATATGTCGTTCGTGAACTTTGGCATAACCTGCTTCATGAAGGTTTCGCTGATATATGTTCAATAATTATATTCACCATCCTTTAATATAACAGTATAATAATAAAATAAAATAATAATATAATAACTTTAATTTAACAAAATAACAGGATTGTTCGCAATGATAGTGAGATCATGTGGCCTTATTTTTCCTGATGCCAAAACAGTTAAAATATAGTAAAATTGTTGTTTCTTTAAAAATAACAGAAATGGTAGTTGAAATAGTGAGCTCTTGTGCTCTTCTGTTCTGTTACCAAAACAGTGAAAATGTAGTAAAATTGTCATTTCTTAAAAAATAATTAATTATCAACTCGTCCGAAGTTTATCAATTAGAATACCTAATCACTAAAAATACCTAAGTCAAAATTTTTAAAAAACCCCTTCGATCAAAGTACATATTCTTTCAGTAAAATATCTTTAAAACATTCGTAATAAAACATAGTACATAAATTTCAATTTCATACAAATGAATCCTTTCCATTTTTACCACCACGTTAATTTATTACGGTAAATTACCTTTGGTTCAGATTCAATTGGGACCAAAAGTAATCTAATTATTCAACTAGAGTGTAACTGCGTGATGTTTACGGGTAAGTCAGGTGAATATATTCTTTATAGAATCTTATATATTATATCTTTAAATTAATATATAGAATATTTAGAAAATATGCATCATTTATATATATGCCTTACAGTGTTATGTACTCGGATACAGATGTATATCAGATAAATTAGTAATCGATATGCGCAGTCTATATGTATATATAAATGAAAATGAACTCCGCATTCGCCAAACGTAGCAACATGTCATCGCACTGTCACATCACCATATAGTTTACGTAACTATCGTACTTACAATCATCGTAAATAAAAACAATCGACCGGTTAATTGCTCTTATCAAGTTTAGTGTCGAGGTGACTATCATGAGAGTGCCTTCGTGTTTGCTACTATCGTCCTGAAAAATAGGCTTTATTCAAAGAACTACAGAATTATGACAATAGCTTCTTAGGCTAAAGACACTAAAAGGCACGAACAATGAGCACAGGTGACAATTGTGCTTAGAGGCAATAGAGCAACAACCGCTGATCAGTACAGACTAGTCAGTTGGAAAGTGGTGATGACCAGGAGAGAGCGGTTTAGAGACCAATCACTTTATGCCGTATTAATGACCTGGGGATTTGGGGGCGGGGTCGTAGCGGCCACTGATTTATTTACCTCCGGCTCTGTGATTGACCGCGAAACCGCATTGATCCGGACCACCTCTCTGCTCCTCTCTCTCTCTGTCTCTCTCTATCTCTATCTCCCGGTGTATAAATTAATTTTAGACCCCATTTCTCAGTTTACGGCCACTAATGTGGTAATTATTGCGATTCGTGCACCTTTTAGCACAAAGGGAAAGGCTTTTATTGTAAGTTTGGGAGAATCGTATCTTGGTGAACTTTATCAGTCCATGAAAATGTGATTGTGTATTCACAATTTTTTAAAATATAACTCATTAGATTATTGATCAAACGTTGGTGGAATAATAAAAATGGTTGCCGGATTGTGGAATGTTATAATTATAAACAGTTTTATTGTCTTCCCACAACTTATAACTTCTTTAATGTAATAGCGCTTTTGACAGATCTAAGCTGTCATATTTAGTTATCTTCAATTGGTTATGTGGGATTTACTTACGAGGTTTGATCAAAAAGTAACGATAATTTTATAATCACTGTTTTTTTTTATTTCAATGGCGTAGTACGTTATGAGTTCCTGCCAAGAGGTCGTACGGTAAATAAAGTATATTACTTGGATCTGGTGCGTCGTTTACGTGAAACGATCCGACGAAAACGAACGGCGTTGTGGCAAAACAATTCGTGGAAATTGCATCGCGATAACGCTCCCGCTCACACCTCACTGATTGTACGTAAGTTCATATTACCTCAGCCACTGTATTCGCCGGACATAGATCTTTGCGACTTCTTTTTGTTCCCGGAGATGAAAAAAACCTTCAAATGACGAGGTATCGACACCATTGATGAGATAAAAGAAGAATCGCTGAAGGAGCTAAGAGCTATATCGAAAAGTGAGTTTGAAAAGTGCTTCGAAGATTAAAAAAAGCGCTGCCACAAGTGTATTATATCTAAAGAGGGATTACTTCGAAGGAGAGAAAATTGCTATCGATCGATAAATAAATAAATTTTAAGATAAACAAAAATTCTAGTTACTTTTTGACCAAACCTCGTACGTAAATCCCACATTTTAATAACGTTAATAACTTTAAAACGTTATTATTTTTTTCCAAAATTTTTTAGCTGTGGTTTTCATGTTAACGGTTGTAAGAAATATCCAAGCGTTGATGCTACAGGGGCATAAGTCCAAGAAAGAACAAAAGCCAGTCACTAAAAATAAATGGTCGTTAGGGGGGAGGGAAGAAGAGAGTAGTTATAGTCAGCGGGAAGTGCGACACCCCTGATGGGAGGAAATCATAGAGGACACCTCCCTGAGGACAACACTGTTTATACGGGAGGGAGCACTTAGTGTCAATTACACCGGCGACAAATGGCGAGCTGTAACGCGAGTCTTAATGACGTAGGCCAATGCGTCACTCACCCTCGTTACGGCTGGGTCTCATTAATTTATATTGGGGGTGGCTGCCACTGCGAGGTGTCGGGTAGAAATTAAAAGTTTCTAACCTCAAATATGTCCCCAACCCCCCAGGATACTGGGTCGGCAAGTCGAAGCCTTTGCATTATAAATGGTCTTTCAAGGCTTGATCCATCCGTTTGTAGTCAGACTAGTTTAGAGACCGAAAAAATGTGATGTCTGAAGAACTTGATTGTGTATTCATACATGTATTATTAAGTTGAAGCTTTAAAGAATAATATAACTGTTGAATCTAGACTTCGCCTAATAGGGGGCTCCACCTCCTGACACTCTTGTCGTCAGAGTCCAAACATTGCATTAGTTCCTTCTGGGGTTCAATGCAGAATCAATCAATTCTTATTGTTGATGGCATCGTTGTTGATAGATAAATACTTTTTTATTTTGTTTTTTTTTTCTCCATTTTTAAATAAAATATATATATATTCTCTAGTTAATTATTACATACTTATGATCATGGAATATCGGTTTAGCCCTTGAGACTTTCTTCGATAGCACATTTTTCATCTTAGATGTGCCAGCAATAATACATGGGTTAACTCATGACATATTATATAAGACATCGCTTCTAAATACCAATGGCATGCAATCTTAAGTTTTGTCCTATCCTCATAATCATTGTCTTCGCATAAACTAATTTTAATGGGAACTGTCTATGCATTAAACAAACTGATACAATATTAGTGATACAAAACTATTTTCTACTTTACCTGCTAATTGGGATTTGAGGACGAACTTAGATCGACATTTTATTAGCGATGTAATACCGTTAGCTACTTTAGGTTTAAAGCCTTAATAAACAATGTGCCCGACTTTAATGAGGCACGGACATGAAGAAGTGATGAATTTTCTCTTAATTATTCGCACTTATTGAACTTAATTATATGGAGGAATATTGTACGACACCGATTAAGTCTATCATGGGCCGGACCTCTGGTCCACTCAGGGACTAAGTATAATGAAAACTTACAAAGGATTTTAAAACGTTAATTGACAGTGCCATTCGTAACGCGTAAACATGGAGTAAACTATGTTAGAGGAACTATAATTTAATCCCTTTAATAACTTCTTAAGCTTAAGCAATAGCTAATTAATAAACGTCTATCTCCAATAATGTTAGAGCAATTAAGTGAACGTCAATCAAACTTCAAACTACTGCTTAGAGCAGTAGCCTACATTGTGTTTCTAAATGGATTGTTTTAATATCATTGTTTTAATTACTTAACCAGAATATATTTATTTAATATACTGAAAAATTATATAATTAAAAACAAAAACCACTTTGAGCAGGATGACGTGGAGACTGACAAAATAGGACTGAATAATTTAGGATGGTGCCTGAATCTCAGAGGTACTCCAGGGCGAATCAGGCATAAAGATCAAATTATACATTGTAATAAATAACACAATGAAAAATTATAAAATAAAAATGATAATCTACTTGAATAGGACATTGCGTCTTTGATCGAGGGTGGCGAGAGGGAATGTCTCATGTGATAAACTCGTATGTTAATGGAGCAGCGATCCCAAAACATTCTCAACGTATACAAATAAACAACTAATTTATAATACTAAGTATATAATATACATAAACTAATATAACTAATTAGTTAATTATAATAATTAATTAACTCTATAATTTACTAGATAATATATATTTATTTTATTAAAAAAATTGGAGATAAAAAAATGTTTATCTATCAACAAGAATGTCATCAACAATAAGAATTTATTGTTTTGTATGATTCTTTACATGGTGGAATAAGCCTAAAGGAAAAAGTGCTCTATTGGCAGTAGTCGGCAGGCAGTATCCTTGAGGTACCCCAACATTCATATCAGAAATGAGATTATAATTAAACTTTTGAGGTAAATTATGAAATAAAAAGAATATTCTTGAATTCTATTGGGTGGTAACTTCAGGTTTTCCTGCGAGCGCGAGTCATGTCAGAACATTTGTGGATTTAACGATAGAGAAAACGGCTCGGAATAATATATAAATAGATAATAAAGATAGCTACAATTTGATTGGATGTGTCATTTTTTAAATTTAAACACGGGCTCATTCAGCTGAACAAAAATGTGACTGTGCGTTGAGCGAAACCAAAAATTTAAATTTCGGCAACTAGAAAACATGGCTGTGTAATGAAAGTTTTCTTATTTCCCGAAAAAAGGAGTTGCGTCAAAGAAAGTTTCATGAGAATTAGTGTTTCTCTAATGCCACGGCCGGCGGAGCTGAGTAATTGGGCCATTTGACTAAACGTGTTTCAGTTTAACTGCCGTTTAGTGAGAGAGAGAGAGAGAGAGGGGGGTAAATAGCCAGCGAGTACAATGGCCACAGTCGTTTTCTGACCGCCTTCCTTGCCGAGCAGTTAGTGGTGTCTGCTCTGACTGAGGAGCCAATTTAAATGATTAACACTCCATGTCTACCCCCACCCCATCTCTCTCCCTCTTATCTTATCCCCCCGTGTCTTATCCCCCCATGTCTTAAGCCTTGTCTTCAGTTCATGTACCGGCCATTTTTTATTCAATCATTGATCTTATTATATTACTACTATTTTGCTTTTTGCTCCATATTGTCCAAAATACCTCAAATACATTGGTCCTTTGCTGATTATACGGTAAACTTTATTTTATTGCTATAATTATTCAAGTTGTTCAAAAGTTCTATTATACTGAAAAAACGTACTAGTTTTATCAGTAATTATGATTATGTCGTCTACATATATTTTTTTTAATAGAAGAATTTGTCTCTAAAATTGTCCTTTATATTTTAAATAATTTATAGTTTTACATAATTCGATCCACCTCTTGTATGAATATGTTTTGATGTTTAAAAGGAGTATTGTTAACTGTGTTGTCCCAATGGTTATAAAATATTTTGTTGGTACTATTAATTCGTATGTTAGTGAAAAAAAAAAAAAAACTACGTCGAAACTTACCGAGTCATAATATTATCAACTCAGCGAAAATACGTTGACAGCTAATGGGCGAAAATGAAACGTAATTTCGCGACTATTGACATCTCTTCTGTTCGGGGCCTTTCATAAAATGTCTCATTTTTCGCAATAGAAAAGTTACAAGGATTTGGCTGTAACAGTCAGCAGCTTCTTTCTTTTGGTTAATAGGGCAAAGGACGAATTAAAAATATAAGATTACGTTAATGATGTTTGTTGCACCGAATGAGAAGTGAGGTAGAGGCCAGTGACTTAACTAGCTCAGATTTGACATTTGAGATAGGGATCACTGAGGTGCTAAAGAACTGAGAGTTTTACTAAAATTTAGTAGTGATGTATTGAAACTCTCAAAATATACAGTTTATGTTACTAAACTCTTTGGTTTGCAAGGAATTTAAACATGGGGTAATAAGTAAGGTACAAAAATTGTGCAGTTGATAAAATTGGACTTGGGTTACTCCAATTTTTAAAATTACCTTGCTTAATAACATGTACCACCATCATATACCTTGAGTCTCCTAAACGTCTAGGCGGATGCTGGGATATGCACAAAAAGAGAGAAGTATTTGTGTTGGGACTTGCCAAAGTGGCGAGAAAATTACGGTTTATCAGACCTTCTATTGCCAATATTACAACTGCAGAAAAATTCTTTAGTTACACAATTTTTTCAACAATCCTTTAATTCAGGAAATAGGAATTTTAGACAATCTCTTTGGGAGGAGACCCACAAGAGAACAAAATATACATTGCGTCACTGCGCTTCCCACTGCAATTTTTGATTCTTGTAACCACGACATCTTTTGAGATTGACAGATGCATTGTATGCAACGGTTTGTACAAGTGCACTCGAGAAAAAATCTTCTAATATTATCTGATCTTGTAATTATTTACTTTGCCTGCTATTAGAAAATGCTTGTAAATATAGCTATGTCAAAGCTATACAAAATATATTATAAAAATGTATATAAACTTTTAATTCTCAAAGAAAATGTAAATAAAGTTTTAATCTGTCTATTCATTCGGCAGTTTATTTCGTCAATATTGATTGGCGGTTAACCGATGACAATGATTTGGCAATGAGATTCAGTAACAACAAACCAAATAATAAAAGTAAAACACCAAAAAAATAAATGTAAAAATACTGTAAAGGCACAGTGAACAAACGAAGGAAAAAGCATAATTTCCATATTATTTGTCTGATTTCTTTTTTCAGCGTATTCTCGCCTCATTCGACTTTGAAACGTAATATCTCCTCATTTAGTGGTTTTAAATATTCCCCGTTCTTGACTTTTGGCGCTTATTTGAGATGAGGGATTCCGATAACTTTAATGGTCATTGTATTGTCAACAAGACGAAGAAGTATTCGCAACTTTGTTATGTTGTTAAGTTTCTAGCAATTGGAATGATAAGTGCGCTTGAGAAATAAATCATTTAATGGCAACAACCATGACAATGAGATTGAGGAATATCATGATTGAAGATAATGAACAAAATATCAATTAAGAAAATGCATAATAGATCATTAAATCAATTATCCCGTTATGGTAGAGAATAAAACAAGTCATTATTCTTATTATACCATAAAATGTATAACTTTGATAAGAATGAAAGACATTTGATCATAACTATTGAATCTACTTGGCTCAAAATATGGCATGATATTTAAAATTAGAATTGCTAATGGCTATGGTACAATATTAATTCAAACATAGCTGTATCCTGTCACTAACAAACGCTAACAACTCTAGTATGTAGGGTCTTCATCAGGTCCATAAAACAGACAATCAGCGTCATACTTATCAGTGTGCCAGAGGTGTTTTCCGTCTCGCAATCCGCCAGCAAGTTGCCTCCACAGAAGTCAGTCAGAGTATTGAGCTCTCTACCACTGTTCACTGGTTCAAGGCTCTACCAAGAGACCTTGAGACCAAAAAAAAAAACTCCGATGCTATTGTCTTCGAAATTAACCATTCCCTCTTTACCCCACACGTGGACGATTCTTACTCTTGGCCCTGTCTAACAGAGGTCTACTACCTGCCAGTCAAATCATTTTTTTATGACAGTTGGAAAAACCTTTCGTTGCGATACATTGGCTTGTCTCTCAACGCCTGCTGCTCCTCCGGCTGAGAACTCCAGGTAGTCGATACCTAATTTTCAGTGAACTATATATTCCAAGTAATAAATGAAAGGTTCCTTAATTTTTTATAAGATACGGGGGTATATATTCCACCATATCTCACAAACGTATGATAAAAAATAAAAATGTGAAAATACACATATTGTAAAGGCACAGTAAACAAACGACAGAAAATGCATAATGTCCATTTTTTTTCTGATGTCATTTTTCAGCGTAGTCTCGCCTCATTTAGTGGCTTCGAATGTTCCCTGTTAAATCGTGACTTTTGGTGCTTAATTGAGTTGATAGGAAGATGTCTTTTGACAACTGTCATTGTATTGTCAACATGAGGTTGTCAACTTCGTTATAAACACCTTCATTAAGATATTAATTTTTCATCAGGTTTAGAAACTTTTATTCTCTTCGTTACAGTAGGGATGTGAAAACTATAAGCCTCTTGGAAACTGACCCCAAAAAAAAGGCTTGCCTGAAAAAAATAAAACAATGACTCGTCCTTTTTCAAGGGGTCACATATGAACCACCATTTAACGGAACTGAAACATATTCCACGAACGTATGCTACTCCTCATGTCTCGTCTTCCTGGTTTAAGTATAAGCAACGCAGAAAGACATTTATGAATCTAAGTGATGTCATGCTTTTGGTCTGTGGGACGGTGAATCGGGCTGGGTTATGAATCTCTTTTACAAAATTGTTATGGAGACACTACTGCTGCGTCTTGACAGTTCCTGAAGCAGTTTGGTAGTTACATTTCTACTGCTCTTCCTGCATTCATAGGAGCTCGCACTGCATTAGTGGCTGTTAAATACTCTGTTGTGCCAACTTCTTCACCACGAATAAATGGAAGTTACCCTCTTCTCGGACCAGAAAACACCCACCTACCTTTCCATATTTTTATCAATAAATCTTCGGCGACCTTATAGAGAAAGGGGGACTAGTTCACGATCCCGACAGGGCCGTAGCCCATTAGGAGCGCGGCAAGTGTAGTAGGGCCGGAGGAAATTGAAAGTGTAGTATATGTTCTTATCAGCTTAATCTCTGGTACGACTCCCATCGGGGGTCTAGAAGATTAAACTGATTTTTGGGAAATGAATGAGTGCTAGGGGTTTGCTCCACCTCTGTCACGGGTTGACCCGCTATTGCAGTACTTCCGGGAACGGCCCATATAAAAGCTTGGGGTCTGACCTTCCTATATAAGGCTGAAATTCTAAGAAGGCAGTCAGTTTGTCAAACTGAAGGTGAGCCCCATCACCTAGAATTGTATTCATGTTATAACTTTTAACCTCAAATCTAATTTATGTAACCCAACCTCCTTCAAATGCATCTGCGCATAGCAGAATGAGGAGAAAAAATTTGTCAATTCTTGTTCATTTTTCACGTGTTAAATTCAAGAGGTTTAGAGGGTGAAAAAAAAAACACTTGAAGTGAGCACCGCTCCATCTCTCTCTCTGATATGACGATTGCTGCTCTACTCATACCATGTCTTTCTTATTTAACTACCTCTGCACCTCACCTTCCTATCCTTGCTGGCTTTAGTCCCCATTGTCAGACCCCAGGCCTTCCTAGTGGGACGCTAAAAATAGCACAACCTTTTTTTTTTTTTTTTTTCTTTTTTTTCCCCCGCCCTTCCTGAGGCTGAGGCTCAAACGGGCTAAAAAATATTCCGGTACCGGGAATCGAACCCGAGCCTCCTGGGTGAAAGACAGGTATCCTAGCCACTAGACCATACGGACGGAGAAAAATAGCACCACCTTGGAAGAATCCCTTCCAAGCGGACGACGGTCTCTGAGGCCGTACAAAATGTACCTAAAGGGCTCCCCCAGCGACCCAGTCTGCCTCTTTCCGGGTGGTAGTCAAAACCTAGTGTGAACATAGAGTGACCACGTAAACTACCTATAAAGCCTAGCCTATACCTCTACCTGGACATAGAGCACTGTCGTGGCACACCTTCTAATACTTTCAAGGAGTCAGATCAATACACAAAATACGAATAAAGCTGCCCACCGTCTAGGCCACCAGTAAAGGTCAAAAACCACAGGTTTAATCATTTATCTATTTCTTGACTCCCGGCAGGCAATAGCCGGGTCGACAAGACCTTCCCCCGGGGTGCCCTCGATAAACGTTTGCATCCATTTAAAAAAAAATTGAACGGTAACGAAAAACTACCTGGAATCGATTTGTGGGAGTTTTGGGTTTAGTTGAATTTCCATATGCCTGCCCGACAATTTTACCTGTGTTAAATGCAAGTTTATTATCAATTGTTGCAAGTGAAGCATAGCGAACCGTGATTTCATTATCATAACGTATAGAGTGAACAAAATATCCTAACTAAAGAGTCTCGGGCCCGGCAATAAAATACAACTGACAGGGATGAGTGAAACAGAATGAAAAGATCTGTGTTGAACAGGGTAAGGGATCGGTGAATGAGTCATCCGGCGAACGTGTTAATCAGACAGTACAAGTCCGCTTAAGTCCCGATAATTAACAGGGCCACCGTCACAATTAAGGAAAGAGGTAGCGAGGCGGGAGTGAGAGGGTTGGGGGGATCTCTCGCATAAACAATTTAACTCCCCCTCATCCCGTGCATAATTGTTGTTAAGTAACAGACCATGTTGGAGCCCGCTCGCTAAGCCGACTATAGCGGCTACCGTCCGACTTCTAATTCAATCTCCATAAATATTCACCGGCCATC
The DNA here is from genome assembly GCA_930367205.1 of Acanthosoma haemorrhoidale. Lineage (NCBI taxonomy): Eukaryota > Metazoa > Arthropoda > Insecta > Hemiptera > Acanthosomatidae > Acanthosoma > Acanthosoma haemorrhoidale. The sequence continues at coordinate 26,236,775 of OV884014.1, forward strand.
CCCCCCACCCCCCTAAGCCTCCTTCTCCTCCGAAATAAAGCTCCCTTTTCTATACACAGCCGAGCCTGAGCGGTCCCCGTTTAATTTTATCCTCGTCCATTTTCTCGTCTGTAGTTGTTCGCTACACCCTGAGGCTAATGGGTATTCAGATTCGCCGCAGAATCCATGGGTTTAGGTAGCCATCTCCTATCATCCACCACCATTGAAGTAGTGTGGATTGAGTTTTTATGTAAACTTACTCCTCATTTTTCGGAAGGTGTTAAGTAATGCAGAAAATCCTTTTTTAATAAACTGACTAGTTCAACATTTTTGCGACAATGTATAAAAAGTTTTCTTAAATACTCTTTTTGAGCGTCAATGGCTTAAATCCGGTTACATAGCTGATGGAGAAGCGTGGGGGATATCTCTTTCACATGCAAGGGGGGGGGGTTACAATCATGCGGATTTGGGAGGTCTCAGGTTTGTAAATACGGTATGAATGAGAACATTGAGCACAATTACTTATTGCCCAATAAGGCAGGTTGTAATTTTATCGCAATAAATATTTGATTTGAATTACAATAGTCTTTGAGAATTGGGCGTTCAATTACATGTTTTGGTATTCCTTATAATGTTATATTTTATATGGCTTTGTAATTCTAATAGTACGGATAATAAATAAAAGCATGCCACTTACGAGATAAAAAAGAAATAACCCTATCTTATGATATTTCGATGGATGAAAAAGTTATTTTGTTCAAAAGATGTGCACAATATCCTTTCAAATTTGAATACATCATAGTTTGTTGTAATGTTTCGTACTGATGTGATGATTGATAAATGTTAGTTCTTGTGATCACCAAGAAAATAGTAATCCTCATCATAGATGTGAGCTATTATTCTTGATATATAATTGATGTTTTTCAAATAATAGTACAAATTGTTATCAATATGATATGGATTGCTATTAAAAATGTAATGATTAATTTAAGAATTATCTTTCATTAGTTTTATAAGATATTTTAATCGGAAGTCAAATATATGTTTATAAACTTTTATAATGCCTCAGAAAAATTCTGAAGAGGGAGACTATTAATTAACCTTTCAATTAAACTCGCGAACAAAAGCGCTTCATCAGGGATTTCAGTTAATGTTGAAAAATTGAACGGGGACTCGGATCGTCAATCTGGAGGATCAGAGTAATTTTAATTTGAGGAGATAATAGAGGCCAATTATAGGAGGAATTTAAATGTGTGGAGGGGGCAGGGTTCGGCAAGCTAATCGGTTATATAAACATGACTGGAGATGGCCAACCACAGATAGGTAGGATGATGGCATGGCATGACCATTATAATGTTAATCCGACCGTGGGATCGCCCGCTGTCAATCACGGACCCGGGGGTTCAAGCCACTTATCAAATATCAATTTCACGGCTAGGGCTTTGATGGGGATTTGATCCTCCCCATTGTGTCCGGGCGCCGGCCGATTCGTCAAAATAGTTTTGTCGTAAAAGTAACAAAGTTGTCTGAAGGGGGACGGTTAGTGGGGGGGGACGGTGGCGATATTACCGGGCTCATCTGTGCTTGGGGGTTGGCCTTTGCAGCTGTTCCCGGACACGCAAGTACAAATCTTACAACAATATGATTTAAAGATAAGGAGGAATAAAAAAGTGTCTTCACTTTCATAAAAGATATATCGTTATTTTATAGTGAGTGGAAATAATTTTAAAGAATGCTATGTAAAATAACGACAAATAGCTCTAGATTATATTGCGCAATAATAATTTTCTTGTAACCTTCGATAATACAGGTATTATTATTAGGTAGGAAGGAATACATATGTGAAAAATTTATCTATTATATCAGTGTGAGAGATAACTGAATAAATGAGGAAATTAAAAAAAACAGGAATAATATGAATTTTCTAGTAGGCTAGGATAAAAAGAGCAAAGGGATAAAAATAACATGACTAGCCTAGATGTGTCTGGTAAAGCAGAAGATGAAATGAAGCCTTTAGAAGGTATTGAGGAATAAGGACGAAGGTATATTGATAGATGGTATGAAACCCGCTATTAAAAAATAATGGGGTAGCCAAGAGACAGTGATGTTTCCACTCAGTGCGCCAAAGAAGAACTCATTTTTCCACGGCCGGTCCGACCTGGAGAGCGGGAGAAAGCGGGAAGAGAAGCAGACATCCAATCAGGACTAATAGAGTTTATGCCTCATGAAAATAACTTTATTATTATGTAGGCTTCTTCTAATTTACAAAGAAACTATTTACCTGACACTGTAGTTTGATAGCCAATCTATTTCACAGCTGCAAACACAATGCCATGACAATTTGAAAGAAATATTTTTCCTAGAATAGAAAAAAAATAAGTAACAAATATTACCAGTAATTATTGCAATTGTTACATAATCTTATACCTTTTGTTTGAGGGGGATGAACGAAGATCTTATTTGAATTATAATATAATTTTGATTCCTGACAGGCTAAAGCACATTTTTAGAAGAGGAATTGATTTATTGTGTAGGTCGAATTTAACAGTTTACTTTCCATACTTTCATCAGTCCAGAATGAAAATAATTGTACATCCAATGACTTGTAGTCGAAGGATACTAATTGTGGGTTGCGCTCATACAACGGCAACTTCCAAGAATCTTTACTTCTGCATACTAACGAGTCCAAAACAGCAATTATTGTAAAAATAGCCCAAAGTGGTCGCTGCCAAGACTACTTTCTCATCAATACTATGTTTCCACGAATACTTACTGTGTCAATACGTTAACCCTTTTATAATGTTGCGCATTTGAGAGTTTGTAAAATCCTACGTCCCTCGAAGAAAAGTGTGATTCGGAGGTTTTAATGAAAAAGACCATACCTAAATTTCAGATAAAAATGATTTGACCGATAAAAAGAAAATGCGTTTCGGTATAAGATGAGACCAAGCTATCAAGTCGGCCGAAGAAATAGGCCTCTATTTGTCTTGGCACTTGTGGGGTTGTACGATAATTAAGCAGTGAATGAATTAAACGCTTCTAAAAATTCCTAAAATTGTTGTATTGTATATCTTTTGTATTTAACCGTACATAGTTGTCAATTTTAATTTAAAAAATAAAATAAACATAAAAAAATTGATGATCTGCAAATCAGTTCCAAGTGGAACTCAAAATAAATAATTCCTGCTCACAAATCTGTCAAGCTTCATAAGAGTCGCCATTATCCACACAAAGCAACACGAAGCCTGTGTTTAAAAACAATAAAACCCCGAAATGTTCACAAATTTCTTTCTAGGTGTAAAGCAATAATTAAAGTCAAATCGAAATCAAGAAAATGATTATATATACTTACGGAAGTCAATATGGGCCTTGTGGTTGACAGGAAAAAATCAGGAATCAGGATCGTGTGTAAACGTTCGTGTAGGAGTAATATTAAGTAATGAGAGAAGGAAAATAAATTATAATTAATGAAATTATAATGTTTAATTTCAAACAAATGAATGGAACAGCTGGAAATAATATCAGTAAATGGAACATCTGAGAGGAACGCCGGTAGTTCAGTTGTTTAGAACTGCATGAGAAGAGAGGTGTTGATTTTGTGTGTAATTTTGATGACGATTTTGTGTAGTTTGCGGATGGTCAAACATATTTGTCCTAATGACCCTCATACATCATATTTCCTCTTGTTGCATTTATTCGTATATCCTCATATTTACATGTACGTTGCATTTACTCATACGTATACGTAAAACCATTACTCGTCAATTTGTTAATGCATCAAGGATGTAATATAGTATCTAATGAAAACCATTGAGGGAGCATAATAATTTGGAACGTCAGGGTTTAGATCAACAAAATACACTACTTGGGCAGGAACAAGGAACTTATAAAAGTATATGTCGGGTCGTCACGAGGGGGTGCCTAGTTACCCTAGCCCTAGTGACGAAGTGAGGGTTGGCTAGGCTATGACTTGGACAATTGCTTCATCACGGGTCTTACGATAGGCATGTGCCCCGACAGTGCACTATGTTCAGGAGAAGAGGTATTCGGTAGGTATTGTAGGTAGTTTATGTGGTCTTGGAATGACCACGAATTCACACTTGGTATCTGAGGGTAGGCGAAAACCGTCCGTATCCCAAAGGCGAGTGTGAACCGGAGTGAGGCAGTCTGGATCACTGGGGGAGACACTACTAGGTAAAGTTCGTAGGGCCCCAGGTGACCATCGTCCGCAAGGAAGAAATCTCTACCAAGGAAGTGCTAGCTTTAGCGAGACAAAGGCAGAGAATCCCTCTAGGTAAGTGTGGGGTTTGACTAAAACATAGCGAGGTTAGGAAAGAGAGATGCAGAGGTTTTCATAAATGAGAAGGCCAAATCTAGAAACATCAGTGCAGCTGCGAGTACCAGTCCAGAGAGCCGTAGTTGGAATGGCTTATCGGCTAAAACTAGGGGGTATATATAGCCTAAGTAGCCATTGGGCTGGGGTTTTATTCTGGCCAATCGCAGTCAGCAAATAGGGCGAGGTTTTATTCTGACCAACCACATCGCAGGCTTGGATGAAGCTTGAATGTTTTAGACCAGGACCCACCCAGCCCCAGTAGCTACCTGACTCCCTCTGCATGGGCCTCTAAACTACTCTGAACTAGTTTTTTTTTGTTTTTTTTTTCAAAACCTCTTTATTTAAAACATATTTACAATAGATGAACAGAACTCAATGTACAATTGTTACAGATTTCTCCTCGTACTGCATTAGCAGATGCATTTGAAGGAGGGTAGGATTACAATTTACAATGTCGTGAACTAGTTTTTTGCAGCTGCGTCTTTTATTCTTTACAATGTTTACACTGATATGACTTATGGTTTGGTAATATTATTTACATTAATTTACAACATATTATAACCAATTTACAATATATATACAATAGAGCATAGGGTGATTTATCTTATATAGTTAGCGGTCGCAACAGTATATGTCTTATGTTTTTATTTAATCATTTAATGTTAAATCTTTGGTTTGGAAGTTCTTTACTACCGGATGGCGGAATGGTATAATTATTAAACAGCTTTACTGTGTTTCCGCAACTGATAATCTCTTCTTAATTGTAATAGCGCATCCGACAGCTCTAAGCTGTCATCTTCGGTTATCTCCAATTGGTTATGTGGGATATATAATTTATCTATAACACTAGTTTATTTTTATATATTCAACCAGGGCTGCTACATCGACGCTCCTCGCTTTACGACACATGAAGCTATTTGTCGTATAGTGAGGAGCGTACAAATATACGTTTTAGATGAGATATATATCCCACATCAGCAATTGATGATAACTGAAGATGACAGCTTAGAGATGTCGAAAGCGCTATTACAATAAAGAATATTAATTATCAGTTGTGGAAAGACATTAAATCTATTTAATAATTATACCATTCCACTTTGTCTAAAACAAATTTCTTCTGGATGTGGTGCCGTTTCGTTTCCTCTTCTTTTAAATTAAATTTTAATTGTCTAATTATCTCTTTTAACTCAGAGTGTTTGCTTGAGCAACCGTCATAGGAACGAACACCTTCTCTAATGAAAATTCTCAAAAACAACATTCTCCTCTTCTATTTTGACGAAGAGATTCTTTTGAGACATCATCGCCGATCATTTCAGCTACAGTTCTATAACCTTATTTTTAATAGCAGCTATTGCATTTTTATTGTAATTGCAGTGTGGACACTCTGGTGACAAGTTCCATGCATCATTATCAGTGGAAGTGCGCTGAATAACACACTCAACCTCAAAGGATTTTGTAATTTGAACAAATAGCTAGGCCATCTTCTTACTAGTTGCCATTTTGAAATTTAATTTCTGAACAACTTCCTGAATTATAGAAACATTTTGTTCAAAAACAATCATTTTGGAATGACCTTTTCTAAATTAGGATTACTGCCACAATTAGTGAATTTCGTCTCTCAATCACCTATCCGATGTTTTATACTACTCAAACGATTTTTTCTCTCAACTCAACTCAAGATGTTCTCCATAATTTTTTGTGAGAATAATTGAATCCGTTTGTAAGTTTGTTTCGATCTTGACTTGCAGCAAGATATTTTTGAAGATATTTCAAGAGACCATGGTGTTAAAGTGAATCTGCAGCCCTCCGGACTCGGCCATGGCCATTACTGAAAGCAGCTGCACAAGCAACACTGATCAGGCGACGAAGGCCCTAAATTAACATCCCTTGGCCTCAGGCCAGCTCCTGTAATTCAGCCTGTCGCGGGGTCAGTGACAAATCCCCTTTCTTGTTTGTCACATCTGTCACTCGCGGACTAAATGAGCAATGTAATTCTGACGTATAGCTCCATAGGTCGGAGTTTCTTTTTTCATTTTGTTTTTTTTTTTAATGAACTATCTCCTCTTCCAAGGAGGAACACGATCCTCCTCCGCCTTGACAGTTCGGGGGGGGGGGTGTACAGTTGTTTCTAGTTAGTGCACTGTCAGTATTCGATTCGACTTCAGGAATGGGTTACGGCCTAGAATAAATGAGACCGGACTGATGGCGCCGTGGAGTCCGTCCAATTTATTTCAGTAATTGTGGAAATTGTTTCATAATTCAACGATAAATTGGCCAACAGCAACATACTTGGCAAAAATATCAAATTTTGTAACCGGCCTATTTTTAGTCCCTTTATACATTTGACAAGCTGTTGAGCCAGGGCCCGCAACTTAGAAAAGGCCCAAGAGATGCTCGGTGCAAACATTTGTGGTAAATTTAAAAATTGTTATGATTGCGGTTTGGTGTGGGATTGTTTTATTCTGGTTCTGCTATCACCCTGAAAAAATATGTAATAACGAAAATGATTGCTATTGGTACCTTCGAGTGAGTATCTTCCTCAACTTGTTGTGGTACTTATCTTCTCATATTACTTTTCAACGTTATAATAAAATTACAAGCTGCCAATATTTTAAATATTTATACCATATTTACAATTCATGATTCACTCACAGCCCAGAGACCGCCCAAATCCGCATGACTATCACCTCCCTCGCAAGCGAAAGAGGAAGCGGAGTCTTCGGCAGTTCCCCACGCTCCTTTGTCAGCCGCGTCACCGGGGTGAGAGCCACATACGCTCAGGACATGAATGGAGAAACTGGCCATTGCCTGGATTCCCATTGTTACGCATTTGCAGCAGGTCACGAAGCCACTGCCGTTTCAGTCTCCGAGGATTATAGGGACGAGTGGTGCATTGCAATGACTGTGCTACCTCACATTACTAAAAAACATTTTTTTTTTAATGAAAAGATGTGGATAATTTGAAATTTTGATGATAACGGTTTGTGAATTGGTTTTTTTTTCTTTTCAAACAATTTGTGAATTCAGGCGTCCCCTGCAGGAATGGAATCTGGTCTATCATTATAAAACATGATAATCATAGTTTATAAACAAAATATGCAATATTATCCGGTTGGTGCAAGCTTTGGGTAAATAATATTAATTTGTTATCTAATAGAACGTAGGCCAATGTAAAACGCAAATAAGAATTTGGAGAGACATTGAAGCCTTCTTTTGAACCTTGTGTTTTTCGAAATGCAGGTGTCTCTTTTTAGAGTGTTGACTTATTGGAGTATTTCAATATAACTACAAAAACAATAACTTCATTACAATTTAGCAATTATAAAAATGCGTAAGATTGTCTCTGAAAAAATCAACTAAATGATATTTTTAATTTTGCTCCAAAGGGCAATTAAACCAATTTTATGCAGGATAAAAGTGATAATCAAAATAATTTCCTTACTAATAAACAATTACTGAGTTAAAGACAGCTCGTTTTATTTTAATGTGGCTAGTATTTTCGGGGGTTTAACAGATTTTTACTAAATTTACATAAATATTCTATTTTGAAAATATTGAGTAAATTCTACTCTCCTGATAAGACACGCTGCTTTGGATTTAAGCTATTGGATTGTGTTATTAAAATAAACCCTTCGAAATATCAAACTGGCTGACCGTGCTTTCAGCAATGATGCTGACTTTTATAGTATAGCTGTCCCTACTCAAATTCTTTCATTTCAATGCTAACGTACCAGAAATAGTGATATATGTAGAAAGAATTGTAACGGGTAGTTTATGGCTGCTTCAACACTTGCAGAACTTATCAAGTTCTGAAATTCAGTAGTTATATATGACCTTACTTTTTCACTTGGAATTTGATTAATACAGATTAGGGGTTCTGCAATCCTGACGTCCCCTTTAGACATCGTTGTGGTTTGCGTTGGACATTGTCCGTTGAACCACTTTTAATTATATATGGATCTGACTCTTTTCCATCTTTACATAAACATTTGGAGCACATTTTGTATGGCGCGTCTGGTTATTTTAAATTACTTAACAGAATATAAAAATATCTTAACGGTTGGATATTGAGTAAATAATTTAAATGGTTAATGCCGGAATGTGGACTTTTACAGATTTTATCTCTTTCCACAACTGTAATCTAGTTTCTAAAGCACTTTCGATGTCACTAAGCTGTCATCTTCAGTTATATAACATAAAAAGTCAAATGATACAAATCTTACCTGCCTATGGAGACAAACTAATTTACTCAACAATTACATACCCACATTCATTAAGTACAATATTTTCCAATTAACAGTGCTATCCTTTCTATTTTACTAAAATTAAAAACTCTTAAAATTTCCGACAAATTGTTTCAAATTCCAAATACAATACGTATATAATAAATAATTAAAGTTTAAAAACAAAACTGAGAACTAACAAAGAACCATTAACGAATTATTAAAACACTGTCAAAAAATTATTAAAAACATAACAATAACTCAATCTCATGGTTGCTCACCTAATTGATGAGTGATTATGTGGGATATTTACAAGAATTAAAATCTATTTCTGCATAAAATTATATTTGTTATAGCTAAGCTCTGCGACAGGAGGTGTGGGTTTCTTTGCATACGCATAAAATTTATTAATTTTATTTCAATAGTTAAAAGGCTATTAATTAATATTGTGTATTTTACACACACTCGATCTATCTTTTGATTATTTAAATGGTGGAAAAATAAGTTGCGACCAGTTACTTTTACAGGATACAACAAATCCCGCTTTTCTTTTTCAAAATACTCGTTCATTTGTCAGTTTTATTCTTTATATATGGGATACTGTGCCATATTTTGGTATAACGATTATTTTTATCTGTCTTGTAAAAGAGTAATTTATACTAAAACGTGCTCTTAGATGATTATCAATTGTTTATGAGATGTAAATTGTCTGAATCCACTTGACGTTACTGCAGCAATAAAATCATCAAGTTTATGCTGATGATAATTTTCCTCATTATCTAGTTTCGAGGGGTTTTATCAGATTAGCAGTACTGAAAAAATGATCACGAATGCGTTTGTTAAATGTTGAAAGTAGTTTATAAATATAATATAATAGGCGTTTATGTAATTATTTTTTGTATAACTTTATTTTCCTTTTATTAGGGGTGTATAACTTTATAGTTAACTGAAACATTATTAACATCGTATATTCTTTCATACAAGTATATGATTTCAGTTATGGAACGTAGCTACGTTTCAGCGCTTACCTATGTTGTGGCCGCCTCTTAATTACAAATAATTATAAGTCACTCTCTTCTCGATCAGATCATATCATATCTGTCATTTTTTCCATATGTTTAATAAATTAAGCTTATAACGCCAGTAGGAGAGTGGGGGGATAAGTAGTGGGGGAGACAGTCGTAGGTGGGGAGTTATCCCCACCCTACTGGCTGGCCTCCTATATAAGCATCGGCCTCAGACCAAATTAATATAACGAATCAGACAGTCACTTGGAACACTACTCTCTCCTCTCTCTCTGCACTGGCGCCTGCGGCTCTACTCAAAACCATGGACTTCTCATTCAACTACCTCTGCATCTCTCTCTCCTAGCCTCGCTATGTTGTAGTCCGGCATCGGTAGACCCCACACGATCCTAGTAGGAATCTCTGCCTTCGTCTCGCTAAAACTAGCACCTCCTTGGGAGAGACCTCTCCCTCGCGGACTACGGTTGCCGTGGCCCTGCAAATGTTACCAGCAGTGTCTCCCACGACAATCCAGTCTGCCTCTCTCCGGTTCACACTTGCCTTTGGGATCCGGACGGTTTTCGCCTACCCTTAGATACCGAGTGTGAATTCGTGGTCATTCCAAGACCACATGAACTACCTATAAACCTACCCTGTACCTCTTCTCCTGAACACATTGCATTGTCGGGGCACACACACCTTCTAAAGATCTTATGGAGTCAGATCAAAGCGAATTAAAGCTGCCCGCCAACTAGGTCGGCAGCCAGGGTGAAAGACCATAGGTCCACCTGCTCTATCTCTTTCTGGGAGCTCGCCGGACGATGGCTAAGAGGTAGTGATCCTAGCCGGCGGTGGGCGTCTCCTCGCCACTTTGGGGATACTCAGGTATAAACTGAGCCCCCTAGTGACGACCTGACAACCTATAAAGGGTAAGTCATTGTCATTTTGCGTATTATTTGATAGTCTGATTAAATGATGCATGCCATATTCTTAATAATTTGAGTTTTGAATGGAATTTGACTCCTTCTGCTAACACCTGTAAGACAAGGGACAATCAAATCGTCGGTAGTTTAATTTTGATTTTTCGCTATCGAAGAATTGGCAATGTTAGGATTAGAGTATCATGGTTGAATCCACAGAGAAAATAAACGAAAACGGCTCAAAAATAAAACAGACTGTAAAATAATTTCATGTATTTCAACACAACTCCATGAAAGAGCACGTATAAGAACACTGCTGAGACTCCACAAATAAAATAATGCTTAAATACAATACATACATAATAATAAAAACAAACATAAACGAAGTTTCAACAGGCCTTATTACATAGATCTCTATAAATAGATACTTACATTACGTCTAAATTTATATTATACAAAATTTACAACGAAATAACAAGAATGGTATATTTACACTGTTTGGTTTCACAACTTTATTACAACAGTTTGGCACATTCAGGAGATAAAGGAAAGCTTCCAAATCTACTTGTGAAAAATGATCCTAACACATAATTAAAGCGTTTTCAAAACAACATTTTTTTTTTAACAATTTGAAAGATAAACGCGCTTTTTTTTATTACAATAATAAATTGATATATATTTACAAAGAATATTACACAAATCATTTTTTTTGTTTATTATATTAAAATCTCAGTTCAAAGTACATACAAAATCCTACTTCATGTTGAAGTCGGTTTGTCTTGATTTAATACAGTATTATTAAACCTATGGTACTCATAACGCTTTTTTTTTAAATCTATAACTAATGGCTCTTTTCAGACTTAGTTTCATGTTACGAAGGGGTTTCTAGATATAAGTGAATTATAGTTCTTCTTAATATTTTTTTTTAGAAGTGTATATTACAGAAAGTCAACAAGTCAATTGAGTACTATTAAGTACTATTAAGAAAAAATCTCAAATTTCTCCAGTTTTATGTGACAGGTTTTTTTTTTTTATTACTTTTCATAAATAATGTCCTGGTTATTCATTACTGAGGCGCCAGTACGCACATGCAAAATGTTGGATCCTGATTTAATTGATAAACTAGATTAACAGGAATTGGGGGAGTCAATAGAAAACTGTTTGTGCTTGCCAAATTCCATTGAAATGAATTGGCCTGTCTGACATTTTCTTTTCAATTTCAGCTGAATGCCATTTCATTTTTGTTTGTTTTTTATTGGCTAATTGGCCTACTCAACATGTTGATGATACTCGCTATATTTAAGCGTGGTGGTTAACGTCACTTCTTTATCATATCAAGGGCCAGGCTTCAAATCCCGTGAGGGAAACTGATTTTCTTTCACCTCCATAAATATAAGTAGGTTACTCCCATAATACAGTAATAACAAACAATCAATGGGCATGTTGTAATTGGTTACAACATCCCAACAACCACCATCGTGATTCTACCTTGATTTACCTATTTCCCAAAATTTAGATGTTTATTTAAAATAAACATCAAAACATTTATCAGAACAGGTCACCCCAATATGAGTAATTTTAAGATATGCATTTATACATTGACTATTTTAAACGTTGTTTGGTTAAGTTTATTTTTAATTTTATTTTATTAATTATTGGACGTCAATAAACGTACTTGTGTAAAAATAAGGCGAACTTTAAATTCCTTCGAAATATTTAAATTCACTCATCAAGCAATAATGTTCTCTTTGGTGTTTATTCCGCATGCAAATTACGTTCGAAAAAAAAAATGTACCGTTATCTCCCGCACGTACAAGACCCTAATGTGCATAGGACATAAGAATTCATCACTTCGGTTGTAAGAATTTATTTCTTGTTAGAAATAATGCGATATAATCTTAAGTTTGCACGGTACATAAAGAAGGGACCTGGGAAGGAATCCAAACCCGGGTTCGTGTGGAGTGAGTATCCTCATTGATAGCCAAACCCTTGTTTAGTAATTATCTGTCATGGAACCTGTGACTAAACTGAGTTTTTAAATATATGTTTACACTATTGCGTAAAGTGCGAAATATGTTTATTTGATTTGAATTATTCATTTTCTCATTGCTCAGTGAAAAAATAAAGTTCTTTCACAGCCAAGGTTTCTGGCCATTGCACCATAAAAAAAATCAAATGGATTCAATAGAACTCCTACGGAGCAGATCATAAAATGTCAGTTTAAAGATGAAATAAAGAACAATATGTCTTCTGCTCCCTTACGGATGACGACTCGAAGAATGAAGAGAAGAGGACTACGCGTTGTGACCGATGCCGTGGTGGGCTCCGAGGTGGTGGAAGTAGCCGTAGCCCTGGCTGGCGAAGGCCGGGGGGTAAGCCGGATAGCCAAGTGGGTGGAAGAACCCGGGGCCCGGGCCGCTTCCAGGAGGGGGCACCGTGGGGCTGTTGACGTCCATCCCAGGGTTCTGCTTCTTCCACTTGGTACGCCGATTCTGGAACCATATCTTCACCTGGGTCTCCGTCAGCGACAGGGAGAGTGCGAGATTGAGCCTCTCGCAGACCGAGAGGTACCTCGTCGTCTTGAACTTGTTCTCGAGGGCGACCAGTTGTTCGTAGGTGAAGGCTGTGCGTGCCCTTCGGGGCTTCCCTCCGCTGCTCTTTGAGTCGGACTTCTTCTTACGTTTGGTGTCCTTGTCGTCACCTGTCTCGCTTCCACCTTCCACACTTGCGTCGTCGTCTTCGATACCCGGGTCCGAGAACTGGCTCTCTCGCCCTGAAACAAAACATAAAACATTTATAAATACATTACTAATGCAAGTACCATACATTAATCATTTGATACTTTAATATCCATTACTAAAATGATCTTTGGCAGATCTAATGACCATTTTATGAGCATGAGGACAAGACAATATTAAGTCTCCTTAGCTGGTCTCTCACAGGACTCAGAAGACTCCGCTTGTAACTGACGTTTTGGACAACTTTACAGACAGCCTTAATAATAACTCTAAGCTCACACTTGAAAAAAAACTGCATACAAAAAGTACTGAAACTGATTTGGACATACGAACTAGAACTGTGGGCTAAAGCCAAACATCAAACGAGTTCAAAGTCCTCCAAGTCTATGTTCCCTTCTAGAACACAAACTCATCTCTTTACAACCATTTACATGTACTTAAAGTTCTCGACTGTAAAACCTCAAGAATTACCAAATGCTATGCAAACTTATCCGCTCATTCAAATCATATAGTCAATTACTCCTTATACAGTAACACTCATTCCAGAATGTGTATGTAAATATTTTATGACGTAGGTATGAGTGTGAACTGTGCATAATGAGTTACTAAAACTGTGCATAATGTATGAACCAACTCCTAAATCACAATTATTAATGATGGAAACGCAAATTGTAATTTTTTAAATTAAGAACTCAAAATATAAAAGACCCGAAGTCTTACAGGGGAGAGTAAAAACAGTGGAATCACATAACATAGCAAATGATTTTTGTTATTATAAGTCTGTATGGAAATTGTGGAAAGGACCAGTGCTTTAGAAAAGAACAAAAAAAATTTCTTTCTTCTGGGCCAATGTCCGAATAATAACAGTGCGGGAGAAAATTATGAAAGGTTTACTTCAATCATTCAAGAATTTGTTAAAATATAAAACAAGAAAAAAACCTTTAGTGCACAATAAGAAGGAACAATAATATCTAATAAATAAATATAAGTGGTTAGTATTTTAAAAGGTTACGGTTACAGGTTTATCAACAGAACTGTTAAATAGTAGCAATCGTATATAATTACAAAAAATAAAATAAGATAACAACAGTAAATGGTACAAGGACGATGGCCTATGTGTCATTGTTAATATTTGCGTATGAAATTCCATAGTAACCTATCCCTAATCCCGTAGCACAGTCATTGCACTGTGATACACATCCCTATAATCCTCCTCGGAGACTGAAACGGCAGTGGCCTCGTGACCTGCTATAAATGCGTGACAGTGGGAGTCCTGGCAATGTTTCTCCAATCATGTCCTGAGCATATGTGGCTTTTGCGCTCTTCGTCAGCCTCCGCTGCCTCGTATACGGTGACGCGGCCGACGGAGGAGCGTGGGAGACTTCCCAAGGCTCCGCTTCCCTTTCGCATGGGAGGAAGGTGACAACCATGTGGATTTGAGAGGTCTCTGGGCTGTTTGTAAATATTGTATAAATGAAAATTGTAAATACTGTATGAATGAAAACATTTATTACAATTACTTATTGCCCCAATGAGGCAGATTTTATCATAGTAAAGCGTATGTTTTTCCCTGTTTTTATTTGTTGTAAAGGAAATTTTCATTAGCCGAGAAGAATAGTCCGTAGCCATTTTTGTGAGTGTGTTTATCCAGGCGCACCTACAATTAAATGGACGGTCGACTACTACTGTGGGAAGCGACGCGAGGGAGTCGGTAGCACACTTTAACTAGATAGGAGGAAGCTATCTCCAGAATTAAGGGCTGGAATTACCGTAGCAGATAAGGAGAGTCCTTCCTTAAACGCCCCTCCTAATCTCCCTCCCTTAATGAAACCTAATTAACCGCTGCCATGGCAACCGTTCCGCAGCTTACTTTTAGTGGGTGTTTAAAGCTGATCCGGGTTGGCTTCCCTCTGTGTTGTCGCCCTTTATCCCTCCAGCCCTTCTCCAGACCCTTTGTATTCTACTAGCGTACACCTTCTGTATCTCCTGTACTATCTTTTCAGCTGACTAATTGAATTTTAACGTTATTGAATCTTTTTTTTTTATAAGTCTTTCCAATTGTCAGTTTCACAAGCAAATGACATTTCCCCAAATAATAGCTGCATATTTATGGAATTCAATAGTCATTTGTTTGACAAAATAATGGTGATAACTCCAGAATGACATCACTGACCCACACCTAAGTTTACAGGGGCTAGAGAGCTTTTAACTAAACCTAATGACTCCGAACATGTCTTCGCAAATAAATTAGAAACAGAAATATAAAATAAAACGTTTTAGATTTTTCAGGTCATTTCATCATTATTTTATTACTTCTGACTGGCGTGGACTGATACAGAAACAATAGAAAGTATTGGTAATAACAATGGACAAAATTTAGGCGATCTATGGTGGTTTATTATACATTTACATTTAAAATCGGAGTCCTAATAAATGTAGCCTCCTCTTTTAAGTTTTATAATCATATGGTATTTGCCGAAATAATTACTGTTTATTTTTTATAAATGTAATTTACGTTGGTATCTACCGGTGTGTATTTTTTTTTAATTTAGACTTTAGTACAATTACAGTATTGTATCACCGAGCCTTTCCCTGTACATACAATTCAAGTCAAGTGGGATATACAAAAAATATAACGAAATTATATTATGTTCTGATTGTCTCAATAACACATATTACATGTTATTAATCAGGAAGTAAAGAGCTTTTGTCTTAGTCAAAATTATTTACAAAATACATTTTTATTTAATACGAAAAAAATAACTTGCACAGAACTTGTAGCTATCAAATATAATTAAACTTATATATTTGAAATGTGCTCATCTGCACTAAATCTCTCTCGTGTATCCACTCGGTTTATGAAAAATTTATGAAAATCCGAAAGACAAAGAAAGTCATAATTTATTCAGTATATTTGAATAGAAATTGTTCAGTATAACATTTGTTTGGGTATTCAGTAATAAAAATGTAAATAGTGATAAAAAACTGAATTCGGTTGCAATTAAGGTACTTAACTCTCTCAGTACCCTCTCGGTACAAGCCAATGATAAATTATATTAGATATATGAGTTGCATACATGGCGAAGGTTTTGTACGTGGAAGAACAACCGAACGACAGTATAATTCACAGTTTACAAATAGTCGACGTTCTCAAGAGATAACCATCAATACGAATTTCCTCTTGCCAGGTTGACGATACGGGATACCGTTGTACAACTCACTCTGCTGTCGATGAACAGCTGGCTCTACCTGTCATATCCTAGCTGTCAAACATAATAGTCGTCTGTTAAAAGTTTGAAAATTATCGACACTGATGTAAAGTATCCTTGGATGTATTTAGTGATGATAAGGGGGGAATTGAGAAACTGGCGAAGTACTTGCTCTACATTGTGTAGTCTTATAAGAGTATGTAGGAATACGCAATGGAAGCTAATGAATAGAAAAGGGAAGCGGATTTACTATAAGTTTTAACAAGTCTAAAAAGGAACAAAGTGAATAGACGTGAAATTAAATATGGAAGAACACCAAATTTTCAAAGGGCAAGAACAGAGAACGTACTATGGTTGGAAAACTAAACAATGAAAGCCGAATGGAAATAAAATAAAACCACTATCATGTAGATAAAGAAGTCTGTTTTTAGACACCCATGACCTAATAACGTGGTTTAAGAAACATTTTATAAATAATGGCCCTTTAGTGTTTTTTATGGGGCTGTTTTTATTTTTAGCTTCATTGCCGCATCAATTGGCACTATCACGCAAAATATCGTGCCTCTAAAAAAAACACACGTTGAGTTGAAGTTGCGAAACACGCCACTCCCACCATATGATACATATTATTAATCGCGACTTTGAAGATTACTGCCGGATCGTGGAATGGTATAATTATAAAACAGCTTTATTGTCTTTCCATGACTAATAATCTTTTATTTATCCTAATAGCATTTTCAACAGCTCTTAGGGGCCTTCGGTTATATTTGAGTTATTATATAATTCATATAAAACAATAGAATCTTTTAAC
This sequence comes from Acanthosoma haemorrhoidale, assembly GCA_930367205.1. NCBI lineage: Eukaryota > Metazoa > Arthropoda > Insecta > Hemiptera > Acanthosomatidae > Acanthosoma > Acanthosoma haemorrhoidale. Next base: position 26,253,995 of record OV884014.1, read on the forward strand.
CAGGGCTCTTACATCAACACTCCTCAATTTACGACTCACAAAAAGAGTTAAAGTTCCCAAGACAATGTCGTAGTGATACTAGTGTTTTAGAAGAGTTATATACCCCACATAACCAATAAGAAATGACTGATGTTAACAGCATAGAGCTGCCGAAAGCGTTATTTCAGTAAAAAAACTTTATCAGTAGTGGAAAGACAGCAAAGCTGTTTTATAATGGCTTTAATAGTTAATTTGCGATCTTATTAAATATGATTATGATTATTAATTATGTATTTTATTTACCAAAAATTAATTATTTAGTGACACTTAATTGTTTGCTGTATGATCGCTTTTATTCTTAGCGTCGTTGAGAGAAGAAACTAACATGCCAAATATCATGCCTCCAAATTTGGTTGAGTTAAAGTCACCAAAACAGTTTGAATGATTTTACGTAACTATAAACCACTGAAGTCCGCAATAACGCAAAACATTTTGAGAAATTGAGACTTTTAATCAAACGCCCTGTAAAATATTTAGAAATATTTTTATTTACTTATTAATGAGTAATTATTTAGTAGCTCTTGATTATGTTGTATGGGTTTGAATACTTTATTCATGCCATAGAGTAATAAAAAAAAAACATTTAATTAAAAAATTAAAAAATGAATATGTTTTAAGGCTCAAATCTTCTTGGAGAAACAAATACAGAAGACACTGGGGTCAAAACAAAAGGATTTCATGATTTGAAATAAACAAAAACGAAACCGTAAAAACTGTTCTTGAAATTAGATATGTGCGTTTGCTGGGTATCATCTTAGGCTGATAAGAGTATATAAGAATTTTATCATGTTTATTTATGGGCAACGTTTGACATAGTATGTACCTCTGCATGAGGCCCTAGTAACAAGAAAAGAAAACGGACATTTTAAAAATATTTTTATTAAAAAGACTATTTATATTATTAGAATATAAATATACAACCAATAGCTTATAAAAAAAGACGTATGTTAATAATTTTTATAATAGTCTTTTTTCTGAGGAGACATTGAAGAAAATGTGGTAAAAGTATGTAAACACTTTGGTTTCTCTCTCAATTAGCTTCTTTATCAAGTATATCAAGTATTGGTTTGGTTTTTTTAAATTAATTGTAACTTTGTGAACCTGAAAGAGGGCAGGTATGTCTACCCAGCACCCTGGCTTCTCGGGGGTCGTTACTGGGTGCTTTGGGTGGCACTTGAGTTCCCCACAGGGCACGTTAGGCTCCGAGGACTTGGGATGATTTGGGCTTTTCCATGGATACAACAACTATGTAAACATCAGTGGACTGTGCTGATGTATAAGTATTCTAAGTAGAAAACATGGTTTTTACCCACATCCTCCGATCAGGCCTCGTGTCTTTATCATCAGAACACAGGTACCAGCCTGGCATACAGGTGGGGCTGGAGTGCCGCCGTGTTCCCAGTCGGCCTCCGGGGGGCTTGGGGTTCTTTTCTTGCTCTCATGGTCTCTTGGATGTACTTGTATAATCTTAATTTTAACTATAATAACTTTAAATTTAGTTTTTGTTGAGGGAAAAAAGAAAAAAAAAAAAAAAAAACATAGCTAGCGTAGGATTTGTAAATATAGTATTAGAGGTGGTTCTTTTGTTTCTTTTGTCGTTACTTTAGTTTTGCGGTTTCTCCTTTCTTTTTTTATATTGTTATCATGTTTTTTTTTCCTTTTTGTTTTTGAGAATAAATGGAACAAAACAGAATAACCGAAGGTGCGCTGACCGGTGCAACAATCCCATTGCACGGGAATACGCGCACCACAGGCTACGTAACCCCATGAGCTCGCTTCACGGGCTTGTGGGTCAAGCCCGTTTGAGGCTCAGCCTCAGGAAGGGCGAAAAAAAAAAAAAAAAAGTTTTTGTTGAGAGAGATAGAGAATTTATTTATTTCATTTAATGCACATCAGCCATTACGCCTCATTAATAAGTAAAAACAGAAATATCTACTTGTTTATTCGTATAAAAACTGAAAAAAAAATGTACAGCTAACTCGTTAATATTATTATTGCTATATAAACTTCAAGTTTCAAGAGGGAAAATTCAGTTTGATCTAGAGGCTTCAATCTGATACAATGAGGCCTAATGAATTCCTTTAAAATTTTAATTATTATCAATAAAAAGAAAATAAAGTTTCTTTAAAAGTTTTGTTGGCAAAATTGTGATAATAATATTATTTTCCTATAATTTTGTGTCGTGGATAAAATTAAATACCTCAACGACCTGATTTATAACCGATATTATTACATGAAGTTTTAGTGGACTAGAATTCGTTCCTAATGTTGAACTTCAACGTATTGGATAATTTATAAAAATTGAAACTATATTGAGTAGTGTCTCAAATTAGAAATCCTGATAAGTAATATGTACTCATATGGTGGTACTTTATCGGACTACGATTACAAAAAGTCATTTAAAAATTCATAAAATGTTTTTCCGAGCAGTTAATTGAGTGATCAAACTTACATTTAATAACAAAAGGATGAGGTAAGAGTTCTATTGCTCTGGAATTGTGCCCTAGGGACTGAATAAGATGTGTTTCCGGCTGACGAAGAGGATCGAGGGAAGACAATGGCCTGGATCTATAGGCAGTTAGATAGGCCATTATCGGCTCAGAGCGTCAATTAGAAGGATCCGATTGAATACATTACTGTAATTAGGCTCAATCGGCTTCAGCTCACGGCCGATCGGCCCATCAGTGTCGGCATCCGGCCCTTGTTTAAGTCGATTTCCTATGTCATTTGCAGTTAAGAACAAGAACGAAAATAATGTAATAATAATAAAGCGTTGAACATTTTAGCTGAAATTGTAATTGAGAGGATCGTCGTGCACCGGTTATATTATTTAATAGATTTTCAATATTTCCTCAAAGTGATAAATATTACAGTGTCAATTCTGCTTCAATCTCCGAGCAGAGTTGTAGAGATAGGTGATTCTTGAAAGTGATTTGGGAGATTATTTCTGATGGAATTTGAGTAATTGTGACCTTTGTTTGTGAGATCATTTCTGATGGTTCTACCTGAGTGTGACATGTACAAGTGAAGCCCACTAATTTAAATTTATATATTTTCAAATTGTTTTGACCACCCAAAAGAAATATTTCGAACGATGAAACTCACTGAGTCACTTATATATTTATTTTTTAATATTGCCTAAGAAGATAAAAGAAGAAATCTTGGCATTTTTTTGACTTAGTATGTTTCACTTGTAACCCCACGATATATATTTTTTTTTTTTTTTATTGTGATAAAATCTGCCTTATTAGGCAATAAGTAATTAAGATAAATGCTCTTATTCATACCATATTTACAATTCATCATTCACTCGCTCATTCATACAATATTTACAGACAGCACAGAGGCCTCCCATATCCACATGTTTGTCACCTCCCTCGCATACGAAAGAGGAAGCGGAGTCATGGGAAGTCCCCCACGCTCCTCCGTCAGCCGCGTCACCGGATACGAGTCAGGTGAGGCTGACCAAGAGCGCGAGAGCCGCAGACGCTCAGGACTTGATTGGAGAAACTGGCCATTGCCAGGACTCCCACTGTCACGCATTTATAGCAGGAACCCCACGATATAAATACGCAATTAGGAGTTTAGATGCGCTTGATGTTTAAGGGTTTGAACACCTGAAAAACGTTTATTCTTTTCTATGAACAGAGGTAAGACGAATGGATAGATATCTCTAGATATTATTTCTGAGGCCTTTATAATCAAAACTCGCTATGTCTTTTTTCAAAAACGTTTAAAGGTGAGATAATAAACAACCCCAATTTACATAAAAACTCAAATATTGTCGACGATAAAAATCTTAAAACAACCGTGGACCTCGATTCTATGCAAAAACACCAACACTCCAAATTCAAATACCTATCATTTGGGGCTGTTTTTCGCCTCTCCTCTAAAATTTCTGAAAATGTATGTAGTGAGTTTTGAAGGCCTGATATATTGCGTTGAAAGCACGGGAAAAATAAATAGACTTTGAGTCTCTGATTACTTAAGTTAAAGTTTATTTAGTTACATTTCGAATATCATTTCGTAAATTTGACTATTAGAGTGAAAATTAAACTAGATTTATGTATTTCTTGGGAATCGGCTTATAGTATATCAATGACGTTAAAGTTTTATTAAATTTATTATTTATTACAACACAGGAAATAAAGTGAGGTTTTCCATTTTTTTGTTTTGAATACATGAATGAAATTTATAAAAATGTTTGTTTCATGGTCCCGAACTGATTCCCAGCAAGTACATACACTCGAATAATCAACTTTTCTTATCATACCGCCTCCCCTCTACTCGCCTTATCATTGACTCAAAACTTTATAAAAACTCCCTACACCGCGAGACGCCATAATCAAGCACTGTTTAAATGATCCCTAAAACGGCCGTATAAATCCCATTAGAGACTCTGGAGGCAGCGGACAACCACTAATAAAGGGGAGAAGGAGGTCTCCCGTAAGGGCTGATAAGGTACAAAGCCTCCTTAAATGGCAGCCCTTCCTAATCTAGCATTCCTTTAATGGTAGCTAATTGGTAGCCTGTTCCTTTTGACTTGGTTGCCATAGCGACATGTCGGCGTCTACCACAGAACTTTATCGAGGTTCTGATGTCTGTATTAAACAATCTGCTCAATGCCTTATAGATAGATGAAAATTATCGCGATCGGTGTAAAATTATTTTGAGATCTACAATTTTTTTTCTCTCATGTTAATCTCTTTATTTAAAATATGTCTGTCTTATTGACTTTTTATAAATAACCTATATCATTTTAATGGATTATTAATACTTTATACATTTAGAGGTATTACTTATAGAGAGTTAAAATGTTTATAGATGTAAAAGAGGATTAGGTTAATATGATCGTTATTTTTTTCGAAAAATTAATGATTAATGATGTGTTTGTCTGAAAGGAGAGATTCTTTGTAACTTACAGTTATTTGATGAACTATATGAGGCCTGTATGAGTGGTGTCGTAATGTTCCAGATGATGCTAGAAGTTTTATGGCAGGTCTTTTACCCCTTCACATCGAACTGTGTGACAATTCTTCGGAACTTGAGTGATACAAATGTGAGTAACATGAAGGTGACACAGTAAAGTTGCTGTTTTCGCTTTTGTGGAAGTAGTTACATCGCCCGCATCAACCTGATCTGGCTACTATTTTCTCCGGCGTTATCTAATCTAATGACTTTCAGGAATCTTAAGAGTGACTACTGGAGTGTGAAGTAGATTGGTGGATTATTCTGCGTGCTACACAGCAACACGCGTAGCATACACTAATGCTCATTTCGACACCTGGAGCTGTCAGGAGAGTTGACTTCCATGGAATAGCCACCTCCTCAGGCATCCTGCCTACCTCCGAGGGCTGGGGTTTATTATTACATTGGAGTAATCTCCAAACACATTATTCACTTTTCGTAACGGCATGAACTCTTTGTCAATGTAATGTTATCTCTCCATACACATGATTTTTGTACCCAATAATTCTTTTGGCATACAATGTATTGAGTAGTACATGCTATTTTTCGCTCAATTTTAGTTCTTGAATGTTGTCGTGTTGATGATTGTAGCTGTCTAAATCGTATTTCCAGTCAAGTTTATGTGAATGTTTCGAGTTGTTAATTTGTCAAGTAGTGTATCTAGATGATGTTTTCGATCTTCTCAGCTAAAGATTAAAAAATGTACAAATTGTTGGAGAACAAATGGAGTTTCTATTCCTAGGATGTTGCCCTAGGGTAGCCCGGAGTTTCTCACAATATATGGCTGGATGTACGAAATACAGCATGTTTGATATGCTGCCATTGACCGTCTTGAAAAATAAATTTGCATTGATAATATATTATAACTCCTAGTATAAGGATCCGATTAACCTAAATATTCTGTAATTTTCCCTCATCCCGAATTTCTAGCTAGAGAGCTTAGGAAAAAAAAAAAAAAAAAAAAAAGTTATACGGGAGAATAGGATAATAATTATTCATTAAATAGTTTCCGTTTTTTTAATTTCCTACTTTCAAAATATTTTGTCTATACTATAACTAAATAAATAACTATTATCAGTATGGTAATATTTGTTATTTTGAGGGATGCCTTTCTGTATATAATAAATTTCACACAAGTACACCATATTAATTAATTAATAATTAACAGCTAAATAAAAAATTACTGGATCTATTAACTTCCCTGCATCTATCAATTCGTTGGTTCTACCAAAGTCGCTATCCTGCAACGTGTCTGACGACCTACCCAATTTGAATTCTCAATGGCCACACTCTCACGAAGGCTAGTCATTTTTTATTTATTATTAATAATCATGAATACAGGAAGGCCCAATGCCACTGTAGAAATTTCTCGTTTGAATAAGTATTTGCTCAAAACTGTAGTTTGCCGCATACGTTTTCTACATTACATTCAATTTTTTATAAGTCTCTCGTTATTTGGTATATTTATTGAAAAAAATGATGAAACCAAACTCGAAAGAAAATACAAAAAAGGATAAAAAATACCATGTTGCGACTGGTTGTTTTCGATTCGATCATTATTCCGTTTCAATGTGATCCTCTTGACGGAAATCACACCGTCCCAGCAGCTCCCGGCACCGTACAGCACTAATGGTGTTTAAATTAATCCCTTTAAGTTCGGTGACAACCCTTTTATTGAAGGGTCATGAAGTTCTATTACTTAGGGCTGATGGATATCCTAATCTAGGATTAGCGACTATTGTGCTCTGCGCCTCTCCCCTCTTCTAATTCCCAGCGGCTGCCTACGGAATCTAAAGCACCTAAAGCTTAAGAGGGAGAGAGCGGACTGTCAGTGACAAGTGATATGTGACTAGTTTAGTATCATTTTTTGGTTGGTTTATTAAAATTTAATGTTGACATAAGTGTTAATTGGACATGCGGTCCACCCATAAATTCTAATGAAATGATACCTTTAGTCATTTGATTGGAACTGAACATTTACAATAAGTTTACTTCCTTATAACTTTTGTTTTCAAATAATAATTTGGAAGTGAACATTTTCATATAAATTTAAATTAACTAACGAATGTTTGTGGGCCATTATTTAAAGTGATGAAAAGCCACTTTGAGTTGCATACCCTTTAAAATACTTTTTATTATTATATCCCTTTATTGTGCTATAATTACAATCTGCCTTTTATAAGGCAATAAGTAATTAAGATAAATGCTCTCATTCATACCATATTTACAGTTCATCATTCACTCGCTCATTCATACAATATTTACATACAGCCCAGAGACCTCCCAAATCCACATGCGAAGAGAAAGCGGAGTCTTGGGAAGTCCCCCACGCTCCTTTTAAACTACTAGTTACAAGGACTGTAGTCATACATTTACATCGACAGCTACAACAACGTTATTATGATAAAATTACAATCTTCCCCATTGGGCAATAAGTAATTGTGATAAATGATCATCATTTATACCATATTTACAATTTTCATTCACTCCCTCATTCATACACTATTTACAAACAGCCCAGAGACCTCCCAAGTCCACATGGTTGTCATCTCCCTCGAGTGTGAAAGAGGAAGCGGAGTCTTGGGAATGCCCCCAAGCTCCTCCGTCAGCCGCGTCACTGGATAGGGGCCAGTGGAGGCAGACCAAGACCACGAGAGCCTCAGACGCTCAGGGCATGAGGCATGATTGGAGAAAGTGGCATTGCCAGGACTCCCACTGTCACGTATTTATAGCAGGTAACGAGGCCACTGCCGTTTCAGTCTCCGAGGTGGATTGTAGGGATGAGTGGTGCAATGCAATGACTGTGCTAATGAATTAGGATGGTTGGATAGGTTACTATGGAATTTCATGAACTTAGGAAGGGATGAGTTCAAGAATGTAGGGTATATTAAGATAATTATAAAGGGTCTTGTTGCTGACGTAATAAGGGGCATTTACTATTGTTCGTAGGGGTCATAAATCTGACAACGCAGAGTCTAGTCATTTTGGGGCTTGTTAACGGCAGTGTGAGCTGACGAAAGCACTTGTGGCTTAAGTAAACGGACTATGTAGGTAGACACTTTGGTCCATTCGAGTAATAAATTAATAAATTCCTTCAATGTATATAAAAAAAAGTTTGTTTTAATATATATTGACGGTAATCGTTGCTATTTTGAAGGATGTGTATATCTAGAAGGATTTTTCACCGATTTCCTTCTAATAAATGTACAAGCCAGGAAGCATAGATGCCGAGGCTAATTTATTTATTGATTTTAATATTTATTATGAATATTTTAATTTGGAACGAGACAATATGCGAGCATTAAACATTCTTATTAATATTGTTGGAATATTATTCTTTTTATACAAAAGTATGTTTTACTTATTTTGTTTATACCAAGATTTTTCTTCTGATTGTATTTTGATTGCTGGATATAATGGACTGATTAAGTCCGAACCGTCGGAATAGGATATGAAAACTCAATAAAGATATTTATTTATTTATATCGCCTTTTAACTTCGTTTTTTATTTTTATTTCTTCTTCTATGTTGCCGGTTAAATAGAATTCATCAATTTTATTTGTGCTACCATGAAAAAATTTCAACTAGTAAAAACTCTGATATTATTATGTCTAGATTTCTAAGTTAAAGGAAATGTTTTTTTTTTCTGCTTGTTCTGTTAAAAAAAATTTCCAGGAAATGACGAATATGGCTTTACAATATTTTTAACGATGAGTGATAAAACGTTTTACATCATACACAGCCCGAATACGCAGACAAATTTTAGAAACCAAAATTAAAATTTGTATAGGTACCGCTTTCTCCTGAAATTTCGGCAGGTTATCGCTAAATACAGGCTTTTACATTCATAGTTTTTAACCATTTTCATTTTAAATCTTCTGGATTTCCGTTAGCTGTGTTTAATGCTTTATATTTTTTTTTTTACTGGATGATGGGTGCCTTTCACTAAGAGGAGTCCCATTTGAAGGTAGTATGAGAAGGATATGGGGTGTGGGATGCCTAAAAGAGGCGGGTGGGTGGATTCGGGAAGGTAGTGAGAGTCTATAATTCTTCATACTAGTTATTATATTATCATAGTAGTTATTGTTGACACCGGTAGTCTATCAATGACTATAGAAACACAAAGACTGACTGCTTCCTTGATACAATTCCTCCCCTCCCACATCTCCTACCCCTATTTTTCCATAACCTTTTCGATACGAGCAATAATCCTGATCGAGCATTTTACACGGTGAATGGGCAAAGTAGGGTGGCTCGTTGGTCCCGAAGCCATTCGGAGTAGGACGGGTGGTTTACAGTAAATAAAACGAAACTCGGCTGTATTGAGTATCACGAAAATTCATTTCCTCCTTCGCGGTCCGTTACTCTTTAGAAGTTTTGTTATGTTCTTATCGAATCGAAATATCATTGCGCTACTTACCTTTATATAGAGGAGTATTGAAAACTTAAGGTCAGTAATATATGACACAAGGAAAGAACCGATTGTAGTAATCCAAAGAATTTAAATGTCACAGATTTTGCTAGCTATCGTTTTACTCAATAATATTCTTTCGGCTTTCTACTCACTAAAAATTATTGGGAAAGAAGACCTGTTAACTCATAGGATCCATTCATATTACTTAAAACATAAAAAGTACTCTTAACTTTAAAAGAGGTGTTAAGGTTATAGGGTTGCACTGTACGGATATAATAAATAATTAAATTTATTTCAAAATTCCTTACAAATATTTTTTACACTTGTATTACTAAGAGTAAAGAAATGATTGAATATGTGCGTACTACGTTTAATCTCGTAAATGCTCGTGTTTAGTGGATAGGGAATTCAAATCAGAGGTTATCTTGTAATGTAAAAATCAGATATGACGAATCATTTTAATTTTTTTTGGTTTATTCAGTGAGGACGAGACCGTTGTTATAATTTGTATGACAATGCACTGACAATATGTTGTCTGTAGTATCAGAATATTCCTTCAGGATATCGGTTATGGGAAAATACACCTGTTCGCGCGTTACAAACTATTTTAAAAGCAAATACCTCAAAAAAAAAATCTTACATTGTATTTTCGATTATGCGATAATTTTTTTTTTTTTTTTCAATCTATAATACAAACATTTAAAATATTTTGGACAAATTTTCAAATTTTTTTTGACCTCTTTACTATTGTAAACTTTTCAGTGGGGTTCAGTGATTCACAGTAAAAAATAAGATCCATTCTTATCATACTTACTACAAACGGAACTATAGTTAAAAAAATATAGAAAAAAAATATAAAAATAAGATTTAAAAATTCTCTTTTTTTTGACTTTTTGAATTTTTCTTTCTCAAAAACCTTGTTACTTAACTTAATTTATTTGATAAGATTTACAATTTTTAGAATATACATAATAAATGAAACTAATACATAACATATACATCTATGAACATGTATATAATATAACATAAATAAATGAAACTATATGAAATAAAACACTCCTGGCGCTTCTGATATTTATTGTACCTATGCTACATTTTAAACAGTTAATGTTATACAATATTGTATATATATATATGTATGTATAACTACATCCTGAAGCAATTTAGCTTTCATGAGTCGAATAATTTTAATCAGACCAGAGATGGAAGACAGGCCGATTGTTGAAAAAAGTTTGATTTTCTTAAAAAGCTGGGCATCCTGGAGCCTATGGGGGCATATGTGGTCTCACAGAGCGTGTTAGCCATGGAATATTGGAAGAATTTGAACTTTTCCTTGTGTCTGGAAACATTGGTGGATTGTACTGATATATCTAAGTTAGGCTCACACTGTTTTCATCCATGCACTCCGATCGGACCTCGTGTATCATAAAACAGTATATATATATAATAAGTTTAAATAAGGCTCTCCAAATAAATTTAAATATACAAGGCGTTGATGAACTGACAGCTTTAAGGCAAAATAAAACCAAAAAACAAACAATATTGTTTTATTGTGTGCGGTTATGTTTTGATATAATACAATAAATTAAAATAAATACTACAATATATAATACTGTATGGGAGTATTTATATAATAGAGTTTTTTTTTGTAATTTGAAAATGATGGGGCTCATGGCTAAGATTTTAAGTCCAGGTGCTTTTCATAACTCCATGTTAGCTCTACTGGTCTTATTTTGATGTGAATCGGCATTTGCTTGACTGGCTGTGAGAGAGTGGTAAACAAAAATAATGCCTGGACTCTAAAAAATAATCCGTCTGGTAATTAGCCTGAGAATGTCACGCCTCCGTCCTGAAGCGTTTAATGTAATTAGTTTCTTTTTGAGGAACGCCCTTTGAAATAGTTTTTTTTTTTGGTTTGTTTTACCAAGAGACGTTTCACGTGCTGGACAGATGCTTCCGCGGGGATTATTAACGCTACGGTGCGTTACTCCACTGTCCCTTGATGTGACTTCTGTCTGCCACACCTGTTGTCATAGGAAAGGCTCGACACAAAGAAAATACGGGTTCCACTTTTAACATGGAACAACTCCGGGAATATTTAAAGACCGATTGAATTTGGGAATTAAACAATTCCAGGGCAGATTGAGATGCTAATTTATTCTGTTTACCCTTTCCATTAGGAGCGGCTGTTCCGACTTAAGGCCATTTGAGCGAAAAATGTAAATAATTGAGTTTGCTCAACTAATTTCATGTCTTTAGCATGGATTAGCTTGGTGTTCAGGTTTTGTTGAGGGTTCAATTGTGCTGAGACCACAAAATGCATTAGTAAAAGATATTTGAATTTTTTTTTTTTAATTTAATAAAAATAATAATAATTCTACATGGTTTAGGGTTTAGTTAGTTATAGGTGCTATTTTTGATTTTATGACTATTTATAACTATAAATCTAGCAGCTACTTATTAGCTGTTACATCATTGTGATGTTTCTTTTATGCAGCACGTCGGATCACCTTCCTCCGAACAAATTTCTTCACCTATGTTGGCTTTTTCGGGGATAGTAATGGATATTTCGTCATTCCATTGTATGTTTTAGTTCATTACAAGCACTCAACCATTACAAGCACTCAACCTTCGGGAAGTCATTTCGTACTTTCATGCCCATTAAAAGAGTTTTCTTATAATTATCATAATTTTCTTAATTATTATAGAAGGTTGTATATTTATTCCAATACGTTGTCATTTAGATATTTACAACGTCTACAACCCTAGTGGTGATGTTTCCATATGGTTAAATGATCCGCTTTCATGTAACGATGACAATTTTAGACAGATTTTGATTGATATCAAATATTCTCATTTTAATTGGCCCCTGTAATTTAGAAAATCTTAGCGTATTAGAGGAATCGATAACATTGAATGAGCAATGGTTGTTTAAAGACCAGTTTCTTATCAATCGTCGCGAGTTCTTTCGAAATCAAAATTCATTACGGAAGACTGGAAGTCGTGAATTACATTTTCCGAAAATAACTGTTTAAAGGAATAGCCGGACCTTTTTTCTTTTTGTTTTGGCATTTTTCCAGTTTATATGCGAGTCGAATATCCATCTCAACAATAAATTTGACTTGATTCCTTCCTATCTATGCCTCAAAACCCGAAGAGAGGAAAAATTAGCATTTAGATCTCGTTATAAAACAAAAAGTTAAGAATTGGAATACAAAAGGAACAATAAAACTTGAAACAAGAAATAAGTTTGAACAATAAATGTTGTTATCTGCATTAAAACATCAAACTGTGAGTTATGTTTCTTAAGGATTGGATAAACATTCATGACCTTTTAACAAACTGGCTAGATTGGTAATCAATGCTATTTCGTAATATTATTACACAATGTTTTTTTGATTAAAAAAACAACTGAGTGGAAATATCCTGTACATGTATGGATTAATATGGATGTCTTGGTAACATTAAATATTATACGTCATTTATTTATAAGTATAATAAAGACTGCAAAGCCGTGGACTGATAAGATTGTTAAATAACTTGCTTATAGAAGGTTTATATCCGGCCCGGAGGACCAAAAACAAACTTGTAACATTCACAACTCTTGTACACCCTGACCCTCATGGAAATATTTTCGGATTGTTCCACTTAACGAGGTTTGCGCGCTAGCGGATGAGGAGAGGTGGGGGGGGGGGTGCATGAATCAAATCGCCGACAAAGGAGGTGACTACAAACTTGGACCTGCTAGCCGGATAATAATGAGGAGGGGACATTACCAGCGAGTCAGTTACACGAAGGCCGTAAAGCCGGGATCCCTGTTATATCCGTCCGATTGTAAGCCACCACCCCTCCAGCCGCGAGGGGTTGTGGAAACAAAGGGGGCTGTGTCAACAGGAGATATGGTCGTCAAGGCAACCCCACCGCGGGACCGCCCCTTCCCCCCCCCTCACTATCCCTTATTTAACACTTATTAGCCGATCTGTCTTATAGCTCTAGCCTTCTCTGCCTCCCTCTCTCTGTATGTCCTTCTCTCTCTCTCTCACACACACCAACTCTCTTTTGATAAATCTCATTCGGACATTTAGTTCCCTCATCTTCTACACCTTCCTGTCTCGAAATAATATTTGTCTTCACAAATTTAATCCACAAATAGATTGTACGGAAGGATACTCCGACATCCGGGATGTGAAGGCATTCCTTATTTATACGGTTGGGTCCGGTTGTGGATGTTTTAATGAATACTACTCTCTCTCTCTCTCTCTCTTTATATAGTTAATTATTCAGTAATTTGTTGACAGCTCTGAGCTCTCATCTCCACTTACTCGAATGTAGGCTCCAACCAAATAGAACTATAGATGGTGGCTTGGTTGAGAAGTCGTTTGATAGGCAATCGGGAAAATACTACAGTTACAATCAACTTGAACCCTTGAGGATTGCAGTATAGTACATCAAATTTGTTCGGATATATTGTAGCATTCATGATATTTGAGAAAAAATATCATGAACCCTCACCGATGGTAGGCAGCCACTTTCCCTAATACTATTACTTACTAATACTCTACTATTGAACACTGACCGAGTGGGGATGAGCTGAAGACGGTAGTCTTAGCACAGCCGTCGAAAAATAACGTGTCTGGCAAGCTCCCGAATTGGCGGTTACCATATTATTGAAATGTTGAAGAATGCATAATAGAGAGCAGGCGTTTGTTGAATTATTGTAAGATTATTGATTGGATATAAAAAGGGAAAAGAGGGAAGGTTCTACCAAAGGAACAGAAGGCAGCATGCGCGATAAAAAAGAAAAACAGGTGATTTTTTATTGAATACCATGGTGTGTTGAGGGGGATAGGCGGACCAAGTTGTAGGTGGGTGTCATCAACATTTGTTTACTATTGTGGATCCATTCATAAAAAAAAAAAAAAATGAGCTCAATTTCATATTTTGTAATTATGTAATTATAACTAGCATGATTTAAAACGATTTGAAATATTTTTTATATTGTCAATATTTTAAGGTTTGATTATAATTATTAATCATAACCATCTTTTATTTGAATATATTTCACAATTCCTAGTTTCTCAATTTATTAATAATCATAATATTAGCCTTGAGATCGGGCGATTCAAACGGGATAAATTTCTATGTCAAAGACATAAAACAACTTGAATCAAAGATCTCATGACGGACCTGCCAAATTAGTTAAATTGAATTAATTAAGTAAAGTAAAGAGCGATGGTAAAAATAAGGTAGGTTTCAATATATCACCAAAGCTGTGGAGAGACAGAAGGGGTTGTTTTATTTGGCAATAGTATGGAAGCCCATTGAACTACAACTTGACTTCGAGTAAATTGACTTGGCATATGATAACTGAAATCACCTGCGTGTAACTGTGGATGACAGAAGGGGTTGTTTTATTTGGCAATAGTATGGAAGCCCATTGAACTACAACTTGACTTCGAGTAAATTGACTTGGCATATGATAACTGAAATCACCTGCGTGTAACTGTGGATGACAGACTAGAGCTCTCGAAAAAATGCTGATAATAAACAATATTGTGGAGAAACCGAGGAGCATTTATTTGAACATTCATTATCTATTTCCTAAATACTAACCCTAGTAATAATTTTTCATCCTCAGCTACAAGAAAAAAATCCAATTTCCACCACAAGAAAGCCTCCCTTAACAAGACTCGGGATCGATTCTGTCTGAAGATTACTTCTAGTTAATACTTATTAGTCTCTACAAAAAATATAATTTTTACTAGTTATCCTTCCAATTAACAGTTAAGAAATTATGTAAGTACAACAATGTTTCACTGTATGCTAAAATTATATAAAGAATAACAAAACAATTTCACATTCACCAGCTGTGTTCTTCCTGTGCTGTGAAGATCACAAAGTAGGGTACGGTCCAAGTAATTACAACAACAACAACTTTATTATGATAAAATTACCATCAGCCTAATTGGGCAATAAGTAATTGTGATAAATATACCATATTTACAATTTGCATTCATACAGTATTTACAAACAGCCCAGAGACCTCCCAAATCCACATGGTTGTCACCTCCCTCGCATGCAAAAGAGGAAGTGGAGTCTTGGGTAGTCCCCCAAGCTCCTCCCGATACGAGCCAGCGGAGGCTGACCATCCTAGTTATTAAGTCGAGGATACATGCAAAAATATCCTCAAAGTCAGGCAAAAACATATTGGGCACAAAGCGCCAATGTTGCCAACTCAATGAGTAAATAGTTGATATCTTATTTAGTCGATTCCCGTTGAATTTGTTGCTTATTTTCTACGGGGGCAAAATTTATTTCTGTTGTTTTCCCTCTTTTAGTCAATTTGTCAGTAAATCAAAATTTACGACTCGCATTCTTCTCTTTAGCATTGTCAAGTACTCACCACCCGTACTCATGCCCCTGTGGAATCCGACGTTTTCTATTTTACGTTTGAATTTGTCGCCTACTTTGTTCCTGTAGAATTCTTCGTCTCCTCCTATAGAATTTGTTGCTTACATTCTTCTTGTAGAATTTTTTTTATGATTCAAATCACCAATTTAATCTCTCAGCGCGAATCCTCGATTTTTTTTTCAATAAGATGAAATATTATCAACATTAGAAGCTCAGAAGCGCTTTCAGGTATAAAAATATTCAGGTTTAGAAAGGCTACTGTCAAAGAATTTTTTTTCAAATTCGTAAGATCGTCATCAAGCTTGGAATTATTTGGTGAATCAGAATGGTTGGAGTTGGTTTTCTTCCTCTGAGTTCACTCATAATCATTTATTACATATTTTAGAAACTCATGTAGAGTGGACGGACCGCATTTCGAACATCTGAAATGTTACTACTTAAATCGATTTTGAAGTCTATCCGAAATTTGAAGATGATGAAAAAAAAAATCAGTACTTGTGCTCCAATTTCACTAGGAAAGGATTATTATACTTTGACTAAACTACTATGACCTGGATGTCATTATCTGCGGCAAGTAGGGATCTCCATATTTGCATAGTAATTATCTGAAGTGGCCGCCAGTATTTAATCACGGATTTGGGATTGAATTAGGAATATTTTTTGGCCGAGCAAGTTAGGCGGTATATAATTCTGCCATTGATATCCGGGATCCGCTTAAAGGGATGGCGATGGGGGAGGATTGTGAGCGGTCGGTCGTGGCTAACTCCCCCCCCCCCGCTCATGACCCCCCGCACCCATTTTCCCGCAAATTGATTTATTTAACGCAATTCCGGGCCCTTTAACTGCTGCCCAATTAGTGGCCGTATTCTATTATATCCCACTGAAAGGGTAAATGACGGTGTTAGAATACTTTTAATGATCATTAAAAACAAATTTTCACATACTCAAATCCTGATTTATGTTGTATATACTTCTGTGGTAGTTTTATTGGTCGTGTTTTCATTTAGCAAAACCTGACTTACTCGTTGATCCAGGCATTGGAGGTCTATACAAACATGTTTTTTTGCATTAATTATTGTCATGCACTACCTAGGGTCAACCATTGCCAGTAAATATTATCGTTTCGAACCTTTCAAAAACTTCTTCACAATTTTCAATTTTTAAAAAATCTCTAGAGTCCCTCCAAGAATCGTTTCTTTATTTTTACATCAATAGTCGACGTTTCAACTATTCGGGGATCCTCAAAAATAACACATCACATCTATAATAACATCTAAATATTTATTTATATATATATGATTTTATCTATCTGGATAATCAGTTGATGTAGGTAATGTTTTTTCCTCTTAACACGTCTCGAGTCATCGTATTTATTAATTTTAAAATCCGCGGTGGCAGCCCAGTATAGCAGACGGACTGAATGTCGTGACTAGGAGTTATAGAGATATCTAGAGAGTTGAAGTGAGGAATTAAAGATGTATGTGGAGAAAGAACAATATTTGAAATAAAGGCTTTAAACGATTACAGAGAAACTCAATTGAGTCTTTGTTGGGAGGAAAAAAACATTACCTACATCAACTGATTATCCAGATAGATAAAATCATATATATAAATAAATAGTTAGCTGTTATTATACATGTAATGTGTTATTTTTAGTCGTGAGGATCCCCGAATAGTTGAAACGTCGACTATTAGATACGATTCTTGGAGGGAATTGTGAAAAAGTTATTGAAAGGTTCGAAACGATAATATTTACTGGCAATGGTTGACCCTAGGTAGTGACAATAATTAATGTAAAAAACATGTTTGTATAGACCTCCATCTTTGTATAGACATCAAGGAGTAAGTAAGGTGATGGGTTTTGGTAAATGAAAACACGGATACATGTAATTAATTTCGTAAATATATTCCTATGACAAAACACGACAAATGAAACTATATAAGTGTATACAACATAAATCAGGATTTGAGTATATGAAAATTTGTTTTTAATGATCATTAAAAGTATTCTAACACCGTCATTTACATCAACTGATTATCCAGATAGATAAAATCATATTATTAAAGAACATTTAAAGCCTTTATTTCAAATATTGTTCTTTCTCCACATCAATCTTTAAAACCTGACTTTAAGTCGCTCATCAGGGCATCTGAGCGCGGTGGATTCTAAAATAAGGAAATACGACTCGAGACTTTACTTCTATATAAAATAATAAATTATAAAATTGGTAACGGCAAAATCATTCTTCCACGTTACATTTATTATTATTTTCGGATTGTTTGCTCATTATAAGATTCTAATAGTTTTTTCTCTAGTAGCGTCTGTCTTCTTTACACATGTTTAGTTTAATACAGTATCTAATACTAAAACAGACAATTTATTTGGCGTTTCCGCTCATAGCGTAGGAAAACAAAAATAAAGGAGGGGGTAGGAAGTGGGAAACAATTAAGGACTTCCGCCCCTAAGATACGCCAACTAGGAGTGGTAAATGGTTCCGTGGCTATTTGTCAAAGAGTCGTTTGTCTGCCGAGCCTCATGTTTACGCAGAGGGTAGTCCGGCGCGTGTCACCACACGTTGCTCGGCCTGCTGCCGGTGGTCTGATATTTGCACCCCTATTGGTTAGTTCCAAATCCATATTAATCTTTTAAAACAGCTGAATTTTGCCAGCCGTTGCGCGTGGACAATAGCCTACCCGTTAATGGGTGCGTTGCCACAAGTCTGATTGGTGTTGGGCGAGCTGCTTAAGGCACCTTTTTTACACAGGCGATTTTACATTTCATAATGTAGCTTAGTTTCATATATTTTCTTTTTCAATGCTTTGTTTAATTTTATTTTGAAGCTACTAGTTTTTTTAAAATTGATTTCCTTATTATTACATAATATTTGTTTAAACTTATACTGTAATTAATTACAAAGTTATAATGAAGGATATCAAATACATGCAATATAGGATAGAATGGGATGTGATAGAAACCAAATTTAATTTTGGGACCATGGAGAGTTTTATTAAATGAAAAATACAAATCTAACAAAAAAATTCAATAGAGACGACACAATGTTTGTAGACGTATGTTTGCTATTGCTATATAACTTCACCACTAAAACCTCGTCTGCCTTCTGAGAGACGTGGTATAATTCAGAAGTTAAAACTCCTGTGAAAAAGAAGTGAATAAATCGAATTGATGACTCTCAATATTTAAAGGATATCTATCATTTAAAACTTGGGATCGTAGGAAATGTCAACCCGTAAATATGTGATAATAAGATGTCCCATTTGCTTGGAGGGTGAAAATTGTATCCACAGTTTAAATCCTTGACGAAGAAGAGAGGACATTGGACACTAATCATCTGTGTCCAAGATCCGGATGAGATTTAGGCCCTGAGGGCTACTGCGACCTGACACCTGCCGACCCAATGGGCAGCACGTGTCCCAGGAGGGGGTCCACGTGTGACATACACGTTGGTTTAGGTTCCTACGCGCGTGTGTCTAGCGTAAGCTCCGTCCTCTTTCTTATTAGGGGTGTGTTCATTGTATTAGCCACGGGCGTTGATTTTGTTTCTCGGTGATTTATGTAGCTGGAAATCCAACCGGCAATATTCGGGACCGTGCAGTATAATTTATAAAAATATATTGTCACCACATTTTCAGCCCAGAGGTTCGTCTTCTGAAAGCCTTTTTCACAAGTTTTCAGCAAGAATCCACTAAAATTATGCCTTCGTATAGCATAGTGAATGGTGATGCGATCTTTAGCCCCTTAATCCTGAAAAGAACTATTGCTTCTTCTCTTTTTATTGCCATTCACATCCATTGAGTTGCAGTGAATCAAGTATCTAATAATTATTTAGGACCCTCTAGGGGTATTGAGTAAACATCCCCGCGTTTGTACTGTGCATTGAAATCTCCAATAGTTACTATCGAAGCTGTTCCCCGCTGCCTATAAACTTTTTTTAATAAGAGAGTTAATGTTAATAACTAGTCTGATTGTTAAATTCCATTTTTCACAAAGCAAGGTACCAAAATTCGTTTCAAACATTAGCTGTTAAAAAGCTATTGTTCGCTTGTCCTAATATCGTCTGTGACTTACTATCATAATATTTCATGTGTGCCTAATGAAGCAGGTCAATAGATATGTGGAGAGGCATTTGTTTGATTTCTAATTATTATTGGTTGTTTGCCCCACCCTGTTTACAACATTTAAAATTTCCATAGATTGCGAAAACTTTCTGGTTTTATATTTCTCTGGTCCATCGAAAATATGTAGATTTTTCCTCCTGAGTTCATTAATGATCTTTTAAATATTATTACAGTGGGAATTCTGGCAACGGCCAGTTTCTCCAATCATGTCCTGAGCGTATGTGGCTCTCGTGCTCTTTGTCAGCCTCCACTGACTCGTATGCGGTGACACGGCTGACGGAGGAGCGTGAGGGACTTCCCAAGACTCTGCTTCCTCCTACGCATGCGAGGAACGTGACAACTATGTGGATTTGGGAGGCCTCTGGGCTGTTTGTAAATATGGTATGAATGAGAATATTTATCTCAATTACTTATTGCCTGATAAGGCAGATTGTAATTTAAGCTTAAGTTTATTCTGCCGGAAGAAAGATTATTTTATACAATTTACAATGCAATATATGTACAAGTATTATGATTTGTATGCATAAACGTGATACTTGATCTGACTTTGGCTTATTAGTAAATAATCGTGTTCTAGAATAGTTTCTATGAATAGATGACGTTTTGGGCAATCACAATTTAAATTTAAATCCCCAGTGTTGGCAACGGAATTATTAAGAAAGCGCTAAAGGGAAAGAAACCCCTTAAAAAAATCTAGAGATGATGCTTTGCATAAAGTTATCAGCTCTCTGTTACTTTAGAAAATTTATCTGTTTCTGTTACTGGCTGTCACCTCGGTTGAGAAGATATTTACTGCTGTCGGCAACTTTACTGGCCCTGGGCTGACTTACGGCACGGGAGAGGATGACTAGATGTGAGGAAATGCCTCATAAAACCGAGGGCTATATTTAACCGGCCTGTCCCACTCTCAGTTTTTGTCTAAGTAAATCTAAGATATGGGCATCTGAATAGCACCGCTTATATTAACTGGCTACCTAATTGATTTTGACATTTTTCTAAACATCCCGCTCTATATTACGTTTAGATTGTCAAAATATCCCTTCTGAATAATATCTACGATTTGACTAATTTTCTTAATTCCTGTGACACCCGTCGACCATTTTGGTCCAGTTTGTTCCTCGATATTTTTTTCGCAAATAACTACTTTTTACCTCTTATTTTCCATTTCCAATTGAATACAAGACTAATCTTCCCAAACTAAATTAACTTAATCAGTGGCGTAACTATATCATCTGGGGCCCGTGGCAAATTCCTTTAATGGGGGCCCTATCATTAAGCTTTATTATACTTACGAGTAGTTTAGTTACCCACAACCAATAATTTGTATTATGGTATATATATATTTTAATATTTTTATAAATAGGTACAATATTAAAACAATATTTCTGAGCTCGCGGCCACTTGGGCCGGGGCCCTCTTGGGTCGGGGGCCCGTGGCATTTTGCCAGCCCTGCCACCCTGTAGTTACGCCTCCGAACTTAATATTAACTGATCTGTACTTTGACGTACTCACTTCATTCAGCCACTGCTCATGCTCTATGTTATAACACCATTAAAAAAATCAGCTTCCTAACTATCCCTCTATTTCGAAATAACACTATAGAATGCTTTCCACTCCAAATTTTGTTTTTTCTCAGGTCAACGCCTATTCAGGAGGGTACGACACAGAATTGGTTTCATGGAAATTTCTTTTCTCGCAAAGATTTCAAACATATCTGGGGTGTACGAATTCGGTATGTGATCTTAGAAGAATGGGAATGAAGAGAGTGAAAAATACTATCAGGCATAGACCTGAGGAAACCCGATCACACGAAACATCGACCAATGTTAAAACAAAAATAACATCTGAAGGGACTTTGAAAACCTTTTTTTAACAGGTGTCAATTTTATAATTCAGAATTGTAGAGTTATTGAGATTGAAGATTGTCACATGCATGATCGGTTAGAGCAGTTTTATAAGTAAGTTAGCTATGTCGTAATCATATATAATTTATTTTATATATAATCATTTATCAGTTATTTTAAGACTGAGATAATTCATGGCCTTGAAAAAATAATACATGTGGTTAATGCATATAGTTAAAGCAATTGAAAAACACAAGATAATTTTTGGGAATGATATTGAATTGAAGATAATCCCGAAACGTCCCGCTCTAATTCGTTAAAATGGAACAGATATTGGATGGATATCAACTTGTAAATCGAGTTCGGTTACCTTTTGTCGATTAAAATAACGCATTGGCCTGGCTCTCACTTTATGTATATAAAATATAAAGCTATATCTAATGCCGAACTAGCGTTTAATTACGTACATACGAAATAAAACATTTATAGTGCAAATACACCGATCTTTGAGATTAAGTTACTTTTTCCGGTTAACTATTATACTAAGTTTGAAACATTTATAGCTAAAACAAATGTTAATAATAGCTATTCTTTTTTTTAAATTGTTTTTAAAACGTAATTATATGTTAATTAATACTTTAATTACATCTAGTAACTCAAGTCCTGCTTGTCCGCCACTCATCGTACAATATCTTGCTGGTAATGGATAAGTGGTACATAAAGTCAAGTTGTATCATAATATCACAAGGTAGAAGATATTAATCGAGGTATATGTAAGTAAAATTAATTTATTTTTCAACGTTAATTTTGTATGCTATTATCTCCAGTACTACTAATGAAAAGTAGACGGAAATATTCTGATCTTGATATCAACAATATGCAATTTGTTTAACGAAATTGTCCTACAAGGCTTTAGATAATATTTAATAGGAAGTAAACATTGACTAAGGGTTGCTGACTATGGTAAAAGTTTGATTTAACCCCATTATTAATCGACCCTCAGAAACACTCACTCCGTCAGAAGTTTAGCATGATCTTCAAAATGGAATTTAATCGTGGACTAAACAGCTTTGAGAGAAGCGAATTCGGATATTATGCTTCCATAAAGAGTTAAGGCAATTAAAGGCTTAGCATGTTAATGAAGTAGGTCGAAAGTTGTAAGGGATGGGGGGATCCGCTCCACCCCCTCCCCCGAACCTAAGTTAAACAGATTTTACAAGAACAGGTTTCCTCGGTAATTAGTGAACTTATTAGCCGGTTCATTAGGTGTTTCTATCGATCTGTTTCGATTAGATCGAATGATTAGGCGGTGAAGTCAAAACTGAATAATTTCTATTGAACACCCACAGACTCGAATCGAACCGCCGACACAATTAAAAAACTCATCCCTTTTTCCTGTTCAGAGTAAATTTTTTCCTGCAGGCCCTTTAATTTACTTAATAGCGTGTAAAAATGGTTTAGAGCAAATAAAAAAACGTGAAATTTATGGCCGTTTCCAAAACCTTTTTTGGATTTTTATCAAGTAAAATAAAAAATATAAACAACACGCTCACATTAAAAACAGCATCACTAACAAAAGGTATGCCTCAAATCTGAGAAGAAGGCGGGTGATGATTAGTCTCCCAATTCTTCCTTCTGATAAGCAGTACTCACCTCGAAGGCTTACTTCGACGTTGATGGGAAGTACTCGTCCGACATTACAGCATGGTAAAAAAGGAGTTATCGACTAATGACAAACGATTAAACGCAATGATGCAGGAATCAAAGAATTTAGCAAAAGGAATTGATAGAGACCATGGGCCGATCCAAGTCCAAGGTACCAAAATGTACCTTTACTCGTAGGCCTTTGATGAAGGTGTAACTTGCAAGGAGTGTGCCTAAATAATTTCAAACCGAAAAGCATTTATCTGCAACAGAAAGAGTCTCTGAGGGTTTGGATGACCTAACTTCATTGTGTTAGTTAAATTGTAACTGTGCACGCCTTCGTCGTTTCCTTCAAGAACGGGGGAGACATTGGGTCCCTATGGCGTAGACATCATAGCATTTCATGAAAAATATAAAAAGGTCTTAATGTTGGAACCAACTGTCAGATTTGAATGAAATGGTCCCAAATAAGTTCTCTATGTTCAAAAATAGTCTGTTAAACAATACCGGTCATTAAAAATTTGATCGGTGATCGAATTTTAGTATGAAAAACAAAAATATATGTATAGCACGTACTTCCAGATGTTATAGAATGTACACTTAAACTTTCCTTAATTAAAATTACCTAAATAATAATAATAACTAGATAACTAGTAACCTTTAAGTCGTTACATTCCGAAACTTTTTCGGAGTGTTCCTTTTCGGTTTTCTTTCTCGGTTGCAGCCCGCTTGAGGACCACCTTACAAAGCGGAAATCGATATCTATAAACCGTAGCATATTATATTCAGTTTGTGGCTTTTACAAATGCTAGTTAGAGTTCAATATAAAATTGGCTACTAAATATTATAGAGGCATGCTTAAGGCCGCGTGCATTATTGGGATACATCCGAGTTTTCCCCGTCTGAGTTATTTTTCATTTGACATCGGCTCAAAGGACAATATTTCCACTTACATGCTGTCGTAGAGCATATAATGGCAGTGATCATTTCAAACTTTCCCAAAAATCAGTACCTAAATACCAATGCAACAAGGACGTGTGGCCAAAGGTACTAGGGACCAGATAATGTAAATAAGGTATATTTCCATTTCGAGAACTCATTTTTGTTCATGTTTGCAAAATGTTTTCGTTGAGTTTTTAGGTCACACCTACAATCGAGTAAGTTTGTTATTGTGCATGTAACAAAGATCAAGCAAATAAAAGACATAATGATATGATGAGCTATCCCATATCGGACAAACGTGTCATTATTTTGGTTAAATAGTCGGGTCTCTATAAAGTCCTGAAAACATCCCGAAATCTATGTTTTCTAAGGCTGCTACAATGGACAATGTAAATTTTCCAACATTGTAGTGCACAAATAATAATTATTAAAGTATTTCGAAAAATTGAATATAGTATATTAAATATTAGGTACAGAACGTTAAATGGAAATATGAAATGCCTGGGTTTCTCTAAATATTTTCGTTTATAAATATATTTTCATCGTAAAAATAAGCATACTGTTGTTGGCTCATTAGTTAAATATTGATAGATTAGTCCTTAACTGTTACATATATATTGATGAATCAATCTTCTGTAATTAATCCTATATTGAGAATTAAAATTGAAAATTAATTACGTCACAGCAAAGCAAAGCTAGTAGGAGAGAACCTAGGGGAGTTCTTGCTGGACCGGGCCCTTGGCTTATCGGGGGTCGTTACTGGGTGCTTTGGGTGGCACTTGAGTTCCCCACAGGGCACGTTAGGCCCCGAGGGCTTGGGATGATTTGGGCTTTTCCATGGATACAACAACTATGTAAACATCAGTGGACTGTGCTGATGTATCAGTATTCTAAGTAGAAAACATGGTTTTTACCCACATCCTCCGATCAGGCCTCGTGTCTTTATCATCAGAACACAGGTACCAGCCTGGAATACAGGTGGGGCTGGAGTGCCGCCGTGTTCCCAGTCGGCCTCCGGGGGGCTTGAGGCTCTCATGCTCTCCCGGACTCATAAAGTATAAAGTTGTTTTATTTATGTTGTTATAAACTTTAAAAGAAAAGTATTTCTGATAGATTGTTCTCTCTCTCTGGATATATATATACATGTATAAGTGCTGTGACGTAAGATTAGAAAACATATCGATAGTAAACGTTTAATGAAAGCGTAACTGGGGACACCAATCACCCTCAAGAATGAGCAATCGCAGGATAGTGTAAGGTGGATTTGATGAAGTAGAAAAGCAGAAAATAGAAATGATGAAACAAACGCGAATGATTGGTGAACCATTTGAAATACTGGAGGAGGACCAAACAACCCTTTAATGGGGGATAATTGAGTTAGGATTAGCTTAGTTTCTAGTGGGGGGGGGGCTAATTATGTATTCAAGCTAATTTGTCAAACAGCGGCTCTGGATTCTCGCCATTGTTTCCTTAGAGGTATTAAATTCTATTTAGTTTATCAAGTGATGCTGAACATCTACAACTATACGCGTATGTAAAATATATACTCACTGTCTGGGTGGCAAAATTTCTACTTATTTCGTATTTTTGTTTCGGTTCGTAAATTGGCACTTAAATATTGCAGGCCAAATTTTGGAAGTAATGGGTCAACCCCTAAAAATGACAGTGGTGGGTTGATAGACAAGAGAAAATTAAGCAAGATTTTGAATTGGCTGTAATGAATTGGGCGATTTTATTGATATGGTTCGGAATTGAATGGTTATACCCATTTAATACTATTTCATGTGTGTTCTTCAGCGAATGGTAGCCTAAACATGATGGTCGTCGATGGCTATTAAATTAATGTGCCAATCATATAATATTGGAATGAAAATGTTCTCTTCAAAAGTTCTTTAAATTTAAAATGAGATCATAATCATGTAGTACTAATTATGCATTTGGGTTAATGAGTCAAACAATGTTTTCCGATTCTTAGAGGTATTCAATTATATTAAGCTTTCTCATGGGATACTAAAGGTTTGAAAATACACATGTTTGTTAAATATGTGATGAAATTGTTACATAAATTAATGATTTATGAGATTAATCATTATTTTTGTTGAAATTTAAGGTCAGCTTTCAGGTAGCTACATCGATATTTACCGTAATCTTGCTCTAAGTTTCCATTCTGTACTCTTTGGGATGTATAATACATTTTATTTTTCCAATATATATATTATATAAGAGTATATATACTATAAAAGTAATTAGCCAATTAGATTGTAGGAGGTATCATGGTCTTAATTAGGAATCACGAGAAATGGTTTAAGGTAGGTGAAGGGATAGGCCATGTAGTAAAATACTGCTAGGTGGTAGTGTGACAAAATCCCTGTATCTTCTATTTTATGTTCTCAGCCGATTCTTCAATTTCCATTCATGGTAAGTGATCCAAATCAAAAAATATCACTAAGAATAGCCCTGCATTATGTAGTAAATTATCAAATTGAATTGTTTTTTTAAAATGTTAATTTAAATTGATTGATGACGTTTTCTTATATAACAAAAAGTAAGGAAAACCTTGCAGAAAATATGTGTCAAAATAATATGCCTCAATCTTTCCTTCTAGTCCGATGTCCTAGACTTGCAAATAATAATTTAAGATACCGAAACTGGCTCTGAAATTACCAAACTAACCGTTATAAAAATATTATTAAATTGCTTGACTGAGCTAGTTATTGTAACTCTTATAAGACATACTTTACACATGTGTATATGTTCTGCATCCGTCGATAAACTAAATAGAATTCAACACACAATAATGAAGAACCATTAGACGAGGTTCTTGAGCAGCTGTCAGACAAATTAGCCTGAATACAAAATTAGCGCCGCTCAAGAAACTAAACTAATGATTTAGACCTCATTTTAACCTGATTAAATAGTGACATTTTGATACCAAGATTAAAAGATTGCAATTGTAAATTCATAATGAGCCATCTACGAGCAGTGGGATTAGGCTACCATTCAACAAAGGACATACATGCGCAATAGTACTATGAACTCATAAACCACTAAGCGAATTCACACAGCAACGACAACATTTAGCAACATATATTGCAATTGGAATTTAAGTATCTTTATTGGGACGTTTTGATACCAAATTTACAAGAATTTAACATTATATATATGGCCGTTCTTTGCTTTTTATCACTACAGCGAAACGTAACCGAACTGAACTTGTCTTGTGCCGTTATTTTACAACTAAAACTCTTGTAAACTTGGTATCAAAACGTACCAATGAAGAAACTTAAATTCCAATTGCAATATATGTTTCTAATTTTTTTCATTGCTGTGTTGAATTCTATTTAGTTTATCGAGAGATACTGAACACGTATGTAAAATATATTCTGTAAGTGGTGTTAGCTAATTAGCTAAGTAAAGCGATTTAATAATTATTTTCTAACGGTTAGTTTGGTAATTTCAGAGCCAGTTTCGGTATCTTAAATTATTATTTTCAAGTCTAGGACATCGGTCTAGAAGGAAAGATTGAGGCATATTAGTTTGACATATATTTACTACAGGATGTTTCTCACTTTTTGTGATGTATTGAAAGCATTTTGTGGAAAAAATAAGTAATGATGGACCAAGAACATAATAATCACACTTTAACTTTGCAAAAAAAACAACTTTATTCTAAGTTTATGTTGAGCTTTACCTCAACCCGTGTTTTATGTAGAGGCAAGATATGCTCAGTTCCATTTAATGCCCCGATGATAGTAAAATATTATTTTACTGTATAAAATATTCAAATAAATAAATATTTGATCAGTAATAAAAACTGAATACTCTTCAATCTTATATGAATAGGTTATCGAATTATAGATCTAGACAGCTTTATTAGAACATGTAATATTTGCTGGGGCTGAAGTGGATTTTGGCTCGATTCTACAACTGAGTTTGGTAAAGTTAAGTAGTATAACAGTAACCGAAGTCGAACCCAATGAAAATAATAACCTATATTTTGAGTGGATTATTAAACATTTTTTTAATTTGATGATGTCTGGGGTAGACACCGAACAAAATATATGGAAAATACTCCTTTAAATTCCTCGTCTGTGAAGCATAAATACAGTCCTTTCAGGGTCGGAATTTTGAAAGATGTGTGGTACAAACAGATGATAAGTAATGAAATTGAGCGCCCCCACAACTACAAAAATAAGATAAAACACGAATAGAACTTGCCCTTTCCGACTTCGTATTGTTTAAACATTGGTCATCCTCACTTGACTTCTTCAAGACAGATATGCACTGGATGTCTGATTAAAGAAAATATGATACCAATGCAATGACGCGCATAGATTGTCAGGATATCCAAAAACCTAACTTCTGAATTGTTGTTGAAACTGTATCACTGCATCCAGACTTACACATTGGAACAAAGGGGAGAACTCGGGGGAAACAATTTTTCACCCCCTGACACTTCCGTAGTAAGCTGTTAAACACCAGAGAAAAAAATCAACAAGCGGTAGTTCAATTTATTCAACGTTCATAATTTGTGTCTTAATGTATGAAATTATACTTCGTTACTTTCTAGTGATAAAAGTAATAAGTAGCCGATCTTTGTTTGTAAATCCTTTGTGATCTTTTTCATAATTGTTTTTTCTAGTTTTATCCCGATATCATTTGAACTGTCTTACACTTAAGGATAGAAAACACTTGACCCAAAACAGCGTTGCTCACAGAATAAATCAACAGGTATGGAGGAGAACGTAATAAATGTTTGGCTCGATTGGATTTAAAAACGAAGCAAAAGTGCAAACTTGTTAGCAAATGAGGCAAGATAATGATTGCGACATACAACAAGCTGATCAAAGACTGCGTCACGGTGGCCAAGAAGAAGTTCTGTTAGTAAAGGAACCCTAAATGTTTTGAACCACCAGCCAAAGAAGTTATTCTCAAGGATCTGTCAGCCAGACAGCTACCTCTTCAACGGCAGATATCCTCCGACGTTCTTGCAGAGTGTGAGGAACTCCAGGAACACTGAATATTTGACTTGTCTTCATGAATAGCCCTCGTAGACTCCGAAGACACTGTTGGCAAGGTGGTACAGCACCTCAAAAAATCAGGATTATACCACAATATTATAGTTGTTGTCGCCAATGAATCAATCAGGGGTTTGCGGCAGTATAACGCTTTATAACGATTTTTGACAGATCACCTCAATTTCAGTGCAATTGAACTACAAGAAAAACAACTAGGTTTTTATTTGTTGATATAGTATTTTTAACGCTTAATCATGCTTGGATAATTTTCTATTATTTTATTATTAATAGTAATTCATACAGCTATTCACAGTGACACTGTAAATTTCCTAAGATTATATATCTCCTCCATGAGTTATATAGTTAAAAACTATTTTACCAGACCATAATTAGTGGCTATAATGGAACTAGTGTACAAAAACTGTATTTACGTAAATTATATTAGGTAATATTTAAAAAATACAATTTCTGTCAGAAACTGTGAGTTTAGCAGATGATTGAGCTAGTAAATTTTAAAAAACTATTGGATCTGTTGTTTATTGTAGACAACGTTTGTCATAACATAAATATTGGAAATAGTACTGAACTATCTGGTATTTTGTAATGATGTTTATGACTAATAAAACAAAAACACCATTGTTAGCAGTTTATCATGCACGGATAAAATAAATAAAGCTAAAATGTCTGAATTAGATGTGTGACTATAGAGTAGTACACAAGCGCTGAAAAGCAGGGTCAAATTTGTTTTATGATCTTGTTATTTGAAGGGGTCGGATGTAAAAAGGGCGAGCTGTCTGTGGGGGATGTATTTTCTTCTAATAGTCCGCCTCAGATTCCCCTTTACGTTAAATTATGTCCGTATTTTATTTCCATTTTTTTTAATATTTTTATTACAAGTTCTTTTGCTCTATAGTGTTTCTATCATTAAAAAGCATTATGTATATTTTTTTTCCATAACAAGTAACATGAAAAACAGTTTCAAGCAATGGTTCATGAGACGGTCGAAGTAATTCACTTACCTTCGTCACAATAAACTTAAAGCAGGAAAAGAAGTTTTTAAAGTCAATACCACTGTATTAATAATAAAAGCGATATTAATAATAAAATTAGTTGATTAATTAATCATTAAATTAGTCATTAATTTTTCATTTTAAATATGATAAGAAGCATTTAAGGTACTATTTAAGTAAATTTAACTTTTAGTTAGTTAAATGAGAAATTATACTTATTAATATCGGATGTATATAAACAAGAAAATCACTTTTGAAATTTCCGATTTGTTTTGAGGCCGGTTCTTCTAAAAGATTTTGCTTCGGGTATTAGTTTACCACCAGAGCTTAAAGTTTTAATATTATTTCTTTTTTTATTACATCATATGTATAGGTGACAATAATCGTTAATATATTAGTAATGGTGACTTGATATTTTTTTGATAAAAGTAGGTAAATAGGAAAGAGGTAGTACGACATAATATATTTTGTTGCGTTGTCCACGTGTTCATATTTTATTAGTATTGATTTGATGGTTTGATTTCAGATTCATTCATGGCAGAATTCTAGGGCAGTTTGTTAATCACAGATTGATTGGTCGCCATTGAACCCAAATGTATAAAAAAATGATGAGATTAAGAGGCATTTTGTGAGTAATTAGTGTATTTTGTTGCGTTGTCCATGTGTACATATTTTATTAGTGTTGACTTGGTCTGATTTGTGTCTTCCATGTAAGGTATAATTCTAGAGTCGTATGTTTGTCACAGAATAGTTTGTCCTCATTGAACCCAAAAGTATAAATATTATTGTTTAAAAGTTTAAGAAAAAAAATGTATCAATTAGTGTATTTTGTTGCGTTTTCCACGTGTTCATATTTTATTAGTGATGATTAATTCAGAAAGATTTAAGAGTCTTTTATGTACTACAGATGTTTAGGGCAGTTTATTAGTCACAGATTAATTTGTGGTCATTGAACCCTAATATATAAACATTATTGTTTAAAAAAATTATGAGGACGAGAAAGAAAATTTATAAACGAGTGTACTATGTGCGTTATCTATGTGTTCATATTTTATTAGTGTTGACTTGATCAGATTTGACAGAGACGTTTCTTCATGTATCGCAGAATTCTAGGTCACTTTGTTGGTTGCAGAATAATTTGTTGGCATTGAACCTTAATATATAAACATTACTGTTTAATGTTAAAAAAAAAAAAGGATGTGGTGTGTGAAATAGTACATTTTGTTGCGTTGACCGAGTGTTCGTATTTCGATAGTGTTAACTTCATCCAGAAATAGTAGTATTTTTTCACCGCATTACTTGTATTAGTGACAAAGATAATTAATGTTGACTTGATGGTGCTATATTGCTCATTATTTCCTATATTTCGGAAGTTTTTTGCTTACTGGTTTATTTATTGTCGTTATTATATCAAAATATATAAGTATCATTTTTTTAAAAAAATATATGGATATGGCAGAGGATGAGAAAGTAGTATATTGTGTTAAGATGGCTGTGTGTTCAAATTTTAATATAGTAATGACCTGATCTTTACCTCCAGAATACTAGGGGGGGTTGGTTGGACACATATTAATTTTTCGTCATAAAATCCGAATATTATTTATATATAGTAGACAATAAGTGTTGTTGCGTTGGACATGTGCTCATATTTTAACGGTATTGACTTTGAAGTTGATGACGGATCGTTTTGGGTATATAAATAATCATTGGGTGGTTTGTAGGTAACAATTAATTTGTGGTTTAATCCAATATATAAACATTATTGTTTCTCGTTAGTGACGTGTTCATATTTTAATACGACGGTTTGTTGTGTTTGATATTAAATTCAAACCTCATTACATTATTAAAACTAATATTGTCGGAAAGAAAGGAGGATTTATATATCAGGTCCAAGTATTGTATTCCGTTATGTTTCCCATGTTTAAAGTTTGTCAGTTTTGAATATAGTGGATTGGTAAATGTAGAAAAACAGACTAACCTATATAATTGAGGGATTCGGTTGATTGGTTGATCTCGTGTGGTCGCCAGTGCGTGTTGATCAGCTTGCTCCCGCAGAACTTGTTTGGGTCGAGGATGTTGTCCACTGAGAAGGGGAGGCTCCTAGCCGGCGGGCTTTGACTTCCATCCTCGCCGGAGGGGTAGGCCAGCCTGGGTATCCGGGACAGATCGACCGGGGAGCCGACGTCAAGCAGTGGGTCCTCATCCTCTGAAGCCTCCTTGTTGTCGCGGATCATCTCAGCTCAGCGGCGGCTCATCACAGCGACTGCCGGCATGGTGGCCGCTCCTGCTGAGGCCCCGCCCACCTGCCGGCCACGCCCCATCTTCGTGGGCGTGGCCACAGCCTAATTGACCCCCACCCCGGCCACTAAAGAGGTGACGACAGCCTATAATGTCCCCCACCCCTTTATAGCTAATCTTATCTAACCCTTCAGACATTAACAAGTATAATCGGGTCCCCACCTTCTATACTAACGCTCTCCACGTTAATCCTCTACAATTATACCATTATTTACCCTAGGCTTCTCCTTCCTCCTTCTCCTCCCCCAGTAAACACGAATCTTTTCATCGCTCTCTGACAAAACCAATCAAGCGGAACGTAACATTTACCCTCAATTATAACATTTTACTTTTCAAAATTGTCGTAGAGAGTACTCACCGCGATTATTGTGTTTCTATCTTGTCTTTGATTGTCTAGAATAAACAGAATTTTACCCAGCTTAACAAATCACTCTTTTAATTCTCTTAACTAAATCCAAATCAAATGGACTCCAAAATACATCAATATCGCCAACTGGCATCTTTCCCGCTAATAATTTTAAAGTATCGGGTGTTCTCTCTCCCACAAGCCCGGGCTGGGCAATACTAATTGGATCTGTGCTTACAAATATACTTTTCCGTCCCTGTGTATTTATCGAATTTCTTCTCCCTTTCATTTTCGGAATATATATCTCTAATTGATTCACATATGGGGGTATTAATGATTTATATCTTCTTTAAAATTTTCTATTCCATAATCGGCTGGTATAATATCATCAGGATTTCGCAAAACATCGTTAATTCACCTTGTTCCAGGTATAGCATTCCTTAACCTAAAATTTCTTCTATAGGCTATTGGCGTATTTATGTCGGCTAGCGCTTCAACCTTTCTAAGGTTAAACAAAACAATTGTTGTTGGTTCGGGAACGAACCGCTGATGTGTATCATACAAATCTGAAGATAAGAATGGTAAATATTTAGTTTCATAGACCTGAGTCTGTCCTGCAATATCTGTAATTCTCTGAATAGGTTTGGGAAAACGCGTAATTGACTTCGATTTCCCTAAGACCAATGCACAAGCTGCCCTTCATTTATCAGGGGCCCAGTTGATTGGGACAACTTCTGCCAGATTCTTACAGACTCTGTAGGCATAAACGTACCTCTGAAAGTATTCCAAGACCTAGATGATGCAGTGCATTCCTTCAATACTCTGATCCAGAGGTCGGCCTGGGAGTACCTCGGTATCTCAAAGACCTAATCCAATCCAAACGCCACTCGAGAACAGTGTGGCAACATCCTGCTGATCGTTGCTCATACAATCAGTACTGCAGGTTGGTAAAGCGGCAATTGGCATCCTTTCGTTCCAATTCTTTTAATTCCTATCTCTCCTCTCTGTCTACCAGGGATAATTACTTGTGGAATTTAACTAAGAAAATCCTAAAATATCATCCTGTTTCACATCCACTCCGTCGTGATGATGGGTCCTAGACAGCTTCGGATGGTGAGAGGGGGGAAGAATTCGTACTGCATCTTTCCCGTACTATCACTCCTCAAAACAATACTCATCGCCCAACTGTTGAAGATTTCCTCATTTCACATATCCCTCCACCAAAAGCCGTTAACCCCTCTGAGGTCAAATATCTGAAAAAATTACCTTACCGAAAATCTCCAGAATATGATCTCCTTACTCCTCGAATTCTCATCAATATCTTCCTCCTAAAGCCATAATCTTCCTAACCTACATTTATAATTGCATTGTCCGAACGACGCACTTTCCTCTCCTCTGGAAACACTCCATTATTATCCTATACGCCAAACCCGGTAAACCACCCAATGTCGCCTCACCTTACCACCCAATTAGCCTACTCCCTATCCTCTCTAAAATATTTGAAAAACTCTTATTTAATGAGACTTCCAATTGTTGAATCCATAAACCTTTATCCTACTCACCAGTTTGGTTTCCGCCAACGACATTCCACTGCTCAACAAGCCCTTCGCGTTGTTGATCACATATCCTCAGCCCTTGAAACTAAACAATATTTCACTGCTGCCTTTCTGGAGATAGCTCAAGCTTTTGACAGGGTCTGGCACGCAGGTGTGCTTTACAAGCTCAAAGTGTATTTCCCGCAGACCCCATTCCTAATCCTACAGTCCTGCCTTTCAAACCGCTTCTTCCAAGTCCGCTGTGGTTTAGAACATTCTAACCACTATCCCATAAAAGCAGGAGTTCCACAAGGCACCGTCCTGGGTCCCATTCCCTATAATCCATACACCGCTGAGGTCCCCTCTACCACCAATACCTTCCTGGCAACATTTGCAGACGACACTGCAGTCCTGTCAACCCATTCAGACCCTGATATAGGGTCCGAAAACCTTCAAACATACCTTGATGAGATCGAGTATTGGTGCAACCAATGGGGAATCAAAGGCAATAAAGCAATAGTTGCCACATAACCTTTACACTCTGCCACAAGTCCTGTCCGCTAGTCTTTTTAAATTCGATTTCTCTCCCTGTGTCTGAGACAGTACGGTAC
The DNA here is from genome assembly GCA_930367205.1 of Acanthosoma haemorrhoidale. Classification (NCBI taxonomy): domain Eukaryota; kingdom Metazoa; phylum Arthropoda; class Insecta; order Hemiptera; family Acanthosomatidae; genus Acanthosoma; species Acanthosoma haemorrhoidale. The sequence goes on from OV884014.1 coordinate 26,289,212, forward strand.
TTAGGCTTCCATCTAAACAAAATACTGACATGGAACCCACACACGAGGCTACAAAGACAACAGACGCTTTGGACAACTGTACAGACTACTTTAAAGGACATCCCATATCTCAATTGAAAATAAACTACTCATTAACAAAGATATATTTAACACGTTGATTACCACGGCAATTTTCAAAAATCTGGCCTAAAATTACAATTTGATTCAATCACATTACATTATTAAAAACTCTAATTCTAGTTCTAATTGAGTCCACATAAAAAATTAATTTTACGATACTTATATTACACCAGCCAGATATTCAAACTTAAGATGTTGTGCACAAATTTTAAGCGCTTTAGGGTCCCCATACGTTAGTGGAACATTGAGATGAAATTTACAAACATGTACTTGCTTTATTAACTGATGCCAATTTCGAAAACCAGCTAAGATGTGGAACGTTAATATCAATTTACAAAAATTAAGTAAAAGAAAGTATAAACAATAATCTCATTAATTAATACTCGAGAGATAATTATATTTAATTACAATAAAGTTTTATTTATTTTGTATTCGTATCAAATTTTTTAAAACCATGTTTACCTAAAGTGGGGCTCGCTATAACTTTACGCGTCATCAAAGAAGCCGGTAAAACGATTTGGGTTGCCCAGGCCTGGTTTAGCTTATACATTTAATTTGTGTAAGTATATTATGTTTATAATATAAATTATGAGTCATCAAAAATTCCTAATTAGAAACCCTAATTCTAACACTGTAAAACTGACGGATAGACTCTCAATGATCTGATTGCAGTAATTGTTGGGTTACCTTGAAAGTGTTGTTTCTTCCATTGAGAATGTGGTTGCACACTTGACATCCAGCAATGGGAGAGTATGAGAGGGTTCCTTTTCTCTTCAGACGATCTCCGAACTTACTTCGGAAGAGGGTGAGGATGCTGAACAAGCCTCTCATTGGCCGAAATATGAGGAGCCAGCACTCGTGTCGCTACCTTGTAGATACAAGCACTCGTGTCGCTACCTTGTTGATACAAGCACTCTCGGAGGGAGCAATAACATTAGTGTTTTATTAATTTACAGTTCGCAACTGAACTTACGATCAAAGCTGTATACTTGTCGGTTTCCCATACTACCTTGAACTTCTACAAACTCGACAGTCAACAAAATTAACATTACAAACAATACATGTTGATCCATTGATCAGAAATCTCAACATTCTTTTAAATTATTATTTAAAAGCTTTCATTTGTTAAGTACTGAAATTTATTACGTCGATTATAAGCTACATTGCATTTAAAAAAAAATATGTGTAAAAATAATAATAAATGGCTAGAATAACCAATAAAAACTTAAACGACAATATTTCAATGACGAATTCAATGTATTTTACACAATTTAGTTTTTTATTACATTCTATAAATATAATATATTATTAGTTGTGGTATGTATTTCCGCTGGTTGTATTAAAATTAGTCAAAGAAAAGGTTTTTTTGGGGTTTTTTCATCGCTCTACCTGAGGCTGAGCCTCAAACGGGCTTACCCCACAAGCCCGTGAAGCGGGCTCTTTTGGAAGATGATTTATTTTTCCCCCTTATAGCTAGTTATCTTATTACTATTTACATATCTGGATCCGTGTTCTACCTAATACTTAAAACTATATATACATGAGGTGTGCATCCTCCATCCCCCTATAACTAAACTTATATCTAACCATAGGCTACTCAGTCCTATCCTTATATCTATATGTACATATTTACAGTGACTCCTCTGGAACCACCATCGTACATCGTTGGCTTCGGGTGAGCCTTCCCGAAGACTCGGCTGCTCATCCCGCGCCACCCCCCTGGATATATTGAAGTGCCCGGAGCCTTGAACCCTTTTCCACTCCCCGACGAATCTGCAGAACGCGGTGTATCTCGCTTCGTCGTCCACCAGAGGTTCTATTTAGTTGACGTTAATTTTTCACCCATCAGTGGACTCTCACCACTGCACCGTGACATTTACACCTCTACCGAGGTCTCCCACCATCCTTAATTCCTTCACCCAACCTTCAAATAGGTCCTTCTGGTGAAAGGATCCGTTCAGCCTAAATAAATTTTGCTTTATTTTTCCCTTATCCTGCATTTTTAAAGTTTAAGAGCTGAGAAAAAAAACGACAATTTTTCAATAATCACAACAAGGTCCCATCCCGGTCTTATAATATTTTTTTGGTAGCGATTGATTAAATATTTAAATACCTATATTCCCGTCCAGGAAATTGTCGATGGTGTATCCATACCATATCATGTGAGTCTGCAACATGAATGAGATAATTAGGTGTGATGACTGATTGTTATTATAGACTCTGCTTGAGGGTCAAAGATAATAGATAGCAACATTTCGAGAAATAAAGAAAGAGTTAAAGACTATTATCACAATTATATTACTTCCCTTCTCCGGGGGGGGGGGGGGGGAAGTCACATTATTAATTTCGACCCGAACATTTTCAACGAAATAGGCCGTCAATTATTTGTTATTATATTTATATATATAATAGAAGATATTGCAGGAGTTTATTTGGAATGAAGTGGATTGTTTTTTTTGCAAATATTTATGAAATTGAACGATAATGAGTCAAACATTACAACTTACCGTCTATTGGTGTATCTGTATGGTGCCATTGGCTTCCTAAAAATAAAATTAGTTTAATAATAAATGAAATAAGCTGATACTTTTACGTGGTACTTTATTGAATATAAAATGATTGTTGAGCTGGATAAACAATTACATTTTAAAACGATCTTTCTTTAAACTTTTTACAATCTATTCATCATAAAAAAAGAAAAGCAAGATTATCGGCACATTTCTATCTACTGAGAGAGGTAGAGTGAGGGCGAGAGCGCGCTTCAGAGGTCGGACGTAAGTCCTTCAGATGGATGTGGCAGCGTGTTCCTTTGGTTCTCAAGCTTGGAGGTAAGTGAGTTCCGTAATTGGTAATATCTACTTCTTCCCAGCTATAGCCAAGTATAACCAAGCTATACATTCCTTGGGTTTTCATCCCCGTCTATATCAACCAATACAATGTTCCTGTTGTTCCTCTCAAAACTTCGTTGCGCCCAAGAGTAATGCGAATTGCATCGCTTGATAAACCTTTTTTTCCGGCCCAAACCTTTTCCGAAGGGCAATGTCGCTCGGATCTTTTATATGTCAATGGAATTATTTAAACTAAAGTATATAGACTATTAAAAATGACTTATGGATGAGATTTGGTGTGGGTAAAACCGTAGATTTGATCCTCGTTTTAAATTATCTATTTTACTCGCTAAACAAATCATTCGTTAATCGTACGTAATGATGTTCCCATTACCGAGTTTCTATCAATAAATGAAATAAACTGATACTTTTAAATGTATCTTTATTGAATATAAAATGATTGTTAAATTGGATATAGTATTACATTTTGAAACAATCTTTCTTTACACTATGGTTGTATAAATAATTATGGCGAAAAATGGAAAAACACGAGTAACAATACTTTGCTATCTAATTTGGAGAGAGGCAGAGAGAGAATGAGAGTTTGCTTCAGAGGTCGGGCGTAGATCCTTCGGGTGGAAGTGGAAGCGTGTTCCTTTGGTTATGCAGATCTCAATAGATCGAGCTTGGAGGTAAGTGAGTTCCATAATTGGATAGATCTACTTCTTCCCAGCCAAGCTATTAATTCCATGGGTCTTCATCATCATCTCCGTCTGTAATACAATTTGCCTGTTGTGTCATTTTTTCCCTTCTAAGTTTCCTTTACTCACCGCTAATATTGGAAGACATGAGAAAATACTCGAGGGGGTATTTGGATAAATTTTCCTTGCTGCGTCATTTTTCCAGCTTGGTCACTTACCCTTGGTTATCACAATATACACTTCCTTTAGACAAAATCTCTTGGGTTACTCTCGAGCATCCACCCTCGAGTTCTTTTATATTATATTTTTTAGTTTTGTCTTGGATTTTTATATGTTACACTTGAACGGCTAGTCCTTCTTCAGACATTTCACTACTGTCATTCATATTATATCCTAACATGGAGGGTGATATCCATCACTATCTCAGATGGTATAAAATAAATATGTTTCATGACACTTAATCGTAAACGTAACGACATACACGACTGAAGGGATTGGGGGGAGGGAGACGACAACTGTTTGAAGAGTCGGTTTTGTAGCTGTGATTAAACTCGTTCCGACTCAGCTAAACAGCCATTAGCCCTAACAAAGGGCGTCAATATTTTAGGGCGGTCCAGATGTCGGCCCCGAGGGAGGCCCGGCCCTAGGGACCTCATTGTGAGGCACGGCGATTAGGCCCCTGTCACCGCTGCGGTTCGTCAGATGGCACTGCGGTATCGCGATGAGGCGCATATCTTCTATAATGGCCCTTTAGCGTCGGGTGAGCAATGCCTCTTCGTAGGGAATATATATAATTTTTTACTATCACGATTTTCACTTTTGATTATATCTAAGATTATATCTAAAAGTAAAATTGTAAAGTTCTATTGTGGGTTTTGCAGAGGAAGCTGGCCATAAACAGGAGAGATGTGAGGAAGACGCTAACAAACCAACAATTATATTTCGAATGTACTATTTTAATTTCGTATTTAAAAATAAAAATGTTTAAATGGGCTTGCTGCAGTTGCACCCCATGAACAAAGTCGTCCAGATTGCAGGCTCCCCAGTCTACGTCAAACTGCCGGGTGGACCCTCAAAACCTTTATGGTCGTCTTCTCTTAAAAACATTACGGAGTCAACTGTAGACCAGCTAAATCGTGCTACTCAAGTGAAGTGGCGGCGTGCTAAAAAGAATAATTCTCCTACTGCCGCGTTCACAGTTCATCATAAAATTGGAAGAATGACGAAGAAAAATTTTAGTGGATGTCAGTAAAGATGATTGTACAAGGATGCATTGTGTGCACTTGGGAGCAGAAATTACTACACACGATGATCAAAAATTTTATTGAAATAAGGGAGGCTTGGTTATTTTGAAGGGCTTACAATAAATCTGGAGGCAGCTCAAAAAAAGAGTCCTGCAATGTTTAATTTACGATTAACAAGGAGTTACCCTCCAAGTAGGAGCGATGGAGGGTGGTATCCGTGAAAGACGATGTTGGACGAGTACCGGGACTTCCAAGTTGGGCCTAAGAGAAAGTTTAGGATAACTTTGGCTCATTATAGTATTCAGCAATTTTCACCTCATATCGCATCTACGATTCCTAATAAAGGTTATTTAAGCATACGTAATATAGCATGTTAATCAGATGGAGAGAATGTTTCTCGACGGGATAGTCAGGGCTTGAACTCAAGATCTGTAGTAGCTACGTACATAAGTTGTCTTTGTCTAAATGATAAGAAACGCTTAATGGGAGACTGGCTTAGGTAGCAGTGAGGGTTTTATAAAGTTTATTAGTCAACATTACATGTATGTCCGATACAGGTCCTTGTACCTAAGGTGAAAAATAAGAGAAGAGCTGATTCAACTATAGCCGAGTCGATATATGCTCACAGCTTTTGTGTATTACGAGTACCACTTTCGGTTTCGGAGAGTAGTAACGGCTGATGAGAGCCTTAGTATCTTTAGTCGCCAGGAGCTGAAAAGTAAATCTATGGAAGTTTACTACACAAACATTTTTTCCTTTAAAATTGCCATGGACTAATCTAATTGTCGACTATGACAAGAATCTTCTGCACAATTCACAGAGTCACTGGGTTCTTTAACATGGAGGAGGAGCCTAAGTAGAAACCGTGAGTAGACCCTCAGTACTAAATGAAGGGTTTTTGTTTAGTTCATAGAGCTTTAGGGATACATGTTAACATATTATCACTAATAGTAGACATGGTTTAGTTAGATTCGGATGAAAATTGTCCCTGTTTGGACTCAAGTTAAATATTTTAGCTTCAAGAGATAGTAAAACTTCATAACCAAAGCACCTTTAAGAAAAAAAAAAAGACATAGGCAGTGGAAACATTTGACTTAGTGAATTTAAATGAAGATGACTTTGGATGAGAAAAATCATGTTAAAATCTTCGTGGGAAAACATTATCGAACAGGTTGCGATTATAACATTGCAGGTTATACACATAAACACAACATATGATCCTGAACGTGATTAGACACAGTCATTTATGCCTATCTTTTGTGGGGCTGCTCTCAAGTTGCGATGGTGGAAGTAATGATGGTGCTATTGTGGTGAGATGGGGCTAAGTGTAATCGAGCCCGGGTATCAGTATCGATTGCGCGCAAGAGGTGACATAAGGCCTGCTGAGTGGCGTGTTACAACTGTTCGCACATGTTAAATCGCTCCCTAATGCCCGCATTAGCGGACCCGGGCCGCAGACACCAGATGCCTCCCCTTAGGAATTGACCGAGTTATACTTTGAAATTAGATCGGAGACCCCCAGGGGCGACGTCACTTGTCCGCGATCCTGCCCATGTGTGTCTATGGTAATAACGTTTGATGCATTGGACCCTACCTATTCCACGGACGAATAACTAAATAATTCAGCGGTTAATTCGTTCTGAAGGTGTTGCACGATCCCACGCTGTTATTGGATCAATTCAATTATTTATGCGATGCCACATCACTTACAGTTTTACATATTTTGAGCAATAGTTACACTAACGTTATTGTCATTCGGTATTGTCATCATGAGGTATAGCCAAACAGGGAAGATTTACATCATTAATTATGAGCAATCCGATGGATAACATTATTCTTCAAAACGGTTCTGAAATTTGTCTTACTAAATTGTCTGTGAGGACTTGAAATTTAGAAATATTCCATTATCTTTTCTAAGTCATCGTTACGTATTTGCATCATCTCGACACTTGGCATTTCCAACCGAAGTGAGTCTCAGCCTTTTCCCAATCAAGAGTGGAAGCGGCTCCTTGTGACGCATAAAAGGTATCGTCCCACAAGCCCTCATACTTGGCCCATCATTTACAGTATCATAATTGACTTCAAACGAGAAAATTGTTCCATTTGTAACGGCTGAAACAATTTCGGAAAGTCTGCAGATTTTGTTTGAGATGTCGTAGCTCTCTCGCGATCTCGAAAAACAGGTGGTCAAGTTCACCCCTAATCCCAGGGGTAGGGTAGGATTAAGCAAGTCAAAGTAAAAACCAAACAAAATGACAATTGGTACTTCCCTAAGTAGGGTGGTATGAAAACCAAAAATGGATTGAGCAGGTGAATACCTGAAAGACTAAAACACTTCAATAAACACCTCTAGAATCAATATCTCACGGGAAGATCAAAATACAGATGAGGACCAATATTAATATATGACTTATATATAAATATATATGACATGAAATATAAATACAAATGTATAAAATACAAAGCAAAGCGGTTGTAAAGAAAAACATTATAAATTATACATATAGCCCGTCAGCGACGTGGGTTGGAGTTTTTTTTTTTTTTACAAGTATTTATGAAATTGAATGATAATGAGTAAAACGTAATAACAATTAATCACTAAGGTTCTTACCGTCTACTGGTGTATCTGTATGTTGCCCTTGGCTTCATAAAAAAAAAACATAGTTAAATAATAAATGATACCTTTATTTGGTACTTAATTGAGTATAAAATGGCTGCTGAGTTGGATTACATTTAAGAAAAAAAAAATAGATTAATTTTTACACTCTATTCATTATAAAAAAAGAAAAGCAAGATTATCGGTACCTTGCTATCTAAAGAGAGAGGTAGAGTGAGAGCGAGTGCGCTTCAGAGGTCGGACGTAAGTCCTTCAGATGGCAGCGTGTTCCTTTGGTTTTCAATAAATCAAGCTTGGAGATAAGGATGTCCCGTAATTGGTAAAAAAAATATAGATTATGCATTTAGTACGTCAGTGACGTGTATGGAAAATATTCTGAGTGGGTTACTAATTGAAAGAACTGATAGCTGGAAACCTAATATCATCGTCATCTGGGTTGAATGGATGATGAATCTGGGGAAGGGAGCTTCCATCCCTGAGACTCGAATGATGTGATGTGTGAGGCTTATACATTCAAGAAAATTATAATAATAAAGAAAGAAATAGTTTAAAGGGATTGCTGGGAGCCTGAGAAAGGAAGTGGATGTTCAAAATAAGTTACTGGTAGTTACGATCGGCGATTTCTATGGGCTCACAAGTTAGGATATGTAGTTCTACTGTAGTTAATGTCTTTATTTACAGTGTGATTATTCTGATTACATAACTGCCGATAAGAATTAACAAGGGTCAAGGCGATGACTGAGGTGCATATCTGGAATCTGAATCTGATGAATGGAGCATATCTGGCATAGCAATGTTTGTCGATATTGTGACATAGTGGCTACGAATGATGAGGACGTGGGCAATCATTTTGACTATTATACCAACTCTTAGTCATTAATAATTTATAAAGTAATTGTTCCTAGTTATATCTATATCGAAAAGACAGTGGTTTTAGGGGCAATTACAATTCCTAGATCTATTGCTCTCGAGGTAAGTTCTGTTTATTTTCTTATAAATGATTACGTTCTGAAAGGCAGATAGCCCTTTGCTTTGGGCACTGGACGAGGAATCATTGTTCAATGAGGTGCCCTGATGTTTGGACAATAGACCACAACACGAGCTTGTGGGGTTCCGGTCCCTCCGTGACTGCTCGCAAGGGTTGCTACATCTGTCCTACGGTCAGAGAAGGGGGTAGTTTATATTTACTGTAATGGCATGCACCTGCGCACATTCGAATGCTAGAAGTACACTCAGGCACTGAGACAATAGGACTAATCAATTTATTTGGCTCGCCCTTATTGGTGAATTATTTTCAAATATAACTTTCATTGAGGCATAAATGAAAATATTTTACGTTAACAATCATCTCATTTACAACAATTTAGTTGCATTATAAAAACCATTGAAGTCAGAACTTCACAGAAAACCATGTCGATTTCGTTCTTTTTCCCTGACCGTGCAGAAAACTCAAAATTAGCATTTGTGGAATTGTAATCGATGCGGTATAGCATCAGTCGTAGCACCATTTACAATTCATTGAATATATTTTTCCAATTTCTCCTAACAATGTACTAATCTTAACTTTGAATAGTGAGGAGTAGAAATAAATGTACAATGTGAATAAATTAAAAATTTTACAAAATGGCATAAGCCAGACAGTTTCGTAGTTTTAGCGGGTGTGACGCACTAAATCGTTGAAATTGAATAGATAAGTAATGTACATGGAAAGATCCAGTGAGTAGTTGGTGGGATAGCTTGGATTCAGATAGGGCTTCACCGGATAGATGAGTTTAATTATTATTAAAAATCGGGGAGTATTAACCCCGATAATTTCAAGAAACCTCCGATTTTTTGGCCTTTTGAATTGGTATAATTGATACTAATGAAAACCAAGTTAAAGTAAAACCTATTCAGTGGAATAGTCAAAGAAGAATTTATGAGGATTGTTGTTAGAAAACACTGACATTGGAATTTGCTCTAAAATACGCAGGAGGTCCAATTAGTTCTTGAGAAGGAATATTACAGATTGTAAATGACAAACCCAAATTTAATCTAGGTTAGCCTTCATTTTTCAACTTTCTATAAGTTTAGTTCCCAACCCTTATTTTGTTTCTATCAAGCAAATTTATGTTCGGAATTCGTGCTTTTTGCCAAATTATGGCAACTTCTTGAATCACCAATGGTCTTTTGGTGTAAGGTTCACAAATTTTGATTGTAAAAAAAAAACGCTTAAGACTTTCCAAGGTAGTTTGGCTACCACGATTTGAGTGCTGATGTGTCCAACAAATATGACATATAAATCTCGGTTTTTGTTGATTAGTTAAGGATTAAAGAGTGGAAGCAGCAAAATTTGAGAAAATTACCCATTGCTAATGTACCTAATGTATGTACCTATGTAACATAATGTACCTGATGTGGAAAATTACTCTTTTCCATCCAAGTCAACATTTTTTAGTGGCAGGGCGTGGTGGAGTTTGGCTTATAGTTTTGTTTCTTGGAAACATTTTAGAGTGTTAATCTAGTTCAACTAGTTTTATTTCACTGCACAATCCAATCCCGCTTTTCCGAAGGAATCACTAGAGGTGGTTCGGTTTAGTGAAACAAGTGGATCATAGAGGCTGGGGAAAAATAAACAAAATGTAAAAAATAGACGTACTTTTTATTACACGTAATACAAAATATTTGTATAAATGTACATTCAAATATTTACAAAGGACATACGTATCTATAATATATGTATATGTGGATTTGATTTAGGGGAATATATTTTTATTTTTTGTAAAAGAACATGTAATAGATGCTTTCTTTGATTTAACTAACTGTTTGTTTTTTTTACTTCTTCTCGCAGCTGCTGGAGAAGGTGTATTTGCTGCCACTGTTCATCATTCGCCATAGCCCATTTCACGCACTGGTTAAAATTCTCATGTTTCACTGTAGCGGTACAGGATAAATGCTGTTTTTTTTCAAAAAGCCATGTACGATTTTCCCGTCTCTTTTGAAAACAGACTAATTTTCTTCATTTATTTCCACTCACTCGGTCGCTTCTTTTTCCCTCTTGGTAACAGTAGGATTATTTTCTTTGATGAGTGAGAAACCATTTTCTGATTGGATTTATCGACAGAAGCTTCTTCAGAAACACATTTCTTGCCCAATAAGTCATTCCAGGAAGCAAGTATAAGTTTTGGGCTAGTTGATTAACAAGCTACGGCACTTTCTTTAGCTTTTAAAGCCTAAGTTAATAAGGTCTTTCTTCGTGTCTTCATTGTGATGTGGTACTTCAAATAAAAGTGTTTATCATCGAATTCATATTAAATAAGTTAATGGAATAAATGGAGTTTGTATTAGCGGAATTGCACTGGGTTCTTAATCTGCTATGATAGTTCTGCCCCACTGGATCTGAAGCCATGGGAAAGTGTGTGCTGCATCGACGGCCATCAGTATATGTTCTATGCAATGCCATTACGTTCACTTCTTCGAGTTTTAATTGTCCTGGTTTTTATCAGTGACTGCTGGAACCCGAGCTGACACGCATCAAAGCCAGTGGTGTCCATGGTTACCGCCATACTCTGATGCCTTTTGTCCATAATAAGATTGCCAACGCCTGATTGCTCTCTTCTCCTGGAAAATACAATTGCTTGAGATTTCCAGGCTAATCTAAAACCGAGTATTGAACATCGGTTGTGTGTTCTCTGTTATTTTCTTTCATAAGGTTTTTCTTCTTAGAAAAAAAAATCTAAAATTATTCTATAGATTATAATTCATTAGGGAATAGAAGGTTGTAATAATCATATAAGGATTTTGAACCGAATGTTTTATTTAATTTAAATTTATAAGAACAGTTCATGTTGATTTCTACCGGAAAATCTTCTAGTTTTTTTTATTTCTAAACCTTTAGGTAGTTTATATTTACTAAATCAAATTTTTGTTGGGTGAATGGGCTCCTTGTACACGAATCCTTCGATGTTTTGCAAGTAACCATTAAAATCCATTGTTACTTAAGTACCATAGTGCTTTAAATGGAACTAACAGGACTATTATTCCAAAATTTAATTTGTCCAATTTATTTAAAATACGTAAAAATATATACAAAAGATGAGTGCTTGAAATTATAAATAACATAGCCATCAGCTCTTACAGTTTACATTTAAGTATTTTCTTTTACTAAATTAAGGTATATTAAGGACATGGGATGAAAGTATGGCAAATTGATTTTTCGAAATGACAGAAACGAAAAGTCACTCTGCAATAATTTGGCAAGTGAAGCCTCTTGACGCAGAAACTGCCATAGCTTTACGCTTCCATGTCAATGTGCTCTAGCAAGTAATTCATCTTCATTTATACCTGTATAGAACTCGTCATTAATTTTTTTGCCCCTTTCAATTTCAAATTTTGTAAATAAGTTTAGTCTTAGCTTCATTAGTGTTTTGGTGGGTCGTCGTTGGTGAGCTGGACTACCTGTGGAACGTTTAGTACCTTAAAATGAATTTAATTCTGAAAAGTGGGACGATCTCGAAATTATGAAGTTGAGGACTTTTTGAAATGTATTTTTCTTATTTTTTGATAGTTGTTTGAAACGTCAAGGGCTGCTTTAGTAACCGCAACTCATAATTAAATAGTTGATAACTCCTAGGTCGGAAATCCATAATTAGGTTTATTTTACGAACAAATGGTTTCGCCACGGTGTCAGATCTGATAGATGTAGAGATGGTTGAAATTACAGTTGAACATTTAGTATACTATTTTCAGCAAGGGTACAGTTGGTCTCTTTTCTAGAGACCTTTATTAGGAATTCAAGGGTTACTGGCATTACTGGACATTTTTTTACTCGTAGAAAGTAAGTATTTACTGAATCAAATTATATACAAAGTACGATTGAATAAGAATACTACTCCGAAATCACGCGCATTGAAGACCAGAGTTGTTTTACAGTCTTATAGAATCTAAAAGGCTCTGAAATTTTGAAATATACTCAAATTTTGTTGTCAAATGTTGGATTGTTTGCATGTACCCAACTATTATTGATAATTATTAGCCAAAGAAAAAATACAATGGAAGGGTTAAAACTGGAACCCAGGGCGTCATCGACATCTTGTGACTCGGAGAGAAGAGTTGGGCCGAAAAGAATTCATGTTGAACTGACTGTAGACTTATTATTCCTTGTTCGTCCACTTTTAAAGTAGCAGTTATTAAATGACGTGCGTTTCCACACTTTCATGGCTACACACTCTGTAATTATTGGAGCCGCATAACCACCGTTTCAATCACGTGATGTCTATGCAATTGGGTTCTATGAGGTCTATCATCCTCCAGGCTTCGGCGGTCGAGCAGTGCTTCCATCTGACGGGTATTGGTGGTGGTTGAAGGTCGAAGAAGAGCGGGTTGTGGCAGTGTTGTAACGAGTCGAAAAATTTGACGTGTCGTCTCTTGAATGGTGAGCACTTCAAATTTTCGTGGATCTCGTCTGCCTTCATTCGGTGGAACGGGGTATGTGTGAGGGAGGTACGGAGAACTCTGTTCTGAAACTGCTGGAGCGTTTTTAGAGTGTCAGGAGTTAGGTACTTGAACAGTGGGGTCCCGTACATTAAAGCAGGTCTCAGGACGCGTACTGATAAAGCCGGGCTGTAAAGTAGGTGTCCTAGGCTGTAGAACTATTTCCTAACTTCTTGCTGAGATGTGTTGTGAACGACAAGGGTCCACCGAGGGTAATCCCAAGGTAGCATAGATTGTTGCTCACGGTGCACTCTGAGAACCAGAGCCGGCCGGAGGATACTGTTGAATGACCTGATGGTCGTTTGGGAAATGTCACGAGACAGTTGGGATTAAAATTATGAATTTAATTTTCAACAAGAACTATTATTTACATATATAATGAAAATACATTCAAAGTCAATCCTATGCCACAGTGGAGAACTTGAAGAAGAATCTATGAGCATTGTTGTCTGCAAACCCTTACTCAACTTTGTTTTCTGTACTCACAAGGAGTCCTATTCTCAGTACACCGTACTCGTACTGGAGCATAGCCCCAAACAAAGTCCCCTTTGGATGCGTCCCCAGACGCCACCCCGAACATTGTTCAGGACCAACCTAACCTTATGTCGGGGGCTGGTTTCATCCTGGCGAGGATCTCCTTTCGCTTCGCGCAGCCTCTGTTCTGTGATTTGTTAAATCACCGATAAATGATCTTGGTCTTTCGCTGTAAGATTCACAAGTCTTGCATTGTAGCAAAAAAGTCCTTTGCTTTTAAATATACAATACTTCGGAAGTTCCGTTTCAGATGCCTTCCCGTTATTGTAAGAGACTCAGATGTCTACTTCATTTTCCATAATTATTATCTTATATGATCTATAATCTTAAAAATTTGAGACCTAAGGAAAAAAAAAAAAAAAAAATCTTATATGAACCAGCAGAATAGAAAGGCAGTTTGATAAACTATTTATGCTTTTTACTATGTTGCTACAATCGGTAAAGATACGATGTGTACATCTTTTAAGGACGAATTTCCCAGAGATAAGACTGACAGACGTTTGGCTTTACTCAAATCCGATTCAAATTCATATTCTAAATTTAACTTAACTTTATTTTTAAAATGACCATCAGTTATTTCTTCTTTGATATTTTCGGTTTGTTGATTAAATCATCCTCAATCGCGGCCTTGGTCTTAAACCCCTGCCAATAGATGTACTTCTATCAGTAAAAGTTCTTAGAGAATTAATCCTTCAACGCTTGGATTTGGTCTACTAACCGATTAATTATTTCTTCGTTAATGACTTCAACGGAAATTCCTTAGCCTCCAGTATATGATTCGATTGTTCCTGGTTATTGCAGAAATTCTTAAAGGTTTGTGATAGAATATTCTATCAGCCACATTTTGTTTAAATTAATTTAGTTTTATTCTTGTATAAATTGTCGAGGGCTTTTGCTTTAAGACGGAAAGAAACTAAGTTAATCTCCCGGATATTATCCAATACTGATTGGAATATTAAAGTAATTTTTACGGTGTTACACAGTAATGTAATTTCCCAATAGGGATTCACGTGTAGATAGGTAATTTATTTTCTCATGCTAACCGTAACTGGCCGTATAGTCTAGTCACTGAACACTTGTCGTACAATCTATCATTGGGAACACTTTATGCTCAAGATATTTACTTTGTCCAGTCGTAAGCCCAAACTAATATAAAGATAAAATAAACAATATTTATGTATAAATATTGTCAATATATTGGTTTATGGTAAATATGGCAGCAGTATTGTAAGGATTATAAGGACGTTTACATTTTATAGTTTCCGGGCATCCCTAGTGTCTTGCTGTCACTTTAATGCCTGACGTTTTATGGCAGCTGTTACCTGCTGCGAATCCAGGTCCCATTTCATTGTCACTACATTTTGAAAAAAAACACACAGACTTTTAGACCCCCTCCCCTTCGAGGAATTCCAAGTCCTTGTCCACAAGTGACCGGAACTCACACGTCGCCATTTTCTCTAGGACTTTAGCGAGTCCACCAACTTCTTTGCATATATGCTCCTGGTTTTCTTGCTTATTTCGTCCTTCATAAGGAAAGATAACATAAAATAAATAATATATATTGTCAATATATTGGATTATGGTAAATTGATAAAGAAATATTGCCCATAAGAAAGTTTACATTTTATGGTTTCCAGGCAAAGCACAGAAGGTCGATTACTTCGTTCCTCCTATGACAGATGCCCGACATTTCAGTCAGCCTTTTGGCACTAGTTACCTGCTGCGGATCCACGTCTGGTCTCCATCCTTTCCGTTCTACCTCACATTTTCTTAACATCTGGAAGTGAGGGAGACTTCTCTAGATGTCGAATCCAGGACTCATCCACCCTACTGAAGCTTCATCAGGGGAAGGGGGCGTCATGTCCTCAGTAAAGATACGATGTGTATATTTTTTAAGGATTAATTTCCCAGAGATAATACTGACGGCTTTGCTCAATTCCTATTCATATTCAGATTCAGAATTAAAATTAACTTTATTTTTAAAATGACCATCAGTTATTTCTTCTTTGATATTTTCGATTTGTTGATTAAATCATCCTCAATCGTGGAATTGGTCTTAAACCCCTGCCAATAGATGTACTTCTGTCAGTAGTAAAAGTTTTTACAGAATTAATCCTTCAACGCTTGGAATTGTGGCTGATAAAGCAAAAGGTCTCGACAATTTATACAAGAATACAACTAAATTAAGTTGTGGAAATGTAGCTGATAGAATATTCTATCACAAACCTTTAAGAATTGCTGCAATAACCGGGAACAATTGAATCATATACCGGAGACTAAGGAACTTCCGTTGAAATTCATTAACGAAGAAATAGTTTATTCGTTAATAGACCAATTCCAAGCGTTGAAGGATTAATTCTGTAAAAACGTTTACTATTGATAGAAGTACATCTATTGGCAGAGGTTTAAGACCAATGCCGCGATTGAGGATGATTTAATCAACAATTCGAAAATATCAAAGAAGAAATAACTGATGGTCATTTTAAAAATAAAGTTTATTTTAATTCTGAATCTGAATATGAATAGGAATTGAGCAAAGCCGTCAGTATTATATCTGGGAAATTAATCCTTAAAATATGTACACATCGTATCTTTACTGAGGACATGACGCCCTCTTCCCCTGATGAAGCTTCAGTAGGGTGGATGAGTCCTGGATTCGACATCTAGAGAAGTCTCCCTCACTTCCAGATGTTAAGAAAATGTGAGTTAGAACGGAAAGGATGGAGACCAGACGTGGATCCTCAGCAGGTAACTAGTGCCAAAAGGCTGAGTGAAATGTCGGGCATCTGTCATAGGAGGAACGAAGTAATCGAACTTCTGTGCTATGCCTGGAAACTATAAAATGTAAACTTCCTTATGGGCAATATTGTCCAGGTTATAAACTCAAACAATCCACACTTGTCACCAGGGCTAGGGTGACCAGGCACCCCCCTAGTGACGACCCGACATCCATTAACCTATGATGTTTTTTGCCATTGAGAAATCAGTTGGCTTAATTGGATAAGCCTTACAGCAATATGGACTATCATCTTTGATTTTTATTTCATGGGTCTATGTGTTTAGTAGTCCAATTTCATCCCTTCCCAGTATCTCATGCTCATTTAAAAGGTAATTTATGGCTTTGAACTCCTCTTCTGTGCCAACTGTAGTTTATTGGATTATTTTTCTTCAGCTTCGTCCTCCTCAGTATCCTCTCTTCCTTCGATCATAATAACAATCAACTTCATGGTTTTATTAAATCCTTTTATTTGTATTTGTTCTATTTGTGTTGTATACTCAAATTTTATTATTTTCTTCTTGAAATTAATTTCTACGTTAAGTTGGTTAAAGGCCTCTGTCCCTAAAACGACTTTGTGGAATAAATTCGCCACTATAAGAAAATTTAATTTGATTCTTATATTGTTAATTTAAATTTCCATATGTACCTGTTCTTTAATATCTCACCATGTACCTCATCTTTTTTTGTGTTTTGTTTCCACAAGCAGTTACAATTATTGTCCCTTGACAAGGTAGAATATTTATGTCATTGTTAAATTTAAAATTATCAACAAAAAATCTCTCATTCATCACGTTCACCTCGCTTCCAGTGTCAATAAGAGCAATGGTTTTTATTTTTTCTATGATTATATTTATGTTTGGAGTTTCATAAAAATTTTCTGGGAATGTTTCCTCACTTAACAATGACTCGTTATTGTAAATATTACTGATTTCGATTTCAGGGACTTGGTCAATTTCCTATGTCACATGTACTTCGTGTAGATATGTGGTTTTTACTCTTGAGTCTCCTAGTTCCTCCATATGATTGGTTATGGTCTTATTATTCTTCTGCTGTTCCAGATGAGCTTTAGTTGTCTCACCTTGGCACTCATCAGTTGTTTTCCAACATGTGTCTGTATTTTTCCATTTTTGCATACAGTCAACCGTTTTCGGATTAGTCGGGTGTTGCACAAGTTGCTCTTGTCCTCGATTTCTCCAGTTTTGTCCCAGTTGGACTTTTTTATCTACTCCATATCGGTTGTATCCCATTCTTTCACATTGACCTTTATTTATTGGTCCACTGTTTGCCTCTCTGTCTCGATTTTGGACAGTTGTAAGTCCTGTCAGATTTCTTGTTTGTTGTCCCATCAAATTGGTGTGGAAATATAACTCTTGCCTATTTTCTATCTCATTAACATATACTGACAAATCTCGAAATCTGGATATTCTTGTCAAATTGACCATTCGTAAGATTTGCGGGTGGAAAAGACCGGCAATTAATTTGACCCATTCACTTTCTCTTCCTTTTTCCAGCTTCTCTCAGTGTTGATACCCATTGGGTTATGTATTCCATGGGGCCCATACGCGTATACTCATTATATTTTTCAAGATATAATTTATTCATTATATAACTTTTGTAGTTGTTTCCTCCGAATTCCGATAAAAATTCCCTTTCAAAATCCTCAAACTCCTTCACTACAAAATTCTTTGTTGTCCGCCGATTCAAAGCATCACCTCCCAATTTACTGGAAATAGATTTTTTTCCAAGTTCTTTCCGGTTTGATTGTATTGATAACATATTTTTAAATCCTCCAAAAATTGATTTGGGAATTGACTTTTGAAATTGTAAATTTTTTTAACCTCGATATCCTTCGTTGGAGATTACCAATTGGTACCTTCTTTGCACAATTTTATTTTCTCAACATTATCTATTCTGATTTTCATCTCTTGTAATTTATCTTCTTGACAATTTTGAAATTTTTTTAATTTATTTTCATTTTTCTTAAATTTTTTATTCGTCATTATTTCAATTTCATTCTTTACTTCCTTCAACTTTTCATCTATTTCCCTTTTATCTTCTTTTCTATATTCTTCCACTTTTATTTTCTAATAATTTCTTTCTTATCTTCCTCTCTTTTAATTTTATCTTTTTCTCTTTTTTTATTATCTTCTTCTCTATTCGCCTCAAGTTTCTGGCACAGTTCTTATTATTTTACTTACTTCCTCCCGGTTATATTCAGCCATATTTCCTGTTTTTTTCGATTTGTTTTTCATCATTAAATTGATAAATACAGACTTTTTTTAGGGTACACGCTGGGGCTTGGGTGTATAAGCCGAACTCTCCACAGAACACCAGACGATGTATCAAGGGTTCTTGGGTTCTTACCCACCCCTCCTTCTTTCCAACGGTACGGGGCCTACCACCTCCCGGGCTCTTCCTCAATTATTCTACGTAGGGGAGGTGGAAGATCTTCAATGTTCCCTCTCTTCATCTTCGACCTGAGGCTGGTCTACTGGTGCCGCCGCTGCCAATACCTCTTTAAAGCGTGCGTCTTGTTAAGGTGCGCCGACGAGGCGTACCTGATGATTCCCAAGATGCCTGCCTGGTAGAGGGTTATTGAGACTGGGAACTTGACTCCCCACATCGCCCCCCCCCCTATCCTCGCGAAGGAGTTACTCACTGTAACGACTCTGTCTCCGAGGTATTTGATGTGGGGAGAGAGGCTTAATCTTTTCCCCAGTCTCCCCCCAGGTACGTTACTTCCGTGCCCACCCTAACTCTTCTTCCTTCTATTTCCAACCACATAGGGTGGGGACGGTCCATCTTGCCCCGTATCAACGTCGCTGTTGTTTTCTCCGCAGCCATGGTCATCTTCATTCTGTCGCACCACTCCTTGACAGAATTGGCACAGGCGCAGGCTCGGCTCGTGAATTCCCCACAATGGTCGCCGCAAGGTCGTCCACATATGCCACCGCGGGGAACCCACGCTCTTCTAGGGTCACGAGAACCTTGTTAAACACCAACTTCCAAAGGTCAGGGCCCAGAACTGAGCCTTGAGGACACCCTCGCTCCACCGGTGCTTCGACGTCGTAGGACACTCCTCTGATGACCGCCCTACGTCCGCTAGCGTAGCTGCCCACGAGCTCATACAAATTGCTCGGGGCTTCCAGCTCCTGCAATTCCCTCATTACGTAGGGCCACCACACCCTGTCAAAAGCAGAGGAGATGTCAAATGTAAGTAACAGCGCGTACTTTGAGCGAGTCGCCATGTCGTCCCTTATCTTATCCAAGGCATCAGCTGTGCTCCTGCCCTTGCAGGAGCCGTACTGTCTTGGGTGGTCCGCCTTCTCGAAGGTCTGCCGCAACGCCGTGTGCATGAGTCTCTCCAGGACTTATTTAGGGCCTGTAGCTCTTGGTAGCTGTCAGGTCCCGGTCGGCTCCCTTTGGAATGAGTCTGAGCTCCGCTCTCTTCCATTGGCTCGGGAATCTCCCGTGGTCGAGGTACTCATTCATTATCTCGAGCAGTCTCCTCTCTATGAGTGGACACGATGCCTTGATTATGGCCGCATCGATTTCGTCCAGTCCTGGAGCTCTTCCGGTCTTCTGCTTCTGCACGGCGATGTGCTGGTTCCAGATGTCCCATGGTGGGTGCAGGTCCGTGCCTGGGGGGCCCTCTGTCAGGGATCTTACCCGAGAGTCTTCAGGCGAGTCGTCTTCTTCTAGATCCCTGGGGTATGTGTCCTTCATGTAAAAGTCCACTGCTTCTTCCGGGGAGGTGGCCTGCCAATCGCTGCTCTTCAGCGCGGCTAGTTTCTTGGACTGGCCACCCCTGGCCATCGCCACTCAGTACAGAATACCCCAGGGGTTCTTCTCCGACTCGCGTTGGATGAACTCGTCCCAGGTTTCCCTCCGGGTAACCTCTATCTTCTTCACGTATTCCTTCCGGAGGGTCCTAGGTCGGGCCTGTAGGGCCACCCGGACCTGCTGGTTCCTACGTTTCTGGCACCCTCGCCTCGCCCTGTAAACCTCTCTCTTGGCCGATGTAAGAGCGGGCGACCACCATGGGTTACACTTTTTCCTGGGCTTCCTTTGCTGAAGGGTCCCTTCCGCAACGTTCCTCATGGCCGCAGTGAGGGACGCTACCTTACTGTCAGGGCTATCCAAATGCAGGGGATCATCCCCTAGGATAGCCCACTCGTCGTCCACTAGACTTCCCTCCAGCTGGATCTGATAAACGGACCACCTAACTCCCCGCGTTACGTACCCTTGGGCGCCTGTTTCCTGTGTTGGCGCCCCGGTGACCACATCGAAGGAGATGGAGTTGTGGTCACTGCTGGTCTTGGCGGATACTCTCCAATTTTCAATACGTCCTGCAAGGGGGGTTGAGGACATGGTGACGTCTATCCAGCTGCTACCTTGCGCCCCCGTAAACGTCGCGGGTTCTGGCTCTTTGTTCATAATTATAATTTGGTTAGCAGCTGCAAAGTTCGCCACCACCACCCCCCCCTCCTTGTAGTATGTGTGGAACCCCACGCTGTGTGCCAGGCGTTGAAGTCTCCACTAATGAGGGACTCCCTGCGTCCTCTTTGCCTGGCGCATTCCTCTAGCGTCCCGAGCAGCTCCGACGGGTCCAGGTCATTGGGGAGGGGGAAAGAGGATACCACTAGTTTTCCTCCTCTCCACCCGATATAACAACTCGCCAAGTCCTCCCGACAAAACTGGTCGAGGGACATGACGTCCAGCGTGGGGTTACAGACAACGATCGCCGACCAAGGCCTCCTTTCTCCACTGCCCATGGCGACTACTCTAACCGACGTGCCGAGACCAGAAATCACTCCTCGCTGACAGTACGGCTCCTGCAGCAACATGACATTGTAGTGGTGGGTGAGGGCAGATAGCTCAGTGGCCACCACCCGGCTCTATGGCATAATGACTTGGATGACTCTTATTCTGTTACACATACTTGGTCATTTTTTCTTATGCTAACCGTAACTGACCATTTAGTCTAGTCACTAAACGCTTCTCGTACACTCTATCAATATGAACCCTTTATGCTCAAGATATTTCCTTGTCCAGTCGTAAGCCCAAACTAAAGTAAATAAAAAATAAATAATATTAATCTATAAATATTGCCAAAGATATTGGTTTATGGTAAATATGGCAGCAGTATTATCCATAAGGACAAATACATTTTTTAGTTGCTAGGCATAGCACAGAAGGTCGATTACTTCGTTCTTCCTATGACAGATGCCCGACATTTCGCTCATCCTTTTGGCACCTGTTACCTGCAGTGGATACACGTCTCTTTAACGATCTTACCTTTTGAAAAAAAACACCAACTTTTACTTAAATATACTTGCATAATTTATGCTTAGTGTAATAAATTCTTGGCACGCTGGAGCTTGGGGGTTTAAGCCAAACTCTCCTCGAAACCCCAGCCGATGTTTCTGGGTTCTTGGGTTCTTACCCACCCCTCCTTCTTTCCAACGGTACCCCCTCCCCTTGGAGGAATTCCAAGTCCTTGTCTACAAGTGACCGGACCATGCCCGTCACCAGGTACAAGACCTACTTCAGCCACCCTCTTCGCGATGGATTTGATCACGACACCACTGTGCACCGTCCTCTATGATGGTCAGACTTTCATATGATAGTTCCTCTTCGTGAGCTACAGAAGCATAGTGGATACTTTCTCAGTATCGTTGATGATTTCCTCTAGGTCTTCAACGAGACCACCGACTTTCTTGCAGATTTGCTCCTGGTTTTCATACTTATTTTATCCTTTGTAAGGAAAGATAATTTAAAATAAATAATATATATGTATATATATTGGATTATGGTAAATTGACAAAGAAATATTGCCCATAAAGAAGTTTACATTTTATAGTTTCCAGGCATAGCACAGAAGGTCGATTACTTCGTTCCTCCTATGACAGATGCCCGACATTTCACTCAGCCTTTTGGCACTTGTTACCTGCTGAGGATCCACGTCTGGTCTCCATCCTTTCCGTTCTACCTCACATTTTCTTAACATCTGGAAGTGAGGGAGACTTCTCTAGATGTCGAATCCAGGACTCATCCACCCTACTGAAGCTTCATCAGGGGAAGAGGGCGTCATGTCCTCAGTAAAGATACGATGTGTACATATTTTAAGGATTAATTTCCCAGAGATAAGACTGACAGACGTTTGGCTTTGCTCAAATCAGATTCATATTCAGATTCTGAATTTAAATAAACTTTATTTTTAAAATGACCTTCAGTTATTTCTTCTTTGATATTTTCGGTTTGTTGATTAAATCATCCTCAATCGCGGCATTGGTCTTAAACCCCTGCCAATAGATGTACTTCTATCAGTAAAATTTCTTAGAGAATTAATCCTTCAACGCTTAGATTTGGTCTACTAACCGATTTATTATTTCTTCGTTAATGACTTCAACGGAAATTCCTTAGCCTCCGGTATATGATTCGATTGTTCCTGGTTATTGCAGAAATTCTCAAAGGTTTGTGATAGAATATTCTATCAGCCACATTTCCACAACTTAATTTAGTTTTATCCTTGTATAAATTGTCAAGACCTTTTGCTTTAAGACGGAAAGAAACTAAGTTAATCTCCCGGATATTATCCAATACTGATTGGAATATTAAAGTAATTTTTACGGTGTTACACAGTAATGTAATTTCCCAATAGGGATTCACGTGTAGATAGGTAATTTATTTTCTCATGCTAACCGTAACTGGCCGTATAGTCTAGTCACTGAACACTTGTCGTACAATCTATCATTGGGAACACTTTATGCTCAAGATATTTCCTTGACCAGTCGTAAGCCCAAACTAATATAAATATAAAATAAATAATATTTATCTATAAATATTGCCAAAGATATTAGTTTATGGTAAATATGGCAGCAGTATTGCCCATAAGAACGTTTACATTTTATAGTTTCCAGGCATAGCACAGAAGGTCGATTACTTCGTTCCTCCTATGACAGATGCCCGACATTTCACTAAGCCTTTTGGCATTTGTTGCCTGCTGCGGATACATCTCTCTTTCATTGATCTTATTTTTAAAAGAAAATACCGACTTTTATTTAAATATAGCTGCATAATTTATACTTACTGTAATAAATGCTTGGTGCGCTGGGGCTTGGGGGTATGAGCCGAACTATCATCAAAACCCAAGCCGATGTAGCAAGGGTTCTTGGGTTTTTACGCACCTCTCTTTCTTTCCAACGGTACCCCCTCCTCTTGGAGAAATTCCAAGTCCTTGTCTACAAGTGACCGGACCATGCCCGTCACCAGGTACGAGACCTACTTCAGCCACCCACTTCGCGATGGATTTGATCACGACGCCACTGTGCACCAGACTTTCATGTCATAGTTGCTCTTCGTGAGCTAAAGAAGCATAGTGGATATTTTCTCAGTATCGTTGATGATTTCCTCTAGGTCTTCAACGAGAACACCAACTTCCTTGCAGATTTGCTCCTGGTTTTCTTGCTTATTTTATCTTTCGTAAGGAAAGATAATTTAAAATAAATAATATATATGTATATATTGTGTCAATATATTGGATTATGGTAACTTGACGCAGCAGTATTGCCCATAAGAAATTTTACATTTTATGGTTTCCAGGCATAGCACAGAAGTTCGATTACTTCGTTCCTCCTATGACAGATGTCCGACATTTCGCTCTACATTTTGCACTTGTTACCTGCTGCGGATGCATGTCTGTTCTCCATCCTTTGCATTCTACCTCACATTTTCTTAACATCAGACAGCGAGGAAGACTTCTCTAGATGTCGAATCCCTAACCAGCCAGGACTCATCCATCCTACAGTAGCTTCATCAGGGGATGAGGGGGTTATGTCCTTAATCTGCGATTGCTTTCTTCTCTTTGTGGCATCTTCATGTCCCATAAAGATGATGATGCGGGATGAAAAAAAAATGTATTTATATCTGGACCTAATTTCCTGCTTTAGTTGTTATGATGTATTACAGTTGCGATGGGCATTCGTTGTAGAAATCTGGACAATGAAGAAACAGTGGCCGCTATAAAATCCAAAGGAAGAATGGTCGCTTATAAAACCCCTCCTATAGTCTTTCAGGACTTTTATTCAGAACAAAGTATCTGCCATCTCAGTATTACAATATTTGTAAAAAGTATTTATAAAAACATTTTGTTATTATACTCATAAACATACTTTTATTACTTAATTTTAGCTAATTATCATTCTTATACTATGAAAAGTATTAAAGTTGACATAATTCAAAAAAATCTACACTAAATTAATATAATTAGTGCTGAGCGCAATGAAAGAGGCTTCACTTTCGAACAAAAGTTGGAATCTACGATGACTGATGTATTGATACATAAAAATTCTTCGCACCGCCACAGACACAAGATGGCCATATTCCACTTCCTCATTAATATATTACATAACATCTCACTAGACAGGGAAAACTTTGATAAAGAGTTTGGTCATAGACACAATGTAACTATAGTCAATTGGTTCCGTACAGACAGTGTAACAAGTACCAAACGAAAAATTGAGCACTGAAGAATCATGAAAAAAGTTTTTAAAAAAATAAATCGGATGTTAAAAAATGGTGCACTATCCTATATTTAAGAAATATTTCCGTCAAATCAAAGAACAGTTTGAAAAAACCGGGAATTATTGCAGTCTTTAGAAGGAAAGTTACTTAACGCAACCCAATTTTTCAAAGACACGATTCAATCAAAAGATAGAACATGAGTGTATAAAATAGATTGTAGGGAACGCAACAAATGTTATCTTGGTAGAACAAGTAGAAAATTATTAGATGAAAAGAACGTCTTAAATAGAAATCAAGGCATTTCTACCAAGATCTACAAGAAGAAAGGCGTCATGATGCACCAGAGTAGACGTGCTACAGTATACAAATGATAAATAAGTGATTGATAACCTGAAAAATATTGAAATTAAATTAGATTCCTTAATATCGGATAATGTAAATAAAAAAGAACAAATAACAAACACACGAATGCTAAGTCACCCCCCCCCCCCTCTAAACCTCCTAAATAAAACCAGCCGTAGAGTGAAGAGCTTAGCTGTAACAGACATAATTTAAAGTTTTAATTGATAGTTTAAATGTTTTAAGTATTCCACAAAATTAATAAGCCATGAGATTATTATATTGCTGAGTTCCTTTTTAATTATTTATTACTTATGTGCCGAGATTTGAATATTTTTTTAATTTTAGTCAAACGCAGGGAATTTGAATATATTTTACATTCTGACTGTTATCATTGATGCACATGACAGAATTTCGTTTGTATGCGCTACTCAAGATTTTTATCATGTGATGTTGCGACCGCTATCTACATAAGTTAAATCACCCTATACTCTAGTGCATATATATTGCAAGCAAAAGTAAAATAACAGGAACTAAACGTATGTAAATCATTGTAAAAATTTAAGTAATAAATGCGCGGAAGCCGGCAGTCATAAACAAGACATAAAACTAAAAGGGTCGGTCGCTTGCAGCCATAAACAGCCAGGTAGCCACCGGTCTAAAAGCCAGGATTTTTTTTATTCGTATATATATATATATATATATATATTTGGGTCGTAGTGACAAAATTTAGTCTTGTGCGGTGAGAAAGAGAAAAAAAACTTTTATATAAAATATTGAGTGGTTGCTGATTTTAATTGGGCTGCTAACAAACAGCAAATGAACCAATGAAATGTCAATACTTATAGAGAAAAATTAAATATAAATAAACAAATATTTTGTGTAAATAGAAATGGTTATTGATCATTTATGTTTGCTTTGTAGATATTATGGCACCGGTGTGTTATGAAGAAGGAACTTGTGAGACAATCATGTAAAGATATAAAAATCTAATTTATTGCAATGATTTTATGTATTAAAAATTTTTTTTAATGTATCAAATATCCTCATACCTTATTTCTATTACTCAAACCTATTACGTGTGTAGTTGTCGTTATTTAATAGTTACGCTTTGTTTCTCTGTGGTCGAACATCTCATGCAAACAAAACTATCTACTTACAATAACTTATAACTAAAATTAAACTTATGACTTCCAGATTTAACCGGGAAATTTCTTAATGAAACATAAAAGCAACCTATAATCATCATTATGTACTACCTATTGCCTAAAACTATAAATTAACTTACTATTTTATAGGACTCATTAGATATTAATGTAATCATTAATCCATAGGTCTAATAACCGACATAGCCAGTGTGAACGTGGATAAATTAGCTGTGAAATCACAAATACAATTTTAGGTCAAAATTAGAACTAACGTGTTTTCAAGTTATTTCTCTGATAGAAGAAGATGCTTCAAGGATTGGAGCCCAATAAGAAAACAGCTCATTATTAGAGAGCAGCTTACCACGAAGATCCCGATCCAAAACCCAAGCAGCCGCCGCAGAACGATTGATGCCTCACAGCCTCTGGACCTCCTGATAGAACAGCCTCCTAGAGCCATCACCTCGTCTCCTGATACCACCAGACGATCCAGTAGGCGAGGAATCCGCACAGGCCGACACACGGGAAATCACTCCAGTGGCAAGATGAGTCGTCATCCATTCTTCCAAAGAGGCTTCAACGGCTCGCCTAGAAAGTACCTCCTCCACCACAGTTACCAACGATCAACGCAAAGCGTTGTGGGACCCTCAGAAATGCTCATACAAAGCGACCGAAGCTCCTGAGCAATATCCTCACGTCTGAATACTACACGATCATCAGCAGAAACATGAGGTGAAACACCAACAGCCGCTGAAGCCAATTCACGCATAAAATGCTGATACAGGGGCTTAGCCCTAACTCCCTTGATGGCATCGAAGGATCTTACAGGAAATGCCTCATTCAATCTGCTACTTATGCGATCAGTGATACCCGCAGTGCACATCCTAAACTCCTCCCTGGCGAGCAAAGCGATTTCTTCCACGTCCCACCTACGCTTAACAGATGGTGTATCAATTCCGGCATTCCATTCCACAGGATGAACTCTCTTCATATGTTGACCAAGCCCACGACCCGACGTAAAGGAACGGGAACAGCCGTGACACTTGTAGCTAGTGAACTCATCCGTGATAGTCAGTTCTCTCAACTACCATTCTAAACACTCTCTGAAACGTCAGTTATGGAAGCAGCTGACACATGCACACCGACAGTCAACACACAGCTGACACCTGCACATCGCCTAAGTCAGCATAAATATCAGCACTCCTTAATCTAATCTGTCCTTATATAATTCTCCTTTTCCTCTCACCAGCTCTCATTTCATTTCGTTACTGTACCCCTGACGTATTACTCTGTCAATATTATCATATAAGTAGTATTGTTTGTCTAGTTAATAAATCACTTTTTAAAAAGGCCCCTTTGGTTATCAATTATTTAACTGGCGCCCGAACAGGGACCTTCGCAGTGTTTATATAACTTCAGAAGAATCTCCCCATTCAGCGATCCCGCGTTTGGCTAGGCTAGACCTGAGAACTTTTCGATTCTTTCCATGAGAAGGCCGATGAAATATTGAACAGGACTTCAGGACTGATCGAGCACTGGTATATTTTAATATACATCCATCGAGGCTCCAAGAACCACAAAATCTGTTATCTAGCGACCAGAGGAAGCCGATAGAAGGCAACATTATCTAGAAGAAGACATCACTTGTATTGGTAAATATATTTTATTGTACACATTTACATGCCCATTACTGACAGACTTAATATAAACCGTAACTTAGAAGAAACCGTAAACATGACTTCTAACGATTACAAAATTTCTACTACAGACCTTAAACTAATCCCAGAATTTGACGGAAATCCCAGCCATCTAGTGCGATTTATTAATAAAATAAATTTTGTAGCGAATAACGTCTGCACAACTGACAATCCACATCACGAATATAACGCAAAACAATTGATAGGACATGCAACAAACAAATTAGTAGGGCATGCCGAATATTGCGGAAGACGTAACTATAACTCTTTACTAGAACTGATCCAAGAACTCAAACTTAACTTTCGTGACGACAAAACAATACCCCAATCCATAGCAGAAATATATCAAACTAAACCCGTAAGAAACGAACATCCCACAAGCTATGTAGAAAGACTGATATTATTACGAGACGACCTTGAAGGGAGATTATATACGGACGACACAAAAACAGACTTACAAAAACACACAGAAATGAACGTATTTGATGAACAAATAGTTGACCATTGCCAAAGACAACTTGAAACTTCAGTTGACAATTTCCTCCAACACATACGAATAAAAAATTTGAGGGATTTGAAAAAGGCATTAAAAACCACAGCAGTACGAGTAGTCGAAAGAGCATACGGTAACAAACTAACACACAACGAATCCACACAAAGACGCAGTCAAAACCAACCGCCCTCCACTAGCAATTATAAAGGGAGGAATTACGACCCACATTATCACGAGAAAAAACGTGAATTTTATGACAATAATAGACAACAATCCCAACAACCAAGACAGTACAATCAAGAACAACCACGTTTTAACAACAACTACCCCCGAGACAAAAACGAAAGACATAATCAATCATGGAAACCCCATGAACAAAGACAATACTTTAACAAACCAAACCCCAGACCGGAACAAAGAGAAAATCAGACCGTATCAATGTGCACAGTCAGCAATCGCGTACACCACACGGAAAATGACAAAGACCAACAAATAAATGAATTACAAGACAGACTACAACAATTAGAATCTCGTTATGAGGATTTTTTAGACGTAGGTCCCAACAACAACGAACCTCCAGACCCGAATACCAATTAAATTACACGGACAGTAAAAATAAAAGACAGAAAAGGCAAGACATGGCTAATCGACACTGGAGCTTCTAAAAATTATATCAATCCCCATTCCTTACCCGAGGGAACAAAAATTAATTCGGAAGACTTTGTGATGAAAACTCCTACAGGCAGAGCCGAAGGCACTCAAAGCGCCATAATCGATCTCTATCCCCTGATAGGAATTTCTGCGAAGGCAAAATTTTTAGTTTATCCGTTTAGTAATAAATTCAACATTTTATTAGGATACGAGACAATGCAAAATTTAAATATAAAAATTAACTGTCAAAATAATGAATTAATAATAAATAAAATAAAATTTAAATTAGAAAACGAAAATTTAGTTAATAATAATAATAGTAATAATAATAAATTAAAAAATAAAAGGGACCAAACATACCCGGAAATAAACAAAAATAAAAGGGACCAAACATACCCGGAAATAAACAAAAATAAAAGGGACCAAACACACCCGGAAAATAATGAAAACAATAAAAATAATAATAACACTAAATCTAATAATAATAAATTTAATAACAATAATAATAATAAATCAAAAGAAAAGAACGAACTATACTATATTGATGGCAAACAAACAATTAAACAATTAATTCGAGCAGACCATATTGACGTTACTCACATTGACGGAAAAACGAATAAAGTAGCTGACTTACTTTCGCGACAAAATGAAAATTTACCTTTAAATCCCATAACAGAAGAAGACAATATAGACAACATAATTGACCAACCCATAGACAATATTCAAGCACTAGACGAAATACTTAATGAACTCAATGACTTAGACCAAATAGAATTAGACAGACTTAGTACATGTAGAGCAACTGTTCACTCCCAACAATCATCCAACGAACAAATTTGGATAGTAGACAATGACAAGAATATTAACATAGAGAAACATCAGATAATAATAAAAAAGGGAATAAAAGAAATAAACTTTACTAAACCATTTAATAAAAAAAGACATGAAATTAAATTCGACAACTTAGACGACTTAGAATCACTAATTGAACAATTTATTAGACCCAAAATTACTTATGGAATTTACTGTGAACCAGATATCCCATTACTCCAACCATGGTACGATAAAACATTTAAAGACATTTCTAGACTAATACAAGAATCATACCCAACAGTTAAACTAAAAAGATACAAAAACTATATAACCGATATCTTAGACAAAGAAGGACAAATTGAAATAATTAATGACTATCACACCGGAAAAACATCCCACAGAGGCACAATCGAAACATACGACAAACTTAGAAAATTATACTACTTCCCATTAATGAAAGAAACAATTAATGACTTTATTAACAATTGTAAGACATGTAAGAAAACTAAATACGAACGCAACCCTATAAAAACAAAGTACATGATAACACCAACACCAAATAGACCGTTCGAAGAATTAATGATAGACACATTACATTTTGACAGAAAATACATAGTAACTATAATTGACACATTCTCGAAAAGACTATTTACACACATGATACCAGCCGTAACTGGAATTAACATATGCGAAGCCATTAAACTTTACTTAACACTATATCCAACACCCGTATCGATAAAAATGGACAACGGCAAAGAATACAAAAATAATTTAGTACTCAACTTCTTACAAACTAACGAAATCGAACCAATTTACGTAACCCCAGGAAATCCTAATTCATTAGGAACACTAAACAGAGCACATAGTACACTCATCGAAATATTACGAACACTTAACGAAAAAGAACTAACAAACACATCATTAAATAACAGACTAATGCTAGCAACAATAGCATACAACAATACCTTAAACTCTAAACTAAACATGACACCGGACGAAATAACATTCGGAATAACAAGAAGACCTAACAAACAAATAGAAATAAAAGAACAATACGTACAAAAATACCATGACGAAAAGAACATAATACATGAACTAATACGGAATAAAATCGTGACAGAAAAAGAAAATAGAACAGAGTTATTAAATACAAATCGCGAAGACCCACCTGACATAAATGACGAACAGATATATATAAAAACAACTCACCATCGTAAATACAATAACCCTTATAGACCTGTACTGTTATATAAAGACAGAAAAGAAATAAACAAAACACATATAAATAAAATCAAACGACCACGAAAACAACACCTTAAGACAAACATTACTGTTTCAGAAGGAGAAAATGAATCTGATTCAGACGACAGTAATCAAGACATTTCTATGGACATTGACATCCAGTATAACAGTGACTGACATAAGTAACAATCCCGGAGTCCTACATCATACAATCAATAACGCAAACATAATTGAAGAATATTATCGAACATACCATTTCTATAACATTAGTCTACTTGACAGAGAACTAACTAACATACAAAATAATATACCACTGTACCGCAATCTACCAACATACCCTATAATAAAAGACCTCATACTTCAAACAAAAAGTAAATTGAACTTACTAAAAACGCACAATAAAAGAATAAAAAGAGGATTAATAAACGGACTAGGAACAGCCATCAGCTGGCTTACTGGTACAATGACAGCAGACGACAAACAACACTATGACGAAATAATTAACGAAGTAGAAAGAAATAACTATAACATCGAACATAATATAGAACAAAACATTAACCTTAACAAACAAATAATTAACGACTTCCAGAAAGACATAAAAATTATCAATAACAATTTTAAGACAGAAAAGAATGACATATTTAAAATCAATAAAGAAATTGCATTCTATGACCTATACATAATCTTGATGCATTTATACAACACAATTGACGAACTAACCCTAACACTTGAACAATGCAAACTTGGCATTACACATTCATCGCTAATGGCACAAATACTGAAAGACATACACCAAAATGTTACTCTAGTTTCTAGAAACCCAGAAATCTTATGGTTAATGAGCAGAATTCATTGCACCACTCGCAATGATGCACTCCATATCTTTGTAGACCTTCCAAAGGCAAATCTAAATGTAACAACCTATTTGCTCATACCAGCACCTGTAAAATCTGTAAAATATTATATAACATTAGATATAGTAAAAACTATTGTTATTAAGAAATCTAATACTTTATATACTTCAAACTGTACTATACTAGATGATAAATATTATTGTACTAATCTATTTCCTTTTAATAATACTTGTATAACTAACCTTATTAAATTAGGAACAACCCATAAATGTAATTATAAACCAATAAATACTAACACTAAATATATAGAAAACATAGATAGCTTTATAACAACTAACCTCTCCAAGATAGAAAATTGTATAAATAATGATATCATATACTTACCACCTATAAGCTTAGTCCAATTAACCCAAGATGAATGTTGTAGAGAACTCCCAAAAATATCGAATCATTTAGTGGATTCAACCATGAACAAATTATATAAAACAAATAACGTAATCACAGTATCAAATATTAGTGAATTACAAAATTTAAATATAACAAACATAAATATCGAACCACTTACATTTAACAATTTTAATATGTATATGTATATAATAAGCTCAGTTGCAGGAACTGCCAGCATCACCCTTATCTTATATTGCCTAAGGTAGAGATATACTTCCAGCTCGCCACAAAACATGATACCAACAGTTGTATACCAACCCGGACAACAGGAGCCTATCGGCATTTTGGCAGCAAGGGTTTATCACACAAATAACAGCCCTCATGCACCTGCAGCCATCAACTTAATTTCTTGATGGAACAAGAAACCTAAAGACGGAAGGAGTTATGGAAGCAGCTGACACATGCACACCGACTGTCAACACACAGCTGACACCTGCACATCGCCTAAGTCAGCAGAAATACCACCACTCCTTAATCTAATCTGTCCTTATATAATTCTCCTCTTCCTCTCACCAGCTCTCATTCATCTCGTTACTGTACCCCTGACGTATTACTCTGTCACTATTATCATATAAGTTGTATTGTTTGTCTAGTTAATAAATCACTTTTTAAAAAGGCCCCTTTGGTTATCAATTATTTAACTGTCGAACACTTGGCCTGATCATCGATGGAATGGTCATGTGGCTTCCCGGCGAAACGGCAGGGAGGACACCTCGCCGGCATACCCGCCTGAGGACAGGCGGCATAAATGTGTCCACTCTCACCACAGTGCCTGCAGTGCTCCTCACGCTTGCAGTGCTTCTTCACACGTCCATAATCATGGCAACGCCTACAAAGTCTTTAACCCTGCAGAAGTTCCACTCCATAAAGACTTTACCCTTGGAGAGAACCAAGTCTCTCACCGCGGGGTCGACACGAAGAACCACATTTCTGGTCTCAGAATCCCTTCTGCCAAATTGGTGCGAAACCGATCCCCATGAGTCACCATCAAAGGCAGCATCGCAGGCGAAATTCAGCGACTTCAAAAAGGTTAAACACTGCTCAGCTTCCACTGTCTTGGAAACATCAAAAACGACGATCCTCGGCTTCACTTTCCCAGCAACATTCGCTACGAGGCCAGCAAGAGCACTGCTCTTGAAATAAATTCCATTTACAAGCGATCGCATTGCCAGGAGCCTGATCCCAATCCGATTTCTCCTGCCAAAGCATTTGGATGAGTATTTTCAAATATAATGTTAGTGGTGTCAATATATTGGATTATGGTAAATTGACGAAGAAATATTGCCAATAAGGAAGTTTACATTTTATAGTTTCCAGGCATAGCACAGAAGTTCGATTACTTCGTTCCTCCTATGACAGATGCCTGACATTTCGCTCAGCCTTTTGTCACTTGTTACCTGCTGCGGATACATCTCTCTTTCATTGATCTTACCTTAAAAAAGAAAATACCGACTTTTAGTTAAATATAGCTGCATAATTAATACTTACTGTAATAAATGCTTGATGCGCTGGAGCTTGGGGGTATGAGCCGAACTCTCCTCGAAACCCCAACCGATGTTTCTGGGTTCTTGGGTTCTTACCCACCCCTCTTTCTTTCCAACGGTACCCCCTCCTCTTGGAGAAATTCCAAGTCCTTGTCTACAAGTGACCGGACCATGCCCGTCACCAGGTACGAGACCTACTTCAGCCACCCACTTCGCGATGGATTTGATCACGACGCCACTGTGCACCAGACTTTCATGTCATAGTTGCTCTTCGTGAGCTACAGGAGCATAGTGGAAATTTTTTCAATATCATTGATGATTTCCTCTAGGTCTTTAACGAGTCCACCAACTTCCTTGCAGATTTGCTCCTGGTTTTCTTGCTTATTGTTTCCTTCGTAAGGAAAGATAATTTAAAATAAATAATATGTATATATTGTCTATATATTGGATTATGGTAAATTGACGAAGAAATATTGCCAATAAGGAAGTTTACATTTTATAGTTTCCAGGCATAGCACAGAAGTTCGATTACTTCGTTCCTCCTATGACAGATGCCCGACATTTCACTCAGCCTTTTGGCATTTGTTGCCTGCTGCGGATACATCTCTCTTTCATTGGTCTTATTTTTAAATGAAAATACCGACTTTTAGTTAAATATAGCTGCATAATTTATACTTACTGTAATAAATGCCTGGTGCGCTGGGGCTTGGGGGTATGAGCCGAACTATCATCAAAACCCAAGCCGATGTAGCAAGGGTTCTTGGGTTTTTACGCACCTCTCTTTCTTTCCAACGGTACCCCCTCCTCTTGGAGAAATTCCAAGACCTTGTCTACAAGTGACCGGACCATGCCCGTCACCAGGTACGAGGCAGCAGTATTGCCCATAAGGAAGTTAACATTTTATAGTTTCCAGTCATAGCACAGAAGTTCGATTACTTCGTTTCGCGTATGACAGATGCCCAACATTTCACTCAGCCTTTTGGCACTAGTTACCTGCTGCGGATCCACGTCTGGTCTCCATCCTTTCCGTTCTACCTCACATTTTCTTAACATCTGGAAGTGAGGGAGACTTCTTTAGATGTTTAATCCAGGAATCATTCACCCTACTGAAGATTCATCAGGGGAAGAGGGCGTCACGTCCTCAGTAACGATACGATGTGTACATCTTTCAAGGATTAATTTCTCAGAGATAAGACTGACGGACGTTTGGCTTTACCCATATCCGATTTATATTCAGATTCTAAATTTAAATTAACTTTTATTTTAAAATGACCATCAGTTTTTTCTTCTTTGATATTTTCGATTAGTTGATTAAATCATCCTCAATCGTGGAATTGGTCTTAAACCCCTGCCAATAGATGTACTTCTATAAATAGTAAATGGTTTTAAAGAATTAATCCTTCAAAGCTTGGAATTGGTCCACTAACGGATAAACTATTTCTTCGTTAATGACTTCAACGGAAATTCCTTAGTCTCCGGTATATGATTCGATTGTTCCTGGTTATTGCAGAAATTTTTAAAGGTTTGTGATAGAATATTCTATCAGCCACATTTCGTTTAAATTAATTTAGTTTTATTCTTGTATAAATTGTCGAGAGTTTCTGCTTTAAGACGGAAAGAAACTAAGTTAAACTCCCGATTTTTTTCCAATACTGATTGGAATATTAAAGTAATTTTTGCGGTGTTACACAGTAATGTAATTTCCCAAAAAGGGTTCACCTTTTTTCACCTACAAGCAGAAACCTGTAGATAGGTAATTTATTTTCTACAAGTGACCGGACCATGCCCGTCACTAGGTACGAGACCTACTTCAGTCACCCTCTTCGCGATGGATTTGATCACGACGCCACTGTGCACCAGACTTTCATGTCATAGTTGCTCTTCGTGAGCTACAGGAGCATAGTGGAAATTTTTTCAATATCATTGATGATTTCCTCTAGGTCTTTAACGAGTCCACCAACTTCCTTGCAGATTTGCTCCTGGTTTTCTTGCTTATTGTTTCCTTCGTAAGGAAAGATAATTTAAAATAAATAATGACAGATGCCCGACATTTCACTCAGCCTTTTGGCATTTGTTCCCTGCTGCGGATACATCTCTCTTTCATTGATCTTATTTTTAAAAGAAAATACCGACTTTTAGTTAAATATAGCTGCATAATTTATACTTACTGTAATAAATGCTTGGTGCGCTGGGGCTTGGGGGTATGAGCCGAACTATCATCAAAACCCAAGCCAATAGATGTACTTCTATAAATAGTAAATGGTTTTAAAGAATTAATCCTTCAAAGCTTGGAATTGGTCCACTAACGGATAAACTATTTCTTCGTTAATGACTTCAACGGAAATTCCTTAGTCTCCGGTATATGATTCGATTGTTCCTGGTTATTGCAGAAATTTTTAAAGGTTTGTGATAGAATATTCTATCAGCCACATTTCGTTTAAATTAATTTAGTTTTATTCTTGTATAAATTGTCGAGAGCTTCTGCTTTAAGACGGAAAGAAACTAAGTTAAACTCTCGATTTTTTTCCAATACTGATTGGATGTTGGAAGCCCTTTATCTCGATGGGCGGCCTCAAAAGCCCCTTTGGTGGCTGGATCTAAAACCGTTAAACACCGATTCAGAAAAACAAATTCCCCTACATCACCAATATTCAATTGTTTTAATGCAGCTATTGGAGCGCAAAAGCCATCTATAACCGAAATTATACTCTCTCGAGATTCCGAACGAAGAGGTTTGAAACGAAAAGTTTCTGCCTCATGACTACTTGCCAAAGTGCGTTCATCGTTATAACGATCAACCAAAGCCTTCCACATTATTTCATAATGGTTTTACATGTTTACACATATTCAATAAAGAGCCCGTAAGCCTAGATGTCAGATGTTGCATTTTTTCCAACGCCAGTAAGGTCGAGTCTTCATGGACAAGGTTGTTGAACAATTCATAAAAAACAGGCCAATGTTCCAGTGAGCCATCAAATCGCAGAATTTCGATTGTACGTAACCGTGTCGCTTTATTTTCGACCGCGGCTGTAACTTCAGTTTTCGTTTGATTGACTGGGCTCCCCCTTGATTTAGTATGAATAACAATACTGGCTACTTGTTCAATACGTTCGATCATATCGAATACCGAGGTCGTAAATTTAGGTTCGAAATTTTCTACGAATTCTAAGGATAATTCATTAATTCTCATTTCGAGATCATCGAATTTTCGTAATGTGTTATCCAACAAGGGATAGGATAATAATAACTTTCCGCACTTGTTGCATCAGTATATTTTTGTGCCAAATCATAAACTCTTTGAATTCTCGCGAAAAGCCCTTCCTTTTTTTTATTTAAAATTTGCAATAATCGCTACGCTTTCGCCGAGTCCATGTTTTGCCAAATTTCTAAATTGTTAATCGAAAAATAAAATAATAGATAAATTTATCTTTAACCCAACAAATAAAGTTACAAAAACAAATTTAATGTCCTTTAAATGATAAACATTTGCCGTTAATACCTTTTCCGAAATAAAATCTAGTGTTTCAATGAAAACTATTTTTTAACTAAGGATTAGTCTTAATTCCCCACGAATATTTATCAATCTCAATTTATAAACAATGAAATTGAATTGGCAACAAATCTTATTCTAACTTCAGTACAAAGGTACACAAATTAACATAACAATAAATAAAATGTTTCATATAAAACAATTTTCCGACAAACGCTTTGTTTTAATTTTCAACAATTGAAACATAACATCTATTGCTAAATTAAATCCACGCGGCTTTCTTTTCTTATTAATATAAATCAAAATTTATTACCTTAACTGAATTAAATAATGAAAACAACATAACGATAATATAATAATTAATATAACGAGAAAAAAAAAGGGGGAAAAACGGCAAAATTTACTTTATGTGTAATATACCGACCTTCCCACAGCTAATCGCACTTCTAACACCATTAAAAAAAAATTATATCCGTCTCGATCAGGACCAATGTGAACGCGGATATATTAGCTGTGAAATCACAAATACAATTTTAGGTCAAAATTAGAACGAACGAGTTTTCAAGTTATTTCTCTGATAGAGAACCAACAGTGGACTGTGATATCAAATAACGACGACAAATACCGAAATCGAGTAAAACACATCAACAAATTATATTAATATTCCATAAATTAATAATTTTAGATTCAATAAATTTCAAACTTACTACCAATAGCAGAATCCCGTCACCGCTGACCCGTCTCTCTGTAAGGGAAAAGGGGTGGTTTTCGGGATCGGATAAATCGAAATTGAAAAGAAAATTGTAGGAATCAATCCCCTTTTACCTGTCCGGCGATCGGTCCAGCCTCGGGCAGGAGCTTCTGGCCTAATGGGTGATTTTTGACTGCTTTCCTCGATTTCAGGCGAAGAATACAAAAAAAACTTCCGAACCATGTATCTGTTATGACTACCATCAAATTCAAACCGATAACTTAGGATTCGACAAACTAATGTCACAAGTTATATATTTCGGCACTCAACAAATTCGGATGCTACTACAACGAAGTTAGGATCCATAGTGACGGATCTCGACAAAACCCCAAAAGGTGTCCAATGCGCCAGGTCGTTCCTGCTGTATCTCATATCACATCAGGTAGCAGTAGCAGCGATAGCCAATGAAATAATTTTCTTCTTTTTTTTAACATAAAGTGTCTGTTTTTAAATTTTAGACTGGCTTAAGCAGCCAGAATATATCGATAAACTTCAACCCAGCATTTTTCTGGCACAGTGATGGTCCAAGATGAAACCATCATATGTAATTCTGCAGACGATGCCGGTTCGAGATTAATGTGAAACTAAAAGCCTCACTCCTATTACATCACTTGGATAAATACGGCAAAAAGGTTTTCCAATCTAATTGATGGAATGCCGTATCAGAAGCAGATCCATTTAAGCTAATCCAAACAGCGAACATAGGAAGAAATTAGCCTCAAGCCACTATTTGAGGACATCAAAATTTGATTAGGGGGGGTCGCGGAAAGAAACGCCGAGACCCAAAGCAATCCCGGGTTTATTTATCCCGGTTTGCTTTAGTAATTCGGCCTCCGTAAAAATCCCCTCCCCAAGGACTCCGCCTTTGACATACACTGAGTCCTGTCTGTTATTTAATTAATTTAATTGGGTCCCCCTTTTAGAGCGGTCAATTAATTACCCATGGGCCCCTGCCCTTTTTGTTATGAACTCATTTCATTACTTGTGTCAACATGGCCGGTCTGCGGCCGTGTGTTTGATTTGTTTAACTGCAAATACACTCCTACTCTATTTACACGTTCATTAGTATTAAAGCTGTATGCTCCACGGCCGGCTTTAGCCACCGGTGTAGCAAATTTATTTTCAAGTGTTTGCAAAGCAGAGTAAATATGTTTCCTTAAAGCAAATCTCCTCCAAAGTGGATATAAAACGTTTTTCTTTACTTTTAAAATAAGCTGAGATTAGAATAATAACTGATCTTGTAAAACTCAATGAGGTTCGTTAAAACGATTATTAGGAACAATATTTGCAATAAATTTTAATATTAAACAGTGTCGGGTCGTCACGAGGTGCTAGTTACCCTACTGAGGGTTGATTAGGCTATGTCATGGACAATCGCTTCATGAGGGGACTTACTTTCCGACTCCATATCTAACAGGTATGTGCCCCGACAGTGCAGTTAAGGAGAAGAGGAATAGAGTAGGTATTGTAGGTAGTTTATGTGGTCTTGGAATGACCACGAATTCACACTCGATATCTGAGGGTAGGCGAAAACCGTCCGGATCCAAAGACGAGTGTGAACCGGAGAGAGGCAGTCTGGATCACTGGGGGAGACACTACTAGGTAAAGTTCGTAGGGCCCCAGGTAACCATCGTCCGCAAGGAAGAAATCTCTTCCAACGAGGTGCTAGCTTTAGCGAGACGAAGGCAGAGAATCCCACTAGGAAAGTGTGATCCACCAAATGTGAGGAAAAATTTGGAACCTGGGAGGATTTTTATTTTATAATTCTTTATTTGAAGTAAATTAATCATTAATGATCTTATTCTTCCATATTCACAAATTTGCATTCACTCTCTCATTCATATGGCATTTGCAATACACGATAATTTCATCCAATATAGGCACCTAAACATAGCCCCGGGATCTCCCTAATTTTTCCGTTGGATGACACTTTCCTGGCTATGGGAAAGGTGGTCCTGAGAGAATTTCCACTACTGTTACTACAGCAGCCAAATCTCTCCTACACGGTGGAGGCTGAAGGAGAGCGTGAGAGCCGCAGACACTCAGGTCACGAAATTAATGTAACTATGTCAATGTAACATCAGCTCTAAAGCCTTTTTTTTTTTTTAAATATCTTCTTCAAGACATTTAACTCCGATTTGTTAATCACGCCGAAATAGCTCTGTCTATGAAGGAATTGTAGTAAAGATAAACCAGATCGGTCCACCACTGGTAATTTCTATTGTTGAAGCCAGCTGTCATCAATAATGACAAATTCTACAAGAACAAATATTTAGCAAAGCAATACAAATATTGTTAAAAAAAAATTCTATTCATATGTTGGTGTATAATTGATTCTGATGAGGTTATTTAACTGATTAAAGCATATTTAACTGATTAAAGCATTTCTAATTCACCAATTTTTTTTTAAATGTCAGTATAGAAAATGCTGAATCTAAATATGTAAATTTATGTATCTAGTTCTAAATAGTAGTCCTGATGATGCCTCAATTGGTAAAACATCGACTGAGAGATAAATCCATAAAAATACTTATAATTACAATTGATTATTGATTATAATTATATAATTGATCCGATTGAGTATCAACATTTTGACTTAGAATCGCTGTACACATCAGAGAATAAATAAAAAATTCGAATTTTTATCCGCCCAGCTTTACATAAAACTTGAGCGCCATGGGGGTTGAATTTGAGGGTTGTATTTACTTTCCACTTTTCCTAGCGCCCCAGCAACTAAACACATCCTGTAGGTCGGTCTGTTCCCGACAACCCCTCCAAGGAATTAAACCACCTCACATGTAGTATAATCGATATTGCACGTTGAGTGTTTTTCGTCATGTTACGTTCGTCGTGTTAGGGATAATGAGGCTGTTTGAAAGTTCAGTAGCTTACGTTAGTTGGAAGAGGTGGTACCATTATAAAATGTTTATCACCCATAGATTAATAGTTTCAGGCAAATTCTCAATTTTAGTTGTTTTCAGTTTTGTATACATCTATTAATATCTTGAGTTTGTTTTTTTTAAGTAAAAGTCATGTCTGTTCACAGTGTTTATTTGGGTTATTCAGTCACCTTATGGTGCTGAAATAGACTAAATATATTACATGAACACCAGTATGGTACAATGATTCAAATTTCGGGTATTTTGTTAGATCATATATACGTTAATATCGTGACATGTACACAGGTGGTCTGAAAAGTTTCCGAACTCAACATGAAGATGATAATAAAATAAATAAAAGCTGTGTTAGGTCTGAAACTTTTCAGACCACCCGTAATGTGTTTCAGATTTGTGTCAAAGGTTGTTTGTTGAATCTCTCTGTCAGAAAGTAGAATATGGCTTGCTCATGACGCTTACGGTTAGGTGTTTTTGGTCATGAAAATTTTCTGAATAGGTCGAATCGTGTTTAATTTTATCTATTTTTGTATTCATGTCTTAATAGTAAATAATTCCATTTTTCGGACACAGTTCTGAGGTAATTTTTATATTAATGTTTATACATTAGACATAGGGCACCGTTTGGTGTATCTTGTGCGTTTAATCATTGTTAGTCCTTTCCTGTTCAATATTTCGTGTATGAACTCTTACCGTGCTCATTTACTACATCTTAAGAATCCTCTGAACTGTTATATCACTTATATCTTAAGAACTGATAAGGTATTTATTGCACATATAACACAAGTGCATTATGAGGAATGTTACAGAATTAATTTCTATGCATTGCATTTTTATTCGTTTTTTTCTTCTCTGAAGGAGATTTCCTCTCAAATCTCTCACCCATCGTCCGTTTCGAAATGAACATGGCCTCCAGTGTGAAAACCATCGGTGGTTTTAGTTTCAGCCAATGCCGTCCGCACATGCTATAATTTATCCCCTCTGAACTAAGTAATAAAATAACAAAATATAAATCCCGTGCAACATAGAAAAATAATAAAATTCGATAACCAGTATAATTTTATTATGACGGTACCTGGTGTTGTTTTTTGCTGACCCTATCGCTTAATAGCTCAAATCCATTTTAGAGATCAAGCCATCGCTTACTTTTACCGATGAGTTTATTTAGAAACTGGAATCTATTTAGTCAGCGTGCTCTTTCAGATTGACCCTCAAAACCTCGTACACCTCAGGAGCAGCAGCATATGAGAACGGTTTCACTCCAAATTGTAACGTTTTAAAATATTTCAACGACTTATAGTATTTGTATACGCCAGATGTCTAAAACTAAAGGTAAATACTCCGAAGGTTCAGCATTTTTAATTCCGGCTTTGCAATTTATTGTGGTACAGCCGTAGGCCTGTGTGACATTGTGAAATTGTGACA
Organism: Acanthosoma haemorrhoidale; assembly: GCA_930367205.1. Lineage (NCBI taxonomy): Eukaryota > Metazoa > Arthropoda > Insecta > Hemiptera > Acanthosomatidae > Acanthosoma > Acanthosoma haemorrhoidale. The sequence goes on from OV884014.1 coordinate 26,331,758, forward strand.
TTGCACTATGTCTCGTTTGAAATTATTGAGAAACAAAAGAAAGTTCTAGTGAACTGGCCCTATGATCTGCTAGTTTTTTTTATAATATTCACTGATCGGTTGATGTTTAAAACAGGATAAAACATAGTTTAATATAAATAAAGTTAGTGTTATCTTAATTATATTGTATAACTGAAACTTATGCCACATGTAACAGGAGTGCATTATGAGAAATTTTATTCTAAGTCTAACAGAATAGGGCCCAATCCTTTTTTAAAGCATGCCAAGTTGTTTGTACTTGTCCGGTGTAACGTCAATTATTCTTTCAAATCAGATGGAGCATCGACCATTTCAAAAAGTATGTCTTGAAACACACTAATGAAATGTGCACCATCTTTGCGCTTAAAAACCTTCACTGTTTTTATTTGAAGGGCGTGGCGTTCAACGCCGTTTGTACTAGTCATGGACTTCATCCTCAGAAAGAAGCAAAACTGAACCCGTAAAACAATAAAGTTGTCTGCTCTTATCGCTCACAAATTCAATCCCAATGAAGAGGCCAACCTCTGACATTTCCGGTTATCCGATTACAATAATAAAGCCTTTCTTTGAACAGTTGAACAGTTAGAGCTTATTCGGCAAATAGTTCAATGCATCCCTCTCGACAAGAGCAGCTGCACAAGACACCGGGTTCTTTTGTCTCTTGAGCTCTATCTTTGTATGATATTTCGAGTTTATTTTCCAGTGCTTTATTAAAGTAGTATATTAGGAGTTTAACACGTTGACTGCCAACTACGAGATAACTCTTAGATTGCGTTATTTTCTAGGACTACGAATTAATGCCAACTACGAGTTATTTCGTCTTGTGTTTACTAGCCATTTTTGTGCAGCTACGATTAAACTCGAAATATATCAGTGCTATATCGATAGATGGTTCTGGGAAAATAATTGAGGATTTTGTTGAATTTCTGTCCACAAATTATCATTCGCATTTGATGTTGTTGCTTCGGAATCAACGTCATTATCTTCAGGTTTGGAGACGACTTCATCTTCACTATCACTTGAACTCTCAGCAGGTTCATAATCGCTACAGTAGTTACCATCTTCGTCAAATTCTGAATCACTTAGATTTGCTTAGTACTCAATTTCATTTTGAGTCAGTGGTTTTTTCTTAACCATATTGGGTTCAGCTTTAGAGAAGCGACAGGTCGAAGCAAGTCTGCGTGGGAATTATCTCGTAGTTGGCTTCCGCGAAGAGATTTTTGTTACAGAAGCCAACTACGAGATAATTCGTAAGACTTTTTTTTTTTTAAAAACACATTTTTTATGCTTTTTGATGATAACTATGCACTAGAATTAGAGTTTTTAATAATGTAATGTGATTGAATCAAATTGTCATTTTAGGCCAAATTTTTGAAAATTGCCGTGGCAATCAAAGTGTTAAAATTGCTAATAATTCCTACACAGATTTGAGACGGTTCGGACTGTTTTGTTGTTTGTATATGAGTCCATTGTTTCTATCTCTATGTTGCATAACACGTCGGAACTTTTGGGAAAAACAAAAGGCGATTCCTCTGTCATTAAGTCCGGAGTAGAAAGCTGTGAGGCGAGCGTGATGTCCTCTAACGATGTTGTTGCCAAACTGCTTTGAGGTAATTGCCTTTATGATTGGTCCCGCCGGCATCTACGTTTGAAAGCAACTATATGGCGTGTGACAGTTCAATTTCACGATTATTACAAGTACAAGTGCCTTGACTTAACACGTCTTGGTATTTTTCAAGTTTTTATTTTAAATTGGTATACTGTTGGTCCAGTCGTATTTCTTCCTGATGTCTGTTTAAAAAACTAATAAAAAACGGAGGTGGTGTGATAATCGGGTCTATTAAGATGCGTACATTTCCTCACTACTTTACTGATCTGGAATCTCAGTAATTTAAAATTGTAACTATCCCATAGTGTTATTCTCGGCGAAGACAGATCGGTTAAACAACGCTTTTCCGTAATAGTAGTACAGAAACATTAACATATAACCCAATCATCGATTAAGGATATTTTATAAATTAAATTTATACCGTTAATTACATTATAGGTTACTTAATAGCTATGAATATAAATCCGGTGTTAAAATAGATAACAAAAATCAGAAATGTGTTTGTCATTTTAAGGAACATGATAATTAAATATGAACAATTATCCTTTAAAAACTAAAACCCGAATTGATTAGAAACAACAATGTCGATTATAGCTTACACTACAAAACTTAAGTTTTTTTTTTATCCGCTAACTATCAACCTGTTAATGACTGTAATGAATAGGTATTATTATGAAATGAAATTTAATATATAAAATAGATATGTAAAGACAAAGATAATTATAATTGACTGATTGCGCGTTCGCTTAACCAAAGAGTTGGCCAAATAAACAACTCACAAATTGGATCACTTATTTTTTCAATAGATTACATATTAAGTTACTAAGTTAAAAAAAAGTCACCTGAATTATTCAAATTCCACAGTAGGCTTTCCAACCACCCTAGTCCTGTAGCACAGTCATTGCACTGCGCCACTCATCTCTATAATCCTCCTCGGAGACTGAAACGGCAGTGGCCTCGTGACCTGCTATAAACGCGTGACAGTGGGAGTCCTGGCAATGGCCAGTTTCTCCAATCATGTCCTGAGCGTCTGTGGCTCTCGCGCTCTTGGTCAGCCTCCACTGGCTAGTATACGATGACGCGGCTGACGGAGGAGCGTGAGGGACTCCGCTTTCTCTTCGCATGTGGATTTGGGAGGTCTCTGGGCTGTCTGTAAATATTGTATGAATGAGCGAGTGAATGATGAACTGTAAATACGGTATGAATGAGAGCATTTATCTTAATTACTTATTGCCTTATAAAAGGCAGATTGTAATTATAGCACAATAAAGGAATATAAATCAGTGAATTATTCAAAAATTATTTAAAATTAAAACATTTAAAACAATAAGGCGTCGTGTTTTATTCATTATTAAACGTCTTTAGTAAGGTGTTGGACCTCCTCTGCTTCGGATTAAAGATTCACTTCCTTGTTTCATACTCCTTTTATCGCTCCAAATATAATGTTAGGGCAAAGAAGCCCATTTGTCAAATAAAGCATCTGCAAGTTATTTGGGCAAGGCGAACGCATCTGGATCTGGTGTGGGTGTTCCCCCGAACATGGCGGGTGAACATGCAGGTCAGTTCATACGCGTGATTTCTTGTTGATAAGTTGACCACCCTTGCTCTATAAGGTCGAGCATTATTATCAACAATCCCTGCCAGACCCGGGTTCCGTCATGCCTGCATTTAATCGCTGGTTTCATTCCTCCACACTTTAAAACGTCAGCCATGATGATGAAGAACAAACTTCGATTCTTCAGTAAATAAACAACGGTTCCAGTCGTCATCAGTCCAACTTGTTCACGCGCTGCCCTCTGTTGTCTTGTTAGAAAAATCTCCTCACTGGGATTTCTTCGACTTCATGGAAGCGGTTTCTAACTGATCGAGTCAGATGTGGGACCCTGTTGCATCCTAAAAAGCGCTTTGCAGTTGTAGAGCTGTTGAATCTCGTTTCTTAGTGATGTGGATATTCAAATATCGGTCCTGGAGAAGGATAGTTTATGAACTCGTACTCCTCCATGAGTGCACTGAGCAGTACCTGTTCCCTGGTATCGTGATAGGCTCTTGCGATATCTGTGGGAGAGGACCAAGTCTACGGCCAACACTCCGCTGATAGTGGCCAAACTGTGAGAGAGCCAAAGCCCTTCCTAGCTCTTCAAGAGTAAGTCTTCGAAAGGCATTTTAAAGAGCTGCCGAGTGCACTGGGTAAATGAGTACAGATGGTGAAAGATGGTTATTGGCTTCTTTAGTGGATTAAATTCAAAATAAATCCCTATTGCGTAGACAAAATGAATTTGTTTTTGTTTATTTTTATTTTCCATTGATCCTCATTGGGAGATTAAGATGAATATTGTAGATAAGTTGTAAAAATAGTTTATTTTAAACTGGAAAACGTTTCGAATCAACCGTGTAAAAGAAAACGAATAATATCTACGTTTTTGTAAGTGGTCCACTTCAATTTGTGTGCGGTTTAGTTTGTATGAACGGTACAATGGCGACTTGGAGCGTACACCCATGTTGAAGTGAAATAAAACCGATATCGTACGACCGACGGTCCCAAACATCTACCGGTACTTTCACCCTGACCAATCTGCCATGCACACCTATGATAATTGCCCCTCGAGCCAGATAACTCGCTACAGTGCTGGCCAGGGGACCACGGATCCACATCCTGTTATCGATAAGGTTGTTGATGGTTTCGGTGCTCCCCGGAAGTGCTAAACGCCGCGGGAGTTCTATTGATTGACAGTCGTGGCCGAAAGAGTTGTCCCCAATTACCTCGGATCCAGGTGCATCGTTAGTTGGGGCTTACCGACTGACTCACGGTGTCCAGCTGGCTGGACTTGAACTCGTATCTTCGTTAGGCAGCCCGCCGTCTTTGTGCTGGTCCAATGTACCATGAGAGCTCGAAGCAATGACGGTTTAAACGACACCCTTCCTAGGTGACATCACCGATTATGAACAGGTAGCAGTAGGCAGGTGGCTTAAAACAGTAATCGTTGTAGCTTCCTTATTATATAATTAAAATCCAAGTTAATTGAACGTGTTAATAAAATACTCATTAGCATAAACATTCATAAATTAATAGCAGGCAACAATATAAATTGTTTTATGCTGCTTGAGCTGTCAAAATAGCCTCAGTGGAATCTGTGCACATATGTCAGTTATTTAGATGTGCAGTCGTCATATTTGTATCTTGCGTTTGGTCCCATATCAGAGAAATTATATTATTCGACAATCCCAATTAAAGGGATACGAATCACCATAGTACGCTTCCTATTCCGATTCCTCTTAACGTTTGCACACTTCAAAAATTAAATCGTAGTTGTTATATGATGGATGTATTTGGCTTTTATATAAAACTAAATATTGTGCATTTTTTGAAGAGAAAAAAATTATTTGCTTGTTGCTGATTCTTTGGTGTGTATTTTAGATTAAAAGCCTCGTCTTTAACTGATCATTTTCTCTCGTTTGGTCTTCATATCTGCTAGCTTTATATTACTTTACTACTAGTCAAAGTTATTAGTAACTGTGTAATCATAAGTCATCAGGCTTATAATCCGATACTCTCTCTCTGGGGCTTATGTGATCAGCCATCGCCAGTACTTAAGCAAACTTTATTTTATGCAGGTTTCCTGCGTCTAACCAGTTAGTCACTTGAAATCGTTTGAATGTAATTGAAAAAGCTGTGATCGACAAAGCGGTAGTACCACAGCTATATCTCGTTTATAATGATACCCATTTGAAGAAATATTAATTATTGCATCTTTGACTAAGAGCGCTCCAGTTTATTTTTCTTCTTGATTGCCTGCTGCTATGGCAGCACCTACTGTTTCAGCCTTAGTCACTGCGGGAGCCTCATCTATTAATTCGTTGAAGAGATTTTATCTTAGCTTTTTAAGTTTTTTTTTTTGTTACTTTCTTGTTTAACTATATATATCAGGGCTAGGGGCTGGATTTGAAGAAAATTATTGCTCTTTCTACTTTCAGTCAATTAGGTATAATAATAATTTTATTTATTGGTTTTACTTTATTATCTTATTTCCATTTGTTGTGTCATGCTTTTCTTAAGGCTTTATTATTTTTGTGTGCGGGTATTATTATTCATTGTATAAATGATAGACAGGATATTCGTTATATAGGTTATTTATCTAATTATTTACTATGTACTTGTTCCTGTTTTTGTATTTCTAGATTATCTCTTTGTGGTTTCCCTTTCTTAACTAAGTTTTATAGTAAAGATATAATTTTACAGTTGTCTGGTTTATAATAATAAATAATTTCTTTATTTATATTTTATTTCAGTTGGTTTATCTGCAGGTTCCAGATTACTATTAGTTTATTATTGTATGAGCGGTTATAATGGTTTATTTGTCTGTCGTTTTTATTATAAGGATTTTTGTATAATATTTTCGATATTTAGTCTTACTTCATTATCTGTTACTTTAGGACAAAGGCCGACAGTGAGTGAGAGTGAGTGAGAGTGAGAGAGAGAGAGTGAGAGAGAGAGAGAGAGAGAGAGAGAGAGAGAGAGAGAGAGAGAGAGAGAGAGAGAGAGAGAGAGAGAGAGAGAGAGAGAGAGAGAGAGAGAGAGAGAGAGAGAGAGAGAGAGAGTGAGAGTGAGAGAGGGGTTCCATGACGGGAGGATATATACTTCAGGAAGAGACAGTGAGGGGGACCCGAAAGTGAGCCCCATCACCTTGTCCAGTGTATTGTTATTGTAATTTTAACTATAAAACAAAAAATGTTTGTAATTCCCCCCCGTTATTTCCTTCAACTGCATGTTATGCTATGCAGGAAAAGGAGCCATAAATATGTAAATTTGTTCATGTTATTGTTCATTTGTTTGTATATTTTTTTGAATGAAGAGGTTTTTAAAAAAAAAAAAATAAATAAGGGAGGAGAACTTCCTTAGCAGCTGTGCTCTAAAGAAGACTTGGTCTTGGGCAACTGCCAGGAGTGGGTCTGCTGCTTGCTGGCATGAGGGACTTCGGTGCGATTCGCAAGTCAGATTCGAAGTCCTTTAACCATTAAGCAACTGTTTTTCTCTGGACGCCTCTACTGTCAAGAAGTTTGAATAAATTACTGGCTTCCAATTCACGATTAAAAGTACAAATTAGGTAAAATTCGTTAAGTTAAGCATTCAAAAATGTGTCAGTATCATCATGTGATGAATTTAGCGAACAGGTTGCCGTATAAATTTATATTGTATTCTAGTTCTTATATTTATTTTGCTCATTATATTATTTATAGCTCTTTACAACAGTTGAGCCAAAATTCAGTTTATCTTGCGATATAGCCGATAAGTCATTAGCGAACTAAGAGTAAATAGCACTTATCAACACAACTGTATGGGAGACTTTTCTCGGGCGCACATTCTCAACATAATTGGAACGAGAGGAATATAAAACTAGATACCTATGCGAACAACAATTGTAATAATTCGGGGTATCTTCTGAAAGCCATTTCATTCAATTGTGGCCCATGCAAGGGGACATTTCGTGGCGATGAAATGTTAACGGTCAATTCCATATGTGTGGCGTAATTGGCTTCTTAGAAACCCGTTGGAGTTTTCCGTTTGTGAATGTTTGATATTATTGCTTTCGTTGAATCGATACTTTTAAGCCTCAGTGTAGGAAGCTCGTTCTAGGACTTAGTTGGCGTTTTTCTACGTTCAACATCTACACAAATAAGTATAACAAAAATAAAACATCGATTAAAAAAAAAAAAAAAAATTTCATGGAACTGTTATATGTTCAAACCCCGAAATGGGAAATGCAGAGTAAAATTATAAACAATATTAAAAAATCGAAATATCGAAAAAATCGAAGGGATGTAAACAGTAGCGAAAGACACTAAGTGGTGACTGGCAGATATAGATTTGAAGGGCCCAAATTGGTTCAAACGGTTCTTGGTCTTCCCATAAAGACAGGACAGCTTACAGCCCTTAATTTTTTTCTTGCAAAAGAGAGTGTCTTGAGTCACGCACATTGCAATACAAGTTCACAAGCGTTTTTAATAGTATACGCAGCCATGCTCAGAATGTGGTATGTGGTTTCTGACTTGGTTTAGCTGTGTAATCTAATACTCAGTTTGAGTGTTCCTCATGTCGCTTCTCCTGTGGTTTGAGAACCGAATGTCCATAATTAAATGGCCACATTGCTCGTACGCCCAACCAGATTCACTCATAAAAGAGCCATACGGAGGTGGTATAACATACATTTACAGCCATACATTTCGTGATATAAACATTATTTTCAATTAAAGTACCTTTCTTAGCATAATGTTTATAAACAGTAATAAGACAAATTGTTGCGGGGGGAGGGGCTTTTCGTGATTGAAAGGCAAATCTCTTCCCCTAAGGAATGCCGGTCCCACCAAAGGTGAGTAGTTGCGAACGAGCAAACAGAGGAGGGGATGATAAGGGAAAACACCAAATGCTTGGAATGGGTTATCCCACAAATGTTTGGGAAAAATAGCGTGTGATAAACCCGATAAGGGCACCTGAAAAATTCCAATAAAAAAAAACAACAAAAAAAAACTAAGCACATTAAAGAAAGTAAATGAAAATTTACCTTAAAGTAATTCTATAAAATTTATTGAATTAATAAATTGTTTACAATTATCGTAAAGATGAGTAGAAAGGTGACCCACTCCCTTTCCAGTATTTGATAACATGTATGTTTGCCGAAAGAAAACCTACCAAATTTTCAAACAGGTTAGTCATAATTTTATTGGCAATCAATCAAATAACAACTAAACATATTAAAACAAATTTAAATGAAATATCATTTATTAAAAAAAAAGAAAAGAAAAGTCGACTTTCGTAAATTTGGAAGAAACTAAAATAAACTATTCTAACTTAAGCTGTTACAAATAACTGGTTTGTTTGATTTATATCAAATAAAACGTTGGAAATAATGAGTTACAAAAAAAATGAGGGGGGAATAGTCTATGTTCACGAAGGTTACCTTCCTGGGGAGAGTCACGGTCAACGTGGCTGACGAGAGCGGGGAAAACCTCGGTGCGGCGAACCGATGAGTCCTGTAATTTTGACCTATAGAGTCTCCCGTATGCAGTGGTGGGGGTGCTCCAATCTTCATCTACTAATAACTGCCGATGAGGGAGGTCTAGGTGTATGCCCTTCAGATGAGGAGGTGAGAGTGCCTGAGTAATGAAAAAACAGGCGGAGACAATAGCGATGTCATTGGCGCAACACTTCGTAACTCACCGTTCCCTCGCCAAACTGGATCCAGACTGCCCCAGTGGTGGGGCTTACCGGTCGAACCAATATTGTTTTCGTTTCTCTGACCGAAGTTCGCCGGAACTGATACAATTCGACGGGAATACCTCGAACATCTTCAGGTAGAACTTCAGTTCACTATTCCGCTGAATTTTTTCTAATTATTTATTCTTATAATTAACACATAAAAAAAACAAAATAAAATTAAACTTATTCCTCATAACTGGAAAGGCATTAAATAAAAATCGATAATTTCGGTTCAATCACGAATAATTCGAATTAAAATAAAAAATAATAAACTAAATAGACCTTTTATTCGGGCTTAAACCAATATTGGTCAGATTATCTTAACTTGATGTCCCAAATAAAACAAGGAGCAAAAAAAACAGAAAACAGCTCTATTGAAAATAATAAAGTTTCATTTCGTAATCAATTCGTTCTTAATAAAAAAAGGTAATTAAAAGTCTTGATTAATGATATATTTGTGTTATCTTTAATGGTATATACCAACAAAGAGTCATTAAAACTTCCAATCAAATTTTGTTTTCAGCCATAATAAATACATATATTAAGCAATAAGCAATCAGTAATAAACGTAATTTTTTTTCTATACTCTAACATTTCCCTAAAATTATACGGTTAAGTTTATTTTGGAATATGTTTAAATATTTTAATATTTACTCACATTAGACAGGTTATATTACAGTCTTAATTAAGTCTCGCCCCCATACACTATCCGAAACCCCACATTTAGTTGACGAATGTTTTACTCGATACGATCAAAGAAATTACAGGACGGTTGGTTAAGTTGCTATAGGACGTACCTAAGTCGATGCTCGTGTTTTCATATATTATAAACAGTGAGGTGATGTTTACCCTTCCGCAAGATTCTCCGTGTGGCTTAAACACAAATCATTGAATGATAATCGTTAAATTAAGCCAACTGTAAATAAAAAATAATATAATAAATTACGACAATAAAGTTTTTTTGTAACCTGTCTGATCGCTTCTATATAAAACTTTTTCATTGTGGATGGAATGAATCTTAAGTTAATGAATTTCATAAAAAAATTCATGAAGTTTTTTTTACAACTTTAGTCATTTCTTAATTAGATACCAATAATCAATAACTTCTTCCTGTGATACTAGTCTCAATCCTTTAATTAAACCTCTTGCTCTTATCAAGGTGACCTTTATAGAATCTCATAATCTGTTCACATGCTTGTAATATTTCTATCTATTACATTATATTACATTTGGGCTTACAATTTGTGTTTACCATAGAAATATATCAAAAATTTTAAATTTTACATAGTAAATGTGTTTATATTGGGAAAAAGTTTTTCAAAATAAATCATAAACAAATCTCTTCCAAAATATATTTTATTATTCATATTACAGCAATAGTCAACGTTTCGCCTAGTCAGTCATCATAAGCACTGTGGATGACACTATATTTAAATTCATAATCACTCATCGGTATAGCATTGAATTGGTAACCTGTACATGATAAACCTGTCTAAATGATTTAGAACGCAAAGCACTTATTGTAAAGTATGTTTTTTATACTCACTAAAATATCGTTTGCATTTATTTATTTTTGTAATTCAAAAGTAGCTCCCATTCACGCGCATTGCAGGACCAAACTTTTGTTGGCCATTCTGAACCCAAAATTGTTTTGAATTTCAAATACAATTAATAGATTGTACTTGATTCGTAAACAACAGAGCTTATCTCAGTAATCACCCCCCCCCCAAAAAAAAAAACGAAATTCTGCGTACGGCGCTGAGTATACAGGTAGCTTTTAAAAATTATTACTCTTTCCATCTCGACAAACGACTGACCTGGAACCCACATACGAGGCTAAAAAGACAGGAACTAAACAGACCCTTTGGACAACTGTACAGACTACTTCAAAGGACATCCCATCTCTCAATTAAAAATAAATTACTAATCTACAAAGTTATACTCAAGCCAATCTGGACATATGGAATAGAACTATGGGGGACAGCAAAAAAGTCGAACATCAAGCTTATCCAATCCTTTCAATCAAAAGTCCTGAGAACAATAGAAATGCCCCTTATTATGTCAGCAACAAAACCCTTCATAACGATCTTAACGTACCCTACATTCTTGAACTCATCCCTTCCAAGTATATATGAAATTCCATAGTAGCCTCTCAAACCACCCTAATCCCGTAGCTCAGTCATTCAGTAGAATGAGACTCCTCATAGACTAAAACGGCAGTGGCCTCGTGACCTGCTATAAATGCGTGACAGTGGGAGCCCTGGCAATGGCCTGTTTCTCCAATCATGTCCTGAGTATTGTATGGATGATGGATTGGAAACATGGTATGAATGAGAACGTTTATTTCAATTACTTATTGCCTAATAAGGCAGATTGTAATTTTAGCACAATAAAGAATATTATATATATTAAAAAAAAAAATCATTTCTCTGAAGAATAAAGGAAAAGTAAAATTCGTTTTATAATGTAGCAAAAACCATTTATTTTCGTTACGATGCTTTGACCTTATAGATTTACCTGGTTTGTTGCATTTCATCTGCCTGAATATCTAATGCCAGAGGACCCTCTCCTTTGATGGCCGAGATGGCGAGGATTTTCCCCGTTAAGACAAGATGGCGGTAGCCACACCCTCAGACAGAGCGATGATGTAATTGGTAACAGTAATGAAGGCAGGTGGCCTCAAGTAATTGGTCCTGTTCTAACTCCCTTCCCAATTAATCTTACCGCTTCATTCTCTCTCTCTCCCTCTCTCTCCTCTCTCTCTCTCTCTCTCCCTCTCTCTCCTCTCTCTCTCTCCCTCTCTCTCCCTCTCTCTCTCTCTCGCTTAAATTTCTCTTTCTCTTTAGGGTGTCCCGTCAGAGTGTTTTTTACCTTCAGTTAAAAACTTATTCCTTTCACACCTATTGCGACTTATTAGCTTGATTGCATTTTCTTTTGTCGATCAAAGAGTTTTTTGTTTTTTTTTAAGGAAATTGGCAAACGGTTAAATTGAGTTAAGCAGCACCAATTGCCCTGCTGTGCAATTCAGAGAATATATTTTTAAATGAATTTAAAACCAGGAACCCTCACGTTTTCACACGTGTACTAGTAGTACTCCTGTTTAAGCTTAAATTTGCGTTGGTAGCTCCATCGTGTACCCCATGACATTAAAAATACTGCTTCATAAAACAACATAATGAATTATTCAAATTGTTGTGACAACCTTTTCACTAACAAGATAGTACTTACCTATACTCTGATATATCTAGACAAGCATTATAATGTAGTATGTATGTATAATGTACTTTCGGGCTCAGAAAACTGAGTATCCCCAAAGTGGGGAGGAGACGCCCACCGCGGGCTAGGGTCACTACAACCTCTAGCCGCCGGCGAGCGCCCATAAAGAAATAAGGTGGGCGGACCTGTCTGTCGAACCCCTTCGAACCCTTCACCCTGGCTGCCGAACAAGGCGGCGGGTAGCTTTAATTCGCTTTGATCTGACTCCATAAGATCTTCAGAAAGTGTGTGCCCTGACAAAGCACTATGTTCAGAAGAAGAGGTACAGGGTAGGTTTATAGGTAGTTTACGTGGTCTTGGAATGACCACGAATGCACACTCGCTATCTGAGGGTAGGCGAAAACCGTCCGGATGCCAAAGGCGAGTGTGAACCGGAGAGAAGCAGACTGGATTGTCTTGGGAGACGCTGCTGGTAAGTTTGTAGGGCCACGGCAACCGTCGTCCGCGAGGGAGAGGTCTCTCCCAAGCAGATGCGAGATTTAGCGAGACGAAGGCAGAGATTCCCACTAGGAAGGTGTGGGGGTCTGACAACGCCGGACTAACACATACCGGGGTTAGGAGAGAGAGAAGCAGGGGTGGTTGAATGAGAAGACCACGGTTTCAGTAGAGCAGCAAGCGCCGGCGCAGAGAGAGAGAGAGAAAGAGAGAGAGAAGTGTTCAAGGTGTCCCTTTGTTTCTTTCCGGCGTCTGTTTTTTTTTTTTTTTTTTTCAAAACCTCAAAAAATAATACAATGAACATAAAATTTTACAAGTTAAAAGTTACAAGAGGGCATAATATAGATACATTCAATCTGTAGTATAAATAGTCATAACCATATCCACAACACTAGGTGATGAGGCTCACCTTCAGCTTGTTACTCTGGCGTCTGTTTTTTTTTTTTTTTTTTTTTTTTTCTATACCCCTAGAAGTTATACAATGAAAAATATTACAAGAAGCTTTGAAAATGTCTCCTCATTCTGCTATGCGCAGATGCATTGGCGTCTGTTTTTTTTTTTTTTATTTCAAAACCTCAACAAAACAATACAATGTACAAAAAGAAAAATAACAAAATATTTGGATTACATATTTCTCCTCTTACTGCATTTACATGCATTTGGCGGAGTGCCTAAATATAATAAATTTTTATTGTCGTTAATAGTTCATTGTTCTTATACAACACTAGGTGATGAGGCTCACCTTCTATTTGTCGCCGACACCAACACTAAACACTAGGAACAAAAACAAAACAAACTAAACAAAACAAAACTAAACAAAACAAACTAAATCTCTACCTAGAACCTAGGACTAGAGTGTTCCAGCCGCGACAGCGTCCTGCCATCGTTGGGGGAACGGAGCGGGGGTTATAGTGTTAAACACCGGGTTTGTTAGATATTGTAATGAGTCGAAAAATTTGATATGTCTACGGTGGATGAATTCATCCACCGTAGGCAGCTCAAATATCTCATGCAGCTCACTGTTTCTTCGCTGCTCGAATGAAGTGCCTCTGACCACTTTCATCAGTATACCGTTTTGGAATTGTTGGAGTTTCTTAGCTGTCGTATACGTCAGATAACGAAATAGCGGTGCACCATACAGCAGAGTAGGCCTTAGTATGCTCTTGTATATCAATAGTTTGAGACGCAGTGATAGATTGGGGGAAGTTAATAAGTGCGTAAGCCGGTAAGACTTCATGCGTGTATGCTTCAACTTCTTCGCAAAATGGTTACTAAAGTGGAGGTGTCTGTCCATTTTAATTCCCAGATATACTAGGTTGTTGGCTGGTGAATTTTTCTCTGTTCCTACTATGTAATTAGTAGGGAGCGGGCTTTTTCCCTTTTGAAAAGAGAAAATTACACAGTCAGTCTTACCCGCGTTTACAGAGATATTGAGTCTCCCCAATCTCTCACTGATCTGGTTACAGGCTGCTTCAGCCTGATATATATTACAAATATTACAAGATATTTCAAAAGTGTCTTAAAAGACGTGGAGGGGGCATCTCTGTCTTCATTACTGCTCTGGAACAGCTTGTAAAGTGGGTTTTGCCAAGCATTTGTAGTTGGCGGTGGAGCCGGCCGCATCCTTGGCTCGTCCTGTTTTCGTATTTTCTGCTGTGGCTGCAGTTTGCTTGTCGGTCTATCTCTGGCGAGAAGCTCCTTTCTCTTCGCGCAACCTCTGTACGACGCCGGATGAGCCTCACCGCAGTTGGAGCACTTGAGCGGGGCCGTCTCGTTCCTAGGGCACAGCGCCACATCGTGTGGGCCTGCACACCTCACACACCTTATTTTCCGGCCGCAGTGGTTTCTTGTATGTCCATATTCCTGGCATCGGTAGCACTGCGGAAGCCCTCTCTCTTCTTTGAATGTCACTATACGTATGATGACATGGTTTATGGCCCTCAATTTTTTTAATGCGTTGAGTGTCACCGAGGGTCTCGTCGTCACTAGGACCGGTGCAATATCTATTTTATTCCCGCTGGGGTCTGACTTCCTCAGTCTTCTTATGTCGAGGACGTCGGGCTCTGCTGTTGCGATTGGGGCATTTATTACGTTTATATCCTCCTGGATATCTAATCCTAGGATAAGAAACTTTTTGTTTCTGGGTCTACCCCTAGGAGCAAAGGAATGGAATTGTTTACTATTCTGCTGGAGTATATCTAGGATTTTGATCCTCTCTTCCTCCTCTTCTGGGTAAATAGTTACCCCCTCTTTCGTCTTCCTCAGGGTGAAGTGAATTATTTTGCTGGATCTAAGCAGCTGGGCTATTGTCGTTGTTGTTTCTCCGGAGACAATAACTGGCGGTGGCTTTTTCACGGTCACCGGTACATCGGGTTGCGAACTTTCAGTTGACTCGCTAGCGAGTAACTGAAATTGGCGTCTGTCTGAGGACGCGCGGTTTATATAGCAGTCCAGCCGTGGTGGGGAGCCATTCCCACCAGTGGCTGTTTCCCCCCACCAGCTTTTCCCCCACTCCGACTGACGTCATAATCTTTATTTGTACAAAATATGGAAACAGATGTTTTCTGGGCCGAGATGAGGGTAACTTTTAATTATTCGTAATTAAGAGGTGGCCACAACAAATACTTGTATCAAATAATGTATATATTGTAACCTTCAATGAACTGCTTGGAAATGCACACAGTAATAAGATAGCAGCCTTGTTTTATGTGCTAATGGCAATTATGAAAAGACTGAAGGTCTGAAGCCTCACTCCTGAAGTCTGGGACCATTTAAGTTGTGTTGATCCTAGGTTAATTTTGAGGGGTTAACAATTTGGTTTGTGATTACTGCCGGTTGTGAATGCATATAATTAAATAACAAATCTTCCACCTCTCCAATATAGTTTATTAAAAAAAAACCTTTTCGACTACTCTAAGCTGTCATCTTCAGTAGCCAATTGATGGTATGAAAAACTTATAACATTTGAAAATTATATTGATGAATACTGTTAAAACAGGTTACTGCATCTGTACTGACCTCACCTATCGACAGTCATAATAGGACAACTTTATAATAATGATGTTATAACCCCTTGATGTATCTGTTAAAGCTATAGGATGATTAAGAAGGCGGAGAAGACAAAATTGTAGTTTTTCATTAAGGGGTAGAACTAAGCAATTCTTCAACGCTCGGATGACAAATTTTCCTATGTCTCGTTAATTATGTCACTGCTAATGAAGCGGTCTACGATTGATGGTACATCTAGGGGTGGGGTTTTTCCCTACCGGCTTCCTCGCCTCCTGTGAGAACTGTCTGGGTGATCTCTTCCGGCTTGGCATGTGAAGTTTTATATTTATGTTACCACGCGGATGATTATCAATTTATGATAGGTCCCGTTTGATATTGGAATATAAAGATGGAAGAAGAATACAACGATCCCCTTAAAACATTTTTAAATGTCGTAAATAAATTAATTAATACCTTAATAAATATATACTCCCTATGGTCTACCCAAAATTTATTATGCACTGAAGAGCACTTACGGTGGCTATATCACCATTCTCAAATGCACATATTCTCACAAGTTTCAAAGGCAGTATAATAGTATGTTGTGGCCACCTCTTAATTACGAATAATTATAAGTTCCCCTCTTCTCGGCCCAGAAAATATTTATCTATGTTTTCCTATTTTTTTTGTAATAAAGCTTATGTCGTCAGGTTGAGAGGGGAGAGAAGCTAGTGGGGGAAACAGCCGTAGGTGGGGAGCCATCCCCACCATGGCTGGCTTGCCTATGTAACCCAAGCGCTTTAGGGCGGAAAATAAAACATTTTATAATGGGACTACCCCAAGTGAAAGGCACCCATCATTCCAAATAATTTTCCTTTTATTATTTTTCCTACATCCCTTTTATTATTTTGAGAGATAAGAAGAAAAAAAGAAGCGGAAATGGAAAGAACCAAACCGGCACCTAGAACACTTCTCTCTCTCTGCACTGGCGCTTGCTGCTCTACTTAAACCATGGTCTTCTCATTCAACTACATCTGCATCTCTCTCTCCTAGCCTCACTATGTTTTAGTCCGGCGTTGGCAGACCCCACACCTTCCTAGTGGGGTTCTCTGCCTTCGTCTCACTAAATCTAGCCCACCTGGGGAAAGACCTCTCCCTCGCGGACGACGGTTGCCGTGGCCCTACAAACTTACCAGCAGCGTCTCCCCCGGCAATCCAGTCTGCTTCTCTCCGGTTCACACTCGCCTTTGGTATCCTGACGGTTTTCGCCTACCCTTAACCACCGAGTGTTAATTCGTGGTCATTCCAAAACCACATAAACTACCTACATTACCTACCCTATACCTCTTCTCCTGAACATAGTGCTTTGTCGGGGCACACCTTCTAAGATCTTATGGAGTCAGATCAAAACTAATTAGACTGCCCGCCGACTAGGCCGGCAGCCAGGGTGAAAGACCACAGGTCCACCCGCCTTATCTCTTTCTAGGCGCTCGCCGGACGGCGGCTAGAGGTTGTAGCGACCCTAGCCCGCGGCGGGCATTTCCTCCCCACTTGGATATCTGACAATCTTGACCCGACAGTATAATAACATCTGTCTCTCCACAATATCGTTTATTAAACGAAAACGTTTTAGACATCTCTAATCTGTCATATTCAGTTGCTAAAATTCAATGATAAAAACAACCTTCTGTCCATTCGGAGAGAACAAAATCAATGATTGAAAAGATGATGCGCCACATAGAGCTGTTATAGTGATAAGCAAATTATACATAAAGAATAGAAATGAAATTGGATTCCCTAACATGGGGCAATATCGATATAAAAGAAGAAATAGTGAATACATGAATACTAAGAAACACACCCTCTCCACAGCTCCTAAGTGAAGCCAGTAATGGAGTGAAGTCAGTACAAGTAACCAACCACTTTTAAGCTTTCTGCTTCATAAAAAGTGTTTTACATGCTTTACAATTTTCATGAAATCAATGGAGAAACTAGCCACAGGATTAATTAATTGTGTATTTAATTTATGTTTTCAAATCCTGTCTTCTACTCCCGAAGCAAAAGATCCCGGTATCCTGACCACAAAACGTCAGCATATAACTGTTCTTACATTGCTCGCTTCATCCCTAAAATCCTATTATTCCAACACTTTTTTACCATACAGACAGACGCTAGCTAGTTAGCGACGATTTAGCTATTGTATTATATTTTCATGCTAATATATTTTTTCTCACTATTGGATATTCAGCATATGTTATTATTAGCATTTTTTTCATACAGAGGCTAACACTCTATTTTATATTGTTGTGTTTCTTATATATATTTTATTTTTTATGCGTAATATTTATTTTTATTTGACATAACCCTGAGTTCGGAGCACTATTGTTATTCATAGGGCACTTTATCCCGGAATGATTTTGATTATATTCTAATGTGGCTTTTATTCATTTTGTATTTACGTATCGAATTTATTATAGTATAATACATTAAATGGATGGGTGTTTCTGATTAAATCCAGTTCAGCACTTTTAAATTTTTATAGAGGTTATATTTATTGTTACTTTTAACGATTTTGTTTGTTTCCGTACGCTGTCAATTATTTTTATCATACGGCTTTTTATTTTAGCAAGTAACGCAATCATATCTGTTACTCGATTGGTTTTTCACGCATGGCGAATATGGTAGAGGGATCTCCCAGCATCTAACCCATAACAAATCAAAAATAAAATGTTTTTGAAATGGTTGTTTTTGTCAGTCATGATGTAAAGCTGTTCATGGTAATCCATGTACACGTACGCAAGTAATGGACTTCCCACTGACAGTCCCTTATCTTGGAAACACCTTTGCCTTGTAATTAGTAATAATTTTGTTTGACAAAATACGCTGTCATCTTGTTTGTTCAGAAAATTGTTCATGTTAAAGAACTGATTGATGTATTGTATCCTTGCACTGTGTTGCACTCAATTGCTGATTGAGCATCGCTGTATTCTGCTTCGGTTACATGTCTGATGATCGGCCTGTCCTTTCTTCTTAAGTGTTCAAAACTCATCTTCAAGTAGGTCCTTGTCACATCAAGACCCACTACTTTAAGCATCGAAATTGAACTAGCTCTGTAGATCACATAGACAAAATAGAGTTTATGCATGAACATGCTGCCCAGTTTTAGGTTCTTTTTTACGTTTTAAGAGTCAAATTAGTGCTTTTAAATTTATTTATGCAACTTTTGGGAAGTTTCTCCGATATAGATCTTCTGGCAACTTGAATTTAAATATTATGTTGGATTCTTGTGTTTACTGTGTGTCTTTTAGGATAGTGTAGATCTCTGTCACGTCATAATTTTTAAATATTGACTTTGGGATCAGTCAGCCCATTAATGTATGTACATATAACAAAAATAGGACCGTCAATAGCGTTTGTTTGCAACGATAGAGTTTGTTAGTGTATACAGAGTACTTGGGGTATTAATGTAAATGTTTTCTTAATCCAGCGTCCAAAATTTAAATATACCATAACTTTTTCTTCTGACTACGCCCAAATAATTTAAATTTGTATTGCCATCACGATAAAATTATTCAAAATATTGATCTCCTTTTGTTTTGGGTGGTTCGAGGTTTTGTTTTTTCTAGTCCATATAGTGCCCAAAATGTTGTGTTTACTCGCTGTAATATTAATATATTGCAATTTCTTTAATGATTTTAGTTTTACAATCAATATTTGCTAATCTTGATACATTTCAGCGATGCAAGTTTATTTTCTCAGTTTAAATGTGACTGGTTCAACTTCCAGGATGATTGTAGAACACTATAACTTAGTTGACCTTATTTTTTTTTGTTTCAAAGCCCCTTTATTCAAAAATGTTTTACAGACAAATGAACAATTGACTGATTTATGGCTCCTTTTCCTGCATAGCATTAACAACCATTTGAAGGAGGATAGAATTAAAGAAACAATAGACTGGACTAGGTGATGGGGCTCACCATTGACCTTCGTTGTCTGTCGGACAGTCTTTTACGATCGTTGTGGGAAAACACCCTTCTAGTATCTTGTTTTTATACTTAATGTTATGCGGTGCTGCAACTAGTTAAAAGGAACTTAACGTGTCTCCGGCAGAACTATCTTGGACACACCAAGAAACTGTTGTAGGTCTGCATTATTTAACCTCTCGAGAAAAGTATGTGTTCTTTTCATTACCACGTTCTGAAACTATTGGGCACTTTTAGCTGTAGAGGGCAAACGCATAGCCCGGATACTCCTCCTGAGGAGTCCTTACGTTTTAAGAGTCAAATTAGTGCTTTTAAATTTCTTTATGCAACTTTTGGGAAGTTTCTCCGATATAGATCTTCTGGCAACTTGAATTTAAATATTATGTCGGATTCTTGTGTTTACTGTGTGTCTTTTAGGATAGTGTAGATCTCTGTCACGTCATAATTTTTAAATATTGACTTTGGGATCAGTCAGCCCATTAATGTATTTACATATAACAAAAATAGGACCAAAGTCCTGACTTAATGTCAGGTTCTACCACGTCCAGTGAGCTGAGGGTTTTTATTTAAATAAACGGGCACTTATTCGCATATCAACAGATTAATATATGTGACATTCAACTGTATCCGAATACATAAACAGTAGGGAATATACATGGGATGTATCTTTCCTGAGGATAGACATATCCTTTTGTATATTTACCTGACTTCCCCTCAACACCTCGCTGTTACGCTCAAGTTGAATAATTCATTTATAGGGATGCCATCTAACTTCAATTACTAACAGATTTTATTCCTCAGTCAAATCGTCAGCGTATTGCATTAGCGTGAAGTTATACCAAAATTATGCTTTTCTCTAAAATACTCAATTCATTTTTTCTAACGTCCCTATTAGAGCCCTATTAAAATGATTTATTTTAATAAATTAACGTAAACTAGAAATTCACAATGTTTTTTTTTATTGCAAACGATTGAAATCGTTTTACTGAAATATAATTAAATCGGATACGAATATAAATGATGAAAGTTGATTACATAGGTCTTACTATCTACTAATAAAACTATCCGTTAATAAAAGTATAATTAACCTAAAGTATAATATAAAAATACCAATAAAAGTAATCCGCCCTATACCTGTCTCTCCTGTTCTGGTGCATAGCCCCAAACGAAGTCGCCTTTGGCTTTTTTTTTCATAAAATTGATTAAAATTTTACAATAAGGATTTCTCCTATTACATGGATTTTAAGGAGTGCATCTCTTTGAAACTAACAAATGTTTTTGTGGTTTTGCAAAGGAACTGGGCGATGGGGCTCACCTTCGGGTTACAATAAAGTATTTTTTTTGGGTTTTTTGTTTCAAAACCCCTTTATTTAAAAATTTACAAATAAATGAACAATAACATGAACAAATTTACAGGTGTATGGCTCCTTTTTCTGCATAGCATTACAAAAATTTTCGTTTTATAGTTTAAATTACAAAGACAATAGACTGGACTAGGTGATGGGGCTCACACCTTCGGGTTAAAATAAGGGAAAAATAATTAAAAACTTACAAACTATAACGTTCCTGCCTCGACTGCTTGCTGCCATCGATGGGTAAATAGGGCGGGAGTAATCGTGTTGAGCACGGGGTTTGTCATGTGTTGTAGGGAGTCAAAGAATTCTATATGTCTACGGTGAATGAATCCATCCCTATCGTAATGTTCGGCCAGTTTGTTTGCTTGTTGCTTCGTGGTCAAAAGACTGTCACCTTCGTGTAGGCGGACGGCAGATGTTTTTCCTTTAGTAGTCTTCTACAGCTTCCAAAATTTTTTTCTGTGATCACCGTGTGTGCTACGGAGACGCTCATGCCACTTCGCTGTCTTCCAGAGCTTCATCAAGCTTCGGCTTTGCGCTGTGAGAGAATCCACAACTACCTTCGCTTAACAATCTCTGGTCCTGTATCATTTTTTCTTCCAATTATTGCGCAAAGCAATAAGTTTCAGAATATGGTCTGGAGATGGTCGCAGGGTCCATCCGGGAGTCCAGGGCCCTCCCCTAGACAAGGGCGTAGCCTGTTGTTGTTGGTCCAGCATCGGTCGATCCCTGGGTGGTGAGGTGTCTGCACTACGGTCCGTCCTGGGGCATTGGGCTGCTTTGTGAGGTCCTTCGCACCTCATACAGCGTGGTCTTCTTCCGCAGTGATTTCGGGTATGCCCGAACTCCTGACATCTGAAGCACTGCGGGACTCCCCACTGTTATTTGTATGTGACTATTTTAATAATCACATGATTTATGGCCCTCAACTTTTTCAATGCGTTGATGAGGGTCACCGAGGGTTTCGTCGTCACTAGGACAAAGGCAATATCTATTTTCTTCCCACTGGAGTCCACCTTCATCAGTCTTCGTATGCCGTGGACGTCGGGCTCAGCTGTCGCGATTGCGGCATTTATTTTGTTGATGTCCTCATGGACATCTAACCCAAGGATAAGATACTTCTTAGTTCTGGGTCCACCCTTTGGAGCAAAGGAGTGGAATTGTCTTCCTGTCTGCTGGAGTAGATCTAGGATTTTAATCCTCTCTTCCTCTAGCTCGGTCTATATGGTGACGCCTTCCTTCGTCTTACCGAGGGCGTATTTGTTTATTGTTGCTTCTCTCAACAGCTGGGATAGGCTAGTAGTTGATCGGCGGTGGCTTCTTTGTCACTTGCGAGCGCCTCGTTCCCTACCGGTTTAGGTTTTATTTTTGGCGGTCTGTTGGCCTTGGCAGGGTTTTTGGGTGCAACGAAGCCCTCTTCGCTTTCCCCGGCTGATGATGTGCAAGCCGGTCGCTTCCTCGAGTTTTCGACCTTTGTCGCCTTAACCATTTCTTTGAAACTTCTTCCTTTTTCGTTGCACTAAAAACACTGGCACTAGTTAAAATAAAAAGGTTACCTTTTACCGGCGTCCCCTGCGACGCAAACAGGCGTAACGTGGTACGTTGGCGTCGAGATGACGGCTCGCAACACCACTAGCAAGCAGCAAGAGATGTTGATACAGCGACTCCTAACACCAAGTCTTTGGCTGCCTCCTCAGATCCTTATGTAGTGCCCTTTTTAGTCTCTCTCTCTCTCTCTCTCTCTCTCTCTCTCTCTCTCTCTCTCTCTCTCTCTCTCTCTCTCTCTCTCTCTCTCTCTCTCTCTCTCTCTCTCTCTCTCTCTCTCTCTCTCTCTCTCTCTCTCTCTCTCTCTCTCTCTCTCCAGAAAGGTAAAAGCCTTTAATTATGCCCCTTATGCATTAAGTAGTATCACAGTCTTGCTCTATTCAGTGCAGATTAGGGAGAAGTTGGAAAGTTACCCTGAACATAGTTAAGGACCAACCTAACTTTAACAATAAAGTAACAATAAAACTATTTCTTACTTAATGCAATAATGGATTCTAACGATGCTCCAGATCAAGACCTTAGTGTCTCGGAGGTCCGTCCAAGACCAGTTCTTGGAGTTGGGTCCGAGACCAGTTCTTGGAGTTGGGTCCCAGAAAAGATAGATACTGGAGCATAGCCCCAAACAAAGTCCCCTTTGGCTGCGTCTACAGACGCGACCCCGCACGTTGTTCAGGACCAACCTAACTTTGCAATGGTCCCTAAAAGGTTATATCATGTATCCCTAATCTGTCCTTAAGGGCCATCATAGAGGACCCATAGGGACATATCTGTGACCTTTCAAAGCTTGATATTCTTACCAAAAGGGTTAATTATCCCTTCCGTTTTACGACAATTTGATCCAGCCCAGCAATAATATTAATTATATTTTTTATAACAAAAACAATTTCATAAACAGCTCCTGTTGAACTGTGGCTGTTTATGTCCCGGTAAGTAACACCACTTCGGAATTTGCTCTTATAACAGAAAAGGTCCAGATGGTTATTGTTGTTTCTTTAAACAGCTGGGATAAGTCCTTTATCTTCATGAATATAATACTTCGGAAGTTCTGTTTCAGATGCCTTCCCGTTATTGTAAGAGAACTATACATATACTTCATATTCCGTAATTATTAAATGTATTCACCTATGAATTACACTGTTTGATAAAATACGGAAAAGGTCCAGATGGTTCTTGAGAAAGAATAATACTGATGGGAAATTTAAATCCCAAGTGTACACTAGCCTTCATCTTTCAACTTTTTGATAGCTTAGTTCCCAACCCTCATTTAATTTCTGGTAGGAATTCGTGTTTGTTGCTCAAAGATAAAAACTTGCTAAATCACCAATGATCTTGGTCTTTCCCTGTAAGATTCAAAAATCTTGCATTGTAGGAAAATGAGTCCTTTCTCTTCATGAATATAATACTTCGGAAGTTCTGTTTCAGATGCCTTCCCGTTATTGTAAGAGAACTATACATATACTTCATATTCCATAATTATTAAATGTATTCACCTATGAATTACACTGTTTGATAAAATACGGAGAAGGTCAAGATGGTTCTTGAGAAGGAATACTACTGATGGGAAATTTAAATCCCAAGTGTACACTAGCCTTCATCTTTCAACTTTCTGATAGCTTAGTTCCCAACCCTCATTTAATTTCTGGTAGGAATTCGTGTTTGTTGCTCAAAGATGAAAACTTGCTAAATCACCAATGATCTTGGTCTTTCCCTGTAAGATTCAAAAATCTTGCATTGTAGGAAAATGAGTCCTTTCTCTTCATGGATATAATACTTCGGAAGTTCTGTTTCTGATGCCTTCCCGATATTATAAGATAACTATACATATACTTCATATTCCGTAATTATTAAATGTATTCACCTATGAATTACACTGTTTGATAAAATACGGAGAAGGCCCAGATGGTTCTTGAGAAGGAATACTACTGATGGGAAATTTAAATCCCAAGTGTACACTAGCCTTCATCTTTCAACTTTCTGATAGCTTAGTTCCCAACCCTCATTTCATTTCTGGTAGGAATTCGTGTTTGTTGCTCAAAGATGAAAACTTGCTAAATCACCAATGATCTTGGTCTTTCCCTGTAAGATTCAAAAATCTTGCATTGTAGGAAAATGAGTCCTTTCTCTTCATGGATATAATACTTCGGAAGTTCTGTTTCAGATGCCTTCCCGATATTATAAGATAACTATACATATACTTCATATTCCGTAATTATTAAATGTATTCACCTATAAATTACACTGTTATATAAAATACGGAGAAGGTCCAGATGGTTCTTGAGAAGGAATACTACTGATGGGAAATTTAAATCCCAAGTGTACACTAGCCTTCATCTTTCAACTTTCTGATAGCTTAGTTCCCAACCCTCATTTAATTTCTGGTAGGAATTCGTGTTTGTTGCTCAAAGATGAAAACTTGCTAAATCACCAATTATCTTGGTCTTTCCCTGTAAGATTCAAAAATCTTGCATTGTAGGAAAATGAGTCCTTTCTCTTCATGAATATAATACTTTGGAAGTTCTGTTTCAGATGCCTTCCCGATATTGTAAGAGAACTATACGTATACTTCATATTCCGTAATTATTAAATGTATTCACCTATGAATTACACTGTTTGATAAAATACGGAGAAGGTCCAGATGGTTCTTGAGAAGGAATACTACTGATGGGAAATTTAAATCCCAAGTGTACACTAGCCTTCATCTTTCAACTTTCTGATAGCTTAGTTCCCAACCCTCATTTAATTTCTGGTAGGAATTCGTGTTTGTTGCTCAAAGATGAAAACTTGCTAAATCACCAATGATCTTGGTCTTTCCCTGTAAGATTCAAAAATCTTGCATTGTAGGAAAATGAGTCCTTTCTCTTCATGAATATAATACTTTGGAAGTTCTGTTTCAGATGCCTTCCCGTTATTGTAAGAGAACTATACATATACTTCATATTCCATAATTATTAAATGTATTCACCTATGAACTACACTGTTTGATAAAATACGGAGAAGGTCAAGATGGTTCTTGAGAAGGAATACTTCTGATGGGAAATTTAAATCCCAAGTGTACACTAGCCTTCATCTTTCAACTTTCTGATAGCTTAGTTCCCAACCCTCATTTAATTTCTGGTAGGAATCCGTGTTTGTTGCTCAAAGATGAAAACTTGCTAAATCACCAATGATCTTGGTCTTTCCCTGTAAGATTCAAAAATCTTGCATTGTGGCAAAATGAGTCCTTTCTCTTCATGAATATAATACTTCGGAAGTTCTGTTTCAGATGCCTTCCCGTTATTGTAAGAGAACTATACATATACTTCATATTCCGTAATTATTAAATGTATTCACCTATGAATTACACTGTTTGATAAAATACGGAGAAGGTCCAGATGGTTCTTGAGAAGGAATACTACTGATGGGAAATTTAAATCCCAAGTGTACACTAGCCTTCATCTTTCAACTTTCTGATAGCTTAGTTCCCAACCCTCATTTAATTTCTGGTAGGAATTCGTGTTTGTTGCTCAAAGATAAAAACTTGCTAAATCACCAATGATCTTGGTCTTTCCCTGTAAGATTCAAAAATCTTGCATTGTGGCAAAATGAGTCCTTTCTCTTCATGGATATAATACTTCGGAAGTTCTGTTTCTGATGCCTTCCCGATATTGTAAGAGAACTATACATATGCTTCATATTCCGTAATTATTAAATGTATTCACCTATGAATTACACTGTTTGATAAAATACGGAGAAGGTCCAGATGGTTCTTGAGAAGGAATACTACTGATGGGAAATTTAAATCCCAAGTGTACACTAGCCTTCATCTTTCAACTTTCTGATAGCTTAGTTCCCAACCCTCATTTAATTTCTGGTAGGAATTCGTGTTTGTTGCTCAAAGATGAAAACTTGCTAAATCACCAATGATCTTGGTCTTTTCCTGTAAGATTCAAAAATATTGCATTGTAGGAAAATGAGTCCTTTCTCTTCATGAATATAATACTTCGGAAGTTCTGTTTCAGATGCCTTCCCGTTATTGTAAGAGAACTATACATATACTTCATATTCCGTAATTATTAAATGTATTCACCTATGAATTACACTGTTTGATAAAATACGGAGAAGGTCCAGATGGTTCTTGAGAAAGAATACTACTGATGGGAAATTTAAATCCCAAGTGTACACTAGCCTTCATCTTTCAACTTTCTGATAGCTTAGTTCCCAACCCTCATTTAATTTCTGGTAGGACTTCGTGTTTGTTGCCCAAAGATGAAAACTTGCTAAATCACCAATGATCTTGGTCTTTCCCTGTAAGATTCAAAAATCTTGCATTGTAGCAAAATGAGTCCTTTCTCTTCATGGATATAATACTTCGGAAGTTCTGTTTCAGATGCCTTCCCGATATTGTAAGAGAACTATACATATACTTCATATTCCGTAATTATTAAATGTATTCACCTATGAATTACACTGTTTGATAAAATACGGAGAAGGTCCAGATGGTTCTTGAGAAGGAATACTACTGATGGGAAATTTAAATCCCAAGTGTACACTAGCCTTCATCTTTCAACTTTCTGATAGCTTAGTTCCCAACCCTCATTTAATTTCTGGTAGGAATTCGTGTTTGTTGCTCAAAGATGAAAACTTGCTAAATCACCAATGATCTTGGTCTTTCCCTGTAAGATTCAAAAATCTTGCATTGTGGCAAAATGAGTCCTTTCTCTTCATGAATATAATACTTCGGAAGTTCTGTTTCAGATGCCTTCCCGTTATTGTAAGAGAACTATACATATACTTCATATTCCGTAATTATTAAATGTATTCACCTATGAATTACACTGTTTGATAAAATACGGAGAAGGTCCAGATGGTTCTTGAGAAGGAATACTACTGATGGGAAATTTAAATCCCAAGTGTACACTAGCCTTCATCTTTCAACTTTCTGATAGCTTAGTTCCCAACCCTCATTTAATTTCTGGTAGGAATTCGTGTTTGTTGCTCAAAGATAAAAACTTGCTAAATCACCAATGATCTTGGTCTTTCCCTGTAAGATTCAAAAATCTTGCATTGTGGCAAAATGAGTCCTTTCTCTTCATGGATATAATACTTCGGAAGTTCTGTTTCTGATGCCTTCCCGATATTGTAAGAGAACTATACATATGCTTCATATTCCGTAATTATTAAATGTATTCACCTATGAATTACACTGTTTGATAAAATACGGAGAAGGTCCAGATGGTTCTTGAGAAGGAATACTACTGATGGGAAATTTAAATCCCAAGTGTACACTAGCCTTCATCTTTCAACTTTCTGATAGCTTAGTTCCCAACCCTCATTTAATTTCTGGTAGGAATTCGTGTTTGTTGCTCAAAGATGAAAACTTGCTAAATCACCAATGATCTTGGTCTTTTCCTGTAAGATTCAAAAATCTTGCATTGTAGGAAAATGAGTCCTTTCTCTTCATGAATATAATACTTCGGAAGTTCTGTTTCAGATGCCTTCCCGTTATTGTAAGAGAACTATACATATACTTCATATTCCGTAATTATTAAATGTATTCACCTATGAATTACACTGTTTGATAAAATACGGAGAAGGTCCAGATGGTTCTTGAGAAAGAATACTACTGATGGGAAATTTAAATCCCAAGTGTACACTAGCCTTCATCTTTCAACTTTCTGATAGCTTAGTTCCCAACCCTCATTTAATTTCTGGTAGGACTTCGTGTTTGTTGCCCAAAGATGAAAACTTGCTAAATCACCAATGATCTTGGTCTTTCCCTGTAAGATTCAAAAATCTTGCATTGTAGCAAAATGAGTCCTTTCTCTTCATGGATATAATACTTCGGAAGTTCTGTTTCAGATGCCTTCCTGATATTGTAAGAGAACTATACATATACTTCATATTCCGTAATTATTAAATGTATTCACCTATGAATTACACTGTTTGATAAAATACGGAGAAGGTCCAGATGGTTCTTGAGAAGGAATACTACTGATGGGAAATTTAAATCCCAAGTGTACACTAGCCTTCATCTTTCAACTTTCTGATAGCTTAGTTCCCAACCCTCATTTAATTTCTGGTAGGAATTCGTGTTTGTTGCTCAAAGATGAAAACTTGCTAAATCACCAATGATCTTGGTCTTTCCCTGTAAGATTCAAAAATCTTGCATTGTGGCAAAATGAGTCCTTTCTCTTCATGAATATAATACTTCGGAAGTTCTGTTTCAGATGCCTTCCCGTTATTGTAAGAGAACTATACATATACTTCATATTCCGTAATTATTAAATGTATTCACCTATGAATTACACTGTTTGATAAAATACGGAGAAGGTCCAGATGGTTCTTGAGAAGGAATACTACTGATGGGAAATTTAAATCCCAAGTGTACACTAGCCTTCATCTTTCAACTTTCTGATAGCTTAGTTCCCAACCCTCATTTAATTTCTGGTAGGAATTCGTGTTTGTTGCTCAAAGATAAAAACTTGCTAAATCACCAATGATCTTGGTCTTTCCCTGTAAGATTCAAAAATCTTGCATTGTGGCAAAATGAGTCCTTTCTCTTCATGGATATAATACTTCGGAAGTTCTGTTTCTGATGCCTTCCCGATATTGTAAGAGAACTATACATATGCTTCATATTCCGTAATTATTAAATGTATTCACCTATGAATTACACTGTTTGATAAAATACGGAGAAGGTCCAGATGGTTCTTGAGAAGGAATACTACTGATGGGAAATTTAAATCCCAAGTGTACACTAGCCTTCATCTTTCAACTTTCTGATAGCTTAGTTCCCAACCCTCATTTAATTTCTGGTAGGAATTCGTGTTTGTTGCTCAAAGATGAAAACTTGCTAAATCACCAATGATCTTGGTCTTTTCCTGTAAGATTCAAAAATCTTGCATTGTAGGAAAATGAGTCCTTTCTCTTCATGAATATAATACTTCGGAAGTTCTGTTTCAGATGCCTTCCCGTTATTGTAAGAGAACTATACATATACTTCATATTCCGTAATTATTAAATGTATTCACCTATGAATTACACTGTTTGATAAAATACGGAGAAGGTCCAGATGGTTCTTGAGAAAGAATACTACTGATGGGAAATTTAAATCCCAAGTGTACACTAGCCTTCATCTTTCAACTTTCTGATAGCTTAGTTCCCAACCCTCATTTAATTTCTGGTAGGACTTCGTGTTTGTTGCCCAAAGATGAAAACTTGCTAAATCACCAATGATCTTGGTCTTTCCCTGTAAGATTCAAAAATCTTGCATTGTAGCAAAATGAGTCCTTTCTCTTCATGGATATAATACTTCGGAAGTTCTGTTTCAGATGCCTTCCCGATATTGTAAGAGAACTATACATATACTTCATATTCCGTAATTATTAAATGTATTCACCTATGAATTACACTGTTTGATAAAATACGGAGAAGGTCCAGATGGTTCTTGAGAAGGAATACTACTGATGGGAAATTTAAATCCCAAGTGTACACTAGCCTTCATCTTTCAACTTTCTGATAGCTTAGTTCCCAACCCTCATTTAATTTCTGGTAGGAATTCGTGTTTGTTGCTCAAAGATGAAAACTTGCTAAATCACCAATGATCTTGGTCTTTCCCTGTAAGATTCAAAAATCTTGCATTGTGGCAAAATGAGTCCTTTCTCTTCATGAATATAATACTTCGGAAGTTCTGTTTCAGATGCCTTCCCGTTATTGTAAGAGAACTATACATATACTTCATATTCCGTAATTATTAAATGTATTCACCTATGAATTACACTGTTTGATAAAATACGGAGAAGGTCCAGATGGTTCTTGAGAAGGAATACTACTGATGGGAAATTTAAATCCCAAGTGTACACTAGCCTTCATCTTTCAACTTTCTGATAGCTTAGTTCCCAACCCTCATTTAATTTCTGGTAGGAATTCGTGTTTGTTGCTCAAAGATAAAAACTTGCTAAATCACCAATGATCTTGGTCTTTCCCTGTAAGATTCAAAAATCTTGCATTGTGGCAAAATGAGTCCTTTCTCTTCATGGATATAATACTTCGGAAGTTCTGTTTCTGATGCCTTCCCGATATTGTAAGAGAACTAT
The DNA here is from genome assembly GCA_930367205.1 of Acanthosoma haemorrhoidale. Classification (NCBI taxonomy): domain Eukaryota; kingdom Metazoa; phylum Arthropoda; class Insecta; order Hemiptera; family Acanthosomatidae; genus Acanthosoma; species Acanthosoma haemorrhoidale. The sequence continues at coordinate 26,362,294 of OV884014.1, forward strand.
ACATATGCTTCATATTCCGTAATTATTAAATGTATTCACCTATGAATTACACTGTTTGATAAAATACGGAGAAGGTCCAGATGGTTCTTGAGAAGGAATACTACTGATGGGAAATTTAAATCCCAAGTGTACACTAGCCTTCATCTTTCAACTTTCTGATAGCTTAGTTCCCAACCCTCATTTAATTTCTGGTAGGAATTCGTGTTTGTTGCTCAAAGATGAAAACTTGCTAAATCACCAATGATCTTGGTCTTTCCCTGTAAGATTCAAAAATCTTGCATTGTAGGAAAATGAGTCCTTTCTCTTCATGAATATAATACTTCGGAAGTTCTGTTTCAGATGCCTTCCCGTTATTGTAAGAGAACTATACATATACTTCATATTCCATAATTATTAAATGTATTCACCTATGAATTACACTGTTTGATAAAATACGGAGAAGGTCAAGATGGTTCTTGAGAAGGAATACTACTGATGGGAAATTTAAATCCCAAGTGTACACTAGCCTTCATCTTTCAACTTTCTGATAGCTTAGTTCCCAACCCTCATTTAATTTCTGGTAGGAATTCGTGTTTGTTGCTCTAAAATGAAAACTTGCTAAATCACCAATGATCTTGGTCTTTCCCTGTAAGATTCAAAAATCTTGCATTGTAGGAAAATGAGTCCTTTCTCTTCATGGATATAATACTTCGGAAGTTCTGTTTCAGATGCCTTCCCGATATTGTAAGATAACTATACATATACTTCATATTCCGTAATTATTAAATGTATTCACCTATGAATTACACTGTTTGATAAAATACGGAGAAGGTCCAGATGGTTCTTGAGAAAGAATACTACTGATGGGAAATTTAAATCCCAAGTGTACACTAGCCTTCATCTTTCAACTTTCTGATAGCTTAGTTCCCAACCCTCATTTAATTTCTGGTAGGACTTCGTGTTTGTTGCCCAAAGATGAAAACTTGCTAAATCACCAATGATCTTGATCTTACCCTGTAAGATTCAAAAATCTTGCATTGTAGCAAAATGAGTCCTTTCTCTTCATGGATATAATACTTCGGAAGTTCTGTTTCAGATGCCTTCCCGATATTGTAAGAGAACTATACGTATACTTCATATTCCGTAATTATTAAATGTATTCACCCATGAATTACACTGTTTGATAAAATACGGAGAAGGTCCAGATGGTTCTTGAGAAGGAATACTACTGATGGGAAATTTAAATCCCAAGTGTACACTAGCCTTCATCTTTCAACTTTCTGATAGCTTAGTTCCCAACCCTCATTTAATTTCTGGTAGGAATTCGTGTTTGTTGCTCAAAGATGAAAACTTGCTAAATCACCAATGATCTTGGTCTTTCCCTGTAAGATTCAAAAATCTTGCATTGTAGGAAAATGAGTCCTTTCTCTTCATGAATATAATACTTCGGAAGTTCTGTTTCAGATGCCTTCCCGATATTGTAAGAGAACTATACGTATACTTCATATTCCGTAATTATTAAATGTATTCACCTATGAATTACACTGTTTGATAAAATACGGAGAAGGTCCAGATGGTTCTTGAGAAGGAATACTACTGTTGGGAAATTTAAATCCCAAGTGTACACTAGCCTTCATCTTTCAACTTTCTGATAGCTTAGTTCCCAACCGTCATTTAATTTCTGGTAGGAATTCGTGTTTGTTGCTCAAAGATGAAAACTTGCTAAATCACCAATGATCTTGGTCTTTCCCTGTAAGATTCAAAAATCTTGCATTGTAGGAAAATGAGTCCTTTCTCTTCATGAATATAATACTTTGGAAGTTCTGTTTCAGATGCCTTCCCGTTATTGTAAGAGAACTATACATATACTTCATATTCCATAATTATTAAATGTATTCACCTATGAATTACACTGTTTGATAAAATACGGAGAAGGTCAAGATGGTTCTTGAGAAGGAATACTACTGATGGGAAATTTAAATCCCAAGTGTACACTAGCCTTCATCTTTCAACTTTCTGATAGCTTAGTTCCCAACCCTCATTTAATTTCTGGTAGGAATTCGTGTTTGTTGCTCAAAGATGAAAACTTGCTAAATCACCAATGATCTTGGTCTTTCCCTGTAAGATTCAAAAATCTTGCATTGTGGCAAAATGAGTCCTTTCTCTTCATGAATATAATACTTCGGAAGTTCTGTTTCAGATGCCTTCCCGTTATTGTAAGAGAACTATACATATACTTCATATTCCGTAATTATTAAATGTATTCACCTATGAATTACACTGTTTGATAAAATACGGAGAAGGTCCAGATGGTTCTTGAGAAGGAATACTACTGATGGGAAATTTAAATCCCAAGTGTACACTAGCCTTCATCTTTCAACTTTCTGATAGCTTAGTTCCCAACCCTCATTTAATTTCTGGTAGGAATTCGTGTTTGTTGCTCAAAGATAAAAACTTGCTAAATCACCAATGATCTTGGTCTTTCCCTGTAAGATTCAAAAATCTTGCATTGTAGGAAAATGAGTCCTTTCTCTTCATGGATATAATACTTCGGAAGTTCTGTTTCTGATGCCTTCCCGATATTATAAGATAACTATACATATACTTCATATTCCGTAATTATTAAATGTATTCACCTATGAATTACACTGTTTGATAAAATACGGAGAAGGTCCAGATGGTTCTTGAGAAGGAATACTACTGATGGGAAATTTAAATCCCAAGTGTACACTAGCCTTCATCTTTCAACTTTCTGATAGCTTAGTTCCCAACCCTCATTTAATTTCTGGTAGGAATTCGTGTTTGTTGCTCAAAGATGAAAACTTGCTAAATCACCAATGATCTTGGTCTTTCCCTGTAAGATTCAAAAATCTTGCATTGTAGGAAAATGAGTCCTTTCTCTTCATGGATATAATACTTCGGAAGTTCTGTTTCAGATGCCTTCCCGATATTATAAGATAACTATACATATACTTCATATTCCGTAATTATTAAATGTATTCACCTATAAATTACACTGTTATATAAAATACGGAGAAGGTCCAGATGGTTCTTGAGAAGGAATACTACTGATGGGAAATTTAAATCCCAAGTGTACACTAGCCTTCATCTTTCAACTTTCTGATAGCTTAGTTCCCAACCCTCATTTAATTTCTGGTAGGAATTCGTGTTTGTTGCTCAAAGATGAAAACTTGCTAAATCACCAATTATCTTGGTCTTTCCCTGTAAGATTCAAAAATCTTGCATTGTAGGAAAATGAGTCCTTTCTCTTCATGAATATAATACTTTGGAAGTTCTGTTTCAGATGCCTTCCCGATATTGTAAGAGAACTATACGTATACTTCATATTCCGTAATTATTAAATGTATTCACCTATGAATTACACTGTTTGATAAAATACGGAGAAGGTCCAGATGGTTCTTGAGAAGGAATACTACTGATGGGAAATTTAAATCCCAAGTGTACACTAGCCTTCATCTTTCAACTTTCTGATAGCTTAGTTCCCAACCCTCATTTAATTTCTGGTAGGAATTCGTGTTTGTTGCTCAAAGATGAAAACTTGCTAAATCACCAATGATCTTGGTCTTTCCCTGTAAGATTCAAAAATCTTGCATTGTAGGAAAATGAGTCCTTTCTCTTCATGAATATAATACTTTGGAAGTTCTGTTTCAGATGCCTTCCCGTTATTGTAAGAGAACTATACATATACTTCATATTCCATAATTATTAAATGTATTCACCTATGAACTACACTGTTTGATAAAATACGGAGAAGGTCAAGATGGTTCTTGAGAAGGAATACTTCTGATGGGAAATTTAAATCCCAAGTGTACACTAGCCTTCATCTTTCAACTTTCTGATAGCTTAGTTCCCAACCCTCATTTAATTTCTGGTAGGAATCCGTGTTTGTTGCTCAAAGATGAAAACTTGCTAAATCACCAATGATCTTGGTCTTTTCCTGTAAGATTCAAAAATCTTGCATTGTAGGAAAATGAGTCCTTTCTCTTCATGAATATAATACTTCGGAAGTTCTGTTTCAGATGCCTTCCCGTTATTGTAAGAGAACTATACATATACTTCATATTCCGTAATTATTAAATGTATTCACCTATGAATTACACTGTTTGATAAAATACGGAGAAGGTCCAGATGGTTCTTGAGAAGGAATACTACTGATGGGAAATTTAAATCCCAAGTGTACACTAGCCTTCATCTTTCAACTTTCTGATAGCTTAGTTCCCAATCCTCATTTAATTTCTGGTAGGAATTCGTGTTTGTTGCTCAAAGATGAAAACTTGCTAAATCACCAATGATCTTGGTCTTTCCCTGTAAGATTCAAATATCTTGCATTGTAGGAAAATGAGTCCTTTCTCTTCATGAATATAATACTTTGGAAGTTCTGTTTCAGATGCCTTTCCGTTATTGTAAGAGAACTATACATATACTTCATATTCCGTAATTATTAAATGTATTCACCTATGAATTACAATGTTTGATAAAATACGGAGAAGGTCCAGATGTTTCTTGAGAAGGAATACTACTGATGGGAAATTTAAATCCCAAGTGTACACTAGCCTTCATCTTTCAACTTTCTGATAGCTTAGTTCCCAACCCTCATTTAATTTCTGGTAGGAATTCGTGTTTGTTGCTCAAAGATGAAAACTTGTAAAATCACCAATGATCTTGGTCTTTCCCTGTAAGATTCAAAAATCTTGCATTGTGGCAAAATGAGTCCTTTCTCTTCATGAATATAATACTTCGGAAGTTCTGTTTCAGATGCCTTCCCGTTATTGTAAGAGACCTATACATATACTTCATATTCCATAATTATTAAATGTATTCACCTATGAACTACACTGTTTGATAAAATACGGAGAAGGTCAAGATGGTTCTTGAGAAGGAATACTACTGATGGGAAATTTAAATCCCAAGTGTACACTAGCCTTCATCTTTCAACTTTCTGATAGCTTAGTTCCCAACCCTCATTTAATTTCTGGTAGGAATCCGTGTTTGTTGCTCAAAGATGAAAACTTGCTAAATCACCAATGATCTTGGTCTTTCCCTGTAAGATTCAAAAATCTTGCATTGTGGCAAAATGAGTCCTTTCTCTTCATGAATATAATACTTCGGAAGTTCTGTTTCAGATGCCTTCCCGTTATTGTAAGAGAACTATACATATACTTCATATTCCGTAATTATTAAATGTATTCACCTATGAATTACACTGTTTGATAAAATACGGAGAAGGTCCAGATGGTTCTTGAGAAGGAATACTACTGATGGGAAATTTAAATCCCAAGTGTACACTAGCCTTCATCTTTCAACTTTCTGATAGCTTAGTTCCCAACCCTCATTTTATTTCTGGTAGGAATTCGTGTTTGTTGCTCAAAGATAAAAACTTGCTAAATCACCAATGATCTTGGTCTTTCCCTGTAAGATTCAAAAATCTTGCATTGTGGCAAAATGAGTCCTTTCTCTTCATGGATATAATACTTCGGAAGTTCTGTTTCTGATGCCTTCCCGATATTGTAAGAGAACTATACATATGCTTCATATTCCGTAATTATTAAATGTATTCACCTATGAATTACACTGTTTGATAAAATACGGAGAAGGTCCAGATGGTTCTTGAGAAGGAATACTACTGATGGGAAATTTAAATCCCAAGTGTACACTAGCCTTCATCTTTCAACTTTCTGATAGCTTAGTTCCCAACCCTCATTTAATTTCTGGTAGGAATTCGTGTTTGTTGCTCAAAGATGAAAACTTGCTAAATCACCAATGATCTTGGTCTTTTCCTGTAAGATTCAAAAATCTTGCATTGTAGGAAAATGAGTCCTTTCTCTTCATGAATATAATACTTCGGAAGTTCTGTTTCAGATGCCTTCCCTTTATTGTAAGAGAACTATACATATACTTCATATTCCGTAATTATTAAATGTATTCACCTATGAATTACACTGTTTGATAAAATACGGAGAAGGTCCAGATGGTTCTTGAGAAAGAATACTACTGATGGGAAATTTAAATCCCAAGTGTACACTAGCCTTCATCTTTCAACTTTCTGATAGCTTAGTTCCCAACCCTCATTTAATTTCTGGTAGGACTTCGTGTTTGTTGCCCAAAGATGAAAACTTGCTAAATCACCAATGATCTTGGTCTTTCCCTGTAAGATTCAAAAATCTTGCATTGTAGCAAAATGAGTCCTTTCTCTTCATGGATATAATACTTCGGAAGTTCTGTTTCAGATGCCTTCCCGATATTGTAAGAGAACTATACATATACTTCATATTCCGTAATTATTAAATGTATTCACCTATGAATTACACTGTTTGATAAAATTCGGAGAAGGTCCAGATGGTTCTTGAGAAGGAATACTACTGATGGGAAATTTAAATCCCAAGTGTACACTAGCCTTCATCTTTCAACTTTCTGATAGCTTAGTTCCCAACCCTCATTTAATTTCTGGTAGGAATTCGTGTTTGTTGCTCAAAGATGAAAACTTGCTAAATCACCAATGATCTTGGTCTTTCCCTGTAAGATTCAAATATCTTGCATTGTAGGAAAATGAGTCCTTTCTCTTCATGAATATAATACTTTGGAAGTTCTGTTTCAGATGCCTTCCCGTTATTGTAAGAGAACTATACATATACTTCATATTCCGTAATTATTAAATGTATTCACCTATGAATTACAATGTTTGATAAAATACGGAGAAGGTCCAGATGTTTCTTGAGAAGGAATACTACTGATGGGAAATTTAAATCCCAAGTGTACACTAGCCTTCATCTTTCAACTTTCTGATAGCTTAGTTCCCAACCCTCATTTAATTTCTGGTAGGAATTCGTGTTTGTTGCTCAAAGATGAAAACTTGTAAAATCACCAATGATCTTGGTCTTTCCCTGTAAGATTCAAAAATCTTGCATTGTGGCAAAATGAGTCCTTTCTCTTCATGAATATAATACTTCGGAAGTTCTGTTTCAGATGCCTTCCCGTTATTGTAAGAGAACTATACATATACTTCATATTCCATAATTATTAAATTTATTCACCCATGAATTACACTGTTTGATAAAATACGGGGAAGGTCCAGATGGTTCTTGAGAAGGAATACTACTGATGGGAAATTAAAAACCCAAATGTACACTAGCCTTCATCTTTCAACTTTCTGATAGCTTAGTTCCCAACCCTCATTTAATTTCTGGTAGGAATTCGTGTTTGTTGCTCAAAGATGAAAACTTGTAAAATCACCAATGATCTTGGTCTTTCCCATGTAAGATTCAAAAATCTTGCATTGTGGCAAAATGAGTCCTTTCTCTTCATGAATATAATACTTCGGAAGTTCTGTTTCAGATGCCTTCCCGTTATTGTAAGAGAACTATACATATACTTCATATTCCATAATTATTAAATTTATTCACCCATGAATTACACTGTTTGATAAAATACGGAGAAGGTCCAGATGGTTCTTGAGAAGGAATACTACTGATGGGAAATTAAAAACCCAAATGTACACTAGCCTTCATCTTTCAACTTTCTGATAGCTTAGTTCCCAACCCTCATTTAATTTCTGGTAGGAATTCGTGTTTGTTGCTCAAAGATGAAAACTTGTAAAATCACCAATGATCTTGGTCTTTCCCTGTAAGATTCAAAAATCTTGCATTGTAGGAAAATGAGTCCTTTCTCTTCATGAATATAATACTTCGGAAGTTCTGTTTCAGATGCCTTCCCGTTATTGTAAGAGAACTATACATATACTTCATATTCCATAATTATTAAATTTATTCACCCATGAATTACACTGTTTGATAAAATACGGAGAAGGTCCAGATGGTTCTTGAGAAGGAATACTACTGATGGGAAATTAAAAACCCAAATGTACACTAGCCTTCATCTTTCAACTTTCTGATAGCTTAGTTCCCAACCCTCATTTAATTTCTGGTAGGAATTCGTGTTTGTTGCTCAAAGATGAAAACTTGTAAAATCACCAATGATCTTGGTCTTTCCCTGTAAGATTCAAAAATCTTGCATTGTGGCAAAATGAGTCCTTTCTCTTCATGAATATAATACTTCGGAAGTTCTGTTTCAGATGCCTTCCCGTTATTGTAAGAGAACTATACATATACTTCATATTCCATAATTATTAAATTTATTCACCCATGAATTACACTGTTTGATAAAATACGGAGAAGGTCCAGATGGTTCTTGAGAAGGAATACTACTGATGGGAAATTAAAAACCCAAATGTACACTAGCCTTCATCTTTCAACTTTCTGATAGCTTAGTTCCCAACCCTCATTTAATTTCTGGTAGGAATTCGTGTTTGTTGCTCAAAGATGAAAACTTGTAAAATCACCAATGATCTTGGTCTTTCCCTGTAAGATTCAAAAATCTTGCATTGTGGCAAAATGAGTCCTTTCTCTTCATGGATATAATACTTCGGAAGTTCTGTTTCTGATGCCTTCCCGTTATTGTAAGAGAACTATACATATACTTCATATTCCGTAATTATTAAATTTATTCACCTATGAATTACACTGTTTGATAAAATACGGAGAAGGTCCAGATGGTTCTTGAGAAGGAATACTACTGATGGGAAATTTAAAACCCAAATGTACACTAGCCTTTATCTTTCACCTTTCTAAAAAATTAGTTAGAAGAAGAGTCCGTTACAAATAGTCTGTAGAAGAAGAGTAGAGATTATCACTATGTATTTTTTTAGCTGGAGCTTAAGCTCAGTCGGGATCTTCTGTTTAAAGGAAATTACACAAGTTTATGGCATATGGCAGAGCGTTCCTTAACTCGTGGCACCGGAAAATGTAGAGTCAAGGCCATCTCTCACCATTCACCAATTTATTACAATATGTAAATCAGTAAAGGGTTTTTTAAATTGATATGTCAGTATTATTTGGTTCCATGTAAACTATAATTGAATTATTCATGCACATTTGGGGCTGTGTGGCAGTATTGGTTAGTTGGAGGTACAAAGGGATTCGTTTGTACTTATGTACTAAGGGCGAGAAAAGGGCATAAAAATGTCTTCCTCTCCGTCCGTCCGAGTACACCCAGTGTCCAGATAATGAGAAAGGCGTGAACTTTCTCTGCGTGTCTGAAAAAGTATATGGCCTACCTCCGAGTGGGCGACCATAATGTGATGTTTCAAAATCGATTCGCTGAAGTAATTTTCCATTATTTTAAGACTAGAAACTTGCCATTATTTAACTTTTTATGAAAATTTAATGATTCATTCGGACGATGAAATTTAATTAGAAATCCATCAGGCCAAAAGATTGATAGTACTCAACAAAAAGCACCACCAATGTGTGTACCAATGTTACGGGATTTTTTTTAGATTAACATGACAGACGACGAAACTTTCGATATGAAATCGAATCTTAATTTATAACGCACCTTTAAAATTCATTAATTCAGAAAAATGGCCGGCGCGTCCTATTTCAGTGTACAATTACAAGGAACCTTATATACCAAAAAAAGCTTAACAATATATTTTTTCTCAACCCCTCCTTGGCACTTGAAGAAGGAGTAGTAGTATGCATTAGTAGAGGAGTTTTGAAATATGAAATATGCAATAGTAAAACAGTTAGACTATATAAAATTCATTCGCTCAGAGCCAGATGATCTAGCATAATCTCTAATCATAGTCGTGGCAATCATTTGGTATAAAGGTTGTTTCAGGAAGTACGGAGTGGAGTATGTATAAGGAAGATTAAAAGCTACTGAAAACTTTCAAACGACGTTTTGATAACAATTAAACTTGCACTGAGAGTGCACCACATGCTGCTCAGGCCAAGGTCTGAGTACCAATGTATTTCCAAGTTCCAAGAGGTAAGCCCTTGGTATCTCACCAAGTCCAAAACGTCCCATACAAATGGTTTATTTGAAAACCCACTCCCTTAAAAATCATACTGATTGTGATAAATAAATTCGATTCAATAAAAAAAATAAAATCAATGTATACAACTGGACGTGTTCGTGCTTGATCAGCTGATACCAAATTTGTTCATTGCATAAGATGCAGATTACAATTGATTTTAAATACTCAAAATACGTAAATTAATAAATAATATTTCGAACGACCTAAATAAATAACATGCGCCTACGCTACGTGGGAGGTACCATTTAAGCAGATTACATAAATAAGACGTAGGTAAGAGGAGACCCACTAAAGACAATTACATTATCCCTCGCCAGTCCTGTCCAAATTAGTCTAATTAACTAAACGCCAATTTAAAGCACCGCCAAGGGCCGCCCTTTGCCCATTAATTATGGCGTCTTAATTAAGTCGCGAAATGGCGACCGGGTGCAGGTCAGGAGCACTCGGCCCTCCGTCTTGTGTCCAATTACCCGGTGACCGCCTCGTTAGGCCCTTGGGGCTCTGATATCTCACCAAACATCTGAGTATCGGACACCTCACGCTCCATTTTTATATACAGTGCATTTCACGGACTGCTCAAAGCTACGGACAAATGTTTGCGAGGCGGCTCGTCTGGGAAACCGGGATGACTAGCGGGGATTTACAAGTTTTCAACTGGTCGCGGGTTGAACTTTAAATCAAATGAACATATTTGTCTTGGTTTTGCCATCGGTAATTTACGGATTTTTTAAAAAATATAACACCACAATTCACACATCACACAGTTGTTTATTTAGTATTAGTCAATAATGCTACTAAGCTGGACTAAACAGGATAGTAATAACAGACCTGTTGCAGGTGATGCATACTATTTTATACAGTTACTCCAACATTGGGTCCACAGAGTCGTTTGTTGAAGTTATTATCACATTGCTTTTCTCCAGGGGTGCCATCATCTACAACTATGCTTCCCAATTATAGCAGAACTCTTAAGCACTTCCTATAAAGCTCTCATTCGCCAACTCTTCCCAAGATTCGATTAATTGCATAAATTTCAAACTTATTTATATTTCTGTATTTTTTTGGGGGGGAATTCAACATTATAGTATATCATCAGAATTTCAATCTAATTATAATAACTTTTTGAAATAGGGTATTCTTTTTACACATCTCGTTCAGAAGGGGTATTAAGTATCGTTATTTGTAATTGCTCAGAGCACGTTTTGAAAAGGTTTTAATAATTATTAGCAGAACATTATGTCGATAATACCGAGCGATAACGGCGTTTTTCCGTTAATTAATTTATATTTTATAGCACAGAAGCTAAATTATCTTCCTTGGATTCGCGGTAGTCAGTGTTCTCAAGAAGCCATTTTTGTAACGCATCTTTTAACCCCACGAGGCTATCCTTTGTTTAAAATTCATTTACGACTTACGCGTGCACACTACAAGGAACCTTATATACCAAAAAAAGCTTAACAATATATTTTTTCTCAACCCCTCCTTAGCCCTTGAAGAAGGGGTAGTAGTATGCATTAGTAGTGGAGTTTTGAAATATGAAATATAACGATGCAATAGTAAAACAGTTTGTCAATATAAAATTAATTCGCTCAGAGCCAGATGCTCTAGCCTAATCTCTAATCATAGTCGTGGTAATCATTTGGTATAAAGGTTGTTTCAGGAAGTACGGAGTGGAGTATGTATAAGGAAGATTAAAAGCTACTGAAAACTTTAAAACGACGTTCTGATAACAGTTAAACTTGCACTGAGAGTGCACCACATGTTGCTTAGGCCAAGGTCTGAGTACCAATGTATTTCCAAGTTCCCAGAGGTAAGCCCTTGGTATCTTACCAGGCCCAAGCGGTAGCCAGTGTTCTCAAAAAGCCAGGTTTGAATCTATCTAATCGAATCTTAATTTTTAACGCATACTTAAGCCCCACGATACTTGGGCTTGGAAGTATAGACGGTAGTGATTGCCGAACACTGATGAGCCAGTGTTCTCCAGAAGCCAGGCTGCGCAGCTAGTGAATACGAAAAGGGACTCCCCGCGGTTAAAAATACCTCATAAGAAGCCATAATGGCTAGATAATTTTAACAAATAGCCTAAGGTGGCTATATATAGTGGCTAATTATGTTGGCTGTCGGTAGCTAGATCTAATTAGCTCCTGGCCAGGATGACAAATGGAAGGGGCGGCTTGTTAAAACCAGTGACGTGCCCCCGACCTGTGCCTGCATCGTTTGTCTTAGTCTCGGCCCTTCCCCTCTCTGTCTAGTTTATCTCTTCTTTATACCTAATAACATATATTTATGTATACATGTGTATATACTTATTTATATAAACACAATCATTTCATTAATAATATAAAATTGGGGTTACTTCCGTTTTCCATTCAATGTAACATTGCTGAAGGACACAGCTGTGATCAAGTCTTCCCGGATGTGTCCGTAGACTACAAGATTCTTTATTTCAGCGAATATATCAAGTGTTTCTTTTATTGGAAATTAAAAATTAATGTTTACAAAACTGAATTGATTTTTTCAACAATAAAATACCTAGAATTCTTAATAAAGTTGTACTTATAATACTAATAATTAATTAGGGTGGCTGCCAATTTTAAAGCATCCCGGAAAAATCACTTTACTACACTACAAAACATTGTATGCACCAGCGAAAAAATAGAATTTCTAAGCTTAACACCCAGACTAAATTACTCTTTTATAATTGTTAGAAAAGCTCATGTTCGACACTCATACATTAATACCAAACGAATTACGGATTCTTAAAGAGTTAATTTGTTTCCAGGAGAAAAATTGGGTTTTTATTAATGTGTTTTTAGTTTGACGTGCTAGGTAGAAGTTAATTTTTCTTCTTTGTATCCTCCTATATATCGAATGGTGTCGGAGATAAAAACTCTTGTCTTAATTGTATGGGAAATATGTGGTTTTGGACCTTTGGAGCTCCAAGGCTGGAATAATCGCAAAATTTGGCAGAAGCGTTTTGTAGATTTCTTTTTTTGATGTAGATTTTTGACAAGCCAATCCTAAATGAGCTAAGAAATCTACAAAACAAAAAAAGTGGTGTCGCCTGCAAATAGGGTATTTTTTTTGGAGTGGAAGTTTCATTAGCAATGAGGTTGAAAATTATAGGACTGTAGCATGAGCCTTGAGCAGACCCGTGTCAGTTTATTTTTCCAATTGACGAGAAACAATTTTGAGTAGTTTCTCTGAAGGTGAGATTCCAATAAACGATGATACATTCATGATAATATTTTAAGGATTGTTGAATTTAATTAATTCAAATAAAATGGCTTTGTGGCAGGTATATTACCGAATTATTTCTCAATGTCTATTAATAACATACCAAAGAACTTTCCGAAATTAAATATTTCTGTTATATCGTCTATTATTTATGAGTGGGATTTTTCGATTAAGATGATGTTATACTTATATATATGTTCGACCAGTATTGACTTTATTATATTTTGGGATTATGGAAAAAGTTCTCGATCGAGTAATGTTTTTCAATTGTTTTTTCGTCATTTGTTGTTATAGCTATGACAGTGTTTGGTTCTGTGAAATTCTCTATATGACATATCTACGTGAGTGTAATTCGCGATAGAATCAATCTCAATTCGGGTGAGGTATTTCTAGAACAATAGAGGACTGGATTGGAGGTCGTAGTGAGGGGGGGGGTGAGGTAATTGAAAACCATCGTCGTTGATATTAATGGTAGTTAATGTTAGTGAATTAATGAATACACTCCAGTTGTCCTGACATCGTGCGATCCTCGGACTGGACGGCTAAACACCACTAATACCTCGCGAGTGAGGCGATGGCCCGGTAATACGGCGGTTTAGTTAAAGACAGAGGCCCGGCCGCGGGGTCCCCCCCGGCAGCGCTCCCGTATTCATGGCCTGGCCGCTGTGATGGCTGCCATGAAAAATGGAGTGGCAATCCTCTCCTACATCGGTGTATATTTGATGCTCCGCGAGATTGCGCTCCTCCATGGATCTTTGATGAGGGCGGGTAATGACCGACCATCACAACCAGTACCTGCCGCTAATGCTCCAGCCTCGCTTAGACCTCTTACCGGGACAGTGCCCTAGGAATTGCCCATGCATTTTATATGCCCAGTAGGCTCCGGCTACAGAATCCTTTATCAAACAAAGCGGGGGGGGGGTGGAAAAGAGAAAAATAGGGCTAAAAGAAAAAGGAAAACCTTCCCCCGGCCTAGTGCGCGCACACCATTCTTCCCCCTCCTCCGACCCCCCACAAATTACTTCTCCACTCTTTAAACGTGCTCACTTGAAAGGCTGAAATACTCCCATGAAAACTTAATCTTTATGTGCACAGCCTAACCTCGTGCATGGCTGAGGAAAAAAAAAAAAGGAAGAAAAGAAATAAAAATACAGCGCAAAATTAATTTAAGTTTTTCTAAAGTTCTTTCTTTTATAATTTTTTGTTTTATTACGGGAATTCATAACACGATATTTACCAGGAACTATCCATAACGGTAATGGACGTAATGGACATAACATTAAACATTTTTTTTCATTCCAACTTCATAAGTCATCAAACATCCAAGAAAATATAGCTTATTCATTTAAATAGCATTTTTATAACCTAAGTATTTCACAATCTCATTTTAGACCATTAAAATTTACTTGTTTGTATCAAAAGTAAACAGCTTTTTATCATTTAAACATGATGTGCATCACTCTTTATGTTTGTATAAAACCAACCGTTCATTATGCTATTAAATGGCAGTGGCCTTGTGACCTGCTATAAATACGTGACAGTGGGAGTCCTGGCAATGTTTCTCCAATTATGTCCTGAGCATATGTGGCTCTTGCGCTCTTGGTCAGCCTCCGCTGGCTGTTATCCAATGACGCGGCTGACGAAGGAGCGTGGGGGGCTTCCCAAGCCTCCGCTTCCTCCTTCGCACGCGAGGGAGGTAACAACTATGCTGACTTGGGAGGGCTCTGTGATGTTTGTATATATAGTATGAATGAGCGAGTGAATGAAAATTGTAAATTGGTATGAATGAGATCATTTATCACAATTACTTATAGCCCAATCAGGCAGATTGTAATTTTAAGTCAGAAAGTGCAGCGTTCTTTTTCAGCTTTTGCATAGGCCGTATAAGAGGGGAAACATAGTTCCTTTTTTTTTTTTTAAATATACCAACCTAAATTATATATGTAAGACAATTATTGAAGGTGGGGTAAATACACTGAAATCAGTTTCTCTGTAAACAAAGTAAGCGATTTTATTCACTATATATTATATTATAACAATTATTAATATTGATTTACACAATCTTACCTGTAAACAAAGAAACGACAATTACAGTTAATAACTATCACTTCTCTATTCACACTATTTTATTTTACACACTATTTACATGTTCTGTTACCTCACATAACCTTCTCTATCTGATAAATGCTGCACCATCTGGTGGCAGCCAGTGGAAGCAGCACCATACGGCGGTTGGCTCATCTGGAGTGTTTATTAGTGAAATAAAATCCAGTTTCCTCTCGCCATTGATTGAATTGATGTGGCTCTCTACTAACGTCTAAAGTCAATAAAATTCTGTGGAGAAACAAAAAATAGATTTTAACATGATAGACATTTGTAATGGCTGAGGTCGGTTAGGCCTTGGGTAACTGCCGCTGTGTGGACCGAAGAAAGTTTTTGACATCGGTCCAAGGGTCATTTTGGCTTTATGTTTAGTAAGATTTTTGGTTAAATATTTCCACGAAGATATATATATGTATAGTAAAATTATGAATCATCAAAAAAAGTCAAATTGTTCATAATAAATATTTTATTTACCGTTGAAAGGCAACTATTTATACTATATATCTTCCAAATTAAAATACTAAGAATTGATGTGAGTCTTTTCAGTATCTTATAAAACAAACAACTCCACCAAGACCTAAGATAATAAATACCATCACATATTCCAAAACGTAGAAGGAGGAATCAACTACAAAATTGCCATTCCGTCTTTAATCTCAAGATTAAAACCAAGACTTCAGCAAGACATCCTGTTGAATAAAAAATTATTCAATATTTAGCGTTTCGCCCTACGACGAGGATCCTGTCCAATCCCTTCCTTTGACTCGATATCGTTGTGGATTGTAATGACCGTACTTCATCCCTCATAGGAAGGGATAACACATTTACACACAAATATATTTATATGACGAATTTATGCTTTCCCTGGTTTCTCTTTACATTGAGGTCGAAGAAATCGACACTTTCTTCCTCTTCCAGCTCGTTCGTAAAACGCACATTCGGGAGTAGACAATTTAGGAAATGCATCAACTTTAAAATCCCATCCCGGTCACCTAGCTAACATATCAATATGTCATTCACATATTGGACTTAGCATGTTATTTTATTTCTATGCGGCTTGGTGTCTCTGGCACTCTGGTGTTTGACTGTTTTTTTGCCCTCAAAAGACTTCAAAACTACTAAATGTTTTTTTTTTAATCTTAGGCTTTATCGATTTAATCATCGTTCCTATCAGTTCAGTTGTTCTCTTAGTAGGAGTTTTTCTAAATATTTGTCAATCACTTCATTCATTTAGAACTCTCTGAGGTGATGTAGCTCATTCAGCGATTGCTAACACATCCCTGTGGCCACACACTACTAATGTAAGGACAGTTGTTCAGATATTTTTCCTTAAGTTTTGTTTCGGATCTTTTACACTCTACATCAGTGAAGTTTCCAGCTTCATGTAACACTAACGACTATGTTCTGCACTAGGAATATCACTGTTTGATTTAGTATTTTGTTTTAGAGCCAGTTCACGCAACTTTTCCTCGATGTTTAAAAAGTTTTGATTGAGCTTTCTTGAATGGATCACTTCGATGTAGCTGTCAAGCAGACGAAGCTGCATGTTATTGAGATATGTATAAGCCCCTCCTAGTTATTTCCAAATAATATTTATTACTGTCCCTGGCTTTAGACCAACTTTCAACCTCATTTTTAATTTCGATGATGTTAATCTTCTTTTCTAGGTTGATTAGATCCAGTTTGCAGGTTTCGTTCTTCACAAATATTGGCAACAAGCTATGTTTCAAACATTGCCTGAAATACGAATTATGCATTGTCCTGTTCTCAAATACAATAATAATATTTCATTTGTGCCAAATTGAATTTACCAATTACCTGGCAGGTCTTTACCTCCATCTTGCTAAAGTTCAGTCTCACCACGGCCGTTGCTCGACTTGCTTTAATATTATTTATTGATGGTGTGGAGTGTGTATGCATGTTATGAAATACCACATGTCTATCTGTCTGGTGCCTTATTGATTTATACCCGAACGCTTATACGGGACTAGGCCTCCCTCAAAGATTCGAGTTGTAACATCCTTGAGATACATGCACAGCCAATGCTTACTGTTACTGGTTACTGGTGACATATTCATCAAGAGCTTACCCTTCAATAAACAAAGTAAATTAGATCCTCAAAAAAAAAAAAAAAAAAAGTGAGAGGTGTCCTGACTGCCATCTTTATAAAATCCTATTTCACACTTTCTCTGACGAAATTATGTTCCTATTTTACCTTCTTGAAGATTGTCAACATAGTTCGTCTATTTCAGGCATCTTATTTTGCTTAGTTTAGACTCATTATAATAGTAAAAGCTCTACTATGTTCTGGGGAGTCTAGGACTAATCTTAGTTTCGTACAGTTTTAACCATGACTTCCCATGGACTTCTCTATTGATAGTGTTTTGAAAATCGATAAGAAAATGTAGGTGTAGGTGGATTAAATTAGAATAATACTTTGGTTTACAGGTCGGCTGTCTCGAACATATCAAAAACATAACGAGCTTTTCGAAAGTCACTACGCCTGTTAAGCAGCTACCTACGCCATCAAAATCGCACAGTGTTGAAGGCTTAGCCTATACTATACCCCATACGTAAGGAATTTTTGATGTGGGTCTAGGTGAAGTCCAGATCCTGCCAGTTTGTTTTTTTCTTTGGTGATAGTTATGTATACCTATTACTTTAAAGGTATACCTTTATGCACATTAAGTGACCACAATACTTGTTAGTTGCTGCTCTTAATTGTTGTTTTTATACAGTAGTAGTAACACGGAAAAGGATTTGACAATTTTACATGGAAATAATAAATTTGTTTCTTGTTTGTTCGCATGACTTCCATTTCCAATGTATCTTAAATAAACACACCAACGCAACACAAGAGATATTATATTTATTAATTTATTTGAAATACCTGTTATGACATAAATAAAAAAAGGGACCTCCCCCTGTAATTAAGTCCTTGGAATCAATTAAAAAACTTTTCTTATTTTTCTCTCCCTTTAAGAAGAATTTATCTTTCTTATATTCCTCCCCTTTCCACTTCCGTCAAGATTGGCAATTAAAAAATGAAGCGGCCTGAAAAATAAGAGCCATTTAATGAGTTGCTAACTTCCCTGCTGAAAAACAATCAGGGCCCTCTCAATTACAGCTTTCCTTAACTAACAGTTCTTAATTTAATTACTAATTAACGTACCCAATATCCCTTGAAGCGCTTTATTATTTTCATTTTTTTTTTGTTTTAAACCCCCTTCTTTTCTTTCAGTTTTCATTCTCTTCCGCCCCTTCAAGGTTTTTTTTTACTTTTAATGGGTTCGAAGAATACTTTGATTATACCCGCGGATTGCTTTTTAATATTAATTAAATGATTAGGATCGTTTTCGTTTAATTCGAAGTCTCTCCCTTGCCGTGAAAGTAAAGGGCAGTAATTAGTCGAAATTAACTATTTTTTTAATCCAATCTATTCTGACAGAAAGTTTTAGAAAGTTCATTATTTAAAAATGCTATTAATTGCATTAAGCAGTGATTCGTGAGATAGTCTTTATATACAACGAAAGTGGATGCAGTGATGGAAGTATGGCACTATGCAGGAAGTAGGTCCATTATGCATAGTGACAGAAACTCAACCTCTGACATATAAACGAAGTGTGCGATCCTTCAATACGTTTAAATATTTTTTTAAACGTTTACCTTATACTTCATCGACTGCCCAAATTTTGATTTGAAAGAAAAGTCGGATAGCTTTAAAACCTGCAACAAAAGAATCACTGCTTTTCAGTTACATAAGTTCAGAATTACAGGAAAGCTCCATTGGTATTTTCTTTATTAAAAACAAATAGCCTGGATGACTTCATTGCTGTTCCCTCTGTCTCTTTTCTATGACATACGCTGATAGTGATTAATTAATACGTTCTTTTTTTATAATGATAAAATTACAATCAGCCTTATTGGACAATAAGTAGTTGTGATAAATGATCTCATTCATACCATATTTACAATTTTTCATTCTCTCGCTCATTCATACTGTCGGGGGAGGGGGAGCCTTACCTGAAGGTGTCCAGTTCTCGCACCCGTTGGCGCTAGTTCGGAGGACCACCTCACCAATAATGAGGAAAAATTAAAACAATAAAATAATAAAAAAAGAAAAGAAAAGCCCAATGGGCTAAAAAATGGAAATAATAAAAATAAAAAAAAGGATAAGAGTAAGGAGCAGGGGGGTGATAAATGAACAACCTGGATCAAAGTTTGAACTAAAAATTAATTCCTATAATTTTTCCAATGATATCATGACTTGTGACATGCAAAATATAATAAACTAATTAAAAAAAAAAAACAATATAAAAAATGAAGACATTAAGATAAGCGCTTTACTGTGGTAAACGAAGATCTTCAGCGGCTGGCAGGCGGAGTCCGTTTAATCCCTTCATCCGTCAGTCCGTGATGATTTTGTTTTTTTTCTTTAAAGCACATGAAGAATCTTCAGTGATGAAATTTGTATGAACCTCATACAACTCGCAGCTGTTAGCAGTGGGCCAGGCCAATGTCGCAGCTAGACTGACCTTTATCTTATATAAACAGCGGGAGCGGTGAGTCAAGTTATGGATTAAGAGTCCCATGTTGTCTACACTGATCTCTGCCAATACTTCGCTATTGACGTAATTATTAGCGTGAATATTCAATTGAACGTTCTTTTACAGGAATGTAGTGATTGCATAACTACTGACTAAATAAAAGAAGGTCTTTACAAATAATGTTATTAATAAAATATAAATAAAAATAAACTTTTTTGGAATGTAAAATTGAGTTTCAAACATTGCAATAAATCATAGATAAAAACAAATATTCTAGGAACATCGATTGAATAAACTATAAATATAAATGAAAGTAAAACAATTAAATATGCACACTTATTTATAATTTGATTTACAAAATAAATACAGAAATAAATTTAATCATTTTCCATAAAAATAACGCCTAGAGTGAGTTAATTATTTATTTTACAAAAAAAACTAGTTGTGCCTTTCTTTTATTGTTGTTAGGTAATTTTAAAATAAAAGGTTGGATAAAAAAAGGGAAACCGAACAAATAATTAAGTCGGACAAAACACATACAGTATTTACAAACAGCCCAGAGACCTCCCAAATCCACATGTTTGTCACCCCCCTCGCATGCGAAAGAGGAAGCGGAGTATTGGGAAGTCCCCCACGCTCCTCCGTCAGCCGCGTCATTGGATAACAGCCAGCGGAGGCTGGCCAAGAGCGCGAGAGCCACATACGCTCTGTACATGATTGGAGAAACTGGCCATTGCCAGGACTCCCACTGTCACGCATTTATAGCAGGTCACGAGGCCACTGCCGTTTTAGTCTCCGAAGAGGATTATAGGGATGACTGCTGCAGTGCAATGACTGTACTAGGGGATTAAATAGGGGATAGGGTGGTTGGATAGGTTACTATGCAATTTTATGAACTTGGAAGGGATGAGTTCAATAATGTAGGGTATATTAAGATCGTTATGAAGGGTTTTATACAATTTGATTCTTCCAAGTACAACTTCTTCAATAACTCCATTAAAAGTCCCGGGTACATCCAAGTTCCAACTACCAGAATATAATGTTTTTCATTTGATGACCTTCTGAAGAACCTTGGGAGGCGTAATGGGGAGTGGTTTAGCACAATTAAACAACATATGAATCTTAAATATACGTGAAAAAAAAATGTTGATGGTTTATATGCTTATTATTATTATTATAGCTCTTCTTTATTTTTTTTTCTGTATGTGTTAAAGGATATGAAATAAAGGAAAAAAAAAAAACCAGAATAGCATAAGGCGCGCTGACCGATGCGACAATCCCATTGCATCGGAATACGCGCACCATAGGTAACGTACCCCCATGAGCTCGCTTCACGTGCTTGTGGGGAAACCCCGTTTGAGGTTTTTACCTCAGGAAGGGGATAAAAAAATGAGAAAAAAAAGGTTTATATGATTCTGATCCCTCTCACAGCATAGCATCTATTAGGGAGAAAGTAATGGACAAATTAAATCAAGTGTAGACCATAATATCCCCGAGCAGGGTAGGTTAAAGATGTTTGGATGTACATGGAAATGTTACTGTAACGTTGGACGCTTGACGAAAACGCTTCAAATAGCAGATTGAAACCTAAATCCAGCAACTCTCCGCATTATGTGTGAGCCTTCGTTACAAATAATTGCCCAAAACCTGACCACATGGGGCCGATGAGTCATTTTGGGATATTCGCACCTAACGACCCCCACATGATCTTCACAAAGGATTCTGCAAATAACTCTTCAACCCGGAGAACTTCCTGTATTGAGCTCTGCCAGTAAGAAAAACTGAAGCGATAACTGGCTTTTGAGGACAGCAGCTCACAAAAGAGGTGCAAACAAAAATAAAAGTTCTCATTTTATGTCACTAAAAATTCGCCATTCAAGCAACCTCTGTTTAGAGTTTAGGACATAGCGAGAAATGCCAAAATCACACTCACCCAACACCGAAAAGTAAGAGTCACATTACAATTGTAAGTTCTAAAATCTGGAAATTATTTGGTCCCAAAACTCATCATCTTTGAACTTATATTTATCAGTTATCACTCTTTTTAGATCCCAGGTGACTCGGGGAATATTTGTCCATTGTATTTTTCACAAACGATACAGGTCCTTCAAGGATATCAGGAACTTCAATGGCTTTGTTATAAGTTGCCTTTTTTGTTTTCTACAACTTCACCGAAGAAATATTTCGTTTGTCTTAAATAGTATTTTAACGGGTAGCTGGTGGATAAATGGCACACGATTCTCTACAGGTAGCCTTCATCGTCCACCTCCTTTTTATTAGGTCCATTCTCTTACTAATACTATCCTCCTGCAGCACCAGGCTGAAAGACAACAAAACCTGATCACTTGGATAACCAAGGCAACAGAAGTTGGAACAACATAGCAAAAATGATAAAATGATAGGAGCAAGAATAAAATAAAAAAAAATTTAAAGAACACCTTTCTCTCTGCAAAAATGTATCCCAACGTTAATGACGAAACATTTCAGACAATATGATTTTATAAAATATTTGCGCCAATTTTTAATTTTCACAATCTTCACCCTTTGTGAAATAGTCCCACCCGTTTGGCGGTAATGATTATTTTTCAACTATAATGTAACAAGAAGTACAGAAGAAAATATGTGTACTGTCTTGCATCAATTTTTGACAGATGATACTTATTTTACCTTGATGATTTGCAAACAATTTTAAGAAATTTGTTTTCTATTTGTTAATAAGGTGATATTAAAATGGTATGATACTGATCCATGGATCAATTAGTCTAAATATTCGATACGTTTGAATTATAGAAGTCATTTTATGATAAACCTTTCATCCCAATGATGTCTATGAGTCCTGAAATAAATGGTTATATTTCTCGAAACTGGCCTAATTATTACTGCACAAGATTTATTGTTATTACTGGCAATTACTCTGTCCATCAAGTCGTAAATAAGAGCTGAATACTGACCACACTATTAAGCGCCCATACGGTTAAAGGAGCTCAACTATCAATTACTGAAGTCAGCCGCGAACATCAATATTTCCTATACATTCATCCAATTTGGCCTGGAGTGTGCGGGGACAAATTACCCGGAATTATTGACAAGTGGGCCCAATATTAGGTGATTACATCAGTTAGTTATTAGATAAAGTGAAGGAGCGGTGGTGGATCGATGCCTCTACACTATTGCCTACGGGCAAACCTGCTGTCTCCTCTAAACAAGCAAAAGCTTTTGTTCATGATAATTAAATGTTAAAAGGACGATAAAACCGGCGTGGGGGTGGGATTTTTAACGAGGTGTAGGCACCTAATTATAATATAATTGGCCGTTTAGCATTAAATTTCAGTTGGAGGTGGCTTGGGGCTCGTTTATTGCCTCGAGTCAGGTTTCCTCGGGGACAGGCAACTTTCTTACAGCAGCCGTTATCTTTTTAAAAAGTGCTCTCCCTAATTCCAGCAGACTATTAACTCTTACTATAGTAAACGTGCTCTCGCTCATTCCCATTAATTATTAGTCCGTTCTGAATTAATAGATCCAAGTCTTACTTAACTTAGTTACAGAGAGCAATGTAACTTTCACATTCCCGCACTTGGAGGACCAGGCGTTAGAAAGTTTAAAAACAAAAGTATACTTAAATAATTATCTACCCAATTACTATCCAGAGTATTTTTTGTATTCTGGAGCTTATCTTCCTGCGTCTTTCTGTTGGAGTACCACTCCCATGCTATAATTTGAGGCATAATGGATAGTTAAAGAAGTATTTACACAGATAGACGTTTTACAAGAATTTATTTCAGAAGTTTTTTTTTTTTTTTTTTTTTTTTCTTAGCTCTCAAACTTATAAAATAGGATGTGGGAAAATTATTTTGGGCTAATGAGTGCCTTTCACTAAGGGGAGTCCCCCATTTGAAGGATGTATGAGAAGGATATAGGGTGTGGAATGCCTAAAGGAGGCGGGTGGAATCAGGAAGGTAGTGAGAGTCTACCGAGGGTGGAGCCTAGGGGTACCTAGGCAAGGGTTTGTAGTCGGTTCAGAAGTACAACGAGGTAACGGTTTTACGAACTACTGTCTTACGTCTATTCGGGAAGAGAGAGTGTTACTGCGTGAGGTGAGTCTGACTGAGTGAGAGGGAGGAGAATTTTGGGGTATTACCTGTGTGTATTACCTTTCAGGGAAGGTATATATAGAGAGGGTCATGCCTTCTCAGCTAGCGTGGGGAAATAGGTGAAGATTGCCTCACACGGGCGGTCGTCATCGGTGACAAGCAGTCAGCAGGAAGGCAGTTTATTGTTTGCAAAATAAAGCCCTGGGTTAGTAATAAATAGGTCTCACCTCAGCTGGTTAAGTGTTATCCGGGCCAGGCCACCGGATGAGGTATGCATTTCATAATGGATAGTTTCACCGACGATTTACGATCTAGCAGGGTGAGATCTCCTTGCATGAAACAAATGCCTCATTCCTAGAGCACGATCATTTGTCTTCGCCCAGTAAAGATATTTGTTTAAGGATCTCGTTAGTTCCTCAGCTGCTTTCAATGATTCCCAGAACCCATCATAGTGTGCATAGGTTTCTGGTTGAGAGAACTCCTTGGTTTCACCTTCCACCTTTGTGTGGGATTACTTGTGAAGACTTAAACATTTGCACTGACTGACGTCAAATCCACAGTTACTAGGATTTATGGAGGGACTACTGTGGGTGGGGGGGGGGGCTTGAAAGGTGAAAGAACAGAAATTGGCGTCTCCTCGCGCATGTAACAATTCAGCTTGATCTTGTTCCTATGATTTGCATTACATTACACTTATCTGATTGTTATAAGTTATCTCAGCATTGGCTAAGCGTTCATATTGATTATTTTCTAGTCTATAGCCTACTTCTGGCTATATAAACGTATTTGTTGTTTCTGTGGTGATTTTTAGTGACGTCAGAACTCGCAGAGCCTGAAACGTTTGCTTGCGAGCTGTGTCCTTTTGGTTTTGCTGTGTACTGTCTTGCATCAATTCTTCATAGATGATACTTATTGTACATGTGCCTTATATTTTGCCGCTGATATCTCTATGTTTTATTTGTAATTTCGTTGCTATTGTTTTGTTTAATTTTGAAGTAGTAGTTCCTATGAACTAAAATTGCATATAAATTTTATTTTATTAGTTGTGGATTCAGTTACTACTGACACCCACAATTCGGTGTTAGGTGTGCAGTTTTTCGTTGCATTTTGAATTCTATCCAGACTATGATGTAAGGACGACCCATGAAATTATCGATTTGTTCATACAGTATGACCAAAAGCCTTTTTATTAATATCAAAAAAGGATTGATTTTGAATTCATAATAATGAAGCTTGATATTGGCGAGGGAAAATGAATCATAATTGTTGAACCAAAAAAAAAAAAAGCTGAATTGATGGAGTTGGCGTGCAAAGGTTTAAGTTAATAAATAAGTATTTAAAAGGTACCATAATACAAATAAGAGAATAAAAATCTCAGCCGTTGAAGAGGTGTTTATCTTCAACCCGCCCCGTTGCTGGTTGAGTATGCCAAGTAACGTCATTAGTGTCCGGGGTGCAGTATGGCCGGGAAACGTGTCTCCGAGTGCTGAAAAGCGTTTCTGTGGCCCAAGAACATGCGAACGTTGGACTCCAGATTGCAGTAGCTTGCATTGGGTGGATAAGTTCGCAGAAGGAGCTCTAGCAGGGGTCGGGAATACGGAACGTCTGGAGTCTGGAGGCGTTGTCCACTCTCAGATACCTCAACGTAGAAACCCAGAGACCCACTTGGGTAATAAATACAAATGGACAAACAAAGTTCAGTTCACATTCCTCCTTGCATTTCTGTAGACCATGTGTCATTTCATTCGTTATATATTCAAAGTATTATTTTCGGAAATGTACTGTCTGTCAAGAGTCTGATTTAGAGCCGTGTTATGAGCGGGAATATACCGAATCTACTGAAAAAAAACTACTGATGCCACTATAAAATTTAAGATCGATGGAACGGTGTCGTTTCCTTGAAACAGGTGCATAGACATATATAGTGATGCCCATAATGAAATTTCGTTCTCCTTCTGCACGGTGCACGAAGCCATCGGCGAAAGCAGAAACATTGAACTTCTTTATTTGCATGTTGGTCAGTTCTTTCTGCAACATTCTTTTGTAAACACCTCAGAAATCGTATTACATCCTGTTTACATATCATGCAAATGCGTTTTATACCTTTCATTATGCATAAACTGTTAACTCTTAATAATTGATTTTCACAGGCACGGAAACGTAACGTGAACTGGTTCTAGAAACAACTCGCTAGGTAACCTTTGAGAAAGCCCATAGAATTATAGCAAATTTATACAAAGTATGGTTCTATTTAAAGCCCTCAATCCAATAAAAAAAAATTGAATGTGGGCATTAGTTATTACAATGAATTTAACCCCATTCATAAATAAATATCTGAGATGAAATTAAACCGCAAATTCTTTTTAAAAAATAAATATTTTTCTAATTTCATGCATCGAACAAATCTTTGAATAAAATTAAACCTCGCTTATTATTCACCATACAAGTTTGAAACATAAAAAAGTAATTAAAATTAATTATGTTATTCAACGGCCAAAAATAGCCTGAAACCATGTGTCACATCAATCAAGTTAAAAATTTCGCATATTTTGCAGGAGGCTATATCGGCTATAAAATAACTCCCTGTGTAAGAATTTTGTTGGATTGAGGATATGTTAAATAGTGTGGCCGATCTCGAAATAGGAAACGTTGAAATGTCTTCAGTAGAGATCTGTTCAAGGTCGGGTACTGTTTTCAGTGGGCTGTAGTCAGCTGCACACGTTCGAACGTGTTGGCCTTATTCGCGATCACATTCTCTATTGAACCGATCATTTCTCCTTCACTGATTTTAATTCTTAGTATTTCTTTACTTTCTAGCTGTATTTACTCACATTGTGAAAAATAAATAATGCAATTAAACAAATATCGAAAATAAAGATGATTTTGAAGTTGAAATAGAATCCTTTTTATTCAAAACTGATTTTGGCCTAATCTTGTTCTTTACTATTAAAGATCTAGATGTGTGCTTAATGAGCCATCATTTCAGTGAAATTCAGCAATTTATGTCATTCTTTCCTCCTATGATATCTTGGGTATAATCTTTCCTTCGTCAAAGGTTAAATGAATTTTACAACAATTAAAATATTACTACAAGTTCCAATTAATTATTTACAAGTAGTAATAATTATTTAAGAGTTTTTTTACCAGTATTTACAAGTAGTTGTAGAATGGGACTCCTCCGCCAAATCGTTCGGAAGCTAACAAATTTATTTCTCTAATGCACGTCTCCTGCACTATTGAAGCTGTAAGCTATCTAAGGAATGTTTTTACTGTACAGTACATTTTTATCTGGGTACCCACGCTACCATCTTATAAGTAAATCTATTGCTGAACTAGCTGATACATGGACCGGCACCTTTGCCATTTTTTTTATTCATCTAAAGATTTGTTTACCATTGAAGGTTTTACCGACCAAGTTTTAGAATATATATATATACATATATGTATATATATACTTATAGCCATATATATAAGTTATCTGTCAGTAAGCCTATAACAACCCTAAACAACAACACGGCCCGTGTAGTTATCAAGCCTATATTAGTAATTATCAGCTCTGTATATAGAAGATAAAATAATAATAGAGCAGTTGATTTCTAACAGCTGTCTAGTATTGTACTACCCAAACCCCCTCTTAATTTACGTAATATCTTCAGTCTGATATAGTATATATATAATTAAGTAATCTTTCACCGGTTATCAGTTTTTAAAAACACTTTATTCAGAAAGCTAAACAAGGATTATATTCTGACTTAGTCTGCACATGGACGAGTCAAAATAACAAAATAACTTATAACAGGAACAAAAGATAATACGATAAGAATACGAGCTGAATACGGGTAGCAAGAGCAATAGGAATAGAAAACATTTTCGAGCCTTGTCTTTCCTTCTTCTTAAGGGGTGTCTGATGGGGTCAAAAGATCATAAAAAAAAGATGTCGACCTGATTAAGATATTTATATACCAGTAACTTCTTTCTCCAGAGTAATTTTGATTCTTCAGAAGATGAATCTTCGATGGTCGGTCTTCGAAGAGGTTTTTCCACCACTCTGTTCTAGAAAAGATTCTTCGATGATGTTTTCCACGAGATTACCCTCAGGTCCCTGTTCGGGTGCCAATTAAATAATCTTTCACCGGTTATCAGTTTTTAAAACACTTTATTCAGAAAGCTAAACAAGGTTTATATTGTTACTTATTCTGCACATGGACGAGTCAAAAGAACAAAACAACTTATAACAGAAACAAAAGATTATACGATAAGAATAATAAGAATACGAACTGAATACGGGTAGCAAGAGCAATAGGAATAGGATTAAGTCATACTCCGAGAGCCTATATAAAGGAGAGGAATGTGGATTAGCAAGGTTTAGGATTAGTTAAGGGGCCTTAACTATATAATGACGAGATAACTGAATAGATAATCATTGAACTAAGCATGAAAAGTTGAATAAACGCTTATTCAATTAGGGTTTTTGAACAAAAAATACATCGATTTTATTTGTTAAAACTAACATTAACAATATATGCGACTATAATTACGATGGATTATAATTACAAGTGTCAATAAAACTAATCGCTTCCGTATGAAACTTAAGATTAATCTTAATAATCAATTACTGTTATATACTGCATATGTTACTAGAGGTATGTTATAAGATACAAATGAACTACTTTGCCAATATATGAACATAAACTTATAAATATTTGAAAAAAATTTTTGGTGATGTCAGTTACTTGGTAATTTTTGATGAACGTGTATGTTTGTATGAATTATAAATGTAGTTTGTCATCTAATTTTAAAGAGCTAAGGTACATTTAATAATAATATTTGTTCCAAAGCTATATAACCTCCCTCAACACGGTAAGGTTTGCCTTTATTATAAAATATACAAATTATGTTTTCCATTCTAAATTATTCAAATAAGATTTACATTTACCTTTGTATAACTTCTGTATTAACATTTATTGTAATAGTAATATAACATTTTAAACTTGTAATTTATGTTAGCAGAAAGGTTACAATGAATTAATAAGTATTTGAAATACTATCACTCACAGAGATGTTTTATGATTTAATTGCTTCCACTAATCGTGTTTATTAAATTAAGCGTGAGGATGGACTCATTGGCGAATCGTCGACTGAGGATGTAATTTAAGAGACTTCAAATTTAGTTTTGAAAAACAAGTTTATACACAATATAAATATCTAAACACTAATAAACTTATAGATGAAAAATTGTGCCCCGGCAACGCCAGTTTATCAGCAGATCTTTTAAATGGTACAGTCGTGACTGCATGGACATAACCACAGTAACAATAGAACCTTTTTCAATTCAACCAATTACCAGCCCCCTTAGATGAAATGACCAATTTGAATATAGTATGCGCAGGATTTCGCACACAAGAAGTAGTTCAACAGATAGATATAGGTACACCGGTTGCAGCTCCTTTTTCGTCGCAGACTTGCTGGTTGGCAGCGTACTCCGCTTCATCCTCAAAATAACCCCTCGTCGCCCGATGAAATCACAGGAGGCTCTGGAGCCATCCTTGCCTTTTCGGTATTTATTCATGGGAACTAGCAATCCGGTGTGTAACCGCGCCTGACCTTCCGTTTATCGAGGTAGCCCGTACCAGCGAGGTAGGAGCTACAATCGACACAGGCTGTCGTCACAATTTAGACAAGAAACTGTCGGCAATTCCACTATACACAAGAAGGTTTATTACTTAATGTTATAACGAGTGTTGTGGCCACCTCTTGATTATAAATAATTATAAGTTACTCTCTTCTCGATCAGATCATATCATATCTATCATTTTTTCCATATTTTTAATAAATAAAACTTACGACGCCAGTCATCTCCGGTTCACACTCGCCGTTGGGATCCGGACGGTTTTCGCCTACCCTTAGAGCCCCCTAGTGAGTGCCCGACATCTGGTGACCCCGACGTGATCTGAAGAGTGTAACAGACTCATTATACCAGCACACAAAAATAAATTAAAACCAACGCCATGGTTTAAGTATAGAAGCAGGCCAGGTGCAGTGAAGAGTACCGAATAAGTTTATCTGTGAGTTACTCTTCAATTAAATATCCGACCAGTATTTTCAAAAATCCGAGTAAGACTAATCTCAGCCACATCACAAAACAAGACATCCGATGACTTCTCAAGAACAATTCGCCAACGCAGGAAGAGACAATACATCCACTTGGACTTCATGGGACCGTTGCCACCGCCTAAGAGGATGCGATACGAACTTTAGATGGCCAGAGCCGTCGAACCTCGGCAACATAGAAACTACACCGTAGCTGTCGCATTCTAAAAGTTAACAACCTTAAAACGACTATCATCTCTTCGAAGTGCCTTGAGTTCATCCACTAGCTTGGACTTGCCCCGGACGCCTGCTAATCGACACACGGAACCCCGGGGAACTACTCACTGCATAGAGACGACCCGCGACACCCGGGAGATAATACAACGACAAAGATACGAAAGACAAATTGACACCCGACCTAACAACCCTGTGAACGAGTTCATCCGGATTGGCGCTACAAACTGGGGAAGCCGGAAACTTGCCTACCACAGCCACATCGCTACCTCGGGCCTTCACTTCGGCTACCATTTCTTTTGTTTCAGATCACCGAGAAGAGTGTGACTTGGGGGAGCTATGTTGTGGCCACCTCTTGATTATAAATAATTATAAGTTACTCTCTTCTCGATCAGGTTTATTTATTTTTGTCATTGTATATATATTATCAATAAAGAGGTTTTGAAAGAAAAAGAAAAAAAGACCACACAGACATCAAGCAACCGGGACCTTGAACACTTCTCTCTCTTCCTGCGCTGGCGCCAGCTGCTCTACTCAAACCATGGACTTCTCATTTAACTACCTCTGCATCTCTTTTTCCTAGCCTGCTATGTTGTAGTCCGGCGTTGGCAGACCTCACACCTTTCTAGTGGGAATCTCTGCCTTCGTCTCGCTAAAACTAGCATCTCCTTGGGAGAGCCCTCTCCCTCGCGGACGACGATTGCCTTGGCCCCTGCCAATAAGACCAGCAGGGCCCCCATAGCAATCCAGTCTGCCTCTCTCCGGTTCACACTCACCTTTAGGATTCGGACGGTTTTCGCCTACCCTTAGATACCGAGTGTGAATTCGTGGTCATTCCAAGACCACATAAACTACCTATAAAACCTACCTCTTCTCCTGAACACAGTGCTTTGTCGGGGCACACACACCTTCTAAAGATCTTATGGAGTCAGATCAAAGCGAATTAAAGCTGCCCGCCAACGAGGTCGGCAGCCAGGGTAAAAGACTATAGGTCCACCCGCTCTATCTCTTTCTAGGCGCTCGCCGGACGGGGGCTAAGAGGTTGTAGCGATCCTAGCCCGCGGCGGGCGTTTCCTCACCACTTTGGGGATAATCAGGTATAAACTGAGCTCCCTAGTGAGTGCCCGACAACGAGGAATAAAGTTATTTATTTCTTTTCACAGTAATTATTTTTATTGGTTAAAAGTATCAATATTCTTTTCATCCTTTCTATACTTCTCTGGGTGTAAAGCTTATTCAACCAAAATCAATTGTCGAATTCGGTAATTTTTCGACCGCTAACACCACCCTTCTGAGAAGAATTCTTCTGTTATTTTTGCATTTATGGTGATTTATTTCTCTTGAATTATCAGTCCTTATGACTGAGTCACTTTTTCCCTATTTAGTTAAAACAAATACATATCGCGTCATCTAATATTTACAACTTTGGTTCTCTAAACGTCTTTCGTGCTTATTGACCATTATCGAATAACATTGAAAATTATTCCAGTTCTTCCCTTTTACGTCTCCAGTTTTTGATTAAAATCACTACGACGTCCAAATGTATTACAGATAATTAATAATCTGTACAGGAGCCAAGCAATAAAAGTTCAAATCAAAATTTCAGCTTTGTCCGGTCGCTTAAGGACGTCAATATTTTCCTTCAGATTCATTGTATTGTTTTCTTTTACTCGTTTTTGCATTTTTTGAAAAAAAAAACAATTTAACTTCGCCATAGCAAGTTCGGAATATAACTGAAAGAATTTCGCCTGAACTGACTGAACTGGAGAGAGTTTTAATTGAGTTAACATTTTTAGAGAAATTGTCATCGTGAACTCGCCGATACCGGTGGCTTGGAGTTCAGAGAATATCGAGAACACAGTAGGGGTCACGAGATTCTACCGTAATTAAATATTACATAAAACATGTAATATCTCATGAATTACGCAATTATTATACTTAAGCATGACGTTGTTTATTTTGCTCCCCCCTCGCATTAAGAACGGCGTTTGTTGGAATCGGTGAAGGCAGGAAAATGATTCGGCAGTTCAAGAAGACCCCACAGAAGCGACAGGACTATATTAAGAGAGGCGAGAGGTAGTTTGTCTGCCCGTCGGATGGGGTAATAAATAAGACGGCAGGCTGAGATTTCATGCGTAGTTAGCTTTGGGGGTGTTTAACTACACTGGCCTCGGATATATGTGGCATTTCTTAGGGGAACCACCCGCTACTGTCTAAATATCCGCCTCACCCGTTCCTAAGGAAGTCCCTAGTTCAATTTTTTTATGGAAGATATAAAAATGTATTTTTTATAGTTGATTACATTTTAGTCATTAAAAAAAATATATTTTTTTATATTATAAGTCTTATTATGACTATTATGATAGTAATAGTATAACTATTTATATTCATCCCCCGAAAGGGACATTTACAAAAACTACGTCTGGTTGAAAAAATTGAATACTGAAAATAGAGGTGGTGAATGAAAAACGTTGTTTGACGAAATTAATCTAGATGGAATAAAAAAATGATACATGCTCATACTTAGGAAAAAATTCAGATAAAGTGGACAGAACATTAAAAAAAATGAGGAATAAAATTTAGAAAGAAGCCTGGGAGATGTTTGTACTATTGTCAGTTACCGTCACTTTTATAAAATCTTACATGAAGCATTTTGTGTAATATGCTCTGAAACATTTGTACAGAACGATCATCAATATGATCATATTTTATTCCGACGAAATCGATAGGATTCACAAGTGTATTGAAGCCTAGAGCAAGAGGTCCCAGACTTAACTCAGACAAAAATCAACACGATCCGTATCCCTCTCAGACCAAAATTATGAGGATTCATATTTACCTCGGATCAAATTTTGATCGCTAATCGACTCGTTCTTTACGATATATCGAGAATTTTAGTGAGATTATATCCTAAAATCTAATAAGCTCTGAGCTACTTTATAAGTTGTGATGACCGCAGACACCGGGTGACTATTTCCCATGGGCTTATGAGAATAGTTTTTAATTACTTTCCTTTCATAAAATCGTAATCATAAATGTAAATCTCCGTATCAATTTTTTTCACTTCCTATTTATCCTTTCAAAACCAGGAAACATTGTGTGTTCACCTTTGCGTCTTTCTGTTGCTCTGGTAGACAATGACTGCAATCTGAGAAGGAAGGAGTACGAATTGTCGACCTTCCGGGCATGAAATGTTTAGCTTTTAAATTGGTTACAGCTAAGGATTCTCGAACCATTATTTCACTGTTTTTTTTTCTGTTGGGACCAATGTAAAGTCAATATACGTCGTAATGGTATTCCGTTGGTATGTAATAGTGTTAGGGTGGACCTACAGTTTAAATTAAATTAGGGGTTAAAGGTTTCCTACAGAAGTGTGGGAGCACTAAAAAGCCAAATTCTCAGTTTATCCAGCTAATAACCCGGACTAATTGGAATGAAAGCGTCCCAGTGTATAACGTAAAAGATGTCCTGAAAGCAAATTAAGAGTCATTAAGTGCATAAAAGTGAGCATTGGGAGCTATAGATATCTGCTGTGTATAGTATAAGATGAAAGGATAGGATATTTAATTAGAGAGACCTGGCCTGTAGGATTATAAATCTGAGAGCTATTTGTCTGGACTGGTTACTGCCGCCTCACAGCATGACAGATTCACTGTTTTGGACCAGGTCCAGGGCCTAAATCTCCTGGGTCGGCCGCGAAAGTGACGCTCGTCGCCGAGTCAAGAGCTTCCGAATAAATAGCCTGTCCCATACAGCTCTACTCTATCACATTTGATAGATTGCTACATACGTCCTTTTCACTGGGATAAACAAAAAAAAAAATAACAGGATGGAATTTTTGCAATCATTGGAAACGATATTTTCATAAACATAGCTAACAGTTTCTCCTCCCCTCTTCACTCTTTTGATAAATGTACTTATGCTATGGTTAATGTGAAATCGTGAGGATTCATATTTACCTCGGATCAAATTTTGATTCCTAATAAATTTGTTCTTTATGATATATTGAGAATTATAAAGAGTATCTTACTTGCAGTGTTTAAGTATTCCAATCTATTAGCTCCATTGATCTCTAAGCTGACGACCTTATAAACAAGGGTTAAAGGTCGTAATTGTCGTTTTTATTATCTTGTTAAATCAAAATAGACACTACCATAGGATGAGAAGAATTACATCTTATTTTAATCTTATGAGAGTGAATGATCGTTCTGAATGGCGTAGCCCACAGTGGGTTCGTTACAACCTCAAACGAATCATACTCAGTGCTTCCCATTCATCGTTATATTTTTTCCCTATCATAAGTTCTATCCTTTCTTTGACTTCTGAACGAATTCGGCGAAAATTCGGTAGTGGTAGTAAATTATAGCGGCAGATACAGACCTACGTGGTCAGTGTACGTAAAGGAGGATCATTTCCCCTTGCCCTTGACAAAAATTTTTAATTACTTTGCTTTCATAACATTGTAATCATAAAAGTACAATGAAATGTAATTAGCCATGATCACTATGTGAGAAATATCATCTCACAACTGGAAAACTCACCGATGCTTTACAATTCGCCCACAACCCCTTTGGACTTCGTCAGCAATACGAGCTGATCTATTACTGTTGAATTGGCTATCACATATGGACCTAATACATATAACCTTTCATATATTAATTTAGGTAATGTAACTTTTTACAACATAAATATTAACAATACTATGAAATTAATACTATCTCCGTATCAATTTTTTTCAGTTCCTCTTTTAACCATTTAACCTTTCAAAACCAGGAACCGTCTGTCAGCCCGTGCGTCTGTCTATTGTCCAGGTGGACAATAGCAGTATAGTCCGAAAGAGAGTATGAGAGCCGCAGACGCTCTGGGCATAAAATTTAATGTTTAGCTATTAAATCAGTTATAGCTAAGGATTCTCTAACCATTCTTTTACTTATTAGTTTTTCTATCGGAACCATTGTAAAAGCAACTATACTTCGTAATGGTATCTCTACGGTATGTAATAACCTCGGGGATGCCCCACAGTTTAAATTAAATTAAGAGTGAAATAATTGAAAAAAAAAGTAAATTATGGCGATATTCACTTGAAAACGCTAGAGCGTGTAAAATATTTCTGGTTTGAGAGCACGCATTGTTTATGATGAATAACTAACCTTAACGACTACGTGCTGGTACAGATCACAGAAAATTAGGTAATTTATAGTTAACAAAAACTGTGCTAAATTTTTTTTAATCTTCATCAACACATATAACATTTTAGGCTAACCAAAAATAGAACAGCGGTATTTTTGTTTGCCGTGTATTCTCCCAATGCTGTTCATTGCTCCGGTGAGGTGGTTTTCTTCTCTGTTCGCCATTCTTCAGTGGCGAGAAAGAAAGGAAAAAGAGAGAAGAAATCCCTCACGGTGATGAATGAACCTCTGATTTAGATAACACAAAAACAGCACTCTAAATGCGCCCCTTAATTATCCATTTTTTTTTTTCGAACAATTCAGCTTTATTCGCCTTTACCTCACATTGGGAATGTAGAATACAAGAGAAGGTCGTGGATAACAAGGCGTCGGCTACCAAAGGTTCGCTGCTGAAGACACTAAGGAAAAAGGAAGTGCCGCTATTTTTAGGTTAGCCAGCCGTGGTGAGTATAATAGGACCGGTATATGACACCTCGTTACAGGGCGTACTTCTTTCATAGCCTCGTCGTGTACGACTGACTGCAACCTGAATTCCCTCCCCTCACTCCTACATCTGTGTATACATCAAATTATATATATATATATATATATATATATATATATATATATATATATATATGTGGGAGCATAAATGTATATATTGTACCCCCTTTTCTTCGATATTCCTATATATGTTTCATTTCATCTTCATACATTCCAATACCATACAACACTTGTTGTGCCTCATCTTAGACCACAGACTTATACATCGTTATCTTATCATGCGATAAGCCCCTCACAACTCAGGTTTTAATAACCATTTAGTAATTCGAGGAGTGGCACTATTTTAAACAGCCTAAAACCTCCATTAAGATAACCAGCAGCATAATGAACGATGAAATAACCATTCCCGCCATCATCAATCTCCGAAGCCAATTTTTACCCAAATATATATCAAACCAATATAAAAGGGGGTACACAGAAGAAACCGAACTATGTTTGTACAAAGTGATTTATTTATTTTTTTTTTTTTACAAAACACCTTTGATCTCCATCAAAGTACTCTCAGTCAGAGTATTCTTCTGTATTTTATTCCTTTTCTTTTGTCGTTTTTGTCTTCGACTTCTTCAACGTCCACAAAACGCTTTCTTTTCATGTCCATTTTCATTCGAGGGAATAAAAAGAAGTCGCACGGGGCAAGACCGGGTGAATAGGGAGTATTCGCTGCACTGCACCCAAAGTCACTCATTTCTCCACTTCTTCGATGGGTGGTCGTTGATCTTTCAGGACGATTTAATGAATTATTTCGGCATTCTCGTGGGTTTGGCCTTCGACGTCCTGATCATTGATTTACATTTCCTCACTTTTAAAACGTGAAAACTACTCAAGATTTTCCAGTCAGTTTTTCGAAGCAGAAAGCAAAACTTCTTATCCGCGCGATGATCATGAAAATCAACTATCGCAACGACGAGCGCGTAAAACAACTATCAAAAATAATTAACGCAAGGAGAACGAAACCTTCTCCAGGGACGGAACTTGGCATACTGACTGGTAAAGAGTTGCTTTACCGCTACCGGCGAATCCCGGTATTAAAAAAACTCCGCCATATTCATCATTTTGGTTTTTATTTGGTACGCCCTAGTATGACACTTATAATAACTTCATTAAGTAGGTTTTTTTTTAATAGTCAGCATGCTATTTGAAATCCAGAACCATCCTGATTATTATAGGGAGATTATAAATAATTTAAGTGTGGAATGATACGGATAGTCGGTGTCCTGAGAATCCTGGGGCATTGATGGTCTCACAGAGCTCCATAGCTCAGAGGACCAGGAGGATTTGGACTTTCCCATGTTTGAAAATGTAAATATTTTTGATGTACCTAAGTTAGGTGGTTTACATGATAGATACAGATCATCCTCCGTGCACACCTCCTGTCCTATAAAACACTATGCTGTAACCACCACCTCACATCTGACATCATAGGCCTCAGCCGGTTCAGGAAAGGCTCTACTCTCATCAATGTACTGTCTCGGGTTCACGTCAGCGGGTTCCCCAAATTAATTTAAATACTCATAAAAAGCCGAAATAGTGCACTTGGTTTGTGCTTGAATGTGGGCTACTTAAAGTACATTAATAATACAGCTCGCTGTGCTGAGTACGTAGCAATAATATTTGTATCTGAACGATTAATTGTGTGAAAAAAAACGCCCGACCTTTTACGCAATCTTCCCTGTGATAGAATCCACGATTCCGTATAGAATAGAAAAATGAAAATTTCCCAGTATTCTTGTACGCTATCTAAGACTTAGATAAAAGTAGTCTTCTGCCCTACAAAGAATAATCAGGCTGAAATTTACAGCGCATTCACTCTCTAATTCATGCAGTATTTAAAATACACATGCATGGAATGTACCCATTCTTATGCGCAACCGCGGAATCACCCTGATTTACCGTCGGGATTGTCACCTCCCCAGCTAAGGAAAAGGAAGCAGGGGTCAGAAAAATTCCCCAGGCAGATCCTGATCCTAAATCTGTTCGATAGTAGCCATGGAGACATAGAGAAACAGCTTAAGATTGAGCTGAATTTCGAGACCAGCTGTGGTAATTTTTTTTTATTTCAAGATCACCTTCTTCTTCTATTTTTACACCACAAAACAATTGATAAACTAATATTTATCACTTTATAAAAATTTGATAAACCATATAGTGAGAGCATCTCGGGGAAGCTGTTAAAATATCTTTAAAGTTAATCCTTGTATTGTATAACAAGGGTCTATTAAGCACATTTTCAAAGGTTGTATGATTCATTACATGCTATTGTTGCATTAAATAATTATTAGCTAGATAATTTGTAACAAGTATTAATTATTTGTAGTTGGTGAGCAAAACAAACATGTTTTAAATGTCAGGCAAGAGCGCATGCTAATCTCGGTTCTGGTGGCCTGCCAGTAAGTTGTCAAAAAGTTCAGTTCTTTTGAGTTAGTTTCTTCACGCCAATTATCTCCGCTTTGAGCTAAAAGGCTTATTTTGCACGGTCAGTTTGCACCTCAAAAGTTTTCTTCTTTATGTCAGTCGGCATGTTTTCAAAGGCCTCTGTTATCTTCATAAAGCTTTTTCAGATACACTCACTAGGCAGCTTAATTAGATAGCGGGATGTTTTTGTAAGCTTGGCCGACGATTTTTCAATAAATACATTTAGTCTGAATTTCATATTAATTATAATTTATTAGTGCATAAATAGAAGTGATGAGACTTTGAAGCCTCCTTCATTAACATGGATTGAATATATAGAATAAGCACATAATGAATTTTTTAAAATATTTATATTTTATGACGAGAAATTCGATCCAAGCTGAGAGAATAGATATAGACAATTGATGGACAAACTTTCCTTAAACCCTATCTTAAAAAAAATGTATGTCCACATTTGATCATATTAGTTAATGGAAACATTTAATCTAGAGTTACAACTTTAAAGTTGGCGGAGACCATTTAAAATACATCGTTCTCAGTCACAATAATTGTGATCATACGCGTACTTTTTCATGACAGTTACATAACCTATTATTGTTCAGTGATATATTTTAATTAACGTTTGGTTACATTTTATTCGCAATTGATGAATAGCTAGACACACACCTTATCATTCCGGAGTTAAAAGAGTTTAGAGAGTTTTTGATTTATTTTACCATCAGCATGTATCATCAACTTTTGTTTTACATAAATTGCCAGTAAAGTATAATTATTTTCGAAATATTTAGCTCAATAATATGGTGGGTATCTCTATACGTTTCTTTAAGTATAAGCAAACAGCGATACACACATGCTAAATAGTATTTTTTTTGCATAGTTTCAGGTTGTTAGCGAAACTGCCCAAAATGTTTTTCACATATACATTTTTTTGCTATAATTCTTTGCCTGTATAGTTTGTGGAATTTCAGATGTATTGACTATTTCATAAGGTCATTATTGTCCATAAATAAAATAAAACAAATCGATCCGTACAGCTTCTCTCATTTCACTCGGCAATTAAATTAAAAATATTGATAATATCGCCGATTAGTAAGTTTTCAATAGACACTTCTTCTGCATTTGATCTGAGCAATTGGTAAGTTTTCACCAGAAACATTCTCTGTATTTGATCTAATAAATTGGTAAGTTTTTATGAGAAACTTCCTCAGCAGTTGATCTGATTAATTGGTAATTGTTCACTAGAAACTTCCTCTTTACTTGAAATGGTTACTTAGTTGTTCCAGTAATTTGGCCTTAGCCTTCCGTCGAACAAGGAATTCCACTCCTTCCTAAAGTTTGTGTACAACAGCTGGAAGAGGTCCTGGTAGGAGTTGGCCTGCATGTAAGGGTTGGGCTTGTACTCCTTGACCGTCTGCCCGATGAAGAAGGGCCGCTGGTAGGTGGTGTAACCGTGGCCGTAGGTAAAATCCTCGGAGGGCGGCTGAGGGACCGGCATGTTCTGGACACCGCCCAGGTGGCCCGGACGGTTGTAGCCCAGGTTAGAGGATGCACTGGAGACAGGTTTTGCTCCTTGGACAGGCTGAGGCTCCCTGAAACGACAAACATTCGCATAAAGCTTATGTTAATTAGTAACCATACAATAAATATACTTTCATTACGATATTTTTACCTTAGTCCCCTGCAAGCTCCAAGTACAATACTAGGTAATTATCTCTCTTATTATCTCTGTCGGGGGCGAGTCACTAGGAGGTGCCTGTTCACCTAACACTGGCGACAAGTGCGTATTGTTCGAGTTAATAACATATCTGACTCCATGTATGCTAGGTATGTGTCCCGACAATACACAATGTTCAAAAGAAAAGGGTACAGAGGTTGCATAAAAGATAAGACCGGTTCAGAGTTCAAACGGGGCACTGCAATGTGGTAGGCGCGAGGCGTCAGGTGGTCTCAAGACTGTGAGACAGCGTGACGACTCATAGGACAGCAGAGAGAGAGTAGGTTCAGCCCTTAATCTCCTGGTCTTAAATACCATATCCCCTACCTAGTGAAAGGTGGAGTCAGCTGACAGGGGTATGTTTTACGATACACAGGTGGCCATTTCCTTTTAGTTTTATGACCGTTGGGGTAAAAGGGTGTGTTTTTTATGGCTGCTAGGGTCTCACCCACTTGGGTTATTTGACCGCCTATAGGTGCCCCTCTGTTTACCTGCCTTGCTACCACTGCCGCGTAGACCCTGGTTTTTATTACTAGAAGCTTACAAAGATTTACATAATATTATAATACATTATTTGCACCAGAGTATAGGGTGATTTACATATATGTTTGTCGCTCGCTACATTGCTCCCACAAATTGCCCTACACTCTGTAAATTTTGACAGTTTTTTTTTTTACATTGAATTACATTACATAATGAAAACATACTTCTATCAAACAT
Source organism: Acanthosoma haemorrhoidale (assembly GCA_930367205.1). Classification (NCBI taxonomy): domain Eukaryota; kingdom Metazoa; phylum Arthropoda; class Insecta; order Hemiptera; family Acanthosomatidae; genus Acanthosoma; species Acanthosoma haemorrhoidale. The sequence continues at coordinate 26,403,048 of OV884014.1, forward strand.
GCTTACACTTTTGTGTACATTGGAAATTATTTGTCGAACAATTATTACAAATGAACAATTAAATATAACCATTACAAACCATTTTTATCTTTCACATAGATGACAATAAAAGAATCACTGTTTTACTCGATAACGTACCCAGTTAACTCATTAAAATGTAACAATTAAAAACAGTTAAAAGTATTCAGATATACATATTTACGTACACGTTTGACTGACATTATTTTACAATTGTTGTGGCCTATTGATCGCTGTTAACAGTTACGAACGAGAGAAAAAAACATGTGATATAAAATGACTTACAATAGCAAGTGCGAACTTTCGGTCCTAATAAAAATTATTATAGCGTATCTTTCGAAACAACCTACAACAGAAAAAAAAAAAAAAAAAATTATTAATTTATATTTTATCAGTGAGTTTATTTTATATTTACCGTCGTGCTACCGCACTCCTTGTGCAGAGGTATGGTGGTGGAGGGTTTCCTAATTCTTCTGGTTCACCCGGTGTAGGTAAACTTTCGGCTGTGTCTAGCAAATAGGCTGGCTTTACACGTTCTAGGAAGATGCGAGTCTCTTTATTATCTGCCCTTATGACCAAGGTTTTATTCTTCCTGCTGACTACGAGGTGCGGGCCAGTATAAGCCGGTTCTAGGCTACGCCGGTGTTCTTGTCGAACGAAAACGTGAGTGCAGTTGTTGAGGTCCTTGCTGATGAACGTCTTCCTCGTGTCTTTCCGGTGTTGAGTGATGTCGCGTCGGACGTCAAGATCTACTCGTGTTGGTGTAAAGTATTCTCCGGGAAGGCGTAAGGGTTTTTGGTATGTTCGCTCGGCGACACTGCACCCTAGGTCCTCTTTGATTACACTTCGTAGGCCGAGCAGGACTGCTGGCAGGCTTCGCGCCCACTGACGGCGTTGTGAATGGGCGGTTAGTGCGGCTTTAAGCGAGCGGTGCCATCGTTCAATTCGGCCGTTTGACTGTGGATGGTAGGCTGTAGTCCGAATTTTCTCGACACCCAGAAGGTGAGTCAGTCTCGTGAACAGGTCTGATTCAAACTGACGGCCTTGGTCAGTCGTTATTCGTATAGGTGTGCCGAACCTGGTGACCCAGCCACTAAAGAAGGCGCCGGCTACGGTGGTAGCTTCCATGTTGCCAAGTGGGATTGCTTCCGGCCATCCCGTGGCTCGGTCAATCATGGTGAGGATGTATCGCTTCCCCTCTGACGTTGGCAGTGGTCCTACGAGATCGATATGCACGTGCTCGAGCTTTCACGCGTCCGCGAATCACCCTGTAGGGGTGATGGTGTGACGGTGTATTTTTGAGGTCTGGCATGCTACACAACATCGTGCCCATCGAGCCACGTCAGCGTTCATAGCCGGCCAAAAAACCTCTGGCTCATCATTTTCCGACTTGCTCTTACTCCTGGGTGGCTTAGGCTGTGCAGCTGGTCGAAGGTGGATCTTCGAAAGCCCGAAGGCAAGTACGGCCTTGGCTCCCCCAGTGAGGTCTCGCAAATGAGAGAAATGTCGCTGCCGGGGATGTTAAAGGGTTCTAGCCTGCATGTGGCGTTCTGTTCTCTGAAGACTGTTAATTCGTGATCTTCTACTTGAGCAGTGTGTAATTTTTGAAAATTTTCTGGTACACAGACGGCTTTTATTCGCGAGAGGGCATCCGCCAAGACGTTGTCCTCACCCTTACAATAGCGTATTTCTGTCGTGAATTGAGCTATGTAATTTAAGTATCGCATGCGTCGTGGGCAGGAAGTCACTTTTTTGGGCCATGGCGTGTGTGAGCGGCTTGTGGTCTGTATAAATGATTACTTCCCGCGCTTCGAGATGCTGTCGAAAATATTTGACTGCTTCGTAGATAGCTAATAGCTCTCTATCGAAGGTGCTGTATTTCGACTGAGCAGTGTTGAAAGCGCGGCTGAAGAAACCGATGGGCCTTAGAGCCCCTCCCTCCATCTGTTGTAGTGCCGCACCCATAGCTGTGTCGCTGGCGTCAGCGGCTAGGATGAGCTGCCCGTCTGTTGATGGATGAGCAAGATGGGCGGCGTTTGCCAGAGTCCTGCGGGTTTCCTCGAAGGCGCTAGCAGCTTCTTCGGTCCAGTCGATTATGGTACGGTCATTTTTCTTGGCCCCTTGTAGGTAGGCGTTAAGTACCCTCTGGTGTTCTGCTGCGTTAGGTAAGCACCGGTGATAAAAGTTGATCATACCGAGAAAACGTCTGAGGTCTCGTATCGTAGTAGGTCGGGGGTAGTCTAAGATTACCTGTACTATAGCTGGCGATGGAACGATGCCCTGGGGTGAGACATGGTACCCTAGGAATCCGACCTCGGGCTGTCCTAGCACGCATTTCGCGATGTTAAGGGTTAGACTATGAGCAGCCAGACGACCGAAGACTGTTTCCAGGTGACGCTGGTGTTCCTCTTCGTTGGCCGAAGCGATTAGTATGTCATCGAGGTATACGAACACAAATTGTAGATCTCTAAAAATGTTGTCCATATACCTCTGGAACGACTGGGCAGCGTTGCGAAGTCCAAACGTCATTCGGAGGAATTCAAAAAGTCCGAAGGGTGTGATAATAGCCGTTTTGGGGATGTCCTGAGGGTTTACCGGAATGTGATGGTAAGCCCTTTTGATGTCAAGTGTTGAAAATATGGTAGTGCCAAACAACTGGTTGTTAAAGTCTGAAATATTGGGCACACCATAACGGTCTGGGATGGTTTTATTGTTCAGTTGTCGGTAGTCTCCGCAGGGGCGTATTGTTCCGTCCTTTTTCGTGACAATGTGAAGGGGGCTGGCCCACGGGCTGTTGGAGGGCCAACAAATTCCTTCGTCCATCATACGCCGGAATTCTTCCTTGGCGGCCTGATATTTTGCTGGCGCTAATCGACGAGCCTTGATGCATACGGGCGGTCCCCGAGTGTCTATGTAGTGCTCTACCTTTGTCGGCGGAATTGAGCCCATAGGTTGTTGTGGTCGTGTGAGTTGGGGGTAGCGCCGTAAGAGGCCGGCGTACTTGTTGTCGGGTGGTATGCTTGATATCACGGAGAGCGTAGCGACGTGTGTTCTTCCCGACGATCGGTAATGCCATCTATCAGCTGGCGGTGCTGAAGATCTACCAGTAGGTGGTAATGAGCCAGGAAGTCGGCACCTAGAATTGGCTGCTGGACTTCTGCCATAATGAAGTTCCATTTAAAAATCCGCTGCAGGCCTAGGTCGAGGTTCCTGTTGACTTCTCCATACGTTGGAATGGAGCTGCCGTTAGCGGCGTAGAGCTAGTAGTCGGAGGATGTAGCCTTTTTTATCTTGGGTGGGGGAAGTACGGAGATAGCTGCTCCCGTATCTACCAGGTAATGCTGCCGCGTGCGGATGTCTGTCACGAATAGGCGGCGAAAGGTTATGGCTGCCATGGGTACCGCTCTGACCATGGCGGCATTTAGTTTCCTGCCGGTGTGGTAGCGTCATCAACCCACCTACAGGGCCTGCGACATCGATATGCTTCCTTACCAAATCTGTCGTGGTAGAAGCATAAGCCCTTATTACTAGATCCGGTAGTTGGTTTCGGTCGCTGGTATCGCCGAGCGGGCCCGTTTTCTTCTCGTCTGCTCATGGAATTGGCCAGCACAGTTACTTGTTGGGTGAGCTGTGCGATGGCTGTCTGGCAGTCACAGCTGGAGCGTGGCAGGCTGACCTCGTGAGTCGATGCGGGCTGGACTGCGTGTATCACGGTTGTTGAACTTAAGTCCATGATTTTGTCCGCTATTAACGCCAGCTTTGACAATTTCGTCTCGTCTTGCGATGCCAGTACGATGCTGACCTTGTCTGGCAAGGCGCGTAGCCAGAGCGTGCGAATGACGTCTTCAGAGGTCGTGGGTCCTGCCAGTGACTGCATTTGACGCAGGAGATGCGACGGTTTCTGGTCTCCGAGGTGTGTCTCTTCCAATAACCGGGTCAGCCGTTTGTCGTGGCTCTGGCTGTAAGTCTCGATAAGCCGAGCCTTTAAGTCTTCGTAGGGACTATCACTCGGGGAATATGCTAGGTCTGTGACCTGTGTCAGTACCCTGAATGGAAGCTGAGCGTAAATGTGCTCCGATTTTGCTTTAGACGAACAAATTCGGCTCGTTGAAAAAATATTTTTGGCCTGCAGGAACCATAGTCTTGGGTCTTCTTCATGGAATTCCGGCAGTTTGCACGTCCGAGAAATGGCGTGTACGGTCATTGTTTCGTCGGACGGGGCTGGCGGGTCGGTCATCGTAAGGAAAGGTTTCTTCTGAGATCACGACGGCTTCTCGCGGCGGGTTCACCAATTGTCGGATTTATCGTTCACGTCAAGCTTCTTGATCACGTCGGGGTCACCAGTTGTCGGGGGCGAGTCACTAGGAGGTGCCTGTTCACCTAACACTGGCGACAAGTGCGTATTGTGCGAGTTAATAACATATCTGACTCCATGTATGCTAGGTATGTGTCCCGACAATACACAATGTTCAAAAGAAAAGGGTACAGAGGTTGCATAAAAGATAAGACCGGTTCAGAGTTCAAACGGGGCACTGCAATGTGGTAGGCGCGAGGCGTCAGGTGGTCTCAAGACTGTGAGACAGCGTGACGACTCATAGGACAGCAGAGAGAGAGTAGGTTCAGCCCTTAATCTCCTGGTCTTAAATACCATATCCCCTACCTAGTGAAAGGTGGAGTCAGCTGACAGGGGTATGTTTTACGATACACAGTGGCCATTTCCTTTTAGTTTTATGACCGTTGGGGTAAAAGGGTGTGTTTTTTATGGCTGCTAGGGTCTCACCCACTTGGGTTATTTGACCGCCTATAGGTGCCCCTCTGTTTACCTGCCTTGCTACCACTGCCGCGTAGACCCTGGTTTTTATTACAAGAAGCTTACAAAGATTTACATAATATTATAATACATTATTTGCACCAGAGTATTGGGTGATTTACATATATGTTTGTCGCTCGCTACAATCTCCATTATATTTAGATGAATAATAATAAAGTACAAATCGAAAAAATCTGGCTTACAAAATAAATATTACATGATAAAGAAAGTTAAATAAACAAAGTATGATATAGTAATTAATAAATTCATGAAATTATTTAAAAGCACACCAGTAAATAAATCCATAGATGCAATGTTATAAAAATAGATTATAAAATAAAGTCAGTAAAATAAAATATTAAATTATATTAATACTTATACGAGATAAGGTGCCTGATAAATAAACAATTGTAACTGGCTTATTTAAACAATTTCTGATGTCTAGGCGTTACCTTAAATTCAGCTTTCTTTACAGGATTTACTACTTGTTCAACCGCTGCCTATTTATGTTACCAATCTATGAGATAACTGTTGGGTGGGCCGGGGTATGTCCCGCTTCACGCTTAATAATTCTTCAGGCTTTATCACGCCTCCGGTTCGCTGTGTTAAAGTGAGAATTCTTGTAGTCACAGCTTAGGTAATGGTTAGGCTTAGTTAACTTAATGTTATTGAATTTCGAAAACACTATGGCTTGCTTCACGGTATTCAGTATTTTCTTAGACAGATCTAGCCTCCGAATATATTTGATCGTGTCATCCGGGATCAAACCATCATTAGAAACGATGAAAATCTATCTAATATGTCAACTTGATCAGATTCTTCTACTTAATCCATCTCCATCATCATCCACAGGCACTTCTGTCTGAATAATTTTGGCTAGTTTTCTTTTCTTGTCTATTATTAAGAAGGATTATTGAAAACCATGTGGTATTGCCGTGTAACTTAATACATTCAACCAAGCATGATATAATACCCTGATATAATTTATTTACCTTATTACACGACCAAGGTTTTCAGTGAGTTTTTTCTTCTATTATGATAATATAATAAAATTGCGTTTATAAAGAATAGTATATAGATACATTCTAATCAAATAATTTTGAAAAATTAGTTTAGCTAGTATTATCACTCATAAATAAAACATATAATTTTAACAATAACGAGCACTAATCACGTCCTTTACAACAGTCGAAAAGCAAGATAATTAAAAGACACATCATAATAATGTTGAAACATTATAGCTAGAGGATATAAAAAGAAAAGAATGAAATAAAAAACAATTAAAGCAGCTATATAACGCATGGCGTCTGTCACAGATAATGCCCATGAGGGGTATTTAGAATTAAAGCTAGTCCACCAAATCACATAGAGCCGTTATGCAACGGACTGAAAAATAAACTTTTCTCATATCTTTGATGCTTTAGGTTTTTAAAATGGTAGACATTTTTTATTTCTTGAGGGAAGAATGTCACTTTTGTGTGGAATAAATCTTAATTTCAAACATTACTGACCAGAGATTAATTTTAGGGTTACCCCCATGATGGTGAGCCAGGGGTGATCAGGACGGCGAATTTTTACTTGTCATCGTCACAATTCGATACATGTACATAATAATAAAACCCGAAACAAAGATATTAGTGATGTTTATGTCCCTCGTTTGCTGGAAATAAACTTATAAATAACGAAATTGGAATTACTTTACACGCAGAATAATTATTTTCTTCAGTTTATTATCAGACATGAGTGTGTGGATGTGATATGCATGAGACTTTTGATGACAATAACTCATTTGCGGTCGTAATTTTCAAATAAATGATAAGCTAACTAAAGAATTTTTCATGTATCACCCACAACCTGCAGAATAATAAATGCATGTATGACTACCTCTGTAGGTGGAAATCTGCACTAAAAACTTAAAATTGGCTAACCTTCGTTTTTGAGATCGTCCGTTGGTATCAACTTTGTGAATCCCTTCCATTTTTGATATTAATAAATTGAAAAAACGGTAAAAAAAAAATTGACTCCTTATTTATTCGGTTGATTACAATTATATAGAATTAGAAAACCTGATTACCTGTACAGTTCAATGCAGGCTTGTAGGTCCGCCAAGGAATAGTTTCCTCTGATCTGGCTTATTGTCGCCAGCAACTCCTGATTGTCGCCGACAAAGCCAACAGCTCCCTCCACTCCGTACTCCACAGCGTCCCTGATAGTCGAGTTGTACAAAATGTTGAAGATGTCCTCGCCAAGGTTGCATTTGCCGACTGGTGCTCCGACAGTTTGATATACGATCTGTTAAAAACATAAATAAAATAGAACATCACACTCGTCAAGAAATGCAGAGGTTATTTTAATTGTTGAAAAAAAAAAGTTCTATTGTTAGTTTGTAACAGTGAATGTTTCCTCCATATTGTTCGTTCTGTATTTTTTTTATGCTTACATTCAAGAACTATCCACCGTCTGTCTTTACGCCTGCTTGTAAGATAGCTGTCATAAATACATAGGGGAGCACTTAGCAATGAATCCCCTAAAGTTTAAGAATTAGGAGATTTATGGGTCAGCTACGGGTGGAGTAAAAACTTGTGGAATAGGGAAGTTTTATAGAATTTCCAAACGGAAACAGTTTCGAGAAAGACAAGACTCAATGAACTCTCTCTACCAACTCATGTTGTATACGCTTGTACATGCTTGTATATGCTGTATACACTGGTTCCAACACGTAACAAGAGAGTACAACATGCTCCGCGGTGTCGTCCTCTCTGCAATGGGGGAGGACTTGCTATCTGTCCTCTTGTGATCATAGAGCCTGGCACGAAATCCGCCGAGTCCAGTGAGACAGTGTGGACCGAAGGGAAGTACTTCCTGAGGGTGCTCTCCTTAGTCGTACTGGTACACCTGGTGCTCCAGGCCTCAGTTGTCCATTCCCCTATGAGGGCCTTCCACCTCCCAGGTTCTTCCTCGATTCTTCTCCATAAGGGAGGTAGAAGATCTTCGTCCTTGACCTGAGGCGTTGTTCCAGGAGGACCAGATACACTGGAGCCACCGTACCAACATCTCCACTGCCTAGTGCGATATTGTCCTGCAGGACCTGAATTAGTATAGTTCTCTGGATTCTCTTCAGGGCGCGCGCCAGTCCCTTGTTCAGATGCGCCAACCATGACTGTGAAGCGTACCTTAAAATTCCTAACACCACGGCCTGGTAAAGGGTCTTTGAGACTGGGAACCTCACACCCCCCCCCCCATATCGCCCTCCTATTCTCGCGAAGGAGTTGGTGACAGCAACAACTCTGTCACCCAGATACTCGATGAGGGGAGAAAGGCTGAGACGTTTTCCCAATCTCACTCCCAGGTATGTCACCTCCATGCCCACCCTAACGCGTCTTCTGAGGGTCAAGGACTGTCCATCCCTGACCGCATTGTTACTCGGTACGGTATATCCCAGGCTGTCTTCTCCGACTCGCGCTGGACGAACTCATCCCAGGTTTCCCTCCGGGTAGCCTCGATCTTCTTCACGTAGTCCTTACGAAGCGGCCTTCGTCGGGCCCGGAGGACCACCCGGACCTGATGGTTCCGGCGCTTCCTCGGCTTCCTGCGCAGTAGGGTTGTTTCCGCAGCGTCCCTGATGGCCGCTGTAAAGGACGCTACCTTTCTATCGATGTTCCCCTCTCCCCTTCCAGGGGATCATCCCCTAGGATAGCCCATTCGTCATCTACCAGTCTACCCTCCAGCTGGATTTCGTAGGTGGACCAGGGCCTCCACCTCCTTGTACAACTGCGGGAACTCCGCCGCTCCCGATTGGTGCTTTGTCACGTATTTCGGGCACCATGCTCTCACGCAGCCTGCACATCCTGTGTGCCCTTCCTGAGCACACCATCTGCAGGTCTTCTCTTATCTTAAGTAGGTGGCTTTGGAGTGCCCGTAGCCCTGGCAAGTGGCACAACGGGGTGCATCAAAGTAGTCTTTAACCACTGCTACCTTATGCCACCCCCATATTCATACTCCGTCGCCCCCCAGAAGTGCAAACCTAACGTGGGGGGACACCTCGGCTACCCAACTCCAATATACCGGATCCCTGGCGGTCCCCATACTGAAGACCAGTTTCAGAGCACCGGATCTCTGTTCCTGTGGTAGGCTCGCCAGGGTAGGGTCAACCCGGCGTAGCCCATACATCGTCCAGGAATTTCTTTTCGCTCCAGGCCCTAGGGACTCCTCGGAAGATCATCCAGGTCATCATTTCTGCGACAGTCTTGAGGTAAGACCTACTGTCTTGGTGGCTTCGAGGAGCCTCACTGCTTCTTTCATACTTGATGTCTCTACGAGGAGCTTCCTATCAATGGAATCTACGGCGTTCCGGATTTCTTCTGTTTCCTGATCCATGAGTGCCAGGGTCTTCAGTACAACCATGGAGGTAACTGTCTCTGCTACTCTCGTGGCGATGACCTGGATAAGGCATCTATCTTCCGTGATGGCCTGGGTCACCCGTGCTACCGCCGTGTCCAATAGATTTATTATCTCCTCCTTTCCCAAACGCGGGCTCCTTAGGGTAGTGGGACGAGAAGTCGGCCTCTCCTTTAGGCTCTCCAGGAGCAGTGCCGTGATTTCTGCGCGCTGGCGGACCATTGTCAGGAGCTTTTCATTTTCAAAGTCAACCTTCCCTAGGTCGTCAACCAACCCACCTAACTTCCTGCAGATGTGTTCCTCGTTGTTCTTCGTCATCTTCTTTTCCCGGAGATCAGCGACGAAGCGTCCCACGCTATCCATAGTATCCTTTTCTCGGTCGAGGAAGGAGGTCTTCGCCAAATACTCTGGGAACTCGGTGTCTTCTTCCGTCCTCTTCCTCTTCATCCGGGTGTCGTGGGAGAGAATCCTAACGTCCTGCAAGGAGGGTAACCTACCCGATTGTGACAGGGGACTCCCACCTCCCAGCCAAGCTTCTTCCACGTTTGGGCGTAGACACGAGTCCAATGCCCGGCACCAGCTGGTGCCTCGCCAGAGTTTTTTGTTTTTTTTAAATTTAACAGCTGTTGAAGATGGTCGGATGTTTACCCTAACTCCCAATCGTCCATTAGTCCAAGGCATTTTTATCGCCTCGGACAATCGCCGATTGTCTCCCAGCTGCTAGCTACACCATACCAGTGGAACGTTCTCTTCAGCTTTGTTGACAAACATCAAAGTCACCAGAATAACTTTGGAATTCGACTAATAATCAAGGGCGGACTCAATATTGATGAAATTCATCAGAAGTATTTTCCCATTCACGATAAAAATAAAGGCCTTATTATTACTTCCGTTTCGTACGAGAATCGTCGTGTTTCGGTGGCGTCACATTTTCGAAGCCAAGTTTGGGCACCCGATAAAAACAATCAATAATAACTGTAATTTATTTACTAGCAATCCTTATCTATAAGATATTGCTCAATTAATATTTTAGTCAATAATTCAGGCTACATTCAAATCGATTTCGATATATTTTGTTATTGTTTAAAATTAATTTGCCATTTGTTATAAATAAAAAAAAATGTGAATTTTATTACTTTTCTTGTGTGATTATAGTTGCAATTTTCTCCATTGTGTAATTTACAATTGTTTCCACTGTTCAGTTTTCTTTTGGTAAAAGGCAGGCCTGCCAACAAATAACAATAATATTCGCCATACTTGGTTATGTCCAATCTGAACGATTGAATTGTTTGATATTCAGAATATTAATTTCTAATTACGATTTATTGTATTTTTCAGGAAAACGAATGTATTTAAAATCATTAATTAGTATATTATTTATTTTCAAAACACTCATGTAATTATCTCGTTTCATTAAACTACCAGTTGTTCGATTTCACAATTTCGTTATTCTTTATTTTTTCATTTCATTTCCCTTCATTGATATTTCAGTTATTTATTAAAACGCCCACAATTAATATCTCATTCCCTTCTTTCATGTGCTCAAATGACCGGCATAATTGAACCGGGGTCAGAGAATTATACCTGTTGATTTTTCTTTATGGTGTCACTCTCCCCAACAATCATGTTGAACTTTTCTTCTAACGCTTTTAATTGAGCTTGAGCTCGTGAAAATAGCTGACCACTAAAACATAGCCTTCCAACGGCCGAATCATCGTTGGGAAAGTTGAACCCGGAAATTTGGCCAATACCTTCGGGATTCAGAGTATTTATGTGACCATATACAAGCAGATTTTCAGTAGGACGTGAGCCCGCCGGGAAAAGACCTTCCGGAAGTGGTGGCCAGTCTGCTTGCTTTTCTCTAGAAGCTATCACGGGCCTTGAAGTAATATAAGGACTTATATAGCATTCATATTTGTTGTGGTCCGTAGTTTCAACTGGACCAAATGGGCCCGAGGGCGTCTCAGTGTCGGGTATTGGACCCTGTGAAATGGCGGGCTCTGGAAGATTAGGTTTTATTATCTCACCACTCGTCATCACTATGTCTGTCACATTCTAGAGGTAGTGGTATGGCTGGTAAGAGTGGTACAACTCCGAACAGTTCTGAAACATATTCCCTGCCTCCAAAAGGAGAACCGCCATTGTAAATATCACGATTGATCAAATGGGCATTTATGAGCCCAGACATGACATGAAGAAATCTGAAATAAGGCATACTTCTCGATGATAGCCTATTATCTTCGGAACGAATTTCATTGTAAGCGCTCTCGCACAGATCGGTAAATCCTGAGTGTTCAAAGTTTTGAACATTGAACTCTAGATTATAGATGTACTTGCGGAATACGGCGATAAGTCATATTTCGGTGTTGCTACGCTCGTTTCTTTCTTTGCCTTAAAATCGGGAACTGAATCCTCTTTCACAACCGGTTTCTTCTCACATCTCGGCTCTGTAGAACTTTAAGTGTGCTAATTATTAAAATATATAATGTAATAAAAAACTTAATAAGGAAAGGCATTGACCTAAAATTCTCCATGTCGTACACCAAAAGTCGTAATATCCTTCTGTGACTCTCCCCCTTACTCCACCATTTACACCGTTCCTTCATTAAATGTGTTTGGAACACGATTATTTGACTATTTGTTACCACAAACAAGGAGTAGTTGAATAAAGTGCTAACTACTAATTTAACTAATTAATGTATTATTTTTTATTTTATATGTAAATCTTGGACGTGGGTATTAACATATTTATATGTATATACGTAAACAATTTATATGTGAATCCGCAATTGTGAATTCGTGCGTTTTTGTAGGTATTTAATTTTAATTTTTCAAACTGGTCTATTTTTATTTATTGTGTTTGTTTATAATTATATCTTTTTATATTTTTAATTCTTGATAAATATGTGTATATGTATATTTTTATATTTTCGTATTTTATTTTATCTTTTTGAAATATATACTTTCTTTGCACATTGTAAATTTTACTTACACATTGGGGACTAATACTCTCAAAGACTATCTCCATGTTAAATAAATTTTTGTTTTAAATAACATAGTCCCAAGAAATTATTATTATTAGCTAAGTTGTGACGCTAAATTTAAATAATCATTTTTGAAGTTAAATATTATGTTTACTATTAGTAAAATATTGTTTACTAATCACCGATCTGCCCATAATTAATGTAATATGACTCACAATTGCGGTAAAGCACACAAGGTAAGCTGCTGAGGAAGGCATCTTTTACACTACTAACTGACTGAACAGGAAGTGTGTTCCTAAATATAACCAACAGTAATTTATTCAACGCGTAAGCCCCGGTCCCCTTCAAGGCCCCTTATGTAATTTGTGGCTATGAGCAGTTATTGAAAACTCAATGTGTTCCCGGATACTTTACTTAAAGCGATCTTTCTTTGAGCTTTATGAGTCCTATTGTAGTTCTGTCATACGAGGAATGAATGAGCTCAACGGCTAAACTGTTTTATTTATTTTTTTTGTTTTTTCACGAGCTATTGTTTTAGTCTGTACGCTGGTTGTTGCTTGTGATTCAATAAACAAAAAAATCGTCAATCTAGTATTATCTCCCCGCAAATTAGTAGATTTTTTAATAAGCGTTGTCGTCATCTTGCTATGGCATTATCAATTGCGGAAAGTAACCCACAAATTGCACTATACTTTTAAAAAATCTAGCTAAAATTAAATTTAAATTAAAGACTATATAAACGCATATTATTTTGTGACGATTTGTTATCGTATATAATTTTACCCGATTCAAGAAGATTGCACTGACACGATTTTTTTAAAACAGTGAACGATTAGCAGCAAAAATTCTTTATTTACAATGACAAATACTAAATCTGTGTATTCCAATTTTTTTGACATTTGAGAATTTAATTAATTTTTTTATGGTCGTTTATACATAAACTAGTAAAAATGATCACTAAGGGGACAAATGTTAGAAAGAGATTCAATAAATATCATCTTCAGCCTCGAATTTGACGAATAAATAAAATGTTATTACATTGCCAGCTTACAAGTTCTTCCGAGAAACAATAAACATAGTATCAATGACAAAGTTCGTAAAATGGTCATTAGAAGTGGTGATACATGATGGTACTTCAAGTCCTAATGAAGAAGTATCGTGAAATAAAATTGAAGCAGTTACGCAGCTTTTGTCAGTTACAGTTAGTTTTTAAAAAATCTTAATTTTTTATAAAAAACATTTATTTGATATATTCTCTGAAACATTTCCCCAGTATGGTCATCAATAGGATCATAGTTTATTGATACAAAGTCGAGAGGATTTACAATTTTTCTGAAGTCCCAGACAACTCAGGCAAACATCAAGATGATCCATATCCAGCTCAGACCAAAATTATAAGAATCCATATTTACCTCAGATCGAATGTTAGGATTTCATTGGGAAATGTCTGCTAATTTTTGATTTTAGGGAATCGCTAATCAATTTGTCCTTTATGATATATTGAGAATGATGGAGAATGTTAGTTACGGTGTTATAGTATTCCATGCCAGAATCTAGTCAGCTCTGAGCTACCTTATCAGGCATGATAACGGATTTCTAATGGGCTGGCCTATGAGAATAATTTTGAAGTAATTTCTTTTCATAGAATCGTAATCATAAAAGTACAATTAAATGTATTTGCCAATGGTTACCATGTCAGAATGTTTCTTTATTCGTCAGCATCACGAATGTGGAACATATCTTGAAGTGTCGAATTGAACATCATATATACATCTAATTAATTTACCTCAGATCGAATTTTAGGATTTCATTGGGAAATGTCTGCTAATTTTGGAGGATCGCTAATCAATTCGTCCTTTATGATGTATTGAGAATGATGGAAAATGTCAGTTACGGTATTATAGTATTCCATGCCAGAATCTAGTCCGCTTTGAGCTACCTTATCAGGCATGATGATGGATTTCTAATGGGCTGGCCTATGAGAATAATTTTGAAGTAATTTCTTTTCATAGAATCGTAATCATAAAAGTACAATTAAATGTATTTGCCAATGGTTACCATGTCAGAATGTTTCTTTATTCGTCAGCATCACGAATGTGGAACATATCTTGAAGTGTCAAATTGAACATCATATATACATCTAATTAATTTACCTCAGATCGAATTTTCGGATTTCGTTGGGAAATGTCTGCTAATTTTAGAGGATCGCTAATCAATTCGTCCTTTATGATGTATTGAGAATGATGGAAAATGTCAGTTACGGTATTATAGTATTCTATGCCAGAATCTAGTCAGCTCTGAGCTACCTTATCAGGCATGATGATGGATTTCTAATGGGCTGGCCTATGAGAATAATTTTGAAGTAATTTCTTTTCATAGAATCGTAATCATAAAAGTACAATTAAATGTATTTGCCGATGGTTACCATGTCAGAATGTTTCTTTATTCGTCAGCAACACGAATGTGGAACATATCTTGAAGTGTCGAATTGAACATCATATATACATCTAATTAATTTACCTCAGATCGAATTTTCGGATTTCGTTGGGAAATGTCTGCTAATTTTAGAGGATCGCTAATCAATTCGTCCTTTATGATGTATTGAGAATGATGGAAAATGTCAGTTACGGTATTATAGTATTCTATGCCAGAATCTAGTCAGCTCTGAGCTACCTTATCAGGCATGATGACGGATTTCTAATGGGCTGGCCTGTAAGAATAATTTTGAAGTAATTTCCTTTCATAGAATCGTAATCATAAAAGTACAATTAAATGTATTTTCCAATGGTTACTGTGTCAGAATGTTTTTCTATTTGTCAGCAACTGAAGGGAAATGTCTGCTAATTTTTAATTTTAGGGGATCGCTTATCAATTTGTCCTCTATGATATATTGAGAATGATGCAGAATGTGCGTTGAATTGAACATCAAATATGCATCTAGTCCATATACCTCTTCATAAATTAATTTAGATAATAATTAGTTAAATTCACCATCAGAATAGACACTAGCAGAGGTTCAAATGTAACATATCTTGTTTTGATCTTATGAGAGTAAATGGTCATTCTGAGGGGTTCAGCCCGTATGCTGCCAGTAGTCGAGGCGCCCCTACAGCCGTGTAGCCGATCTCAGTATTTGGTTTCGCTTGTAACAGAAATGAAAAACCCTTTGTTTTGAAGAGACATGTCTAAAAAAAAATTTGAGTAAAAAAATCTGTTATTAACCATGACCCAGATTCCTTTCTTGTTACATCTACGTGTTTGCTGCCAGCAGTTATAAAGGTTTGTTTATATAACTAATTATTTTTTTCATACAGTCCGCTGTTTAAGATTTGCATGTTTTTGATTTTTTATGCTGCACCACGGAGTAGATGACGTAATAATTCAGGGTTTAAGGTGGTAATTATCGTTTATCAATTTATGTAAAATTCACCATCCGAAAAGACACTGACACAGGTTCAAAAGTAATTGCCAATGGTCACTATGTCAGGAAAGGAAGCCTGTAACTGGAAAGCTACCGATGCCTATGAATACGCCCGCACCCCGTTTGGACTTCGTCAGCAACACGCTTTCCATCCACGACTATAGCAGATCTATAAGCGTTGAAGGAAATACCACATTTGGACCTAATCCATTTAGTCCTTCTTCTAGGGGTCAAATTTAGAAAATTTAACTTTCAATTAAATGTAATCGCCAATGGTCACTATGTCAGGAAAAGCAGCCTGTAACTGGAAAGCTACCGATGCCGATGAATACGCCCGCACCCCGTTTGGACTTCGTCAGCAATACGCTTTCTATCCACGACTAGAGCAGATCTATAAGCGTTGAAGGGATTATCACATTTGGACCTAATCCATTTAGTCCTTCTTCTAGTGGTCAAATTTAGAAAATTTAACTTTCAATTAAATGTAATTGCCAATGGTCACTATGTCAGGAAAGGCAGCCTGTAACTGGAAAGCTACCGATGCCGATGAATACGCCCGCACCCCGTTTGGACTTCGTCAGCAACACGCTTTCTATCCACAACTAGAGCAGATCTATAAGCGTTGAAGGAATTATCACATTTGGACCTAATCCATTTAGTCCTTCTTCTAGGGGTCAAATTTAGAAAATTTAACTTTCAATTAAATGTAATTGCCAATGGTCACTATGTCAGGAAAGGCAGCCTGTAACTGGAAAGCTACCGATGCCGATGAATACGCCCGCACCCCGTTTGGACTTCGTCAGCAACACGCTTTCTATCCACAACTAGAGCAGATCTATAAGCGTTGAAGGAATTATCACATTTGGACCTAATCCATTTAGTCCTTCTTCTAGTTGTCAAATTTAGAAAATTTAACTTTCAATTAAATGTAATTGCCAATGGTCACTATGTCAGGAAAGGCAGCCTGTAACTGGAAAGCTACAGATGCCGATGAATACGCCCGCACCCCGTTTGGACTTCGTCAGCAACACGCTTTCCATCCACGACTAGAGCAGATCTATAAGCGTTGAAGGAATTATCACATTTGGACCTAATCCATTTAGTCCTTCTTCTAGGGGTCAAATTTAGAAAATTTAACTTTCAATTAAATGTAATTGCCAATGGTCACTATGTCAGGAAAGGCAGCCTGTAACTGGAAAGCTACCGATGCCGATGAATACGCCCGCACCCCGTTTGGACTTCGTCAGCAACACGCTTTCCATCCACGACTATAGCAGATCTATTTGCGTTAAAGGGATTATCACATTTGGACCTAATCCATTTAGTCCTTCTTCTAGGGGTCAAATTTAGAAAATTTAACTTTCAATTAAATGTAATTGCCAATGGTCACTATGTCAGGAAAGGCAGCCTGTAACTGGAAAGCTACCGATGCCGATGAATACGCCCGCACCCCGTTTGGACTTCGTCAGCAACACGCTTTCCATCCACGACTATAGCAGATCTATTTGCGTTGAAGGGATTACCACATTTGGACCTAATCCATTTAGTCCTTCTTCTAGTGGTCAAATTTAGAAAATTTAACTTTCAATTAAATGTAATTGCCAATGGTCACTATGTCAGGAAAGGCAGCCTGTAACTGGAAAGCTACCGATGCCGATGAATACGCCCGCACCCCGTTTGGACTTCGTCAGCAACACGCTTTCCATCCACGACTATAGCAGATCTATTTGCGTTGAAGGGATTATCACATTTGGACCTAATCCATTTAGTCCTTCTTCTAGTGGTCAAATTTAGAAAATTTAACTTTCAATTAAATGTAATTGCCAATGGTCACTATGTCAGGAAAGGCAGCCTGTAACTGGAAAGCTACCGATGCCGATGAATACGCCCGCACCCCGTTTGGACTTCGTCAGCAACACGCTTTCCATCCACGACTATAGCAGATCTATTTGCGTTGAAGGGATTATCACATTTGGACCTAATCTATTTAGTCCTTTTTCTAGGGGTCAAATTTAGAAAATTTAACTTTCAATTAAATGTAATCGCCAATGGTCACTATGTCAGGAAAAGCAGCCTGTAACTGGAAAGCTACCGATGCCGATGAATACGCCCGCACCTCGTTTGGACTTCGTCAGCAACACGCTTTCCATCCACGACTATAGCAGATCTATTTGCGTTGAAGGGATTATCACATTTGGACCTAATCTATTTAGTCCTTCTTCTAGGGGTCAAATTTAGAAAATTTAACTTTCAATTAAATGTAATCGCCAATGGTCACTATGTCAGGAAAGGCAGCCTGTAACTGGAAAGCTACAGATGCCGATGAATACGCCCGCACCCCGTTTGGACTTCGTCAGCAACACGCTTTCCATCCACGACTATAGCAGATCTATTTGCGTTGAAGGGATTATCACATTTGGACCTAATCCATTTAGTCCTTCTTCTAGGGGTCAAATTTAGAAAATTTAACTTTCAATTAAATGTAATTGCCAATGGTCACTATGTCAGGAAAGGCAGCCTGTAACTGGAAAGCTACCGATGCCGATGAATACGCCCGCTACCCGTTTGGACTTCGTCAGCAACACGGTTTCCATCCACGACTATAGCAGATCTATTTGCGTTGAAGGGATTATAACATTTGGACCTAATCCATTTAGTCATTCTTCTAGTGGTCAAATTTAGAAAATTTAACTTTCAATTAAATGTAATTGCCAATGGTCACTATGTCAGGAAAGGCAGCCTGTAACTGGAAAGCTACCGATGCTGATGAATACGCCCGCACCCCGTTTGGACTTCGTCAGCAACACGCTTTCCATCCACGACTATAGCAGATCTATTTGCGTTGAAGGGATTATCACATTTGGACCTAATCTATTTAGTCCTTCTTGTAGGGGTCAAATTTAGAAAATTTAACTTTCAATTAAATGTAATCGCCAATGGTCACTATGTCAGGAAAGGCAGCCTGTAACTGGAAAGCTACAGATGCCGATGAATACGCCCGCACCCCGTTTGGACTTCGTCAGCAACACGCTTTCCATCCACGACTATAGCAGATCTATTTGCGTTGAAGGGATTATCACATTTGGACCTAATCTATTTAGTCCTTCTTGTAGGGGTCAAATTTAACTTTCAATTAAATGTAATTGCCAATGGTCACTATGTCAGGAAAGGCAGCCTGTAACTGGAAAGCTACCGATGCCGATGAATACGCCCGCACCCCGTTTGGACTTCGTCAGCAACACGCTTTCCATCCACGACTATAGCAGATCTATTTGCGTTGAAGGGATTATCACATTTGGACCTAATCTATTTAGTCCTTCTTGTAGGGGTCAAATTTAACTTTCAATTAAATGTAATTGCCAATGGTCACTATGTCAGGAAAGGCAGCCTGTAACTGGAAAGCTACCGATGCCGATGAATACGCCCGCACCCCGTTTGGACTTCGTCAGCAACACGCTTTCCATCCACGACTATAGCAGATCTATTTGCGTTGAAGGGATTATCACATTTGGACCTAATCCATTTAGTCCTTCTTCTAGGGGTCAAATTTAGAAAATTTAACTTTCAATTAAATGTAATCGCCAATGGTCACTATGTCAGGAAAAGCAGCCTGTAACTGGAAAGCTACCGATGCCGATGAATACGCCCGCACCTCGTTTGGACTTCGTCAGCAACACGCTTTCCATCCACGACTATAGCAGATCTATTTGCGTTGAAGGGATTATCACATTTGGACCTAATCTATTTAGTCCTTCTTCTAGGGGTCAAATTTAGAAAATTTAACTTTCCATAACAGAAATAGTAATAATACTATGTAATTAATACTATCTCCGTATCACTTGTTTTATTTCGTATTTTAACCATTTAACGTTCCAAAACCAGGAACCATTGGGTTTTCACTTTTGTGTCTGTCATGTGGTTATTTTAAGACCCAGAGACATGAAATTTTAATTTGAGGTTTACAAAACATAAAAAAATAATTTCATCTTCATAAAACATGAAAATTAATTACTTAGGTTTAAAAAAAAAATATTTTTCTATAATTTTAAATAGGATATCAAATTAATGATCTCGGTTTCTTCATTACCAACATGATATCTGCTTAACTGTAAATACTATTGTTGTTGCTTTTGAGCTACTGATGATATTGAAATACATTATGGTTATTTAAAAGTAAGTTTAATCAATTTCCTTAAAGATACTCTCTCAATTTTTATGATAAGCTATCTGCTTTCTTTTTATTGCGCCTCTAATTCCCTGATACAGACACCTATAAAATCCAAACATGATTTGACAGCAGGTCATTAATTCTATAACTAAAAGTTCTATAAAAACATTAAATATAGGATGGTTAGACAAATGTCCTGTCTTTTCACATTTTCAAATTTCTCGTTATTAAAATAAAACAGGATATAAAAAGTTTGGAAGTAGGAAGTGGGTCATATTCTTACGCAGTTAGATCTCTTATTATGATTAACCATTTAATTATAACATTGATGGTGTAACCACAATCATCATCGTACCCTTAATCATAAATTGTGGGTAGACAAGAGGAAGGTGTTCATTTATTAATTTTATGAAGCTATGCTGCTTTTTGTATAATTTGTAAAGGTTTGTGATCCAAATTATTTATGCTGATTCTAATACAGTTACACTTTGCAACTTGAGGGTAACGGGGCAATCTTATATTAGTATATTTGGTGTGTGGTTTTTTCCTCATTGGAAGATGGCTTCAAACCTAGTCCTCAACATGAATTATTGATTGAAATCAAGTTTTTTTGAATTAAATATAGCTAACTTTATAACTTCTTTACATAAAAGGGTTCATATTGGCTGGGTAGCTTGGACTAAATAAAGGACTGAGAATTCTCATTAATAAATATTTCTTTATTAAAATACATTCATAAGTACAGCCCGAAACAGCCATTGATTGGCGTCATTAAACGGCCCATTGGCTATAAAGGCAGAGGCCTCATTAGGGTAGCAAACATACCTGTGTCTTAGCCCCGGGCCGTCTTGGCTCAGCGCCGAGTCGGATGTGTATTTATAAGACGGGCTAATATTTCTCTAGGAGTCGACAAATTGTCTGTGGAGAGCAGTCAAACCAGGCTCATTATAAACATCGTTTGCTCTGGGCAGAATGGGCGTGAAAAAACATTTTTAAAACTATTCAATAATATTTCTAAAAACTCCTCTGAGCTATGTTAACATTTTTAATTAACATGATGAAATAAATACTTTCTTTAGCACACCTGATTCCTTTGCTGTTTCTTGTCGGGTTTACTTAAGACAAATATACCTTCTAGTATCACTGGTGTTATCAAACAACTCAACTGTTTTTTTTTATGGTTTAATTCCTGGTGGTGGGTTAAGATTAGGCCTTAATATTTGTCTTCCCAGACTTTTTTAATTCTTCTTCACAGACACCTTTAGCAGCTTGTACTTCCATTCGCATGTTATACTAGAGTATCAGGTTAGATGCAGATTAATCATTAGGAGCACTTCAGAATGGTAGCATAGCCTGCAGAATGCGGTAGTGAATAAGATAATAACCTATGGGAAGACAAAAATCAGACGTTATTTATTAAGGTTTTTTGGTTTAAAATAATTTATTTATCATATACGATGAAATATCTTAAAATTTAAAGTTGTATTACATAAGAGTTTGAAAACATGTGGAATTAGTTTTGGTAATAATACAATATCGGAAAGTAGGCAAAGAAAACATATTAAATACGGAAGAAAAATAAACAATTTAATGCATTCAATAGTTTATTTCCACATCAGCCATTCTGTTAGATTTTTGACTATTTAAGTTGAAAGTTATTTTTTTAAGTTGTCAAGTTAATTTTTAAAGTTGTCAAGCAATCAAAATTCCTCATACAAGATAAAGAGGAGAAATGTCTTAGGAATTCTTACCTGAACAAGTTGAGAGTTTGATGCTCCATGTTATAAATGAATATCTCCACCAAAAAGGCGAGTTTGGTCCTTTACCCACTAAACTGAAACTAGTTCTGTTTCCGGTATATTGTAATAAAACCCATAAACCCTTTTATCAGGTTCGTTGTGGTTATTTAAGATGAAATGATGAACCGCTACCCAATATACTGCTCATGATGCATAGGGAGGGGAAAAACTAGACTTTTTTA
Source organism: Acanthosoma haemorrhoidale (assembly GCA_930367205.1). Classification (NCBI taxonomy): domain Eukaryota; kingdom Metazoa; phylum Arthropoda; class Insecta; order Hemiptera; family Acanthosomatidae; genus Acanthosoma; species Acanthosoma haemorrhoidale. The sequence goes on from OV884014.1 coordinate 26,424,828, forward strand.
TTTTTATTTTACACAACCAGTAGTCGAGGCACCCCTACTACCATGTAGCCGTTTTCAGTATTAGGTATCGCTTATAACAGAAATGAAAAACCCTTTGTTTTGAAGAGACGTGTCCAAAAAAACGTTGAGTAAAAAAATCGTTAATTAACCATAAACCAGTTCCCTTTCTTGTTACATCTACGTGCTTGCTGTTTAAGATTTGCCTGTTTTTGATTTTTTATGTTGCACCACGGAGAAGATGACGTTATAATTCAGGGTTTAAGGTCGTAATTGCCGTTTTTATCATCTTGTTAAATCCAAATAATCACTGCCAGAGGCTCAAATGTATCAGATCTTGTTTGGATTTTACGAGAGTAAATGGTCATTCATATAGATGATAGAAACCTACGTCTGTAATAATTGTCAGTGATGATACATGATGCTCCTTCGAGTTCTGATGGAGAAACATCGTCAAATGCCATTGAAGTTATGCAGGTAGTTTGTAGATTTATGTCGTATTCAATGTCTATTCTTTTGTCAGTATTACTTTTTAAAAAATCATAATTTTCTACAAGAAACTTTATTTATTAAGATATATTCTCTGAAACAGGTTCATCAGTAGGATCATAGTTTATTTAGACAAAATTGGGAGGATTTACAATTTTTCTGAAGCAAACATAAAAAGGTTTCATATTTAACTCAGCCCAGAGTAAGAGGTCCCAGACTCAGACAAATATCCATCTCAGACCAAAATTATGAGGATTCGTATTTACCTCAGATCAAATTTTTGGATTTCATTGGGATATGTCTGCTAATTTTTAATTTTAGGGGATCGCTAATCAATTCGTCCCTTATAACATATTGATAATGATAGATATGGATGATGATGGTGTTATAGTATTCCATCCCAGAATCTAGTCAGCTCTGAGCCACCTCAGTGAGACTGATTTCCCATGGGCTGGCCTATGAGAATAATTTTGAATTACTTTCCTTTCATAGAATCCTAATCATAAAAGTACAATTAAATGTATTTGCCAATGGTTACTTTGTCAGGGATTAAATCTTGTAGCTGGAAAGCTCACCGATCCTTCCCTGTTCGTCAGCAACACAAATCAGGAGCATATCTTGAACAGTTGAATTGAACATCAAATCCATTTACCCCTTCATAAATTAATTTAGATAATAATTAGTTAAATTCACCATCAGAATAGACACTAGCAGAGGTTCAAATGTAACATATCTTGTTTTGATCTTATGAGAGTAAATGGTCATTCTGAGGGGTTCCACTTACTGGCTGGCACGATGAAGTCTCTAATTATTCAAGCTCTCCATTGACTTCTGAACAAGTGTGGGAAAAATTTTGGTATGGGCAGATATAAATGATACCTACGTCGAAAAGGTATTACTTCGTTGTGTAGTTTATGTGCGCTGTAACAGACAATCTGCTTCAGATTAACTTATCGATTTCTATGGCTTCTTTTTTCGATATATTCAAATTCGATTCTCTAAAAGTATTAAAAAATAAAAAAAATTCTACTAAAATGAAACCGTAGTAAATATATATACAAAGAGCCGTGACTAGGGCTGAAGCGGTGGAGCTTTGATAAAGAGCTACGGACGGGATCGGAAGCTGTGTGACTGGGGTATTTATGTGACTGTAGTGCCGCCCGCTGAGCCGGCAAATCACTTTGAGGCCTCATTAACATTTTTATTACAAAACCTCCCCTTCCCTCGCCTCCTCCCACCACCCGCCGAGCTCCCACCACCGCCTCTTCTGTCAGCCCTGGAGGGGGATTTGTAGAGATTTGTCTCGCCCCTTCTTAATCCGAGCCCTCTCAAGTCCTCTCTGTCACCAATTACCTAACTGGGCTGCTTCAACAGCCTCCCGCTTGTCCCATTAGGATTTTCCTGGCAGGATTTCACATTCAATTCCTGGACTATTGGCGGTCGTCCGGTTCTCAATTTTTTTATAGCATTGCCACGTTAAAAAAAAACATATTACGTTTTTAACTTTAATCTTAATCAGAGGTTCTGTTGATATAAAAAGGAAACTTCTGGCAAAAGGAAAAATTGTTTATTAACGAATTGATACACGAGTTACACGTAAGTTATAAATTTAATGTTAAAACTAATATAAAGTTACAATGTACCTTGCTATACTATTTACTGGCCAGTTTTACTTATTTGTTTTCAAAAGATAGTCTTCTTTGTCTTCATCGTCGCCTTGGTTGATGCCGAGCGCGGGTTGCTACCTGGTGCTGAGCGTGGTCCTGGTCCGTCTATCTCCATTTTAGTAACCATTTTAGTAACCATTTTAAGAAGAAGTTGAAGCTAACACGCACGAAGTCTTAACGGCTTGCGCACTTATTGACTTCCCCCAATCTATCACTGCGTCTCAAGCTCTTGATATACAAGAGCATACTCAGGCCTACTCTGCTGTACGGTGCACCTCTTTTTCGTCATCTGACGTATACAACAGCTAAGAAACTCCAACAATTCCAAAACGGTATACTGATGAAAGTGGTCAGAAATACTTCATTCGAGCGGCGGAGCTTCATGAGATATTTGAGATGCCTACGGTGGATGAATTCATCCAACGTAGACATATCAAGTTTTTCGACTCCCTGCAATACTTGACAAACTCGGTGTTAAAGACGATAACCCCCGCTCCGTTCCCCCATCGATGGCAGGACGCTGTCGTGACTGGAACGCTTTAGTTTTATGTTCTAGGTATAGGTTTTTAGTTTTAGTGTTTTAGTGCTTAGTGTTCACGGTAATAAGCTGAAAGTGAGCCTCATCACCTAGTGTTTGTTCATTGTATTATCAGTTGTTTCGGATATTATTATTTTTTCTTGTTTTGGGGTTAATAAATCCAATATTAAAATATTTATATTTAATTATTTATATGATCAATATTAATAGTCGATATAAAGGCAATAAAAACGTTCATCCTTTCATATCCATGAACCACGGATCGTTTTTACGGTCTTCAACGCTCGCTAATTTCGTGTTTATCTCTACGACACCATCAAAACTCACAACATCAAAATATTACAACAATATTTAAAGATTTGTTCATGGACGTGCTAGATTTAACCCCACTTAAAATTTTGCGTTAGCAAGTCATACTTAGGTTGTAGTGGTGGACTGATCGCTTTGTTATGGTGAGTTTTGTTCTATAGCATTGATGTGTTAGTGATTATTGTAATTTAAATGTTTAATAGAAGTATTTTTTCTACCGTGGGAGTTTCAAATACGTAAGATTTTTTTTTTTCCCCTAAGCTCTCTAGTTAGAAATTCAGGATGAGGGGAAAATATAGAATATTTAGGTTAATCGGATCCTTGTACTAGGAGTACCTGCTTGAAGGTGGTGTGAGAGGATTAAGGGGTGTGGGAAGCCTCGGTGGAGGCTGGTTGTTTCGGTACAGTGGTGAGAGTCCACTGGTGGCTGGGCCTAGAGTCTCTCTAGGCATGTAGTGTATTTTTATTAGTTGTAGTTATTAGTAGGCATGTAGTAAGAAAATTGTATAGATTTGAAGTAAATTAATACGATAATGATACTATTGTATGATGTACACAATGTAAGTGGTTTTTTTCAAGAAAAAATCGACAGTTGGTTAATTTATGTCATGCTTGCTCAACATTGCGTTCCCACTTGCTGACTTCACCCAACACGACTACTGGATTTGATGCCATTGTTATATGTTCCTTCAACCCTGACGTATCCGACGAATCGGAAATCCTACCATCATTTTCCGTTACCCCCCCCCCACCATCTCCCTCCGCAGGACGAGATGATTCTCGAGACACCTTCTACGTTAACGATCCTATCACACGAATCAGTTCATTAGGTTTGATAGCAAGACTGTCCATTGCCAAAAGCTGGGGCATGCAAGAAATGTTTGGGGAATCTCGAGCCTTTTATTCAAATCAGCAGTGAGCCTACATTATTTCCTTTTGATATAAAGCCATTGCCACTTTATTCGTTCAATTGCTAATCGTTACTTTGTTTAACGATGATCAATGTTTACTAGAATTAATTGATTAATTGATAATTGATAATTGATTAATACCTCTTGAAGAATTAATTTTTTGGCGAAATAAAATACTTTTTTGCGTGAACCACATTTATTATACCCATCAGAAGTAGCTCATTATATAAGCTAACCCCTATGTAATATGTATGTAACCTTTTTTGGGGGTGGGGGACAGAAAGCTTTCCCTATACAATGGTTTTAGTACAAATTAATACCCAAGGAGTTATTCTGTCATTTAGATACTCTACTTAAGTATCACAAAAAAAAAGTAGAAAAAATCGAAAACCAAAATTTATGACATCCAAGCGCGGTCTCCTCTACTTAATTTTTATTCTGACAACTTACTACCATAACACTTATATTTTTATTAAAAAATTATTATGTTTGCATTATCATTCACGTGGATAGATGATTTAGCTCTAATAAAGGTATTTAAATAAATGGATGACATTAGTATAAACATATTTTTCTTCTTAGCGTATGTTAAGTACCACTCTTAAGATTACAACAAACATTTTCGAGCTGATTTATTTAAAATATTATCATTATTCGCTTTTAAGAGGTGTTAATGTACAATAAGTTTAAAAATATGACAAAACAATCAGCACCGTTACAAAAGAACTTTACCCTCAGCGTCCAAAGGTTGTTTACTCAGCCTAATAAAATGTTGTATGTAATTAGGGAAAAGATTAAAAAAAAAAAACCCAGCAATAAAATGTTTATGAATAAATTCCATACTAATTTCTATTGAATATAATTAACAGATTTATATAAATCTAAAACCTCGGTCAGCGTTATGTTTCGGATTTGTCAAACCATTTATTTAAGCACACTACCCCTAACAGTTTTATTTTACTAGAAACTATATAAATCAGTTATCGATTGCTAGTGTATAAAATTCACTTCCTATCTTATATTAATTGTAAACTTGAAAAGAAATGACATCACTATTTACAAATAATGGACATTTCTTTTACAAAAACTCACCTCTTCTTTCGTGCTCCTCGACGCTGGGACGGATTAGAGAAATATGGGGGCAAGCGACCTCGGAACAGTCCCCAGGAGTAAATGACTTGATGAGTTGCTCCCATAATTTATTCCAGCTCGCGGACGGGCTGCGATGATTACTTGCGGCGCAAAGTGGGCAATTATGTAATAGCAATCCGTAGCAGCCCATGAATATTTTCCAGAATTACTGAAACCGCTCTAATGGAGATGTGCAATATTAAAGGGGTACCTCGCCCGTTGTCGTACCGCCGTCAGAATTACCGTTATTTCCACAGCTTCGACGAAATTGTTACTAATTTGTTGTTAATATTCCACCAGGCCCTGCCCGAAGTGGACAGCTGACCTTCAGGCGAATATAATGGTCCACTATCAAGGATATTTAGCTAAGTGATGTCACATTGAGGCAATTTGGCTGTATTACGGGGAATATTTATGCTTTTTCGCTAACATAATATTGAATATTTCGAGCGTAACATAAAGAGATCAATTAGAGAATTAATTAAAGACTTACATAAGTTCTATTTGCTAAAAATGTTTATTTCTATTGGGGAAAGTCAGTCACAAAACTGGTCTCACACATAAAGTTAGTTCTCTCAGTTAAGCGAACTGAGAGTTTCATACAATAACATGATTTCAAACTATACCCGAATACATAAAACTGTAAGGCAACGTGTAAAGGATGTATCTTTTCTACGGATACATATATCGTTTTATATGTTCCCCTGACTTAACCACAAACACCACGCTGCTACGCTCGAGTTGGATAATTAGAATATTTGATTTACAGGGATGGCAGCTAACTACACCTAACATATTTGATTCCTCTATAAAATCCTAAGCGTATCGCATTAGAGTGAATTTATACCAAATTATACTTTTCTCAAAAATACTCAATTAATTTTCTATTGTCCCAATGGGAATGAATATGAATGATGAAAACTATTACATAGTGTAGCACCCGCTAACTACTTAAGTTAAATCACCCTATACTCTGGTGCATATATAATGTATTGTAATTAGATGTAAAACATGGTAAAAGCTTTTTCTAGAAATAAACGTGGGCCGGCAGTCGTAACAAGTCATGTAACAGCAGGTGCACTGGCTTAAAAGCTACCTGGCCGTCATAAAACAGACCCGGTAGACCTAGGGGCGCCTCTCATAAGCCTTAATGGGTGATTCCCTAGCAGGCCATAAACTAAGCAGCCCTTGTCCCCGGTCACGCGTCTTGTGACAGAGGTGCAGGTGTGACATCATAAACATACCCCTTTCAGGCCAGGCTCCGCCTTCCGGTAGGGTGGGGGCATATTATTTAAACCAGGGGGTTTCGCCCTGTAGGCCGACCACATGTATGTATCACCGAAGCAGCTCATGGTGATTCTTCGCCGGTGTCAGGGAAACCGAGCACCAGGGCACGACGGGATACAAACAGTGCTGCTCAAACAAATGCCGAGGAGAAGGATAGTACAACTAGCAAACTTATACAACTGTTGTATAAGATTGCGGTACTTTCCTGAAACATGGAAACAAGCCATCTTGTTCCCATTATTCAAGCCAGCAAAGAGCGGAGATCACCCAGCCCATTTCCGCCCGATCAGTCTGCAACCACAGATGGGGAAAATCTTTGAGAAAATTATTTTGATTTGTCTCAAAGATTACTGCTCGGAAAACAACATCATTCCGCCAGAACAGACTGGATTCCAATCCAGTATGAGCGCAGAGCACCCCCTTCTAAAGGTACAGTCAGAGACTAGCCATAACATGAATAGAAACATAGCCACGGCTATGATTTCAATTGACTGCACTCACGCATTCGACTTGGTGTTTCACGGGACACTCCCCGGGACAATGCTCTGCGAACGGGAATGCCCGGGACAACTCTATTCAATTCTGGCTAGCTTCCTCAAAAACAGGTCGTTGTGGGTGCGGGTGGGTGATAGCTTCTCTGAAGCTGTGCCACTAACCTGTGGAGTACCCCAAGGAGCCGTCTTATCCCCTGTACTATTCAACGTATAAACGTCTGAGATTGTCGGAGCCCGGTACAAAAATACCAAAGTTGCTGCTTTCGTGGATGACATAGCGGTGTACAGCAGCTGCATGAGTGCCAAAGTAGCTCTAATACAGGCTGAAGTAGCTTGTAACCCGATCAGTGAGAGATTGGGGAGACTTAATATCTCTGTAAACGCGGGCAAGACTGACTGCGTAATTTTCTCTTTTCAAAATGGAAAAAGCCCACTACCTACTAGTTACATAATAGGAACGGAGGAAAATTCACCCGCCAACAACCTAGTATATCTGGGAATTAAAATGGACAGACACCTCCATTTTAGTAACCACTTTACGAAGAAGTTGAAGCAAACACGCACAAAGTCTTACCGGCTTACGCATTTATTAACCTCCCCCAATCTATCACTGCGTCTGAAGCTATTGATCTACAAGAGTATACTAAGGCCTACACTGCTGTATGGTGTACTTGACAAACTCGGTGTTAAACACGATAACCCCCGCTTCGTTCCCCCATCGATGGCAGGACGCTGTCGTGGCTAGAACACTTTAGTCTTAGGTTCTAGGTATAGGTTTTAGTTTGTTTTGTTATTTTTTAGTGTTTAGTGCCGGTAACAAGCTGAAGGTGAGCCTCATCACCTAGTGTTGTGGATGTGGTTATGACTTTTTTACTACAGATTGAATGTATTTATATTTACATTGAATGCATCAGTGCATCGCAGTACGAGGAGCAACTTGTAACTCTATAAAAATTGTTTGTTCATTGTATTTTTTTTTTTTTTTGAAATAAAAAAAAACCAAAAATAAAAACCCTGTAGGCCTACTCTCTCTCAGCCTTTTCATCTTTTCAGCCGCTGTTACTCGGTCGCTTTACACCAGGGTCCCGGGGCCCTGGAAGTAAGTCCACTCAGTCTTCTACTCTCTTTACCCGCTGTTACTCGGTGTCACTTTTACGCCAGGGCCACTTGGCCCTGGAAGGCAGTCACTCACTCCTCTTCAGCCAACTCTATCTTCAGCGCCTCTGCGTCTGGCACCTTGCCTTACAGCCTCCTTGTAGACCCTCTCCCGACTTGTTGTGATGCTGCCGGTCTCCCACCTGAACTCTGAAAACTGGTATAATTTTTTATGAAACCTCTGTACCTCTTCTCCTGAACACAGTGTATTGTCGGGAAACATACCTATCATAAAATGGAGTCAGATATTAACGCCGTCCTGGAACGATTGTCCAGGTTATTAACTCGAACAATCCGCACTTGTCACCAGGGCTAGGTGATCAGGCACCTCCTAGTGACAACCCGACACATAGATCTTACTAGCTATCAATATAAACTATTTCTTACTTCTATTATTGGTGGCTTTTAAAGATGAGGAATCCAGTCCAAGACCTCAGCGTTCCTCACGCCAGTCTTCCGCCTTGGTCTAGTCCTAGAAAGAAGACATGTCCACCTTGGTTATAGCCCAAAAACGAAGTCCTGCATCGTCCCAAAACTTATATCCCGTCCTGTTGGACCGAGTCTCTACTAAGAAGAAAGCTTTTTTTTTTTCTTGTGTTAGTAGACATATTTTCGCACTAGGTTGTGACCAAGTTATGACCTGTTTAAAGCACTGTCTAAGGACCACCTTGACTGCTGAGCCTCACATCTTTGGCAGCCCCTATCAAGGAAGAATAGGAAGGTTTGTCAAATCCTCCAGCCATTACACGACACTCCGCAGCGAATGACACCTTGATTGTCGTTGGGGAAATCGGCCCACGCCCAAAAGGGTTTATTCCGTACCGACTTCTTTCGGCTAAGGCAGTCAACACCTGCCCCACATATACCATCAATATCTCTTAACCTATTCTTGATTTTAATTTTATCTTACATTCACATGGTAGGGGTCGAACAACACTTTATTCTTGGGACCTAATCACCTATAAATAATAATAAAGTAAAAATAGATAAAAATATGACTAAAAAAAAAAACTCGTGCTGAAGAAAAAAAACAATTAACAAAAAAAAAAATATTTAAAAACATTCCAGTAGATAAACTCATAGATAGAATATTATAAAAATATAACACATTAAAAATAAAAGTCTGTGGAATACAGTATTAGATAAAAAGATAACCTTGAGATTAATACACAGAGATAACATCAAATAAAAAAAGTAATAAATAAGAAAGGTGCTAGTCAAACATTTGAATATATAAAGTAAAATAAAAATAATAATCGCAGAAATAAATAAATAAATAATACTCCCACACTAGCAAGTATCTGCCTGGATATTCAGGCGGGTTTTGAAGTTTCTTAAGGATTAAGTATGGGAATATCAGGTCGCAAATAATTCCACAGAGTTGTGGAGCGATCGAGAAAGGTACGGTTGATTGCTGCAGTTCTGTGGGAAGGTTATGAAATCACTCTGTAAGAAGAAACTTAGAAACCAGGAAGATAATCAATCATTCTTATTATTAACAACCAATAATCCTAATTTGATTTTATTTTATTACTAAGCAAAAATAAAAAAAATTTAAACGGTAGGTAAATGCACTTTGAACAACAATTCATGCAATTTTATTAGTATACAGTTTCAATAGTACGATAGTAAAAAACATAAAATCCACCATCGACTGAATGCTATTTTCTAACGGACCCAATTATACCAAGGGTTATGAGGATGGCACTCCAATGTAATTAACTTTTGTTAATCCTTCTGTAGCTAACAATCTGGAAAAGAACTTGGATTCGGAATCTTGATGGTTTATAATAAAGGTTAAATGAATCGCTATAAAATCTTTGAAGCTTCAACGATATGTGCTATTCAAATTTATTGATGAAATACACTATTTATATAACTATTTAGTGTTGAATAGTTGATAAAGGACAGTGAACGTAGAGAAGACTTCTCTAACAGCCTGTAACAAAATATAAAATTTTATTTTTATATTAGGTAGATAGATTATAGATAAATTATATCTTCTTTAAAAATAATATTTAGACAAGAGATAAAATAAATTAAAATATAAATGTTATAAGTATTGTAGGTAACTAATATGAAATGAACTGTCCATACTGGTGAAGTCACACCAAAGTATATTCGGGGTTTTCTGTTTTTGGGCATTTCTAAAAGTTTTTTAAGCTTTATTTGCTTAAAAATTTTAAATTTTGACTGTAAAGCATTCAAGCCATGTCATGCAATCAGGTATGTTGCTAGGAAAATGGGGACCCAGTTCGAAGAGTCTGGTTTGTACTTCACAACTTCCTCTCTTCACAACTCTTGACTGCACTATACAACAACAGAGAGTTTCAAAGACCCATCTGGACTCCCATGTTTCATACTTGGCTAGTTTGCTTTTAGTGTAGCTAACATCGGCACTTCATTTGGCACTCGTTCAAATAATTCAACTAATGGAACGCCTCTTCATTCTCCCTACGAATCTGAATATGACTTAATAATTGTCAAGATTCATTTTTAGTGAGTAAAACTGCTACATCGTTAAAGCGATTCACATCTAACACATTCAGCCCTTTATAAATATTTGTAATAATTTAGAAATTAATTATTTTTGATTGGGATCGATAGTTTTGTCCGCTTTTTATTCACAAATGGTAAATCCTGACAGATAGAAAAAGAAAAAGCATTTACTCAATATCCTCAATTAATAATTAAAAAATCTAAGGATACCTCTTATATACCGGTATATGAATAAATGTGTTTGAGAACTAAATAACACAATATGTGAAGAACCATGAACAACTAGATTTTATTTTTAAAAAAACGTTATAGATTTAGAAAATTCACAACTATGAATATGCATGATGCAGATTTAATTATTATTACCTATTAACGGAGAATATCAATATGAAAACATTCTTATTACACTAAAAAAAATATTAATGGTTTATTACATAGGTGTAGATACAAATACTTATAAACTATTGAAAACGCTTGGTCTTAACCACTGAATTTCCTTTAAAAGTATATATAACAGAATTAGGGTATTGATGTCCACTGGCTACAACTTACTAAGGCATGGTTTACTAACTCACTGTGGTTTTCAATGGCCAACAGTGCTCTCTCGGGCAGTCTCCATCATTCATCCAACCACAAAGTGCCGCGTTCTTTTCCACTAGTGGCAGAATCCGTGTAAGAGGAGGGAACATAGTTCCTATTTGTTGTGCCATGTACCATATATATAATTAACATAAATATAAAAGAAAAAATGAACTATACGAAGGAAATTCGGTGTTAATATTTCTAAATTGTACGTACAGATTTCTCTTAAATTGTTTAATTGTTATAATTTAATTGCCAATATAACTTTAAAATATTCATACACGAAGGGAGAAAAGTGGAGACCTTAACAACTGACAGTTAATCCGTTAACGAAATAACTCTCCTAATAAGGATGAATTGCCAATAGCAAATCAGATTGAATATTTTTTATAAACATCTCCAGTCCCTTATAACATTTTCCTCATGGTTCATAAATATTAACTTTTGAAATGCCCATTATACTTAAATTTTTTAATCTTGCTTAAATTTTACGGTAAATGGTAACGAAACTACAAATTCTGAATTAACATAAAGTTAAAATATTGCTTAGTAATTCGTAAGATATGGGGACGCATATTTCATCATATCGTAAATTATCTTTGATGCCTTCAAAGACTTCTTCCAATCCCCTCCAAAATACATTTTATAGCTGATAAATTGCTTTACTATTTTTCTGGCTCATAGTAAAAATATCAGTTATTTCCATGCTTTAGTCTACATATTATCCAGTACTTTAGATTTATTTGTAATTTTATGGCTACAAAGGCACGTACTTTTTTTGAACGGTCAGTGAGATTGTTGCATGACAAATAAGATTTATCAATTTACAAGTATTAAGAATAACATTATTTAATGCCTTTAATTAATTTATTATTTTATTAGGTTACCGCTCTTTACTATTCTCAAAAAAAACTCACTAATAGAAAATAAAATATTTACATTAATAAAATACAAAGTGATTTTGAACACTGCTACATACCGTTTCGTATGTGTGAAGAGAAAGCTCAAATACGAAGGCACCTCTGATAACTTTGGATTTTGAAGTAAAAGTCTGAACTACCAAAATGGAGCTCTTGACCTGCTGACTGCAATTGTACCAACCATTTCCATAAGATGCTTCGAAGAAATCAAAGCACTAGAATAAATAATAATCAAAACAATGTGGTCATTTATCTCTAGGTAGTTTAGTTCACAATTATATAACAATGCCTTACTCTGATGTTTATAAGTTCTCCTGCGAAACAAGATACAAATAACTGCAAAAATATCACAGTCGTCCATGGTATAACTTTGAACGATTCCCTTACCATATCATCTGCCTATGATTTACAATTTAATTAATTACAATTACAATTGACGATATTTTATAATGACTTCAGATCGTAAATATCATTACCTGAGACACCAGAAACAATACAACGCATATCGACGAGAAAGCATTGAAGGACTGAGGGAGAAATATGCGATTGATAATTTTTGAAAATTTATTTACTACCCTGAAACAGTTGTAAGAAAATTATATTATATCTGAGAAAAGTCAAATTAAACTAAGCCATGAATTTAAAAATCACTGAACTAAAATAAAAGGTAAAAAAGTAAATGAAAACATTTATAAACAATTAACAATAATTTATCAGAAAATTATGAAGAAATTGAACAATAATTATTACACATCTGTATATTTATATATACTTTTTTAATGTCGCTTTATTTAAAATCCTTAGTCATTGCAACGTTGAACTTGTAGTCGAGTTCAGACCATATCCGAGCCAGACCATATCATTATTACAATGTATGCTCGATCCAAACGTTTAATTTTAAATATTTAAAATGAGATACATATGAATTAGGTAGATAAGACTTGAAGTCAAATATGAAGAAATACATCCCTGTTTTCAGATTTAAAAATACAATATGTGCATACTGCTTACAACAGTTATAAAAACTAGTAGGATAAGTTCACTTATCCTATAGAGTGGAAACAAGCCGAAATTTCGGAGATCGATCCACTGAAGAATACACTAGACTGTAGGATATCATACCTTCTAAGTTATGGGTGAAAGAAGTGTGAAACACAAACCACTGCTTGTAAAAAACAAAATGCTATGATATCAACCAGTTAGGGTACTTAGGTAAGTTAAACTCACCTGCTCAGATACCCTCCAAGCAATGGTTAGCCGAACTTGTGAAGGTCTTGCTTCTTCGCAGGAAACCTAAACGATATTGTTAATGAAAAGGAGATCGAGGTTGCTACTGGGATAGGCAAAACCAAGACTTTAGCAATGGCGTACAAGCGGAATTTTCAAAGGTTGTGGAAGATGAAGCTTTTAAGAAAATACAAAAGCAATGACTACGAATATCGTCAGAAGATGAATGTGAATGGGAAAAGTTCTCTTGAGTGGCATAGAATCCTGCTGGTCCACAAAAATGAAGACCAGTTGGATCCCAAAATGATCCTGAACCTTTTAAACATTCTTTACAGGATATTATTACTTTGTGTGAAAAGAAGTAGGCCGGCTATCAGTTTGGCTTTAGACTTGGCTAATCCATAACAAATTAGATATTAACTGTACAGTGGATTTCGGAGAAGACAAAAGAACACAAGAAGACAACCAGAACCTGCTCTTATTACCTTCTCATGGAATATCCGGGCGACAGAAGGTGGAGTATTGATGCAATGGACATAATTAACATACCCCCAGGAATAATCCGGTTGTCTAAGCTCAAAATGGCCAATACCGATAATGTGGAGCGGACCAGTCCAGAAGAATGAACAGTGAGATTCAAGAGAAGGGGCTAAGACATGGAGATGCTCCGTCATTGTCATCAGTCCGTCTCATCAACATGAAGAAGGTCGTTTTAGAGTTCGGTGTAAACACTACAGGAAACATCCTGTATAAATCAGTACAAAATGTGGCGTATGCTGATGACGTGGAATTGTATGTGAAGGGATTAAAGGAGGCATTTCGAGCTCTCGAAGGCAAAGCAAGAACAATGAGCGTTGTGATCAACTTGCAAAATACCAAGTACCTTGGTACTGTGCCATTCGAGAGACATGTAAAGGATACATATGAGTTGAGATCATTGGAAGAGTCTGCCATGGACATTTATGGAGGACAGGAGAAGAGTGGGACGACTGAAGCAGAGATGACATGGTCAAATGCGAGATCACTACTTGGCGTTGGAGCAGGACAGGAATGCTTAAAAGAAGCTCCTGGGCGTGGCCAAAACTAGCCCTGTGTTTTAGGGCCACGAGAACATGTTATGGGTTCAATGAAACAACTAATAATTCAAAAACATTACGTTGGCGATGTCCTCAAATGTTTTTTTTTTTTTGTTTTTTTTTCCCTTAGCTCTCAAATTATTAAGATTATAGATAAGAGAAAAATAAAGGAATTTATTTGGGGTGAGCGGATCCTTTTACTAGGAGTACCTGTTTGAAGGTGGAGTGGGGGCATTAAGAAGTGTGGGAAGCCTGGGTAGATGTGGAAATGTCTCAAATGTAATAGTATACCCTATCATTTATAATTCAAACGATTTCGTACACAAACGGGAGAAGAAATATTGCTATAGTTTGATTTAATTAAATGTCTATACCTGATAAAAAACTTGTTTCTAAGGAGTGTTTAATTGGTCACCTCTATTACTTACTTCAAAAGTAGTATGTGTTCCTCGACACACAGCTTGAGGATGTTTTCATCTGTTGGTTTCATTCCTGGTGGTAATGTCAATATATGTCTTTCTTTGAGTCGTTCCATTTTCTCATCCTCGGTTAGCCCAATCAAGCGAAATGTGTTTCGGAGGATGTACATGCGATGGCATGTTTGATTAGAGATGAGAAGGAACAGGGTGTCTATGAAGAAGTTGCAGATTGTTTTAATGATTGCTGACCCTTGGAAGTAAAAGTAAGTGCAGAGGGCAACGATGAAGTTGTCTCTGGGGAAAGGAGTCCAGAACGGCATAAGCAGGGTGATCCTACCTTTCGTGAAAATCTCAATGAGTGCTATGACTCTGAATGAGAGAGCGAGGAACTCGTAGAAATATATGAGGATGTATGTTATCTTGCCGACTGTGGTATCCGCCTTGAAGCCCTTCAAGAAGTCCACTAGCTCTTTAATGTCGTACCTGTGGCTGTAAAGGAGAAGAAGCTTGCAGCTGGCGCTCGCCGAGCTGATGACTCCCGCTATGGAATACATGCTCGCCGTCACAGAGTACTGCTTGTGGAGGTTGGTCACCCCGAACAGGAAACAGAGAGTGAGGACGGGGAGGCAGATGGACAAGTAACGGAACCAGATCTGGAACAAGATCCGAAAGAACCTGTTGGGCATTTCGCCCGGGAGGACGATGCCCAACAGCCTCAGTACGTACCTATGCCTCCTGAAAACGTCTAGAGACATTGTGTCAATTTAACTGTTGAAGCTCGTCTGAGCGCGGTGACAAATTATTGCAACTAAATAATTCAGTCCATTCTCCAGAGGGAATGGATTCATTGCGAGCAGCAAGAAATTATTAATGGATATCTCGATGCTTATCCAGTGTCAATAATAAATGTACTAAAGAATCAATGTTTACCTGAATTGTAAATATTACTGACAATTATATGATTAGAAACAAATGTATAACCAATAGAAGTGCATATTTGCTTTTGTTTGCATCCTACATGTCTTATGTGCTATTCACATTCTAATTACTAACCTAATTTTTACAGCGCTGTTCCATGTAATATATCGGAGTTTATGAGTTAGCTGGGATTTATGTAGTAGATTATAGCTGGGGAGTTCCAGTGTGTGTTGGTGTTCAGAAATTTATTGGGCAATTTTGTTGTTTTATGTAGAGAGAAGTAGTCATGAGATGACGGAACATAGAAATTAAATTTCGTTGATTCGAAAGTAGTTAAGTGAACGATGAATAAATAGCCTTACCTTAATTCTCATGTAAGGTTGTTTTTTTTTTCAGACTGATTTTTTTTTTTTTAGATAGGTTCCACAAAATCCACCTATTAAACGTAAATAAACTTAATTTGTATTTATATTTCTATATGTAAATAAATACAGGTAGAAAGTCAAGAAACAACATTGAGTAATACTAATGGAACTCCCCTTTAGTTCCTTAAACACTTATTAAATGGTTGTAAAACGTTATTTTATTTGTTGAGCCATCACCGTGACTGCAAATTTCCTTTTTAACGAAAAAATAAAATTGTAAATAGCTACAATATTGATTTTCTACACAAACAGAGCAGCTCATGTTGTAACAAAATACAAATTTCAGATCTATTAGACCAATTCTAAGTTTGCCCTTACACCGCCACCAACTACTATAACCTTTTACTCCACCCTTATTACAAACTAGGGCTAAAACCTAATTCAACATACCTATGACCGCTTACTACATAAGATAAATCCCTATACTCTATTGTATATATATTGTAAGCAAACGTAAATAACATGAACTAAATGTATTATAGACAAATGTTAATAACATGAACAAATATAAATCATTGTAAATGTGTTAAGCAATAAAAAAGGCGGGGGCCAAGTAGTCACACGAGATGGGTCACCAGCTGCCAGTCGCAGGTACCTCACCATATGTGGGAACCCGCAGGTCCTAACCAACCCTTTGCAGCCTCTCCAATGAAGGGGACAGGGCTGGCCGGGTAATTAGGCGTCGGTAGCGGGTACCTCACCACATGAGGGAAACGACCGCAGGCCTAAGCAACCCTTGCCAGCTTCTCCCAGTAGACAAGGCTGGGTAGGATACTTAAGGTGGGCTCCTAGCCCTGTAAATTAGTCTCTCGTGACCTCTACTCGTTGACGCGTGCTTCCGCTCGAACTCTGAAAACTTGACTAATTCTTTATGAAAAAACCTCTGTACCTCTTCTCTTGAACATAGTGCATTGTCGGGGCACATACCTATCAAAAATAGAGTCAGATAGTAACGCCGTCATGAAACGATTATCCAGGTTATAAACTTAAGCAAACCCTCACTTGTCACCAGGGGCTAGGGTAAACCGGCATCCCCCTCGTGACGACCTGACACACGCTTTCTTGTGTTGATTTATATGTGAATTCGCAGTCGAAGTTGCTACCTTGAGTAACCGTGCACAACCCAAGCGTGACAGAATCAAACATGTTTGATTTTTTGTCATGGACAGCCATTCGTGAAGATAAGATGTCGTCCCAATAGCAGCGTGGGGTTAAGTTGAATGACTATTAAACCACGCGGTTTTTGGAGTTCTATTGGATAGAAAAAGTATTGTGCGAACCAACTTTCAATGATTAACGCGATCAATAAACCAAGAGTTAAATAAATATTTGTTGGATATTAATTATTATTTACTATTTGTGATTAATTGTTTAGTGACTTTGATGTTTATCGTTTCTTGGCAACACTGTCAAATTGCCGCCATATGTTTTTTCTGTGTAACCTTCCAGATTGTATTTTGTTTATTTGCTCAATACAGTTAATTGTTTAAATTGGCCTTTTTAGTTTTGTTTAATAACCCGATTTTCAACAGGTTATGGGCCCAGGCTGTTTTTAACTGTATTTGTGGACATTAGCCGTCGTGTCAAGTTTGTGAACCGTGTCGGTGTGATCGCGTTTTTTTTTTCGGACTTCTTGCTTGTTATTTTATTCGAGGACTTTTCGCCTGTTACCTTTCGAGATGGAAACACAACTTATGTTGAGAGGTGCCTCAAATTGGGAAGTTTGGAGGTTCCGAACTGTGATTATATTGAAGGCTAAAGGCACCTACGAAGTATGCATCGATGAAACGAAGCCGACGGATGAGAAGCTTTTAAAAGAATGGACTCTAAAAGATCGTTTGGCTCAAGAAATTATAACATCGAGAGTGGATGAGAGTCAACTGAGGTATTTACTTTCATGTGAGACGGCGTTCGCAATTTGGAAGAAGCTTTTAACTGTGTTTGATAAAAAGTCAGAGGTTAGTTTGCATCTTTTACAACAGCAATTTTTTGCGTACAAATACGAAAATCAGGGAATTTCGCATCACATATCTAGACTGGAGGATATGGTTTCAAAAATTAAAATATTAGGGGAGGAAATTTCTGAAAAAATGTTAATGACTAAAATTCTTATATCATTACCCCCTGAGTTTGATCATTTTATTCCTGCCTGGGAATCGTCAGATAACAAAAATTTAAATGAGCTTATGTCACGTCTTTTAATAGAAGAGGAAAGATTAACTTCTCATAGCAGTGATAAAACAGATAGTGATGCTGCATTCTCTTCAAGATCAAAGCACTTAAGGTGTACCATCTGTTATAAACTTGGTCATGATAAATCAAAATGTTTTAAGAATAAGCCAAACTCTAATACTAACAATTCTGTAAAACCTAAAACTTGCTTTTATTGTAAAAAGGCAGGGCACTTTATTAAGGACTGCCAAGCTCTAAATAAAAAGGAAGGGAAAAATGTTGAAAGGCATGCGTATATGGCATTAGGCAATGAGAATATAAAATCTAGTCATTTTTGGATTGTTGACAGTGGTTCGACTGAACATATGACTCCTGAATGTCATGTTTTTGATTTTATTAACCCAGTGTCAAGAACAGTAAAAATTAGTGACGGATCTTGTCTGGAGGCTGCAGGTATAAGTGATATTTCAGTCCAGATGTTCGATGGAACAGAATGGGTCCCCGGAATTTTGAAAAACGTTCTTTATGTTCCCAAATTAAAAGTGAGTTTATTTTCTGTAAGTTCCACTGTTGATAAGGGCCATACATTTGAAATTGTTGGTAAATCCTGCAGAATACTCGATAGAAACAATAAATGTTGGGCTGTGGGCACTAGGGACGGAATGATATATAAAATGCAAGTAAAGCATGATAACATGTCCTCTGCTCATTCAAATAATACTGTCTCCACACTGTTCGACTGGCACATCAAAAGGCCATCTCGTTTTCAGGATTATGACGCTGCAGCTAATTTCTGTGACTCTGAAGACATTACTCTTGCTGAGGCTGTTAGCGATCCAGGATGGAAAAGTGCAATGCAGGAGGAAATGGATGCATTGCGGAAAAACGCTACCTGGACCTTAGTGGATTTACCTATGGAAAAGAAACCTCTTACATGCAAGTGGGTTTTTAGGAAGAAATGTTCTGACAACAGAGAAAAGAAGAAAGCCAGGCTCGTAGTGAGAGGTTTTGAACAAAAACAAGGCGTTGACTTTACTGAGACATTCAGCCCTGTAGCCAGCTATGAAAGCATACGTTTTTTATTGGCTTTGGCAGTAAAGCAGAGTTACTTGCTTTATCAGTTTGACGTTAAAACCGTGTTTTTAAATGGAGAGTTAAATGAAGAGCTGTATATGCTGCAACCCGAAGGTTTTCAAGATGGAACAGAAAAGGTATGCAAACTACAGAAGAGTCTCTACGGTTTAAAGCAAGCCCCTCGAAATTGGAACTCAACATTCTCAAAGTTTTTATCAAGCGAAGGATTTGTTTCTTCAGCTGCCGACGAGTGTGTATATGTTAACCCTGGTGAAGACACAATTATTCTTTGTTTATATGTGGATGATGGACTAATTCTCGGAGAGTCAAAAACAGAAATTATGAAACTATTAGAAAAATTGAATAAAAGGTTCGACATTACCTTTGGTGAAGCCAAAAATTATTTAGGAATGCAGATTCTACGTGGAAGCGACTCAATTTTTGTAAGTCAACCTGCTTATGCCTGGAAGATACTATCAAGATTTAAGATGGAACAATGTGACCCCGTGACGACCCCTATGGAACCCCATCAAGAAGAAACAAATCAAGATTGTGCGAAAAATAAACCATATCGAGAGGCAATAGGAAGTCTACTGTACTTATCGAATGTTACTCGACCTGACCTTGCTTATTCGGTTAACTATCTTAGTAGATTCATGGAGAACCCGACAATTGATCATTGGAAGCAACTGAAAAGAATATTCAAGTACTTAAAAGGGACCGCGGATTATGGTTTGCTTTATGAAAAAGGAAGCGACCTACAGATGTACTCGGATGCTGATTTTGCTGGTGATCTCAGTACAAGAAAATCTACTAGCGGCTACCTAATTATGATGTCAGGAGGAGCTGTTGCTTGGGCATCAAGAAAACAAAATTGCACTGCTCTTTCCACAGCTGAAGCGGAGTTCATTGCATCGTGTGAAGCCTTAAAGGAGCTTGTATGGATCGTTCATCTTTATCAGGAGATTGGTATTTATAAGGAGTTGACACCATTTTTCATTGACAATAAAAGTGCTTTATTTATGATTGAAAAGAGTGATGCAAAAGCGTTAAGGCGTACAAAACATGTTAGAGTCAGGTATCATTATTTGTTAGAACAGTTTAACAAAATGTTTTGTTTTAATCATATTAGCTCAGACAAACAAATTAGTGACATTTTAACAAAACCTTTGTGTAAAATTAAATTTGAAATTTTTCGCTCTCTCCTAGGTGTTAAGTGTTTAAAGGACAATAAGAATTAAGGAGGAGTGTTGGATATTAATTATTATTTACTATTTGTGATTAATTGTTTAGTGACTTTGATGTTTATCGTTTCTTGGCAACACTGTCAAATTGCCGCCATATGTTTTTTCTGTGTAACCTTCCAGATTGTATTTTGTTTATTTGCTCAATACAGTTAATTTTTTAAATTGGCCTTTTTAATTTTGTTTAATAACCCGATTTTCAACAATATTCCTGGATTTCTAATTATAAGCTCTTACTGTCCCGAATTAAAAAAAAAATATCTGACAATGAGAGGTAAGGAAGTGGTACAGACGACATTTATAAACCGGAATTATTTTGGTTTGAGTAGATGAATTCTTTCATTCGTCCATTTGTTCAGTATACCCACAAAACCCATTTTTGAGCCCAAAAACGTCTTTTTCTTCTCATCTTGTCCCGTAAGCTACCGTTGTTTTGCTAAGCTTGAACAAGAAACATAACGGCTATGTCAGTAACTATCTCGTTCATGGTCGTAGTTTCAATTCGAACTGAAAACATTTTCGAGCGTGACGAACGTCAAATTGCGTGAACGGTTCTTTTGATCATTCTTCTATTCACGCCCCGTAGGGGTGTAATATTTGGAGTTGCTAGTCTAGTATATATTACTAGCTTAATATCTTAGTTTCGGCACGGAACACTAAGATTGTTACAGAAAACTTATTTTCATTTGTCTGGTTTCATCAGCGTCGGGACACCATTTCTCTCATGTACCTCATTAGCTCCATAGGACGTAATTATAATGAGGAGGCTTCGTAGATCAGATATTTATGTTTCCCCGTATTTGAATTTCTACTTATTTGCAAGACTCCACTTTCTGATAGGAAAAACAACATGATTACTATAGTCTGTGATGATGTTTCCACTGGACGTATCATTGCACATCCTAAAACCTTCTTGATTGATTTCAATATGTTTGTTTTCGTATCTTGATACGATTTGTTGTCACAATACATACCTACAATCCACAAATACAACCCACTACCTCAAGCTTTTAATATAAGTAGGTTGTTGTAAAAAACATTCAGTATCCAACAATCGACTAACTCCTGTTGTAGTAAGCATATTGTAAAAGGTAGGACTTGAATGTCGAGGCATAATAGATAGGATAGGATATCTATTCTGTTGAAATATTTGAAAGTAATAAAACACAATAAACATTTTGAACTTTTTTTAATTTAAAGCTAGTAAGCAAAGCTATATTTATCTTTGGCTTCCACAATTCACTTGTAATGTATCTTCAAAGAACATTACATGCATGATGTGACTACAGCGGTAGGATCAGTTTTTATTGCTGACTAAAGAACTGACGCATGATTGTGTAGTAAGAAAACACCTCTTTGCATATCTGTGAAACAAATAAAGTGTCACTAACTTCGAATACAAATTGAATTTATCATTAAATTGTTTGAATACCAGCTTAAATGTCGCTTCTATATTCTTTTAATTGTTAGAAAACCACTTACAGTTTCGTAAGTGTAGAGGTTGAGCATGAAAACTGACGATGACGTCAGGTTGACAGGTCTTCCTGTAAATGTCTGCATAATGAACATTGAGGCGCGGTCTTCTTTCTTCAGCGTGTACCATTCGCTGTCGTACACGGCAAAGTGTAAGTTCTCAAACTGTAACACATGGACGTATATTGAAATTAAATTTTGAGATGGTAATGACAGCGCGCAACATCATAACTTATTTCACTTGACCTACGTGGTTTTTGATCATTTGTCCTCCCCAGCAGTAAAGAAACAGTTCCAAGAACAAAGCAATGAACTGAGGAAGGAGTTGGTTCATTGCCTCCACGAAATCTTCATACTGAAATACACAGGATATTACTAGAAATTATAACATCATAAATATATATTATTAAACAGTTACGTGCCTGTGAAATGGTGAACAGGGTTAAGCAGGCGTCTGAAAACGAATAAATTAGTTGTATCAAAATTATTCTGTCATAAAGGTCTTCGATTTCCTTTGTTAACCTGAAAAAAATATATATTTTACGTTTAATTGCATTAGTTGGGGTAATAAACAAAAGTTGAACTGTTTGTAGTTTTAAAAAACAAAACAATTCTGTGCTTGAGGTATTCTGTAAGATTTGAGGTGACATGCAGTAAGTCTGTTTCAATTGACAAAATCTATTACAACCTAGTGTGACAAAAAACAAATGACGTCGAAATTTGATAATAAGGCTCTTTTCGAGCCTAAAATCACCTAAAGCACTTGACCTCAACATATAATGAACAGGTTTTGTTAGTTGGACGGTTTTTTTCAATGCTGATTTCTTTCAAAGCCAAAATATTTATATTTCTTATAATTTGAAACCAATCTCATCACAAGAGCATTAATTTAGTAAAATAAATTCAAAATATTGTTTAATATGTTTTTTGTGTTTCGTTTACAAACGTATACTTTTTTGTTATCCGATTTGGAATAAAAGGCGAGCTATCCTACCGGGAAACGCTCATTTCTTTGAATTTGGATTTAATCTCAAACACGATGTTTTTTGAAGCAGCTACAAAAGTCATACGCATAAGTTGTGTGATAACCGCTTCATGGAATGAAGTACCTACATATCAAGCTTTATGCTACATATCTCAAGAGAACAGTGAATATTTCTACCGATGGCAGTGTAATACTAACTGATGCACTATGTTAGCCCTTTCTTCACACCCTAATTTGTTGTACAGAATAACATGATAGACCAAACCAATATTTAGGCATATTGCCAACAAATAGCAAAAGCACCAAAAGCCCTTATTTTTTAGAAATAATGTAATGTTCTAGACCTCCTTTGTTCCATGTTTAAATACTACATTCCAAGTAAGGAAAACATGAATAATATTGACTCTTCCAAAAAATAATGAAGTGTCGAAGAAAGATAACCGTTCCATTAATAACAAAGGTGATTTTGGCCAATTTATGTATTTTTTTTAGTAGCCATAATTAAATAATTACTTGATTTTAGAAAAAAATATAAAATTAGATAAAAATAAAGATCTCAATTTTGATCAAAAGTTGACAATAATTATGAAAAGCAGTTTTTCCAGCTGTGAGTGAAGCATCGCACTTCACTTTTTTTTCTAAGATTAGACTGAATCAAATGAGTTCTTAATAATAAGCATTTTGCCAACAAATAGCAAAAACAAGGGTTCTTTTTTTAGAAATAGTGTAATGTTCTCTAGACCTCATTTGTTCCATGTTTAAATACTACATTCCAAGTAAGGAAAACATGAAAATATGAACTCCTCCAAAAAATAAGTTATACTTGATAAGTACAATGCACATAGGCTTGCATAACGTCCACTGTTAATCCTTTTTGAAATCAAATCTAATTTGAGAAGAAACTTCCCAAGTGGTTAGAGACTACTTTCATTAAGAGACGATCGTGCTAATGGTATGAAAGCATAGGGAGTCCTTAGCCTCAGTGTCGTCTATCTGAGCATAAAAATGGACCGCCCACTAGGTCTGTACTCAGGCGAGTGAACACACATTTCGACTCAATCCTATTTGATTATCAGCGTCTCAAGCTGATGAAAAACAAGAGCAACATTTGGCCAGCTCTGGTGCACGAATCCCCTTTGCCTGACTAGCACAGCAAGAGGCCTTTAACAATTCTATTGATTTGTAATCAGAGTTTTCCATAATTCCAGAACATGTTAAAGCTTAACATAGCTACACGAGGTACTCGAGATGCCATCACGCGGCGCAAATTCAGCTGGTGGACAAAATTCTGTCCAGTATCTTGTGGTAGATCACTATCTGATCACGAATAAACCCCATATGTGGTGTATGAAATTCTGAGGAGCTAGATTTTAAAAAAAAAAATTACAAAAATCACGAACTTAAGCATTTTTTTTTCCCCCAAAATACTCGTGAACATTTTTAAAATATGTTCGAAACAAACTTTGAACGACTTCAAACTGTGAATAATACGTTATTAATTGTAACACCCAATAATACTCCTAAAAATATTGCATTGTTGGTTATGTATGATAAGTTAAGTATCAATGAAAGAGTTGATAAATAGTGTCTTAAACCACGTTTTGTTACAAGTTTTATCAGAGATGGTCCTGATTTATTACACGAGGAATATAACTTAAGACCTGTGGCGTAAGACTTCGCTGCTAGCACTTAAACTAACCTGCATATTTCTTTTCTTTGTCCTCTTGCTTAACCCCGTAAAGGCTTTGACGGTCTTCCTCGCCTGCTTGATATTGTCAGTTCGGAGTCAGGCAACGACACGAAGATGAATACAAGTCATGTTTCCCAGCGGAGAGAAATGCGTTTTTTTTTGTTTCGCTGTGACTTTGTCTACTCATTAAACCTATCAATAAAATAATTATAAATTGCTGCATTCCTAGCTGTTATCGTAGCGCAATTACATCTATCAATTACAACTACATCTCAAATAAAATCAGCCCTACTGATCGTAATTGTAGTAGCAAAAAACAAAAAGCCCTAGCACAAACGTATGGTATTCCGTGAATCTACACGACTCAGCGTTCAGAGGGGAAAAAATCACCATGTTATTCCTTGGCATTCGATACTTTTGAAATGAATTTGACTATTGATAATAACAGAAACCATTAAAACTAATATATTTCGGAATTTAAAAAAAATATATTTCTCTAGACCTCTATGAACCACGTACCTAAACTCGAATAATCCGTGATCATAGGCATGGTATTCTTGCTCCAACTGACGACTAAAATGTCACCTGTGAAACAAAAACATCGTTATGTAACTCCATGTGCACGCTTGTTCAAAGAACACTCGGCAGCTCATTAGACCACCTTAGGTAAACACCGTTGATTGAAGATTATATTTATTCAATAAAAAAATATAATTTTTAGGCCGAATCGAAAATTTTATTTTTGTCCACCTAATGTGCACCGGTGAGATGTAAAATATTTTGATTCACTGACCAATCCGACAAACCCGATGTCGAAAACCTCCTCCGCCCTTCATGACAAGCGGTCTAACCCAGGTAAGGTTAATCTACTATCGCCAACCCAAGGGTGAGTCCTATTAGTATGTCATCTTTTAGGGTGCTTTTAAATATCAAGCAATCAAGGCGCAGCCATCACCTTCTTAAATGCGGCTTGACTGAAAAAAATGTTTAAATGTTCTCCCCGACAATATCTATCAGTATTGTATATTTATTTTTTTTAGTTCTATTCAATTCAATGTTGATATAAAAAATAATAGTCAATAAAGTGTTGCATTTGAGGAGGTAAGTTGCAAAACTCGTTGGTTCCTATATTGAAAAAATCGAAGTAGCAGTAGTTTCTTATAGATTATTTCTTAACTCACTAGGGGAGCTACCCCGATGGAGATTTAGTTTTCACAATTCGCGGTTGGTTGTATATCACGAGGGTGCAATTAATTAAATTATTTTATATAGAAGTATTTAAAAAAATCGGCCAAGACAAAGCCAAATTGATTTAGAGGAATATTAGTGAAATGTCATTTTTAGCCAGTAGTTACCGTCAGTTTCTTTCAGTCAGTAAGCTATAACTTCACAAATTCACATTATGTTGAGCATAAGTACTAAAAGATCAAAACCTAATTTTGTTTCAAAACTTTTTCTTGATTATTTTCTAGTCAATTTTATCCATTTCACCCGCACTCCCTCGGAGTTGCAGGGCCTTCGAAGGCAAGAAGGACCAACTTAATGTGGTCACTCCGTTTTATACATTTCATGAAAAAGATTTTTGCAGCTTACTCATTAATGCCATTACTATCTCCTAAGTCGGTGATACACTACTAAGTACTAAGTACTAAGTACTATAATTAAGTACTACATAACATAAAAATAACATCATGGTCAATTACTCGAACAATAAGTTGTGCTCTTCTACACATTTCTTAATAATTTCGCCATCTGTAGCATCCTCTTGAATGTCCATGTAGTCATCCGGCCTGGTCCCCTTGCCGATGCTGGACACCATGTTGGCCAGGATGAGGAGGCGATGGCAGATCTGGTTGATAAGAGTGAGGAAGAGGGTGTCTCCTATGGCGTTTGCCGCAAGGGCGACCATGGAGCTGTCCAGCTGGAAGATGTAGTCCCTCACTATGTCCCCCTTGGAACCAGAGGTGGGACTAGCCGTCCAGAACGGCGATGAGCGGTGTATCTCTGAATCTATGGCGATGTGCATATTGTGTGTGATGATGATCGCCGCCACAGATACTTCGTAGAACAAGCACACTCTGGTCACCAGCTTACCTGCGCATGGTGGGAAATGATGCATTATTAGATGCGCAGAGTAAATTACCATTAAGCTCAACAGGATGAAATCTTAGTCTGAATTATCCAAAAGTTGTACTTAAGCCAATCTGGACATACGGAATAAAGCTATGGGGGACAGCAAACAAGTCGAACATCAAGCGTATCCAATCCTTTCAATCAAAAGTCCTGAGAGCAATAGTAAATGTTCCTTATTACGTCAGCAACAAAACCCTTCATAACGATCTTAATATCCCTTTCCAGTTCATGAAATTCGAAAGCAACCAATCCTACCAGCCTAACCCCGCAGCACAGTCATTGCACTGCACCACTCATCTCTATAATCCTCCTGGGAGACTGATCCTCCTGAGCCTCGTGACCTGCGTCACAATGCGCGACAGTGGGAGTCCTGGCAATAGCCAGTTTCTCCATTATGTCCTGAGCGACTGTGGCTCTCGTACTCTTGGTCAGCCTCCACTGGCTCATATCTGATGACTCGGCTGACGGAGAAGCGTGGGGGACTTCCTGACTCCACTTCCTTTTTTGTATGCAAGGGAGGTGACAACCATGTGTATGAAAGTATCTGGGCTTTTTGTAAATACTGTATGAATGAGCCTGTGAATGAAGAATTGTAAATATGGTACGAATAAGTACATTTATCACCAATTACTTATTGCCCAATAAGGCAGATTATAATTTTACCACAATAAAGATTTTGAGCTACCTACTGTTCTAGTAATGTATTGTCATCTCATAAACACACTCAATAATCTCATACTCATGAGAATGACTCATTCGTTAAAATGAATAATTAAGTCAGATAAATGGCTCTAAGGAAACTCAACGAATTCGGAAAAACGAAAAAGTTTTACTGACGAGGTATATTAATAATAAAAGAATGTAAGTTATATTAAGATCGTTATGAAGGGTTTTGTTGCTGACATAATAAGGGGCGTTTACTATTGTTGGTCTAAACAGGAGCAAAACCTAAGCATCGGATCTTAAATTATTATTTATTTTACTAAATATTAAAAAAAAAGATACAAGGAAGTAATACATTGCAAGAGACAGTTTAATTTAGTTTTGAAAATTTCACAAGCTCATATATATTTGGAGTCAATTCTGAGACTTCGAAATAACACGTTCTTGTACATTGATTATTTTATTGTTTTATTGAATACGATGATAAAAGCCTTGAAAAATCTGCCAACTGAAATCTGGTAACAGAATAATTTCAGCTCCAGATATGTAGTGTATGTTAAGGTTATACCATTATTCTTCAAGAACGATATTTTTCTACAAGAATGGTTTAAGTTTCTACCGGGTACGAAGCGCTGCATTAGGTTGTCATCAATTGGGAAATGATGAACAAATTAAGGACAAACTGCCTGCAAATGTATGTTCTCATTTAATGTCATTAATTCGTTTTCTAGCGTCCCTAGTAAGGAGCCCTGGGCATCAAACGGTCTAATCCAGTATTCGTCGTTGGATTGTTGACAGTACTTCCCATCCTAATTCCAGAGGTAATGTTAACATTGGACCAAGGAACGCTGGTGCTTAGAGGGGGGGGGGAGCAGCGCTCCAAAATATCAATAAACAATCCCGATTACACTGGAATACCACAGGTTTTGAATACCGGCGACGCTGTTTCGTGGGAAACCCCGTATGGGAATTCGTTCCCAGGAAACAGCAGGAAGTGGTAAATAAAGAAAAAAAAAAAGGTTAGACGCTACCACGACTGGTGTTGACCGGGAAGTCGGCCAGATTCCGGTAGAGCTTCCCCAAAACGTGGTCCTTCCTCCTGAAGGTAGTCAGCTTGGCGAAAGAGCCTAGAACGGATATGGCGGCAGAGAGCCCTACTATCCGATCCATGAAAGAGTCTGGGAGGTATAGATAGGCCCCCTGGACGTAGAGGTAGGCCCAGAAGGAGGCGCAGAAGAGCTGGACTCCGAGGTAAATGTCTAGCAGTGTCCTGAGCCACCCCCGCGCAGTCCAGCCGGGCGGACCCACCCCCATCATTGACAGGCAGATCTGATGCTTCCTGAAGGCGTTAAACGACATCACTGCAGTCGACTGGACGATGTCATTACACCGCCTGTTTGCTCTGCATTCACCCAAATTGTCCTTAAAGAGGTCCACTTTGTTTTGTCAACTCCATTGATCCGTCTGCTTCAAAATAAATGGCATCTTCTTAAAAATGTATAGCTGATTGTGGGGTTTGGAAATATTAATCACAAACCTTATAACTTTATATATGAAAACCTTAAATATTTTAAACCTTATATATGAAACAAAATATAATGACATCATTTAAGTAAGTCAAACAACATCCATGCTGTTTGTGTCAGTTCATAATTTAGAACTTGTGGAAAGTACTTAATTAAAATTAACTATCATCGGTTGCAAGTATGAAGGAATGCAAGGTTGCACGTATGAAAACTTAAATTTAAACACCCTGAAAACTTCTGTACTGAATGAAAATAAATCATTTTAATAAATTCTTTACAGCTGTACTGGCCAAGATTTAATAACTAATTTTTTACTCTTGTATTACACTGAGTGAAAATATTTGTGTGTCAATTCTGTTTTGTTTGTTTCAGTTGGGTGGTTGTGTATATGCATGTAATCCAAATAATTATTTTACATTCTGAAGGGTGGCTATAATTTTTTGTATTTGTACATTATAATATTGTTGTTTTTTTAACAGAGTTAATTCGTTTTATGCTTCCTTACTAACCAATACTAACCTTTACCCATTTTTTATCGTAAGCGTGAATGTATCCATATTTTTATTGATTTCCTTATTAGGTTCTTTGATAAAGCGTGATTTCCAGTTTTGTTTATTTAATTATAGCTCCTTTTCCAGATAAGGTTTATTTTCTATCAATTCTGCTATCATTGATGTAAAGTATTTCAGGTAAGAGATTTTCTGGTTTCGTGCATATTATCATCATATTTATTCTGCACTGCCTGTCAACTTCAATCGTGTATAAACAGCTTATGGTGAAAATATGTCCTGGAAAGGCTTTTTAAGACCCTCACGGCTATCACAGTTACTTTATGTGACCACTGAGCTTAACCCAACAGAATCCTTTATGTTTCCATGCTAAGTGCCGATAATGAAATGCAAATTAAAAAAAAACTGTATTATTATTTAATTAATTAATGTAAGGGAGGTTACAACGATGCGAATTTGGGAGGTCTCCGAGGTGTTTGTAAATACCATATGAACGAGGGAGTGAATGAAGAACAATAAATACGGAATGAATGAGAACATTGATTACAATTAGTTATTGCCAAAAAAGATTGTAATTTTATCGCAATAAAGATTTTGAAATATTATTTTATTGACGTTCTAAAAGTAAGTACTTATAACAAATAGTCCCTTTCGGGGAAGCCATTTGTGTATTGCATACATCCAGCAAACAAATTTAAATAATTTATCTGATGAAATGGTCCTCTATTCGGATGGGATTTTGATGAAATATAAAGTGAAATACTAAGTAATTTGATAGGGTACCATTTCGATATTCCATGCACAAGCCAAATTAATTAAACAATTCCTTTAGTCAAATAGAACTTGGATTGAGTACCATTTTGATTGGGTGCCATTTACATATCCTGGAACATATATTTGAAATCATTTACTCAAAAAGCACGCTCTCCGTACGATATTTTTGCAGCGTTCGAGCACATATTATTATTATATATTACACATATAAGCACATTATATATTATATTAATTAATATAATGTTAGTAATGACTCAACTCCTCATTTAAAATGTCGAATTTGATCAAGATATCATACATTAGTTTAATATAATGAATATTTATTGGTGTTACCTCGTATGATATACGTTATATGCCTTAAGTTTCGAACAATAAACGATAAGCGTAAACTTTTGTTCTTTAGTGGAATGGTTTATTATTTAATTTTCTAGGAATCTTGTTGTCGGGTCGTCACAAGGGGGGTGCCTAGTTACACTAGCCCTGGTGACGAAGTGAGGGTTAATTAGGCTATGACCTGCACAATTGCTTCATGACGGGTCTTACTATCTGACTCCATATTTGACAGGTATGTGCCCCGACAATGCACTATGTTCAAGGGAAGAGGTATAGGGCAGGTAGTGTAGGTAGTTTATGTGGTCTTGGAATGACCACGAATTCACACTCGGTATATGAGGGTAGGTGAAAACCGCCCGGATCCCAAAGGCGAGTTGGAACCGGAAAGAGGCAGACTGAATCGCCGTGGGAGACACTACTAGGTAAAGTTTGTAGGGCCACGACAACCGTTGTCCATGAGGGAGAGGTCTGTCCCAAGGAAGAGCTAGTTTTAGCGAGACGAAGGCAGAGAATCCCACTAGGAGAGTGTGGGGTCTGACAAGGTCCAAAGGTTTTCATAAATGAGAAGGCCAAGTCTTGAAACATCAGTGCAGTTGCAGGTGCCAGTTAAAGAGCCGTTGTTTGAATGATTTACAGGCCAAAACCCGGGCCTACTTATACCCGATGGTGCCTCGTTAGTCGACAATGATGTAAGGCGTTATTGGGGCCAATGATATCGCAGTTGCGGTGGCGCTTTGTTCTCGGCAGTGACCCAGGCCTAGGTCTGGGTCGCCTGCTACCTGCTCTACCCTTTCCAGCCTCTAACTAGTTTTTTTGAAGCTGCGTCTTTTATTGTTTACAACATTTACAATGACTTATGGTTTGGTAATGTTATTTACATTTGTTTAAATTAATGTACAACATATTATAACTAATTTACAACATATATACAATTGAGTATAGGGTGATTTATCTTATGTAGTGCGCGGTGACTACACTTGTTTATGGAATGGTATTGAAATAGTTTTAGATTTTATAACGAACGTTATACTGGCGATGTCTTCGGTATTGAATACCGATCTGTCCAACCTACTCCACGAAAACATGGTATCAGAGTCAGCGTGAAGAGTCTTGGGTCTGAGTATGAACTAGTGAACCTCCGTCCGAGTGAGAGGGTGGATTTGGGTCTAAGCAAATCATGGGCTTTATGGTAGCTCAACTCCTCTCTCGAAGATTTTCACAAGGAACGGAAGTTGCAGAAACCGCTACGGTGTCAGTTAAGAGAAGGTACTCCCAGTAATTGACTTATGGAAGTCAAACTCCTTTGTGCGTGGATAAATTTTAATTGATACATAATATATTTTTGCGGGATGGGGCATGAGGTTAACATAAAAGATCAAAAAAGTAAGGTGAATGTGAGGGTTTGAGTCGTAAGGAGACTGTCGTGGAGTTTGCATCTTTTCTAAAGACCTGAAGAAGTCGGTTTAAACCATCCAAAACATTATTAGAAATATTAAAAAACTAGGGCCGGATAAAAGTTGTTTCAATTAATTGACAATAGAAAAGTGTTTACTTATATTTTTTTAATTGATACATAAGCAGAATGTGAGGTGATTCTCCAAACCAAATCATAGCAAAGCAATCGAAGTACAACATCATCAATAATGAAAGGCAGTCCACAGAATCCAGTGCGAGTTATGCTGGAAAATAAAATAATATGTGGGCAGACAAACTAATCAACCAGCTCTCAGAAATTGATAAAACATCGCCCGGTTCCTGAACTACAATCCTAATTATTTATTCATTTACATTTTATTT
This sequence comes from Acanthosoma haemorrhoidale, assembly GCA_930367205.1. NCBI lineage: Eukaryota > Metazoa > Arthropoda > Insecta > Hemiptera > Acanthosomatidae > Acanthosoma > Acanthosoma haemorrhoidale. The sequence goes on from OV884014.1 coordinate 26,457,245, forward strand.
GTTGCTCTATAACATAATCAATATGTTGCATCAATCATTAGCTTTGTTGTTCGTACAATAATGAGTTTTAAATGTTCATTAAAGTGCCAACTATGTCAAGAAGTGTGGTATCCCATCCGGGAGTAAATAAAGGTAAAAACACACAAATAAAACAAAGAAGGAAATTGTATTTAAATTAATAAACATTCTGCTAAATTATTCATAGCTTTATTTATCTACTAGACTACAATTGGGTTTCGCCATCTACATCGAAGTTTTATAACGGCTAATCTTCGTTACTGGCTGAAGAGTTGACTCATAATAGTGTAGTAGGAAAATGTTTCCCTACAGATCTGAAACAAATTATGCATTTATTATAAGCAGTAATAATCATTAATGTAATTGGGATTGTGGGCTTCCAAGAAAGTAATAATAGAAAATCGTCTGTCAAACGACTCCCGAAGATGGTGCTTTGAGTTGACAAAGGCACTCATGACTAAAGATATATATGTGGGCAGACTTATTTTAAATAATTATCTTTTAAGAATTATAGACCTATCGACAAATGTTTTATTATTGCATGTGATTAAAACGTAATAACTCGTTTTTGACAGACTTAGGTAAATGTTTGAGATGAATGTATAGGATCGTCCAGAGCATTACAACAGGATAAAAATCGTGGGAATATTATGTTTTGTCATTTCTTTAGTTTTTGATCATCACCCGCTTCTGTTATTGTCATTATTGAAATAAATAAAATGACTTGCATTACATTAAAAAAAAAATGGAAATGTTGATAAGCCTTTTTAATAAATGACTGAAATCGTTATTGCATCATTACAAAATCATATAATAAAAACAGTGAAACATATACAGCGAAATCATAAGAATCTACACTTAAACACCTGAATTGACCACTTTACAAAGTAAGACTTACTCATTCATTGGTTACTGGGGTCTCCAGACTACGGCCAGCGAACAGCACCAATCAGGCCGGCCATATTTTATTTTGATTACATCGTAAAATTTACAATAGTCTTTCGTCTCACTTTTTCGTTTAATAATATCGAAATATAGTTATACTTTTTTTTTCTAAGCTCTTAAACTTATAAAAATAGGAATGTGGGAAAAATAAGGAAAATTATTTTTGGCTGGAAAGTGCCTTTCACTAAGGGGAGACCCCTATTTGAAGGATGTATGAGAAGGATATGGGGTGTGGAATGCCTAGAAAGGCGGATGGAGTCAGGAAGGTAGTGAGAGTCTACCAAGGATATATAGTTATACATAAAGCCAATTAATTATAAATGCCAAGTAAAGCAACAGATAAAAACGAGATGAGATTTATTTTCCCCTTCGTCGGGTTAGGCTGACTATGTGTGATATCCGACGTTTCGAAATGATAAATAATTTTTAGATATATCTGCTAGGCATCTGACAAAATCGCTTTATTTTTTTTGCTTACGTTTTTGTTTCACCTTTCAGAAAAAAATTCCAAGAGGTAAAATATTGATAAAAAAGGTCAAATGAAAATCATTTTGGGCTAGTAGTGTGTATAAGCTTCTCCCTACAGATGTAGGCTGTTATTGTTACCAACGGTTTACGTGAATGAAAAATAAATTGTCAGTTATTAAAAAAAGTTACGAATAAATGTTCGTCGTATTCAATATGTTTCTTTAACAATAACAAACAACAGCTTAAGATCAACCGCATATATGATATAATGAAATTAAGAAATTTTTATATAAATTAAAAAATACTTTTAAACTGAACAAAATAATAAGCAGTAAACTTACATACATACAAAATATACGAACGAGTACTGTATATCCCCATGGCCACTGCCACCTGTATAAACTTGAGAAATTTGAACTTTTTATTGAATTAATTTATTTTTATCGTTAACAATTTATTGAAACTAAATAAATTTTACTAGTCAACATTAAAATTGATTAAAAAAAATCGTTCCAATTTTGGTACCACCCCCGTGTATAATATATACGTGTGAGGGTGTAGTACAGTACACATATATACTGTGAGGAGTACAGTAACTATATATATTTAATTCAAATAGATATAATAAAAAAAAATAATTATTTCTATCACATAAATTAATAATAACTTCAAGTTCCAAGCATATGATTAGGCCAGGTAAACAGCAGTTCGGCTTCCTTAAGCCTCAGTTGCAGTTCACGGCCCGTGGAGATAGGTTGTGGGTTGGTTCTTCTGCAGTTGTCCTCTTGTGGTAATTGTGTAACCACAGTTTTTTTACTTATTGTGTTGATATTCCAATGGTCATTGGTCAAGATAGTACAAAACGAAAACGGATCTTTATATAAGTTTGATTTGTGATTAGGTATTTCGATTCACATTGATCAGCATAGTAAAACGAAAATGTGTTTACTTGCTTTTTAATAATTTTGACTTGGTAATTAGGTATTCTAATCTGTGAGGCAGGAAGTCTGGTGATGGGCCAGGAAATGCTCAGGGTCAAGTGAGGTGTGTCTTGTCTTAGAGGTACTGCGGCTGGTATGGGACGTGTCATCTTCAGGCCACATCGAAACTAGGTGGTGATATCACACTGATCGAGGAGCTGGCAGAGAAAGCTTAGCATGAGCAAAGGTCAAAGGAAGAAAGCTTTGAGGCAAGACAAGAGAAACTTGAGGGGAAAAAATCTAAGACCAGTTCTATCGCAGGAGAATGGAGTGACCCAGACGAAAGTAGTTGTCGCAGGGTAGAGTGTTATGGTCTAAGCTTTATAAGGTAAGGCGCCATCTTGCATAGTTTTGACCACAATACTCTATCTTGTTAGGCACCTTTGTCTGAGTTGCTCCAGTCTTTTGTTTAGAGCCGCTCTTAGATTCTTTGCCCTCAAGTTTCTCTTGACTTACCTCACTGTTTTCTTCCTTTGGCGTTTGTTTTTACTAGGCACTTTCTGTCAGTTTTTCAATCCGTGTGATATTGGCATCCAGTTTTGAAGCGATTTAAGGACGGCATGGGCTCATCTCAGTGACATTATTTTCAACACATGACACGCATGAGTATTTTTTAGCTCTGAACTTTATTTTTATCCTCATAGCAATAAAGGGGATTCGTGTCTTTTTGGGAGTAGGGAGCCCTGATTGTTTTTAATCATTTCTCAGTCTATTATCTGTAAATGAAAGGTTCGGGAAAAGTGTTTAGTTAAAGATGTTTGAGTGTTTGAACAAATTTATTCTGTCGGCCAAAAATTTACAATTCATCTATTAATTGATTGAACAAATTATTACCGCTATTTCTGTTGCGCCATAAAAATTCACACAAATATGAGTCTATCAAACTTCTTCTTGTACCATGTTTTTTTTTGTTTCTTGCCTTTGCTTGTGTATGACTACCTGTGGTGGGATCTACGAAATTTTGTGAATGATTCACAGTACAATGCTGGTAATTCATTCCTGGAATGTTAATAATGCGGGTGTAGGATGCCCACATGTCAGATGTAATGGTTGTACCGGGGTGAATACATTCTGATATTGTTTTCAGTAGTATTTCCGATGTACGGTTTGGCACGCAATACATTAAGCATTGCTTATCTTCCCGACAAACACCTCCGAAGACCCGTTAATTAGGATAAATTCTACTAAGGTGATTAAACTTAAATTTAATTAAATAAAAACCTAATTTTAATTAACTTAATTTTCCTAGACGTTGTGTTGTCATCGATGCTGGAAGGGTAGTGTGGTTATAGTGTTAAATACTGGGTTTGTTAGGAAACTTTTTTCGCGTTATTAATTTATTTATTTTTCTAATTCCACAAATTCATACTCATTTTACCCGTTAGGTTTCACTAGGTTCTACACTAAATTTATGAGTTATGAGGTTTCAATCTTCTAACTGTCTTTTGTGAGGTTTTGTTTCCACTTTTTCGTGATATGGAAACACTTTGCGGCGCGAGGCTTACTCCTACCGGCTTAACAAAAACTTTTTCATCTGGTACAGTATTCATGATTCAAGTCAAATTCAACTTCACCCTCACCGTTTCGTATAAATGAAAGTTGAGATGGAAAACTGACACAGAAGTGATACCGACTGGTTTAGTCGTGAATGTCTGCATAATGAGTACTGAAGATCCCTCCTCCGGACTGCAGTCGGCGTACCAACCACTGTTGTAGACGGCCAAACGAAGATTTTCAAACTGAAACAGTATTGAAGTTACTTAATAATATTTAAAATCAAATAAATCAATGTAAAAAATGCATAACTTTGCTGTTAAAACTTTGACTGAATCTACAATGTAATCGAGTTCTTGGCACCGCAAAACTCCGTGGCACAGGAGGTCCCTGCCAAAAGGAGCCCTCGAAGCCTGAAAGGGTGCCTGCAAGGATTTGAAAAACCATGCCTACTCCGACAATGTGCCAATGTTTTGCATAATAATTCCCTATCCGTTTTATTTTCCCTGAATTTTTACAACAGGAGTATTGAAGTAGAAGAAAGTTTAGTTCCAACACTTTCCTCTAGATTTTTAGTGCCAGCATTGTGTAAAATGTGATTTCCAAGCGTTTAGTTTAAAAGGTAGTTCGACGCCCTTTTGTGAAACATTCCAGGGGGCCCAAAATTTATAGATCCGACCCTGCTCGTTTTGAAATTTTCTATTCAAAGCAATGGAAAAGTCCACCAAGCAGCCGGTATGTTTTGATGATAAAGTAATTTTTACTAACTAAATCTATAGATATTATTATTTTATATATTGTTTTTTTTTTTTAATTTATTTTATTCCTTATATATTAAGATTTTCTGGATTTTTGATTTTCTATAATTTACCACCTGATGTTTTTAATTTTTATTAACTCAAATACCGAAAATGTGACCTCACCTTTGGACAATGAGAGTGAGGTGGCGTTGAAGAGGGAAAGGTTAGTTCACGCTTATCCTTGAGTGAAGGTCATACTCCCGTTCGTAGTGATCGGCTATTATTAAAATTATTGAAGTACCATTATGATAATGATAATTCTTCTCTGTTTAGAAGATATTTAAAAAATGTGGTGTTCCATCGGTATTAACGACATATCCACCACATTTACTGCTTTCTGGATTCACCCAACCTCTCTACGGCTGGAAGGGACAATCACAGAAACTGGTTGATTGAAAGCTTTGGCAAAATCATCCACGGTTGCAAGCTGAAGGTAGGCCTCATCACCTAGTGAGTGTATTGGACTTATTAACAACAATTTGAAAGTATTATATTTTATGCACTACTTAATATGAATGCAGCACGAGGAGACAGCTGTAATTCCAAATTTATTTATTTATTTTTGTCATTGTATATATTGTTGTGATATTTAATATTATAGACTTTGTATATCAGGAAATTTAAATAAAAAGGGCGTTATTCAAATCATATATCAATAAGGCGAAAATAAAAACAATTGAGAGAGGATGAAAAAACAAGATGGCTATTAGTTAGTTGTTGTGGTTCTGAGAGAACACACACAGTTAGACACACAGTCCTAGTTTTGGGATCAGCCCGTGTTATATGTATCTGAGTAAAGTGATGAAATAAAAGGTTCTGTAAGTTATTTGTTGTTTGGACTTGAAGCAGAACGGAAGAAAATCGCACCAGGAAGAAGTGTTATGATTAAATAAAGAAGACCATTGAAGAAGAAAAAGAAAAAAATAGACAAGTATAATTAATATAAGTTTTTTTTGGTTTATTTGTAATTAAATTCAACTTTTGGCAGAATTATTTTTGTTAGTAGAACCTAAAAAACCTTAGAGAATAAATAATAAGAAAAATTTAAAGATAAAGAATAAAAATAAAATTACGATATCAATAAAGAACGTAATAATATATTATCAATAAAGAGGTTTTGAAAGAAAAAAAAAAAAAAAATCTTTAATCATTGTGTATGGATTGACATAGAACTGGTGTATTAAATGGTTTGATGATGAAGAACAAATCAATAATGATCAGTTTAGTATAATAAATATTTTAATTACTGTAACCCTCTTAATGTGTTTTTTTTTCGTAAAAAAAATGTGTTTACTAATGAAATTGTATTGCATATATTTATTTATGCATATAAATGTTAGGTAGTAAGTAATATTTCTTCCTAAATACCACATGAGATGTAAAATATATTTGACATTAATTAACAAAAATCAATAGAATATATTCGTGAGGAAATCGATTTTTTTCTATCTATATTAATTTACATGTGATGACTATATTCAAGAATGTGTTATCATGAAGCAATAATATCTAAGACTAGGAATAATCGTTTTAAAACATATATAAATACAGTATAAGGGTAAAGGTAGTTGTAGCCAGCTCCTCAGGTCAGTAGCCTCTGGTAGCTCAGTTGGTAGAGCGGTGGACTGTAGTTGGTTCTGATACAAGCAGTTATCCATAGGTCGCTGGTTCAAATCCGGCCCGGAGGAATTTTTTTTTTTCTTAGTATCAATTTATCAAGATTAACTGTTTTTACAATTTTATGTCATGTACGACATTGGCTATTTCTGATAACGAAAAATTAAGGACGCATTAATGCACGTTAAAATAGTCTAGTTCACATTTTATTTTATTATTAATGGATTTAGGCACAGCAAAGATATTTACAACAAAAAATCCCAAAGATTAATGAAAACAAAGAAATAAATTTGGACTTACGTGATTGCTGATCATCTGCCCTCCCCAGCAGTAGAGAAATATTTCCAAAAATAACGATATCACCTGCGGTGACAACTCTTGTGCAGCGACATAAAAATTATTAAACTGAAAAATATTCTTTGTCAAAATTCCATTTTAATCCTCAATATTACAAATATTATTGTCAATATGACTCAAACAAAAATTATTAAAATAGTCTTCATATTTACACAATTTTTGGTTATAGTAATTATATATAATATATACATCTATGGTTAAAGATAATTTTATTAATGAGTACAATTAATTACCTGAGAAATTACAAAAAGCGTGAGACAAATAGTTGAAAAAGAAGACGACAGTTGAACGACTATGATAAAGTTGTAGAGCTTTTCCATTTGGTTTTTTAATCTAAACATTACAACCAAAACAATCATAAGCATTACATTGTGCTAATGAAAAAATGCTCTTTGTTTTTAAAGGTTTGAAAATACCTGTGATATTTATAATTATTGGGTCACATTATTTAGTCTTTGTCCTTATCTTTTCTTTTTATAGGCAATATGGATTTTAGTAATTTACTGTCTTAAAATAAAATAATAATATTTCATATTTTTCAAGCACCCCCATAATATGTTTACTAACGTAATAAAAGATCTTTTCTAAACATTTTAGTATAGGTTTATTAGGCTCGACCTGTTATTATTTTTACTATAATTTTAGTAAAAAGGGCGTTATTAAAATCATATATATATATTTATTGATAATAACTTTTAAAATATTTTATTTTATATTTAGTATGTTGTGCAATTTATGTTTCTGTTATTATATTGTGACAATTTTTAGGTTTTTGTTTGTTTTTTCCCAGAAATATGTTGTTTCCACGAGTATATCATTCCATTGTTTATGTTTGCCTTTGTGAGTCATGGAATTTCACATTAAAGTTCCATTGGATGTTTGGCAGAAATGATCTTCCGACCATAAGGCATTATTATCATTAATTAATAAATTAATTACTCGGTATCGCAAAATATAATTTTTGTAAAGTATGTCATGAAAATGAATCCTGAAAATGAGTCTTATTCTTGTATTCTCACAAGTTATTCATTTCTTATTGCCGAAATCTTACAACGGCATATACTGCCATTCTCAAGTGATCTAATAGTGTAATAAAAAAAAAAAAAATTTGTGGAAGACAAAAAAATATAACGTTATTTACTTAATCTAAACCCACAACCAACGATCAAGCTCTAACCAATGACGATGCTACTAATAACAGTGACCCCGTCATTTTTCTACGAGGTCATTAGACGATCACTTAGTAATTAAAAAATAAATATTTTCCTTTTTTCATAACTAAGGCAAAATCACTTTACAATGCAATTGCACACTGACCTTATCAAGGTAACGTGCTCTTGGACGCATTCCTTTATGACCCCTCCCACAGATTGACCTTCCGGCTTGCCCATTGATGATATGCGGTCGGCCAGCAGCAGGAGCCGGTGGCATATCTGATTGGTGCAGATGAGGAAGATGGTGTCCCCGATGACGTTAGCCATGAGCGTGATGATGGCACAGTAGAGAGTGTACCAGTAGTCCAGGGCAACCTCGCCTGGTGGGCCCGTCTGGGTCGCCGAGTAGTACGGAGTCGACCGGGTCGGCACCTCCGTCACGAAGTACTCGTAGTTGTGGGTCACTATGATCGCAGCCACTGCGGACTCGTACATGGAAGTCACCTTTCGCACTCTTCTCCCTGAAAGTGAGAAATATCTTAATCCAAGGATCAGCCATCCGCAACAAAGGATCAAGGCCACGCCATTTTTCCCAATTAGATCTAAGATAAGCAACCGAACGTCATTTATTAACATTTATTTTTTTAATATTAATTTATGTTTAATTTATTTAAATGTTTTTGTTTAACATTGTTTAGTATTTTAAAAAGCTATTTTATAGGAAAATTGTAGATGATATATTTACCACGCGCAGTGTTGGCCTTGTAGTCTCCCAGCTGCTCAAAGAGTTCGTTGAGCAATGACGAGTTGATCCTGAAGGTGATGAGCTTGGCGATCGAGCCGGATACCGAGATGGCTGCAGACAGACCGACCATCCTGTACAAGAAGCTCTCGTGCAAGTAGAGGTAGGCGCCCCTGAAGTAGAAGTTAATAAATGTTGTTTCAAAAAATAACATTATTAGATAGATAGAAAAAATCTTTATCCTTTGATCATGCCTTGCTATGAAAAAAAGACAACCGGATACAAAAATATTTCCAAATGTGGCAAACAAAAAAGACAACAAACAATAAACCGTACGTCACATGGGGGGGGATAACAAAATAATGGGTTAGTTAATCAGAAAATAATATCCAACACATTTGTTTAAAAACAAAAAAAGAATAATACACAATTAAATTGATAGTAAAATTAATATTAGAGGTTACTTATTTTCAAGGTTGTAACTACTAGTTTATCAATAGTGAAGTTAAATGATGAATAATGAGAAAAATACAAAGTATCCGGTGAAGAATATTGTAAACATGAGAGAAGGTTATGAGGTCAACTAGAAAATGGAACGAACCAACAAAGTATTGCGTACGAAAGGAGGGGGAGTGCCCCCTTAACTCCCTTGACTGAGAGATGTGATAGAAGGGGCACTGCTGAGTCCCGTAGGCAAACCTGACAATACAGTTAGTTCATGACTTTCTTCCTGACTCTGTGCCAGAAAGCACGGCCACACTACTCAGAATTAGGGCATAAAATACACTAAGGACTATTGTGATTAGGATTGGTGACTGAGGAAAATGGATGGGGAGGCAAGTATGGGCTGAGTGAGGGGTGAAATGGGTTGAATGAGGCTTGTTTGTTCTTCAATTCATTGTGGTATGGGCTGCTATCCAGACACAAGGGCTCAAGGTGGGCGACTCCTTGTAACTCCTGTAACTTTCCCGGGGATATTGTGGAAATATGTGACAAAATGCTCGGGTCGGACTTTCTGCAATCTCTTCGAACACACTACACGTGTCACCTACGGTAAACTCAATTTATACAAATCGCCATAGCTCAAGGCAATCGGGTTCACGACGTTGCAGGCGGGGTGCCGATTGTCTAATATATATATATATATATGTTATTACTCCTTATGTCTTGTGCTTTATGCCAAGGCACCTTTCTTAGGGCGAATTTGTCCTATAAATAGGGCCCGCGTGAGGGGATTGGGGATTAAACTGAAGGTGAGCCCCATCACCTTGTAATGTATTTATGTCTTTTCCTTTTAACTTCAATCTTATATATGTAACCCAACCTCCTTCAAATGCATCTGTGCATAGTAGAATGAGGAGAAAAAGTTTTCGATTATTTTGTTCATATTTTTACACATTGTATTAAAATTTAAAGGGGTTAAAAAAAAAAAAAAATACTGGAGGGGAACCCCAATTGCCATGCGCCTACCACCACGTCCAGGACTTGCTCCTACGTGCGGGCTGGACATTGCTGTTCATTCAGGAATGACTAACGGTGGAGGTTAAGCAGTCAGGGATAGTAGACGGGCCATATTGGGTTACGTTTTGCTATCCCTACTTCGCGTAGAGGGGTTTGGGGATTGGGGCGCGACAGTCCTGCGGGACAGGAGGAGACCCCCAGGTGCTAAGCTCCTACCACCACGTTCGAGGCTAGTTCCTGAGTGTGGGCTGGCCAGGGGATTGGGGCCCGACTGTCCAATTGGACAGGAGGAGACACCCAATTGCCAAAGGCTGGCCACCGCGTCAGGGCTGGCTCCTACCAATACTCCACATGAAGGAGGCGTGGGAGCCCCGAATTAAATAAGAGACTGGAACCTATAGAGGGGTTGAGAATTCCCCCCTAACATAGGTTGGTGAAATTCGCCAGTATCAAGGGTTGAATTTCCGTAAGGATAAGCATGATAAATATCTCTGCCCACAGTTTGATACCATAAGACTTTGCGTGGGTCAGCTGGTAGAAATAGACTACCAGCAGGGTGAAATAACAGCGGCCCTTAAGTGGCTCGAGGAGGAACTGGCCTCCTCGAAAGCATGGCAGCAAGAAGCTATGCAGCTCCTGAAGGAGCAAGCAGCAGTTATCACGAATCAAGCAGCAGCCATCAACCGTGTGACGGAACAAGTGGCTGAGCTGACTGCGAAATTGGACGGAAACAATCAGCCTAATTGATACGAAGGAAAGGCTGAAAGTGACACTGCAGAGGAAGCAGGTGTCAAAGAAACAGAGGAACCCTCTGAGAAAATTAATCTACCCCTCCTTGTCCAAGGCCTCCATGGACTGAAGTGGTGCGTCGAGGAAATAAAAATAAAACCAAGAAAACCGAGATCAGTCCAAAGACTGCACAGTATAGCCAGCCTAAAGAAAGACCAGCACTTGTCTGAAAGAAAACGGAAGAAAGTTGGAAAAAGAGAAAGATCACACGTTATACAACTTCTACCCTCAGAGGAGAAGTTGAAGATGGGAAAGAGAGATCTGCGTGGGTAACGTGATAAGAATTTAGTGTATAAGCTGGCAAGGCAGAAGCTAAGACCAGAAGATGTCTAAATAGAGATAGGACGAGGAAGAGCATTACTCGCGATCATGGGAAGAAACCGCCATGCGGTTGTTGAATACTCTTATCGTCGATGATGATCAAGATAATGAACTGCAGGAGTCGGTTCGAGCAAGAATAGAAGAATATGTACCAGCCCGAGAAGCAAGAACTAAGGTTACCGAGAGAAAGATTCGCAACGCTGTTGCTAAGATGAAAAGAAAGAAGGCTCTGTAACGAGATGATCATAGCAGGATTTGATACAATGCTCCCGGTACTTAAGCGTATGTACCAAGCCTGCTGGGATTATGGCGTCTTTCCCAACCGATGGAAAAAAGGAAGGATAAGGAACTGTTAAAGGCTCCTGACAAGGACAAGCGCTGTGTGCGTTCTTACAGGCCTATATACCTGTTGCCAGTCTTAGGAAAACTGCTGAAGAGATGGATGACCATTTCCATCGTGATATCCATCCATTACCAGTTTGGTTTTATGAGGGGAAAATCAACTGAAGACGCCATTAATCAGGTTAGGAGTGTAGCTGAAACCAGTCAGGATCGTGATGTCGTTGAATTATTCCTGGACATAACTGGGCTTTCGATCGAGTCTGGTGGTCAGACGTACTTTGCCTTATGGAGAGGTGGATGGGAAAAACTGTTTACGCCTTATGAAGAGCTACCTCAACGGTAGGATTGTCGAGATAGGCGTGTTTGTAAGAGGCTGCCCTCAGGGATCAATACCGGGTCTACAGCTCTGGGAGGTGGTCTTCAACCCACTGGTCAGTAAGATTAACCGGGATGCGGTGATTGCGATTATGCAGACGATGGAGTGGTTCTGTTCTCAGGGTCTTCACGAATAGCGATTGAAGAGAAAGTGGCGACTGTGAATTGTAAGATACAGGCATGGTGTATACAAAGTAAGATGTAACTGTCTCATGATAAGACGGTCCTAATGCTGTTAAAAGGCTATTATGGCTTTATGGACTTGGAGCGTGGGCCATTCATCCGACTGGAAGGATGCTCCATAAGAGTAGTGCAAGAAATCTGTTACCTTGGTGTCCTCTGGGAGAGAGGGCTAAAAAGAATAACAAAACACGCTGCCTATGTGTTGAGTAAAGTCATTCGGTGCATGAAGTAGGTCATGGCTTACGTGCGAGTGTGATGGGACCTAGACGTGAGAAGAATGCTTGACTTTGTATACAAAGGGGTGTTCTTACCCATAGTATGCTACGCTTCAATCGCTTTGTCGGACAAGATGGGCAAGATAGTCAGAAGACGTCTTCGTGCGGGTACAACCATACTAAGGCACATCAGAGGGTACAGCACGATTTCCACGGATGCGGCCTTAGTAGTATTGGGGGTACCACCGTTAGATTGGAAATTGAGGCAAGATGGGCCAGTTATAGGCTGAGAAAGGAAGAGCATGTCACGTGGCGTGGAATGACCATCAATGGGAGCAAGTGTAAGAAGACACTAAAAAGCAGTTCAGACCTGACTACCATCTGACGCAGATGTTGACTGGCCACGGTAACTTTAAAGGCAGGCTGGCCAACTTTGGACTTGTAGAAGACGGCCACTGTACGTGTGGGCACTGGGAGGATGCAAGACATATCTGGATGGACTGCGAGCTCTACGACGATCTTAGGAGGGAAGTTCTAAATGATGTCCCGGTAGAAAACCTGGTAACCATGACAGGGTGCCTGAAGGAGGAAAACATCGAGAAGCTCCGAGCCTTCGTTTCAAGAGTAATGGAAAGAAAGTAAATTGAGGTAAATCTGGTGATGGAGTAGTTGGACGGAAAGGCGTAGGGATGTGGTGACCCCATCGCCCAACCGGACGGTTGCAGTTAGCCACTGGTTGGTGGATCCAGCCCTCCTACTCTTTTAGAGAGGGTAACCCCCATCTAACTTAGTAGTAGGGGACCAGCTATGCACCATCATGAAGCGGTACCAAGATCATCGTCAGAGGTTGCCTGGAATTGACGTAGGGGTCGTTGTTACGGCGCTTGTTGTGGTACCTCATCAGGTTCTCTGACTAGGGAAGTACTAAGCGACGAGCTGTGATTGTGGGTTGTCCTTTGTCCTCACACTATAACGATGGCTGGCTTCAGCATTTAAGGCTAACGCTAGGAATGTGCCATTCAGTACTCGTTCTCCTATGTCCTATAACTAGTCAATTTGAAATGCAAACGTATATTCCACAGCCCAAAATACGGTTATTAGCTCAGAAGCTATTCAAGATCTAAGTTCTATTGAAATGAAATATGTTTTCAAGTGCGAGTTTCTCCCAACTTCTTCACTTTTTATGTCGTTTAATAAGGTAGACTAAGTATTGAAGTAGACTGTTTTGAAATGTATTCCTACTTACTACTACTACTACTAGTAGTAGGCTCTAATTGTGCACAGCTCAGGAGCGAGGCGATCGCATTTCTGTCCAAAAGATACAATGGATCTTATAATATAAAACCTAGAAATATGAGCCGTTCGCAGTCCGAATGGATTATCTCAACTGTTGGAGTTTACTAAATTTAAATGTAAGTCTACTTAACTTTTTATATCCATACTAAATTTTCCAAATAATAAGGATTCGCACCAATTAACAACAAACATTTTTTACCCGTCGAATAAAAAATAATATTTCAAAAGCCATTTAGATTAACTCGTCGTATGCAATAATGTAATTCAAATGGCCCATAAGAATTTTCTCTCAAAAAAGCCTTTAGAATAATTCATGGTTAACAGTTAAAAAACAATTAATTAGCTACCAGCAAATCGGCTTAAATACATTGGATCTAAAGGTCTTACGTGAGACGTCTCAAATATGACTTTATACAAGGTTCAGAATTAAGTGTCATAGAGAAAAAAAAATCACTTTTCTATATCAACTAGAACTTTGGCCAGAGAAAAATGAATATACACTCACTTTCGTCTAGTCACAATTCATTTTTAATTACACTTTCAGTGACTGTGTTGCTATTTTCAAATATCTCATAAACTAAATGATAAATATAAAGTGAAAAGTTACATTTTGTCTCTTATTCTAACGCGATCAGGTCTTTTGCAGCTACAATTTCTTAACTACGCGAAATCTCTCATTAAGTTAAACTGATACTGTTATTGTAAATAATTCTGCAAATAACATTATTTTATATTTATCTATAGACCTTTTAAAAGCGACTACTGAAACGATTTTAATTAAACCTACTCCAAAATGTCTGTTGTGATCTCTAAAGTGCTACTTAACTATTAAAACTATTACTTGACTATTAAAAAAAAATACTTCGAATGTGATGAATGAGAAAATGGCAAAGCAACTGATCCTCGGATCGACTAAGTATAGTGTTATACTCTATTTATTCTGAAATTAGGTATATTATATTAAATGATAAATAAAGTGAGCCCCACCATTGCAACGTAGGATAATCAGAAAATGTAGCCAAGCTACAGGACATATAATGACCCATTGTAAATAGGTTCGTTTCTAGAATCTATAATCAATTCTGTAATAATTTTTTAACAAGGGGATATGAAAAAAATAAATAAAATAATAATAATATTATATTATTTATATTTATTTATATTATTTATATTTAAAACCTGAAGTACAGGAAAGACCAGAAGACAAGCCCTAGGATCTGGACGCAAAGGTAGAAGTCCACAAGACCCCTCAGCCAGGGCGAGGAAATGTCCTTCGGCAGTGTGACTGCCATCAGCTTCAGTGCTACCTTCTGCTTCCTGAAGGCGTCCATCTTCTGGCCGATAGCCCCCGCAAGTGCTAACTTGTCTGTATGAATAATGTATCACCCATTATCCAGGATCGTTGTAGACTCACAGAGGGGACGGGCTGCTATTATGCAAAATTATCTATTTACTTCTTCCAACGTCCATTATATAAAGTTGTTTTTTACAACGCGACTAACTATTTATCTAGACTAGTTTTTTTTCAAAACCCCCTTATTTTGATTAGACTTATTAAAATTTAGAATATTGTAGGCAAAATATTATATATAAAACCTACAACTGCACTTATTAAATGAACCGTCTCTATCTCTATATATTTTATTATTAAAGTAGCGTTTTTGGTGCAACACCATTTTCAAGTATACTTTGAGTAACATTTTAATTATTATAATGGTGGTGTAGCAACCGAAATCGCTTGTATCATATTAAAATAAATTGTAGGTAGAGAGATGTGTTTATTAATATGGACAGCCTTCCAACATATAATTTTGGAAAATCGTATCGGATGTTGGTAGCCTTCATATCACAAAAAGGGGTATGCCATAGTGCCGTGCGCAGGATGTTGTTCTGGAAGCTCTGAAGTCGAGTTATTGTGCTGGTGTGTAGGAATCGGAAGAGTGGTGTCCCAAACAGTAGAGCTGGCCTCAGGACGCTCTTATATATTAACAGTTTCAGCCGAAGGGATATAGCCGGGCTTGTGATGAGATGCTGGAGAGAGTAGTAAGTCCTACGTACTCTTTTCAACTTCTTCTGCTGGTGTGTGCCGAACGTCATGTGTCTGCCTAGGTTGATGCCTAGGTAGCATATCCTGTTGGAAAGTTTTCATTCAGTCCCGTCTATGGTGAAGCTGGGTGGACGCTTTCGTTTTCCATGCTGGAAGGAGAAGATGATCCCTTGAGTTTTGGCTGGGTTCACCTGAATGTGGGCAGCTCGTAGCCAGTCGGTGATTAACTGACTGGCGCCCTCTGCAGAGCTTTCGCTGGGTTGAGGCTGGTGCTGTACACCCCTATATCGTCCGCATATGCCGTTACCTCACAATTGGAGTATGATGCTTCT
Source organism: Acanthosoma haemorrhoidale (assembly GCA_930367205.1). Classification (NCBI taxonomy): domain Eukaryota; kingdom Metazoa; phylum Arthropoda; class Insecta; order Hemiptera; family Acanthosomatidae; genus Acanthosoma; species Acanthosoma haemorrhoidale. Next base: position 26,473,181 of record OV884014.1, read on the forward strand.
ACTATATGCGTGGTGTAGATACCACTTGACTATGGGCACGGTCCATTATATAATGAACACAAACAAAAAAATAACTTAAACTTTAATGTAAAAAGAACCTATTAGAATCTGCTTTGAAATTAATTGAATATGTGATTTCTTTTATTTGTTAGTTTGGGCTTGACTTTGACAAGTTGTGGAAACGGCCCCGACTTTTTCATGTTACATTTGTCTTTCATTGTTATTATATATTATACTTGTTGGAGGTAAAATAGTGAGGCCGCTGATCCGTGGATAAACTAATCACGGAAGTAACTCAAGCTGCCACTATAATTAAAAGGACTATACATCAAGTACAACTGTTGTTAAACAAGGCAACTTTTCCCCGTGTTATTTCAAGCCGTCTGAAAACTGTGCAAACGGCAGTCGGCAATAACCGGGGCACTACTTACTTTATAAAGGGCCGCTCGGAGCGGAACGGAGCAAACAGACCCCCCCCCCCCCCCCCGGGCAGATTCTTTTTAAGTATTAACAATGAGGGATTCCCTTATCCCATTAGCGGTAGAGCCAGGAGCCGGGCCAGACAATAAACTGTCGAGGGGTTTCAATTGCTTCTAATGCCGGCAAGTCGGTGTCAATATTTGCGCGCGGGGTCCCACCACAATCGCCTGCTCCCTCAGAGCGCCTGATTGGACCTCTCTAATTACCACTATATTAGCACTGGCCCCCCTATTAACGGATCTACTTCCCTCCTTATACTCTCCCTATACTTTCAAATTGTTTGTTCATTTAATAGGGAAATCGCTTCTTAAGTATTTGCTAATGAATGCAATCCATTACAGAGCCAACGGGGTATGTGTATATTTATATTGGAGCAAGTCATCACATATGACGATATACGAGTATTATATTATAGATATTATAGATAGATAAACAACTTTATTATGATAAAATTACAATCTGCCTTATTAGGCAATACGTAATTGAGATAAATGTTCTCATTCATACAATATTTACAAAAAGCCCAGAGGCCTCCAAAATCCACATAATTGTCACCTCCCTCGCATGCGAAAGAGGAAGCGGACTCTTGGGTCCCCAAGCTCCTCTGTCAGCCACGTCACCGGATACGAGCCAGTGGAGGCCGACGAAGAGCGCCAGAGCCACATACGCTCAGGACATGATTGGAGAAACTGACCATAGCCAGGACTCCCACTGTCATACATTTATAGTAGGCCACGAGGCCACTGCCGTTTCAGTCTCCGAGTAGGATTATAGGGATGAGTGGTGCAGTGTAATGACTGTTCTACGGGATTAGGGTGGTTGGAGTCTATGAACTTGGAAGGGATGAGTTCAAGAATGTAGGGTATGTTAATATCGTTATGAAGGGTTTTGTTGCTGACGTAATAAGGGGAATTTGCTATTATTCTCAGGACTTTTGATTGAAAGGATTGGATACGCTTGATGTTCGACTTTTTTGCGGTCCCCCATAGTTCTATTCCGTGTGTCCAGATTGGCTTAAGTATAACTTTGTAGATTAGTAAGTATTATATTCTACGAGATTAAAAAGAAAATTATGACTGCTGCACTGGTAAGTATTGAAAGTTCTAGTGGACTGTAGATCAGTGAATGCTATAAAAATGGAATGCTCAATGTTAAACATGTATAAAATAAAAATTATACATACATAATATGATTTTACCTGTCTGAATAATCCATTGATATCTGTCATGGCTGAAGGAGAAGATTCTAATTTTATTAAGGTAATAGTGGTAGAATAGAAATTTATATTGACATAATTTCTAATATCGCATTGCATATAATTTAAAAAAAAAAATAACATCATCGCCCATGGTTATGAATGAACACGCATAAATTTTCATTTAAGATAAATATCGATAAATAAATCCAACCTATAAATAATAACCTATGACCTATAAAAATAAAACCTAACGCAAAAAAATAAAACGAAATGGTAAAATACATTTTTTCGTAACATACATTCTCCTAAGCCCTTATGTTTTGGTAATTTTCAATATTAGCAATGTCATAAATATGGATTTTCTCTTCATTTATATTCATCTATAAATTTTGTGCTTATTGGTTATAAAATATCAAGAATATAATTAGCTTTGGATGCGTCTTGTGACCTAGTTATGATATTGTCCCTTTGTTTGTCTAATATTATTCTTAGAAACAAATTTAGGAATATTTGAAATTTTCTGTTATTGGTATGACTGAATGAATTCTAACTACGTGGTGCGTAAGTTAATGTGGGCTTCACTAACAAATTGTAAATGAGTAATTTAGTCTGGGTACCAAGCCAAGAATTTCTATTGATAAATGGGAAGCGTATAGCAATAGCTGGTTTCGGGTTATGCATATTTGTTTTGTGTAGAAGATAAACAATCAAGTAAGTTGGATAAATCTCACAACCAAGGCTTTTCTTATGGTTGTGAAAAAGATTTTATTTACAGTTTAAAATGACTGTTGTAATATTAATCCAACAACACACAAGCATGCATGTCATAACCATTTTTTTTTCTTACCAGGACGGGTTACACGGCTATTAAAATTATGACCCAGTTTTGTCAAAGTATTTATTGATGACAATGATGAAATTCCTTGCTGTTAACGTTGAACATTTTAAAATTATTGTTATTTGAAATATTACGAATTTCGAGAAAAACAAAATAAACAATCAACATACGCGAAAGAGAAAAAAATCCTATACATTAACGAATAGATTAAAAATTTCATTTAAAAATCAAGAAAAATATTTTCTTTAGTTCCATGTTTACAATAGTAAATAATTACTTACAAAGTTCTTTGTAGCGATCCCTAACTAAATAAGATAAATCACCCTGTACTCTATTTTATATATATTGTAAACAAATGTAAATAACCTTAACAAAATATAAATCATTGTAAATATGTTAAACAATAAAACATGCTTAGGAGCCAATTGGTTATATGAGCTGGGACACCAGCTGCACGGCAGGTATAGACCCAACCGCCGGGAGACCTTCCCGGCTCTGCCAGGGAACAAAGGAAACCGCACAGTCAAAATTCATTGGGTACTACAAAAGCAGTCCTTATTGGCTACTGACGGAGCCAGCTGGGTATTTAAGGCCGGAGGTTTGGGGCCTATATATCATTCTCCTGACAACTAAACTGGCTCGTGGCTGCTCTGCTTGAAACTCTGAAACTTGACTGCTTCTTTATGAAAAACCTCTGCATCTCTTTCTCTCCTCGCATCGCTACGTTTTAGTCCGGCGTTGTCAGACCCCACACCTTCCTAGTGGGAATCTCTGCCTTCGTCTCGCTAAATCTAGCACCTCCTTGGGAGAGACCTCTCCCTAGTGGACAACGGTTGTCGTGGCCCTGCAAACTTACCAAGCAGTGTTTCCCACGGCGATGCAGTCTGCCTCTCTCCGGTTCACACTCGCCTTTGGGATCCGGACGGATTTCGCCTACCCTCAGATACCGAGTGTGAATTCATGGTCATTCCAAGACCACACAAACTACCTACCCTATACCCCTTCTCCTGAACAGTGTATTGTCGGGGCACATACCTATCAAAAAATGTAGTCAGATAGTAAAGTCGTCATGAAACAATTGTCCAGGTCATAGCCTAATCAACCCTCACTTCGTCACCAGAGCTAGGGTAACTAGGCACCCCCCTCGTGACGACCCGACATTCTTTTTCCGAGGTATGTCTCTAAACAACACAAAGGATAGGTTACGTTTAAAACAACCGTTATTTAAATTCATAAATTTCTTCGTTTATAACTTCTGATTTTCATTTTCTTGCTATTTTTTCTACAGAAAGATGACCCTTCGTAAGTTCGCAAGCGGCTCAACTGAAGTGTTATATGTTCTACCACCAATATGGGTATTAGTAAAATTATAAGCAATGTTACGGGACAGGGATCGTAAAAGTGGAGCAAAAGCCAAATGTTATAAGCGGCTAAAAGTCGTCATGCCATAAACCCCTGTTTTGGTTATGGACCGATTTCCACAACAGAAGAATGCCCAATCTGTTGTGAAGGTTCAATTAAGGGTTAGGGGATTTTATAGTTTACAACTCTTTTTTTTCCCCTGTAACGAAAGTGCCGGAAGGGATATGGGACTCTGCAGCTACGGTGGCCGCATAATATTGTGTGTAACCCATTTGTAAGAAGGTGTGAAAATGCATACACGAACTCAATGGCCCATAACGAAAAACGTTTTCTGTTGAAGAGAGCGAGATACGGTCCAAGACGAGAGGATATATACTTCGGGACGAAACAGCGAGAAGACTTCCTTAGCAGTTCTGATGTGGGGAGGTCTCCCTTAACAGCAGTGCTGTCCTGAAGACTTGGTATTGGACAACTTCCAAGAGCGGGTCTGCTGCTGGCTGTCCAATCCCGGTCCTCGCTAGTGTGGTGTCTGCAGTACGGTCCGACCTGGGGTAGAGTGGACGGTCCCAGGCATTGGTGGTGGGTGGGGGTGCAGGTCTTGGCTGCCCCTGTTTCCTCCTCTTCGGTTGCTGCTGCTGCTGTTGCCAGGCTGTTGGGTTGTCACTAGGGGAGTGCCTAATCACTCTAGCCCTGGTGACAAGTGCGGATTGTTGTAGTTTATAACATGGAACATGTTCCATGTCGGCGTTAATATCTGACTCCATTTTATTGATAGGGATGTGTCCCGACAATATACTGTGTTCAAGAGAAGAGGTACAGAGGTTTCATAAAGAATAAGACCAGTTTTCAGAGTTCGGGCGGGAGATCGGCAGCGTAATAGGTACAAGTCGTCAGAAGGTCTGCAAGGGCTGTGAGACAGGGTGACGGCGCAGAGGTGTGGCAGAGAGATAGTAGACTAGTAGAAGACTGAGTGAACTTACTTCCAGGGCCCCGGGGCCCTGGCGTAAAGTGGCCGAGTGATAGCGGCTGTCGAGATGAGGAGACTGGAAAAGAGTAGTGTTACAGGGCGAAACCCCCTGGTTTAAATATTATCTCCCCTCTCCACCGGAAGGCGGAGCCTGGCTTGAAAGGGGTATGTTTATGATGTCACACCTGCACCGAGGTACGTGATCCCTCGTCACCTAAAGGACTGTTTTATGGCATGGCTTTTAGATTTTATGACCGCCGGAAGGTGACCCAAGGTCTGCCTGGGTCTGTTTATGACAGTCAGGTGGCTTATCCTCTCCGTTTTATTGCTGACGACCTTCGTCTCTCTGTGCCTTGTTTTACGAGTGCCGATCTCTCCATGATTTATTACTAGAAAAAGCTTTTACCATGTTTTACATCTAATTACAATACATTATATATGCACCAGAGTATAGGGTGATTTAACACTTATGTAATTGAGTCACTACACGGGCGTTCGGCTTAGGTCGGGCCTATAGCTGCTTTCTTTTCTAGCAGCCTCGGTATGAGGCTGGGTGCGGCTCTCCACAATTGCAGCACCTCCGTCCTGAGGCACTAGCCTGCTTCGTGAGGTCCTCTACACCTCATACATTTGTGGCATTGGTAGGTAAGTAAGGTGAATATATTAAACAAATATATGTATCCTTAGAAAAGATACATATTTTATATATTTCCTTACAGTCATGTATCCAGATACGGTCCTATTATCAGACAGATTAGTGTATCGATGCGCAGGCAGTATCCAGATTTATATTTTCTGGGGTTTTCTGCAAAAGTGATTTCGAGTATGCCCCCAATTGACGATTGCGGGGTAGTAGTTGTCTCTCCTGAGACAACTATCGGTGGAGGTTTCTTCACCACAGTTGGTGTTGGCTGTGGGCTAACGAGCGCCACAAATTTGTTTCCTACATGAGTTGGAGTTTTCTTGGCCGGTCTCTTGGCCTTAGCTGGGTTCTTAGGTGCAACGAAGCCCTCATCGTTGTCCCCGGCTAATGAGGTAGAAGCCAGCCACTTCCTCGAGGTCTCGACCTCCTTCGACGTCGCCATTTATTCAATTTTCGGTTCTTCAAAAATTCTTCTTTTTTCGTTGCTCTAGAAACACTGGCACTAGTTAAAACGAAAAAGTTACCTAATAACGTCACCTGTAACGCAACGTGGTATGATGGTGCCTAGCAAGATGGTGGCTGGATCAGGAGTGAGAGATATTCACTCAACAGACGCTAGCACTAGAATGGTCTCCTATGAATATTCGGCTAAAACTTTTTTGGCCAACGCATTCCAGCCAATGAGCTGTGGTTTTATTTTGGCCAATCGCATTCCAGCCAATGAGCTGTGGTTTTATTTTAGCCAATCGCATTACAGGCATTGTTGCTGCCCTGACCAGGGCCCAGAGTACTAGGACTGGACTGCCCGGCTAGGGAGCCCTAGCTGCCTCTGAACTGGTCTGCAGCCAAGTCAGATGGCATCCCTACAATTCAAATATTCTAATTATTCAACTAGAACGTAACAGCGTGGCATTTGTGGGTAAGTCAGGTGAATATATTATACAAATATATGTATCCTTAGAAAAGATACATCTTTTATATATTTCCTTACAGTGTCATGTATCCGGATACGGTCCTATTATCAGACAGATTAGTGTATCGATACGCAGGCAGTATCAAGATTTATATTCTAACAGAACCCACAGTACGCTTAAGATAGCAGAAGTCATTTGTACGAATAGATGGCAAGAAAACATGACACCCCAAAGAGAAAAGCCAAGAAAATGACCTAACCGTTCATAGTCATTTTATAGATATTAGCCCAAGCAGAGGTTGGTTTTTGAAATTATTCCCACTCCCATGCTATTAAGACAACATATCAGTCATAGGCCGTGGTCGTACGGCAAACACGCGGGAGCAAACTCCCCAGCCAAGATGAACAAACAAGACTCGCTCCAAATAATGACGCAGACAAAAGAGTCACTGAGCTGTACTAGCCAAACAGAAAATTAGAATCATCAGAGTTCTGGCTGGAGGATGATTAAATTCCGCAGGCAGGGTAGTGCACCCCCTCCAGGGCCTAACATGGAATTAAGCGTGCTTTAATTTAAGCTTCGGCTTATAGCACCTACCCCTGGCTCTAACCTGCTTAAAACCATTTTACGTATAGACTGGTAACGGTCTCGAGTTTCAGCCTCGATTCCCAAGGGTATATTTACAATTTAAATTATCATTATTCGGATTGTATATTTGGTTTTTCATTTTATTTGACTAAATACATCTATTCTAAGACAAACGTACTTCAGATATCCATTGTTATATTTTTTCTAATGGGCGGTTCCAAAAAGAGAGACGTTACTTTCAAACAAACTACAGCAGATTTTTAATATCTTTGCTATCTTTCAGGCAGTGTGCTATCAAAGCGAGCGTACTAATAATGAGAAGTATGTTGAAAAAAAATACATACATGTGAAAAATCCTGTCCTGTATATATAAACCAACAAATTATTGCCAGAAAATAAATTCAAATGTATTCCAAAAATACACTTTTGAAAAATAAAAATGGTTTTATGTGGTTTCAGCCGATTTCAATAGCTTGTTATGCTTATTTTTTTTTAAACAATAATACAGTCGTCACTTTCTTTAATTTATCTAAGCACTTTTGGGAGCTATGAAATAAAATATTTTTCCTTCCAAGAATTTGAAGCCAGAACCTTCGTGCAGCCGTTATGTGTTAAATCTGTTATAAATCGATAATAACCGCCACTTATAAATAACCTCTGCCGGACTGACAAGTCTGTTGAAAGCCCTATGTGACATTTTAAAAAAAATCAGTGTGCGTAGACACTTGTTTATAATTGATTAATAATAGAATACATATTATTGTCAATAATGAAAATTATGAATGAACTATTACATAATTTTTAGCTAATAATTTAGAAAAAAAATGTTTTTTATTTAAACTAAAAAAGGTTTAGCAGGACATGCTCGTACCGTGAAGAAATGGATATTATTGATTTTGAGTGAATTTGGGCCTTAATGGTAATACAATTGTTAATTTTTATGACACATGTAATTTTCAGCAATGTTACAACGTTAAAAAACGTTACTTACCCTGATAATACACGCTTTTCTAGAAACCTACTTTTTTCTACAAGACCACAAGTTATAACACTTTATTTGTATGTCTTTTTGGTTCTTTTCCTAAATGTAAATAAACTATTATTATGCAGTGAAGCATGCATTGATATAATCATAAAGACACAAAATCTTCACGTAAAACTAAAAATCCCACTAATTTGTAGAAGGTGTGATACCACTGACCTACTGACCACTTAACTTCGCGCTCCTGTTGGAAAACTTGGGTGACAGAAAAATTCCTTATTTTTGAAAGTGTTAAACATTAAAAAAATTCTACCTTCCGTTCTTGTGCAGTGAGTAACTTTTAATCTGCATCAAAGCACATTTTTTTATAAAGTAAGAATGATTTATTTTTTTTAGAGTTCCCGGACAAAGTTGGGATAGAAACTGGGGAACGATGGGAAAAATGAATGAGGCGGTGGCGGGAGCCGGTGTGACGTCATAAGCAATTAGCGGGAAGGGGCTTAGAGACCAATCAGGGACCGCCCCTAAGCCCAACCCCCCACCCCCGCACCCCAAGACTAATAGTGATTTCCACAACTCGGTAATAGATCCTGGCCACCAATTACACAGCTTTAAATGCCTTTATTGTCTGCCTCTCTCTAATAAAATCGACGGTGTGGGGAGCTTTTCCGCCCTTTGGAGGAAACACTCACCCGCCAATCCCATTCATCTTCCGCCTCCTTCTCATCCTCCTCCTCTTAGCTGTATTAGCTATATTTCCACTTGGAGGAGTTTTCAATTTTTGGTTTTTGTCGAGCTCAAAAGAGGAGGCTTTACTTTCAAGCGAGTAGGGAGTAAACACATTACATATGAATCACTACGTGTCGTCGTTTCTGTATTTATGCAATTTGATAGTAGTAATAAAAATTTCACTTTCATTAAAATAAATAACAGTAAGTATGAGGCAAAAACTAATCGAAATAAGTTGGTTCTAACTTTTAAGTACATGCTCAACTGACAAGTAACATTTGAATTACTTTATTTAAATATAAGGATAAAAGCTTAAATATCTGTCAAGTAACGGTAACACATGTTTATTTATTGGAGATTTATGAATTTGAATGTTTCGCGCCTGAAAATAATAAATAAATAATAATAATATATATATAGTATACTATTAGTTCCGATTGGCTGTCTGCTTCCCATGAATTTTGTACCGCCCTCCAGGATGCACCGCCGTGGAAAGGTCAGTTCTTATTTGATGTTCTGAGTGCAAACATCATTGTTTTTTGGTTATGCCGACATTTACCTTGGGTCCCCGCCCCCCCCCCGTCAGTTCACAGTTCACGGTTGGTGTCCCTCCTTCCTTAATTCCTTCCAGAAGCTGTATTTCAAACCTTTTACCATGGCCATATACCACTGTACGCTTTATTGCTTTTATCCTAGGTACCAGAAAACTTTTATTTTACCTTTTTTTTCCTCTTATATTTCTACTTGTTAACAACTTTATTATGATGAAAATACAATCTGCCTTTACTTAATAGGCAATAAATAATTGAGATAAGTTCATTCATACCATATTTACAATTCATCATTCGCTCGCACATTCATCCAATATTTACAAACAGCCCAGGGGCCCCCCAAGTCCACACGGTTGTTGCCTCCCTCGCAAACGAAAGAGGAAGCGGAGTCTTGGGAAGTCCCCCACGCTCCCCCACCAGCCACGTCACCGGATACGAGCAAGTGGAGGCTGACGAAGAGCGCGAGAGCCACATACGCTCAGGACATGATTGGAGAAACTGGCCATTGCCAGGACTCCCACTGTTGCGCATTTATAGTAGGTCTCGAGGCCACTGCCGTTTCAGTCTCCTAGGAAGATTGGTTTATGAGGATGAGTGGAGCAGTGCAATGACTGTGCTACGGGATTAGGGTGGTTGGATAGGTTACTATGGAATTTCATGAATTTGGAAGGGATGAATTCAAGAATGTAGGGTATATTAAGATCATTATGAAGGGTTTTGTTGGTGACGTAATAGGGGGCATTTACTATTGTTCTCAGGACTTTTGATTGAAAGGATTGGATGCGCTTGATGTTAAGTATAACTTTGTAAATAAGTAGTTTATTTTCTATTGAGAGATGGGATGTCCTTCGAAGTAGTCTGTATAGTAGTCCAAAGCGTCTGTTTAGTTCTTGTCTTTTTAGCCTCGTGTGTGGGTTCCATGTCAGTCTTTTGTCGAGATGGAAGCATAAATATCTCACTGTCTCAGACACGGGGAGAGGAATCGAATTGAAAAAGACTAGCGGACAGGACTTGCGGCAGAGGGTAAAGGTTATGTGGGAACATTTTGCTTCATTGACCTTGATTCGCCATTGGTTGCACCAATACTCGATCTCATCAAGGTGTTTTTGAAGGTTTTGGGATGCTATATCAAGGTCTGAGTGGGATGACAAGACTGCAGTGTCATCTGCAAATGTTGCCAAGAAGGTATTGGGGTAGAGGGGACATAGGTTATAGAGGATGGGACCAAGGACGCTGCCCTGTGGAACTCCTGCTTTTAAGGGATAGAATATTCTAAACCACACCGGACTTGGAAGAAGCGGTTTGAAAGGTAGGACTTTAGGATTAGGAAAAGGGTCTGTGGTAAATGTGTTTTGAGCTTGTAAAGCAAACCTGCGTGCCAAACCCTGTCAAAAGCTTGAGCTATGTCCAGAAATGCAGCAGTGCAATACTGTTTGGATTCAAGGGCTGAGGAACTGTGATCAACAACGCGAAGGCCTTGTTGAGTAGTGGAATGTTGTTGACGGAAGCCAAACTGATGTATAGGAAAAAGGTTTTTGGATTCAACAATTGGAAGTAGACGTTTTAAGAGGAGTTTCTCAAATACTTTTGAGAGGATAGGGAGTAGCTAATTGGACGGTAAGATGATGCGTCGTTGGGTGGTTTCCGGGTTTGGCGAATAGAACAATAATGGAATGTTTCCAGAGGAGAGGAAAGTGCGTCGTTCGGATAATGCAATTATAGATGTAGGTTAGGCTTTATGAGGAAGCTATTTGAGAATTTGAGGAGTAAGAAGATCATATCCAGGGGATTTTCGGTAAGGTAAGTTTTTCAGAAGGTATTTGACCTCAGAGGGGTTAACGGCTTTTAATGGAAGTGAGAGAGGTATAGGTGAAGTGAGGTAATCTTCTACAGTTGTGCTATGAGTATGGTTTTGATGAGAAAGGTGAGGTGTGAAAGTATGGGTAAGATGCAGAGCGAATTCCTCCGACCTATCCTTATCCGAAGCCACCCAGGACCCATCATCACGACGGAGTGGGTGTGAAACAGGATGATACTTTAGGATTTTTTTTAGTTACATTCCACAGGGAGTTATCCCTGGTAGAAAGAGAGGAGAGGTGGGAATTGAAGGAATCGGAATGGAAGGACGCCAATTGCCGCTTTACCAATCTGCAGTACTGATTGGTGCCATGCTGTTCTGGAACGGCGTTTGGATTAGATTAGCTCTTTGAGATGCTGAGGTAAACGATTATAATTGTGGATTTTTGGGTGACGATGCCTCCCAAGCCGACCTCTGGACCAGAGTAGTGAAAGAATGCACTGCATCGTCTAGCTAGGTGCTAGGTGCTAGGTCTTGGGATGTTTTCAGGGATAATTTGAGGTTTACGGACTCTGTAAGAAGCTGACGGAAGTGGTCCCAATCGTATGGGCCCCTAATAAATGAAGGAGGAGGTAGTTTGTGAATTGGTCTTAGGGAAATGGTTAATAATAAAGGGCTATGATCGGAGGAGAGGTAATCGAGGCGCTTGAGTGAATAGTTTAGTGTTCCTAAACTATTGTAGAAGAAGAAGTCTAGGAGATCTGGATTTCGGTTGGGATCTGATGGCCAATAGGTGGCTGTGTCAGGAGAGATAGTGGAGCAATGTTTCCGTGTGAGTGTAGACAGCAAAGCACGTCCGCGTGTATTCGTGGATCTTGACCCCCAGTGTTGGTGCTTCACATTAAAGTCCCCACCCACAAGGAAACGATGACCGATGGAGTCTAGAAAGGAGATGAATTGGGAATCGGAAATGGATTTATTGGGAGGGCAGTACACTGATGCTATAGTAAGGGGAAAAGGGAAGGTGCTGATTGACACGCAGTGGACTGAAGGAAATCATGTGCTACCAAAGGAACTATGAGATGAGAAATGGAATTATGAACAATGTCAGCGGTACCTGCATGAGCTCTTCCATCTGGGTGATCAGTTCGGTAAGTATGGTACTGTCGAACCGTAAATGGTCGTTTACTAGTAAGTCTTGTTTCAGTAATGAGAGCTACGTCGATGTTCTTGTCGTGGAATAGTGCTGTCAGTTCGTTAGTGTGGGTGCGAACACCATTCGCATTCCAAAGGAGAATGGATAAGGAGTCGGAAGGATCCACTTATGGATTTTGTTTAACGGGGATAAGGTAGGAGACAAGATTTGTAAGTAGGGAAAAGAGAGGAGTAATTAGGGTTCTGAACTCTGTAAGAAATGAGGTTAATAGGCTGGTGAGACCCGAAGAACTTGAAGGTGAAGGATTGTACGAGATGTGGCTAAGGATGGGATAGAGTTTGTGGGTTGGTGGGATAAATGGAATGCTGGGAAAGGTGATCTTGTGTACAGGGGGTGGGCGGTGCCTGTGACTGCTCTCTGTTGCGAACGGCATCGGCGAAAGAGACAGTAGGCCTTAAATTTCTGGCTGGGCCTCTTCTTGCTGCAAGTTTTTCCACTTCTGGCTGACGACGTTGTTCTGTCCTGGACTTCAGCGTTCTGTATGCCTCGCAGCCCTTGTAGTTGGCTGGATGTCCTTGCTGGCAAAGCACGCATACCGCAGGCGATTGTAGGGGCTTTTTGCACAATTCGCTTTTGTGCTGTCCACTACAGTTTACACATCTGGGAGGGTGGTGGCAGTAAGATTTTGTGTGCCCAAATGCCTGACAGTTATGGCACTGGACGATGTCTCGTTTGGGGTACGGTTTTTCAACCTGTACCCTTGTGTAGTACAGGTTTGTTAGTTCATAAATCTTCTCTACTCCAGGTGTTCGCTCGAGATCGACAAAGAACAGTGCAGTTTTTATTGTTTCATCCTGTTGCTAATCCTCACGCAACACGTTTGTTATTTGGCGAACTTTGTATCCGAGAGCTGAGAGTTCTTCTTCTATTTCGTCAGCTGGTGTGGTCGGGTGAAAATTTCTGATCACCACTCGGAGTGATTGTTCCTGCTTTAATTGGTAGGTGTGGAAGTCTGCATTGGTTTCATCCAAATATTTAACAATCGCTCGATAAGTATCGGGAGTGTCTGAGGAAATTTTCGTATCCCGAGAGCGATTGAGGCACGTATATTTTCCGGTACCTACAATTTTGCTCATTTGTGAGAATAGTAATTTAAAGTTGCTAATGTTGCGTACAAATATAGCAGGTGGCTTGGGCTGTGTTGGAGTTTTGTTGACTTCCATTTCTTCTGTTGGGATATTTTTCCAAGCCTCAAAAGGGTTTGGCGTGAAAAAAGGCGACTCTAAGGCGGTTTCTTTTTTGGATGTGCTGGCCTGTGGAGGTATCTCCTCCATGGAACTAGCTGCAGAGGAGGTCATTTGTACGTTCCTATTCGACCTTCTTGGTTTTCGCTTTACAGGCGGCGGTGTCGGAGTTGGACCTAGTGACCTAGATTTTTTTTTCTTATTTTGAGACGTTAGTTGTTGATAAAATCTCATTTTATCATAACAACGGTTTTTTGTTAGTGAAGAAAAAAGTACGTAGCGCCGGTGGGATTCAAGCTCACAACTCCCAGTGGCAAGTCACGGGTCTTGGCTCTGAGCCACCAGACCGACTGGCTCAAAATCTATTGCGTGGCGTTAGTGAACGATCCGAACGGCGCTATGACAAATGCTTCCCAATATGGCCGACTTCTCGGTCCGATTTCACTTTTACTTTTGTTCTACACAAATGTAATAAGCGATTTACTTACGTCTTGATGGCTCCCTCGTGACCAGCTCACGTAAGTTTCCTGCTAGAACAATTTTTTTGGATGGACTGTGGCCTAAAAACGGTAGAATAAAGTATTTGAAGGACGAGCGAAGTTGAAGGTGTTTCAGAATGTAGCGCATGCGCAAAAACTTCTTATATTTCTAAAGAGTTATCTCTCAACATCATTGGGTTAGAGTACCCTTGAAAAATATAGGATATGAAGCAGCAGACTTCAGTATCCTACTAATGACGAACTGCAAGTGGTGTTGATCAAATACTCAACCACGCTTACTGACTGGAACAGAAATTGTTTTCATCCTAAAGCAGTATTTTTCGATACCCGCCAGTATAACGGTGTACTCCGTTAGCTCTATTTGATCTTTAATGCCTATAGTGCACTGAAATACCTTAAAATTGGTATGTTCATGGCCCTTGAATTAAAGGGTTCCATCCATTGTTGAAAGGGGCATTAACTATTATTCTCAGGACTTTTAATTGAAAGGATTGGATATTCGATTTTTTTGCTGTCCCCATAGCTCTATTCCGAATGTCTAGATTGGCTTAAATAACTTTGTAGATTAGTAATTTATTTTCTATTGATGGCATGTCCTTCAAAGTAGTCTGTACAGTTTTCGAAAGCGCCTGTTTAGTTCTTGTCTTTTTAACCTCGTGTATTGGCTCCATGTCAGGCTTTTGTCGAGATGAAAGCCTAAATATCGAACTGTCTCGGATACAGGAAGAGGAATTGAATTAGAATAAAAACTAGTGGGCAGGACTAGAAGGTAGTGGTAATGTGGGAACATTTTGCTTCATTAACTTTCATCCACCATTGGTTGCACCAATACTCGAACTCATCAAGATATATTTTGAAGGTTATGGGATGCTATATCGGGTTCTGGGTGGAGTGACAGGACTGCGATGTCATCCGAAAATGTTGCCATGAAGGTATTGCGGTTAGAGGGGACATCGGCGGTGTATAGGTTATAGAGGATGGGACCCAGGACACTGCCCTGTGGAACTCCTGCTTCTATGGGATAGTAGTTAGAATATTCTAACCCACAGCGGACTTGGAAGAAGCGGGTCGAAAGGTAGAACTGTATTTAAATATTGTGATTACTTTTCTTGTATGTATATTATCTTTATTATATCCCATTGATCAACCCAAAACACCTGTGAGAGGAAACGTATTGTTGAATCATTCCATTTAATATGTTGAAAAGATCTATTTATTTATGTTTTATTCAATAAAATGCCTTACAGGGAATATGGCAGATTATATATTGTTTTATTATAATAACGTAAGGTTAATGAATTATATTTAGAATATATTTATTTCTACTAAATCATAAAGTGGTCGTCCTTTAAGGTAAGTGGAGATATAGATATATATTTATGTATCTAGTGAGACAATTAAATAAAATGCAAACACAAAACTATCCATTGTCCCGATAACCGAATCCACTTCGATAAACAAAGTGACCTCTATTTTCAATAACTACTATTCCTTCAAAAATTGAGCGTATGTTTTCCATAAATTATGCAAACTTAAGTAAACAAATTTAGTTTACTCTATAAATTTGTTAAAACTATGTCTACACGTAGTGAATGGGAAGTCAATTACAAAAACAATTATGTAAAGTACATAAATGTGTTGTAACTGATCCGCACACGCAACAGATGTTGTATAATATTTATGATTGTATTGGCAATCTCTGGTGTTACGTAATTTCAAACCTCACACTATTTTCACTTCCCCAGGTTAGGTTAGCTAACATCACTACTTAGTGTTTCTGTAGTAATTAGATCAATTAATAGATAAATATAGGTAGATATACTTTTATTCGATTTTTACTATTACTTTGTTACCCATACGAATGTAGTTGCATTATTTAAGCGAAAACGACTTATTAATAACAAATTAACAAGCTAAGTAATAGATAAATATATATATACTTGCTACGTTAGGCGAACTGAGGGTTTTTAATTTAAAGTTAGATACTTACCTGCGTATCGATACACTAATATATTTCATATTACACTGCATCTGAATACATAAGCTGTAAGGCAATATATAAAAGATGTATCTTTTCTACAGATACATATATCCGTTTATATATCTACCTGACTTACCCAATAACGCCACCCTGTTACGCTCTAGTTGAATAATTACAATATTTCAATTACAGGGATGCCATTTAACTATTCAACTAATAACCAATTTGATTCCTCTGTCGTATCCTGAGCATATTGGGTTAGCGTGAAGTTATACCAAATTATACTTTTCTCAAGAATACTAGAAGAATAATAACTTTCTATTGGCCCAATCGGAGTCTAAACTCAAAGTAACTTACCTTAATAAATTAACGTGTTGATCAAATAGAAGGGGTTCATTTATATAAAATAGAAATTTATGTATACTGTATTTTTTTACTGTGGTTCAACAATTTTTTACTGATTGAATCTTTTAATAAGACCGATGAACCAATAAAATTTAAATCTTACCATTTACGGAATAGAGCTATGGGGGACAGCAAAAAAGTCGAACATCAAGCGTATCCAATCCTTTCAATCCAAAGTCCTGAGAACAATAGTAAATGCCCCTTATTATGTCAGCAACAAAACCCTTCATAACGACCTTAATATACCCTACATTCTAGAACTCATCCCTTCCAAGTTTATGAAATTCCACAGTAGCCTTTCCAACCACCCTAATCCTGTAGCACAGTCTTTGCACTGCGCCACTCATCCCTATAATCCTCCTCGGAGACTGAAACGGCAGTGGCCTCGTGACCTGCTATAATCGCGTGACAGTGGGAGTCCTGGCAATGGCCAGTTTCTCCAATCATGTCCTATTGTATGAATGAGTGAGTGAATGATGACTGTAAATATGGTATGAATGAGATAATTTATCTGTATTATTATTGCCTTATAAAAGGCAGATTGTAATTATTGCACAATAAAGTTATAATAATAAAAAATCTTACCATTGTACATCGATGGCTTCTAAAGATGAGGTATCTGGTCTAAGCCTCAACCAAAGGTTCCAGAGATGCGTTAAACGTCCTCCTGGGTTTGGGCAGTTTCTGACACTAACACTATTTCTGATTATGGTTAAAAGAAAAATAGAACCTTTGGACAGTTATGTAATACATATAATCTTATCATTAACAAATTGTATGTTTATCAATAACATCCGAAGAACCATATCTCTTAACTTATAATCAGCTCTATTATCAATAACTTATTTTCCTTTCCCAGACCCCCATTCTAAATATCTGTCTCCCACGACCATTCAGTAATATTTGTACTATTATCATTACTGTTATCATTTCCCTACACACATAAATACCCCTAGGCACATGCCAGAGGATCGATTCCCTTCAGGCATTCAAGTGGCTAGCAAGTTCTCAGTTTTAAGCATATCTAATTGTATGTAATTGTGTTTTATACCAAATAAAGTTTTCTTTTTGAAGTCTTGCGTAGCAAAGTTATAATTGACTATGTATGGGGACCTAAAACTATCTTACAAACTAACTTAGTCCTAAACCGGTCCCGCCTCCACTGTCTGCTGCCATCGATAGGGAAACGGAGAAGGAGAATTGGGGTTAAAGACGGGCTTTATTAAGTATTGCAGAAAATCAAAGAATTTGATACGTCTACACCTCAACCACCGTAGGCAGCTCAAAATCTTCGTGGAGCTCACTGTCCCTCCACTGCTGGAATGAAGTATGTCGAACCACTTTCATGAGTATCTCGTTTTGAAATTGTTGGAGTCCCTCCCGTCCGATGACTGAAAAGCGCTGGCCTCTTTATATTTTGAACATCTAGACCAGGTTCCATTCGTACTTTTCTTATCTTTAGTCTTGAGAGATTATTACTTAACACCAGGTTGCAAATTAGTTAATACGTGCCTCAACCATTGTCTTGTCTTTATGAGGGACGATAAAGAACCATCTGGATCCATTTGAGCCCCTCGAAAACACATGTATATATCATATTCATCCCTTAGTGCATTTTGCTAATTTTTACACAGCAAATCCTATATCAAGTATTACTTATAATTTTACATTACCATGCCCCCATTTCGGCGGTTGAACACATAACACACATTAGAAAGACGGTCTGGGTCCTTGCACCTGTGTTAATATACATACACATAGGTGTGGTAGGCTGAACCAATAAGCAAACTTGAATATGCAAGAATACGCGACCAGCGCGTCATCTTGCGACCGCACCCTTACTTAGATGATCTGTTGGAAGTCCCAGTGGATTCTGAGCTGGCAGTGTACAGACGATTGTCGAGGGAGCCCGCCTCCTGCTATTCTAGGCTACTGTTTATATCTCATCGGATAGTTATCTCAATTATTCAAAATAGTGTTTCTATTATGAATCCCGACCCGGCTATTTCTGATACTCCATTCTCCCAGATATATATTGTTTCTTTCGTTTACAGAGCGCAAATGCAATTGAGTCTTTGTTCAGAGAAAAAAATACCTACATCAATAGATTATAGAGCTAGATAAAATCCTATTATTAAACAGTATTTAAAGCCTTTATTTTAAACATTATTCTTTCTCCACCCTCATCTTTATTAATTCCTCAATTAATTAATTCCTATAATTATTACCTTATAACAAATTCCTATAATTACTTAATTCCTTAACTTTAACTTAACTAAACTCAAAATTGCACTTATATCACTACACTTCACCGCTTGCTCTGTAACTGCTAGTCACGACATTCAGTCGTCTGCTCTACTGTGCTGCCACCGCGCAGGTCTTCACATATTTAAATTGATATATATTTATATTCACATATATATTTCATATATATACATATATATTATTTTATACATATATAGTATAATATTTCAAGTCAGAGACGTAAACATTTCATCATCCCGTATATGTCGGATTACAGATAGAAATAAACCAGTCTATTTGGAGAACTTGAGTTAGTCTTTTGTTCCTCTTTTCCTTCTCTTTTTTTTTTTTCAGATCTTACCCTGCGGTGAATAACTTATATATATATATTTCTATATAAATTTTTATCACAAAATGTCCCTTAAAACAGGGGTTCTCCTGGGAATTTTCAGGTTTACATCTAGGTACTCTACCAACTGACTTATTTATAGTAAATTTATATTATATATATATGCGTTTCTTGTGATATAATTACAATCTGCATTATAAGGCAATAAGTAATTAAGATAAATGCTCTCATTCATACCATATTTACAATTCATCATTCACTCGCTCATTCATACAATATTTACAGACAGCCCAGAAACCTCCCAAATCCACATGCGAAGAGAAAGCGGAGTCTTGGGAAGTCCCCCACGCTCCTCCGTCAGCCGCGTCACAGGATACTAGCCAGTGGAGGCTGACCAAGAGCGCGAGAGCCACAGACGCTTAGGACATGATTGGAGAAACTGGTCATTGCCAGGACTCCCACTGTCACGCGTTTATAGTAGGTCACGAGGCCACTGCCGTTTCAGTCTCCGAGAAGGATTATAGGGATGAGTGGCGCCCATAGCTCTATTCCGTATGTCCAGATTGGTTTAAGTATAACTTTGTAGATTAGTAGTTTATTTTCTATTGAGAGATGGGATGTCCTTTGAAGTAGTCTGTACAGTTGTCCAAAGCGTCTGTTTAGTTCTTGTCTTTTTAGTCTCGTATGTGGGTTCCAGGTCAGCCGTTTGTCGAGATGGAATATAGTAAATTTATAGTACCTTTCTGCACATGTTCCTTCCTGAATTTGCCCGTTGATCATCATGCTTCCCTTCACTTCTCCAAAATTTCCTTTTATTACCATTCCATCCTATGTTTACTCAGCTCTCAACCGGCAGTTAAGGACGCAGGGTCTTTTAAAGACTAATCTTACTCTAAGTGGTAATCAAACATTTATACTAATCTGTAGAACGATCTTGATGTTAATGACGGTCAATAACAATACAAATATGGGTTTAGTAAATTGGCCTTTCACCCATAGCAGCTGTCAAATAATACCAATATTCTGCACTGCTGCAGAATTAATCTCAAACACATGCAAAGGGCGCAAAGACTAATTGCACACGGCAAATAATCCTTTCCTAGAACCGTTCTCAGAGGGCCATACGTAAATACACGACGCTGGCGCATGTGCTTTCGCAGAAGCGCTTGGCTATGATAAGAGCTTCGAGTTACTCTAAGCTTGGTAAGGTAAGCTGCCAATTCTATGTCGTTCCGGGAATATTAATAATCGTTGCATGGGTCGAGGAAGCAGTTTTACTCGTGCAATTAGGAGTGAAAATTATAATATACCGGAGCACAGTGCATAGTGCATTGAACAATGGACAAAACTCCAAAAATCAACTGTTTGTTTATTCAATTTGGTTGATTCAGACTCGGTCACAGGTTTTGTGAACAAGTGTCAACATAAGCTTCTGGGATTAGAAAGTAAGTGGAGCCAAGTTCATTGTTTTTCCACCTCGTAACAAGGCACATTTTAACGTTGTATTATTTCTTCTCACTATGGACCCTTCAACCATTAGTAAGTTTTACAATTATTTTATGATATTATTACTAATTTAACATAGTACTATGTTTTCATAATACGACCATGGGACGTAAACATCCCATGAGCCCATATATTGAAACCTACCTCTTTTTCTACCATTTCTTTTCCTATTTTATTAGATCAATTGACCTTAACTAATTTGGTAGGTCCGTCATGAGATCTTTAATTCAACTTGGTTTATGTCTTCGACATAGGAAATTATCCCGATTGAATCGCCCGATCTCAAGGCTAATGTTATAGTTATTAATAAATTGAGAAACTGGGAAATTGTGAAATATATACAAGTAAAATGGTTATAACAAATACTTATAATTATAAATAGTGCTGACAAATCATATAAAAAAATATTCATTTCCTTTTGAACAAGGATAGTTACTACTAATTAATTATATAAAAAAATGAAAATTGAGCTCAATCTATTTTTAATGGATCCATAATAATAAAAAAACAATATCTATATCACCCAATCGATGATCTCCGTTTAATCCAATCAACGTTACTGTTGATCTCTTCTTCTTCTTCTTCTTCTCCTCTTCTTCTGTTGGATACCGCCAAGTCGGGGTCTTTGCTCTTGTTCGCCCTCTGGCTGTTAGGCTAAGACTGACTAAGACTCGCCCTTCATCTCATCCCCACTCCTAAGAGCACAAAGGGATGATGCTTACCAGCTGGAAGGGTTGCAGGCCATGATATTCTCAAATATCATGAATGTTACAATATGTCGGCTAGATAGATGTTTTCAGGGGAGTTTTCAATTAAATACAAATAATTTTTAATATAAAACATTTTACTTCAAATATACCCCAAATCTTACTTCTTAATATCTACCAAAAGGTAAAACAATTGCTGGGATCTATGAGAAAAATTGTTTGTTTCACTGGCTTGTGCAAGATTCTTATGAAAATGTCTTATGCAATTATATGCAACTTTAGTGACAGCGATTTTTTTTTAACAACGTACTAAAACCAACAGGGATGTTTTCGAAGTCTGGTGGCTCACTCTATTCAGTGAGAGAAATCAGAAGATTTTAAAATTAGGTGGTCTGATGAGGTACGAACCCTTCTTGAAAAGTTTTGTGAGCATTGATGTGTCGTTACTGATTGTGAGAACTGTCATAGGATGTTATCCAAATGTATCATTAAACATAAATATTGGCTTGATGTGCCTTTCGTTTTGCCAGATTACACAACTGAAAATTAACGAGCCGAGGCACCTGTACCCTCCAAGAAAACTGGTGGACGGCCAAAAAAAGATTTACGACAAAGACAAAAAAAAAAAGTTGGTAGAACAACTACACGCCATATGAACTGTCATTTGCGGGATCAGCGTACAGGTCGAGGTCATCAGGAACCATTAGAGACACTCAGTGAAAAACCAAGTGAAGCCCTTGCATTATACTTCGATCTAGATCTTTCGGAAAGAAAGTACAGAATTCTGAGCGAAGTATCTAAAGTGGCAGTGGCCTGTGACGTGCTATAAATACGTGACAGTGGGATTCCTGGCTATGCCCAGTTTCTGGCGTATGTGGCTCTCACGCTCTTAGTCAGCCTCCACTAGCTCGTATCTAGTGACGCGGTTGTTGAAGAAGCGTGGGGAATTTCCCAAGACACTGCTTCCTCTTTCGCATGCGAGGGAGGTGGTTTTGGGAGGTCTTTCGGTTGTTTGTAAATATTGTATGAAGTGAGTGAATGA
Source organism: Acanthosoma haemorrhoidale (assembly GCA_930367205.1). Classification (NCBI taxonomy): domain Eukaryota; kingdom Metazoa; phylum Arthropoda; class Insecta; order Hemiptera; family Acanthosomatidae; genus Acanthosoma; species Acanthosoma haemorrhoidale. Next base: position 26,495,365 of record OV884014.1, read on the forward strand.
AGAATTGTTAAGATGGTATGATTGAGAACATAGATCTCAATTACTTATTGCCCAACAAGGCAGATTGTAATTTCATCACAATAAAAAAGTTTCAATGTATAATGATATGATGATGCCCGTGATGGTTTGTGATTACGCATAAGGGCTTTGATACCATCACCCCTGTTAATTATTTGACTTTCCTGGAAGTGTTGAATTCAGTTTCTTCAATCCTGCTCCCCTTCTTATGCGTCTGGAGAAGTCTAATCAAAAAGAGGAGTTAAACTTGATGCTTAAGCCCAATCCAAACGATTTCACGGATGTATCAACACTAACTACATCATGACCAAGATGATATCATAACCATCTGGAAGGTTTCTGGTGCAAAGGAAGTGGGGGTGGGGGAGAAGAAGAAAGGACGATATTGATTGAATGACTTTGAATTATATTAATAGTTTTATTCATTTTTAAGGGTCATAAAAAAGCACTTTAGAAAATTATAATTTTATTACTTAACTACAGAAAATTTTATTTCAATCGCCCATTTACAGAAAAACTGTTTTTTATATTATTTTATGCAACTATCTTTCATTAAAAATTATTCTTTACTAATACAATGCTCTTCAAACATTCCATAGCGCATATTGTAATTTGAAAATGTATAAAAAATAATTATTTACTTACAGCTGAATATATTTTATGACGAAAGCGTGTAAAATCTAATAATTATCATGTATAAAATTTTCCCAAATATTTTGGGAACGAATATATATATTACATAGTGGTATGTACAACATTAAAATTAAATAAATACATATTTATTTGTAGCCATCATTAAAATGTAATAGTCCATGAACTTCATATCAAGGCCTACACACGTTAGCAAAACCAAATTCAAATTTTCTGCAATATAGCGTTCATTATAGATAAAGTATACTTCAGAAATATAGTTGGCAATGATTTATTTAATAAAATCATATTTATTAAGCATCATCGGCCTTCACACACAACCTTGCCACATATCTTGAATAGTATACTGCAATGATACCTATAATAAATTAAAACGCGTTGGCAGTTACATTAGTATAGAAAACGGTAATCTATAAAAAAAAAAATCAGTCTTCACAGTTCCATTTTCAAACTACAATCTTTTTTTTCGTCCTTTTTTTCTGTGTTAGAATATCCTGTATTTCCTCCAATGTTTTCCCCCTAGTTTCTGTCATGTAGTTGGTAGAAAATAATGCTCCGACGGCGCAAGAAATGGTGCAAATTACGAAGTTTGAGTACATCCCAACGTAATCGGTCAGCGGTTGGTAGGCCTTTACAGTGACCCCCGAAGTTAATGACATAGTGATGCTGGCAAGGGCTGATGCCTTGCCTTTTATATTGACTGGGAAAACTTCACCTTGCACCAACGTGGGAATAGACACAAGGCCTACCGAATAGCATATCCCATTAAAGATGAGGAGGATCAATGGTAACCAAAGCGTAGTGGAGGTGTCGAATGAAGTAAAGTCACGAAGGTAGTACCACGCCGAAACCAAAGCCATGGTTATGCAGCTTCCCACGGAAGACACAAAAAGCAAGGTCCTCCTGCCGAAGCGATCCATAAAAAAGAACGAGGAGATGCTACCCAAGATCCAGACGGAGTCGAGGACCGTAAAGCTCTGTTCCCCAGTGATGAAGGAATCAGGGATGGTGACGGAAGCGTATGTCATGAGGAGAGTGAGGCCGGCACAGCGCTGGACCAAACCCAGCACTTCCACCATAAAGAATGCCTTTCTGTTGGCCTTCACTCGGAACAGGTCGAGGAAGGTGCCTTTGTTCTCCAGCTGTTCTTTCACGCACTGTTCCATCCAGTCCACCTCGACGCTGCTGCACTCTCCCTTCAGCCATTCCATGCTTTCTACAGCCTGTTGCCGATTCCCTTTCATCAGATGGAAGTACGGAGTCTCTGGCAGCAGAGTCAGCAAAGCAAAAACCAGTGCTGGAGGTACAAGGGAGAGCAGCGTGAGCATGTCATAGGAGACGTACATTCCAACTAGGCTCTCGTACATCCCTCCCAAGTACAGCATCACCCCAAAAACTGCTCCCATAGAGCCTCTTATCGCAGGGTCGACCACCTCAGCGATGAGGATGGGTACGAGGGTGTACACTAACCCGGCCCAGACACCTACCAGTAGTCTGGCCACGTAGAGCCCCACGTTGGAGTGGTTGAAGTAGGGGATGATCCAAGAAGCAATAGCCACGAGTACGAAGTGCTGAAGGGAGCGTTTCCTCCCTATCCTGTCCATGATGTAGCCGGCTGGAATCGGGCTGAGGACACTACCTAAGAACATGATGGTCACCATCCAGGACTCTTCCTCTCCGGTCACGGAGAAACTGGTCTGGCCCGAACGGATCTTCGGCAACGCTGGTGAGGGCCACGAGAATGCCTGACCACAAGTGAATGTGCACAGGCATGCTGAAACAGGAATTTACATGAAGAAAGTATTATGGCATCCAAACTACACAGTCTTTAGTATAGAAAAAAAATATACCAAAAATATAATATTCTTCCTTGGTTGATTTTATTTTATTTCTTATACATACACACATCGGGATATTTGATACATTATACATTACCAAAGAAATACTTTTGTTGGCAAGTAATTATCCAATTAGACTTAATTATTGTTTTTTGGCCTTGTATGTTTTTTTTTTTGGTTTCATCATCGGTTGGATCCTTCATGTTACGAGGAAGTAAAGGTGAGATAAAAATCAACAAAATTATACAAATTATCAACAAAGGTGGTTTGAAGGATCAAAGGCATCGCCCAGAAGAAGAAGGAAAATACCAAAAACCTTTGTTTGTTCGGAAACATTCATTGGAGAAAAGTGTCCCGTTGCATAGAAAGTTGTCCCTAAGGAAAGATGTTTGTTTTGACGATTTATTTCGCCATAATCCTCAGGTCATCAAAGCCGGTGTTTGTATATCTAAACTCATTTAGGGAGCTCGCAGGAGGAGAGGGTGAGATAGTTAAAGGACGAGAGCAGAGCAGGACCAAGGAGGCACCCCAGTCCCACATGTCAAGCAGTGGCTTATAGGGCACGTGGTATGATCGGGGGATGTAAACCACCTAAAGTAAAGTAAACCACCTAACTTAGATAAATCAGTACAATTCAGAAGATTGAACCGGCAAAACATTGATTTAAAAAAAACATTGTTTTTTTTAAAGACCCTGGATTTTATTTTAAATATCATTGGTACCAAATGAGAATTCCAGAAAAAAATTGTTGTATAATGTTAATATTTTATTAATTAACATCACTTAATAGGTCATATTTCAATAATAATAGATACCCTAGTAACAAAAACCAAAGTATATTTATTTGATTAGTTCAGTGTAATTATAGCTTAATTTTAAACAGTCTTAAAGTGAGGAGCGTGAATATATCAGCCCTTGTTAAATAGATAAAAATATATTATTAGTGTTTTAGATGAGTTATATATCCCAAATAACCAATTGGAGACAACTGAAGATAACAGGTTAGAGCTGTTGCCTCCACTTCCTCTTTCGCATGCGAGGGAGGGGACAAACATGTGGATTTGGGAGGCCTCTGGGCTTTTTATAAATATTCTATGAATGAGCGAGGGAATGATGAATTGTAAATATGGTATGAATGAGAACATTTATCTCAATTACTTATTGCCTAATAAGGCAGATTGTAATTTTATCATAATAAAGCATAATTTATAGCTGTAGAGCTGTTGAAAGCACTATCACAATAAACAAGAAATTATTAGTTGTGGAAAGACAATAAAGCTGTTTTATAATTATTGCTTCACTTCTTTACACATACCACATGTGGAGAGAGAAAGGAAAGTAAGTATTTATAAACAAACAGTTTTAATAGTTAGTTCTTTTCTTATCATTTCTCGTAACTTAGGTATTGTTGACGACCGGTGAGATTTAATTTATGGGTTTTCTACAATATACCTTTCTGTGATAACCTATTATTAAGAAAAATAAGTTCTCGACATCAAAAATATCAGAGCCAGATAGGGTATAATATGTCCAAATTCATGATATGAAGTTTTTGGGTTCAAAATGGCCGCAAATTATAGCATTTAACAGAAAAATCGAGCAGCGAACTGCCACACGGATTGAGTTGTACGACTTGATTTCTACAATAATATTCTAGATAAGTATCCGCGAATTCGCCAATATGATTGCAAGCAACACTGTAGTAGTATTTTATTTTTTTTATGAATCACCGACTGATATTCTCAACCGATCGAGTACCAAAACAAATTTCAATGGTAATTCCCAATCTGAAAGCGGTTGGTGGCAACAGAACCACCTGAAACAAGTAGTGATTCGTTGGTGACAAAATACTGTTAGCAGATACTGTTAATGGCTTGTAATTAGTAATTAGTACTTAGCCTGGGTGATTACCTGTAAAAGCAAGGATCCATTGTCCGTACCTGCCTGGCTTGTAGAAGGTGAGGTACATCCTTGTGGCTCAGACCGATGACATCTAGCCAATCTCTTTGTAAACTCTTCCGTTATCGCTTAAATCCCCTCCACCGACCTTTCGCTATAATCTTAGATGTTAACTAATTGTTAACTTTAGTTGTTGTGCATTGGTTTTAATATGCTTAGTGAAACGTCATATTTTTTTATTGTTCTTAAGACTTTAAATAAATTGACATAGCCAACAGATTGCAAAAGGAGTTAACTTCTTTGACTGAGTATAATGATTTTTTTTAGGGAAAAAACCGAGTCAGTCTTGTAATTAAAAATAAATATAATAAAAATGTTAATTTATTCTTTATTATTAATGGCATCCCTTAATCTATACCTGTATATCCCTTAAGTATATCGATATACTTTGTTAAAGCATTGGTAACATATTATTGTATTGATTATTAAGATAGACAACATTAACTCTTAACAGACAACAGGTATAAACACAATAACTTTTCTCTTTATAAATTAATTCACAGCTGCGAAATAGAATCATCCAGGATTTATTTATAAATGCATATGTCTTTCTTAGCGTAGTATTTCTATCAACGTGAGCTAACTTTAACTATTTTCTGGTACATTTGATGGATTTAAACCATATCTACTGCATGTAATTTCATATTTTTATTTTTTTAGTCATTATCAGTTGTTTCTTCTTTCAAATAGAAATGTCTGTTTATTCCCACATTTGTATTCGCTGTTTTATTTTTTAAAATGTGGAAATTAAACTTGGTCTCATTGGGCAATAAGTAATTGTGATAAATGATCTGATTCATACCATATTTACAATACACATTTACATATTCGCTCGCTCATTCATACAATATTTACAAACAGCCCAGAGACCTCCCAAATCCACATGGTTGTCACCTCCCTCGCATGTGAAAGAGGAAGCGGAGTTTTGGGAAGTCCTCCACACTGCTCCGTCAGCCGCGTCATAAGAGCCAGCGGAAACAGACCAAGAGCGCGAGAGCCACAGACGCTCAGGACCTGATTGGAAAGATTAGTCATTTCCAGGACTCCCACTGTCACGCATTTATAGCAGGTCACGAGTTCACTGCCGGTTTAGTCTCCAAGGAGGATTATAGGGATGAGTGGCGCAGTGCAATGACTGTGCTAGGGGATTAGGGTGGCTGGATAGGTTACTGTGGAATTTGGAAGTCTTGGGATGTTTTCGGAGATACTTTGAGTCTATTTCTTACAAATCTGTAAGAATCCGTCGGTAGTGCTCCCTATCAACTTGGCTCCTAATAAATGAAGGAGGAGGCAGTCTGTGAGTTGGCCTTAACATTAAGTCAATTTTATTTTATTATCACTTTACGCTAATGTAGTACGATCAGAATTTTATGGAGTAATCAAATCTACCACTTTGAATAATTAAATGACATCCCATTAAATAAAATATTTTAATTATTCGACTAGAGCTTAGAGGCGTGTTTCTTCGGGTAAGGTAGGTATCATACAAATAGTAGACATATATATGTATTGTTAGAAAGATACATGTTTTATATTATCCTACATTTTATATATTTAGATACATTTTGATATATTAGCATACATTGATACAATAGTATAAATGTATGCAACGAAAATAAATTGGTCCATCATTCGCCGACATTAGTATTGATAATATAAAATGGTCTTAATAAGTGATATTAAACTCGCCGTCAATTTTAACAAGCTAGAATGAGGTATTTTATATAATGTTGGAATTAATAAAAAACGTTGAACCACTAGAATGAAGTCCCATGTTATTAACATTTGGAGTGCATTAGTGTCAATTGCTAAGCATATTTTCTTATACAAACAAACACAATTGGATTGAAAATCTGTCAAAAATCTCCAAATAATGTATTTTTTTTTTGAAATGACATTTTTTGGGGTCATGCCCAAAAAAAAAAAAAAAAGCATCCGATTCATTATGCTATTAATAAGGCTCTCAAAAAAATAATCTTTTATCGATTGTGGTACCACCTGGTCTCAAAAAGTATGATATTAGAACACCATCTTATTGTGAATGTCAGATAAGAAAGTGTGTTTTATTCTTTTATCGGTCATGGTACCCAACAATGGGGTCAGGTTTATTGCCTACACGCTAGAAATTGGTATTATCATCTACAATATATTTTACTTTACAAATATTACCAAATTCACTGTACATACAAATCCATTTACTGAGTTTAGTAAATAAATGCATAAGTGTATTTAAAATGTGTCTATACTAGAACAATGGGACACCCTAAAGCAGAAGAATTCAAGCGAAAGGCAGAGATCCATCATGGCCATATGTCCTTTCTTTTTTTTTCTTAGCTCTCTAATTATAAGATTAAGGTTGAGGGAAAAATAAAGGAATATTTGGGTTGAGTGGATCCTTGTACTAGGAGTAGCTGCTTGAAGGTGGTGTGAGGGAATTAAGGAGTGTGGGAAGCCTCGGTAGAGGTTGGTTGTTGCGGTACAGTGGTGAGAGTCCACTGGTGGCTGGGCCTAGAGTCTCTCTAGGCATGTAGTGCAGTCTTATTTAGTTGGATAGCAGTGATGATGGATGCCTTAGAGGCTTGTTGTTGGTTGGCCAAGCACCGTGATGTTTACTAGATCTTGAGAGTTGCCATCTTGCTGGTAGTGGTGGGGGTGTCAGGTCTCGGAATAGAGGGTTTTGGCAATGTTTCATCGAGTCGAAGAATTTGATGTGTTTTCTTCTGATAGCTTCGGTGATGGTGGGGACCTCGAACTTTTCGTGGATGTCGGGAGCCTTCATATCACGAAAGGGGTATGCCATAGTGCCGTGCGCAGGATGTTGTTCTGGAAGCTCTGGAGTCAAGTTGTTGTGCTGGTGTGTAGAAATCGGAAGAGTGGTGTCCCAAACAGTAGAGCTGGCCTCAGGATGCTCTTATATACTAACAGTTTCAGCCTCAGGGATATAGCCGGGCTTGTGATGAGATGCTGGAGAGAGTAGTAAGTCCTACGTACTCTTTTCAGCTTCTTCTGCAGGTGTGTGCCGAACGTCATGTGTCTGCCTAGGTTGATGCCGAGGTAGCATATGCTGTTGGAAAGTTTGCATTCAGTCCTGTCTAAGGTGAAGCTGGTTGGACGCTTTCGTTTTCCTATGCTGGAAGGAGAAGACGATCCCTTGAGTTTTGGCCGGGTTCACCTGAATGTGTCCATATGTCCACTACATCGTCACCATGTTAAATGTCCAGTAACGGCTCTATTTTATGGGAAGGAATCAGCAAAAAAAACAGAATATTGAGGATGAAATCACAATAACTTTGAGTTAATAGGCTCAATCATTCACTATATTGCGGTCTGCAGTTGTTCCTCTTCAATCAAAGTTTCATACTATGTATTTTTTCCAATGTTCAATTGAGTTCCTCCAGGATTGATTCTCTTCATTGCTAAAAAAACATTGTGGGGAATATTCATTGGGCCTTAATCATCGAAATCCCATAATTTAGTTGTAGATTGATTCATTCTTAGGAATACTATCGTAGATGACAGAAAGGCTCGGTATTCGTAGAATGATCGGCTAGGCATAAAGCAAAGAAGTAAACATCAGACAATTGCCACTTTCAATCGATAGTCAATTACAATTTGTGAGATTCGAGTAAGCATTTGCTTACATTAGGTATTTTGCTAAGACCCCAGTGTCAAGGTAGCAGCCTACATTCGACCGAAGTAAGGGACAAAAATAATTTAAATTGAGCACCACCCTGTGTTTTTTAGGAAGAGTCAAGCAAACAAGTTCTGCAGAACACTGATCTCGGTCTCATTACTCAACCAGTCTAAATCCTGCTTCTCTCTATACATCAACCCGTATTAACAGTCTTTGCTGTAAACTATGCCATTATTGTCAGTTTTTATATTAATAATGTCCTTTGAAGTTTTTATGGTTTTCAGATCGTTAACTGTAGAAAGAAGGTTCAATTAACTAAGGTACCCTAAGGAACGCACTTAACTGTTTTGGGCTCGATGGGCCGCGACGGTTGAAACTTCAGTTGCCTTCCTTCAATATCCGCCAATCGCACGGGTCCGGAAGCATCCTATGGCAGCCTCTACTGGTAGCAACATAACGGTGGCCTAAGCGACCCTAAGTACCAAGCTCCCGGTGGCTAATAGCCCGAGAAGTTGGGTAGCAGTTGGTGTTTGGTCACGTGGCTCGCAAACATCAGCTGATTTATCTTTAATAGACACCGACCCTCCCAATTACTGGGACACAATCGCACGCTGATTGAGGGCCTGTTGCCGCATAAAACATTCCCGGCTTCGACTTCACGCAAGGGTGGGCCCTTTGGAGTCGGCACCAGCTGCCCTTAGCTCCAACCCCTCCGCAATCGGACCATTTAATATATTAATTGAATGGGGTGATTCGGACGACGCTACTTGTTTATGTGTCTTCTCTTGCGTATGGTTTCTTCATATAATTATACATATACTGCTTTATGTATAATTCGCAACATAGCCTGGGGGATTCGTACTTTGTGCTCAGTAGTTACTAGCCTGCAAATGACATTGATCCAAATAACGTTACTTAGCCATTTATTTGGCCTATTAAAATTTTTCATATTAATTGAAATTTAAACTAGCAGTAATGTGACTTCAGGAGCAGTTTTGATCTCCCTCTGCTTCTTCCTTCTTGGCTCGAAGGTGACTATCCAGCAGAAGAATTTGAGGGAATCCATGGCTATGTATATATGTCAGTATGCAGTAAATACTCTATGAATGACAGGGTGGATGCAATATCGTATTTATAAATGAGTTTCTTTCAAATATTGTAATTATTTTATTTTTAATACACATAAACGTACTAAGGGGCGTAGTACGGGGAGAAGCCACATCAAGAGCTACTTACTAGAATCTGATTGAATTTCTCAACTTCTAAAATATTGCTAAAAACTACTCGGTATTTGGGTTAACAAATACGGTATTTCATTTGTTAACTAGCTCGAACTGAATAACGTGTTTTAAATAAATAAAAAAAAAATGTGTTCTAAAGCTTTATTCTTTTGAAGTTTATTTGGGTTTCTTTCACGCATCCATCTTTAATCTATAAAAAAGAAATATTAAAAGTGATTTAAGAAATCTTCAAATTCAAACAGAACACTTCTCAGTTTAGTTCTTGTTATTTATACTTCGGATAATTATATCTTAACCAAAATATGTATTCCGTAGTGATGGAGAATATGGGTTTAAAATTTCTTTGCATGACAAGTTAATTTTCCAGCTACTATTGAAGAACTCAAGACAGGAAACATAATTATCATGTACACGTTTAAAGTAGAGTTACTCCCTTCAGCTTTCCACCTATAGCCGCCGTAATGAAATTAGACGCTTGGGATGAAGAGATTACTTAGCGCGGTGTAGCAACGAGCGGGCAGGCGGAAGAGTAATCACTAATTTGCTTAAAGATTGGCACTATCGATATAAAGGGGTAACGTGGGTCGAAGATATTAGAGAAGGGAAGAGTGGCTACAGACCTTGCCACGTATTGCGGATCTCAAGCTTCTAATTTAGTATCACCAACTGTAGGTAGCACTCCAAATTGTAAGTGTCGGGTCGTCACGAGGGGGTGGCTAGTTACCCTAGCCCTAGTGACGAAGTGAGGGTTGATTAGGCTTACTACTGTACTATCTGACTCCATATCTGATAGGTATGTATTTAGGTATTGTAGGTAGTTTATGTGGTCTTGGAATGACCACGAATTCACACTCGGTATCTGAGGGTAGGCGAAAACCGTCCGGATCCCAAAGGCGAGTGTGAACCGGAGAGAGGCAGACTGGATCGCTGGGGGAGACACTACTAGGTAAAGTTCGTAGGGCCCCAGGTGACCGTCGTCCGCGAGGAAGAGGTATCTCCCGGAGGTGCTAGTTTTAGCGAGACGAAGGCAGAGAATCCAACTTGGAAGGTGTGGGGTGCGACAAGGCCAGACTAAAACATAGCGAGGTTAGGAGAGAGAGATGCAGAGGTTTTCACAAATGAGAAGGCCAAATCTAGAAACATCAGTGCAGCTGCGAGTACCAGTCCAGAGAGCCGTAGTTAGAATGACATCGTTTTTTTTAGTTTGTTTTTTTCAAATCCTCTTTATTACATGAACAAAATAAATAATAATTTAAATACAGATTTCTCCTCTTCCTGCCATTCACAGATGCATTTAAAGGAGTGCATAAATATAATACATTTTGTTTGTGGTAAAAAGGTCATAGTCTCATATATAACACTAGGTGATGAGGCTCACCTTCAGCTTGTTGACTTATCGGCTAAAACTAGGGGGATATATAGCCCCAAGTAGGCAACGGGGTGGGGTTTTATTCTGGCCAACCAAATCGCAGGGTTGGGCGACGCTAGGCTGTTTTGGACCAGGACCCACCCAGCCCCAGGAGCTACCTGACTCCCTCTGCAAGGGCCTTTGAACTAGTTTTTTGTGGCTGCGTCTTTTATTGTTTACAATATTTACACTGATATGACTTATGCTTTGGTAATATTATTTACATTTGCTCACATTAATTTACAACACATTATAACCAATTTACAATGTGTATACAATAGAGTATAGTGTGATTTATCTTATGTAGTTAGGGGTCGCTACAGTAGGATTTAAACTTCACATGTACAAACAGTTGACAAATTGGACTTACGGACAGCTCTTTTCATGACAGCTGTCGGGGTCGGGTTTATACCTGAGTATCCCCAAAGTGGGGAGGAGACGCCCGCCGCGGGTTAGGGTCACAACAACCTCTTAGCCGCCGTCCGGCGAGCGCCCAAAAAGAGATAAGGCGGACCGGACCTATGGTTATTCGGCGGGCTGCTTTAATTCGCTTTGATCTGACTCCATAAGATCTTTTAGAAGGTGTGTGTGCCCCGATAAAGCACTATGTTCAGGAGAAGAGGTACAGGTTAGGTTTATAGGTAGTTTATGTGGTCTTGGAATGACCACTCATTCGCACTCGGTGTCTAAGGGTAGGCGAAAACCGTCCGGATCCCAAAGTCGAGTGTGAACCGGAGAGAGGCAGACTGGATTGCCATGGGAGACACTGCTAGGGAAATTTGCAGGGCCACGGCAACCGTCGTCCGCGAGGGAGAGGTATCTCCCAAGGAACTGCTAGGTTTAGCGAGATGAAGGCAGAGAATCCAACTTGGAAGGTGTGGGGGTCTGACGACGCCGGACTAAAATATAGGGAGGTTAGGAAAGAGAGATGCAGAGGTAGTTGAATGAGAAGTCCATGGTTTTGAGTAGCGCAGCAGGCGCCAGTGCAGAGAGAGAGAGAGAGAGACAGAAGTGCTCAAGGTCCCGGTTGGTTTCTGTCTGAGCTCTGACTCAGGGGCTCGGGCTTATATAGCCGGCTCGCCTGGAGGGGATGGCCCCCCACCAGGTGGCCAGAGAGGAAGTGGGGATGGGCCCCACTCTACTGACTCCTCCCCCTACTCTCACTGACGTCATAACCTTTATTAAGATAATGAAAAATAGATACATATTTTCTGATATTATTTGATGATATAGATACAAGGTCTGACACGAGAAGAGGGTGACTTATAATTATTTGTGATTAAGAGGTGGCCACAACAGCAGCTTTCATTAAGAAACTTATTTGATGCACATCTAACGTTATTTAATGGTCTAACTGATACGGACTGTTATTAAAATAAATCAGTTTGAATTGAAATACGAGGTTATATAAAAAGTAACGAGAATTTTTGTTTATCTTAAAATATTTTAATTATTCATCAGTTAAATAATCTTTGTAGAGGAGAGTATTTCAAAAGAAAGTAAAGAAAAGCTTTATTATGAAGTACAGGCAAAACACTAGTATTTACAAATATTAAGAGTTATGCTGCTACATATTGGGTCAAATGTTTAGAGGCGAGTGTCTGGAAAACAAGTGGGGACATATGTGTATAAGAGAAGGGTAGTTCCGAGAATTGGGATGGAGGTCTTGGAAGGGATGCGGTTGCTTACTTAAAAATATGAGTGACTTCCATGAAGTCACGAGGCAGGTATACACTAGCTTCTACCATTAGCATTATATATAATATTAGCATTACAATATTCTTAGCATTATATAACTATCGATATGAATTTTGTCCCCTTCAGAGTAATCCCCCTTTAGATATAATACACTTGTGCCAGCGCTTTTTCCAATCTTCGAAGAACGTTTCAAACTAACTTTTCGATATAGCTCTTAGCTCCTTCAGCGATTCTTCTTTTATCTCATCAATGGTGTCAAAACACCGTCTTTTCAAGGTTTTTTTCGGGAACATAAAGAAGTCGCAAGGAGCCATGGCGGGCAAATACAGTGGCTGAGGTAACACAACAGAGGTGTGAGCGGGAGTGTTATCGCGATGCAATTTCCACGATTTGTTTTGCCACATTTCCGGTCGTTTTCGTCTGAAAGCTTCACGAAAACGGCGCATTACTTCCAAGCAATATACTTTATTGACCCTATGACCTTCTGGCAGGGACTCATGATACACTACGCCAATGAAATAGAAAAAAAAAGCAGTAAGAGAAACCTTCACTTTCGATTGAACTTGTCAATTTTTCATAGTTGGTATTATTGTCTACATTTAGTTGATGGCTTTGTCATGATTATTTATCTATTTTTTGGCCTAGAAAAAATATCTATATAATCAAAAAACTGTGCTAATTTTAAACTTAATAACCCGTTTTATATTTCCCTCCACCGATCAGGTATACCAGTTGTATAAATAGTACAATTCATGATATAACTACATAAATATTTCTGAAGAGTTGTTATGGCATTACCTAAAGCAATCATCACACGTAATAGATTGATGTTATAACATGTTTACAGAAGCCATAATCGACCTTAATTTGTTTATGTAACTTGTTAAACGGAGTAGACATTTCCTGAGAACAAACATTTTCATAACAGGACCACCACTTCTCTTAACTTAAAAAAACAATTAATTTCTGTAAATTAATAAAATAAATTAATTGTTAATTAATGTAAAAAGCAATATACATACTTATTAATAGGAATTTATGTAAATAAAATCACAAAAGGCTTAAATTAGGCAAATTTTTGCCCCTCGGAAAGTCTAAGTGATAGCTTTTAAAGTTGCAGAGGAGAGGGCGGAGGAATTTAAGTTAATTCTATTTTGAAAACGGTTCTGACTTTATCTGGTATAGTTGGAACATTTTTAAATATTTACCTTCAGTGATTTGAAATAATTAACGGCCTTTCGATTTTTTATCACTTTGTATTTATAGGCGCCGAATAAAATTTTATGAAATCGGTACTGCGAAAAAATGAACATAAAATTTGAAGATCTACTCCGATTCTGGCATAGTGAATTGCTTTAAGAGTGGCGTATTACCTAACGTAATAATTATGCAGCATAACAATTGTTCAATCTGTTTGTTAGGGTTATTAAAAAACAAATTATACCGTTACGGAATGTTTTACAAGTCGTAAAAATGAATCAGAGCGGAGAAAATCTCTCCTGAGATTACGAAGTCAAGTGCTATGAAATCTTGACTATGAAACATTGAAAAATCATATCATAGCCCTTTATCTATTTATTTTATTATTGTTAATGTGCATTTAATGCTTTTATGTAACCTATTAAGTGTATCTATTTATATTATTGAACGTGATATGAATTAATTCACTCTTCATTATTGGGATCTGGACCCAGAGCCTTCATATCATAAAGCAATTGCCCTAAATGAGTACGCTAAATTAACGTAAACTATAATGTCAACTCGATAAATTGGTCCCCAGGAACACACGAATGGTATGAATAAAGTTTCATCGCAATACTAATGTCCACCATTTCAATTTATTATGCATGTCCTCATCACTTCCTTGTGTTAGAGAGATGTTATACAATCTCCTACATGTGTTATCTGTGTATGCGTACCCAGCTCTCATAAGTCGTACAAGATGTTGCACACTTGATGAAAATATAACAATTACGTAAAGAAACTAAAATTATAACAATTCAAAAATCCATAATTTTTCATCACCCAATCAACTATGATACAATCATATGTATTTCATATTTATTTTTAATAGTTATGATGTTCTTCAGCTAATTAACTAGTTCAGTTATTCAACCTGTAAAACATATTAGCCTTAAAAACCCTTTAGGCAGTGACTTATGGAAGTTTAAATAACCTTTGAGCATTGACTTGAGAATGTATAAATAACCTGGTCAAAGTGACTTGGGGAAGTCTAAATAACCTTTAAGCAGTGAGTTAGGAAAGCTTAAATGGCCTTTGAGCAGTGGCTTAGGAAAGCTTAAATATCCTTTGAGCAGTGGCTTAGGAAAGCTTAAATATCCTTTGAGCATTGACTTCAGAATGCATAAATAACCTTTGAACATTGACTTTAGAAACGTGAGAGACAAGGGGGTCACACTTTTTTTCCTATTACTATATCTAAACCTAGCGAAACATATAGAGCCTATCCCTTGGTGTTGTTAATTAAAGATTTTAAATTTAAATATATTGCATTATTATCACAATTGTTATCAACAGACAGGCGCACAATTGTTTTTACTAATGATTAAAAATGCCATTATATGCATATGAACTCTTTTGTTTACTTACTGCAAGGCTCCAAATTTTATTTTGACTTTATTTGAGATCTATTACTTTTCTAATTAATAGAATTTTTATTTGGAGCAACATATATTTTAAAATTGTTATAAAAATAAAAATGATTATCTCAAGAAATTATCAATGGTTACTACCTGTAGTTCTCCATTACAAATATTCCTAGTTTCAGCGATAGACCTCCGCAAAACCATCCCAATCGTTCAGAATAAAATCACTTGAACGAAACTCTCCTGAAATGGTTAATATTGTTTCGAGGAAAAAAAAAAAAATACTGTAAGTATTTTATAATTGATTCTTGGAATAATGGGATTCCAATTAAAGAATGCACACATACTATTTATTTATTTTTTCATATTCCCTTGTTATTCTAAATGGTGGAAATCAGTATAGATTCTACATAAATGAGTTTATTTACAATAGGTCATTATTGTAACATTGACTACATTTTATACAAATTTTTATCATTTTACGTTGCGATTTGTGATTGTTACAAAAGTACCATGCAAAACGAATTTACAACTAACAACAAAATCTTAACCTAATTTTCCCCGACAGCCTGTTGCCATCGGTGCGGGAAGGGTGGTGGGGTTATAGTCTTAAATACTGGGTTTGTTAGGTGCTGCAACGAGTCAAAAAACTTTATGTTTCTTCTCTCGAGAGGTATGTCTGACCACTTTTCTCATGTCCCATTCTGAAATTGCTGTAAACTTTTAGCTGTATTCTCAGTCAGGTGAGTATATAGTGTACTAGATGAATGAAGTAAATAAAATAAAAAATTATGGGTTTAATAACAATTTTTAATAAGTATTAGTTGATTAATGCAACACAACAAAATTTGAAAAATCATCCGGAACCATTGCAGTTAGGAATTCCACAGAACCCTTCAGTTTTGTGAACATTTCACTGATCTGTCTGATTGATATTCATCAATCATCTGATTCCCACGTTGCAGGGTAGACGTATGCTCTTGTGTAATCATAAAACTGCCTCTAGTTAACAGAGGATAACCTACATCACAATTATAGTAAGCAGGCCTCTGCTACTGTTGTCAAATTTGCATGTCCTGGATAAAGAAAAGCTTCGGGGCTTGATTGCACTACATGCATCCTTGGCCAACGTAAGCTTGCACCCGATGCTGGTCCTCCATTGAAGGGGACATATTTGTCCTTATGTGATTGTTTGGCATATTTAGCAGATTCTGGCACAAAACTCATGGTGTTGAGCTTTTGCACAACTGTAAGTTGGCAAAATTTTACTTCCATAGATACTTTGGCTATTGGCTACAGTGCAGCATTGAGATTTTTGCCTGCAAGTCATTGTGACAGGAATCGGAACTGTTTGTTAACGATTGTGTTTGTCGTCGGAGGAGGATGGGTGGCATAATAAGGCCATTTTCGAAATGCACTGATTCCAGTGTGGCTAGCTCCTCCAGATGTAGCATAGGAATCGGAACTGTTTGTTAACGATTGTGTTTGTTGTCGGAGGAGGATGGGTGGCATAATAAGGCCATTTTCGAAATGCACTGATTCCAGTGTGGCTAGCTCCTCCAGATGTAGCATAGGAATCGGAACTGTTTCTTAACGATTGTGTTTGTTGTCGGAGGAGGATGGGTGGCATAATAAGGCCATTTTCGAAATGCACTGATTCCAGTGTGGCTAGCTCCTCCAGATGTAGCATAGGAATCGGAACTGTTTCTTAACGATTGTGTTTGTTGTCGGAGGAGGATGGGTGGCATAATAAGGCCATTTTCGAAATGCACTGATTCCAGTGTGGCTAGCTCCTCCAGATGTAGCATAGGAATCGGAACTGTTTCTTAACGATTGTGTTTGTCGTCGGAGGAGGATGGGTGGCATAATAAGGCCATTTTCGAAATGCACTGATTCCAGTGTGGCTAGCTCCTCCAGATGTAGCATAGGAATCGGAACTGTTTGTTAACGATTGTGTTTGTCGTCGGAGGAGGATGGGTGGCATAATAAGGCCATTTTCGAAATGCACTGATTCCAGTGTGGCTAGCTCCTCCAGATGTAGCATAGGAATCGGAACTGTTTCTTAACGATTGTGTTTGTCGTCGGAGGAGGATGGGTGGAATAATAAGGCCATTTTCGAAATGCACTGATTCCAGTGTGGCTAGCTCCTCCAGATGTAGCATAGGAATCGGAACTGTTTCTTAACGATTGTGTTTGTCGTCGGAGGAGGATGGGTGGCATAATAAGGCCATTTTCGAAATGCACTGATTCCAGTGTGGCTAGCTCCTCCAGATGTAGCATAGGAATCGGAACTGTTTCTTAACGATTGTGTTTGTCGTCGGAGGAGGATGGGTGGCATAATAAGGCCATTTTCGAAATGCACTGATTCCAGTGTGGCTAGCTCCTCCAGATGTAGCATAGGAATCGGAACTGTTTCTTAACGATTGTGTTTGTCGTCGGAGGAGGATGGGTGGCATAATAAGGCCATTTTCGAAATGCACTGATTCCAGTGTGGCTAGCTCCTCCAGATGTAGCATAGGAATCGGAACTGTTTCTTAACGATTGTGTTTGTCGTCGGAGGAGGATGGGTGGCATAATAAGGCCATTTTTGAAATGCACTTATTCCAGTGTGGCTAGCTCCTCCAGATGTAGCATAGGAATCGGAACTGTTTCTTAACGATTGTGTTTGTCGTCGGAGGAGGATGGGTGGCATAATAAGGCCATTTTCGAAATGCACTGATTCCAGTGTGGCTAGCTCCTCCAGATGTAGCATAGGAATCGGAACTGTTTCTTAACGATTGTGTTTGTCGTCGGAGGAGGATGGGTGGCATAATAAGGCCATTTTCGAAATGCACTGATTCCAGTGTGGCTAGCTCCTCCAGATGTAGCATAGGAATCGGAACTGTTTCTTAACGATTGTGTTTGTCGGCGGAGGAGGATGGGTGGCATAATAAGGCCATTTTCGAAATGCACTGATTCCAGTGTGGCTAGCTCCTCCAGATGTAGCATAGGAATCGGAACTGTTTCTTAACGATTGTGTTTGTCGTCGGAGGAGGATGGGTGGCATAATAAGGCCATTTTCGAAATGCACTGATTCCAGTGTGGCTAGCTCCTCCAGATGTAGCATAGGAATCGGAACTGTTTCTTAACGATTGTGTTTGTCGTCGGAGGAGGATGGGTGGCATAATAAGGCCATTTTCGAAATGCACTGATTCCAGTGTGGCTAGCTCCTCCAGATGTAGCATAGGAATCGGAACTGTTTCTTAACGATTGTGTTTGTCGTCGGAGGAGGATGGGTGGCATAATAAGGCCATTTTCGAAATGCACTGATTCCAGTGTGGCTAGCTCCTCCAGATGTAGCATAGGAATCGGAACTGTTTCTTAACGATTGTGTTTGTCGTCGGAGGAGGATGGGTGGCATAATAAGGCCATTTTCGAAATGCACTGATTCCAGTGTGGCTAGCTCCTCCAGATGTAGCATAGGAATCGGAACTGTTTCTTAACGATTGTGTTTGTCGTCGGAGGAGGATGGGTGGCATAATAAGGCCATTTTCGAAATGCACTGATTCCAGTGTGGCTAGCTCCTCCAGATGTAGCATAGGAATCGGAACTGTTTCTTAACGATTGTGTTTGTCGTCGGAGGAGGATGGGTGGCATAATAAGGCCATTTTCGAAATGCACTGATTCCAGTGTGGCTAGCTCCTCCAGATGTAGCATAGGAATCGGAACTGTTTCTTAACGATTGTGTTTGTCGTCGGAGGAGGATGGGTGGCATAATAAGGCCATTTTCGAAATGCACTGATTCCAGTGTGGCTAGCTCCTCCAGATGTAGCATAGGAATCGGAACTGTTTCTTAACGATTGTGTTTGTCGTCGGAGGAGGATGGGTGGCATAATAAGGCCATTTTCGAAATGCACTGATTCCAGTGTGGCTAGCTCCTCCAGATGTAGCATAGGAATCGGAACTGTTTCTTAACGATTGTGTTTGTTGTCGGAGGAGGATGGGTGGCATAATAAGGCCATTTTCGAAATGCACTGATTCCAGTGTGGCTAGCTCCTCCAGATGTAGCATAGGAATCGGAACTGTTTCTTAACGATTGTGTTTGTCGTCGGAGGAGGATGGGTGGCATAATAAGGCCATTTTCGAAATGCACTGATTCCAGTGTGGCTAGCTCCTCCAGATGTAGCATAGGAATCGGAACTGTTTCTTAACGATTGTGTTTGTCGTCGGAGGAGGATGGGTGGCATAATAAGGCCATTTTCGAAATGCACTGATTCCAGTGTGGCTAGCTCCTCCAGATGTAGCATAGGAATCGGAACTGTTTCTTAACGATTGTGTTTGTCGTCGGAGGAGGATGGGTGGCATAATAAGGCCATTTTCGAAATGCACTGATTCCAGTGTGGCTAGCTCCTCCAGATGTAGCATAGGAATCGGAACTGTTTCTTAACGATTGTGTTTGTCGTCGGAGGAGGATGGGTGGCATAATAAGGCCATTTTCGAAATGCACTGATTCCAGTGTGGCTAGCTCCTCCAGATGTAGCATAGGAATCGGAACTGTTTCTTAACGATTGTGTTTGTTGTCGGAGGAGGATGGGTGGCATAATAAGGCCATTTTCGAAATGCACTCATTCCAGTGTGGCTAGCTCCTCCAGATGTAGCATAGGAATCGGAACTGTTTCTTAACGATTGTGTTTGTTGTCGGAGGAGGATGGGTGGCATAATAAGGCCATTTTCGAAATGCACTGATTCCAGTGTGGCTAGCTCCTCCAGATGTAGCATAGGAATCGGAACTGTTTCTTAACGATTGTGTTTGTCGTCGGAGGAGGATGGGTGGCATAATAAGGCCATTTTCGAAATGCACTGATTCCAGTGTGGCTAGCTCCTCCAGATGTAGCATAGGAATCGGAACTGTTTGTTAACGATTGTGTTTGTCGTCGGAGGAGGATGGGTGGCATAATAAGGCCATTTTCGAAATGCACTGATTCCAGTGTGGCTAGCTCCTCCAGATGTAGCATAGGAATCGGAACTGTTTCTTAACGATTGTGTTTGTCGTCGGAGGAGGATGGGTGGAATAATAAGGCCATTTTCGAAATGCACTGATTCCAGTGTGGCTAGCTCCTCCAGATGTAGCATAGGAATCGGAACTGTTTCTTAACGATTGTGTTTGTCGTCGGAGGAGGATGGGTGGCATAATAAGGCCATTTTCGAAATGCACTGATTCCAGTGTGGCTAGCTCCTCCAGATGTAGCATAGGAATCGGAACTGTTTCTTAACGATTGTGTTTGTCGTCGGAGGAGGATGGGTGGCATAATAAGGCCATTTTCGAAATGCACTGATTCCAGTGTGGCTAGCTCCTCCAGATGTAGCATAGGAATCGGAACTGTTTCTTAACGATTGTGTTTGTCGTCGGAGGAGGATGGGTGGCATAATAAGGCCATTTTCGAAATGCACTGATTCCAGTGTGGCTAGCTCCTCCAGATGTAGCATAGGAATCGGAACTGTTTCTTAACGATTGTGTTTGTCGTCGGAGGAGGATGGGTGGCATAATAAGGCCATTTTTTAAATGCACTTATTCCAGTGTGGCTAGCTCCTCCAGATGTAGCATAGGAATCGGAACTGTTTCTTAACGATTGTGTTTGTCGTCGGAGGAGGATGGGTGGCATAATAAGGCCATTTTCGAAATGCACTGATTCCAGTGTGGCTAGCTCCTCCAGATGTAGCATAGGAATCGGAACTGTTTCTTAACGATTGTGTTTGTCGTCGGAGGAGGATGGGTGGCATAATAAGGCCATTTTCGAAATGCACTGATTCCAGTGTGGCTAGCTCCTCCAGATGTAGCATAGGAATCGGAACTGTTTCTTAACGATTGTGTTTGTCGGCGGAGGAGGATGGGTGGCATAATAAGGCCATTTTCGAAATGCACTGATTCCAGTGTGGCTAGCTCCTCCAGATGTAGCATAGGAATCGGAACTGTTTCTTAACGATTGTGTTTGTCGTCGGAGGAGGATGGGTGGCATAATAAGGCCATTTTCGAAATGCACTGATTCCAGTGTGGCTAGCTCCTCCAGATGTAGCATAGGAATCGGAACTGTTTCTTAACGATTGTGTTTGTCGTCGGAGGAGGATGGGTGGCATAATAAGGCCATTTTCGAAATGCACTGATTCCAGTGTGGCTAGCTCCTCCAGATGTAGCATAGGAATCGGAACTGTTTCTTAACGATTGTGTTTGTCGTCGGAGGAGGATGGGTGGCATAATAAGGCCATTTTCGAAATGCACTGATTCCAGTGTGGCTAGCTCCTCCAGATGTAGCATAGGAATCGGAACTGTTTCTTAACGATTGTGTTTGTCGTCGGAGGAGGATGGGTGGCATAATAAGGCCATTTTCGAAATGCACTGATTCCAGTGTGGCTAGCTCCTCCAGATGTAGCATAGGAATCGGAACTGTTTCTTAACGATTGTGTTTGTCGTCGGAGGAGGATGGGTGGCATAATAAGGCCATTTTCGAAATGCACTGATTCCAGTGTGGCTAGCTCCTCCAGATGTAGCATAGGAATCGGAACTGTTTCTTAACGATTGTGTTTGTCGTCGGAGGAGGATGGGTGGCATAATAAGGCCATTTTCGAAATGCACTGATTCCAGTGTGGCTAGCTCCTCCAGATGTAGCATAGGAATCGGAACTGTTTCTTAACGATTGTGTTTGTCGTCGGAGGAGGATGGGTGGCATAATAAGGCCATTTTCGAAATGCACTGATTCCAGTGTGGCTAGCTCCTCCAGATGTAGCATAGGAATCGGAACTGTTTCTTAACGATTGTGTTTGTCGTCGGAGGAGGATGGGTGGCATAATAAGGCCATTTTCGAAATGCACTGATTCCAGTGTGGCTAGCTCCTCCAGATGTAGCATAGGAATCGGAACTGTTTCTTAACGATTGTGTTTGTTGTCGGAGGAGGATGGGTGGCATAATAAGGCCATTTTCGAAATGCACTGATTCCAGTGTGGCTAGCTCCTCCAGATGTAGCATAGGAATCGGAACTGTTTCTTAACGATTGTGTTTGTCGTCGGAGGAGGATGGGTGGCATAATAAGGCCATTTTCGAAATGCACTGATTCCAGTGTGGCTAGCTCCTCCAGATGTAGCATAGGAATCGGAACTGTTTCTTAACGATTGTGTTTGTCGTCGGAGGAGGATGGGTGGCATAATAAGGCCATTTTCGAAATGCACTGATTCCAGTGTGGCTAGCTCCTCCAGATGTAGCATAGGAATCGGAACTGTTTCTTAACGATTGTGTTTGTCGTCGGAGGAGGATGGGTGGCATAATAAGGCCATTTTCGAAATGCACTGATTCCAGTGTGGCTAGCTCCTCCAGATGTAGCATAGGAATCGGAACTGTTTCTTAACGATTGTGTTTGTCGTCGGAGGAGGATGGGTGGCATAATAAGGCCATTTTCGAAATGCACTGATTCCAGTGTGGCTAGCTCCTCCAGATGTAGCATAGGAATCGGAACTGTTTCTTAACGATTGTGTTTGTTGTCGGAGGAGGATGGGTGGCATAATAAGGCCATTTTCGAAATGCACTCATTCCAGTGTGGCTAGCTCCTCCAGATGTAGCATAGGAATAGGAGTACATGGTAGTATTTGTGTGAAACGTTTTTTTCTAAACTGGGCAAATAAAACTATGTAGCAAATGTTTATTTTACTTCAGAACTAGCTATGTGGTCATGTCAAAGATTCAAATCTCACTCAAAGCTGATTGAAATATGTGAAGCACTTCCATAAAAAAATTGTTTGATTTGATGGAAATGGTTCAAAACCGTCGATCTGTTTTAGGGAAATTGATGTTTCCTCATGCTTAGATTGGCATATCTAAAAATCCAAATTGTATACAATACTCAGTACTGGGTGGCATTTCTACCGATTCAGAAATTACATAGGGAATAGCTGAAAGTTTTCCCATTAGAAAAGGTTTAGTAGTATTAGCTTTAGATGAAGGAGTTCTTCAGTTGAGGTGGTACAGATACTTGAGAAATTTCTAAACTAAGGTTTGTAGAGCATGTATTAACTAAAGTATTTGATAATGATCCTGTATATCTTCCTGGCATAACTGATTGCTGATTGAATTGTTACCTTTTACCAGGGAATGTCTACCTCTTCCCCTAAAATTGGTCACCCTATAATTTCTGGAGCATTTGTTCATTTGTTCTTGATTTATTATTAATTTATTAACGATTGATATATTTACATCATCATCCGTTGTAACACTTTGAGTGTTTATGAATGTGGTAATGTTATTAATAGTAGATTTATTATTATCGGCATTTGTTGTATCAGTTTAGTATTTCCGGGTTTTTTTCTCCAAATTGCTTTCAGATTCTTTAAATTTACTAACTGAACCATCACATCAGTCATAGTTCTGTTGAAATCGTCCTTTATTTTATCAAACCTAGATTTAAGAATATGCAATATTTTATCAAATGTTTCATCCCTGGATTCCATGGGATGGATCCCACCATTGTACGTGTACAGAAATATTATTAGCTATTACAACGTAAAATTTTTAGAAATACACAGTGGAGTTGGCTTAATGTATACTCTCCAGACATAGGTTCAAATTTTGAATTAATAAACATGCAGTCTTTTGTCCAAAAAGGCAATGTCATGTTCCATTCAAACAGATATTAATTTTAAAATCATTTATTCAAATAGAACCGGTTCGGGAACCATATTTATGTAGCGTTCGAACCAGCATTAATTTAAAAATCACTAGCTCAAATAGTCTCGAGTTCGTAGCGCCATTTTTATGAAGCATTCAAGTATTAAAACGGTTTGTTGCGACCGCTAACTACATAAGTTAAATCACCCTATACTCTAGTGCATATATATTGTAAGCATAAGTAAAATAACAGGAACTAAATGTATGCAAATCATTGTAAAGCTTTTTGTAGCAATAAATGCGCGGAACCGGCAGTCGTAAACAACTCAAACGTAAGAGGGTCGACAGCCGTCAGCCATAAACCTGAAAGGGTAGCCACCGGCGGCCATAAACCTGAGAGGGTTAGCCACCAGGCCGCCATAAACAGACCCTTTTTAGACCTGCGACACCTTCCGGCAGGCCTCTGAGTCTGTCACCCTGTCTTTTAGTCTCCTTGCAGTCCCCTGACGACTTGTACCTGTGACGCTGCTGGGCTCCCGCTCGAACTCTGAAAACTCGCCTTATTCTTTATGAAACCTCTGTACCTCTTCTGTTGAACATAGTGCATTGTCGGGGCACATACCTATCATAAATGGAGTCAGATATGTTATTAACTCGAACAACCCGCACTTGTCACCAAGGCTAGGTGATCCTGATCAGTTTGAGTTTTTATGCTCACACTAAATCTAATGGTGATTAGTTAATAATATATTATGTTCCTGGCGGGTTACCTGATTAAATGATATACACTAAACCATAAATCTTTCTAAAGTAAAATGGTTTAGTAATAGACAAAATAAATGTTAATAAAATAATGATTAAATGTAAAACCATACAATTGCTTCACTGCAGCGTACACGAATACATAACCCTTATACTACCCCAGCATTGTATCATTCTTCGACGAGGAATGTTGATTGAAGACAATAGATGACCCAATTCTTGACTGCAGACAAACCTGCCAGGTATGCCGATTCGACTGCTAAGACAAGGCGACTCCAAGTCGCTGACGACTTTAAGCTGACTGCGTCCACCCTCGAAGGAGAGGGATGATTCGCGGTGATTCTTTAAGGAACAATTCCACCGCTTGGTCAGCTTGTTTACGATCTTTATATATCGGCCTGATGTTCCCAACGGCAATTGCCAACGTATTGCATGCCTTGTTCAAAAGTTTCATGATTCTGGATGAAATTTCCAAGGTTTAGGAATGCGTGGGAGCAGTAGTTCTTGTCAGATGTTACCATAAAAAGGTCACCTTTGTCCACCCTCCTTTTGTCAAGGATGTACTCGTTAATATTTTTAGTTAATTTAATATCTCAAGATGAGGAGTTAAACACAAAGTTAAGCAATATATTGAAGTGTTAGGAAAATGGTAGTGTGTGTTTTGTATCATAGAAGCATTCATAATAATTTTCAAATGATCACTCATTTACAAAATTATTCCACTTTGGAAAGCTTATACTCCCGGGTGGTAGAATTATTTTGTACCTGATCCTAATTATATTCTTGAAATAAGCAACTTTTGACCCCAATAGCATTCGGTTTTGTCACGCGGTTCTCATTTTTTGTTAGATCCTACACGAAGAGCAGATGACACAGGCCATTCATACGAGCGTGACGATGGCAACCCCCCAGTTGCAGATGAAACCGCTCATGAAAAGCAAACTGATCCACTAATCGCTCCATCTACAGCCACTCCTAATCTGCCGCCCACAGCCTCCTCTATTTATTTCAAATTAAAAGCCTCTATCTGCCGTCGGTGAACTGTTATTGTTCGATCGGGTCGGCATTGTCTTCTGCTGGAGCTGATAAAGCCGTGCTCCCCTCGCATTCCCTCGTGCCCGCCAATCATCGTGTCCTCCCATTTCAACTTGAGCCTCATCTGCCTTCGCAGTATCTGATCCTTGCCGTGTATGTAGATCAGATATGCATATATATGTGTATGACAACTGTATATGTACATATACACATCGATATAGATAACCAGCATTTCCTGCCGTAAGTTACACTACGGCTTTACCCATATAAATAGCCAAGCAAAAATAACCTGCGCATTTAAAAAATATTTGCACATTTGCATAGTTGTTTTTTTTTGTCAGGTCTTTTTTTGCTAAATTAAAATTTGTGTACTTCAATGAAGACACATAATCATGACGATGTCAGTCCTTTGCTTTTAGACTCAATCCTTTGCATATTAGCATAAGTTTAATTTTATTATGTAAGATTAAAAAAATTGAGTTTTATTGGGTACTATATGTAGTGGATCATTTCAGATAGCAAGAAACTAACAAATTGTAACTAAAATCCGCACAAAGGAGCTTGAGCGGTCGGCTGTGGTAAAAAGAAATTTAATTTTACAGAAGTAAATAACAAGTGTAACAATAAATGTTTTTATAGCTTCTAATTACAACCCAATGTTAATTATTATCTACTTAAAATTCATCTCTGATTCAGTACAAGCTACCATTTTGGCTTTTGTAATAAACGAATATTAATAGTTTCCTTTAATAAAGTAAAAAGAAAAAGAAGTAAATTGTCGATTGACTACCACTACAGTCAACCTTCCACGTAAGAAAACAATAGTCAGGCAATTATCACTTATGTGGGATTAACGGTCACTACTGTACCCAAACCACGGTGGCCTTGCTAGAAACATAAAATTATAATTAAAAAAAGGGCATAAGTAATTTAAAGATACTTGAACTTAAAACGCATATATTTTTTTTTTTAGTTTATAGACGTAAAACCGACTGGACATCAACGCGTAGCAGTCTGTTTTGTTTTAGATGTCCTGAATTAGGTTAGTTTCCGTTAGGAATTTAATGATTTTGTCAACGATGGTTGCATAGTTGGCACAATTGGAGAACGATCACACCAGCCAACAGAATTCTTATAGAATGCAGAGGGAGATGCCAGAGAGTCATGAAAGGAACAAACCTATCCGATTCACAAGGAAAAAAACACTGGACATAAACTATAAGGGAACAAGAGAGCCCCATAAGAGTTTCCACAATTCAGTAACAATACAGACATAGTTCGGCTCAGTCTAGAATAGTGCAGTCGAGTCTGTGTCACTCAAGAGTTCCATAATTACATATGCAGATGGGTAAGGTCATCGATACATATTATCTTAAGATAAATTGAAGTGATGCTGTATCTTCACTACTGATGTACCCCTCTGAACTAAACATAAGTACAGCATGGCTCACAATGGGGACAAGGAATTACTAGTCTGCCTTATGAAATGTGGTGGTTGCCAGTAGATAGCAAGTTCTAGGCTTAGACCGTCCTATCGGTTAGATCGAGATCTAAATTTCTGAGTATTTGGAATATATACTTTCGCTTTGGTTTTTTCGCGGTCCGCCGACATTGCTAACAAGCGAAAATCGATTTTCCTCTGGAAGACAGTGCCAGCCGGCTTAGCGATCCTTCTTCCTACCCCCGAAGGACCTTCTCCCAGGGCACCCCTCCACCAAGAAAGACAGACCGGGAAGAAAGTGAGCTGGAGAGGCGAAAGTTCATATATAGTGTGGTGGTAGTCCTGGAGCTCAGAACCGGCCACATCCTCCTCCAGTCAGTACTGTTCAGTTAGTGGAGGCATTGTCTTCCAGCTGCATCACATCATCGTCTACTCTCAGTGTTGATTAGTGCGTACTTGTCAGCGGGTCATCTTCTCTCGTTTCTTCTCCAGCAGTCTTTTACACACCGATTTTACTTTATTATTAATTTAACTTTTTTATTATTATCTTTATTGGATGTCATTTGGTTTACAGATGTTTCCAAAATATCGATGAAAGTGATTTATATTTGTAATGTCTTTATAAGGCTTCTAACATAAAATAAACGGAACACAATGTACTTAAATTCAACGATTTATTTGTTCACACATTTATAGATATACAGGATCAAAACAAACATGAGCAGGGAAGGTAACCAACCTGTTTCCCAACACCCCTAATCGATACATTCAACAATACATCAAATCGATATCACCTATACCACAATATTGTTGATAAAAAATTATTTTGTTGTAATATCTCTGAATGGGTTTTTGCGTTGCCATCTTCAATTTGAGGATTTGAGTAGCTTCCGAGCTAAGACTTGAGAAATGTTGAATCCTAAATAAGCGATACCGAATTCGGCATAGGGTATATAACATACAAGAACTAATTTACAAACAATAAAAAGCACAAATGAGAGAAAACTCCGCAAAAATTATTTTTAAATTCTAATTATTTTTTGTTAATAGAAAAAAAAAACAGGCGAAAATTCCGGGATTTTGATATTTTCTTTTCGATCTTGCTTCCTAACTTTCCAAGGGAAAAAAACCCATCTTCTTTTTAGAAGTTAGATTCATACACAAAGTCCTAAGATCATTGTGTCAATAAATTCAGTGCACGCTCATTAAACTTCCAAGGAGATAGGTACCGAAGCAGGGGTAAGAGGTAGGGGAAAGAAATATAGGGACTGATAATAAAAAGTAAAGTGGCAGGAGTATCGTAAGGAGACATTATCAGTACATGGTTGAATTGAAGCTGAACAAAATGGCCGTTCAAAGACAGTGACCGTATAAAAGAGATGATATTCAGGAAGGTGGGGTGGGTGTGGGGGGGGTGGGTAGAGATTGTACGATAAACGCCTCCAAAGTAGGGGTGGAGGGGGGGGGGGTAAAAAGTTTCATTTTCCGCTCGGTCGGGCCTGCGGGGTCCGGGTAATGGCCCGACCAGGGAACCTTGAAATTGAATCGCGTCACTTTAAACGGCACCGATCGCTTTAGAGCTGACCTCTCTAACTAGCTGTCTCTCTTGTCTTGCACTCTATAAACTTACTCTTAGTCGGCATCTTCCCGTGGCAGGCGTTTAGCGGCTATGTGTCAACTCCTCCCTGCTTTCTTGACCAGGAAGCTGCGGTGTTTTGGATGAAGAAGTTTTACATTCGAAAAAAGTAGGAAACAATCGTATTTCAGCGGTTTTAA
The DNA here is from genome assembly GCA_930367205.1 of Acanthosoma haemorrhoidale. Taxonomy (NCBI): domain Eukaryota; kingdom Metazoa; phylum Arthropoda; class Insecta; order Hemiptera; family Acanthosomatidae; genus Acanthosoma; species Acanthosoma haemorrhoidale. Next base: position 26,524,061 of record OV884014.1, read on the forward strand.
AAATGATGAAATTTAAACGAGTACTCAACAACAGCCAAACGAGAAGTTGATCAATTTATGTGACAAAGTTTCCGATTTTGGAGATTAGTAAATCAGGACATACCTATATCTGCCTGCAAACTCTTTTGTTTGTATTTTTCTAGAAATGTTCTGAACAGAAGATTTACTATGAGGCGTCTGCAACACAACATATAAGTAATAAAATCTACTGAAACAGCTTAACGAAAAATGAATTATTATATTAATATCAAATTTATTTAAAAAAGTGAAATAAATATTAAAATAGGTAAACAACAAATGTTAGAAAGAATAAAAGTCAAGCTTTTAATGAGGGTTTCCATGTTCTTTGATTCTTAGAAGAACATAAGGCTCTTAGCAGTCTAATCTTTTTCCCACTCAAGTTTGTATTTCTATTTTACAAGCACTTTCTATTTTATAAACAGCTTCCATTATCTTACTAAGGGTAGTAAGTCTGGCACCACTAATATTAGCAACTTTCTGATCATTTGATAATGGCAGTTTTTTTTTGTTTTGTTTTTTCTTTCATAGCCCCTTTAAATTTACAGATAATTATAGATCCTCAGGCGAATCTATTTACAAATTATTTTTGTATTTCCTGTTGCATCGCTACATTATATACAGGTTTTTTTATTTTATAAAAATTATATAATGAATAAACAAGTATAATGATATACATTATACGTGACTGGACTAAACTGACTAATTAAATTAAATTAAGCAAACAAATGGTAGTACAGCTGCTCAATCATTGTTTACTTGATCTAAACTTACAACCAGCGATTAAACAGTAAAAAACATGGCTCTCACAAAATCTCTCCATCCTTCCCGATCTTCCCCTGAGCCTCTTAAGCTCTCTCCATATCCTCCCTTGACCCCTGTAGCTTTGTTTCCCCAGTTCTTGAGTCTACCGTACAACGTCTCTTGCCTTGCGGGTTCCATTTGAGAAACTGCCGACTCGGATTGTCCTTTACATTCTCAGAGTGTGTTCGACCCAGCCACCAAGTTTCTCAATCAGCTGTACCTTTATGCTTGTTCATTTTATCCTCCACACCTCTCACCACTGGTTATCCTTTCCGGCCGTCAGACTTCAGGTGCCTCGCAGTGATTGATTTTTAATAATATTTATATTGGAACAGATATAAATATCTGAAAAATAACTACAGCATACCAAACACCATTATATTTATTTTTGAAATAAATTTAAAGATAGCTAAAAAATAAAATTTGGGTAGTCAATGTAAGTCAGGTATCAAATATTGTTCGAGTCATTTGATAATTTTGTTCAAGAATTCCGAGTTTATTTTTTACAATCAATTAAAATCCCTCCACAAACAGAATGATTATAAGCACTTTTCTACCCTTCTCTAACAAACCAAAACAGTTATAAGTCAAATATTCTTGATAGCAGAGATCATTATAATATTATTCACAATCAGGCGAATAGCCCCGCTTTTTTCATGCTTCTTGTCATTATGTTTGTACTATGGACTATTTAACATGTACATGTAACATGATTTTTCCATTTGTGTATCAGTTTTCTTTTAGGATCTTTATTGGTACCCCCGTGATGATCTAAATTTTTTTTACCAAATCTTCCTATGAAAGAAAAAAAAATTAAATCGTTGCATTTAAAACGGTACCGTTCTAACAATATTACTTAAGAGGCTTTTTCATGTATTACGATGCTTATAGGCATATACAAATTTTCTGAACTTGTTTCAGAGCTTAGCTTTTCTTTGGATAATCCGAACGGTGGGAATGAACACGGGAGCTCAGCAGAAGTACCTAGCTCTTAGCAGAAGTGGTGTATTAAGATCTGTTAATGAGCCAAGGACCTCTTAATCAAAACCCTCAAGTGATAATGACTCTGTTATTGTTACCGTTTCCTTATGCAATAGTTCAGCTGAACTCATAAACAGCTTTATGGCCTGTGAATTGTTTTATTAGTTTATGTATGCAGAAGTAACTGTTGATATTCATTAAATAAACAACGATTAATAACTACTAGTACAATGATTCATTACCATTGGCCTTGTAAATTAAATCGATAACTTACGCACTTGACGATCCAATAAAACGTGTAACGTAATAATGAAAATATTTATGATATATATGTTATGATACGTACGCTTGCTATCAGATATTATAAATGTTAATTTTAATATTTTATTATGACTTGAGGGAACACCTGGCTATTGAATAATAACTATTCCGTAATTTGTTCACATTGAAATTAGTTTTATTTAAAAATAAAACGAATAATAAAAATAAGTAATAATTAATATTTTATTTTACTTGATTCTATGTAATAATAAACATGAGCAACGGTTTAATGATTATATGACTCAAAATAATATCACAACTAGCCAAGTCTTCTAAGGGGTCTTCCATTAAGCGCTTTCTATCTTTAAATTTAAATAAAACAAAGTGTGTGTGAGATATCATCGAAATTTTTTATTCGTTGGAAAGGGCTATCGATGCCATTATGTAGCAAATATAACATCATGCAAATTTCCGCCGTGGCTTCGCTGGGTAGCGCGCATCCGAAATGTCCAATTTTCCATGACTCTGGCGCATAAATCAGGCTGAATTTGACCGATGGCATGGGTTATGTTGGTTTTGAGGACCGCTGTGGTTTGTGGCTTATTGTCATAGACCTGGGCAGAAAATCCCACAAGAAAAAGTCTAACGGGGTCAAATCGCACGATCTCGGTGGCCAGTTCACATCACCTCCACGTGAGATGACCATGCCCTCAAATCGCTCGTGCAGAATGTCCAATGTGACATGAGCTGTGTGGGACATTGCGCCGCCCTGTTGAAACCACTTGTCTTTGGTGTCCATATCATCTAATTCAGGGCAAAAGAAGTTGGTAATCATCGACCTATAGCGCTCGCCGTTGACGGTGATGGCCTGGCTAACGTCGTTCTCAAAGAAATATGGACCGATGACGCCACCAGCTCAAAATCCACACCAAACAGTGACTTTTTCGGGATGCATTGGACGCTCTTGGATCTCATGTGGGTCGTCCCAAATTCGACAATTTTGTTTGTTGACGTACACATTCATCCAGAAATGGGCCTCATCGCTGAAGATGATTTTTCGATGAAAATTAGGTTCAGTTTCTAATCACTTCAGGGCCCATTCAGCGAACACACGTCCGTTGTCTATGGTCGTTCACCTTCAGCTCCTGGGTCAGTTGAATTGTGTACGGGTGCAGGCCCAAGTCACGACGCAAAATTCGCCAAGTTGCGGTCTGCGAATTGACTTTGAGAAGTCCAAATTATTTTTCAAGGTCGGGTACTTCCAGCTGATTCTACGTTATAAATATAAGTAAGGAAGAATAGCATAGTATACTCGTAACAAAACATTTTACTAGAGTCACTTAAGCTGCACCCCACGCCATTCTTGAAACCGAACCACCTTTAAGCTATATAGCGGAAGTATTGGAAAAAGATTCTTTCGAATTAGTTTAAATATTCGTACATTGTTCTTGTTGATTATATATTAGTGGTGACATTTAGCATGCGATATATTTAACATAATAACCTATCGGCATTGTGTAATTATTGATCTATGAAATTAATTTTGGGATCCCTCCGGTGTAGTTTGCAAACGCGGAAAGGAGGTAGAAGCGTTAATCATAGGTGTTTAACAATGCCCGCTTGCAGGGGGCTGATAAGCGATGCATAAGGCAGCCCACTTCATTACCATCCCACCCTAGATATATTGACAGACTTCCTCCACCAACCCTAATTAAAAGCCGACCTGGCTGTTTTGCCTACCCCGTCTAAATTAGGCTACGATCCTAAGGGGCGTGTCTCGGTGAAGTCACTATACAATACTGCAGATAAATAATATCAAATTACTAATTACTTAACTTTCCTCGCTTGATTTTATCTTTACCCTTGATAGCTTTGTAGCTCCGTCATTAGCGTTCTTCCATTGTTACTTTGCCAAGTGAGATAGTCTGTGAGGAATACAGATAGCAGGTTCCATTGGTTTGGTATCACAACTTAGTCTTAAATCTGCTGGGTAGTAGTAACACGTACAAGCTATAATGTTTCTCCACTAATGACTGAAATCATACAAATTGGATTTCTGCCACAAAAGGTATACCACCACTTTTTCTGTCAGCCATCTGAGTACCCTATCTTCTCGCCTCCTTTGGAAACTTTTAAGACATCGTGACAGTTGTCTTTGAATACTTCAAGATTCTGTTGTCTGCCGTTTATCAATAGCATTGCTCGCATAGATACTGCGAACGTAATAGCTGATCTGTTATTGCAAGTTAGAAAAGATAGTGATTCTGTTCTTACGTTTGACCTCGATACGCCATTCCTACCTGGAGTCCGTTGCTTTCTCTGTCAGCCCCCTCTTTCTTTTGTCCTCTGAGATGAATTTTAGGAACTATAGACTGTTTTAGTGATCTACTTACAGTACTTTTTCAAAAGGCCCAGTGAGTCTTGTTGTGCTCCTCCGACCCTGCCGTTCAGTTGGGATCAAGGAACCGTGGAGTGACGAGCAATGTGCGTTCGCAGTGAAGGCGTTTCTAAAGAACGGTGATTCTGCGACGGTGGCTCAAAGACGGTCCCGTACACACTTCAATATCGAGTTCTTTTAAAGTCTACCGTATTGAAATGGGTTGGTATATTCAGGGCAAGCGGCCCTCAAGTAAAAAGAACAGTAGCTGCTCAACGTACTGTTCGGACGTCACAACCTGTGGAACGTGTGCGCCAGGCAGTGGAGGCAAGCCCAGGGCGTTCATTCCGGAGGCACGCAGCACCAGTGAGGATCTCCCATTCATCCGTTCGGAGGATTATAACGGATTTGAGCTTCCGTTCTTATAACCTAGCGATTACACAACAGTTCTTGCCCGTGATTACGTCATCAGAATGGAATTCGCTCAAATACTTAAAATGTTAACAGAAGATCGTTATCATGACCACTGACGAGGCCCATTTCCGCCTATAAGGTTTTGACAATAAACAAAATAGCAGGTATTGGGCACTACAAAACCCACGCAATATCCATGAACGACCCTTGCATTGTGAACGGGTAACTGTATGGTAAGCCGTCGGAAGTGTTGGCGTGATTGGGCCTTATTGTTTTGACGAGGAGAGAGGTGCAGCAATCACCATTAACTCTGACCGTTCCCTGAAAATTATTAGAACAATTCTTCCTGAGCTACAGAGAAGATGCATAACGAAGCACAGGATGTAGTTCCAACAAGATGGGGTGACTGTCCACACATCAAGAGCGTCAATGGCCGAACTGCGCCGCCTCTTTTCCCGGACATGTCAGTTCTTTGCCTGGCCCCCTCGTTCCACAGACCTGGCACTCTGCGATTATTTTCTTTGGGGACACAGCAAAGCAAAGGTTTACATCAAGAAGCCGAGAACTGCAGCCAAACTGAAGGAAGCGATTCGACGAGAGATGGCAGATATCCCTCGACAAATGGTTCAGCGGGTGATGTTGAACTTTTGGGAGAGTCTCGAAGGGTGCATGCGCCAAAACGGGTATCGTATGGAGTACACTATTTTTCAAACCTGAATTTCGATTCTGGATTACTTAATGGCAAGTCCTAATAAACATGTTCTATGAATAGAATTTTGAAAAATATTCTTTTGTGCATTTTTTATAAAGCGATGAAACTAAATAGATAGACCTTCACTTTGGTTATCTTTCAGTCACCATTCTCAACATGATCTCAACCTTGTGGTTTGAGTTAGTGTTTGGTTGCGCAGGAAAATAAGAATAATTATTTTGAAGGCAAAAAAACAAAACATTTTCTATATTTTAAGCATCATCAGATCGGTTTTTAATCCACCAAAAAAAAACAAAAAAAAAAACGCTACATACATGAATGTAGAATCAATATTTTCTTTGATACAGAACCTCTGCAACATGTCACGCCCATTCCACCTTCGCAAGCCTTTCCCCTCCATGTTTGAACTGTTTCCCTCCTTTTTTTTCAATTTCGGCGTAATGTAATCGTCTCAGCAGTGACCTCTACTTCTTTCGGGTGAGACCACGAGCTTTCCAAGTCATAACTTTTTTTTTAATGCTCCTGTTGTCACCCTCCTATTCAACTACTATAAAAATAATCTTGTCATGGGGCCACTCCGATAGTGCAGCTCATGTTTCTTCTTAACCGGCAATTGGAGTGGATCGGCATTAAGAACCAACTGGACATTTATAATAATTTATATTCACATGCATATCCTCCCGAACAATTAGGGAAATTCGCTAACTGGGGATCCAGGTCTGATATTTCGTATAGCAATTCCTAGAACATCGGTATCCAATGTTTTTTTATGAAAATTTCTGCTGAGCAAAGTGTAAATTGACTTGAGCCGACTTCTATTAAATTTTCATTTTTAAATAATTAAACGACTTGAAATTGTCAAGACACTGCAAAGGGAATGGTTTTAATCTACTCCAAGCCGGCTAATGGCTGATCAGACAGAATTGATTTGTATTATGTATCAGATACATATTTTTGTAGAGTCAGGCTGCCAAGTCACTCTCTGGAGGATAATATCAAGAAGCCCCAATATCACAGGGGACTGTAACATCGTTAATATTCCATAAGGTGCCCCCCTCCAAGTCATCTTTAAGACATTTTTCAATATCTAACCCTCGTTTAAAATGCAGTTAGGGGATAAGAAGGAGGAGCTGATGAAGCACTAAGGCTACGGAGGAAGGCGTGTGTGGGAACCCGGCACATCTGCCCCCTCCGGTAGTTAGCATAAGCCCCCGAGCCCTCCCTCCCAAACACCCTTGTTTCCATTATTTTTTAATGGAAATAAAATTTTAAATAGGCCGCTCCTGCCGCCCGGGGGGTTTGCATGAGAATTGCTTTCAGGACAAAGAGGATTGTCCTGAGAGTGGTGTAGTGGCCCCGGCAGTTTCGGTAATTAGGTTTGGTAATCGGCGGGGCGGAGTCGCTTTGCCCATTACCGCTCTATCTACCGGCACCTCCTCTCTCTATCTAATTATTGTGGCCAATTAGTTCATCACGGACTCTCCTACCGGTTATCTACAATATGTTCTGGGATTAGGCACCTCAATAATTTGTATAAATTTAAACAACTATTTAAAAGTGAAATAACTAAGGAAAATTGCCATGAGTAAAAAGGCAACTGATTTTGGTCCAGTTATTTACAATGTTTCATTTTTTGGTTCCCCAATTCAGAAGGCAGTTCTTGTACTGTCCCCGCTCTGGAGAAGAAGACACTGCGGAACATGTGCTCACATGTTCTTCCTTGGAACAGGCCAGAGCCAACATTGTGGGTAAAATAACCCTTTGGATCTTTTCGGAATTGACCTCTCTGCGCTAGTGGGCAACGAAGACAATTAACATGCATTTTCTCCTATTTGTCCACGAATGGAGTCCTGCTCATTTTAACTTATCTATGAGAGCATAATACTTCCCAATAATCAGAAGAAGAGAAGGCGACGATTGTAAGTACAAGACTAGAGAAAATTGTTCACATCTTCCACCTGGCTCGTGTGCAGCTTGTTTATGAAGCACTATGGAAGTGCCAACACACCGTGTTTGGCACCGATCCTTCGTAGGGAAGAATAAAAAAAAAAATTAAAATAATATTAGCAGAAATCGTCATAAGAAAAGCTCAAAACATTAATTGGAAGCCATAGCCTATATGCCAGGGAGCCGGATTAAGATTCTGAAATTTCCACAGTAGAAAATCCAAGCGTAGAACATGTAGTTTTGACATCTCCTCGAACGACTTTTTTAGTACTAATTGGGATTTATGATAGTGTTATGCTCTGATTTTCAATTAAAGTTTTAGCAGTATCAGTACTTTTCAAGTAAACTTACTTTGACGATATTCTCTCATTTTATAAAAACAAAATTAGCATTTAAGACTGCATATCTTAGATTTATGCTTGGTGTCGGTGGGTGAGTTCATCCGTCGGAGACACATCAAGTTTTTTGACTCGTTGCAGCACCTAACCAACCCAGTGTTTAACACTATGACCCCACCACTCATCCCGCATCGATGGCAACAGACTATCGGGGAAAAATTAGGTTAAGAATTATTATGTAAGTTAGTTTTAAGTTTGATCAAAATAGTGAGCCCTATCACCTTTATTAGTGTCAGTTCAGTCCAGTCACGTATAATGTGTACCATTATACTTGTTTATTCCATTGTATAATTTTTATAAAATAACAAAACCTGTATATAATGCAGCGATGCTACAGGAAATACAAACATAATTTGTAAATAGATTCGCAAGAGGATCTATAATTGTATATAATTATCTGTGAATTTAAAGGGTCTATGAAGAAAAAATTATTGTTTCATTTCACTTAAACCGTTGCTCGTCTGCCCTTCGGTATAGATGTCTGACTTGTGGAACGCCACCCCCTCCCCTGGGTCTGTGTCAATCCACACTTCTGTCAGTATGTAAGTGGAAATATTATTTTTTTAAATGCTTCTTTTGAGCTTTAGAGTACTTTTCTTGGTTCACCCTTTTAACATGGCCAAACCACCTCGGCTAAAAACCCTTTTACAGTGTCCAATGCCATGCGACAGTATGATTGCGTGCTTTGTCTTTCCTCTTTTTGCCTATAACTTTCTTTTGCTCCCAGCTCACTTTCTCGCCGGTGCTTAGTACCTAAGATACACTGAGATCAATGCATAGTGAATAAAGATTTGAAAAGTATAATTTTTCTTTTGTTAGAATTTTTCCTCATTTTTGTTGATGGCCCAAGAAACTGCTGCCACTTATTTACATTTCCTGAGCGGTACTCGAAAATCTATAACTTATCTGGTATGTTCTTTATAAAAATTGAGAGTTATTTGACTTCGACTTAGCATATGCTGTCCTTACACATTTTCTGCAGTTGTTAAAGAGACCTTTAATTGTGAACATCAGGGATTCCGACACATTTCCTTTCTTGAGGATATTCTAATTATATTACGTGACAATTACGTATCCGTACAAAATATAGAATAACCAGATAAGTTGAGTTGCATTAAAAATGGGGCATCCTGCGAAAGTTACTAATTTAACACTATGATCACGACAAATCGGGTAATGAAAATTATAAATTAAAACCATGTTCATTTTAACAAAAAAAAGTTTAATGATAAAAATCGATTCCATGCATATGACTAAACTATTTAAAATTCTCTCCTGGATATTCTGTATTTTAGAGTTAACTCCTAATTTACGATTGGTACAGATATAATAATGGCAGCGATCGGAGACCATCCCCTTCCCAGACCTGGAAAGCCAAGATGAGTGAAGGAAAGCAAGGCAGGACTCATAAATTCGTGGAACAGGCACGAAGTTAGATCCTTTAGGAAGGAGGTGATCTCCAATCCTTAGCCACTGGATGTTCTTCTGAGAAAATAAAAAGTGACAATAACCAGATTGAGGATTGGTCATGCTTCGACCCCTCAATTTTTAAAGGTGTGCTTGTGATAGTTTTGGTGATGATTGTCACTAGAAATGTCATCGGCTAATTTTTAAAAGAGGGAGGACTTATGACATTTGGATAAATAAACAACTCAAGTAGTGATACAGCGCAGCTACTTCCCCATGCAGTGTAATTTATGTTCATAACCTAATCTATCGAACTAATAAAATAAAAAAATTAAGAATATATACTAATGTTTTGTTTCCAATTGTTGAGTGTGGAATAGGTGCAGGTCCATGGAACTACATTTTACACTAAATTAAAGTGAGCCAAGGACAATTTTTGCAGGCTTTGCCTGTTTTTAGAGAAAATAGTAGTTTTGAAGTAATAAGTATATGTCAAATGTCAGCATTTTCCTCCCCTCGGTAGAAAATATCAACCAGAATACAGTATCCCTGCTTTATCCCGTATGCAGAGATAAGCCGACGGTATGTAAATGATTACCTTGCCCTGTAATCGTGCCCAAGTTAGCCCAAGGAGCCGTAGGCGGAGCGGGTGGTGGGGGTGAGGCAAATCCTCCCAAATCTTTTTTCCATTTACCCCGGGGTGGGTGGGGGTGGGGGGGGGGTAAGTTTTTAAAAGACACCCCGCATGTCGGCCTCGCCCGTCGTCAGGGTATAAAAAGCTTATCGCGCCCCATCCCTTACCCGGGCCTGGAGTTTTCTCTTCTTTCTTTTGTCTCCCCTTCTCGCCGAATATAAAAGTTAGCACGCTCATTTAAAGCACTCCCCTCTCAGCTCCAATGGCGGCTTTTTCCACGGATATTCACCCTTTATCCTCAGACGGGGCTTTTCCTATCTTACTCTCTCTCACTGTCTCTCTCACACTCTCTCTCACTCCATCTCTCTTTAATTTAAACTCCTGTTTAATGACTCCCCCGTAGAAGTCAATACTTTATAGGGTGGGATTATTTTAGCTTCGTTTGAGCCGGAAAAGTCCCTTAATAGAAGATAAATGCTAATTATTCACAATATTGAACGTGATTATTTTTCAATTATAAAGTTCAATCCTTTGCAGGGGCATTTCCTAGAATGTAATTATAATAAATGTTCCTGGTTTCCTCATCCGCGCTCATGAACTTATTATTCCCCCTCCCCTTAGTACACAATCAAACGTCAACAGATGCTATCGATTTGAATGCCTACTTCTCAGTAACACGTCGACAGTTATGGAAGCAGCTGACACACGCACACCGACAGACAACACCCAGCTGACACCTGCACCATCGCCTAAGTCAGCACTCCTTAATCTAATCTGTCATTATATAATCCTTCCTTTCCTCTCACCAGCTCTCATTCATCTCGTTACTGTACCCCTGACGTATTACTTAATCACTTTGTCATATAAGTTGTATTCTTTTGTCTAGTTAATAAACTACTTTTTAAAAAGGCCCCTTTGGTCTTCAATTATTTAACTGGCGCCCGAACAGGGACCTTGGCAGTGTTTATATAACTTCAGAAGAATCTCCCCATTCAGCGATCCCGCGTTTGGCTAGGCTAGACCTGAGAACTTTTCGATTCTTTCCATGAGAAGGCCGATGCTATATTGAACAGGACTTCAGGACTGATCGAGCACTGGTATATTTTAATATACATTCACCGAGGCTCCAAGAACCACAAAATCTGTTATCTAGCGACCAGAGGAAGCCGATAGAAGGCAACATTAACTAGAAGAAGACATCACTTGTATTGGTAAATATATTTTTTGTACACATTTACATGCCCATTACTGACAGACTTAATATAAACCGTAACTTAGAAGAAACCGTAAACATGACTTCTAACGATTACAAAATTTCTACTACAGACCTTAAACTGATCCCAGAATTTGACGGAAATCCCAGCCATCTAGTAAGATTTATTAATAAAATAAATTTTGTAGCGAATAACGTCTGCACAACTGACAATCCACATCACGAATATAACGCGAAACAATTGATAGGACATGCAACAAACAAATTAGTAGGACATGCCGAATATTGCGGAAGACGGAACTATAACTCTTTACTAGAACTGATCCAAGAACTCAAACTTAACTTTCGTGACGACAAAACAATACCCCAATCCATAGCAGAAATATATCAAACTAAACCCTTAAGAAACGAACATCCCAATAGCTATGTAGAAAGACTGATATTATTACGAGACGACCTTGAAGGTAGATTATATACGGACGACACAAAAACAGACTTACAAAAACACACAGAAATAAACGTATTTGATGAACAAATAGTTGACCATTGCCAAAGACAACTTGAAACTTCAGTTGACAATTTCCTCCAACACCTACGAATTAAAAATTTGAGGGATTTGAAAAAGGCATTAAAAACCACAGCAGTACGAGTAGTCGAAAGAGCATACGGTAACAAACTAACACACAACGAATCCACACAAAGACGCAGTCAAAACCAACCACCCTCCACTAGCAATTATAAAGGGAGGAATTACGACCCACATTATCACGAGAAAAAACGTGAATTTTATGACAATAATAGACAACAATTTAATGACAATAATAGACAACAATCCCAACAACCAAGACAGTACAATCAAGAACAACCACGTTTTAACAATAACTACCCCCGAGACGAAAACGAAAGACACAATCAATCATGGAAACCCTATGAACAAAGACAATACTTTAACAAACCAAACCCCAGACCGGAACAAAGAGAAAATCAAACCGTATCAATGCGCACAGCCAGCAATCGCGTACACTACACGGAAAATGACAAAGACCAACAAATAAATGAATTACAAGACAGAATACAACAATTAGAATCTCGTTATGAGGATTTTTTAGACGTAGGTCCCAACAACAACGAACCTCCAGACCCGAATACCAATTGAATTACACGGACAGTCTCCCAAAAATAAAAGACAAAAAAGGCAAGACATGGCTAATTGACACTGGAGCTTCTAAAAATTATATCAATCCCCATTCCTTACCCGAGGGAACAAAAATTAATTCGGAAGACTTTGTAATGAAAACTCCTACAGGCAGAGCCGAAGGCACTCAAAGCGCCATAATCGATCTCTATCCCCTGTTAGGAATTCAAGCAAAGGTAAAAATGCTAATATACCCCTTTAGCAATCGTTTCGATATTTTATTAGGATACGAGACAATGCAAAATTTAAACATAAAAATTAACTGTCAAAATAATGAATTAATAATAAATAAAATGAAATTTAAATTAGAAAACGAAAATTTAGAAGATAATAATAATATTAATAATAATAAATTAAAAAATAAAAGGGACCAAACATACCCGGAAATAAACAAAAATAAAAGGGACCAAACATACCCGGAAATAAACAAAAATAAAAGGGACCAAACATACCCGGAAATAAACAAAAATAAAAGGGACCAAACACACCCGGAAAATAATGAAAACAATAAAAATAATAATAACAATAAATCTAATAATAATAAATTTAATAACAATAATAATAATAAATCAAAAGAAAAGAACGAACTATACTATATTGATGACAAACAAACAACTAAACAATTAATTCGAACAGACCATATTGACGTTACTCACATTGACGGAAAAACGAATAAAGTAGCGGACTTACTATCACGACAAAACGAGAACTTAGAACAAAACACAAATACTAACCATATAGACGGAGATTTTGACGAATTTCTAAACGAACTAGCAATACTCCCGTTAGACGAAAACCCAGACTATGACACACTTATAGAAGAATTAGAAAACATGACTCAAACAGAACAAATAAATGACGCAATTAGTACATGTGGAGCAACTGTTCACTCCCAACGATCATCCAACGAACAAATTTGGATAGTAGACAATGACAAGAATATTAATATAGAGAAACATCAGATAATAATAAAAAAGGGAATAAAAGAAACAAACTTTACTAAACCATTTAACAAAAACAGACATGAAATTAAATTTGACAACTTAGACGACTTAGAATCACTAATCGAACAATTTATTAGACCCAAAATTACTTATGGAATTTACTGTGAACCAGATATCCCATTACTCCAACCATGGTACGATAAAACATTTAAAGACATTTCTAGACTAATACAAGAATCATACCCAACAGTTAAATTAAAAAGATACAAAAACTATGTAACCGATATCTTAGACAAAGAAGGACAAATTGAAATAATTAATGACTACCACATAGGAAAAACATCCCACAGAGGCACAATCGAAACATACGACAAACTTAGAAAATTATACTACTTCCCATTAATGAAAGAAACAATTAATGATTTTATTAACAATTGTAAGACATGTAAGAAAACTAAATACGAACGCAATCCTATAAAAGCAAAGTACATGATAACACCAACACCAAATAGACCGTTCGAAGAATTAATGATAGACACATTACATTTTGACAGAAAATATATCGTAACTATAATTGACACATTCTCGAAAAGACTATTTACACACATGATACCAGCCGTAACTGGAATTAACATATGCGAAGCCATTAAACTTTACTTAACACTATATCCAACACCCGTATCGATAAAAATGGACAACGGCAAAGAATATAAAAATAATTTAGTACTCAACTTCTTACAAACTAACGAAATCGAACCAATTTACGTGACCCCAGGAAATCCTAATTCATTAGGAACACTAAACAGAGCACATAGTACACTCATCGAAATATTACGAACACTTAACGAAAAAGAACTAACAAATACATCATTAAATAACAGACTAATGCTAGCAACAATAGCATACAACAATACCTTAAACTCTAAACTAAACATGACACCGGACGAAATAACATTCGGAATAACAAGAAGACCTAACAAACAAATAGAAATAAAAGAACAATACGTACAAAAATACCATGACGAAAAGAACATAATACATGAACTAATACGGAATAAAATCGTGACAGAAAAAGAAAATAGAACAGAGTTATTAAATACAAATCGCGAAGACCCACCTGACATAAATGACGAACAGATATATATAAAAACAACCCATCACCGCAAATACAATAATCCCTACAGACCCGTACTATTGTACAAAGACAGAAACAAAACAAACAAAGCACACGTTAATAGAATCAAAAGACCACGTAAACAACACTTGAGACCGAGACCAAACATTACTGTTTCAGAAGGAGAAAATGAATCCTACTCGGACAGTACTAATCCAGACGCTTCTATGGACATTAACATATACTATGACAGTGACTGATATAAGAGATAACCCCGGAGTCCTACATTACACTATAAAGAACGCAAAGGTAATAGAAAATTACTACAGGACATATCATTTTTATGACATTAGCTTACTTGACAAGGAACTAAACAATATACAGAACAATGTACCATCTTATAGGGACCTACCGACATACCCTATAATCAAAAACCTTATCATACAAACACAAAACAAATTAAACCTATTAAAATCACACAACAAACGAACTAAGAGAGGACTAATAAACGGACTTGGAACAGCTCTCAGCTGGCTTACTGGCACCATGACAGCTGATGACAAATCACATTATGACGAAGTAATAAATGAGTTAGGACGGAACAACTATAATATAGAACACAACATAGAACAAGACATAAAACTTAATAAACACGTAATTAAAAACTTTCAAAAAGACATACAATTAATTAATAATAATTTTAAAACAGGACAAGACAACATAATGAAGATAAACAAAGAAATGACATTCTTTGACATGTACATAATTCTGACACACCTACACAACAAAATAGATGAACTTACATTAACACTGGAACTATGCAAAATTGGCATCACACACTCATCATTAATGTCCCAAATACTACATGACATAAACCAAAATGTAAATCTAGCTTCTAGGAATCCTGAAATCCTGTGGATAATGAGTAAAATTCACTGCACTACTCATAATGAAACACTCCATATCTTTGTAGACCTTCTTAAGGCAACCCTAAATATAAAGACTTATTTACTCATACCTTCGCCTGTAAAAATTAACAACCAATATGTAACTTTAGATATAGACGAAACTATTATAATAAAAAAATTTAATATATTATATACAACAAATTGTACATTTTTAAACAATGAATATTACTGTAAGAACCTTTTTACTTTAAATAATACCTGTATAAATAATATTATTTCATCTGGAACGATGAATGCATGCAAATATAAATTAACCAATACTAACATTAGATATATAGATAATATAAACAGTTTTATAACTACTAACCTCTCCAAATTAGACAATTGCCTTACTAATGATACTGTATACCTACCACCCGTTAGCTTACTCACCCTAGATCAAAATGATTGTTATAAAGAACTCCCCAAAATTTCAAGACATATAATAGACTCCACCATAAACAAATTGTACAATAAAATAGATATAGATGTAATCGCAAATATAAGCGAAATAGAAAACCTAAATATAACAGACATAGTTTTAGAACCACTTATATTTAATCAATCAAATACTTATTTTTATTTTTATTTAATTATAGGGGCAGCTATTATAATTGTAATCCTCTACTACCTTAAAAAATGTAAAACTACCAATTCCTTACAAAACCCTACACCAACAGTTGTATACCATCCCGGACAACAAGAGCCTATCAACATTTTGGCAACAAGGGTTTATCACCCAAATAACAGCCCTCATGCACCCGCAGCCATCAACTTAATTTCTTGATGGAACAAGAAACCTAAAGTCGGAAGGAGTTATGGAAGCAGCTGACACACGCACACCGACAGACAACACCCAGCTGACACCTGCACCATCGCCTAAGTCAGCACTCCTTAATCTAATCTGTCATTATATAATCCTTCCTTTCCTCTCACCAGCTCTCATTCATCTCGTTACTGTACCCCTGACGTATTACTTAATCACTTTGTCATATAAGTTGTATTCTTTTGTCTAGTTAATAAACTACTTTTTAAAAAGGCCCCTTTGGTCTTCAATTATTTAACTGACGTCAAACATACAAAAAAAAAATGCCCTAAAATAAACGAGTCTAGACTTATCCGCCGATGAACCGGGAAAAGAGATTAATATTTTGCCTTTTCCTCCGCTGAAACGCCAATATCTCGGCCAAAAACCTGTATCCATTACTAGGCACATTAATAATAGCAGCGTTATGGCGAAAATTATCCCCCCTTTACTAGAATTAGGCGGAAATCCGACCTTAGGGGCAGTACCTAGGGGGTGGTCCGTACCGGGCGACACATATTTGTGTTTCAACTATATAAAAATAAATAATGCAGTAATGTTGTAATCTATAAATGTAACAAGTATACAATTTACCAAAAAGGCGTGATTAATTAGGCCACCTGACACATTTTTAGGATAATCAGTGATAAATACAAAACTAACGGCTGACCTGGCCTGACCACATACGAGACTAAAAAGACAAGAAATGACAGACGCTTTCGACAACTGTACAGACTACTTCAAAGGACCTCTAATCTCTCAATAGAAAACAAATTACTATTTTACAAAGTTATACTTAAGCTAATTTGTATATACGGAATAGAGTTATGGGGGACAGGAAAAAAGTCGAACATCAAGCGTATTCAATCCTTTTAATTAAAAGTCCTGAGAACAATAGTAAATGCCCTTTTTACCTTATCAACAAAACCCTTCATAACGATCTTAATATACCTTACATTCTTGAACTCATCCCTTCCAAGTTCATAAAATTCCATAGTAACCTATCCAACCACCCTGATCCCCTATCACAGTCATTGTACTGCACCACTCATCCCTATAATCCTCCTCGGAGACTAAAACTACTGTAGCCTCGTGACCTGCTATAAATGCGTAACATTGGGAGTCCTGGCAATGACCAGTTTCTCCAATCATGTCCTGAGCGTACGTGGCTCCCGGCTCTTGGTCAGCCTCCGCTGGCTCCTATCAGGTGACGCGGCTGACGGAGGAGCGTGTGTTACTTCCCAAGACTCCACTTCCTCTCTCACATGTGAGGGAGGTGACAACCATGTGGATTTGGAAGGCCTCTGGGCTGTTTGTAAATAATGTATGAATGAGAGAGTGAATGAAAATTGTAAATATGGTAAGAATGAAAACGTTTATCACAATTACTTATTTCCCAATGAGGCAGATTGTAACTTTATCATAATAAAGCTGACTAACAGAGATAAATACAAAACACTTGAAAAACAGAACACCGTAAATTTGGGATTGGGATTTGTCGCATAAAGACACGATGTCAAAGGTGCAAAGGTATTCCACTGATTCATTACTTTAATGAATCAGTTTGTAAATCAGTTTGCATGCTGATTTTGTAAAACGGTGATGAAATGGTCCGAAATATTCTGATATTTCTCCTTACAGCTCAGTATATTGTGAAGAGTCCACTGCTCTGGGGCATTTATGTATTTCTATCTAGGATGGTAATAATTACCAGATTTATGATAAAATACTATTTATAATGTAAACACCAAAATTTTACCACCATTAAACCTACTTTATATCAAAAAGAGATAAAGTATATATATTGTTCTTAAGCAGGAATGACAACCCTCCCCTTCCTTTAACTATCTCTTCCATTAATTAAACCAAACTACTCCTTAATTTCAGTTTTTATTTATTTATTAAATATAATTCTATTATTAAAATCAATACAGTAGTAAGCAGTCCTTAGAACTTCAGTTTGTACGGCCTTGTTTCTTTTAATTTTTCTTAAAAGTAATTTATGTTATGATATTCTCTATGACCTGATTCTATAATATTTATATTATATAAAATAAAGTAATACTTTAAATATATATTTTATTTAACATACAATTGTTTGGATATAAATATAATATTAAACCTTGGAATGATCTTTCTTAACATTAGTAAGATATATTATTTATTACAGAAAAAAATATACTCTAACATACAGAAGAGAGAGGGAATGGGAGAGACTCTTCTTTATTTTATCCTCTTGGTTACTGGAAATCTCATCTTCAAAAAATAACATATATTTTAAATAAACAAAATATTCATGTGAGAGAATATTTTCAAAAGCAAAGTAACATACAAACCAAATAACTAAATATGTTATCACTGAAGAATTGTATTTAGTAATCATAATGTATGTAATGTAAGTAAAAAGTAAGAAGTTTTCTAGTACTAAAAATGTTAGTTCTATCCACTATGCTTTGTTTTATTGCACTAATGAGAGTCATCTTAAGTTGCTAGAATCTATATTAATATCTACATATTGATTAACTTAATAAAATATTTTATGTTTAGAATTCCAATTATTTTAACATAATAAATTCATATTAACAAAAAAAAATCTTAATTTTATTTATTACAAGATTTAAAATCTGCCAGATCATAATTAGTCAATGAATATGTAGGAATTAATATTCCTTGCATAACGTATATTATAAGGATAATTGTACTCGCTTATTTATAAAGAGCGCAGCATTCAATAATATTAATACAATAAATTAAAGGTTACCGAATGGATCCCATATAATTTAAAGAGAAGGCGAGGAAGGCAACACAGGCGCTGGAGTGATGTCCTCAAGACTGTTGCTGGTCCCAATTGGATGAGAACTGCTTGTGATAAAGAAAAATGGAAAGAACTATTGAATGAAATTGCGAGCTCCACTTCCCAGTAGGTTTTGGTCTCCAGGGAAGTTAGACCATCCCCCCATTAAGGGGAGGCCTGCATGAGGCAACATGTTCCAATCATATTTGCTTATTTATAGTTGTAAATATATTCCAAACAGTTTTTTGAAGTACTAGCTATAACTTTGTAAAAGCTTATTATTAATTGTACTTTTTATTTATATTGTTATTATTTATTTTACAAAATATTGTTTGTTTCCTCATGCAATAAAGGCTTTATTTATTTATTTTTTATTTATAAAGACCAAAAAGACATTTATAAAAAGTTCATAATGTATAATTTTTATTTTATAAAGTTTCATTTTATATGGTCTCAGGGTTCTATATGGTTCTAGCGCACACTTTTGTCTATTTCAAATATATATTCAAACATGATTGGAATAATAGTTACCAAATACAAAAAATGATCTATAGTAACATTTTAATAACTTTGACTCTTGTATTTTTGCTTCCATGTCTGACATCCACGGAGGCTTGCTTCTAACTCATGGTTCTGGCAAATAACTCAAAACATTCCGGTGTGTCTCCTGTGAACATCTTAAAGTGAACAGAACAACGCTTCAAGTCTAGCACCAGCTGCTATTTTTTTGGCAACTACACTATCCTCCCCCCACCGTTACCTAAGCTCACGCCTAAGGTCATAACAAAGGTTTCTATCTAACTTGATATTCATTTTAAAATAATCTTCAATTCGATCATAAAAATATCATTAAAATAAAATCCACCATGAGAAGATGACAGTACAAGATATCGTATATGCTACTGCTCAAAAATGAAACATTGTGGAAAGGCAATAATTCATTTATTACTGTAAGTTTTTTATTTATCCTTCTGAACAATATTTCTCTAGAAATTATGTAACATTTTTCACTGACAGTTTTCTTATGTACTTGGATGGTGTAAGTATTTATTCTTACCTTACTTGTATGGCTACATGACTAACGTAGTCACCAACTTCCTCTTGTATTATTTTTGATTCCCTGTAATCAATTGTTCTTTAAATCAATTAAATTGTTCTTTATTTAATTAACCAATAACTTGACCATTTCTTAAACATAAGTTTAGCAGCCAGCCATCTCACACATATACAAAAAGTCTTAATATTGTCTGTTAATAAACTTGATAAAAATCTAACATCTCTCTCGTTGATCAGTCTTAACAAATATCCCAACATATTCACCTGCTTATATAAAAATTTATGAGCTCATAGACTATACTATACATATTCTCTTGTATGGCCCCATGCAAAAACATAATATATGTTCTTTTCATCAAAATAAACCTACTTCAAATGAATTCTTCTTGATATTTAAAATCCACAATCCTTGTAATTTAGATATGTAGTATGTTTGTAATAAATGTGACAATGTTTGCCGTCAGACTTCATAATTGCACGCCTATGTTATGCGTATAATTTGTATGTTAAATGCTAAAAACTGTTAATGATATAAAATATTTGTCAATAAATCAATTAATAATTTATTTGTAATATGATATATGAATCGTATGCTGTTCCCCAGAATACTTTGATCCCACAAATTCCCTTTGCCCTGGGGTCCTTCTCAAAACCTTATTTCTGGCACCTTTTATCTTGATCCTTCCATTCCTTTGTTTCCTTGCTTCCATTTTTTCACAGCAGTGAATATTTCCTTTGCTACATTTCTTTATTGATTCATACGATAGTCATACTACCAAAACCACTTAATTAAAAGGTAAGGACAATGATTTGTTTCCCCCATATAAGTTTTTCAAATATATTGCATTTTAGTCCAACTTCAAAATTCACCTTTGGAACTTTTTTACCTTCGAGTGAACACCTGCACTGTAAAGCATAGAACATCTACTATCAGTATACCCACAATTTATTTATAACAGAACAGAACACCCATATTGATAAAACAATTTTATCATTTGCACGGGTTGTTGAACGCTGTATCCGTTCATGGTGATTTGGCAAAACAGACTGAATAAATGACAGCCAATTCTGCAGATGCAGCTTTAACCATATGGCCGCTATCAACTGTAAAGTTCGGAAGTCCCTATCGGAAGACGCTCTATAAACAATAAAAAAAAAAAGTCTACCAATGTAATTTTATAAAATACTTGAAAATGGTAGTATAGCCGCAAAAAGCGTTCATGTCAGTATAAAATAAATTGTAGGTTGACCAGAAAGAGGTGTACAATTAATGTGAAGAGCCATTAACCAGCCAGCCTTTCAACATTAAACGAATAGTAAATTATTCAATTATTATTATCATATAATCATAGGGGGGGAAACAATTACTTTGTCTTTCTTTATACTTGAAGTTCAACGATAATAACTAATTGTCGATTCTTAAACGAAACCCTAAAAAAATGATTCCACACAAATTTTGTAGTTAGCGTGCTCTATTGGCACAGTTCTCACTCACAATAGAAATGTTTGTTCAGACCTAACTTGACAGATCGCAGCACAACGGAATGCCGGTGTAGGCTATAACCTTTCCCCTAAAAAACCTACGAATGTTTAGCATGGCCCTTTGATGTTTGTTATTCGTTAGATTATTATAGTTATGTATCATTTAAGGAAGTCATTTCCTTTGTCCTCCTATAACCAAGTATACGGTCTACTGGAAACGGCTAAAATAGTGCCCACCTACTCCTATTTTCTACATCAGTATGAAAGCAGAAGAAACAGAAAAAAATCACCGATAAATGTGTCTTCATTGTTTACCCCTGTCCCAGTAAAACCAAACGTCGAAGACGATGGTGTTGGTAAAGAGCTCACCGGTAGTATATTAAATAAAACCGATATCGCAAAAGTCCTGAATAAGTTTTATCAAAGACCCGAAGTGAAATCTGTCTCTGAAGAAAATGGTTTGGATGGTAGGAAGGCACACTTATAAAATTACCTTTGTTTGCTTAAACATTGTAGTGTACCTCATTTTCTTTTCTTTTTCAAGGTTATTTGCAACACCAAGTTTACCTCGGTTTCAGGAAATTTTGTCTCGAATCAGGGTGTCTTCCTGCAGATCTTCATATTGTAATCAGTGATATTTTAAATAGCTCTGGTCATATAACGAATATTTTTCCTTATTATTTGAGGCATGCGAAAGAAATGTTTCCTCACTTAGAATGCATGGACGATCTAAAAAGGATAAGTGATCTTACTTCACCGCCGTCATGGTGTGACTAATGTCCTTACTTATGTTTGTTATACGCATTACATATTTAATTTATTTAAATGTTATTATGTTTAAGGTACCCTGAGGCTAGAAATATTAAACGAAAAATATTTTTACATGCTGGTCCAACAAATAGTGGTAAAACATATCATGCTCTTGAGAGATTTCTTTCAGCAAAATCTGGCGTTTATTGTGGTCCTTTAAAACTATTAGCTACTGAAGTTTACAAGAAGTCAAATGATAGAGTGAGGTTTTGTATTTCTGTTGTTTTTTCTATGTTAAAAAGCAATAATTTGTATTATTATTGCGAACAAATATTTTAATTCTTATCTAAGGATCACTTGATTAAAAAACAAAACCTGTTTTTAATCTTAATATAGCTACTTATTTAAATTTAGATAAACTCATTTAAGTTGATGCAATATTTTAGCTTGTGATACTAATTATTATTTCAATTATATTTTACTTAATTAGGTTCATTAACTCAATATATCTAATTATAATACATGGTTTTAGGGAACTCCTTGTGATTTGGTAACAGGTGAAGAACGTAAGTATGCTCTAGGTGAAGGTAATCCTGCAAGCCATATTTCTTGTACAGTTGAAATGACATCCTTAAACACACCTTGTAAGTTATAGTATTTTTTTTTAACAATGATAAAGAATTCTATTACCATTTTTATTTGTAAACCATACCTAATACACAGATGCAGTATGTACGTTTCCTAAAGGCTTCTTACTTAGTAAATTCAATGTCTACATAAAATTTTTCATAGGCTATCGTCCATAGGCTATTCGCAATTATTTTCAACCCAGTTTCACATTGAGGGATGATTTTTTTTTTCTTGAAAAATTAACTTATGCACTGAAGGGTTTACAATGAAGGCCTTATGAAAAACTTGTTTGTACTTTATTGTATTCTTCATTATGGAGATGCCATTTTTCAGATGAAGTTGCCGTAATCGACGAGATCCAACTTGTCCGAGACCCAAGTCGTGGCTGGGCTTGGACTCGAGCTCTCCTTGGACTAATGGCCGACGAAATTCACCTGTGCGGTGAAGAAGCTTCATTAGAACTGTTGTCTGCTTTAGCATTGATGTGCAATGAGAATGTGGAGGTAATTGAATGCCATATGCATTTAGTTAAAACCAATACATTTTGTAAATAGTCTCTTAAAAATGTCTAATGCTGCGTTTGTCATCTTTAATTTTTAGCTACATAAGTACAAGAGATTAACTGAATTATCTGTGGAAGAGCAGGCGCTTGGCTCACTAGATAACGTTAAACCTGGTGACTGCATAGTTTGTTTCAGTAAAAATGATATCTATTCTGTAAGTGACTTATTTATTGGTAATCTGTATTTTTACTATTTTAAATATTTTCGTTCATCTTATATTCTTTATTCTTAACTAACTTCTCTTATATAAAAATGTAAAACAAAATTTGTATCCTTCATGTGTTTTCATTAATCCAGAAAAATATTGCTTTTTCATAATAAAGATATTTGAGAAAATAATAATTTTCCAAAGGACTAGTCGTCAGGCTTCGCTTTTGTAGATTTTGATACAATTTTTTTCCAAAGAAAAATAAGTTTTCTGTCTAATAAATTCTAACTTACAGGTTGATGTTTGAATGGGAGATGTAATGCTTATGGTTTATATGGGTTCTTCATTTTTGGAGAAGAATATAAATATCAATATTTATGTACATTAGAAAATATCAAAAAAAAATGTCTGTTTATTAAACAATTTTTAAGATATCAGTAATAATGCATAGGAAAAAAAAGCTGTCTTTTACGTTTCTGGGAAACAGTGCGTCCTACACCCCCATTGATAGCTAGCTGATTTAGGAAGAAAATTTCATTCTAATTTGATTTCATCTTATTTTGCTTTATTACATCTTACTAACCTGTGCCATGATATTCCGAGTAAAGAATTTTTTTTTTGAGAAACCATTTTTTTCCCTCCTTTAAATGACCACATCTCAATAATGATTATTAAATTTTCTAGATGGTGTTAAATTCAATGTGCTCTATCAGAAAATTTCGGAAAGTCTTTTTCTCCCTTAGCAAGTGTAAATAATTAGTTTTCTTACATTATAATGATCCTTATAAAATATTATTTGTGAATACGGAAATATGGAAATAGAGTATTTTCTCTTTTGAAGATTAATTAGGTTATATCTCACTAATATTTTCCAATTTACTAAATAAACCATTTTTATATAAATATCATTGACAAATATTAAATAAATGATAAATATTTTACTTCTAATAGCGTACATTAATAAAATATTCTGTAACACTCTTGGAATTCTGACGGACATTTTTGTGCAGGTTTAATTAAAATTTGTTCAATAGTTTTTAAGTGATCAGTGTGTGTACTCGCACACACCATTGTTTGGAATTTTACATAATTATTGTAGACAATACTTTATTTCTAATTTTTCAATCTTGGCTTAATTTTAATAAAAATTGTTTGATAAGAATTTTTTCTTTACAACAGGTAAGCCGTGAGCTGGAATCTAAAGGTCTAGAGGCTGCAGTTATATATGGTGGACTTCCGCCAGGTACAAAACTCGCACAGGCACAAAAATTCAATGACCCAGATAACACGTGTAAACTTTTAGTTGCAACTGATGCCATTGGGATGGGTCTTAATTTGTAAGTTTTAGTACATAACGTTCCCGTCATATTACTTCAATTAAAATGTAAATTGAAAATAAACAAGTGTTACTGCAGCATTTTATCTATATTTTTAATTGATGTGAACATTAGTTGTTTTATGAGAGTACTAGCTGTAAGTGATCAATCAACTTTCCTTGCTGACCCCAGTCTGTTTTTCTTAATAATGAACCATGTTCAGTTAAGGGTTGTAGGAGAGCCTTGTTCATAACAATAGTTCATGATGATGGATTGAATACTGGTAATCTTTTTTTTTTTTTTTATTGGATTTAGGGTAATTATAATAATATAATGCAAAATATTAAACATAAAAAATATTATAATATATAACTTTCAAAACAGGATATGATGAGAAACAGGCATCCTAGTAAAGGATTTCGGGAAACTCCTAGGCACTGTTACAAATAAAGTAACAAGTAAAATTAAAGCATGTAATCCCAAAATTAAAATTAATCTCTTTACTCTTTATTATTATGATTTCTTTTGTATAATAATATTTATTATGCTTTTTTTTATTCTCTCTGAAATTAATACTTTGCTTCTACTACTATTATTTAGGAGCATTGGAAGAGTAATATTCTATTCATTGATGAAGCCATGCATGAATGAAAAAGGCGAAAGAGAGATTGACATTATTTCCATATCTCAAGCTCTTCAGATAGCTGGGCGTGCTGGAAGATACGGAACTAAGTTTGAAAAAGTTAGTTCATTGCTCACAATCATTTATTGGTGTCATTTATATGTTGTTTTTTATTAATCTTGTATTTTAATCCGAAAGGGATACGTCACGACATACAAGCAAGAAGATTTACCTGTGCTTCAAAACTTGTTGAGCCAATCTCCCGAACCCATAACAAAAGCTGGACTACATCCTACGGCAGAGCAAATAGAACTGTACGCCTATCACTTACCTCATTCTACCCTGTCGAATTTGATTGTCAGTAATATATTTTTTGTATTCATTTACGAATATCACATATGAATTTAATGATTAAATTAAATTATTTTATATTTCTAGAGTATATTTGAAGAAATTTGCACAGTGGATGACTCGTTATACTTCATGTGCAACATGGAAGATTTCAAGTTCCTGGCCGACATGATCCAACATGTGCCTTTGGCCCTTAGGACCAGATATGTTTTCTGTTGTGCTCCAATAAATAGGAAGATGCCATTTGTCTGCTCAATGTTTCTCAAAGTATGAATCTCTTGCATTATAATTTATAACTAGTTGTTCGGAGGATCTGTTGTCTCTTAGTTTTTTCCTGTTTGATGAAAGTTTTTTTTTTATAACAATAGTAAATTAAATTGTATGTTTGAACTTTATATTGTCTAAATTAATGATATAAGAAAGTAAAGGAACAATATCAAGAGATGATTGAGTTTGGGCTAGAGTTTCTGTGTCAGTTTCTTAAAAATTTATAACTGATTTAAAAAAAATTACGGAATATTTTTGTTTGAAAATATTTCATTTTATTTGTTAAACCATTTCAGTCACTTAAAATTACTTTTTCTATGTTAACTTTTATTGCAAATAGCTAAAATATTGTTATAAAAACTTATATAATAAACAATTTCTATTGTTGGCTGTTACGGCTTGATTTATTTTTTTTTTAATATCTTTGAAATTGGTTTTGTCACATGGTGAAAAACAGTAACTTTAAATCTTAAATAGCTTCTGAGATATAACTTGAAAATTCATAAAAGTTAGCAAAATTGCCTGGTTAATTTATTTTGTATGCGATTCCCTTTGAGGTAGTTTAAACAACACAGCCATTCCTTGATAATGTGGAGCATTGTTAATTTTCTTTTTTTTTTTTTTCATAACCCCTTTATTTATCAAAATTTACTAACAGATGAACAAAAAATACAATGTACAAGATTTACAAGTTACACCTCTTGCCTGCATATGCAGATGTATTCGAAGGAGGGTAGAATTACAATAACAATTTCTTTGTTAAGTTAAAAGGTCAAATTATATATATACAAGACTGATGATGGGGCTCACCTTTGGTTTACAGTGTGGGAAACTAAAAACTAAAACCCAAGACTGAAGCGTTCCTGCCATCGATAGGGAAACGAAGCGGAGGTTATCGTGTTAAACACCGGGTTCGTCAAGTACAGCATTGTTGATTGATGATTTTCTGAATATATATTTTGTATGGTAGAACATACAGTCCGAGTGTAGGCTCTCATTTTGGGCTCAGAAATGAAAAATATTGTATTTATTAAGCTTATGGACATTTTAACTTATTTATATGGCTAATTGAATGAAATGTATTTGTCAGTTTGCTAGGATGTTCAGCAAGAATGAAGGAGTTGACTACCAATGGCTGTGCAAACATATTGGTACACCATTCTCTCTCCCTAAGTCGATAGGAGATCTAGTTCATCTTGAGAGTGTCTTTGATGTTCTCGATTTATACTTATGGTTAAGGTAAGATACCCATCTTTATGTGCTTTATTTATTATTTTATGACACTCATCCTTTTGTTTCTCGAGGAAAAAATTTTTGTGCTTTTTTTGAAGTGTTTATATTGCAAAGAATACAAAGCACTAATAATAAATAATAATTATTAATGCTAAGATTTTTTAAATATTTTTATTTCAATAATAGAGGCATCTTGACAGATATATTAGACAATTGTCTATATATCATTTATCTGGTGGAACAACTAAGGGTTTCGATGATCTTATTAATTACTCCAACTTGATTAATTTTGTTAGGTTTTATTGAATTATTGTGGCCAACACACATTTAAAAGTACTTTCTCTAATAATTACAGAGCACTAAACTTCAAACATAATACACATATTCTTAATTAGCATGATTTGATACCTTAAACAATGCACTTAAAAAAAAATTATTTTTTTCATTTCAGCATAATTAACTGTTTAATCACAATTATTATTATAGGGTTACTTTAATTGTTAGCACCGTCATTGCCTCATTAAAGTAGACTTTCTCCCCTCGGTCTCAGCAATAATTTTAAAACTTATAAATCATGTAAATATGATTATGTGGCTGTATGCTATAATGTTAATTCATAAATAAATTTTACAGCACAAGGTTCCCAGATATGTTTCCAGCCGTATCACAGGTTCGAGAACTTCAAGTCGAATTAGACTACGTGATTCAGCAAGGTGTCACTCAAATCACAAGACTAGTTTTAGCAGAAGAACAATTGGAGGGTAGGTTTTTTTCTATGCATTATTATTTTAATTGAAAGCTTCAAAGTTCTTTACAATGTATGTACCAGCTTCAAAATATTTCCTGATATAAATAATTATACTGTAAAAATTTACATTGCCATGCAAATCGGATTTAATTCTGTAGAGGTCCGATGAAATCAACTTTTCCACTCTGATTAGAAAAGGCTAGTTAATTATAAACATTAAGCAAGATTCAAATTACAAATGATTAAATGAAAAAAAAAAAAACTATTCTATCTACTTAAGTCTCACACTGTTGAGCAATATTCAATTTGAGGCCTGGGTAGATTTGTGTCTTATAAATATGAAAATTTATTAATTCTATTTTTAAGCAAAAAAAATATATCCTTTGATTGTCACTGCTACGTAAACTCCTTCATCACTTCATGTTTTATAGCATGCCATAGATAAACAACAACCTCTAATATTTTTCTTTAGATATTTATAATAAAGACTATTTTTGGTAACATGATCAACATTAGAATAGAAGGGTAAGTAAGAAAAAAAAAAACAAGGAAAACGTTACAAACAGTTTTAATGTGATTATGAATTCCTAGCACGGGATCATATTGTACACAATATTTTGGCTTCAGTGCCTTAAACCAGTAAATTCATATTGTACAAAGAATAAAACAAACTTATCTTGAAACATCTTCCACCATACTGAAAGTAAGAACCGAATGTAACCTTTTTTTTTGTTTCTATCTATAAATTTGTTTTATAAATAATATCTATAATAAGCAAAAAATATTATTGTTGATTTTGTATTAAAAATATCCTAATTGTAGTGATTTCTTATAACATCAGGTGGAACCAGTGGTGGAGATTTCAAACCGAGGAAGAGAGATCTCCCCATGGGCAGAGGTAGGCTGACAGAGAAGCTGATGGCTGAAGGACTCCTCACACCTGGCATGGTTAATCAACTAAGGAAGGAATGGACTAAACAGGTACCTTGAGATAGTTAAAAGGTTCATAAAAGGGCATAATCCATAAAATCTTGAGCCATGGGTAAAGATAAATAAATAAAAGTGGGACGTAGTGGGCAAAAAAATTATTAAGGGTGATTCCATTTCTCCAACTTGTAAAATTTCTCAAGTTCCGGCTCAGAACCTTAACCTAATATAGAAGGTATTAGCTAAATTCTAATTTTTTTTCCTGAGGTTAAAAACACATTAAAGACATTAACGTAACAAATAAATTCATAATAAAAATGAGATGAGGTTTTGAAAGTGAACAGTAGGATCACTATTTTTCACCAAATTTAATACTTTTTTTTTTAAATTAATATTTTAGCTATTTATAATTTTATGATAAAACAAAGGTGTTGTTCCTCAACAATATCTTCCAATAAATAACAAATAAACATCTATCTTTGTCAATGTTATGACTACTTACCATTGAATCAAAAAATGAAGT
The DNA here is from genome assembly GCA_930367205.1 of Acanthosoma haemorrhoidale. Taxonomy (NCBI): domain Eukaryota; kingdom Metazoa; phylum Arthropoda; class Insecta; order Hemiptera; family Acanthosomatidae; genus Acanthosoma; species Acanthosoma haemorrhoidale. The sequence goes on from OV884014.1 coordinate 26,553,642, forward strand.
TAAAAATAAGAATATAGTAAATTTAAAAAATAGCCTTGTTAACTGTATGGCTTTCGATTCTGTACTGGTATCAATTACTGGTTCCTAATCATTGCAGATTTTAATATTTCAAATTTTTGTTTTTGGTTTTTTTTACATGATCAAGTCTGTTTTTATTTCAATGCTCTCCAGCTTGTTTGGCTTCATTTCAGGGCCTGAAGAAGACTGCCTGGCACAGTTGAAAGAGATAGCTTATATATATATATATGTATTATTTACAATTTGTTTATTTGAAAAAAAAAAAAAAAAAAAAAACATTTTCAGTAACCGGTTTTTCAGTATGGTTTAATAAATATCATGAAGTATTTTTGTTTTAAAATACCAAGTTGTTTGTTTATCATATTAGCCCTTGGTTCAACCCAGATATGTTTTCTTCACATTCTTAATTCCTTCAATCTGTTTACAATATTTAAAGATAAAATTCATAATAAGATGTATAGAAATTTTAGTTTGTAAAAATAGGCTTCTTACCTTACCTAGTTTGTCTATATCAATTTTTTTTACTAATAACTGCAGAGTCCAGGTTCTGTTCCCTGTTTTTCCTCTTAATATTTTTTTCGGTGTTTACACTCGGTCTCATGAGGGAAATGAGCTTCTTCTTGAACAAAGGAGTTGGTTTGGAAATACAAAATGATGTTTGAGAACTTATTTCCTATCGCCAACTCTTTTCTTCTCGGTTCCTGCCACCTAGCAAGTAACACAGCAACCTACATTGTTCTTATTACTTCTGAAGTGTTACCCTATGATAGTTTTATACTAATTTTTTTTATTAGAAAAATTAATCTGACATAATGAAAAAAATGGCCAGTCCATCTATCCTTGGATCTACTTGTTAATTATTATAATTCATCAAACAAAAAGAATATCCTTACATACTTGCACATTTTTATTATAAAAAAAAAAAATTTAACTAAATGTTTTGTTGGTTCAAGACTGGACACAGCGAGGACTTATCAATAAGCAGCCCTGGAAGGTTTTCAAAGAGGAAGAAGAAACCTCACAACTGACTGACTTAAAGACTTAGTTAATTGTTTTGTAAATAAAGTATAGAAAATTTATTGTAAATATATTTTTTTAACTTACAAAATAGGCTATTTTTTCTTTTCTTTTTTAATTTAAGACCGCTTTCTATTTTTTTTTAAATTTATTTGAAAAATTGTGACAATGAAAAATTTTTTTTTATTTATTGTATAATTTGTATCTCTATATTCTTTTATTTTCTATAGTTCTTTGATAGTTTGGTACTTGGAATTTAAATTTAAAATAATTAATAGTGGCCTTCAACTGTACCTTATAAAAATTTCAAGTTTTTTCTACGATTCAAGGCTTTTTCCAGTAATAATAGAATATATTGAAACACCAAGACATGTCTTACGAGTGTCCCATCCCTCAAGGTGCAATCTAAAGTCTTTTAATCTATTCAACTTAGACAGGAAACATTGAGTTCCACAAAGAATTAGACATTATCACTACGGGTGAGTTCACAGAGGAATTCAACTTCTAATGGTTAGTGTTAATATTGGAAAGAGAACTGATCATTCTAAACCTAAGCTAAAGCTATCACTAGAAGCTCCTTTGTATTTTTAGTTTCATTTAACATTTTACTTCTCCATTTAAAGCTGTGTACACATGTTCACTATTAACAATTCGGTTTAATAAAATATATTTACTAACAGTTATAAAATTTAAAATTTTGATTAACTCAAGCACAACAAGCTATTTTATTTTATAGTTATATTCACCTTATTTAGATAAATGTCTGATAATTAAATAAATAAAATCTATGCAATTATTTAAATATAATTTTATAATCTAAAACATAGAATGCTTTAAGCAAACATTGAGAATATTTACAACTGCTACTTTGGTATTAAAATATAATTTATAAATACTTTTAGTAAAATATATAAATATACACGAAACACTCTCATATTACTTTGAGATTTGCTGAATGTGGCACTCATCACAGACCCTAACAGATTTTGCAGAGGAGGAAACGTACAAAGTTGTCCGTACAAGAGTGACAAAATATTTCTCCACTGTGTGATGCGGAAAATATTGAGGAAATAATTAAACAATATTATATATTAATACAGTGAAGGATTCATAAAGAAAACAATCCATGTAAAAATATGAACTAAGTAAGATGGTTACCAAAAGAGCCCGATTAATAGTAATAACAATTATCTGTTGTTTACAACGGCACCGTTCCACTCAAAAACCTGCTAACTCGGCCATCAAGCTGAAGCAGCTATTAGCAATATCCTATTTACACAGTAGACGCCCACAAATTTGAACTAAAATTATTAAAATTGAAAATTTGCTGTTTTTAACTTATTTTGAAATAGCAGTGACAGAGGATGTTTTTGTTTTGAACCCTTTAGGCAACATTAAATGATTTTTTGAATATACTCTAATGATATGCAGTCCATTTTTATCATAAACAGAGTTCATTTTAATCCAAGAGTGAAATCATTTTTCATGTTGGTATTTAAAATAAGTAGAGTAAATTTAGAAGATAAGAGAATGAATAAGAACAATTTCAATTGAGTCACCTAACCTTTCGGAAGTGAGCGAATAAAAAAAGCAAGAATTTAATAATAATTGAGACAGCAATTTTTGTCTGTCACAAAGTTGGATCACATGTTGGTAAAGCAGCAAGTGATTTCTATAATTAAGCATTTGAGTGTTTGATTTTTAAATAGTTTATCTTAAACTATAATTTTGAAAGAACAGCACTTGACAAAAATTAAATACCATTTCTAACTCTTTTGTATTCATTATTTATGTTTTTTAATAATTTATTAACTAAACACAATAATCTAGTCATCTACATTAACATATTTTATAAATTTAACTGTACCCTCTGCCTCCTCATGTTAACTGAGACACCTTCTATGCCGTTTATCCTTTGTATACATACTTTATAAATAAGGATCATCTTCCAAAATGGGGATCATAATATCAAAACGTTGCAAAAAGAAAAAAACTATCACTTCTGATTGAGTTTAGAGTATTTTACCTAGAGAGATAAAACCTAGCATGGTTCCACTTTGAGTCCAAACAATAGCAAAAGAAGCCCTCAACACACATCAAAAGTATGTTAAACAGCACAAATCTGTATAATTTGTGAATGTTTGGTTGTCAAGAACCTACACTGAAATTTAAAGAATAAAGTCGATATCAATTAAATGTAAATTCTTCTATGGTCTATTTTATTATTTTTAAAAAACCTGATCATATAAAAATGTTTATTTTCTAATATAAATGAGATCTTCATAGTATACGTTTGGGTAAATACCAGGGTATTAATTAATATGAGGTTATTATAGTTGCCATCACAAAATTAGAGGCTTGAGAGCCGTGATACAGGGCATGCCCAGTCGCCGCTCTGTCCACTACTTCTCTTCTTACCGCATGATCCGTTTACTTCGATAATGTCAATAATTAAGCAATAAGCAAATTAGTTAGTCCCCCACCTGCGCGTATGTAGCAACACCATACCAAGTGGCCCCTTCATCCCAAGCATCTAATTTCATGACAGCTATTATAGGTACGAGATGATGTGATGGTATGTTATATACAATCCCTCACGACAAATTGAGATATTTTGTCTCAGCACATCTCTTCTCAAACAACTGAACTCTCGGTGTTCCTCCCAGTTCATACTCACTGGCTCCACCCCCTGATCTTACAGTCACTTTTTTTAATTTAAAATTTTTATAATAATTAATTCCAAAACGCATATTTCGAGTTACTCCCAAGAAATAACATTACAATATATATACAAAGGGATTTTGTGTTAATCAATGAAAGGTTGTCTGGATACTGAACAATAACATTTAGCCATAAATGTGACTTAATGAGGAACTTTATTAGTCTTAAAGAAAATAGATTTTAAATAAAAACTCATTATGACTTCCTAATTGGTTATTGAAAAAAGTACAATGATGAAAGTGTGAGATAAAATAATATGATACAAGTCGAGCCATCTCTCAACTTTTTTAAAAAAAATAGAACTTTCAACTAAGAAACATTTTAGAATAGATAATAGAAGTGTGATCATATTTTAATGCCATGATCATCAGATATGTAAGTTAACACGTAAACATCATGGCAAATAAAAAGTAAATTGCTTGGATAATTAGGATGGCTAGTTAACACACAGTTAAACAATAAAAAAGTGATACAATCTTTATTTAATAACATAATATTGGCAAAGATTTATTTACATGAAAGTATTCTTTTGTATAAAACTGATGGATTAATAGTTCATGAATAATACAATAAATCAACACTGTACTAATCTAAGATTATTTACTTATTATTATTATTAGCAGTTAAACTGTGTGTTGAAGAAAATATTTAATGCTTCTGAAATTTCATAAAGAAGCTAAATGTATTAATGGGAATTTCACAGGTACACATAAAGTCTTATTTTAGGAGTAATATTTTAGTAGGAAAAGCTTTAAACATTTTTATCTCCTAGAGCTAACTGATGGAAGGTTCCAACTAAGGTAACTAACTGATCCATGACTTAAAATATGTAGGTTGTTAAGCTAATAAAAGGTCATATACAACATTATTTAATTCATATTTTGATGACTGATACAACTTCCAAGTATTAGAATAGTGTACATCTCATGAATGATCAAAAAATACAAATGTATTTCAATGTATAATACTTCATGCTAAACATTAAAAACGCTTCTCATAATCCAAGAATAATATTATATAAAACAAGACTTAACTGATAAATCAGTTATTCGCTGATAGAGAGGTACATTTCTCTCTCCTGATATTAAATTTGACAGTTTTGAGGGATTATTGTAAGTAAATGGAATGCAGCACAGTTTATTGGTTAAAATTTAAAACAAACTTAAAAGTAATTGCACATTAAATGCATTGCAGTGTCGTCTGTTGAGTGGAAAAAGAACTAGCTCCAGTACAGACTGGTGGAGTGATGGGTTTTTTTTTAATTCCCTTAAAAATGACAAAATTATTATAGATTCTCAGGCGAATATACAGAGGGGTCCAAAAAAATGTATCCACTGTTTAAAAGTCCATAACTTGCAAACTAATTGACGGAGTTGTCTCATTTTTGGTAGTGTAATAGTTTGTAGTTCCGGCAATCGCCATACAAGCGTTGTATTGCGTGGTTTTGTTTTGTCAGATGACAGTCGCCAGATTGCGTTTTATTGTTAGTTGTACCTTGTTACTCGAGTAAACATGGCTGGCGTAAGGCTTACATTTGATGAAAGGAAGTCTGTTTTAAAGTGGTATTTTAAGTACGAAAGGTACTTAAAGGTACACGTAGAGTATCCATCACGTTCCCCAGACTTAACTCCTCTGGACTTTTACCTGTGGGGAACACTAAAGGACGTCGTTTATCGAGAAAAGCCACGCACATTGGATGAACTTCGAGAATCCATTGTACATTCATGTGCAAATATCCAACTGAACACGTTGCAGTCAGTAGTTCGTGCTGCAGTTCGGCGGCATCGTTTGTGTGTGGTTGCTAATGGTGACCATTTCGAACACCTACAGTGATATCTTTAAGTTGGACTTAAAGCTACACTTTCACCAAAAATGAGACATCTCCGTCAATTAGTTTGCAAGTTATGGACTGTTAACCAGTGGATACATTTTTTTGGACCCCTCTGTATTCACATTTTATATGTCCTATAGCGTCGCTACATTCTATACAAGGTCTTAATTCCATATATAATCAATACAAGTTCAATGATACAAAATGTACTTGACTTCTTTGAGTACTCTATAAGGTGATGGGGCTCACCAAGAGATGTTTAGAATTTGAGGGGAGTATTTTATTTTTAAAAAATTACATGCAGCGACACTTGTTGATAAATTGTGGAACTAAATCGAAAAAATGCATATTTATTGCACCATGGCATATTCTGTTGAGCATTAAAAGAACTAACTCTTATCCTGGCTTAACTGATTCTGGCAGGGCTGGTATTTCTTCCCAGAAATTATTTCTTTAGTATCAGGTCTTCAGGAATCCCGCAGGAGTTAACTAGTGACAGCTAGAACGTAGTTCTTCCGCCACTCATCAGGGTGCAGTAAATATAGCCAAATATCGCTATTTAGTTCTATGCACCAACAGGTATCACTGCATGTAATTTTTTTTATTGAAATACTCTCTCATTCTAAATATATCTCTCGGCATTTGTTTGAGCAGCACTGTTTGTATCCGGTCGTGGACAGGATCCATGCTTGCTCAGCTGCTGACGCAGGTTGTCTGCTTCCATAACTCCTCCCTTCTTTAAGGGGAATAACGCCGACTAATTATAAAAAAGGAAAAAAAGCTATTAACTTTTCAAAACCATTTGGGTGACAAAGACATGAACTGACTATACAAAACGAACGGATGTGTTTCAACAAATTATACATCCGAAAACCACTTATGACATCTACTGTGACTCATCCTTACCCATACTAAATACTTACATTAATACGTACATTAAAATTATATATAAAATTGAAAAGATACAAAAATATGGCTATGGACATTGAAAACAAAGAAGAACAACTAGAACTAATAACTAACTATCATACTGGAAAAACTGCACACAGAGGAACTCTAGAGACGTATGATAAACTAAGAAAATGACACTACTTTCCTTTAATGAAAGAATTATTAATGACTACAATGCGTAATATGCAGAAAGACTAAATACGAACGTGGGAAATCTAAACATATCTCTCTCTCACCAGCCAGTTAAAAAATGTATCTATACGAAGGACTTTTTAAAAAGTTTATTTTAAAGAACAAAGAGAGTGGTATAAATCAGTACAGTGACGTGACAGTCTTACGTCTAAGTGGGAAGAGAGTGAGAGCTAATTTTTTTTTTCAAAACCCCTTTATTTATCAACATTTTTACCAACATAGTCAGTTCATGTCTTTGTAACCCAAATAGTTTTGAAAAGTTAATAGCCTTTTTTCCCTTTTTTATAATCAGTTGGTGTTTTTCTATGTTAATTATTTTTCGTTTACTATCCAAATTTGGTCATTTGAGGATTTTCGTGAGTGTATTGTTGCTCTGCATGTACTTATCTGGTCATTTTCTGTTGGTGTAATTTCCATTTGTTCGTCAGTATGTTCAGTATTTTGTGTCTGTGGTATTGTCACTTCTAATTCAGTTATCAACGCATCGTAGTCTGAATTGTTTTCTGTTTGTATAAGTTCCATGTCACTGTCAACATGATTGACTTGAGTGAACTGTTCGTGTTGTCTCGATAGTAAGTCAGCTACAAAGTTTGTCTTTCCTGATATGTGTTCTACGTCAAATTCAAATTCATTCGACCTCCATATGCATTTCATGATACGGATGTTAGTATTTTTTATTGTGAATATCCATGCTAGTGGTCTGTCTGTAGTAAAGATCGTGAATTTATAAGTATGGTTTGAAGTGTTGAGTTGACCATACTACCGCTAGAAGTTCTTTTTCAATAGTGGAGTAATTTAGTTCAGGAGGTTGTAAGACTCTTGAAGCAAAAGCTACGGGATGGTTTACTCCGTCTTTGTCAATCTGTGACAGTACAGATCCTATGGCTTTGTCACTAGCGTCTGTTGTTAATATAAATGATTTGTTTCAGTCTGAGTATAAAAGTATTGGGGCGTTTGTCATTAACGTTTTTAATTCGTCATATGCCTGTTTTATTTGTGGGGTATCATAAATAGTAGTAGTACGCCCTATAAATGGTAATTCTGTTTTGTCTAATTGAATGGATAAGGCGTGTTGTTTAAGTTTCCTAAGTGTTCGAGATGGACTTCTATTTTGTCCGAGAATATGATGATGTCATCTACATATACCATGGTGTTGGGTATATTTGCGATCATCATATTCATCGCACGTTAGAAAGTAGGGGGTGCGTTGCACAGTCTGTAAGGCATTCTGAGGTACTCGTAATGTCCGTTTTCTGTACTGAAAGCAGTTTTCGCTATTGAGTCTGGATCCATTTCAATTTGGTGGAATCCTGATGCTAAGTCAATAGTCGAAAATATTTTCGCTAGATGAGAACAAACTGTCAAATTTAATATCAGGACAGAGACATGTACCTATCTATCAGCTAATTAACTGATTTATTACCAGTTAAGTTTTGTTTCATATTATTCGTGGTTTATGAGAAGCGTTTTTAATGTTTACATTGAAATACATTTGTATTGTTGTTTTTATTGATCATTCATGAGATTGACACCGTTCTAATATTTGGAAGTTGATCTTACTTGTAACTATCATCAAAATATGAATTAAATAATGTCGTATATGACCTTTAATTAACTTAACCTACATATTTTGTCATGGATCAGTTACCTTAATTGGAAATTTCCATAAGTCAGCTCTTTGAGTTAAAAATGTTCACAACTTTTTCTGCTTAAAATGAGACTTTATGTGTACCTGTGAATCTCCCATTAATACTTTTTAATCCATTAAGCTTCTTTATGAAATTTCAGAACCATTAAATATTTTCAACACACAGTTTAACTGCTAATAATAATAAGTAAATAAACTTAGATTACAATAGTGTTGATTTATTGTCTTATTTATAAACAATTTACTATCAATTCATCAGATTTACACAGAATACTTTCATGTAAATAACTCTTTGCCCAGATTATGTTAATAAATTTATGCGCACCTATGAAACTCCCATTAATACTTCTTCATCCATTTAGCTTCTTTATGAAATTTCAGAAGCTATTATTCTAACATATTTTTGACAGTTTGGCTTCTAATACTGATAAGTAAATAAGCTAAAATAGTACACATTAACAAAACCATTTTTTAATATCCTATTCAATTGTTAATAACCAATTGAATAAGTCAAGTTATCAGGAAAACAGTAGCATAAAAACTATATGAGTGTGTCGCTTCTTCACAAATGGGCAGAAAACACGAAATAGTTGTACAAGTGACAAAAAGGAGTAATGTTTATTCTAAAAACATGATTCAACAAGAAAAAGTAATTTTTTACAAATCTTTCAATGCCAAGCCAATACAAGGAAGGGCCCAGTGTGGGCAGAAGGTTAAGTGCTTTGGTTAATGCTTGGAAATGTGTTTTGAGTCCTGCCCTGGGAAGTATTTTTATATTCCTACAATAAAATTATCTTTCAGTGCCAGGGTGTGTTAATAAATGGCAGAAAACTGCATCTAGCCAATACCCTAATATAGACCAGTTTATGTGTGGCCATACTTGTCCTTCCATTTACACAAAAGAAATTGTAGGTTTTGGATATCAAAATGTATGTTAAGGCACATAAAAAATACATCACTGAAAATAGTACAGATATTAGATAACCGCTAGTATAGAACTTTTTATGTAAAATAAGTAAAGTAAAGAAAGATATAACCGTAAATCATTTTTTTGTTTTTTCACACTTAGAAACAATCCTGAACAATCAGTTCAAAGATATTTCGGTATCACTAAGAGATGCTATCTTTTTAAAGATTATTTAGGCTTAAATAAAAATGTACCTACGAAATATTATATCACAGAAACCTTGAGAGTTTAGGAGTTATGGGCATTTTTATGTTAAGAAAATCAAATTTCTCTAATACCTACCTCCCCTGAACACAAAAATGAAGTCCTTTTGCACTACCTGTAAAGTATGGCAGAAAAATATACAATAATTATAGATTTTGTATATTATACATATATTAAACGAATATCTGAACCCGTAACAAGAACCTATAAAAATTATGATGGATCTACAATCAAATACCCAATAAAGTATAATAATTTATATAACAGCCTAAAAGATAAATTAGAAATTTCTCAGGCATCAGCTATAATGAGTGAATTTAAGTGTCTTCATTGCTTAAAGAATTACATAGGAGAGACCACACAAAACCTACATTAACCAGTTCAATTGGATGGATTTATCAACAGAAAAATGATTCCAAGAATATGAACAAAAATTAGTCAAATAAATGTGAATGGCCTGCATCTAAAAAGTTCTTAACTTAAATCTAGATTTTACAGCAAATTATAAGACAGTGTGGAAATTTTAATCGATCCAGGCAACATGTTAAGGAAATATAGACAAATAAAACTTTTTTTTCTAAATGTTCTAGAAAAAAACATTAACTTTATGTCTTAAAACCAATAATAATTGTGACCAGAACAGATACCTGTTTATATATTACAATAAATTCATATACTTTAATTTTATAGTAAATATATACTTATCCACTCAAAGGTACTAAAGAGAATTAAAAAAATCCAGAAATGTAAACAGGATGAATATTATATTTACAAATATATTACAACTATAACAACTGATTTCATTGATCAGGAATGGTCCAGCAGCTGAAGCTTAGGAAATAAAATCTGTTTTTCAAGCCAGTCACAAATGCTTAGAAGAAAGAAATCCTTGTAGTTAGGTGCAATCAGTTGAATTCCAATTGGTAGACCATTTTCTGATATTCTGACAGGAATAGATATCGCTGGACAACCTGTAAAAATAGACGATGGATCTATGATTATTTATTTTCCAGCCAAAATAAGAGAAAATTTAGTTTACCTTATGGGGCTCCCAAAAAATAAAAATTGAATATTTACCTGCAAGGTTGGAGGGTTGTGTGCAGTAGTCCTCTAAAGTGCACTGCTGTCTGTTGTCTAACTTGAGAAACTCTGATAGCCTCGGAGCTTCGGTCAGAGTTGTCGGAGTCACAAGGATATCCACAGACTTCCAAGCATTGAGGAAATCGTTTACAATAAGCCTTCGCACTTTAAGGGCTTTTTCAAAATAATGTTTATAGTTTCTGTAAAAAAATATATAATTTTAACTTATATTATGGGGTTTCACAATTAGCTGTAGAATTTAATATGAGTTCATTGTTCCATTGGAATGAGCTAGGGTCAATAAATGGATCCAATAATAAATTGTACAACTAAATATAATAAAATAAAAGGTGTTAAGTTAATTATTTTTTTTTATTAATTCTATCTGGTTCCCAACAACTCAATTCTACATGAATTAATTAATACAAATTTGGTCAAGATGGTTGAATGAAACTTTTTTCATGCTACAGGAAATACAAAATAATTTGTAAATAGATTCGCCTGAGGATCTATAATTATATATAATTATCTGTAAATTTAAAGGGGCTATGAAGAAAAAAAAAAAAAAAAAAAATTATAGATTCGCCTGAGGATCTGTAATTGTATATAATTATCTGTAAATTTAAAGGGACTAGGGAAAAAAAAAAAAAAAAAAAAAATGAAAGTATTTTGCTAGACATACACGAACATATGCAGCACAACAAGCCGTTGGATTTGGGCCTCCTCCAGAAGCACCTGCCTGTCAGTTCTATTTGTGCAAGAAATTCCTTGGGTCTACCTGCATTCTCAAGTAGAGACATGGTAGTAATTTTTAGTTTTTAATCTTTCATTCATTCTAGGTAGATGTTTCACCCATCAGAGCCTTCCAATCTTGATGAATTTTGTGAGAATAAATGAGTGTTATCTCTATAGTTTCTGCATTGAGTCTATCTTGGGCAAATCACTTCTTGTTTCAAGTCAGCATTTTTCCTTCCTCCAACATTATGTGAACTAAGTTCTTGGAGAGCTTTATTGTAAACATTCTCACCAGTTCTGAAGGCAGTCCATCCCTTGTCCGAGCCTCATAATTAAAATTTTTTTCAATGGCGACTTCTAATGCTTCATTTTATTGGGAGGTCCCATGTCATGTTTGCAAGAAGTGCAATATTGTCCCAAGCATTCCCCTCCAACCTAACTTGTTTGATGAAAATGCTCTTATGTCTGTTGAAAGTGCATAATCCATCTGTGTAGGAAGACACCTCTCTGTCTGGGCTCATCCCTGAAAGGTTTGGCTCAAGACTTGAAAGGAGTTTTATAGTTTATTGACTGGAAGAAGATTAGCTTGCTTATCTGTCTATTTTCCCCATTTTCTCTTCTTCTTCCGGCAGACCTGTTTTCGGCTCATTTCTGTTTCTTATGTAATTCAAAGGTTTACCTAGCATGCCTGAAAAGCATCCTTCTATATACTTCTTTCTTGTTGATGGTTGCTCAATGCCACTTCTTCTCAACCCACTGTGGTATGGGTTCTGTTGGCTTAAAACCATGAGTTTCACAGGTAGTGGTGCAGAGCCTGAGTGCATGCAACCCATATTTTTCCAATAATGCTTCCAGCATATGAACTTTGTTGAACATACAGGTGTTGCATCACTTTTTGGCCTCACTCCTTGTTCTCAAAGCTACCCTCACTTTGACTCAGGCCATGCTCTTGGAATTACCTTCAGCTTCGTTGTGTGATCACACTCGCAGATTTGAGGCAGGTGTTAACAAGCTGATGATTAATTTTTTCCAAGTTGAAACCATTGGAAAATCTTTCTGACTTGATGGATCTTCTTTTTTTTTTAACAGGATAAGCGGAACTGCTTAGTCTTTGACAATTGCCATTGCTAATTGTGAGCATGCTAGGCTCCAATAAATGTACAGTACCTGTATTCCTGGCCCTCTTGAGTGTCTAATGAATGAATATTTTAACACTGTTCCTAGGACTATCATTTAGAACTGACAAGATCTTGATAAATACATCCTTGTCCTCTTCACCAGATCCTTCTGTAGCATGGCAACTAGGCTGTAGTGATAGAATTTCAGAAAAATGTAATGTGCAGCAACTTCACGAATTCATGTTAAATAATAAATAAATAATCAATTAAATAATATTATACTATATATAGAGCAGAAAATAAAGGTATTATTTTATTGAATGAATTTAGTTCTTACTAAGAGTTTTTCAGGTTCTCTTCTGTATTTTTTTTTAATGTTATCTAATGCTCTATAAACTAAATATTGAGAAACAATAATTTTTATTCACTAGAAACAGTTTATCTTACAATAATGTAGAATCTTCTTTGTGATTTATGTCTTTTAAACGTTTTATTGCCATTCACCCTTGACTAGACAGTTCATGAAACATGAAATGTACTGCACCAAGTGTTCTACTTAATTGCCTTCCTAAAACAGGTCTCTTCTCTTAATTTCTTCCACAGTTTCTTATCTGTTCATGTTAAATGCCTGGATTTTTCTTTCTCTCCCCTCTACTCAGAGTGAATGCCCAAGATTGGCAATCAACCATTAAAATAGCTATAACTTTGTAACCTATACTCAAGCTCTCTCGGCCTGCCATATAAATAAATCATCAATGCAATAAAATGTGCAAGCATTTGAGCATGGAATTTCAAATGGAACTTACGAAAGAAATTCATGCTTGAAAGATAAACAGGGCTTCACAAAACCTGGGAACACAATACTATAGATAGTTTCAAGAAAAGTCAAAAACATAAGGATTGGAAAAACCAATGAAACAAGAAGAGTACAACACAAAAAGATTATTTATGTAAATGAGTATCTGGAATAAAACAGGTATCGTTGGTGAGATAGTGTTCCATCACTCCCAACCACTAAATGATATGATGACTTTGATATCAATCAAAAATAATAATCTAATTCAATTAAAGAAATATTGTCTATTGAAATGTTGATTGATAAATAAGCAAAAGGAGATGAAGAGAGGACAAACCTGTGAAGCAAGAAGTAGTTGCCTGCAAGTATCCTAGCCTTGACAACTTGACCGAGTGCTGTAGCCCTCGATTCAGCGAAGAGGCTGTCCACCGAGTCCCCCTCTGCAGCTCTATAGCCATACCTCAAGCCATCATACCTGGCCATATTGGAAGCCACTTCAGCTTGGTTTAGCACAGAATAGCAGCTTATCGAATAGAGGGTGTGAGGCAGAGACACCTGTCATTCAAGAATAGGTTCATCACTCAAGTAGATTATATGCAACGGTTCAAAGTTATTTTGAGTTAACCTTTTTTACTGATGATCCAGCCTTCTCAAAAATATCTGCTATTAGTTCCCAGGCAGCATGAACTTCTTTAGATAAACCTTTTGAATAGTATTCTTCCGGTATGCCTATCCTGATTTCAGATGGTTTAACCGATATTGGTACCTCTGGAGTAATGGTTTCGACAGTTGTGCTGTCATAAGGATCTCTCCCACAAATAATCCCTAAAATTAATTTTAATGTAACTATGTACTATGTAATTTTAATGTATGTAATTAATGTACAATTAGGAGACTTTTTCTGACTTACAGGCTAGACTCAAATGTACTTTCCATTGTGGTTTTATACCACAATAGAAAGTAGATGTTTGTTTGATATTAATTAGTATGTTGATTTTTTATTTAGGCTATGAGTCATGAGCAAGGGTATTTTTGTTCTATGTTTGTAAGTTATTTCACTAAACAAAAGGATAGATAAGCTTAGGATTTCATGCGTTACAAGCAACACAGACAATACCTGCATCTCAAAATTAACTATTTCAAAAATTTTTAACAAAGGAAAATTAAGGATTACAATTTCTTCCTTAACATTGTTGCCTGCTTTAATACAGCAATGCCAGACAAACTTACTTTACTAGGATTAACAATTACCATTCATTAATAATAGATCAACAGCATAGAAAAAAAGTTTAAATAAATAATGAAGGGAACAATAATAAATATATTGAAAGGATAGATTCATTTATATGTATGTTTAATTATGTTATAACTCAAACAGCATTATAAAAAAAAATTAAATCCATGACGCAACACTTCTTAAAGAGATAGGGCTGACGGAAAGTTGTCATCATTGGTAGGTGTCACTAACCTTAAATTTAGTTTTTTTAACCTCTCAAATCTGATGATTCAACCCTGATCACTCACTAAAAAAACCTTGTGAGATAAGGATTCAACCCAGATCTTTGCAGTTACAAGTCAGCATGCTAACCACCAGACTAAGGGAGCAGTCAGCATTCACAGATGATTTTGTTGTAAGAACAATATGCCTTTATCTACTGTCAATTACCCTCCTAACATTCTCACTGTAAAGTGGTGATACTTCGAAATCGAGCATTTAGGTAAATAAAATTTTAATTGAAGGGGGAAGTGGATAAGGATAAATGACAATTTTTGAACAATTGTCTTTTTATCATGAATGAAGGTGTTATGTACATCATACAAGTTTCTGAAAACATATTTCCCCAAAACTCAGGTGAAAAAGGTGTTTTGTAACACTACAAGGCCTGACCATGAAAAACTTTGCAGGCGTTTTTCTCAATTTCCGGTAATCATAACATATTACCCTTATCCACTTGCCCCTTAAAATGTATGCAACATAGCAAATACATTTTGAGTTAGATTCACTGTTAACACTACTTTGACTGACAAAGAAACAAAGAGAATACACATTAACTTGTTAGTTTATTTTGACACATTGACTTGTTAGCCAAGTAAGCCACCAAAAGTGATCTTATAACCTCATATAGCATGGCTCCGATGTCCTACATCTTGACATCTATTAACAAGGAATTGATAGTGAAATGGAATCAAATATAGAATAAGACCTCACAATGATCAAGTTTAGGCTAATTTATAACATAAATTATAGGCATGTGCATGGATTTCAAATTAAACAACTCACAGAACATGAAAACACTGTACATATACTGAAATGGTTTAAAATAATGTAATATAAAGAAGACTAAATTGATATGCAAAATATTTTCACCATCATAGATTATTATTACCATATATAAGATTGGCATCAGCTACAGTTCTGGTCAAAATAGAAGGCACGTCCATCGAGTTAACAAGTGGTATGAGCCCTTGCCTGGAAACTGTTGAGTATGTCGGTTTGAAGCCAACAACGCCACAGTGAGCAGCTGGATTTCTCGCTGAGCCTCCGGTGTCAGACCCAAGAGCTCTGAATAACATAATTTACTCATAAATCAAAAATAAGCATTGTAAATTAATATTTCAATTAATTAACCTGTATGCAAATCACCAAGCTATTATTCTGACCTCAGTATGCCAGTACACAAATTAAATTAAAAACATACAAATTAAAGGGCCAGGATCTAGAGAGGTTAATCTGGGCCAGCGACTCTGCCTAAGTTTCGAAAAATATAATAAATGATTGTGAAAAAACTACTTGGTTATTTCGGCCAAAAATTCTTTATTATGTTTGTTAAACCATCCTTGACCCAATAAATCACCTTTTTAACAAATAAAAACAGTTGTGAATGCCTAAAATAATTATATTAAAAAAAAACCAGGGTGGAACATATTAACTAAGCAATATCAAGCTCTCAAAACTATTGTTTTTTGTAATATCTTAGTAATTCTTTTTGTGTTACCATTTTTATTGTGTCCTTAACCATGAAGAATAAATTGTAAAGTTACTAAAGCAAGCCCAAGATTTTTTTTTTTTTGTTTAAGTTTTTTTATTCCATACTTCATTGTTTTTTATTGAAATGTTCACGTAAAGCATAATAATATATTTCAATTAAATCTATATTGTGGAGTATTGAATTTCATAGCAATTAATGTGATAAGAAAAGAAAACTTACGCAAAACAAGTTCCTGTGGCGACAGCAACTGCACTTCCACCCGAGCTACCTCCTGCAATGCGCCAATCTGGTGGAAGGATGGCATCTTCATTGCTGATAGAATATGGAATGTTTGATCGCCAAATGTTTTTTGTAGGTCCGTAGATCGAATCAACTGTTCCCGATCTACGAATAAATGTACGGATAAGCAGATAAAACATTATTTTCAATATAAAAACAAGCAAGTCTGTTGGATTTCTGTTTTGGAAAAAAAAAAAAAAAAAAACACTAAAAATACTGTAGTTATTAAGATACAGTGGAGGATTATATATTGATTCCTCTCAAGCTGATGATTTATGAGAACCATTTATAAGTCAGCTCTGCTATAAGGTGGTATTTAGTCATCTATACACTATATTATTGCTCATTATTAACAAATTATGGAATGCTTTGTTTTCATTATCCTTTTATTTCTAACATCCTCACCTTTCCAGAGTACTTTCGTTCATTCAAAAATTTTATTCTGTAAAAATAAAATAAAAATTTAATATAATGGAAAAAAAAAGACATGCATTCCTACTGATTCTGAGCTAAATAGCGTGGAAGGAAAAGAATATCACTTAGTCTTATACATAATAGGCAACTTCACAGAGAATATTCTAAAATCAATAAGCAGATAAGATTTATAACTTACTTATTCATTTAGTAATTAGTGAATATTAATAATGTTTTAATATGAATATTAATAGTAAAAGTTGAGAATAATTTTAAAATTAATCCTAGACTTATTTGTAAGTTTACAAATTATTCTCATAACTAATAATGTACTTATTTAAAAAGTAGAATGAGCCAGTATTCCAAAGCAAGTAGAAACAATCTGATTAGTAATATTAAAACAACACTCCGATAATATTATTACCCCATCGCGAATTCGTCCAAGTTACTCTTCCCAATGATTACAGCGCCTTCATTTAATAATTTTTCTACAACAGTAGCATTATAGGTAGGAGTGAAGTCTTTAAGCATTTTAGACCCGCATGTTGTTAAAATACCTTTAGTACAGAAGTTATCTTTGACAGCTATGGGAATGTTGAGCAGCTTTGAAGACTTTTTTCTACCTACAAAATCAATGAGAGAAAAAATGAAATCAATTTTAAATATTTTAATAGACATTGAAATATATATATTATAATATTAGAATGTTCGTTTAGTGCTGTTAACACCATAAATAACTAAAAATTAGAGTTATCGACACATTAGACAGAATTATCTGTTTCTTATACCAATTTTTAGGATAACATTTAAAACATTATCCCTTTTAATCTCAAATATCTACAAATGAAGATATTGATACTTTCTCTATACTTTGCAAAATTTTTAAATTAATACTGGTAAACAAAATCAACAAACATCCTGACGATCTATTCTCTATCAGACCTATTTTATTGATACCTGCAACAGGTAATTTGCTACAGTAGAAACTGTAGTACTGTAGGAAGGTAATGTAGAAAATAATTCACCAAATGCTCACACGCCACTTACATTGTAATTATTGCTTCAGCAAAATGAATTTAGTTGACCCCTCAAACAGAGTTGATAATGCCAGGTGGTCGTCTATTTTGAACGCACTAAAACTACTTAACTGCCCAAGCAACAGTTACAAACTAATTGACTACTTAAACAGACAGACAAACACCATAAAAAATAACATCAATATAAAAAATGAACGAAATATGAATAGAACAAAGCTCAAGATTTTTTATAACTTAATTGTAGATTACTTACTTAAACAAGACTTGCCTTAAGGACACAAAAATCATAGCTTTTGCTGACAACATAATTTGAACTAAATCAAAATACTTTGGATACCTGCTAACACTAATTCACATCACAACACACCTAGTTACTAAATAGGCTGACAAATAAAAACTTCATTTCACCCTGCCAATTTACCATGATTATTTTTACAAGACAACGGAATATCAAAATTAATGATCATAATTAAAAAAAACTGCAATAGAAAAAAAATCTTCTTGCAAGTACTTTTAGAACTTACGGTGGTCAAAAAATTAAACTAGAATTTACACATACACCACTTGGAAAATAAATGATTGCCCAAAATGGCCCAAAGGTGAAAGAAATTTGTAGGTGATGAGGACTGATTATATCTTTGCACTCAAGTTTTTTTAATCAATACATTTATGATATTTTTATCTTTGCATTAATAAGAAATACAAATTTTCTTAACAAGAAATTAACTAATTGTCATTAGCTGCTCAGAAGATGTGGGAACTTAAGTCAGAAGCATTACAAATTTTAAATAAAAATGCAATTTTAACTGGACAATTTTCCAAAAACTTACGCCAAATTGTTTTCTTAAATAAATCTGTAAAAATTCATTAGCTAAGTATGAAGTCAAGTGATCCATAAGACCCCAAAGAAAACAATGATGGATTATGAGGTAGGAGTGCATAGAGCAAAGGGGTCGAACATAGTTAAATAATATTAAAAAAATATATATATATTTAATTCCAAAAATATAATGTTTCGAAATAAAAATTATTGAATAAGAACCTTAGGGCTTTGTTTTGCTATTGGGCTCACTCGGATCTATAAGATATTTAAATTTTTAAAAGTATTAAATCCTGAAAACACGTTAATGAATTTCTTTCCAAGCACTGTAAAATAATAATAAAAATTAAAAAAATCTCTGTTGTAAAACCAAAATCAAGAAAATGATTGTATATATGCAGGCATTCCCTACTACAAACAAAAAATTATTGTTTATATTTTTACATAAAGTAAATAATTACTTAATAAAAAATACAAAGTTTAGGCGATGTAAAAATTCTTTGTTAAAAATAGAAATCTGCAAGTCAATGTGATCTTTGGGGCTGCATTTAATAGGCCAGTGCTTCATAGTTTGGAAAGTATGAGATTCCTGGTCATATACAAGCATGAAGATGTTCCATAAGTCAAGATCTGTACTTTAAATTACTGATATCACCTTTTGAAATAATCCATTATGTGGAACCAACAAAATTTAGTTTATCTTGTACGATGCTTTTTTCAAAAATAGAAAATTTGTTTCTGTCAAATATATTCCAGAAGTTCTAATCTGATACACTGAACTTTAGGATAATGTTGCAAAGGGGTTGATCAAATAAAGTTAACAATTTTTGTACCCACTTTTGTGCCTGAAGAATAGTAGTATTATACCACACAAAGCATCCAGGCGGTAATAAAGTGATACAACATAAAGTTTGATGTAAATAGAAATGATCTATCTTTCTTGGAGAGAATAAATCAATTGATGTTCTAGAGCACCATCAGTAGTTATCGGTGATACCTTATGCAGAGGAATATCCATCGACTCTCCATATGCGCTAAATATGTTCTAGATTTTCTCACCTGTTAGTCCTCATATCGGTAATATTTTCAGTAGATCTTTTTTTATAGTATAGTTACTATACCATTCTCAACATAACTTAAAACTGTGCTGTACCTGGTATATACACAGGTAGTCTAAAAAGTTTCCGACCTCAACATGAAGATGATAATAAAATAAATAAAAGCTTTGTTAGGTTGGAAACGTTTCAGACCACCCTCGTATGTACAATTGTCAAATTGTAGGGAGAACTCCAGACAGTATATGGTCGTGTTCAGTAGTTGGATAGATAGAACCCTCCTCAGGTATAGAGCAATCCCTGGGGTAACATAGGGCCCATTTAATAGGTGCTAAAATAAAACCTGGGTCACTCTTGCCCTAGAAGAATGCAAAAGTGAAATGGACGAGGAATAAAAAGTTTGTAAGATGATAATTATGTTATTTCACTAAATTTTTTTTAAATCAACACATATATGATGCATTTTTATCTACGCATAATAAGCCACACTCATTTTCTTAGCAATATATTAACTGTATCGGTCTTCATGAAGAGGCATTCAGTCTCATGCTCTTGAAAAATCGTGCACCTATGACGGTACAAAAAAAATACCAGCTAAATGAGGAATTAGGCGAAGTGTCAACCCTTGAAAAAAACAAATACAAGGTACTCTGTCTGTTTATAAAATAATATTTTATCAAAGAAACAAGACTTTACCATAATTTATTGCAATACACACAAATACGTACTCAATTTTTGAGGGGCCCATTTCTTTTGGAGAGTGACAAATGCGTTTAAATCTTTAGTCAACTCTGCTTTTCTCAGACAAGCTGTATACAGTTCTTTAGGATCCAAGCTACCACTCCGCAACTTCTTAACAACCTAGCAATACAAGAAAGCTTTACTGTTTAAGTGTGCATTGTATACAGGAGGGAAAAAACAGAATATAAGTAACATTTATCAAGGAAATTTATTTCGAACTCATCAACTTTACATAGATTAAAATTGAAGAATTTTACATTTCGTGCTTCATTAAAAATGTGAAAGAAAATAATTAACGATTCCTTGGTCGAACCTCATTGCTATCAGCCCACAATAACCTAGATTTTCTATTGACAACTTAAAACAACTTCTGAATTGATTACAATTTAATATGGGCTTATAGTACATCCATTGCACAGACATTTTACTTTATTTCTTGATATTTACTATTACAAAACATAAATAATATTTCAGGATCATAAAGCCAATTAATTGAACAGACAAATAACAGTGATTAAGCATATGAATCAAGAATAGCTAAAAAAATGCTTGAAAAAAAAATGAAATTTTAAAAAAGACCCAAAACAATTAATGGTGATAATTTGTCATGTTTTTCTCAGTTAATAGCTATTTCTACTGTGGACCATGCGATATAAGCTTTTACAATCTCTAAGATAAATATGAAAACAAACCATCTCAATATTTTCCAATATCATGTCTAGAAACAGCAGATAAATTAACAACCTAAATGTTGACTTATTTAAAAGAAATGTCAAAAGATTGACATTCCTTAAAGGAAGAATTGCTGCAGATTTGAATTCCCGGCTTTCAAAATATTACAAGTTATAAGCCTTATCAGTCTAACCATAGAGGTAGAGGAGAAGTATTTCTTCAATATGTTAAAGAAAGTGGTGATACAGCATAACCCACAATTGATTTACGCCCCATACTGTCACATTTTTCGAAGATACTGTGACAGTCAAATTATTTTGGTAGGCATTTGATGCTGCTTGGATAGTGCTTTCGGCCACTTTACGTTGTCATATTCAAGCTTAACAATAAGTCCACCTCAACTGCCCACTTTTGCCCTGCTCAAGTTTTTTAAATATACGCTAAATCTTTTAAGCCACTTGGCGACTTCAAACCCGTTTAGTGGAACGAGTATAAAATAGTTGCAAAGGTGACGAAAAATACAGAGGCAGGCAGCCTGATTCATTGTATTCTTCTCCAATTAATGGAATAAAGTTACCAGGGGTCGACCCGTCAACTGCCCGAGAGAATAAGATATATGGCTTTGACCTTTGCTGGCGCCCTAGTCGGCGGACAGTTTAATTCGTATTAGTTTATTGATCTGACTCCATAAGATCTAAGGTCTATGTATATATACATAGATACATAGACTATGTACATGGCACTATGTTGTGGAGAAGAGGTACAGGCTAGGTATTATAGGTAGTTTACGTGGTCTTGGAATGACTACAAGTTCACACTCGGTATCTGAGGGTTGGCAAAAATCTTCCGGATCCCAAAGGCGAGTGTGTAGCGGAAAGAGCCAGACTAGACCGCTGGGGAAGACGCTATTAGGTACATTTTGTAGGGGGCCAGAGATCGTCGTCTGCATGGAAGGGATCCCTTCCTAGGAGGTGCTAGTTTTAACGCGACGAAGTAAGAGAATCCCACTAGGGAAGTGTGGGGTCAGACAACGCCGTACTAAAACATAGCAAGGAGAGAGCAGTGTTCATGTCAAGTGCCTAATTCCGACTGTCTGAAAAAGTTAAGAATTTTCGTTTAATGATAGGCCATTCCTGCCAGCAGCGAATGAGAGAGCTTTTTATTTCGGCAATCCCCAACTAAACTATCCTGTGAGGGTTTATTTTATTTATTTAGAGTACGGTTGTTGTAGAATTGAGCCTTGACACTCTTGCCATCGGATTTCGGATTGCAAGGACTGGATGCGAACAATTTCGGAGAGCTTGGTACTTTCACCAACTTCTATTCCATAGGACCAGGTAGGCCAATTGTGTAGATCAGTACCTTGTTTTCTATTTATTCCGTTACCCGAAGATATTTGACAATAAATTATTCGTAGCAAGCCTTAAAATTCAGTAGCCCTTTAGCAAAATAATTCTTAAGAATGGCATGACAAAATGCGGCATTTCGAACAAAGAAATCTCACCAGATCGTTAAGAATGTTCTTGTTAATCTCCAACAAAATATATTTTAATTATTTACGCCATAGGTACTCCTATTTAGCGCTCAAAGGTGGGCTACCATATCGGGAGACACCCGTTTGTGCTGTTTACGG
Organism: Acanthosoma haemorrhoidale; assembly: GCA_930367205.1. Taxonomy (NCBI): domain Eukaryota; kingdom Metazoa; phylum Arthropoda; class Insecta; order Hemiptera; family Acanthosomatidae; genus Acanthosoma; species Acanthosoma haemorrhoidale. The sequence goes on from OV884014.1 coordinate 26,576,561, forward strand.
AAATACAAATAAAAAAAAGGCTCAGGGTTTGAACCAATAAAGTTATGCTAAACTAGCGTTTGATTTAGTCGCCATATGAGAGCCCCGACAGATTTTAGGAGTTACCCTTCTAAGAGATCACATAGTGTATAACAACCCTACGGTACAACTGTAGAACCAACTCAAGTTGTAAAACAGGTTTAACAATAATAAAACTGTGGGACGTTTAAGAGATACATAATCGTATGCTACACCATATGAGAGTCATATGATGGCTTTGAAACATTAATCAATAAAATGAGGAGCGAAGACCATCAGTCATACAAATAAAAACAAAAACGTATTTATACTTTAAGCGAATGCGGTGGTCTCCGTACAAAAACCAAAATTTTTATTGTTAGGTAATTTAAAATTTCCCAGGTAATCACCTCGTACCTAAAAATACATTTCGAAATCGATATAAATTATGAACTATTAACCTAAATTTGTCATCTGTTATGTGTGTGGATTTTATTTATAATATTTAATTATTTCGTTTGGTTAAGATAGAAGTGTTTTCTTTATTTTTTTTTTTTTCATTTCATTTTCAAACGAACATACCTATTTAAGTGAAGGAAGGAAAAAAATAGTAGTACAGGCTGCCAATGATGCAATAAATATGTGATTTCGGCAAGTATGTGTTATCCTCGTCTAAATTTGATTAGTGCGTTCAGTAATTAAAATTCACACATTTTCTAATCATAGATTGACCTAACAGTATCAATTGAGTAAAATGTTTTAGTGTACTTGCTAGAGCACGTGCTAGAGCAAGTGACGTTATGAGAAGGCATAATCCCCCCTCATGCATGCACAACCCTCCCTGTTGCTACACAGACGGTGGAACGGATTCTTCCGTCACTGAATGCTGTTTGCCTAGATGTAGAAATCATCCGAAGAAAAAGAAACCTCAAACTGTAAATAACCCAAGGTAAGTTAGATTATCCGACTTTCTCCAGTTCATTCTGTGTACTCATACTCGCATTCGCTCATTGGCTGCTTTACGAGAACACTTTAGTGTGCTCAAACTTCAATATTTTAATTGAATGGTAGAGAGAAAGTACAGCCTCTAGTTAGCACAGATGTACGGAGCTTTGAATTTGGACGTGGGGCCAATTCAATTTTACGCACATATGTTTTTCTTTGCCGATGAGACTCTGTTTTTATAAAAAATATGGTTTGAAAAGATTTTATTTTCAGTGACTCCACATAATAACGATAAAGCTCAGGGAATCGTTAACATTGGTGTTTTTGTTTGGGCCTTTTCCATAGATTACTGTCGGTAAAACATGGAGTTTTTCAGCCTTCATATCCTCTAGTAGCACTAAGGCCGAGGATCGGGACGGAAAAAACCTCATTTTGATCTTCTCATTTGGAAATTTCTCCGTCCTAAAGGCATTTAAGTAGAAAATAACGTTCGAAGAGTAAGTTTCACTATGAAAATATCGTACTAGCAATAAAATTAGACAAACCAAATTGAGTGGCTCTCCTTAATATAATATATTTACATTATATATTATTAATATATATAAGATTTACATATTATGTAAATCTGTGTAGTCTCATCTCCTACTTGCGTTAACTATGGTTAAGATATTTAGGAGATGGATGTTATGGATACAGAATGAAATACGGAGGTACAGCTGATGCTTGGAACCACTTTTATATTATAAATACACTGGCTAACTCTGAGATATTTTAACTGTTGCAAGTCTGAATCAGTTCTAGACTACAAACTGATTTGTCCAAAGGGGCTTGGGAAAGGGTACGTTCACCCAAGCTACGAGTATATGTTTACTTACCTGACTGACCCAGCATGTTCCTCTCGGTAATAAAGTTTGTGAACGGGAATTTTTCACGAAAACTTCACTCTACTCTCAGCCATGCTTCTATTACACAAGTTTCGTTTTGATTCTAAAATATAAATAAAATGTGCTATTTAATTTGGCCTATACCTGAAATGCAATTACCTACCCCCCCAAGTACTGAGCTGAAATGAGCTGTGAAAAAATCTGACGCGCCTGTAGTCAATTGGTGCTTTTTTATGCTCAAATAACTTTATGTAAAATTGAAACAGTTCTGTTAACAGTTAATTTTACTTTATTAAATAAATGTTTTTCTGAAACTGTTAAAACAAAACTTTTGACTAAATTGAAAAACTTTTTGCATCTCTGATTTTCATACACTTAAACAGTCTTATATCTATGAAAAACAGCAATCCGGACAATGGCTAATACTTTAAACAGACATAACACCGATATTTTACTCATGGATTCTTTAGCAAACAGCGGCTTGATAAGGGGTTCCTAGTAGGTCACCACTGGGTGTCATCAGTTATACTGTAGGATTTACATATCCTGCAGTATATACGAGGCACCCACTGCATGGTTTAACCCATCCCATCCAACTAAAGTTCCCAAATCGTTCATTCCTACAACTGAGCAGTAGTTTGGGGATGGGAGGAGGTACAGTCTTCCTTTGGGAGAGTATAAATCATCCAACAAACTAAGATTTTATACCTTAGGCTGTGACAGTTCAAAAGAACTTAAATCTATTCTTCTTCTTAATCTTAATTCTGACTTTGTTGGAAGGATAGGTAGATTCCAGGAGGAACAGTAGAATGGAATAGGTATAACACAGGGGCTCACTGATTACAAGTATCTATCTAAATATACTTTCATGTGTAATAAACAGTAAAAAGGATAACAGATATGGTGCTAGAGAATGTTCAAGCCTAGGATACAGATTACAATTATGAGCCATGTTATAATAGTTTTTTTAATTTATGTAAGTGAAGTAAACAATAGTAGTAGTAGTAGTATGAGTAGTAAGTGATGAAACAATATCCATAGATACGAGAATCTGAATGAGTATTTTAAATACTTATGAAATGATAGTAAGAAAATTACTTGGTGTTTTCAGCCAAAACATTTTTATTTCATTATTTTAACCATCTTTGCACTGATAATCAACTTCTCTCTCTCTCTCTCAAAAAAAAAGAGAAGAATTAATAGCTTTAATTATGTTTAATTCATGATTTCTACTTCTTGCTCTCAAAACATTATTTTTACAGAATTTCTATTTGTGATACTGTTTTTAATATCCATGGAAAAAATCAATCCTAGATAGCTTTCTAGAAGTGACTTAAGAAAGCTTAAAAGTTAGATAGAAGAAAATTAGTAAATCAATATGGAACCAATTTTATTCACATTTATTTATTTTTTTCACCAAATTGTTTATACCTTCAACTAACTGCAGAGACTCGGGTTCAATTCCTGAATATCCTTTCCCAACGATTTTTATTTTGGGGGAAAGATCTGGTCCACGGTCCACTAAGCCTCATTAGCAAACATGAGTAGCTACATGAATGCAGAAGTAGAGAATGTGGTTTAAAAAACTGAGCCTAACCATCATCTACCATCTCTTTTGATAATTTTGGTCCGCCCTACCTCTTCACGAGAAGCTGCTCCATTGGATTAATTATTTTTTAAAATATATGTACTAGTAACAGATTGTTCAATATTTAAACTCTAAAAAAATAATTACAAAAACAGTAAGTGAGTTTCTCGAATTCCTGCAACACTAATTTAACATTATCATTAATTTAATTTTTCTAACAGTTCTATCTTTATCCCCATTAATGACACATGATTTATTTAATCTAACAACAGAAGAACTACCCTGCATCACGCTTCTTGTGATTTTCTTTGAATATTATTAAATACCTAAGAATACGTACCTGTTTTAGTAGAAGTTATTGAAAATAATGAAGATTTAAAATAATTTTATATTTATTCTCTTGTTTATTTAAAATAATTCGTATGAGTGTGTTTTGGAGGCTATAAGTCTTGTAAGAAGTGTATCACAACTGGATAAAGAATATGTAAATCACTTGGTAAAGGAAGGGTGTTTTACTTCTATGTGCAAATGTGATGAATAGAAGTAACCTTAGGTACCTAGAGTAATTGCAAAAAAAAAAATACCATGTGACATTAAAGTAAATTACAGGCTTATAATTACTTGTTCTGAGAGTAATTTGTCACAATTACTTTTTTTTTTTATAGACCTAGCAAAAGACATGAAACATTGGTAGCTCCTAAGCACTGCCACACTGCACCATCACGTTATTATAGTTCGAGGTATAATAAAACTAGGTAAGTAATAAAGGTATTACACTTTTTTTTTCTGTTAAGGAAAAATAATATGTCTGTTATTTTTATCATCTACTACTGATGGCTGTGTTGAATATATGATGCTACTTTTTTCTTAAAATAAATTTTTCTCGTCTACTCAGTGTGACTAAGCAATACCATAAGACATTATGGTACATTTTGCTTCAGGGAGAAGCTGAAAAAGTGTAAGCTCACTTCTTTAATGGCATGAATCCCTATTTTTTTTGGGGGGGGGGTCCATAAATCGCGGTGGATTAGTGATGGTAAAAGAGTACAATTATTTCTTAAACTCTTCCAAAGGTTTATATAATATATTTTATTAGCCTATTGCTGATCATAGCCCTTTACAGAAAGAAATTTTAATAATCATTTTAGGATCCATTTGATAAATTCATGTTTAGAAATGTTTATATCTTGTATTGGTAATGTCTTTAAATAAATTATTATTAGCTTAAGTTGCCTTTAAATATTTACTAACTTATGTTTCGCTTTGCACCAAATAGTGACTTACTTGCCAGTATGTTAAAATACTATTCTAAAGGAGATAATTTTTAGAATCCAGCCTGTGAACAACTACGAAAACAGATTTTCAAGACAAGATGTGAAAAAAATGAGGCAGAAATCAGTCAGAATACAAGATGAAGGAAGTAGCTGCGAAACTGGAAGTGTTTCATCACAAACCACTAGGTACAATAATTAGGACAATTATGTTCATTGAATATAAATACTTAAAATTCATTGAAATTTTCATCCTCATGGAAATAAGTTACTATTTAAAAATTATTAATTTACAATTACTATCGGTTATTCACAATAAACTGATATGAGTTTTATTCATTTAAATATTTATATTTATAATGACAACTAATTTAATCTTTTCAAAATAGTGTTTCTATTGATGTTTCTTACGAGATGGCAGCGGTAAATAAAGATATAGAAGCCCTTTTGGCTCGTCGTCAGAAGGTCATTGATGAAAGAACCCTTGAGGGGCTTGCCCCCCGAATGAAGGCAGATAGACTAAAATTAAAGTATAAGAAAGACCACTTCACAGCTGAACATATGAAACTGCTGATGATGGACAAGCCACCAATAGATAAGTTGAAGGAACTACCGCCTGAATATATTTTAGAAAATTTGAAACCACGGCCACCTCCTTCACTTATACATAAAGAAAAAGTAAGTAACTGTAAGTAAAGCAAGGTTTACTAATCACTATAAATAACTCATTACAATTGTTAGTTTTTTTAATTTGTATGTAATTGAAATTCTAATACAGCAATAATGCTGAAAGTATCTATTAAAAATTGTTTGACAATACTGAATGAATATACTGAAAAATAAATATTAATTATATTATAACCAAACACATTAAATTTTGCAAAATTTATGAGTGTAACTTTGAGGAATCCTTTAAAAGCAGAACTTGAAAGGCAGTTTAAGTTATACAATTATTATTTTTCAGCTAATAAAATAATGATCTTTTTCAGGTCCTGCCAAATAACAAACAAGGAAAAAAAGATTTAAAAGAATCATTTGAAGCATTTATTCAAAAAGAACAAGCTGGGGATAGTATGAATAGATCTGAACTTCTGAATAGTATGTGGCAAAATGTTGTTGAAAGTGGGTTGTCAAAAGATGAATTAAAACAAACCATTAAGCCAATATATACCGAAGTGACTCTCGAAGATGACACATCTATAAAGATTAATTTGGGTCGAGTACCTACTAATCAAGAATCCCAGTTAAAGAAAGGAAACAGCGTGGGAACAGTAATTTCTCCGAGAATGAAGATTAACCCTTCAATTGGTGTACAAACATCAAGTGAATACAACACAATCATCAACAAAATGAAACCGATAAGCAATTTTGGGATTAGTGCCAGTAAGAGAATTGATGATAATCTGAAGAAGAGCAGTCTAGATAGTTCTGTCAACCATAAGAGCTGGACAGGAATTCCAAAAGAAGTAGACATAGGTGACAATTTGAAATGTGATATAAATAAGCCCACAACAACATCAACTCAACCCAAATCATCTGGTGATGGACCAATAAATTGTAATACAAAAGAAACCTTAACACAACTAATCGATAATAAAATGGAATCGAGAATCAAAACTAAATTTCAGACTATGTTCCCACCCCAACAGCAAAGAGAAATGAATGTCTATAGTTACTACAATACTAAAACTGATCATCTAATTAATCCAAATAATTTATTATCTAAAAATCTTACTGAAATAAATGGTAATGGAAAAATGTGTTGGATTAACAAAAGTACACCAGAACCTTTTAGCAGAGGCAAAGATACCACATCACAAATTGGAAACGAAGACAAAGTTGCACAAGAATCAGAAAAAAAATCTACAGACAGGCCGGTTGAAAATTCCTCTCATTTGGCCATCTCCTTAGCTGAAAAAACGGACACGTAAAATGCATTGCTTCCTACAAATTATTTGTCAAAATTGATATTGATTTAGTAAAATAACAGTTTTTTTTACCTTCCCACGACTGATATTGATTGAGTTATTTGCTTTCAGATCTTCATCGATTAAAGTGAACGATCAGTCTGGAAACATCGAAATTAATAACGATAATAATAATGGTCAAGGTGATGGATCAATATGTTCGCTTCTTAACCATATAAGCCCTGATTTGAAAGAAATGGTAAGCTTATCCAGAAGGTTACAATAGTAAAATAGTCAAGTATTATATATTATTACAATATTTTTTATTCATATATTTTAATTATATATTTTTTATATAATTTATAACTTTATATTTTTAATCCTTATATTTAACTTTTACGTTATCTTAAGGTTCTGTTAATAAAAATAGGACAATTCTGGCAAAAGGAATAATTGTTTATTTACACACATTGATCTAAAAATTGATATACAAATAATTACGTAGGTATATAAAATAACACTGTTAAAACTAAATTTAAAATTATCTTAATTACTACGTAACGTAATACTGGCCAGCTTATCTGCTGTGTTTCGAGCGGTGCATCTTTCCTTTGTCTAATGCGTAGCGTGGTCCGGATCCTCTTCTTTGTCTTGAGCGTCCTTTGTTCTATGCATACCGGGTGAGTGAAAAGTGAAAAGGGTGTCGGCTTCTCTCTTGGTCTTGTCTTCCCAGTCTCCGATGAAAGAGTGACCTCATGGCCGGGTCGGGGTTGGATGAGCGTGAGCCCGTGGCGATCCCAGTGTTTATACCTCTCCGCTGCCTTATTGATATTTTAACCGGTTGTACAATGCCAGTTGTTTTGGATATTTAATCTTTGCTTGTTTTGAAGTTTATAAAATAAAATATTTATATTAAATTATTGATATTATTTATATTATACATATTAATGGTAGAGACAATGCAACGAATAGTGTTTAAACATTCATGAATCGTGATCCACCGTTCATTTATGCCCGCTAATTTTGAGTTTATATTAAAAAAACTATCAAAAATCATAACATTAAAATATCACAACAGTATAGTGTTGTATTTTTAAGCCTTATCTATTGAATGAGCTGAGTATATCTTTAGTTTTATATTCCATACAGCGCTAATAAGTCTTCATTATTTCCTATTTCAGAGGTGAAACCCATTACCTATTATAATAAAATAAATTCAAGAGTTGGTTTTTGATTGATTTTTACATATGTTAGCTAGAAGAGAAAAGAGATTTGAAATAGATTTTTTTTTACTGTTTAGACCTGCCTAGTAGGCTTACTCATCAGTGTAGTATGTAATATCTGTACTTATTTTTAAAATGTTGAACCCCACTTTTTTGCACCGCAGATCATTTTTTTTTTTACATTGAATCTTTCTTATTTTAGATGAATTGGATTGAAAGTGTGACTGTTATTGATTTGATATATAAACTGTTCATATGAACTTGTGTTCTTCTATTAGCAATGTATTTACCAATTTATATGTAAAACTATATCTGTACCTCGGAGGGATACAACACGAGCTCCTTTGGATTCGTCCCACATAATACAATGGACTGACGAATCAGAAGAATCAAAAAGGGTGTAATTCAACGTCCAAAGTTTTCTCTTGTAAAAGCTTATGCAATTTGTTATAAGGGGTGACGGCAAACATTTTTGAAGATCACCCGTTAATACCTTAAGTGTTGTATCCCTCCGAGGTACAGATATGTATTCAATAATACTTTCACACTAATTATCAAATATGATGATCTTTTTCTTTGCAATTATTTTGTTAATTATTTGAAAAACTAAATGCGTATAATATTTAGTGTAATAAACGTGCTAATATTTACTTCTATATAATGTGGAAATTACTTTATGAACGACTCAACATTAATCAATAAATTGGAGTAATTTTATTACTTATTTAAGTGTAAAATAAGTTTATTATGGTTGTCATATCAATGGTACCATCAAATATTAATGCTTCATTTGGAAGTGAATATTATGTAAAATTTTGGGTAGGAAGTTACTTTGACTCACACTAGAATATGTACACCAATGTCCTATAGAAAATAATTGTGATTACTTGGCCTCAATCCAACTTTTAATTACGCATGAAACGTTACAAATATAAAGCAAAGCTTCATTTAAAACATATCCTTTAAATTTACCATCATTGACTCAACCATTAAAGTACTTGAAGCCATTTCGATATAATGGTTGCATTTGGTTTTAAATACTAATTTAATAATTTTTTTTATCAATTATTGTATTGACTCTTGTCTTTTTGCTGAATTCATTAGAGAGGAATTATAGTTATTGCAAAAACAATAGCAATGGTGTTTAGAAGAACAACTGACTATTACAGATTAGATGATGGTTTAGACGAGGACCTGAAGAATACAATATTTTCCAAGCAGTTTCTAAGAAAAGAAAATATATATTGGAAGGAATGATATGGTTTATGATAGTAATTATAAATTTAATTTGATCTGTTTTGGCAGAAAGATAAAAGTATGGATTACAATGAGTGCTTATTTTAACCCACTTTCCATTTCTTACCTTTTTATAATCTGGTCAATTGTTGAAAGTTGCTAATAACAATTTTGTGCTAATTTCGATTTGGCTTATGTTGTACTACTGTCACGATTAGTTCAAACTGATAAGTGAGTGGAGGTGGAAAGATGGAAATGTTTAGTTTTTTGATCCGTTTTCAAAAAAGGCGTTAGTGAACTTTATTGGTTGGGCTAACCCTGGTAATTTATAAATGGTTCTTACCTTTTATAGGAGTATTTACTTATTTTTTTTCAATCCTCATTCATTATTAAAAGTTAACTTATTACTATATACACTTCATGTAATTAGGTTGGCATAGTAAGAAAAATAAAAACCAAATATCTTAGTAACAACTGAACAAAGTCATAGTAACAATTATGTATGTGAAATAGACAGCATCATCTAGATGATTAATATCTAATAATTGCCTTGAGTATTTTTCAAAGTTCCATTTTCTTTTATATTCCTACATTTTTTACACAAAATAAGGAAAATAAACTAAAATAGTAATGTCAAGGCCTATATTGTGCTTATTATGGTCTGAATAATATTCATACTTGAGCCGCTTAACTTGTAAAGATCAGATTTGGTGATACCATTGACTTATGTTAGACAGTAGGAGTTGTGTATTTATGACTGATTCCATACCCAATTAATAGTTGCTAATTGTAAAATTTGAAGACAGAAAAGTGTGACGGACTGGATACACCACTATGTGTGGAAATCATTAAAAGACTGACTGATACGATGATGAAGTGTGAACCAGGAAAACTATCTGAAGAATGTAAGTTAAAAATAATGCTGTTATGAACTTAATTAGAATTTAGAAATATACACAAAAGTACTATCAATTTCTTTAGGTATGGTATTTATTAATATTGGACAAAGAAATTTGGAAAATCATACTTTTCAGGTCATTTATGAATTCCTCTAAGTTATGAATAGGTATAAAGCAGTGTCTACAATATTAATACAATTCAATATAGTTCAGATATATCTTAAGGAGGAATTATTCCATACCCCATTACAAATGACAATTGAGAATCAAATTTATTTTTAGTGTGTGATGAGCTAGTCTGTATCTAACTCAATTTTACCCCTTATCATAGATATGATCATACAGTAGCTATTTTTCTTGACCAAATAATTTTTTTAAACTAATAATGGTCTGTTAATCTATAACCCTGAAAAATATTCTACAGTACAATTATCAGTAATAAGCAAGTAGGGAGAAATCGCTATTATTTGACTATTGATAATATCAATATTAAGTTCATTTCCATTATCCAGTAATCTTTTCTTTTCTTGTGTAAGTATAAATTTAATTTATTTTTAATCTACTGAAGAATATTAATTCATCTAGGTATTAATCACAGGTAATCTAAAATAAAGCCAGAGTGATATAAGATCCTGGCATTATTGAAAAAACCTTTTACTTAAGTCTGTATCACTAAAGTACAAAATATAGAGCCGAATAATTTATATGTTTTAACAAATTTAAGTGAAATAAAAGAAAAAAATCTAAGAAAATGTCCTTATGGTAGGTAGTGGGCCATTTTTTAATGCTTTTAACTCCTCAGTTTTCATCGCAAGGCTGATCAGGGCTTATTTTAGACCTACCTACACTCAAACAAAAAAACAGATACAAACAAATGTCTCTGTCGTTCTAACTAAGGCTTACTATCTTCTAGACCACAGACACTCTGCGTGAAAATGATCCATTTTAAATAATAAACATTTTAGACGTACAATCGTTTAATTACACCTTATAACCTCCTTATAATTTTTTTTACTAAATAAATTCACTAAGTTTCTATTTTTGCATTAGTAACCACAAGAAATTGCTACCTGTATCTGGATGAGCTGAGGAAACTAAGAGCTCAACATTTACGGCACATCCAAAATGAAGTGAAGCATATTGAAGAACTTGACAGGTAAGAAATGTGCCATTTTCAAATAATAATTTCAATTTTTTTTCCTTTGAGGTTGTGAGCTTTTATGAATTCCAATTAGGGGAGTAATGGGCAGATCATTGTCTTGCAAGACTCTCAATTCTTATTAACAGAGTTTTTAGAAAAATTAAAATGAATTTATCTTTCTAGTAATTTGAATCCTCATAGTTCATATCAAGGGACACACAGTAGTTCACTCATGTTTTTAGGAGTGTAAGTTCTAAAAAAACACTTTAAAAATCCATTTTATAAATGGTTATTTATTCGATCTTACGGAATTTTATCCTGTTGATTTTTATTTTATCATTAAGCATATGTGTGTAAATCTTTATAGATTAACGAATTCTATGTAACATAAATGTTTTTTCTTAAGGGATATAATCTTAAGAGAATAAAGATATGTTATTATCTATCAGAAACAGAAGTGCTCATTGTATAGCACAAACATTGATCACTTGATGATGGCAGAAAGTGAATATGTAAGGTTCAAATTCAGAAATAACTGTATAACTAATCAGGACCTGTTTGCTAGCAGTAAGTTATGATTATAAACATGAATGAAAATGTCTGGCCACAAATTATTATATTTATATTCGCCCACTAGTGCATTCACCATCTCACACTACCATTCTCAAGTTCAAGAAACTGCCAATCAAGGTGGTGTCTGATATACTCGGGAGTAAGACTTGATTATAACACTGTGAGCTGTTGAAAGCGCATGTAATAATTTGTGGGCATACATTGTCACTGACGAATCTAACCAACTGTCTCAAATTATATAAAATTTTATTTTATTGGGTTTATGTTAGCAATGGGATGTCTTTGGGAATATAGATGCAGCTCTTGGGCTACAGAAAAATAAGACATACCAGTCGAGTATGAAGTAGTTTAGACATAGGTAGTATAGCTGGCAAGCTACTGGAAATTCTAAGAAAATGAAAAGTAACAATGTTATAAATAAGAAGGAAAATGAATCAGTAAAATCTAACGCTACTGCCATTGATTTGTCCTGAAGGGCTTCAAGCATCGCAAAACAATATGTTATTTACAATGTATTAACAAATAATTATGAATACTTTCAACTTATTTCACTCTTAATCACTGCAGGTTCCTCGATAATATTGGGATTGCTGCTCAGCTTGTTTATTCACCAGCTAAGCTAGAAAGCCACTGAAAGACTGTTCAATAAATTTGCTTTGCTGAGATAAGGATTTTAAATTATGAAGGAAAGAAACAAACGTCTATGGAGTGTTGACAGATTATTTTTCATTACTCTGTTAACAATGTACAGTGCTGGATTTTTTCAGGTCAAATAAAATGATACATGGAATGATAGATAAATTTTTAATTTAAAAAAAAAAATAACGTTACAAGAAAAAACATAAATAAAAAAGATAATTAGAAAAAGCTAATTTTGATGGAATAAAAAAATAATTTTTGGGGGTGAAAATGTGAGGTATGCCATATTGCAGTAATGCTCCACTCCAGAGTTGATTTTTTCCTAGCCAAACATCCTAGGTGAGTCATCATAGTGCAGCTCGAAGGCTTGCAGATGACTATCAAGTGTTCAGGATGCTCCACAACACGACACAAACAACAGTCCAAATTGAAACAATTAACTTTCTCGAATAGCTCTTGTCACAAACTGGTCACAAGTATTGTCTGGGGCAGTAGTATATTAGGCGAAGGACAGAACATCACTCCTCTCCTTGTTTGTCCCTATACAATGTCTCTCAATCATTTTTTCCTTCAATATCACACTAGTTTCTAGTAAATCTATATATCTTTTTCTCAAATCGACTCCTTAGAAAGTAGGGAATCCCGCAATGTCGTCTATTTTTTCCTTCTCAGATCCTGTGCCAACTTTTTTTACATAACCCGAAATATTCGTCTTATCGTGTTCCTCTCTGCTGTTAAAAACTTAGAAAATACCATTGAATTAAACCGCTCATGGAAACCCTATATCTCCTAATTCCTGGTGGGCAATAGGTAATATTAACTATTCCATCAATCTCGCCATCTCCTTCACCATCCTACTCGTCCATTCTCGGAATCCTCCCTAATTTTTGCCCCAATTTGACAATAATTGTGGTATACCGAATTTGGTGAGATGTGTATCCAAATCATGAAGTGAATTGTTAGAATGGTCTTCGGGACTGCACAGTGCTACATACAGTATCTCACATCTCTAAATCGAGTAAGGGCCGTCCCCTTCTTCTTTGGTCAATATTTCTTTGGCTCATATATTTTTCAAAACTAATTCTCATTACTCTTCTCATGTATAAAATCTTCTACAAAACCTCACTCTACTTTTGGAACCCATTTTGAATCCCATCTTTAAGACACTCCTTACCACAAAATTTCAGCATTCTAATGTTCCTTTCTTATGCACTAGACCACTCTTTGTTCATTGAGTTCCTTACTAAATATTCTAATATCCAATATATTTTATCATTTCTGTTATTCTAAATTTTCTTGTTATTAATTTTAATTTATTTATCTCATATGTTTAAATCTTATTATCCTCTCTCCAAATATATTTATATACAGTATATAGGTTCAGCCTTTTACACCAGTAACCACTAAACATTTTTGTTTTATAACAATTTATGTATGCTGATTATAAGTGCTTGTAAATGGGGTTTTTTAAATTGAGGAAAACCCCTTATTTTTTCTTTGTTTTTTTCTATGTGATGTATCAATTCTTTTTCGGTCGGTAGTATTGAATTCATTTATTTGTACCCCATTATTATTCGTGGAAGCTTAAGTCCAGAATCAATATTTTCTTCTATTTTAATCAAGAATGTCCTATTTTGAGAGGAGCAGTCACCATTTTATGACATTGAAAATTTCATGTCAACAGAGTTTCAGAAACACCACTGGGCTTTTGTGTGTATGCCTTTGTGAAGATCACAGGTTGATATGGAAAGGAGGTTACAAAAAGGAGGAAGGAAAAAGGTGTTGCATCATCTGTATTGATGATATGGAGAGTGATTTGAGTCTGGTTGAAGTTGGAAATTGGAAAAGTGAGGTGGTTTGGTGGAGAGGCTTGGAGGAACCTCCTGGATGTGACAGAGACTCACTGTTGTGAGTAGTAATTGCCAAAGGAGTATAAGAATAAGATATTTAAAAAAACATAAACGACACTTTTTAACAAAAAATATAGGCTACATGTTGTGCCATTATGGTCAATCCAGAAGAATCGCTTAAAGAACTTAGGGGTTACCTACCCTGATGGGTATTATTGTACTCTAATGCAAAGTACTTTATATAATGTATAAGTAATTTATGCACTACATCACTCTTTGTTCATTGAGTTCCTTACTAAATATTCTAATATCCAATATACTTTATCATTTCTATTATTCTAAATTTTGTCAATTTTAGACATTATTATTATTATATAATAATATGTCAACATCAATTTGATGCAAAAATCAACGTTGTATGGCCAATAGTTGCGAAGTATTGAAACGGAACAAAAAGTATTTCCCGTCATTTCAATAATTGGACGAATTAATTTTAGGATCGGGTGACTTTGATTTGTTGCTCAGTGCGATAACTAAACCAATTGTGAGCCGCTCAGTTTGGAATTTCAAATGGGGAAACTTGCGCATATTTAACCTCTCTAGAAGGGTTAACAAATTTAATAGCGCAGGCGTTTCAGATGAGCCTTTGATCTCGCCGGCGAGTAATTGAATATTTATGATCAACCCCTATTGTGGCTGCACCCTCTTTAAAACTAGAGTTCAGGCCTTTGACGTGGTCTCATCCAAGTTTTTTTTGCATTCCATGGGTCTTTTAGCCTTGCGAATTTTTTTTTTCGGCTATTTATTAAGTTAATTTTAACAGATAATTTTCAGATGGGAATTTGAAAAGTAATAGTAGATCCAAGTATAAGTTGTTCAGCGTTTCCTATGAGTATAATTTTTGTTTTCTATGAGTAAAATTGTCTTAGATTAATTCCAAACTACATTTGCCTATTGGGGTATTGCAATAATTATTATATAATATGTCACTAAAAAAAATTGTTAATAGGTAAAATATTTTTAAAAAGAAAACCTGGTAAATTTGGCTCAAACAATATTATTATATATAATCGCTAAAGTTTTTAACGTGTCCTTAAACATATATAAAAAAAACAGAAACCTGAATTTTAAATATTGAATGACCTCTGAGCTGGGGACTGTTATTGTTTAAAAATAAATCAAAACAAGATCGATCTTATTGACATTTCATTTTTTTTTTTAAACGCCTATGCATCTCATTACTAAACATTTAAAAACTAAATTTAAAAATTTGAACGCCACTAGATTAGGCATAGAAGCAGACCTGTATTGCTGGCAATATTGTGTACCTTACGAACTGGTATAGGAGCCAGAATGGTTATATGACTAAAATAAATTCACCAGTTCATTGAGAGTTGAATGATAAGATTTTTTTTTACAAAAAAAAAGAGTAACTTTTATTTTTTGTTTGACATTTCCTCGTCTTTCTTCAATAATAGCCGTACAGCTCTCTCTGTAGCTCGTTGGCGAAAGATAGAAATCCGTAAACGACGTAACACAAGAATGCTGAAACAACATCGAAAACAACATATAATTTAAAATATAAATGAGAAATTTTTATTCTAGTTTTTAAAAATAATTTCTAGTTATTCCTCACACAGTTTCAAAATAGTCGCTAAAATTATTATTTAGTGAGCAAAAAATAAAATTTTATTTCAGCCAAAATCGGTTGGGCTGATTTCTTAATCTCTCCTTTTCATAGTATGATGATTGACTGAGACAAGATTTTAAATATGAAAACGAATATAGAATTTTTATTAATTTTTGAAAGATTTTAAGAGAAAAACTCAATGGGACACAAGCAGGATTCATTGTAATACAACTTTATCGAAACAATAATTTTGCGTTTCCTCGTTCCATTTCTAAAATCATACATCATATTGTAGTCACAATTTGTGCGTTGTTCACAAATATTTTTTTTAATTTCACATTCTAAATTAATTTTGTAAATATATGATTACGACATAATATTTATTAAATGTAAATATATCAGATCGGGGTTTATTTCCGACCGTTATTAATTTTCATCAAACCTATGATCAGCATATTGTTTGAGCAGAATTATAAATATATATGCATATATTTCTCAAAATGACATTACCTTCTTAAAATCTAGTTGCTGTAAAATATTTCTTATGTAGAAATACCATGAATGAGGTAATATAATTGTTAAAAATTAAAATAAGAAGGATTTTCTCAGCCAGGGTGTGATAGTTGCAATTTTAATTTATCCTGCCTTTGATGCATAACAAAACGTGTACTGATTGAGAATAATTTATTTATTATATTTGTTCTTGTTGGTGCTGACTGCAATAGGCCAGAGGCCTCGTTTTGCCACGGGTCACATTAAGAGTTAATGGAAGTTAGGAAGTTTTAGACATTTTTCCAAAGTAAGTAAATCCGAAGTGGGTGGTTGGCAATCTCAAAGCCTGGGCTACTTCTCATTCGAGCTAACAAGAAAAGTCAAATATATAACAGCATATCATCTAATAACTGTTTTATTGAGAAGAGTTTGTCGGGAATTTTCAAAATTTTGAACTTGATAGAATTTTAATCATATTCTGTTTCCTATACAGTTATGTAATGAGTAAATTATCACGCTGTCAAAGGACAAGTCTAGCTATTATAATGGTTCGGCAAAGTTAATTGGAGCGTTGCCTATTGTACCAGTAAGGTTTTGTTACACAAACCATTTAATTTAAATGTGTAATTATTATGATTTCTCATAACTTTTGACTCCAGGATGAACTGAAACGATAACTGAAATGATAACGAGAAATAATACTTTATAAAATAAGGATATTTAGCGTCATTGTATTAATGATTAAAAATGTCATTTTCCTAAATATCAATGCAGCGTTTATTTTCGAATTGCCAATTAATTAAATAATTAATCTTCAAACGAAATGAAAAATTTTATGAATATAGATTGAACAGAGGAATGGTAGTAATGGTTTTGATAACTATCATACCCTCTCTTTGTTATTGGCAGCAACGCGTTCATTTTTTTGTTTTTGGCGATCTGTCTATTTTGGATAGGATGAGCGAAATATCTTACCAATGTAAAGGAGTGAGAAGATAATACTGAGGATTAGGGAAAACAGTTCCCGGCCGAAATGACTGCCTTCTTCATCTTTATCCTTGTCATCCCTGGTGTACTTGTCTTCATCTTCAGCGCGGGGCTCGTTGCTGGTCAGGTCTGGGTCGTAGTAATAGTCGCTATCGGTGGACAGTACCTTGCCTTCTTCTGTCATAGTGCGGAATCGCAGGTTGTCTTCTTCCGTCATAGTGCGGAATCGGAGGTTGTCTGCTGCTACCATAGCGCGGAATTGCGGTTTGTCTTCAGTACTGAAAGTTTGGTGTTGCAGGTCGTCTTCAGTTGTGACAGTGTGGTGTTGAAGGTCGTCTTCAGTAGTGGCAATCTGGTGTTCCTTGGTGGTCAGGTTGTCTTCATCGTCGTAAAAATCTTCCTCGGTGCTTGTTAGTCCTTTTTTATTGTTTTTGTCTGTATCGTGGTGCACAACGTTAAGTTTGTATTTTTTGCGTCGCTTGGTGGTGAGTATGGCTGGGTTGTAGTTTTCGCCATCACGTTCTATTCTTACCCTCGAATCTGTCGCGTGGTCATCAAAGGACCAGTCGGTCGTCCGAGCTTCCAACGACTGCTCCATCGTATTACTGTCCAGGATCCTCGATACCAGAGGCCTCAACAGTTCCGACTTCAACGTCGGCTGGAAAACCGTAGGCTCGCTGGCATTGGCCGAAGAAGGGTTTTCTTTGTTACCCACATGAGACTTCTGTTCCAGTATGGTTGGATCGCTCAGACTCGAGTTGATCTTTTTCCCTTCGTTGCTATAGGCATCATTCTTACGCCAGTAGGACTTGATTATCCACTGGTGGTCAGGGCATCGACTGCTAATGCAGACCGTGCTAAAAAACAAAAACAACTAATCATTTAGTATATGTTTAGCAAACTAGTAAAATACATGAAGGTGAATTATTCTTTATCACTTATTTCTTAGGGTGTCATGAGGTAACTAACACTAGTTAATCCATGAACAGTACCATAGTTTTTTTGTTGTTTTTAATTATTCAAAACGTATCAAAATAAATAAAATACTTAACAACGTGATCTGTGCAATGCGTTTTGATACAACGTCAAAGTTTTAACCTATATAATTTATTTAATCGGCAATTTATTTTTATGTTAAATTTTCTTTCTGTTACTATATATTTCTATGCAAATTTATTATTACCATCTTAGTTGTATATTTCTATTATAGTTAGTTTCTATTTATATGGCCTTTACTAATTCGTCAGGAAAACAATGTTCAGGTAACATTTTGTTTTATTATTACTTTTTATAATACGACATTCGTGAACTAAGAACTATTCTGGAATGACGAGCTTACAACACGCTTTACATATCTGCACATTTTATATAAGAATGTATAAAGCGGTTCATTTGTTAAAACATAATGTTTTATTTTTTTTTCATTTTAATCACTAACTTGTCTTGGTGTTTCAGAATTACAAGAACTCTTCTAAGTCTCCGTCGCCAGGAAAATTGAAATGAAATGAATAATAAATAAAGTTTGTGAATGATAATAATTTACAATTATTAGAAGTAGACTAATCAAGGCGGTTGCTTTGAAGTAAGTCCTCTGACCCTATGCCTCTACCTCTCCTAGTATTTAGCTACAAATATTGTCTACATGAAATCTAAATACCACTCTCTGACTTACTGGCTGATAACTCTATCTCAAGAACAACTTAGGGTTAACTTAGGAGCCTAAAGTGCTGAAATTTCTGGGGAGCTGATTCTTCTGAATGCATTAAAAATACTTTTGAAAAATCGACCCCTAAGAAGCCTAAAATTGACCAATGGCCTAAATGCTATCAGTTTTTTTTTTGTTTTTTTTCCCGGGGAAACTGGACAAAGAGTTCAAACTTTGCACAGTATTATGACTTATATGTTCGATGAGAATTAAGAAAGTGTTTAAAAAAAATCAGCAAAGCTTTCACAGGACAAGCTGAAGTCAAACAGAATCAAGCAAGTATCCTGTGCTTGGTTGAGCGAACACTGTACATACGAACAACTTGCCACCCCTAGTTCACTAGGTTCTCCCACCCACCTACTTTGGCGACTTCCTAGAGAAACCCTACTTTCTTGCAAGCGTTGGGGTTGTTTGAGAGCTGCAGTCACTGTTTGAGAGCTGCAGTCACTGTCACTGGGAGCTGCAGTCACTGGTTGAGAGCTGTAGTCACTGTCACTGGGAGCTGCAGTCACTGTCACTGGGAGCTGCAGTCACTGTTTGAGAGCTGCAGTCACTGTTTGAGAGCTGCAGTCACTGTCACTGGGAGCTACAGTCACTGTCACTGGGAGCTGCAGTCACTGTCACTGGGAGCTGCAGTCACTGTTTGAG
This sequence comes from Acanthosoma haemorrhoidale, assembly GCA_930367205.1. Lineage (NCBI taxonomy): Eukaryota > Metazoa > Arthropoda > Insecta > Hemiptera > Acanthosomatidae > Acanthosoma > Acanthosoma haemorrhoidale. Next base: position 26,596,176 of record OV884014.1, read on the forward strand.
AGCTGCAGTCACTGTCACTGGGAGCTGCAGTCAGTTTGAGAGCTGCAGTCACTGTCACTGGGACCTGTCTGGAGGACGAACCATTTCCTGTCTTAATTGGCGTTATGTCATTTGGGCAGATCCTTTATAATTTGGGAATAGGGCATTCAGTGTTGGTAATATTTGGTAGGTATGATGAATAATTGCCTGGGGAATTCCTATAGGCACTACCTTTCGTACCTCGAGGCAAACGTGCTGCCGATGGGGTAAAAAGTCGCAAGTCATCAAATATGCGGCCTATAGTCCCAGTCCTTTCATTGCGTCTCATTAGCAGGGACAACCTTAAAGGTGACACGAAGTCAGAAAACTCGTCTGACTTAGTTTTAGAAATTGGAGATGATAGTTCCTCGAAAGGACAAGATGATTCTGGAAAGTCTGCTATTAAAGATTTGAAGATTTTTATTTTGAAAGATGTGTTCTGATTTGAACGATATACTCATTATAGACCGGAATGCGCTGAATAATGCAGTACATAAAATTGACACCACATCAATGATCGATGATTTGTCAGTAAACAGTGACTCCATGACTTCCTGCTTATATAGGTAGTTTTTTTTCTCATAGCCCCTTTAAATTCACAGATAATTATATACAATTATAGATTCTCAGGAGAATCTATTTACAAATTATTTTTGTATTTCCTGTAGCGTCAGGTTTTGACCGAACCAAAATGATAAAAAGATACTCATTATACGCGACTGGACTGAACTGACTCTAATAAAGGTGATGGGGCTCGCCTTTTTGATCAAACTTAAAACGAACTTACATATTAATTCTTAACCTAATTTTTCCCCGACAGTCTGTCGCCATCAATGCGGGATTAGTGGTCGGGTCACAGTGTTAAACACTGGGTTGGTTAGGTGCTGCAACGAGTCAAAACACTTGATGTGTCTCCGGCGGATGATCTCACCCACCGACGGCACACCAAGCAAAGGTCAGCATTCTTTAACTTCTCTCGAGAGGTATTTCGGTCCACTTTTTGCATGATCCCATTCTGGAAATGTTGGAGACATTTGGCTGTATTGTCAGTCAAGTGGGTAAATGTAAGTAGACTGGTCACGTGTATGTACTCGTTATTTTCTATTCTGAGGGAGGGGGGGGGGGGGGTAAACAAAATGTAGTTTACATGAAAATTTTATAAAAATCTTAAGTCAAATTTACAATGTTGCATGAAATATAAGCTGCTTCTTATATAAGCTTTCATATATCAATATCAAACAAGTTTTAGTGCCTGTTGCTAGAAAAGCAAATTTCCTTTATTGAGTACTCCGTAGCGAAGTCGTTTTATACAAGTTAAAGTATTTAAAAAAAAATGTTATCGCTAAATTATACATCGGTAAAATTTACTTACTCATACATTGAAGGAAAGAAGGACAACAAGACGAGCACAACGTACAATAAGGTGGCAAGAGCTGTGAAAACTGAAGCTATCACCATCCACTTGGCGTTTTCCTGTAACACAATTCAGAGTTAAAATTTGTTTAAGTTATAACGAGTAGGGCAGCTCGTGTTGTAATTATTGTACGATTCAACAATTGAATCGGTAATTAAGAGGGTTGCAAAGGAATGCGAGTGACTTGAAGTTTTGAGAAAATGAGAAACAGCAGAAGGAAAATCATTTCAGAAATTATTCGGTGCCATGAAGCTGAGGAACTCACAGAAATCAGCGAAGTAATTGATAGCAAAAAATGCTGCATTAGATTCAATTCGCAATCCCCACCCCCTAGAAAAAAAGCCTAGAGTTACAATAAGGTGGTTTATGTATTCATTGCAGATGTCTTTAAGTAACCAGATACAAAGCTAATATACTAATGGCTTATACTTTTTTTTTCTCTTTTCCGACTAATTCGTTAAGAATTCGCCTTAATTATTTTTATTTGAGCAATGCAATGCAATGTTTCCTGCCCATAGTACAAATTCTTTAATGTATTCAATTTATAATTTAGTTATAACTAACAATTACGCCCTTTTGTAACTGACTCCTCAAATCCTTTGGGGATTTCATTGTGTATTTTCTCTAATTTTAAATAAATGAATGAGGAAAAATAATCATTAAATGTAATATCATAACGATTATTCCAAGTTATCAAGGCTTATGTGCGCTTCTGGGGGATGGTTTAGAACAAAACATTTGAGGTATGGAATTAAATATTGCCCTTACTTACGTTGTATGCTCCAAAGAAGGCTATTGTAATTCCAAGAGCGAGTAAGATCATATAGAAAAATGAGATCAGAAATGGAACTGAAAATATAACAAACAAAGCATTAAAAATGTCTGATGAGGTTCTTCACACCTCTGACCAATCAATATAAAAAATAACTTTGACTCAAGGACATTTCTTTCTGTCCAATAGATACATAAATTTTGTCTGTTACGCGCATTTATAATGTATCACTCACATGCAAATTAGCACAACTGAAAAATAATAAATTTTGGCTTTGAGGCGAAAGGAAATTGTTGTACTCCATCTGTCACCTAGAATGTTCTGTTGTGGCTAGGTGACACATCTCGCAATTTAGTGTTCTTCTGGATGACTAAACTTATCTAAGTGTTACCAGACATACCTACTAGTGGAGTAATAAACTTTATTATGATAAAATTACAATCTGCCTCATTGGGCAATAAGTAATTGTGATAAATGTTTTCATTCACGATGTATTTACAAAGAGCCCAGAGACCTCCCAAATCCACATGGTTGCCACCTCCCTCGCTTGCGAAAGAGGAAGCGGAGTCTTGGAAAGTCCCACACGCTCCTCAGTCAGCCACGTCACCGGATACGAGCCAGTGGAGGCTGACGAAGAGCGCGAGAGCCACATACGCTCAGGACAGGATTAGATAAACTAGCCATTGCCAGGACTCCCACTGTTACGCATTTATAGCAGGTCACGAGGCGTGAAACAGTAGTCTCCGAGGAGGATTATAGGGGTGAGTGGTGCAGTGCAATGACATTAGGGTGGTTGGATAGTTTACTATGGAATTTTATGAACCTGGAAGGGATGAGTTCAAGAATAAGGTATATTATGATTGGAGAAACTGGTCTTTGCCAGGACTCCCACTGTTACGCATTTATAGCAGGTCACGAGGTAGTGAAGTAAAAAGCAAAATGAGATGGTTTGGTGGAGTGTCACATTTCTTGCGGGTGAGCGATACGCAGAAATGCTGGCAAATTTCACAATTTTTTTAATTTTATCATACATTTTTAGAAAAATTATAGAGATGAAAATTATACAAACTTAAAAAAAAAAGGACAATAAAACAAAAAATAAATAGTGACTTTTGGTAGTGTTTTGGTTCCTCCCCTCCACAGTATATAAATTATCAACTATAAATTAATTAAATCTATTTTATCATCATCTTATTCTTCATTGTTTTTCTCAGTTTCCTTCAAAATCCCTTAAGTAGCAGCTGTATACAAGGTCTTTCCCACTAACATATCACTATCATGTCTTCCCTGTTATGTAGTCTGTTAATACACTTCTTTCTTAATGAACTAATACCATTGGCAATCGTGTGCCATGCTCGCACGTTTGTTTAGTACAACCGGGCATGTTGTTGCTACCAGTTTGTATTTGTGTAAGCCAGGCTGAAGCACCCCGTTTTACATCCTATTTGTTGTATTGGGACACAGATCCCGTGGTAGGGTTAAAAAAAAAATATATAAATAAAAGACGTCTCAAAAATGGACCTCTTTAGTCCTTACCAGTAAACATCCATATAGGATACATAGCAATTTATTACGTGTAGGGATTTCGATGCTGTTACACCTGCAGTCTTTTTTCCCATTTTCTGTACATTTTCCATCCCAAATTTATTAATGATACAAAAACTAATAAAAATCGCCAGTCTTGTCCACTAGTTCCCCACATCTCAAATGGACTGTTCCCATCTCTCAATAGAAAATAAATTACTAATCTACAAAGTTATAAGCCAATCTGGACATACGGAATAGAGCTATGGGGGGAGAGCAAAAAAGTAGAACATCAAACGTATCCAATCTTTTCAATCAAAAGTCCTGAGAACAATAGTAAATGCCCCTTATTACGTCAGCAACAAAACCCTTCATAACGATCTTAATATACCATACATTCTTGAACTCATCCCTTCCAAGTTCATGAAATTTCACAGTAACCTATCCAACCACCCTAATCCCCTAGCACAGTCATTGCACTGCACCACTCATCTCTATAATCCTCCTCGGAGACTAAAACGGCAGTGGCCTCGTGACCTGCTATAAATGCGTGACAGTGGGAGTCCTGGCAATGGCCAGTTTCTCCAATCATGTCCTCAGCGTCTGTGGCTCTCGCGCTCTTGGTCAGCCTCCGCTGGCTCTTATCCGGTGACGAGGCTGACGGAGGAGCGTGGGGGACTTCCCAAGACTCCGCTTCCTCTTTCGTATGCGAGGGAGGTGACAAACATGTGGATTTGGGAGGCCTCTGGGCTCTCTGTAAATATTGTATGAATGAGCGAGTGAATGATGAATTGTAAATATGGTATGAATGAGAGCATTTATCTTAATTACTTATTGCCTAATAAGGCAGATTGTAATTTTAGTACAATAAAGGATTACTAATAAAAATTTCTTTATTTTGTGTTTAGGGATCCCAAAGAATAGTAGTTATCTCATAAATGATTACACCTATGTATCTAATATAATATGGTTTTTAATTTTTAAATAGAATTAGGATTTTTTGTAATGTTTGAGCTCCCGCCCTAGGCATCTAGTGTAGTATCTATACTGGGATCTTCTTTTGACTAATATGATTTTTACTAAAGTGATAAATTTTGCGATTTTGTAATGGTAATTAAGGAAGAGTAACAGAAATGTCTTAATCATCCTGGGAATAAGTCCCCAAAGAACAAAAAAAATAAAAAAGTGAATAAGAAAAAATAGGATTTGTTTGCACAAAATGTTTAAATTGTAAAATGTACGAAGAAAATAATTTAAATTTACAGTAAAAGCAGTTTGAGGGAAAAAAAAATTACATATAAAACAAAATAACAATAACATACCTTACAAATGTATGGACTTACATACATTAACATGTACATTGATTAAGTGTAAAATAGCTAGCACTGGTTTATTACTAAAACAGGCCATAAGCTACATAAATGCACATAATTATTTAAAAATAATAAATAATTACTTACCAATAAAAGTAAGAAAAGATCCTGTAACTATAACGACATAAACAATATTTACGAATGAAGTTATCGTCAGCGCCTAAAATAATAGAATGATTACAAATTAATTTATTCATAATTTATTTATTAATTAATCAAATTATGATATTGTAAAAAAAATCATCAATGAAAATAGTATGGTTAAGAGAAAGTATTTCGGTGCTCTCATATGTTGTAGGGGTAAGCGTGACTGCTCCGTAATATGAAGGTTCTGGATCCTAACACTTATGTGTACGTACGCTAGTTGGAGGAGTAATTAGCAATATCATATTATTGATCTAACATTAACACATGGTAGACAACGTAAATTAGCCACTTAGTGCTGAAACCACTATAAACACACTGTAGGCTCTTAGTGCTGCAACCACTATCATAAACACTCTGTCTGACTTGTGACAGATATGTTGGCTGTTGAAGGTCTGAGACGATTCTAAACTAAATAAAATTACCTGTACGAGGGGGTAAAAGCGGTACGTACCCCCGATGAATAATCCAGCGTATTCCTCTCGATGATAATAATAATAAAGGGGAATTCCTCCCTAAAATTCAACCCTGCTTCTATTAGTTAAATTTTGTTAATTTCCACCAATAGAAGTAGCTAAGCTTTCGAGAGGATAGCGCACCTCTCAGATTTAAATGGCAGTACTTTTAGTGTAAATGGGGTTGTTTTTCCCCACCTTTATTTAAACATTTTTAACAAATTATGAACAATAAAAGTATTATACATTGGTAATAATTGGCTCCATCTTCTGCTTTACTGCATATAATGCAAATATTGTATGAATGTGCGAATTATGATGAAATTACAATCTGCCTACTTAATAGGCAATAAATAATTGAGATAAGTGTTTTCATTTATACCATATTTACAATTCATCATTCGTTCGCACATTCATACAATATTTACAAACAGCCCAGGGGCCCCCCAAGTCCAGATAATGAGAATATGTCGCCAATTTTTGCTGTGAAATAGATACCACTATTACTATTAATTACTTACTAAAGTAAAAACATGCATTGTAAGGAGGGTAGTATTTCTCTCAATTCAATAACAACTTTATTATGATGAAATTACAATCTGCCTACTTAATAGGCAATAAATAATTGAGATAAGTGTTTTCATTCATACCATATTTACAATTCATCATTCGTTCGCACATTCATACAATATTTACAAACAGCCCAGGGGCCCCCCAAGTCCACACGGTTGTTGCCTCCCTCGCAAGCGAAAGAGGAAGCGGAGTCTCGGGAAGTCCCCCACGCTCCCCACCAGCCACGTCACCGGATACGAGCCAGCGGAGGCTGACGAAGAGCGCGAGAGCCACATACGCTCAGGACATGATTGGAGAAACTCGCCATTGCCAGGACTCCCACTGTGCGCATTTATAGTAGGTCACGAGGCCACTGCCGTTTCAGTCTCCGGGGAGGATTATAGGGATGAGTGGAGCAGTGCAATGACTGTGCTACGGGATTAGGGTGGTTGGATAGGTTACTATGGAATTTCATGAATTTGGAAGGGATGAGTTCAAGAATGTAGGGTATATTAGAGGGTAGTATTACAAAAACTGATTTTCTTTTTATAGTTAAAATTACAAAATTCAATATACTGGACTAGGTGATGGGGCTCACCTTCGGTTTCAGTCTAAATGGGCGTGATTAATCAAACAAATGAGTAAAGTGTTTCAGTGTGAGCATCCGGGCGTCAAATATATTTATTTAAGTTATTGAGTTGCATAAAATGACACCTTGGATGACTGTAAAGACTTTATGAAGACTAGACTGTGTGGATGTAGTATAGGTGTGACTCTTAAGCATAGTACTTCCAGGAAAATACTAAAAAGTCAATGATATCCAGACAAACCGCAAACTCGGTCGGGCGTTTCGCCAATTGAGCTAGTCCTGCACGAGTCCTAACTCCTTAATTTATTTGACCTTTTGAAACTCTCTTTGGCTTAACTCTCGCCATGACTGCAAACAACGCACGACGGTTGGGAGGCTCTTCAATGACTCTTCCATTTAAAGTTACCAAGAACTAGCTGTATATAAATGAGTTGAAGGGTTTTCGACCAGCTTGGATTGATCAAAAAGAGTTGTGTTCTCATAAAGTTTATTCTTGAACAACGTTTCGACATTATAAGTGGCTCTGCATCAGGTCAGTGGAATGAAATATCTTTGTTTTTTCTCGGCTTCCTCAGTGCGCCAGATGTCTTAAGCAGTTCACATCGACCTCCTATTCCCAGGGACCTGTTGCAATTGCCCAAGAATAAACTTAATGAAAACATAACTCTTGTTCACCCAGCCAAAAAATCCTAATGAAAAGTCTTAAACTCAACGATAATGAGAATATGTCGCCAATTTTTGCTGTGAAATAGATACCACTATTACTATTAATTACTTACTAAAGTAAAAACATACCGGCACTCCATTATATACTGGTGGTCCCTTGTTTACAGTCATTGCGAGAGCTTAACCAAAATAGTTCAAATTGGACTCGTTTTAATCCGCACGATCATCCTCTCAGTAAGAAGATGACAGGAAGATTTATTGCTACTTTATGAATGGGTGTACTGTTCGACAAAATGGCTTGGCGGAAACATATATTGGTGTTCCTTAATGGAAAACATTTCATTTAAATTCCTGAATAGGGCATTCAGAGGTTTTGAAATTAATTTATAGGACTTACAGCCAATACCAGGATGGACATGACCACTCCCGATTGAAGGGAAAACACGAAGAAGAAAGACTCCGCACGGAATGACGATAAGAATCCCATTGCTTCTTCTTAGGCTTCATATCTTCATAGTTACTGGCTGGATGGACACGATGATGTCGTGGTTTGTCACTGGAAGTCTGTTATGATCATCTTCATAATAAACATATAACTACATTCATACACGGTAAAATATGTCATAGAACCTTCACAGATTTATTAAGTCAATATTTCTATGTGCACATGTGCGATTCCAGCTGGTGCTCTCCTATTTTTCCCTTCGAAAATGTTGTTGGCAAGTTTTTTGGTTTATTCTGGTATGACCGCCTAGTGCGCTCCAAGTTATGGCTGGGTGTTTACAGGGTACAGGTCCTGACCAGTTCGGAAATACAGAATATTTATTTGCCAGTTTATTGTTAGCTGTGAGTACATAAATTATTTGAAGGTTTTTGTTGGGACAACTGCTCGTGTTTATTTTTTATAAAGTTTCTCTCCTTTCAATCAAAAGTCCTGAGAACAATTGTAAATGCCCCTTATTACGACAGCAACAAAACCCTTCATAACGATCTTAATATGCCCTACATTCTTGAACTCATCCCTTCCAAGTTTATGAAATTCGTGGCCTGCTATAAACGCGTGACAGTGGGAGTCCTGGCAATGGCCAGTTTCTCCAATCATGTCCTCAGCGTTTGTGGCTCTCGCGCTTTTCATCAACCTCCAATGGCTCGTATCCGCTGACGCAGCTGACGGAGGAGCGTGGGGGACTTCCCGAAACTCCAATTCCTTTTTCGCATGTGAGGGAGGTGACAACCATGTGGATTTGGGTGGTCTCTGGGCTGTCTGTAAATATTGTATGAATGAGCGAGTGAATGATGAATTGTAAATATGGTATGAATGAGAGCATTTATCTTCATTACTTATTGCCTAATAACGCAGATTGTAATTTTAGTACAATAAAGGATTTAAAAAAAATAAAAAATAAAGTTTATCGATGAAGTTTCCATAAATAAACTTCATGAACAGGTGATAGCTCTTTTTCATCAACCCAAGCCGATCTCCGAACAAAAACCTTTAACTCGTAGTATATTTAGATTTCAATGGCACGACTTATTCTAGCTTATTTTTAGAATTTCCTTAATATTTTCAAAATACATAAATTTTAGTTAATCCTTGAGTGTCTTTCTGGGTTTTTGAGTACCCTGTTTGAGCAAGAGAAATAAAGTTTCCACTTGATATAGTCAGAAATATAAATAACCCTATTAGAAACGAGTAAGTGTCATTAATCATCTAATTAGATGATAGTTGGAAAATAAAAAAATATATTTATGTATATAATTTTGAGTTGGGTACCAAAAGAAAGAACTCGGTGTCCTGCCCAGTAATATGTTGGGACTTCTAGTGGAACTAAAAACATAAGGTTGGACCGCTCGATGGCCACGAACGAAATATCAACTAAGTCTCCAAGAAACGCAGCGGCTGTTATTTCTGTACTCATTAATGCAGCAGCGCTCCAAGAAATCTCATTGAAGAAGTGGCGTGAAGGTCATATCACGTGACATGACAGCCACATGTAAACAATGTTCAATACCTTGTGTCTGTGAAGTGGTTATCTGATCAGTTGGTAACACGTTTATTACAATAGTTGGGAGAGGGGGCATCTGTAGAAGCTCATGGAATCGTGGTTCGACCCGGGGGATCAAACCAACTTAAGTACCTACCTAAGGATTTACAAGTAACTCCCTAGCAGTAAGTGTTGAACTGTATGGTGCACCGCTATTTCGTTATCTGACGTATACGACAGCTAAGAAACTCCAACAATTCCAAAACGGTATACTGATGAAAGTGGTCAGAGGTACTTCATTCGAGCAGCGAGGAAGCGGTGAGCTGCATGAGATATTTGAGCTGCCTACGGTGGATGAATTCATCTAGCCTAGACATATAAAATTTTTCGATTCATTATAATATTTAACAAACCCGGTGTTTAACACTATAACCCCCGCTCCGTTCCCCCATCGATGGCAGGACGCTGTCGCGACTGGAACGCTTTAGCCTAGGTTCTAGGTATAGGTTTTAGTTTGTTTTGTTTTGTTTTTTAGTGTTTAGTGTTTGGTGTCGGTAACAAGCTGAAGGTGAGCCTCATCACCTAGTGTTGTGGATATGGTTATGACTTTTTATACTACAGATTGAATGTATTTATATTATGCCCTCCTCCGAATGCATCAGTGCATCGCAGTACGAGGAGCAACTTGTATCTCTATATAATTTTTTGTTCATTGTAATATTTTGAGGTTTTAAAATTAAAAAAAAAAAAAAAGTCTGAGTCTAACTTGTTTCCACAATCTTCTAAGAAAGTTTTACTGAGTTCTATTAGTTTTTAAAATTTTTTAGTTGTTCTACGGGACTAAATTTGGGCTTAAATGTAATCATTACATTTAATATACATACATTAAATGTATTCAGGACTGATCAGCTTAGCAATCCCAAAAACTTCCGATTTGACAGTATTCTTGGTCATTTTGGACATTTTATTATTTACGTCTTCTCACCGCCTTGTTGATAGGGACAGAAGGTAGTCTTAAGCTGTACCGTGAGAATCACTATTCATCCAGCACCCCCGAAAACTATTCAAATTCTACACTTGGAATCGGTGGAATCGGTTCAGTTATTTTTACTTGTCACCCCTTCTTCAGAAGCATTCCAGGGGCGTTGAGGTCACAGCTAATAACTATAAATGCTGCTTCTATTTCGACTTATGTATTCGTTTCTGAGGGGGTAATCCTTTTGGGGATCATCCATCTTCGAGAGAGAAAACCAGTATCTACTTGAACACTGAGAAGAAGCGAATCTGCGTACTAAAATCATGAATGGTGGACAGAAAATTTTTCATAGGTTTTAATAATTTAGGAAGTACTTCCACTTCACCAAGGACAGACTGAGGGCAAAGTGCGCCTCCCCTGACTATTGTAGTTCTATCGAGGCATGGCGGATTTCGTTCCAAGCTTTGCGAGCATAAAAGAGCTGCGGACTCCAATTTCCCACACCGCGGGGATAGAGATATCTCAGAGCATTTCGTGCTACCCTGTTAAGCTTTAGAACAAGCAAGAGCACAGATGGTTCGCGCGATTGGTCAGTATAGCTTGGATGAGTCAGACTTGCTGTTGCTGGTAGACAACGAGGAGAATTACAGCGCCTTCCTCATCTTTGTCCAGAAGTGGAAGGAGCTACAAGGACCAGCGCACTTCACCATCTCCAGGGGAGTTATCTCCAGGTTGCCGTAATATCGGTTGTGCTCATCAACAAGGCACCGTTGAACCAACATAGATTGAGTCCCTTTGTAAATAGCAATAAAAATTAAATACAATAAAACCGGCTTATAAGAACGAAAGGTGCGCTGACCAGTGCAACACACCCAACTGCACTGGAATACACGCACCACAGGCTACGAAATACCACATGGACCCGTGAACAGCGAGCGAGGCTCATGAGGAAACCTGTGGTAGGGTTAAACAAAATAATGTTTTTAAAAATTTAAAGCACATTTGAAAGGTAATTTTTTTATTATTGAATAACCTTTTAACATTGGTATAACACGTTGGCTGGTCGGCGGTTCAACATAATATGCGGATTTTCGATAACTTCCATCAGATCCCAATGACAACTAATGCCTTGTACTCTTCAAATACTCACCATAGGCATAGAAGGTGATGACAGAATACACAAAGAATCCTGAAAATCAATAAAGCTTTCATAATTACCTTTGAATGTTTCAAATAGCATTTATAGTGGTTTATTATACATGTCTGTATTTCATTCAGACCATTAAATTATAATTATAAAAAACCATTAAAACCCATGACTGGTTTTTTTTCTAATTAATTAAGAAAATTTGAACTTGCATGAAAAATTTTGTTCTTCTATGTCCAATAGGTAACATATATATTGAAACTTCTTTATTGTGTTAAAATTACAATCTACCTTATTAAGCAATAAGTAATTGTGATAAATATTCTCATTCATACCATATTTACAATTTTCATTCACTCGCTCATTTCTACAGTATTTACAAACAGCCCAGAGACCTCCCAAATCCACATGGTTATCACCTCCCTCTCATGCGAAAAAGGAAGTGGAGTTTCGGGAAGTCCCCCATGCTCCTCCGTCAGCTGCGTCACCGGATACGAACCAGTGGATGCTGACGAAGAGCGCGAAAGCCACATACGCTCAGGAGAGGATTGGAGAAACTGGCCATTGCCAGGACTGTTATGAATTTATAGCAGGTCACGAGGAATTTCATGAACATGGTAGGGATGAGTTTAAGAATGTAATGTTTATTAAGATCTTTATGAAGGGTTTTGTTGCTGACGTAATAAGGGGCATTTACTATTGTTCTCAGGACTTTTTATTGAAAGGATTGGATACGCTTGATATTTGACTTTTTTGCTGTCCCACATAGCTCTATTCCGTATGTCCAGATTGGCTAAAGTATAACTTTGTAGATTAGTAATTTATTTTCTTTAGAGAAATGGGTTGTCCTTTGACGTAGTCTGTACAGTTGTCCAAAGCGTCAGTTTAGTTCTTGTCTTTTTAGTCTCGTATGTGGGTTCCAGGTCAGTCGTTTGTCGAGATGGAAGCCTAAGTACCGTACTGTCTCGGGTACAGGGAGAGGAATAGAATTAAAATAAACTAGTGTACAAGACTGGCGATTTTTATTAGTTTTTGTATCATTAATAAAACATCGAAATCCCTTCACGTAATAAATTGCTATATATCCTATATGGATATATTGTCGTGCCCGGGGAACTCGGGCAAACCCCAAAAAACTAATGCTTGCATATATTTTTGAGTTGTGCATATATCCGTCTCGTACTCCTAGCAAAAAAACAGTCAGCGCTATACGTTGGATGGATCTCCCTTGCTAATTCTCTTGCAATTAACGATATCATAACAGTAAGGCTTTAGAAACAATTTATTAATTAAAACAACTCATAAGAATGCCATAATTTATAGAAAAAGTTATTAATAAAGGAGATGTGATTTGCGGAAGATGGGTAGAGACAGGTACAGAATGGGTAAACAATGAAAAATACGGCTCAGTTTTTTTCCAAAACCCCTTTATTTAAAAATAAATGGACAATAACATGAACAAATTTACAGGTTTATGGCTCCTTATAAGTTTAAGGCCCAGTTGACTAGTTGCAGAGACTTATATAGGGCCTTTTGGTTCAACCTGAAGTTATAGAGCAAAGTGTTTATTTGTCCCTTTAGTAGGTAGTAGGTATAAGCATTTACTACCGGCTGTAGGACCTTATGCATGGACAAAAGTAGTCAAGGCCTTCCTAGCTTGCCTTATTTCTCGTCAGAATTTCAGTCATCTCTTGAAGCACTCAAGATGTATTACTTATGGTTAACTGAAGGAGCACAAATTGCTACAGCACAAGGCAATCAGGTACACGGCATTGCTGGTGGGGCGCTAATTGTCCAATGTTTACTTCTTTACTTTATGCCAAGCCGACCATTGTTGGGCTATACCTATAAGACACTTTTTACAGTATAGGTGTAATGCCCCAGGTGTTAACAACAGAGTAGGGTATATGTAGTAATACGAGTAGGGTGTATTGAAGGGGTGCAATCTCGAGATAGAGAGCACACGGAATTTTTCGTAATATACTAAACCGTATCCGTGCCAAAATTGGTGCGAATATCCTGAAAGTATAAGATGTAAATGAGGAAAATGTTTGTATCGCACTGAACGGTCCAACACAGTTCATACATAAGAATGTGTGATCCAGAGGATGATGCCACTGGCCCAGGAATTTGGCGAGTGTGTCACGAACAAATAGCTTCTAGCATGAAACCAGGAAACGAAGAACATTTGGCACTGACTAATACCATTGGCCGAATGTCCAACGTTGAGCACTAAGGCTCAGAATTCCTACAATTGGCATAAAGCAAAGAAGAAAACATTGGACGACTGGCACCCCGCAAGCAATGGCGTGCATCCAATTACCTTGCGCTGTCGCAATTTGAGTTAACCGTATGGGACACAGCCCACCCGAGCATTTGCTCGGTATTTCCCGAAGACCCCCTGTGTCTAGAGAGCACCCCATCGCAGAACGTTGAACCCTACCCTCTACACTTCATGTAGAAGCAAGCAGGTCTGTTTAAGCTCTGTAGAGCACCGATCTGGAGCTCTTGCCTCAACCTCTCACCTAGAGTCCATTCTTGTCTCTTTGTGTCTTTTTTTACCCAGTCACCCCTCCTGTGCTAAGTCTTCCCTATGAACTATGCCATTATTTTCAGCCATTTTTTTTATTAATAAAGTGTCTTTAAAAGTTTGCTGTTGTGAGACCGCTAAAGGCTGGAAGTCTTTTTGCGAATAGTGTAGCCAATCATTTAGATGTGGAGTTGCAGTGACAATAGCAAGGTGTTAATTACCTCCATACGTACCTAATATCATGAGCGTGAATATAACTGATGCAAATATGAGATGCCATGAATGATCCTCCGATACAAGATGTATGTCACAGCCGCCATTTTCCAATGGTACGTCAGAATATCTAAGGCGAGACACATTCTGTAGACTCGTCGTCGTGTTGGTAGTTACGGTCTTGCTTCCTGAGTAGTCTAATTTCCCCCTCCACCGTGCGTCCTGAAGCCAGTGGTGGTCCGGGCAGCGCATTTCGGGGCAAACGTACCTACATCATAGATTCAGTATTTAATATTGGAGCATGTTGTTTTAATAATAGTATTCAAACAACAAAGAAAGAAGTTCAATTCAATAGGGAATATAAAAGATATTTTCAAGTGGTCGGTGGTTCGCGAACATATAAGGATAAAATGGGTGCAAATTCTAAAAGTGCACTTCAAAGTTCTTAAAAAATCCAAAGTTCCAGGTTATTTATTTATAAAATAACATTGTCCATTTCTTCTTTTTGTAGCCTATAGGTAATTTTTAACCATTAATATAATCAAACTAAACATGCTAAGGTAACTTACACCATGTCTATACTCCTTGTACTCAAAGAAATAATGAAGAAGATTAAAAATATGAGAGTTCCTACAGCGACTACAAAAGCACCAATCCGGGAGAGTAAACTCAGTTCCTGCGCATCGAAATTATAAAAATTAACATAACAACACATATAAAAGCAATACATCACTACTTGGTTCTAGTCTAGGCGAGCTAAGTTTTAGGTTCTTGTAAAAATCAATGATCTCGAGTCGAAAAAATTCTTATATAGGTAGGGCCTGTAGATTGTTAATTAAAAATTCTTATATAGGTAGGGCCTGTAGATTGTTAATTAAAAATTCTTATATAGGTAGGGCCTGTAGATTGTTAATTAAAAATTCTTATATAGGTAGGGCCTGTAGATTGTTAATTAAAAATTCTTATATAGGTAGGGCCTGTAGATTGTTAATTAAAAATTCTTATATAGGTAGGGCCTGTAGATTGTTAATTAAAAATTCTTATATAGGTAGGGCCTGTAGATTGTTAATTAAAAATTCTTATATAGGTAGGGTCTGTAGATCGTTAATTAAAAATTTATAGCTGGGAGCAATCACGTTTAATAATTGTTAAAGTATTCATCTTTATCGAGGATTGTTGTGATAATATTGATCTAAATCGGAATAATAAGTTTACTGCGCGGGAATAATTGAAATAGAGCCTTTTTAATTGTCCTATTGTTAAGAAACCTTTTAATTTAGGCAATAATACAATTAGTAATTGAATACATTTTTATAAACTGGCGGTTAGTGAAAAAAACAAAACATGGTGGTTAAGCAGCTCATTGAGATACACAATTTTTTTTTTCTGTCGTAACCATTTAATCCACTCATCATCCACATAACCGTTAATTATCGCGAGGATGAACACTAAGAGCTACCAGGAATTCGATATAGGAGGAGCCGTTTGTGTTTCACAGAGTGTAATCACCGGTCCTTTACCGCGTATCCGGAGAACAGGAAGTGCGTGTAGGTGGCCGTGATGTAGGAATATCAACGACATTCTGACAAAACGATATCCTCTCTTGGGGTTTCGAAACGTTTTTGAGCAATCAATATCATTCCGACGCTGGGCGTGTTTTTGACGCAGGCAGTAAGCACTCACAGGACGTCGCCGACAAATTCGGAGAGGATGTTCTATACGTGGGTTTGACGAGCAAACAAACTGGCAAAGGAGGCAGGGAGGCGCTCTATGCCTAACTATTAGGTTGGTAAGAAAGTGATTTCGGTTTGCACCAGTAGACAGCGTTATGCTTGTTTCGTTATTCTTTTGTAAGTGTTAGATTTTTTTTCTTTTGAGATTTGCCAGTCGATACCTTTAGGTTGCTATAGAAAGAAATCCTGTGTAATTGTGTTTACAACTGTCAGTTTACGGTCAGTTTTAACATCGAGTGCAAAAATGAGCATTTTCGACACTTTTATTTTCATAAAGGCAAGAAAGCGGCTGAGGCTCACAAAGAGATATGTGACGTTTATGGTATTGATTGTTTAACAAAACGCACTTGTCAGGATTGGTTTA
Organism: Acanthosoma haemorrhoidale; assembly: GCA_930367205.1. Classification (NCBI taxonomy): domain Eukaryota; kingdom Metazoa; phylum Arthropoda; class Insecta; order Hemiptera; family Acanthosomatidae; genus Acanthosoma; species Acanthosoma haemorrhoidale. The sequence continues at coordinate 26,612,631 of OV884014.1, forward strand.
AAAAATTTCGTTCTGGGGATTTTTCACTGAAACATGACCAACGTTCTGGTTGACCTTCTGTTGATGACAAAATGAAAGCCATAATTGAATCGAATTGACATATAACTGTGTGAGAATTTGCAAAACAGTTAGATGTATCAAACACAACAATTGAAAATCATAAGTCTTGGACTTGTTTACAAAACTTCTTAAATGGTAAACATTTCAGTAATAACAATGACCTCAAATCGCACTTGGTTGTTTGTTTTTACTTATTATATCGTTGAATATTTAGTGTTGTATTATAGATCATATCTCGTTTATTTGTATAACTAAAAACTGAAAGTACGCATTAAAAGCAAAGAAGTTTGTAACGCAAGATTTTTTTTTACTTGACTTTAAGTAAGGATTTTTGTTTACGTAACGTTTTTGGTTCAGAATTCAATTTTGTTTGATATACCAAAGTTTAGCTCGCCTGAACTCGGACCATGTGTATATTATCTATATACAACTAATTTTACGTTAATGTTACAGAATGACTAAGGGGACCTTTCACAATGGTACTAGTTATGGCACTGTTTGGTGATTTACATGGGCCACTATTTGGCGAAAACAATCTTTAATCCTATTAGTATTCAGAAATACAAAATGTTATACACTTAATTAAAAAAAAGTTTTATGAAATTAATTTTTTAATGTTAAAAGAAATTGGAATATAACAAAAAACTGGCAGAAATTGCTGAAGTAAGGGATCTGACAATTACTAATGATAAAATTAAACGAATTTAAATGTGTCCCTGAGACTATTATTTCCGTAATAGTAGGCTAAATGCGATGCGATGTTTATGACTTTTAGAAAATAAAAAATCGTTTTTCTTAATGTTTCTATTTTACTTATGTCTCTATGTAGGCAGTTTATGCAGATAAATATTCCAAAAGGCTTTTAAACGTTGCCTTTTTTAAAATAAAACTTTATCTCTTCCAAATAGAAGCTTAAGTTCATAATTTTTTTTATATGGACCGCTATAACACTGATTGTATTATCTAAGTTGTTTTTTTTTTTTCAAATTTTAAATTAGACATATTACATTTCCTATGCCTAGTCTCATTTGGCGTTTCGTCTTTGGGTTCTTCAATTGAGTGGTGTTATTTTGGGCACCACGGTTACATTTACAACTGGCAGGATGGCGGGTCTCATCTTCCCCGGGGGAGTAAGAAGATGGTCATCCATATTTTGTGTAATCTTGTCTATTTACTATAAATATCGTGTGAGCAATGAGGTACCCCGTACTCACATTGTAAGCTCCTACGAAGGCTGCGAAGAATCCGGTTGTCATGATGGCGAGGTACAGATATAGCAAGAAACACTGCACTAAAAGAAAAAAAAAGATAACGCATGAATTGTGATGAATAACATTCGGCGTGGGGGAAAATGGGGTTGGGACTTAATGATGTGGATTAACGCCCTTCTTAAACTATGGTATGATTTCGGCAGAGTTTTTGATGTTTCAAACCTGAGAATCTTGGAGACCCAAAAAGTATACTTACCTATCTTCGTACAGTTGGGTGCATGGTTGAGTGCGTAGATGTTAACAAGGAATGTGACGACCATCAACGTCTGTAAATATAAAAAACACTAATTAGCATAGAAAGGGTGTCCCAGAATTAACGCAAGATTTGATTTAAATAGAAAACACAGTTTTTAGTATTTTTGTTGTTATTTTTTTATTGAATTATAAAGTAAATAGGATAGGGTTATTTATGGAATAACACATCGGCCAAATGGCCTGGTGTACTGCACTAAAATGAGAAGTTAGTTGAATAGAACTTAATATTGATTTTAAGAAAGGCTTTAACATACTTGATGATGTGAATTAACAATGGATTCTATATAATAACTTCAACGGAACAAACGGAACAAAGCAAATATTCTGATGACCATTTTCAAAATTAAAGATATTAACTATCTGTCCTAGAAAATGAGACAAATCAACGGTGTCCCAGAATTAACGCAAGATTTGATTTAAATAGAAAACACACTTTAGTATTGTTGTTGTTAATTTTTTATTGAATTATAAAGTAAATAGGATAGGGTTATTTCTGGAATAACACATCGGGCCACGACTTTGCTGGCACATACGCACTCTTTTTCGAAATTTCCCATGACCATTTGGCATAAATGTGGTTGATGCAGCGTCCAATTTCCTCTTTTAATGCACGGGTGGATGTGGGCTTGTTGACATACACCTTTGACTTCAAATAACCCCATAAAAAGAAATCTAAAGGTGTTCAATCACACGATCTAGGAGGCCAATTCTGATCACCGAAACGAGAGAGTACACGACCTGGAAATGTCTCATGCAGTATTTGAATTGTTTCATGGGCTGTATGGCATGTGGCACCATCTTATTGAAACCACATATTGGCTACATCAATATCATCCAATTTCGGCACAAAGAACTGTGTTTACGACGCCAAATTGATGTTCCTGGATTTTCAACAACACTCTCACGCACTGCTTCGATATAGACATTTGAACGGCTTGTTTTTGGACGACCAGTGTGTTTAGTGTCCAATTAATCTCTTATTTTGGAGATAATGTTCAGCAATAAAGACACGTTGTTTTATCGTGTAACGCTCCATTTTTACTAACCCTAAACTGTCAGCTGTCAAATTGTTTTTTTTTTAGGGTTGCCAGCACTTTACTGCACAAATAACGGCAAACCCATTACTCTTAAGACCCAGCTCTAGTTGAATAATTACAATATTTGAATTACTGGGATGCCATCTAACTATTCAACTACTAAGAGATTCCTCTATTAAATCCTGAGCGTATTGCATTAGCGTGAAGTTGTACCAAATTATACATTTCTCAAAAATACTCAATTAATTTTCTATTGTCACAATCTAAACCCAAAGTGACATACCCTAATAAATTAGCGTTGTGATCAAACGAAGGGATTCATTTATATAAATTTGAAATGTATATACACTGTATTATATTTCTAATGTTTAAACATATTTGACTGTAAAATGATTACTTATTATGGATGAATTTTATTTTTATTTCCTATCCCCTTTTTACAAAATCATTTCATAATTCAATACAGATTCTACAATGACTCTATTTACAATTTATTTATTATATTTCCTATGTATCTTGGCTACATTTTATACAATTTTTAGTAATTTTACATTGCGGCCTCCGCTTGTACAAAAATATAATGATGTACATTATACATTAATTCATTGAACATCTTCGAAAGTGACGGGGCTCACCTTGGATAAAATGATACTCTGGGGCCGAGTCTTTATCCCTTGAGAAAAAAATGATTTTTTTCTTTATGACCCATTGTATTGTGAGAATATTCTTTCACACCAAGGTGCAAATGAGTCAGTACGTGACCCAAAACATTCTCTAAGGACCACCTCTACTGCTGAACCCCATATTTTTTATGGCACTACCTCTTGCCAGAAGAAAATAACGGGTTGTAAATTGTGCTTTAAAAACACATCTATACCTGATAGTAGTTCGAAAGGTGAGCCCCATCACCTTGTAGAGTCTTGTCAATGAAGCCAAGTATGTTGTGTATCATTGTACTTGTATTGATTATATAATTTCTATGCCGATTCAGACCTTGTATGTAAGTTTTAGTTTGTAGTTCCCACATTGTAATCTGAAGGTGAGCCCCATCACTTAGTCCTGTACCCAGTGATTTGTAATTTTAGCTTTAAATAGAAAATTGTTATTGTAATTCTACCCTCCTTCAAATGCATACGCAGATATGCCGTAAGAGGAGAAAACTGTAAATCGAAAATTTGTAAATTGTAAAACTTTTGATCAATAAAGGGTTTTGAAATTAAAAAAAAAAATAAGACCTTGTATAGAGTGTGCCGATGGTACAGGACATATATAATGTAATATGTAAATAGATTCGCCTAAGAATCTGTAGTAAGTAAAAGCTTTGTCATTTTTAAGGGTATTGGGGGGGGGGAAATCTTCCCTTAGTGCTTTTTCTAACTTCCTTAATCTAGGCAACCTCTACCTCTTAATAATAATTCCAATTTACATTACATCCCTCATGCAGGGGTCGAACAGATTCTTATAATTAAAATAATACAATAAGACATATAAGATTAAATAAGTAAAGTTGAAATAATGTTTCACAGAGCGTAAGAATAGAGGAGACGTTATTTAAACTTGTATGTCCTATTCCAGCATTTTAATTATAAGGTACTTTAAAATGGAGTTATAGTCACCAAAAGAGCTTCTATAAATTGTAAAAATAATGGAAAAAAAGTTAAAAGTATTCTATTTGTTTGTTTATTTCAAACCACCATTCCACAAAATCGATAGAAACTCAAAGTTTGGTCGAATAGTATATATCAACGTTATACAATGTAACCGAGGCAGTAGTCTGATCTAAAGAAGTTATTTCTGGGAAATCGGAGACTTATTTCAGATTAAAACAATAATTCGCAGATTTTATTTAAAATATCTAGAAAGCATAGTTTATATCTATTATCTATGTCATCACATCTACTCATACATTTTAAAGATAAATTATGCTCAAGCATAACAGTTGACTTGACGTTTTCCAGATTAATGATTACCAACTGCATCCTTAAGCAAGTAATAGGAGGACGGGAAAGTAATATCGTTTTTTTGTTACATTAAAGTCAAAAAATAAATTTTTAACAAGTTTTTGTTTTTAATCGATGATGTAATCACCCTCGTTATCAGCAACCTTTTGCCATCTAGTGTGCAAATTTTCGATGCCGAACCGATAAAAATCAATTGGTTTTTGTGCAAAATATCTGGAGATGGTCCATAATGCCGAATTTTCAAAATTTTAGCGATCTGAATTAATGAAAATCCGATGGCGCAATATCGGGCGAGTATGGTGGGTGAGGCTGGAGATGAAAAATGGGTACTCTATAATAATCCAATAATCTCTCTCCGCATGAATCGGCACGAAGTACAGCTAAGACAGGTTTACACTCCAAAATGGCGCTTTTGTGTGTTTGGTATTCGCGGGGTCGTTCATCGCTGATACCTGGAAAAACTGTGAATGCAGATCTTTACAGTGAACAATTGGATCGAGTAAATCAATCTTTAGTTGAAAATTGTCCAGCGATTGTCAATAAAAAAGGCGTTATTTTTATAAAATAAACATAACAAATAAAAAATATAAAAATAGGCCCTCTGCGCCTATTTTTTCCGCAAGAACCCTGGAAAAAATTAATGAATTGGGGTGGGAGGCCATACTCGCCCGATATCGGATTTCCATTTATTCCGATCGCTACATTTTCTAAGTGGCAAACAATTTCAAAATTTGGATGATGTCCAAAATGCCATCTCCAGATATTTTACTCAAAAACCAATTGATTTTGATCGATCAGGCATTGAAAATTTGCACACTAGATGGCAAAAGGTTGCTGATAACGAGGGGGACATCATTGATCAAAAACAAAAACTTGTTGAAAATTTATCTGTTTGAATTTAGTGTAAAAAAAACGACATTACTTTCCGGTTCCCCTAATAATATGTTTTTAATGCCACATTGAAGACAATGATTGTCTATTCAGCCCGGATCTAGATTAATACGCAATAGCAGCTAGCTGGCTGCTTCAGCTGAAAATAAAATGGCATAGCCCAGAGTGAGCAGTTAAACTGGCAACAATACTGGTTGTGTGTATCCACAATTCTTTTCCATTTTATCCTTTATCAGAGCTTTATCGTTTGAAGAGACATCAAGACCAGGCCATGAAATATTCTGAAGTACTAATTTACCATACCAGGAGACTGGTTATACGGCACGAGGACTCACTTGATGTGCATGGAAACAGTGTTAATAAGCCCTCTCAAAGACTAACATCCAACTTTTGATGTAGAACACATTAATAATTTACCAAACGCTCAGGATTCTATTTGACGTATTCACAATTAGTACTACAGATAAATTTAACGTCCTGTACTTTAAAACCGAACTTTTCAAAGGAACAGGAGATCTTTTAAGCTTGAACTAATTGTTACGATTGAATAAAAATGACTGCTTACTCTGCAACATAAATATAACGGAAGGTCCTTTTTACTTCGTTACTGCTTATCGATATCAAACTAATTCAGATTGAACCATAAAAAAATGAAACATTTTGAACGGAGCTATTTTGAATTATGCTCGACAATACAGATTTTTTCGTATCAGATAGATTTACTTGCTAATCTCTCGGTGAATTGTTCAAAGTTTACTTAAAATGTGCATTGTACATGTGTCACAATTACTAATTGCGATGTAAAACTATTAAAAATTGTATAAAATGTAGCCAAGCAACAGGAGATATGTTGGCCTACTGTAAATAAATTCATTTATGTAGAATCTATACTGGTTTCCATAATTTAGAATAACAAGGTGATATGAAGGAAGGAAAAAATGGCGAATTTGTTAATGTTTTTTTTTTAGATTCCGTTTATTTTAAAAACAGAATTTTTTATGTTTTCACCGTTTTGTATGTCGCTTTGTATGCTTGTTCTGATGATTGCGAGCCCTTTGTTCAAACTAGAGACAAGAAATGTAAAGCAAAGGTTATAGGTCAGTTGAATAATCTTGTCAAGGAGAGTATTTTAAAAAACTTTATTATGAATAACAATTAAAACACTGGTATAAATACTTTAGTGAATGCTTAGGCACAGGTGAGGGTATTTTGGGCCTAAGCAGGTCAAAAAAGCGTTAGATTTTAGGGGAAGAATAGTCACTTACAAAAAACTTAGGGACCATAAGTCTCACTGAGGTACACGTTTCTACTAAAAATGTAAGATATAATGAGCATTATATATTTGGTCCTTTAAAGATACGATCAATAACGCACAAAATATACTATGGTATTAATTTCATCAAATTTAGGGTACACTTAATTATTTGATTTGTATATCCTTTATACAATATACGTTTTGTAACGTTTTCCCTACTGTTCCCCCCCCCCCAACCCTATTTGTAATACATGATATTACTAGCATAAGTAATATGTAAGCGTAATATAATATGTAATAAGTAAGCGTGTGTATGGATTCAGTGAAAACCCCTGCGTGCAATTATAACGAGAGTTTAGTTGAATTTCTGGTATTTAACAGCAGAGACTGGAAATTACTGATTATTGACACTTAATATAGGTTTTATGGATTTGGTACAATTTTTCAAGTCATATGGGTCATAAATTGAAACATACACGATTAGCAAGTCTGATCACGCTAATATTAGTAACATTGTAAGTGATTGATGATCGTAGTATCATCTGCCAAAAACGCTAGTAAAATAGAAATACAAAATTGCCGGAAGACGTTTGACGTTGGTTATAATACATTTCATGTCTCAAGGTTGTCTACGTAGTATACTAGTGTTTCCCCATAACAGACATCTAGAGGGATGAAAGGATAAGGGTTTCTGTTTAAGAAAATGACGAACAAAAACCGACTAGAGCGTACAATGGACTACGATACGAAGGTTGCAATAAGGCGAGCACGGTGTGGTGTTATGTTACTAATAAAGGTTTTATCGCCTGTAGCACTTACCATCCCCACGAAGGAAAGGATGACAGTGCCTGCTTGATTGGTGAAGAAGAAGCAGAAAGGGAAATTCCAATTGGTTTGATTCCCTCCTTCTCCCATTCTCGCCTGAGAGACGTGCCATCTTCGGTAGGTCTTCTCCTTCGGTTTTACGCTGGCCCGCTGTTGCATTGTCGCCTCACCCTGCGATTCGCGAGAGTCTCCTTGTCTCTAATCAATCGTCGTCTATATACTATCAACTATTCGATAGAATTCTCATTCAAGTTTAACACACATGATTGTTAAATTTAAAGTGTACTAGTAGAAATCCATTGATAGGTTAGATTGTTACACTTTTAACTCATACACATAAAATGTGCACAATATGAGGCAATAGTTATTTACGCAAAGCTAAACAATAACTTGTTTTCTGTAATGCGTTTAAAAGTTATAAGAGCGAGAGATAACAGTATTCGAGTAAATGCTTGATGTTGGGTATGATACATGGATACATGTCTTAGAGTTTACAATAGGTAATTATCTACATAGGTAGTTCTCTATCAAACATTTGCATACTCTGATTTAATCAAAAATGAAAAAGGTGTCATTTTTGTCAAAAAAAAACATTTTAGGTTATGTCTTTTCCGTGATATTGTATCGACATTTATTCATATAAATCTGAATATTGTGATTGCGTAAATACGGTGACTTGCTAACTGCAAATCAAAAAAACCCAAAAAGTTTTCCCTTCTATGGCAATAGATATAAAATTATATCAAATTATGTATGTAATTGTTCGAATGATCTGATTCGTACCATATATATATATTGTAACATTCATGATATTTGAGAATATCATGACCAGCCACCCTCCCACTTTGTCCAGCATCAGCCCTTATGCTCTTAGGAGTGGGGATGAGATGAAGGACGAGTTTTAGTCAGTCTTAGCCAAGAGCCAGAGAGCAAAGCAGAGCAAGCTCCCGTTCCGTTGACGGTCATCAACACAAGCAGAGGAGAAGAAGAAGAAAAAGAAGAAGGTTACACGGATATCATCGATTGGGTGATATAGATATTGTTTTTTTATTATGGATCCATTAAAAAGAGATTGAGCTCAATTATCATTTTTTTTATATAACTAATTAGTAGTAACTATCCTTGTTCAAAAGGAATTGAATATTTTTTTATATAAATAATGTCAGCACTATTTATAATTATAATTATTTGTTATAACCATTTTACTTGTATATATTTCACAATTCCCAGTTTCTCAATTTATTAATAACTATAACATTAGCCTTGATATCGGGCGATTCAATCGGGATAATTTCCTATGTCGAAGACATAAAAACAAGTTGAATTAAAGATCTCATGACGGACCTACCAAATTAGTTAAGGTCAATTGATCTATTAAATTAGAAAAATAGAATGGTAGAAAATGAGGTAGGTTTCAATGGGGGCCGCTCCGGGATTAACTTCAAAAATTCTAAAGAAACCAAAGGAATTGTGAGGTATTGCATGTTAGAATAATAACTAGAACTAACCAATAACAAATTATATGTTCCTATAATTTTACATTTGTTACACAAACACAGACACAAATGACGAACACAAACATGTGCGGGTCAGACCCCCCAGGTATACTCTCCACAGTTGGGTCAAACCCAGCCTCTAAAGGAGACCCCTCAGCCCCCGACCCCGAACCCACGATAAATCATTCCAAGATGTTACAACTAATCCTTGCCCAGTTAAACAGTCAATTTAACGCAATTAAAGAAAATAATAAAGAACAAAAAGAGTTGAGCGGGAAGTTTGATCAATTAAGGGAAGAACTAAAATCGGAGAGATCGGCTAAATTCGAACAAGGTTACACGGATGTAAACTATGAATTAGATAGACAATTGCGAATTTGTGAGGAGAGAACACTCCAAGTAAATAATAATGTAAATTCAAAATTAAAAGAAGAAATCATTCTATTGAAAAATACGACAGATCATGAAAAAATAAATTTAACAAAGTCACAACTAGTTGATGCTGATTGTCAGACAGATCTTAGCTTATATTCAATTAAGGATAATGAAGAGAAAATGACGTCATTGGAGGATGAACAGAAGATTGCAGATAACAATGATGAGTGTACCTCACGTCAACATGATCTAATAAAGCTTGACGATGAGAATAATATGAGTTTGTTGGAAAATAAATTTTCAGAGTTAGAAGATACAGCGAATATCAAGAAAGGAGAAGTGATTTCGTTGAAAGATCAAATTACAGAGCATCAGCAGACAACCAGCGATAACGTGAAAAATTTAAAAATAATTCAAAATAAAGTTTTGGATATGAAGAAATTGGAATCTCAAATTCCAGCTCATCTTGATGAAATTCCTTTTTGCGTGTTTGATTTGAACAACATTAAAATTAATGAATGGAAGGCATTTAAAAATAATTACAGGGATGTTTTTTGTTCGATACAATATGACTTCAAAAAAAGAAAAAAATTATAGTTTTCTTTTATTATTTTCATTATTAAATGAAAATAATACTGATCGGATGACACATAAACTTTAGAAAGTTTACACAAACAAAAACAAAACTATTATAAGAAATGCTGACCCTAGTAAAGTCTATGGAATTATCGGCAAGTGAAGCTTCTGACTTCATTATCACTTAATCTATAGAACAGATCGTAAATATTCCTTGAATGCTTAAGTCCATTTAATTGATTTATTTAATATTATTTTATACACGACAACGACCTCCCTATCTTTTTGTAACATTTATAGTTTTTTTATAAACACTATCTTTTCACTCAGGTAAAATATTCAAATCACACACACACACACTCAACAATTTTCTCTATTGTTACTAATTACCAGTAGAATTGTCTAGTATTTTAATTAAAAACCAATATGTATTACTAATCACACTCAACCGTCTTTTCAACAAATGTTTTCCAAATCGCATTATGATCCATAAAACAATGTACCTTCGAACTAATCCATACTAATTAGCATAATAATTTAGTTAAGTAAAAAATTAAAACAACTTGTACGCTCTTCAAGCAATTTAAAACCTTGCAAAATTTGAACTATTATTATTATAAACTTTGTAAAATTTCATCACCCGTTATAAACAACCAATTCAACAAATCGAACGCAGCAACAAAATATTGTGGGTCCACTTAAAAAAAAAAAAAAAAAAAAAAAAAAATTTTTATAAATTTTTTTTTTTATTTATAAGGGAAGGCAATTGTAACATTCATGATATTTGAGAATATCATGACCAGCCACCCTCCCACTTTGTCCAGCATCAGCCCTTATGCTCTTAGGAGTGGGGATGAGATGAAGGACGAGTTTTAGTCAGTCTTAGCCAAGAGCCAGAGAGCAAAGCAGAGCAAGCTCCCGTTCCGTTGACGGTCATCAACACAAGCAGAGGAGAAGAAGAAGAAAAAGAAGAAGGTTACACGGATATCATCGATTGGGTGATATAGATATTGTTTTTTTATTATGGATCCATTAAAAAGAGATTGAGCTCAATTATCATTTTTTTTATATAACTAATTAGTAGTAACTATCCTTGTTCAAAAGGAATTGAATATTTTTTTATATAAATAATGTCAGCACTATTTATAATTATAATTATTTGTTATAACCATTTTACTTGTATATATTTCACAATTCCCAGTTTCTCAATTTATTAATAACTATAACATTAGCCTTGAGATCGGGCGATTCAATCGGGATAATTTCCTATGTCGAAGACATAAAAACAAGTTGAATTAAAGATCTCATGACGGACCTACCAAATTAGTTAAGGTCAATTGATCTATTAAATTAGAAAAATAGAATGGTAGAAAATGAGGTAGGTTTCAATATATATATATATATATAGGGGTATTATTTACAATATTTATTCATAACATGTACAATATTCAGTATCTTTACAATGTTACAATATGTAGCCCAAGAATCATACATATTCACCTGCGGGATTGTCATATCCCCAGCTAGGATAATCAGGAACTAGGATTCCCCTCGCTGTTCTTGCAGCCAAATCACTGCTAGTTAGTAACTGTGGAAGAGAGCCACATACGCTCCGGACAAGATGGGAGGATACTAACAAAAGGTAACCTCCATGTCCAAGAAGGAAATTCCATCCAAAGGGTGGATGTCCAAGAGACCATTTCCGCTTCAATCTCCAAGGATTCAAGAGATGTGTAGTATTGGATAGCACATTGGCTATGGGATTAGGGAGATGACATTTTTAAAATTAAATATCAACAAAATTAGTGTGAATAGGCCAATTAATGGAATTACCATAACAAAATATAATGCCTCTAAAAAATCACTACGTTTAATTTAACGATGTTAATGACTTCTTGTAATCATAGATTACAAATCCCCAAAATAAGTACGTGTATACATATTGTTAATCAGGGCATCGAGAAATTTTGACGCCCTTCTTCAAATTATAGACTTTTTTTTTTTAATACCAAATCGACTTAGTCATTCATTATATATTTTATATATTATTCCCAGTATCAAAGGATACCTTCGGGTAAGATAACAATATTTCAGAAGTTTCGTCCTCGTAGCTTCTGAACAGGTGCCGATTTTGAAAAAATTACCTTAAATTATTTCCCCGAAATAATTTAAACAACAGCATTTTTAGATATTAAATAATTGTCGCATTAACAGGAAATTAGTGTCCGTCTTCATGTCGGCGATACCCTCTACACAGGGGAAGGACAGGCAAAAATACTAGCCGACCACTATACCGCAGACAACGCCGCTAGGACAGGTAACTACCATGAACCTCAGCAGTCAGCTCTACTTTTTTGTCTCCTCGAAGCAGCTTAAGGCGATTCTTTACCGGTGTCAGGAGAACCGAGCACCAGGGCGCGACAGGGTTCAAACGGTATTGATGAAACAGCTGTCGAGGAGAGGGATTGCCCAACTCGTTAACCTGTACATTTATGTATCAGGTTGCGATACTTCCCGACAGCGTGGAAACAACCTATCTTGTTCCCACTGCGTAAGCCCACAAAGAGAGGCTCAGTCTCCTCCCTCACATGGGGAAGATTCTCGAAAATAAGTTGCCATAAGTTGATAATTTGAGGATTATATTTTCGCGAATCTTCCCTGAAGGATTTCTGTTGCTGGAAAATGCCATCATTCCGTACGACCAGACAGGTTTTCAGCCTCATCTGAGTACAGAACATCCTCATGTGAATGTACAGACGGAAGCCACTCTCGGCATCAACAAGAACACAGCAACTGCTGTGATCTCGTTGGACTGCACGCAGGCTTTTGACTCAGTGTCCCACGGGATGGTGTGCCGACAGGTTTGCGACTAAGAAATGCGGTTTAAAGCAGCAGCATGAGTGCACAAAAAGCTCTTATACAGGCCGAGTCAGTTTGTAACGTAATCAGTGACAGGCTGGGCATGTTAAACATCAGTGTAAACGCCAGGAAGACCGACTGCGTAATCTTCTCCCTCCAAAAGGGGAAAAAACCCTTGCCAAAATCGTATAGTATAGGAGGGCAAGAGAACTCACCAGCTTTCTCAATGCACTATCTGGGGATAAAAATGGATAGGCATCTCCATTCCTCTACTCATTTTAGCAATAAAATAGAAAAAGTACGACACAGGTCTTAGCGGCTTTCGCACTGGCTTCTTGCTACACCCAACCTGTCACTGCGTCTCAAACTGATGATCCATAAATGTGTCCTCTGGCCAGCTCTGCTGTACGGCACCCCGGTATTTACCCACTTGACTGGCAATACAGCCAAATGTCTCCAACAGAATGGGATCATGTGAAAAGTGGTCTAACATACCCCCCAACGAGAGGTTAAGGAACGCTGATCTGCACCCGTTGCTTGGTGTGCCGTCGGTGGGTGTTCATCTGCCGAAGACACGTCAAGTTTTTCGACTTGTTGCAGCACCTAACCAACCCAGTATTTAACACTATGACCCCACCACCCCTCCCGCATCAATGGCAATAGACTGTTGGGAAAAAATTAGGTTAAGAATTATTATGTAAGTTAGTTTTAAGTTTTATAAAAAAGGTGAGCCTTATATAATATAATGAGTATCATTATATTTGTTTATTGGATTATATAATTTTTATAAAATATCAAAATCTGTATGCGACGTAGCGACGCTACAGGAAATACAAAAATAATGTAAATAAGTTCGCCTGAGGATCTATAATTGTATATAATTATCTGTAAATTTAAAGGGGCTATGAGGAAAAAAACCGGATTTACATTAGCCAATAGAAACAGAAAGACTAACTACATGTACTATCAGATAGGCAGCTGTACTTTCTGATATTAAGGGTGTTAACGTTTCCATTCTTCCCTACGGCGTGAAGATATGGGTGTTTATGGAGAGAGATTGGAGACAAACTTGGGTAGCAGAGACCAAATGTCTGGTTGAATGTTTGATCCCTCACATTCCATCAATGAAGGACGTCTTTGAACAAAGGTAATTTAAATGGTAAAGACATGACTAAACATAAGAGTCCTGACCTACATCAAAAGAGATTCATGAAAGTAATGTTTGATCCCTCACATTCCATCAATGAAGGACGTCTTTGAACAAAGGTAATTTAAATGGTAAAGACATGACTAAACATGAGAGTCCTGACCTATAACAAAAGAGATTCATGAAAGTAAGACCGACATGATCAAGGCCTCGAGGAAGACTTGCATGAGAGCTACATTTCCAATATGTCCCCTCCACCTAATTACCATCGTACGCTATGTTTAAGATATGTTAAAGAATTTAAATGAAAATTGCTTATTTATATACACATTTATTTAAAGTAAATTCAGCTGGATTGGGGGAAATTCAATAGCCTAACCGTATTATAATCCGATTAGGACTCCTCTCAGATCTTCATTAATTTCTACTTTGTCGATGCTCAGGTCCTTCTTCAAGATCTTTCAAATGCCTTTCAAATGAGAGAAAGGTAAGAATGGTGTATACGAAAAACCCTAAAAACATAAGAATTATATTCATTCATTCATGTAAAATAAACAGAAGTAAATGACTAGATTTTAGAGGGTGGTTAAAATTAAAGTTAAGGTTTAAAGTAAATTAAAATTACCGCCAACTGAAGCTGTTCACTGAAATCTAACCAACCTATGAATGTTTTAGTTTCCATATTTTTGGTTTTTATTAGCTATAAACATTAGCATGGAAATTTTATATATTTACTATATATATTCAATAGAATAAATATAGTAGTACTATTATGGGTTAGTAAAAAAAAGTTGAAAATATGTTACATTTAAATGCATGATATTTTATTGTAAGATAGCTTATCGTAAATATTTAAGAGGCCATGTACCTATTTTAATTATTCTTTATTTATTTATATAGCTTTAATAATCCATTAGTATCAATATTTCCATTGAATGGTAGGAACCTACATGAGATGTCAAGCTTCACTTTATTAAATAAACTTACTTTTGTCTAGCTTATGTGCCATTTTTTTTTATTTTCAATTCTTATTTTAGCTCAAATTACAATTTGTAAATGCAAAAATCAGTTCGATATGCACTCCACGACCAGTACCTATTCTCTGTAGTAATTAATCAAATTTACACCAATGATAGCATATACCAAAACTAATAATTACTAATGAAAGTCAATGTAGTTGATAAAGAACACTTGATATTTTTTTAAATAAATTTAGGTTGATAAATAAAAGAAAACTTAAAACATACACGATACTGTATGACTTAGATACTTGAGAATCTGGCTATGAAAAATGCGTTATTGTTAATATTTTGTTGTAAATTTGAATAATAATAACAATAATAAAAAACCTCCAACTCTTTCGAGACCTTTTTGTAATGAAAATATAGCATAAGAGAGTAACAATAGGCGTCCTTACCAGTTATCAAAACGTTATAGAAGAACGAAACGAACATAAGAAGCATAACATCTTCTCCCGACTCGTTTGCGGTGGCTAACACTGTGATGTTTCGAAGGGGCACTAAAGGGGGCATCGCTAAGTCCGTATTCTTATGCCTCTTTCGCCCTTCCTCGTTTGTAGTACTTTTGGATTGGTTCGAGTGGAGCCTCAGATCAGAAAGCGCCGTAACTTTGTAAGATTTCTGGTAGTCCGTTTTTGGCTCAGTAGCAGATAAACTCTGTTTCACTTTTCCATTTCTGAAATAGAATTTTCTCCACCGGGCATCTTGGAGCCAGTGGTGATCCGGGCACCGCATCCCTGGACACACGTACCTAGTGAAGAATTTAAAAAATCTGTATAATTTGAAAAAATCCGAAACTTAGCTTAGTAAGCTATACTTGTTCACAGATCATTTCAACTTACATCATGACTTCGTCGTCCCTGATGAAGGATAAAATAGAGATAATTACGTACAAGAGTGTACCGATACTAAGGATGAGGGCAGATAATTTCAGCAGCTTGATCCTTGGCTGTAAAACAAATTTGTATTTTAGACAGCTATGAAACACATTTTTCGTCAAAATTCAGTTCAGACGTATGCTATGTTGCACAAGAGTAAATTAAAGAAATAGCTTACCCAAAAAGAAGAAATGAACGCCATGGAAAAGGCAAGCGAAGTAATGGCTAGGTAGAAACCCAAGAAAACATATTGACCTGAAATAAATTTAAAAAATTCCCATCAGATGTAATATTCTAAGCATAAGTTTCAGCTTTTTCCAGAGTGGCGTGAATTCCATTTTCATCTGGGGAGCAGATTAATGTTTGTTTATTTTAAGTGCCATGTGTAGCTAACAAGTCAAAAAGAACCAAGTGTGAGCAAGAGTGAAATTACATTTAAAAATAAAACAATTACAAATCAACAAGGCTCAGATACTCCAATTAAAATTTCCAAGAAATTAATATTAACAATACAAAGTTTAACAAAATACTTTACAGATCATTAATGAGTCATTCAGGAATTATAGCATATGTATTTCCTTTGGACAGTACTGTCTTTATATTATCTTAATTGAGACCCTTGCTTCTGATGACCTGATTCCATGATCTTGTGGCAGTTACTAGTGTTACATTTGGATGGAGATTGTTTTACAAAATACTTTACAGATCATTAATGAGTCTTTCAGGAATTATAGCATATGTAATTTTTTTGGACAGTACTATCTTTACATTATCTTAATTGACCTGATTCCATGATCCTTACATTTTGATGGAGGTTGTTCTTGTATGAGCCAGTTGCGCTTGAGTATAATATTCTTAATGGTAAGTGTCTGCCCACAAATTTCAATTTAAGGCTATAGCACACTCGAACACAACAAGTGACTATTCCTTTCAAACATTTGACTTATGGTTTCATCTTACTACATCTAGCCTTACATTGTCATTGCCATGAACCGCAAATAAACAATTACCTCCTGCAGTTTTTAGTTTATTACAATCGTGTAAAATTGATTTGTATTTTTACATTAATTCATTCCCACCCATCACCCGCCTTATTATTAACACATATATCCAGCGAGTGTAAATAAATATGCTCAAACGACTTCATTCCAGGTCACTAAATAGTTTGGAAATACTTTTGATTGGTTAAAATCCTCATAGAACACTGTGCCATACAAATTAAGTCCTTTTTGAATAATATCTACGATGAAAGGAAATAAAATTACTTACTGGATTGATATTTTTCATCCTTAAAGTTCGGGGCATATATATTGTAGAATACAGTTATGACCATAATTGTCTGAAAAAAAAATAAATAAAGTGCTATAGAAATGATTTTTATTTTGGGGTTTAGAGTTCACAAACGCCAAAACATTCAAAAATATGTGTCTTGAATATAACAACTCGATAATTATAATTAAAAATAATTATATATTCAGGATGTCAATACTTAATTTCTGGGAACACCTTCGGAATTACCATCTCTTATTTGTATTTAACGCCAAGCTATTTCAATGTGACTTGAGAAACTTGAAATAACTATTTAAATAGGTTAGTGATTACATTCAACACATTGAACATTTTTTTTCTATTCTTGACAGCAGATAATCAGAAAAATTTGAAGTGTTTTGGAATTTTTTATTAATATTTTGGAACCGCTATTGTAGAACATTAAGACAGTCAGTCAGGGGTAATACAAGTTTCTCAAACCATAAAAAAATTAGAGCCTCCCCCTTTGGCCTCGGTTTATGTTCGTTGAATTAAGATCACATGCGATTTTTAAGGCACTGAAAATAGAACAATGGTATTCAAATCGAGGTACACCCACTTGTGACAAAATAATCACTGCGATTAAACAAACCCAATCTGTTCTATTTTCTTCGCGACACGACTGTCACACAGGCAGGGGAACCTGCGCCCACTTGCGACTGTTCAATAGCGATCAAGTCCTTGCCGAGAGAGTAATAATGTTTTTCCAGTACATTCATATTTGATGTTTGATACAATTGATCAATTGATGTCTGAAAGTGAATTGTACGTTGATGATTATTTAAATTCTTTTTTGGGAGTAGAAAAAATAATATTTGACATTGAAAATAATTAAAAACATTTCAGATCATCGTGGAAATTATAAAATTGGCCTTCAATAAGCCTCGCACTAACAATGGGATGCCCCTAATATATGTTTTTAATACGAATGCGTAACATCGGATTAACAATACAAGTCATCTCATCGAAATCCGTTTTGATACCTAGTGAATTATCCGTCACTTTTTGGCAGACCAGTATATATATGATGCTGCGACTGTGTCTATCAACAGCTTTGATGGAAAATCGCAAACGGAAGGTTCTATTGAAGGAAAACTGAATCTAATCATTTCAACACATTTCAGACATTTTTTTGTTTATATCTTCATTGAAATGTTTTTACATGTAATCAATAAACAGATTATTATAAGCAGTCATCGTGACTTCAGTTTATTAACGACTTGTATACTCCGGGGGAAAAAGACTCTTTAGCCAAAACCACTTCACTTGACGAAGTACCGTAGAGAGTTCACAAGAAACAAAAGGCTAGCTGGTTTTGAAGGAGGTGACGAGTCCACCCCCACATATTGACGGTAACAGGGAAAAAATAGGCAATTTCTTAAGAATTTTTGTATGGGATAACACATCGGGTAAATGGCCTCGAAACGACTTTGCTGGCACATACGCACTCTTTTGTCAAAATTTTCCATGACCATTTGGCATAAATGTGGTTGAATTTCGTTGATACAGCGTTCAATTTCCTCTTTTAACGCACTGATGGATGTGGGCTTGTCGACATACCCCTTTGACTTCAAATAACTCCATAAAAAGAAATCTAAATGTGTTAAATCGCACGATCTAGGGGGCCAATTATGATCACCGAAACAAGAGAATACACAACCTGGAAATGTCTCATGCAGTATTTGAACTGTTTCATGGCCTGTATGGCATGTGGCACCATCTTGTTGAAACCACATATTGGCCTCATCAATATCGTCCAATTTCGGCACAAAGAACTGTGTTTACGACGCCGAATTGATGTTCCTGGATTTTCAACAACACTCTCACGCACTGCTTCGATATTGACATTTGAACGGCTTGTTTTTGGACGTCCGTGTGTTTAGTGTCTCCAACTGATCCAGCTTCCCTAAATTTTTCAATTAATTTCTTCACAGTTGATAAAGTCAAAACACTATTCCGACCATATTTTGTATAAAATTTTCAAACTGCGGCCGCCAAACTTCCACTATTTTTGAGATAATGTACAACAATAAAGACACATACTATCGTGAAACGCTCCATTTTTACTAACCCTAAACTGTCAGCTGTAAAATTTTTTTTTTGGGTGGTTGCCAGCAGCACTTTACTGCACAAATGGGGGCAAATTCAAATTTTGCGTTAATTCTGGGACACCCTTACTAATAAATTTGTACGAATATACACAGAAGAGATGACAAAAATTATTTGTAGGAAACGTAGAATCCATTACGATTTATTAGCAGATTTATGAAAGACATTTTAATGTTTTTTTTACAAACCCATTGTTTCCCCTGGAGCCGTCGATATTGCCAACACACTGTCTAGAAAAATACTTTAGAAAAGGCGTGGAAGATACAATAATAAAGGACTACTTACCAATCCTATGGCGGAGGTGGCCACCACACCTGCCTGGAGAGAGAGCACGAAGCAGAAGGCATTGAAAAGAAGGGACATTAATGTCAATTAATGCAGATCCAATTATCCTAGCGATGTGTGTCATTCAATGCTAATTTTTTTTTCTAGCTATAACCTAAATCTCACACCAATTAGGCAACTGTAACGTAACCTCATCGCCATTATAACCCTTCCATATGTTGCATAATTTAGAGACGAATCGCTCGAATGAAAGTCGGCTTTCTCAAGAAAGGGGTGACCCTTCCTGTACTAGGACTAAATAAATTATCAAGCAAATAAAGACTTTAAACCAAAGTAAAAAAAACGGGACTCTGTGAATTTATTAATGAATTGTGAATGAGTTGGGATATTGTCTTACACTTATGAAAGAGAGATTTTCTTTCGGTATATTATTGAACCACGTTTCGACATTCTTAAGTTAAGTTTCCATAGTGAACATGGTTCTAGAACCACGTTTTTAGCTTTGCTACTCTATTGTATGGTATGTATCTCTGCATCAGGTATGAGGATGATATATCTGTTAGATGTCAGCTGCCGAACTAATAATTTAGAATGGTATTTAGTAAAGTAGTAAAGTACTTGTTTCTTAAGTATGAGTTAAGCTGCCTCCAGATGGACATCTCCTTCCATATTCCAACCATATCATGCCATCTAAGGCCTGATGCAGACATACCTAGAATGTCAAAACGATGCAAATCAATTACTGAAAATTCAGCATTATTTTCTTTCATCGGCCTAAGATATCACGACAAATTAACGAACCTACACGAGAGAATTTATGTTTTTGTGTGACAAGGAAATTTTCCCTAATTCGTGATCCCTTCCTGACTAGTACCTTCCCTGTGATGGGTGCAAGTCAGTATCCAACTTTACAATTTCCTTAAACTGAAACGGCGAGGACCCTATCCCAGGTGGTCCAACTCTATAAAACTAAGCTGATAGAAAAACAATTCTTTATAATATATAATGCCCAAAGCCCTTAAGTAATTTATCTGTGTTAGCAAGATTTTTAAGGAATGTATTCTCACCGTGTTTCTATTTATTCTATCAATTTTATAGTTATCGTTTTAAAAATATGTATCATATAATTATGTTTGGATACGCCATGAAACATAACATAGCTACAAATCATAAAAACTTATTTTGGACTGTTTGAAGATTGCTGATATTGTTTTGACTTACTAAGCCCTATTTCAAGGGTGATCAAAAAGTGCGAGTGCGTTTCGATACGTTATATACACTGACTGACAATACAGCCAAATGTTTCCAAAATGGGATCATGTGAAAAGTGGTCCGACATACCTCTCTCGAGAGGTTAAAGAACGCTGACCTGCACCCGTTGCTTGGTGTGCCGTCGGTGGGTGAATTCATCCGCCGGAGACACATTAAGTTTTTTGACTCGTTGCAGCACCTGACAAACCCAGTGTTTAACACTATGACCCCACCACCCCTCCCGCATCGATGGCAACAGACTGTCGGGGAAAAATAAGGTTAAGAATTAGTATGTAAGTTAGTTTTAAGTTTGATAAAAAAAGGTGAGCCCCATCACCTTTATTAGTGAGTTCTGTCTAGTCACGTATAATATATATCATTATACTTGTTTATTCCATTGTATAATTTTTATAAAATAACAAAACCTGTATATAATGTAGCGATGCTACAGGAAATACAAAAATAATTTGTAAATAGATTCGCCTGAGGATCTATAATTGTATATAATTATCTGTAAATTTAAAGGGGCTATGAAAAAAAAAAAAAAAAAAAAAAGCCCTGGACGGAAAGTGAATTTAGTTGTTAATAATTATTAGTAATAGCTGGATCCGTACTGAATTTGCCCATATCAATTTATTTAATTCCATAAATAAATGTAAGATGCTCACGATGTGATTATTAAGATACATCTTAATAAACAAAGTAAATAATTTATTTTTTTACGTCAGAGTTGACAATTTACAAGACCACTTCCAGCTGTGATATCTTATATGCTTTCTGAGAAACGTGAATAAATGTTAAAATTAAAAATAGGTTTATTTTGCACGGAAAAATATAAAACTTTTGTAGCCAATTCGATCATTTGAGCCAATCTCATTTTAGTTGTAACGTGTCCATCGCGTTCCACTAGCTCCCGTATATTCAGATCAAGATGGCAGAGGCGGACAGGTCCTATCTTCAATTTATACCCCGGGCTAATGAAGTCCTCCGGAGAAGAAACGGAAATGTCTCGGCATTATTATTATTACGCAGGCATTATCTACACTAATGATATGTGCTCAATGATTATGAATCATTACGTATGCGCGGAGATAAATCTACTTATAAATTTCTAATTGGCGGTAATTATCTCTTTTTGAGACTTTTTTCTCATAAATTATACCCTTTCTCGATGTTAATGCTATCTAGATTTACTGCTTATAATAAATCAAATCTAATACAGAAGGCATTGACAGAAATACCTTCTCGAATAAATTGATAATAGATTATAATCGAGTATTTAACATTCCCTCTTATGGTTTAGTGACTGCCTCTGGTTTCAAATCTGTAGACGGGTACTGATTTAATTTCACGAACAGAAGTAGATCTCAAACGAATTACTCATATTCCTTGCCCAAAGTAAGGGATAACCCCCCCCCCCTCTAAAACAAAAAAAAGTTTTATATTTCTACTTACTACTACTTTACTACTAATATTCTACTTTTTCTTCTATTTTTTATGAATGATTCTACTACATTTATGTTCTTCTATAATATCTTTTACAGATTAAAAATACTGTGTTTAATTTTCAACATCTCAATCTAATTTAATGATGACAATAATGCCAGAGAATTTAAATGAATTCTTTGAAATAAACATCTTTCAACTATTGTCTTTTTAAATATTAGTTACGCATCGTTTTTGGACGTATTATAAGTTTTTTTCTATTACTAGTTTATTGTATTCAGGATACTGTATTTGGGAGTTCATTTGTTTTCTGAGATGGGAAAAAAATATGTTAGATTATTATGGACCGAATCCACTCCTACCTAAATTCTCGGCTAACTGGGAAGTTCTCATTCGAATTTAAATCATCTCCATGTGCTTCTTCTTGCAAAAATGTCTTACAACCAGAATTAACGCAAATGTGCTTTTCTTTTTGTAATGCGAACCATAATCGTATTTGTGGTGTAATCCTCTGGGCAATCAATCATTTACAGCTAAGTTCCATGGGATAGTGTCAACGAATCAGGCTAAAAGAAAATTAACCAAGAACTGTTTTGATGAGGGAATTGGTAGAACCCTTGCACCGTAACGGAACTCAAAATTTAGTTTTTAACTGATGGAGTTAAACTAGAAAACCTTTTTTTTTTGGATGGTTTTTAAAAAATTGGATCTAGACTTAAAGATCTCATGATGTCAATATAAGTTTCTTATCTAGAAAAAGCTGTGTGATGCCATATTTATTTTTTTCATAATAATCTTGTTTTATGTGTTAATATTAGCAACAAATTTGGTAAATCCATTCAAATTTTTAAATGTATCCTCCCACGGCAGCATTGCGACTGGTTGTCTGGACTAGGAAAACCTTGAGGTATTTGACTCAATCCAACAAAAATATGTAATATTTTGTTAATATTACTAGCCTTCTGAATTGAGATATTGTCACGAATGTCCATCTTTAGTTGTAGGGATTTTTTGTTACTGCTTTCTTACATAAAAAAAAAAAAAGTGGATATTTTAGGTTATAAGTATTAGCTTAATTTTAGTTTTAGTTAAGAGGCACTTAAGTGTCTGGAAACCATATGTATTGAGCCAAGGTGATATAAAGCCAAATGAAGAATTCTAATAACAAAAATAAACTAAGCATCGCTAAACCAAAGTGAGAAGTTTATTTTCTTTAGTATCCCCGCCCAAAACACCGGGTATTCCTAAATACAATACTGTAGTCAGGGCTCCCTACTATATTACAAACAGTTCCATTCACAATGATCCCAATGGAGTCCTTGATCTATTACCGCAAGATATCCCGAATTCATGTATTTAAGGTGAAATAGCTCTTGTATTCGGTTATTAATACTTTCTAAATATATCCGCAAATTCTAATTCTATAGACAACAACTCCTTATATAGTACCAATCGCCCATAGAACCCTCCTTGTCAGCCTAAATAATTTATTGTAATCTATTGTATATAGTTAAATATGCCATTTTTTCTCTACTCGTGTCCTGAGCGTCTGTGACTCTCTTGCCCTATTTCTCTCTTGCCATATAGAGCTTCATTGTCCTCGGCTTTTCTACCATCTTCACTGGGTTCTTGTATGAATATGAACTGTACATATTGAGAGCCTGAATTTGTGTTTAAGGTGAAATAGCTCTTGTATTCGGTTATTAATACTTTCTAAATATATCCGCAAATTCTAATTCTATAGACAACTACTCCTTATATAGTACCAATCGCCCATAGAACCCTCCTTGTCAGCCTAAATAATTTATTGTAATCTATTGTATATAGTTAAATATGCCATTTTTTCTCTACTCGTGTCCTGAGCGTCTGTGACTCTCTTGCCCTATTTCTCTCTTGCCATATAGAGCTTCATTGTCCTCGGCTTTTCTACCATCTTCACTGGGTTCTTGTATGAATATGAACTGTACATATTGAGAGCCTGAATTTGTGTTTAAGGTGAAATAGCTCTTGTATTCGGTTATTAATACTTTCTAAATATATCCGCAAATTCTAATTCTATAGACAACTACTCCTTATATAGTACCAATCGCCCATAGAACCCTCCTTGTCAGCCTAAATAATTTATTGTAATCTATTGTATATAGTTAAATATGCCATTTTTTCTCTACTCGTGTCCTGAGCGTCTGTGACTCTCTTGCCCTATTTCTCTCTTGCCATATAGAGCTTCATTGTCCTCGGCTTTTCTACCATCTTCACTGGGTTCTTGTATGAATATGAACTGTACATATTGAGAGCGTGAATTGGTTTTTAAGGTGAATGAGCTCTTGAATTCAGATATTAATGCTTTCTAAATATATCCTTAAATTCAAATCTCTCTCCAAATTCTGCATGCGTTTTACGTATGTAATATAAACGTATATTTGAGAGCATTAAACTCTGAACAGTCATGGTCGGGTCTGTTAGGCATATCATGATTTCCTTAGGCGATAGTATTAATGAAGCCGCCTGACACAGATACAAGGGCTGCCTAATAGATAATTACCAGTGACGAACAAAGGGCTGAGTGAGTCGCCTTGCGAGCTGCACTCTCCGGGAGGTCCTCGAGCGGCGAATCCCCTCACCTCGGTTCTCTTCTATTAATTAACATCAGCTCTTTTGACGCCTCATAACTTATTAATAATAAATTACAGCTAGAGCGGAGGATAATTCAGACATCGCCCGGTGTCCATCTGCTCAACCAGGTGTTGACCAAAGTTTGGTCTGCGGTTGATTGGATGGAGATTAAACCCACGTCTATATTTCGCTGATTAATTCCCGCCATTGAAATGGGAGTGAGACCGCTCCACTGTGCCGGTACAGTTCATTGTTCAAGAAACAGTGCATTTTGTATCTAGTACAGCACCTTTGAAACTCCATTGTCACTAATGGTGAGGTTTGTAAATTATTATTAGTATCTTTTATTTATTTATTTTTATTTTTTTCTTCATATCCCCTGTTATTAAAAATTATGGAATTCAATATAGATCCTAATTATATAAATTACATAATTTGTTATATATAAACGTAACTTATTAAATTACTATATTGAATTTTGAAATTTATCAGCTCAGTACTTTCAATTAGTAAGCAATAGGTAAAAAAACATAAAATTAGGATCGGGAGAGAGGAAAAAAAATTTGGGGTCGCAATCCTCACTGCTGCTATCTTAAAAAAAAAAAAGAATTTATGCCAAATTTGGTTTGAACCGGACAATAAATGAGGATTGACCCATTTTTTAGAAAAAACAATTGTGAAATCATGATTTTCGAAGTAATTTCTGGTAAATATAGTTCGATTTAGACGAATAAAAGAGGAACGATGAAATCAAAATTGGGTGGGGAATATTTCTTCTTGAGGAATAGTAGGACTTCATATTCCTATCTCACTTGTGAGTTTTTTTATTTATTTATTTTTTTTAAATTACAATCTGCCTTTTATAAGGCAATAATAATACAGATAAATGATCTCATTCATACCATATTTACAGTTCATCATTCACTCGCTCATTCATACAAAAGGACATGATTGGAGAAACTGGCCATTGCCAGGACTCCCACTGTCACGCGATTATAGCAGGTCACGAGGCCACTGCCGTTTCAGTCTCCGAGGAGGATTATAGGCATGAGTGGCGCAGTGCAATGATTGTGCTACAGGATTAGGGTGGTTGGAAAGGCTACTGTGGAATTTCATAAACTTGGAAGGGATGAGTTCTAGAATGTAGGGTATATTAAGGTCGTTATGAAGGGTTTTGTTGCTGACATAATAAGGGGCATTTACTATTGTTCTCAGGACTTTTGATTGAAAAGATTGGATACGTTTGATGTTCGACTTTTTTGCTGTCCCCCATAGCTCTATTCCGTATGTCCAGATTGGCTTATAACTTTGTAGATTAGTAATTTATTTTCTATTGAGAGATGGGAACAGTCCATTTGAGATGTGGGAAACTAGTGGACAAGACTGGCGATTTTTATTAGTTTTTGTATCATTAATAAATTTGGGATGGAAAATGTACAGAAACTGGTAAAAAAGACTGCAGGTGAAACAGCATCGAAATCCCTTCACGTAATAAATTGTGATAAATGTTCTCATTCATACCATATTTACAATTTTCATTCACTCGCTCATTCCTACAGTATTTACAAACAGCCCAGAGACCTCCCAAATCCACATGGTTGTCACCTCCCTCACAGGCGAAAAAGGAAGTGGAGTTTCGGAAAGTCCCCCATGCTCCTCCGTCAGCTGCGTCACCGGATACGAACCAGTGGATGCTGACGAAGAGCGCGAAAGCCACAGACGCTCAGGAGAGGATTGGAGAAACTGGCCATTGCCAGGACTGTTATGCATTTATAGCAGGTCACGAGGCCTGGGACACGAGGAATTTCATGAACATGGTAGGGATGAGTTTAAGAAAATAATGTTTATTAAGATCTTTATGAAGGGTTTTGTTGCTGACGTAATAAGGGGCATTTACTATTGTTCTCAGGACTTTTTATTGAAAGGATTGGATACGCTTGATGTTCGACTTTTTTGCTGTCCCACATAGCTCTATTTCGTATGTCCAGATTGGTTTAAGTATAACTTTGTAGATTAGTAGTTTATTTTCTATTGAGAGATGGGATGTCCTTTGAAGTAGTCTGTACAGTTGTCCAAATCGTCTGTTTAGTTCTTGTCTTTTTAGTCTCGTATGTGGGTTCCAGGTCAGTCGTTTGTCGAGATGGAAGCCTAAGTACCGTACTGTCTCGGTTACAGGGAGAGTAATAGAATTAAAATAAACTAGTGGACAAGTCTTGCGACAAAGGGTGAAGGTAATGTGGGAGAATTTTGCTTCATTAACTTTGATCCGCCATTGATTGCACCAATACTCGATCTCGTCAAGGTGTTTTTGAAGGTTATGGAATGCTATGTCGGGGTCTGACAAGACTTAACTTGTGAGTTAAACAATTTTCTCCCGATTTAGGTGTGGATATCAGCCGACCATTGCAACAAATTATATTATCGTAGGTGTACGACAAGATTGTATTCTGTCACCCATTTTGATCATCATGCTACTATAGATGGTAAATAAAGAGATGATAGGTTGCATACGAAATGGAATACGAGGAAGAGGAGGTAGGATTGGGGCCTGATTGGGAAGTTAGAAAATCTTGAGCACACTGTAGACTTTTTCCAGGCAGAACATCGATTCACAGATAGTTAGGTTGTACTAAAGGTAAAAAATCGATTAATTATCAGCTGCTGAAACTCTCAAGAGATGAACTTAAATCTACCACACGACCGTCAATGACTACACACCTCTACGGTAAGACAAGTTGTAGTTGGCGCCATGAGAAGCAGATCAAGATCCCATTATTCGTTTAAGTAAAGAACAGGCAGACAAACACCAGACGACCGTCTCGTACCTTTTCAAAAGTAGAACTTCTACCTTTGTTTGCGGAGAAAATATTTCATTTTTAGAAAACAAATCAAAGAGGGATTGACCGAATGAGTGAGTTTTAAGCCTCGAATGATATCTGGATTGATCTTCATATGGTGGGTGATCTTCGCAGAGGTGTTTGTTCCTGGTTTAGTTGGTCCAATTTAATGGATATTAATGCCAAATGATACGTAAAAACATATATTTAAATTGTAATTTAGATATAAACGCGAGAATTCTTCTCCCCCCCCCCAGCTAAAATGTATTTATTTATTTAACCCGATGAAAGAATTCTCCTCCTTGATTATCAAAGAACAACTTGACTAGTAAGAAGTCAATTTTGTTCAATTTTTCCGCACAATCACTGACGATTTATCTTCAAATAGTAAAGTGGTACAACTAGTGCGTCGTAGACTACACACAATACAATTGAGGCAGACAATACAGTTGTGGCTTAATCAAACACAGCTGACAGGAGCGGAGCCACTGCCGATGTAATCAGAAGGTAATGGCCGACGGAAATTGCCCGAGATAACTGCTGCCTCAGGGAAATGGAACAGTTATTGTTTTCGTCTCTCACGGTTTCTTCCCTCACAGGCCCAACTTCAATTATCTAGCCAATGCCTGCCCGATATTGCGTCCATTTAACGCCTCCCTGCACGCCAGTTGTTCTCCTGTTACTGTCAGCAATCCACAAAAAACATGGGCGCGATAGCGAATGGTACCGGGAAGAAGCGAATGGGGTAGATGCTAGACAAAGTTTGATATGTCGTTTCCTACCACTGTGCGTCCAAGGGATATCATATAGTGGTACCGAATCCTCAAAATTCCGACCCAGTTCCAAAAGCTTAAATTTTCTAGTATTTGTCAAAGGAAGCAACACCATCCAACATAAATTTGCAATCTTCATTACGATTAAATGATAGGCTTGGAAAATCTTTATTTCAATATTAAATATTAATTGAAACTTCTTTTTTGCTCTAAAATTACAATCTGCCTTATTATATAATGACAAATGTTCTCATTCATACCATATTTACAATTTTCATTCACTCGCTCATTCATACAGTATTTGCAATCAGCCCAGGAACCTCCCAAATCCACATGGTCGTCACCTCCCTCTTGGGAAGTCTTGGGAAGTCCCCACGCTTCTATGTCACCCGTGTCACCGGATACGAGCCAGTGGAGGCTGACGAAGAGCGCGAGAGCCCTATATGCTCTGGGCATTCTGGAAACTTGCCATTGCCAGGACTCCCACTGTCTTCCATTTATAGCAGGTCACGAGGCCACTCCCGTTTCAGTCTCCGAGGAGGATTATAGGGATGAATGGTGCAGTGCAATGACAGTGCTAGGGGATTACTCTGTTATTTTTCATTTATTTGTTTGATCAGTTCATCCTGAATCCAACTTGTTAGTCCCTGAATTGTTTCTCTGCATATGGACATCAGAAGAAACTTTATAGGATCACCTCAATCAGTGTATCTTTGCCTGATTCTATTAAAAGTCTATTATATAAGTTATATAATATATTGTCTGTTTAAATTAATGAACTTCGTCTTTGACTTCCTAGTTTAAATGTTATAGTGTATTTAATTTTTTATCCGTACTGTACTAAGAGAGGATAATTTATATTATAATTGAATCACCAGTTATATCCATGCAATGTTTCTCTCCTGCACAGAAACTACAAAGCTGTTGTTTGAAGGAGCTACTGCTGAAAACAGTGGCGATAAGCATCGAACCTCAGGATTGTCCACAGACCTTCGTGCTCGCAAGTCCTCTTTAACTGGCGGTCGTGTTTACTCTTGAGGCGGTTATGGCAGCTCAACATGGAAACCACTTTTTCCACCAGGTTGTTTTTGTGTTTTCCCTACTTTTGCGCCACTTAGACCAGCCCTTTCCATTCCTCACAGAGTCCTTGTAACGACCAAGACCAACCATCTACTTCAGCTCCTGCGAGTATATTTCTTCTTTGGGGAATAATTATTAACAATTCTATCGTGTTGGCAAGAAAACGATTTCCTTTCGCAGCAGTATTTAGCTTTATGTTTGTTACGTTATTCTTTTGTCATTGTTAGACTTTTTTCCTTTTGCGATTTGGTAGTCGATATCTTTAGGTTTCTATAGAAAGAAATTCCGTGTAATTTTGTTTACAACTGTCAGTTTACGGTAAGTTTTTACATGGAGTGCAGAAATAAGCATTTTCAACACATATTACTTTTTTATTTTCCAAAATGCAATAAAGCAGCTGAGGCTTACTAAGAGATATGTGCATTTTAAACCTTGATTGTTTAACAGAACGCACGTGTAAGAATTGGTTTAAAAAAACTCGTTCGTTTAAAAAACATCGCCAACGTTCTGGTTGACCTTTTGAAGTTGATGATGACAAAAATAAAGCGATAATTGAATCGAGCCATCATATAACTGTGCGAGAGATCGCAATACAGTTAAATGTATCAGACACAACAATTGAAAATCATATAAGACGTCTTGGACTTGTTAAGAAGCTCAGTTGGATTCCGCCACGACAATGCGAGGCCTCACACATCTTTAGCAACACGTACGAAACTATTGGAGCTTGGCTAGGAAGTTATGTCGCATCCCCCATACAGCCCTGACCTTGCATCATCGGATTATCATTAATTTCGAAGTTTACAAAACTTTTTAATAGTAAAAATTTCAATAATAACGATGACCTCAAATCTCAATTGGTTGAGTTTTTTGCTGATAAGGACCAGAAGTTGTATGAGCGTGGGATCATGAATTTACCAGAAAGACGACAAAAGGTCATCGAACAGAATAGAAGATATTTGACTGATTAGAGTTCATTTTCTGTATAGAGAAAATTTGAGTTTTATTTCACACTAAAAAACCGATTAACGCAGACACTTTTATAATATTTTCAATGTTGTAGATCAAGTTAGAAAGAAATTTTACTCAGTCTTAAAAGCAGAGTGGATCTCTCAGGAGCGCAGGATATCACCCGGTATAGTATGCAGTAAGTATACAGGAAATTCTGGGTTCTGGATTAGGTTAAGCGAGTGAAAGGAGACCACTACCACTAAACAGGTCAATATGTATTCTATTGCGTGCTTGAAACTGACATCCTGACAAAGAGGAATGTTACATGGGGTTTTCTGTTTATGGAAGTGGAAAGATCCTCAGGGTCCTGGAACATATTAATATCACTAAGAGTGTTACCCAAGCCGAACATATAAGATAGCGGTGTGCCAATATTATACCAAGATATACCTTCAACGGTAAAATGATTATTATTACAGGATAACTCTTCCTCAAAGGTCTGTATTTATACCAATAGGTGGAAGTAAGGCTTAGATACCCGTCTAGGGCAATGATCCTTGGAAAGGGAGATAAAAACTATTCAAATAGTAAATCAGAGAAAGTAGATTTGAGATGTGACTTTTCCGTCCACACTTACGGAGGGGACTCCGCTGGGAGTTGTATATTTACACAAATTTGAATAGTCAATAAGATCGACGGTATAATTAAGAACGGATTTCGAAAGTTCTACTTCACAGTCCTACAGAGCGAACCGGAGAACTCTAATTAACTAAAAGACTTCCGAGAGACCACACAAAAGCTAATAGACAAGGCAGCAAATTACAGCGATCGGAGACTATCTACGGGGAGTAACCACCACCGACGGCCGCACCATTACCATGTCAACGGCACAGGCATTAGCATAATAGGGGTCAGCGATTATGCTAACCTGGCCGGGAGCTAGCTGGCCGGGGGTGGTTTTCGTGCAGCCGGAAGTGGCAAAATGGCCGTGACGTGCCCGCCATTTTACTGGCACAACTACCCCTGTTATTGTGTACAGTCACTGCCGGATACCGCGGCCACTGAGCTTTATTTGCTTTCAACAGTGGCGTAGCCGGGTGGGAAGGAGGTGAGTTGGGGGATCACATCAAAATTCAGAAAAAAACAAAAAAACGCGGACACTGACACACGCGTATTTAAAGATATTTTTGTAATGTACCGTCTAGACCGTAGACTCTCTTTCACATCAGATACCATATCTGTACAACCAACTTACTCCAACGTGAAAAGCAATAATTATAATATTTCTTTGAGTGTGTGCATACAGAACGGAAAAAGAAGGGCAAATCCTCATACATCTCTTAAAGTATTTGTCTTCTATAAACCATTGTGTTTATTTTTTAAATGATTGTTTGTGAAGAAACTGTTTTTATTAAAGTTTTCCATCGGGGGTGACCACCCCGTCTGTAATTGCGTCAAAATGGTTTTACTATCGCTTTCCTAACAGACAGAGGCCGGTCAAAAGAAGCCACTGTAATGGTTTCGATCTTTTTCTTGAAAGGTAATATCCTGAAAATTGCAGTTCATTGAGCTACCTTCTGAATAGCGATTGTGATGAAATTAGCAGCATCTTTCACGCATATTTCTACGACGAAAGAAATCGAGTTCACTTCTGAGTGGTTACACTGTAAATTGACCCTATATTGACTTTTTTAATGTTCGAGTTTGTAAGGGTACATTGATTGTTCGCAACCGGGTACATATTATGGTGCTATTCTTTTGGCATCATTGAGACATTAAATGGAAATTACATGTCTATAGGTCAAACTAGGGTTGCAAAATTTATGAATCAGATTGTATCTCACTCTCTCGTATGCGATAGTTTTAACGACTTATTCACTACACTTGCACTAAGAAATATTACACATAATTAATGAGTGTATCAAGGTATGGGCTTACTCTAAAAGGTAGGTCAAATTATATTCAAAAGTCAAAATATATATTTAGTTGTTTTATAAGAGTTTGGTAGTATCTTTACTGTCGTTAGAGGTAAGCAGGGGTAAGTAACTGACTGCTGTACGCTGTATTCTATAGAAAAAATAAGCAATATAAAAAATAAGCTTCTCGAGTAAAAGCACGGTCAGTATTGCCCGCATTTTTTCATGCCTTAAATAACGAACTCAAATTATTCTATGTTTGTTTCATTTCTCGTTCTTATACTGCCGTAATGTAAGGAACTATGGCATGTGCGTTCATTACTGTAAAGCAGGTATGGGCAACCTTTGACATGTTATGGGCCAAACTTTAGTGTGCAAATACGTTCGCGGGCCGCGTTTAAAAGTAGTGCATTTTAAAGTAGTGTTCATAATTTTTAGCGATAGATATCAGTCAGCCATGAAATAATACGACAATGTTATTACAACACAATTTATTAAAATAACAAAATGAAATGAAAAAATAGGTACCTACAGCATTAAATTAAATCGTTAAATTTAGAATTGTTACAAACTACGAAAGTTAAATAGCGACACCGAAATCAATGAGACACTTGAGCTTGAATTTGGGAAACTAATTCATCGATGTTTGGATTAATTCCACTGGTACAAAGACGTAAAGAATTTTCCAAATTATCGTCAGTCAGCCTTGTACGATGTTTTGATTTATTAACTTTCATCAATGAAAAGAACTGTTCGCATTTATAAGTACTGCCAAACGCACAAATCAATCTTCTTGCAAATTTTCTAAGCTGCGGAAAATGGTCTTCTTCGAGGTATTTTTTGTAGAAATCGCACAACTCCACGTCTTCAAATTTAGATTTTAGGAGTGAGTTTTCTTGAATCTCGATCAACTCCATTTGCAAGTGTATTGGAGCATTTTGTACATTACTTTTTGTTGGAGTAGCAAATAAATTGAAACAGTCTTCCATGTGTTTGAAATCGCTAAATCTGATCGAAAATTGCTCCGACAGTAACTTGAGTTCTTCAGCATATTGAGCGTAAGCAATATTTTCATACGCAGAGAGCGTGGTGAAATGGTAACTGTTACCAGACAGCATATGTGCCTCCCACAAGCGGATTTTGTTCTGAAACGCTTTCAAATGGCTGTACAAATCATTTACTAACTGTCCTTGTTTTTGAAGTTTCAAATTTAAATCATTCAAATGGCCTGTAAGGTCGACAAGAAATGCTAAGTCACATATCCATTTTGCGTCACTCAATTCAGATAGTGGTTTATCTTTTATTTGCATAAATTCTGCTATCTCATTTCTAAGCTCGTAAAACCGTTTCAGCATTTTCCCTTTGCTTAGCCATCTGACTTCACAATAATATGTTACGTCGTCATACTCGGCTGATATTTCATCCAAAAACGCCTTGAACTGACGATGGTTAAGCCCTCGGGATCGAATAAAATTGATGGTTTTTACTACCACATTCATAACATTCTGGAGTCGAATGGACTTAGAACACAAGTTCTGTTGGTGGATAATGCAATGAAGGACTATCAAACCATCTTTTTGCACATTTAATTCAGTTGCTTTTTCATTCAAAATTCCGATGAAACCTTTACGTAAGTCGACCATAGAAGGTGCACCATCTGTGCATACTCCAACTAATTTCGACCATGGCAAGCCAAAACTTGTGAATACCTTTTGAACTTCATTAAAAATGTCCTCTCCTGTAGTGGTTCCTTTTAGCGGCTGTAAAGCAAGCAATTCCTCAGTAATAGTGAATTCTTTATCAACACCTCGAATAAATATAGCCAGTTGAGCTATGTCAGACAAATCGGTGCTCTCGTCTAATGCTATGGAAAATGATTCAATACCAGTCATACGGCCAGTCAATGTTGTTTTTATATCATTAGCCATCATTTCTATACGTCGTACAACGGTTCGTCTTGACAAACTAATTTTTTCAAATTCATTTTTCTTTTCAGGACACAAAACACTGCAAACTTCTGACATACACTCCTTGATAAATTCTCCTTCGGCAAATGGTTTCAATGACTTTGCCAATTTTGAACTAACTATAAAACTAGCTTTCACAACATTATCAAGTTGTGTTCTTTGTCTATGAAATATTTGCTGCTGTTTTTCCAAATTTGCGGTAAGTTTCTGGATTTTGTCTTTTCTTATTTGTCCTGTCAGTGAGAGCAGCGTAGGATGCTTAGTTGAGTAATGCCTCTTTATATTGAATTCTTTCATCACCGAAATGGATTCATTACACATCAAACAAATAGGCTTACCATTGTGCAAGATAAAGAAGAATTCTTCAGTCCATTTTTCTTGAAACTGGCGACCCTCTGCATCTACTTTTCGTTTCCTTCCACCAGACATCATTTTCATTTACTTATCGTTCGATAAACTTAATAAGAAAATAGGTATAATTAGTAAGCACTCAAGATGCACACAAAGTCACAAAGCAAACTTATCACCACGGTAGCTCGAATAGGACTGAACTAAGTTCCGGCCATCCACCCGCTTATATAGGCAAAATGAAGGAATGATCTAGAATCGTCTAGTGTAGAACAATACAATTGCGAAGCAATAATCCTTTGTTGCGCCGCCAGTGTGGCGGCAAACATCAATGGCTTTGAACTTTGATGTTTGCCGCCTCACTCTTTGATGATCACCGCCACTCGGCTTGCTCGCTCACTTGATTCCATGAGTATGAGTAAGTAGTGTATTTTTTTTTTTTAAATTGGGTTTTTCAAAATGTCTCGCGGGCCGGATCAAATCTTACAGCGGGCCGGATCCGGCCCGCGGGCCGGCTGTTGCCCACATACGCTGTAAAGCATCATCTTACGACCGCGATCATGACTCATTAAGTAATTGCGGGCAAAATTACGCCGTGCCTGTTTCATGAACGAGTGAATGAGACACTGTATGTATGCAAGGCATTTTTTTAACACTTTATTTAAATGTGGGCGCCATATTTGTGACCTAAAGTGGTTACGCACATTATCGGCATTAAAGCATTTCATCGCATTCCTAAAATGAACTTCATTCTCTCGGTATAATCTGACCTCGAGGCCTGGGCGGTGACATTACGGCCGCATAATCGCTATGGCGGTGTTTCGTCCAAGTCTTGCGCTAATTTTCACGGTAAAATGTAAATTGAAACGCGCTCGACATAGGCTTGTTCCCATTGGCCTGCAGGACATGGAGTTTTCAAGGCTGACGTAACACATATGTGAAGAAACACCATGACGTGCTGCGTTTATCAGCTGCCTCAAAACTTAATAGAATTCATGTTTTTTTTTTATTCGCCTAGAATGGGACATGTCCAGTGTCAACAGATTAAAGAAGAAAAAACTAAGTAGGGGGTAATGTGACATTTTTGAAACTAAATCAAATTTGTCAAGCTTATTTTAGTGTTTCATTTATTTCTTAATTTTTAAATTCTCGTCTCGATATTTCATGTACAAGCCGCAGGACCATGGTTTAGATAACTCGGTCATCCCGGGAGATTGTTTACCACAGGCTAATTCCTAATTCTACAGTCCTCACTATAGAACTACTATCCCATAAAAGCAGGAGTTCCTCCACAGGGAAGTGTCCTGGCTCCCATCCTCTATAACCTATATACCACTAAGGGGGTACTCCCAATACCTTCTTGACAACATTTTTAGATGGGACTGCAGACCTCTCCTCCCACCCAGACCCCGATATAGCATCCCATAACCTTAAAAAACAACTTGATGAAATCGAGGATAGTTGCAACCAATGGCGGATCAAAGTTAATGAAACAAAATTTTCCCACATTACCTTTATCCTCTGCCGCAAGTCATGTCCACTATATTTTTTTTAATTCCATTCCTCTTCCTGTATCCGAGACAATACGGATTTTAGGCTTTCACCTCGACAAAAGGCATGAAACCCAAACATGAGGCTAAACAGACGCTTTGGAGAACTGTACAGACTTGGAAGGACATCCCATCTCACTATAGAAAATAAATTACTAATTTACAAAGTCATACTAAAGCCATTTTGGAAATACGGAATAGAACTATGGGGGACAGCAAAAAAGTCGAAAATCCATCCTTTCAATCAAAAGTCCTGAGAACGATACTCTCTTTATTACGTCAGCAATAAAACCCTTCATAACGATCTTAATAAACCCTAATTTCTTGAACTCATCACTTCCAAAGTCATGAAATTCCATCGAAACCTATCCAACCATCCTAATCCCCTAGCAAAGTCATTACACTGCGTGGCACATCCCTATAACCTCCTCGGAGACTAAAGCGGCTATGACTCGTGACCTACTATAAATACGTCACAGTGGGAGTCCTGGCAATGGCCAAATTCCCAATCATGTCCTGAGCGCCAGTGGGGGCAATTACTTGCCCAATAAGGCAGATTTTAATTTTACTACAATAAAGATTTGGGTGAAAAAAAATTTGAAGGGTGCAACTACAAAAATTGTACTACTATTATGTTGGCCATTATTCTTAGCCTCTGGTGGAATTGTTGCGTTTACTGCATATCGCGGGAGATTGTAGACTTGGTTTTATAGAATGCCATGATTGTGGAAAGGGTAAATTAGTGTACTTAACGGATTTGCAACGGCACAGCTGTCATTATTATTGAAGCAGTTGCTAACTGCAGCATGATATTGCCCACTTTCTAGCAAGGACCTTCGTTCCAGAAAGTATCGAATGCATTTTGGTGCATTCATCTACCTTACATAATCTATGGGATATTGTAAGAAGCCAAATCGGTAATCAGGTATTGATCATATCGTGTTTAATAACGGTTAATTGATATTTAAATAAATTTAGTTAAATTGATTTAACCACGTAATTATTTTGTATGTATTGATATTGTAACTATGAAAGGATGTTCTTTCGTAACAGATTCCATGAAGTCGGTAGATATTTTTACAGTGGATCTTTTGAATTGTCAAGACCCTGCCCGGATCATGTGACCTACTGTTTGGCCTCCACAGAGTTCTTGATTAGACTTAATTTTTGTTTGAGGGGATTTCAGCAATATTTTTTATTATTATTATTTTGTTTTATGGTAATGAGATGAGTGGAAAATTTTATAATTGGAAATTTCTGTTTTTTCTTTATCTTCTGATTGTTTTGGCTTGAGAAAATTATGAAAATATTGTATACACGAACTTATATTTTTAAGATTAAGAAACAAAAGGAAGTGTAGGTTATGAAGTGTGTTTTGTTTTATCTCTTGAACAGCAGTTTTCATTTTGTTACATCAACATACAGATAGTTTACATGAGGATAAGATAGTTTGAAGTACTATAAAGCTCGAGGAAGTGAAGAAATAGGACTTTGCGTATTAGAGGACAAGGAGCTTGGCTTAGTCGGCGTTGAAGATAGGAGAATACAGGCCTGTTCCCCTGCGAACAAGAAGTCGTTGTTTACTACAAGTTTGGACTTCTCGGCCTATCTCGTCTACAGATCTCTCCGTGCGCATTGCCGCCCTGCGGTTGACTATACGCACTCTTCTCCAAGACATCGTATCGTGACTACAAACTTTATATCATTATTTATTATACATTATATTTATATTTACTAACAATCAGGCCTGGTTAAATTAACTGTTAATTTGTTGATCAGTTATTTATTTTTTTTTTTGAATAAAATTAATAGCTATTTATATATTATTTTTGGTACTTTATGCGTTTATGTTTGAAGTTATTTTTGCCTTACTGTTAGCAATTTTGTAACGCTAACCGATTCAATCCAACTTCTCACGACGTAATCGGCGCAATTTTCTGGCGTTTGGGGAATCCTTGATTCTCAAGAGCCCTAGCGCGAACACCTACATTTTGGAGTATTTTTTGGAACGGAATTAACTAAATCAAAAATCTAAGGAGACCGGGGCAACAGAGAAGAAATACAGAGATGTAAAATATAAGGTAGACTTAATCTATTAAGTGAACAAATTTATTTTTAATCGTACTCAATCATAATCATAATATACTGTTAAAGTGAAGCTGTTGAATGTTTCTCAGACTTACCTATATAATAATTAAAACATAATAAAAATATCTTAATAATTATTAGTTGGCAATTCCACTTGTGTACATTTTAATAAACATTCATTAAAGAGAAAAATAATGTATTAGATAAATGAATTGAATTTATTTTTACGCCGGGGTGATAGTGATAACATGTCTTTCTCATAAAGTTCGAGTATTTTTTATTTCACTTTAAAATCGCCTCCAAGGGGTTAAAGAAAGTTGACAACGATATCTAACTAAGAGGTAACGTTGTTCACCGCACTACCTTGTACGGCTCGAGCCTTATAACTTAGTACGAGTTGCAATCGAATGAAAAAAAAGTTTATTATAGTTATATATTAAGAAAATGTACACACATATCTCCTGATCTGTACGTCCTTTAGGGCACATTTGAACGTTTTTTAAAGTTATTATTTTGGTATCATCCGTCATAGGTGGTCATTGAAGTTGGAAAAACAGAGAACATCATAAACTAGGAATAAAAGTAACGTTTAGTTGGTCGCAAAAAAGAGAGTTATTCCAACCAAAATAATAAACTGAAAACCCTTATAACAGGGCTCTATTTCCACCTACCTTCACGAAAAAAAAACTTACTTCAGTTATACATAGAAAAACTTTAATGACATAATTTTCAAATCGCAACTATGGATCTCTGATGAACCCTTTAAAAAGAACCCTGTTACTGAAAAAAACAGGAACTTCGTTGTAGAAGAGGTGCGGGGTATAACAGCAGAGTATGAATGATAAGACGGCTCAAGAAAAAATAATAATAAAAAACAACAACAACAACAGAAGAACGCCTTTGCCGCTAATGTAATGAAGATATATATACATATATTATGGAGATGTATGGTCGCATCGAGCGGGCAAATGGAGAGATTTATTGCTTATGGTTCGTGTGTGGCCAGCCCACGCCCATTCAGTTCCCTGTTACATATGCTCTGTCTATACATATACATATATATGGATTAGATATGCCTAGTAGTATATATTCAATTTTTACAGAGATAACTTAGCATGAGCTACAGCCGGGGAAAACTTTGAATATAAACTCGCCGACTGGGCTTCAAGATTTAGTTATTAAGTTGTCAGTACTGTTGTGGGAAAAACTCTTTTCTCGGCGGGACCGGAGAGTGTGGGATAAAACGTTGCTGGCCGTCACTCGCTTTGCCAGAAATTCCAAACGGCTTACATTCGGAAATGGCTCTTTTGGGAAGTATATCAACTTCTTTTTGCTTGTTACACCTGATTGCCAACATGACGTACTCTTGATAATTTACTACGCCACGCATCCCCATAATCCTCCTTGGAGACTAAAGCGGCAGTGGCCTGCTATAAATATGTGACAGTGAGATCCTGGTGATGGCTAGTTTCTCTATGTCTTAAACGTCCGTGGCTCTTGCGCTCTCTCGTGGCTGATGGAGGAGCGTGGAGGACTTGCCAAGACTCCGCTTCCTCTTTCGCATGCAAGGGAGTTGACAACCATGTGGATTAGGGAGGGCTCTGGGATGTTTGTAAATACTATATAAATGAGCGGGTGAATGAAGAATTGTAAATAAGGCATGAATATTTATTAGTATATTGATCACAATTACTTATTGTCCAATAACACACATTGTAATTTTATTACAAAAAAAGAATGACGAAACAGCTTGGTAACTCCTCGGTTTCGCTACTCTTGACTTTCAACGCAGAATACGTGTGCTATTGATCGCCTCAATATTGAGCTGCCACCAATTTCGATCTATCAGTATAAATATAAATGGAAAAATGACAAGCAGGAATTAAAGTTTGGTTTAATTCACATATATTTCGAAAGTATAGAGATCTCCTATCAGGAAAACAAACATGGGGTATGTTCATGACGGCTGGTATCAGTCGGAAAAATATACTTCAATAGGTGGTGAAGGAGTTGAAGCTACCTTAGGAAAGTTGATCGATCAAAATTCTTTTCCCCAGAGGAAGTTGAAGTTCTCCAGTGAGCCAGTAGTTGCACTAAACCGACAAGTACTGGTGTTTCCAGCGTGACGCGTCCAAGAATAAATTACAGTAAATTGTTTTAATTGGTAACTTGAGTTTACGCTCTTTTATTCTATTAAAAGTGTTTTCATGCGCGAGTGGAGGTAAGCGAATTTATGGAGCTATGGATAAATTATTTTTCCCTTATAATTATGTAAAGTCAGTACCCAATACAGTTTATATACTACATATTATTATAAATTCAAATTGAGATATTCAATTTAGTGTGTCAATACAAATTCGCACAATCGGTTTCTTCTTCTTGCCTATAGTAAACCGTGACAGACTGCTAAAACCGTTGCTTTTCCCTGTTTGCTCAATATACTATATTAATTTGTGCTTGATATTTTATTTATACATGTGTTTGAGTTATACGTTTTGATTTTTGTGTATTACTGCTATTTCTGGTCCCCTGACTTTTTTTTTCAAAACCCCTTTACTTAAAAATTACAGTTAAATGAACAACAACATGAACAAATTTACAGGTTTATGGGTTCTTTTCCTGCATAGCATAACATGCATTTGAAAGAGGGTAGAAATACAAACATTTTTCGTTTTATAGTTAAAATTACAAAGACAATAGACTGGACTAGGTGATGGGGCTCACCGTCGGGTTAAAATAAGGGAAAAATAACTAAAAACTT
Organism: Acanthosoma haemorrhoidale; assembly: GCA_930367205.1. NCBI lineage: Eukaryota > Metazoa > Arthropoda > Insecta > Hemiptera > Acanthosomatidae > Acanthosoma > Acanthosoma haemorrhoidale. The sequence continues at coordinate 26,653,819 of OV884014.1, forward strand.
ACCAACTATAACGTTCCTGCCTCGACTGCTTGCTGCCATCGATGGGGGAACGGGGCGGGAGTGATCGTGTTGAACACGGGGTTTGTCATGTGTTGCAGGTCAAAGAATTTGATATGTCTACGGTTAATGAACTCATCCACCGTAGGCAGCTCAAAGTTCTCGTGTAATTCACTGGTTCTCCGCTGCTCGAATGCAGTGTGTCTGACCACTTTCATGAGGATTCCGTTCTGAAATTGTTGGAGTCGTCTCGCTGTCACATCAGTCAAATGACGAAAAAGCGGTGCACCGTACAGCAGAGTAGGTCTGAGTACATTCTTATATTTCATTAGCTTAAGGCGTAATGATAAATTGGGTGATGTTAACATATGCGTGAGCCGGTAAGACTACGTACGTGTTTGCTAATCTATCACTGCGTCTGAAGCTACTGATCTACTGTATGGTGCACCGCTTTTTCGTCATCTGAAGTATACGACAGCTCAGCGACTCCAACAATTTCAAAACGCTACACTGATGAAAGTGGTCAGAAATACTTCATTCGAGCAACGGAGCAACAGCGAGCTTCACGAGGTCGTTCATCTTTTAGCTGCCATATCAAATTTTTCGGCTCCCTGCAATACTTGACAAACCCGGTGTTTAACTCGTTAACCCCCGCTCCGTTCCCCCGTCGATGGCAGGACGCTGTAGCGGCTGGAACGCTTTAGTCTTAGGTTATAGGTTTAGGTTTTAGTTTGTAGTTCCCACATTGTAATCTGAAGGTGAGCCCAATCACCTAGTCCTGTACCCATCGATTTGTAATTTTAACTTCGAATTGAAAATTGTTATTGTAATTCTACCCTCCTTCGAATGCATACGCAGATATGCAGTAAGAGGAGAAAACTGTAAATCGAAAATTTGTAAATTGTAAAACTTTTGATCAATAAAGGGGTTTTGAAATAAAAAAAAACAAAAAAAAAGTGTTTGCTTTAGTTTCCTGGCAAAATGGCCGCTAAAACGGAGGTGACGGTCCATTTTAACGCCCAGATATACGAGGCTGTTTGCTGGGGAGTTTTTCTGCGTTCCTACAGTGTATGTAGTAGGCAGTGGACGTTTTCCCTTCTGGAATGACAAAATCACGTAGTCTGCCTTACCCACGTTTACAGAGATATTAAGTTTCCTCAATTTCTCACTTATCTGGTTACAGGCTATTTCGGCCTGTTTAAGAGCTAACATGGTGCTCATGCTGCTGCTGTACACCACGATATCCTCAGCGAAAGCAGCGACTGTCGTGTTTTTGTACCAGGCTCCGACAATTTGAGACGTATAGACGTTGAAAAGTACGGTCCCCTGACTGACTACCTCTGGTAGTAGGGACAGAGGTGAAAGAGCGGAAGCGGCCCCACACAGTCAGTAATGGAGTCCCGGCGCTGGCTTTATTACAGAGAGCCCTAACTACTTCACACGATGGAGACATCACAGGTGCCGCTTCTACCTCTGCCTCAGAGGGTAATGTCACCCCTTCCTGCCTGTCCATTCCTACCGCTCATTCATAAAATATTGTTTACAACAGCAATACGACATTCTAACCAGGCCCCTGTTGTACATATTTTTTTTTCTTTTGGCTTAAGTGACACCGTGAGAGAAGGACAGTGTCCTGACAAAGTTGTAATATGTGCCCGGGAAGTCACTCCCGCTATAATCACACAATTTATCACTGACGGTATAAAGGAGCATGCTTGCTGCGGATCAAGGATCACCCTTTGCCAGTCATCGGCCGACGGATAGACAAGATCTAGGCCTGCCTCGTTGCCAGGCTAACTGCTTTATAATTACACGTGCGGCCAGTGTACAGGCGTCCGGATAACATCTCCCACGAAAAAGGGCACGTCTAATGCCCTCCTGGTGGGCAGCGGGTCTGGAAAATGGAGGAGGCGGTTTTGTCCGTCTCGAGCAAACCTAGGATATAGAACCTGCCCTTTGTTCGTAACCATTAGTTATTTTCCCCTTATTTTAGCCCGAAGGTGAGCCCCATCACCTAGTCCAGTCTTTGTATTTTTAACTACGAAACGAAAAATGTTTGTATTTCTACCCTCCTTCAAATGCATGTTATGCTATGCAGGAAAAGGAGCCATTAACCTGTAAATTTGTTCATGTTATTGTTCATTTATTTGTAAATTTTTAAATAAAGGGGTTTTGAAAAAAAACAAAAACAACAAAACGTAACCTACAGTGTTGAGCGATTAAGAAGAATGATTGACACAATGAAAGTATTTTTATTTTCCATAATCCCATTTTATTTAGAATTTTTACAAACATATAAACAATATACAGTGAACAAGATCTAACACCTGTATATAATGTAGCGATGCTACAGGCAATACAAAATAATTTGTAAATAGATTCACCTGAGGATCTATAGTTATATATAATTGTTTGTAAGTTTAAAAGGGCTATGAAGAAAAAAAAAAAAGATCTAACAATATAAAAACTCGTGCTGCATACGCAGATGCATTTGAAGGAGGATAGATTAACAAAATCAACATTTGTTTTTGTAGTTAAAAGATCAACATACTAAAAATGTGTTAATAATTATTAGTTGGCAATTCCACTTGTGTAGTTTTTAATGAACATTTATTAAAGAAAAAAATAATGAAACAACCGGTGTATTAGAGTAATGAATTGAATTTATTTTTACGCCGGGGTGATAGTGATAAAAGTATGATGAGTTAAGTTCGAGTATTTTTTATTTCACTTTAAAATCGCCTCCAATGGGTTATAGAAAGTTGACAACGATAACTAACTATGAGGTAACGTTGTTCACCGCACTACGGCTCGAGGCTTATAACTTAGTACGAGGTGCAATCGGATGAAAAAAACTTTATAATTGCTATAAGACCAATATACAAATGACTTATTACAGCCCATTAAAATCCGAACACATGTTATTATTCAGAACGCCCAGATCATTAATTTGATACAATGGTAAATAGGAAAATAATTATTATTCTGATTACAAAATAATCGATTAATTTTGAGCCGTTCTTTATTTTTCACGCGTAAATTTTTATCATCTTTGGGGCAAGTTTTATGCTTACCTACCAAACATCGTCACCGCATGTTAATCAGAAGCAGCAAAAAAAAAATTTTACGAGTACGATTTTAATGATAGCTTTAATAAATAATTTGATTGCAGGAATAAAATGATAATTCACTAATAATATACAATTATTCAGGCCTTTAATACGATACCCTACTAAAAAACGAACAGATTTTTTTATTTCAAATTGATTGATCATGTAATGACAATCATTATGGAAATAAATGGGGTTTTCATGATGTTGATCAATCAAATAAAACCTGCATGTAAAGTGTCATTTTTCTTGGGATGGCACTGGTTTTGAATAATGTCAGCAATAAAGGGTTTTCACTACAATCTGTTTTGTGGTATTGCTACTATTATTTATAATTATCAATCATTATTGGGAAGATCGGGACTCGAACCCAGGACCACCACAATATCTAATTGTTCATTTAAAAACGATATTTTGAAATATTTCTAATATTTTCATATAATGGCTTAATGGCAACATTAAGCTCACGGAAAATGTATTGACGGTAGACACTAAGTCCCTATTGGTAGTCTTAGCGTGAATTTGAACAAAGAGAGTTCAAATTGTTATGGTCGCCAGTAGAGCCTTTGACAGGATGGGGAGGTTCTTGATACTTAATTATTAATATTCCCAAGACTCCGCTTCCTCTTTCGTATGCGAGGGAGGTGAGAACCATGTGGATTTGGGAGGTCTCTGGGATGTTTGTAAATACTGTATGAATGAGCGAGTGAATGAATGAAAGCATTTATCACAATTACGTATTGGTCAATGAGGCAGATAATTTTTTTTTTCACGTAAAATGTGTATAGTCCCCATATTTAAGGAATTTCTTTCCCTTCAAATCCAATCGATCATATCTTAAGGTTTCCAACAGACTAGGGAAGGAAGGAGCGAAGGAATTTCCATTTTCCACTAATGTAGAACAAACAGACCGACCGTACCGTTTTGAAAGTAGAGCCTCCCCATTCTAGAAAGGCCGATAATGATAGCCGACTAGACGGAATAAGTGAATTAGCTGTTGGCCACCCAGATAGATCTCATCAGAGGTGCCTCTAATGGCCCTCCTCTCCCTATCCTACGGGCTCTCTTGCCCCTAATAAATATCTTGCTCCTATCATCCCTCCTGGTTGTTATTAATTTATATCTTGCTCAACCATCAAGTCTTTAGTGGATGAGCTTCATGAGGGTAGGTGTACCACATGATACTTCATCTCATTCCAAAAGGGAAAGCATGAGCGCCAAGTTAGCTCTTAAACAGGCCGAAATAGCCTGTAACCAGATAAGTGAGAAATTGGGGAAACTCAATACCTCTGTAAACGCGGGTGAGACTGACTACGAGATTTTCTCATTCCAAAAGGGAAAACGTCCACTGCCTACTACATGCACTGTAGGAACGCAGAAAAACTCCCCAGCAAACAGCCTCGTATATCTGGGCGTTAAAATGGACCGTCACCTCCGTTTTAGCGGCCATTTTGCCAGGAAACTAAAGCAAACACGCACGAAGACTTACCAGCTGACGCACCTGTTAACATCACCCAATTTATCATTACGCCTGCAGCTAATGAAATATAAGAATGTACTCAGACCTGCTCTGCTGTATGGTGCACCGCTTTTTCGTTATTTGACTGAAGCGACAGCGAGACGACTCCAACAATTTCAGAACGGAATCCTCATGAAAGCGGTCAGACTCACTACATTCGAGCAGCGGAGAACCAGTGAATTACACGAGAACTTTGAGCTGCCTACGGTGTATGAGTTCATTCGCCGTAGACATATCAAATTCTTTGACTCCCTACAACACATGACAAACCCCGTGTTCAACACGATCACTCCTGCCCCCTTCCCCCATCGATGACAGCAAGCAGTCCAGGCAGGAACGTTATAGTTTGTAAGTTTAGTTTTTAGTTATATTTCCCTTATTTCAACCCGAAGGTGAGCCCCATCACCTAATCAAGTCTATTGTCTTTGTAATTTTAACTATAAAACGAAAAATGTTTGTATTTCTACCCTCCTTCAAATGCATGTCATGCTATGCAGGAAAAGGAGCCATAAAGCTGTAAATTTGTTCATGTTATTGTTCATTTAATTGTAAATTTTTAAATAAAGGGGTTTTGAAAAAAAAAAATGATACTTCATATTCAACCCCTGTCTTAGGAAGTCAGAGAGCTTCTGAAATTTCTCCTACAGACTAAAATGCTCTTCCTCTTTTGCAGCCATGAATTGAATTGACAAGAACTACTGTTGCTATCAGCTGAGGTATCACTCTCCCAAATTAATATATTTTTTATCGATTCTGCGAGGACGACAATGTAACCATGTGGATTCGGGTGGTCTCTGGGCTGTTTGTAAGTACTGTATGAATGAGCGAGTGAATGAAAATTTTAAATATAGTATGAATGAGAACATTTATCACAATTACTTATTGTAATTAATTATTACAATTAATTATTGTAATTTTAGCACATCAAAGAAGTTTCAATTAGTATTATTATAAAGCACTATAAATATATCAGATTGATGGAATCATTTTCCACTGATGACAGCCAGTTCAGTACCAGTTCGAAAATATAGCCTATCCCTCGAATTCCCAGGCTTGGCAATTGTCCATTTATTGCAAGAAATTACTTATGCTGCTTTTAATTTCAGTGCCTGGTTGTGAGACTCCCGGAGACCGGAAGCTCGCCCTGGACGAGAAGAGCGTACTCCGGTATTGCAGCCTCCCAAGAAGACAATGCTGGCTGTGATGAGAGCCAAGACCACCGCACACCCAGAAGATAATGCCCGACCTGTTACCGGCGGCGAGATCAAACGGCACGTGCCGCCATTCACCAGTTTTTTTTTTTTATTTATTTCTTACACAGCCTCCTTCGTCATTGTATCAATGCCCCTGTAGGTGTTTCGGTATAATTTCATCTCCCCTGTAGGTATTCGGGCTGGGGCTCTCACTGGCGGCCTTCGGGAATATTGAATTTTTGAGGGAGCGCTGGTTGGGAAGATAAATCCGGGAAGACATAGCTTCCAGGTAGCGTTGGTTTGCTACACTAGCACTTTTTTTGGCTCGGTGTAGGTTTGTAGAATCGAAAAATTGTAGGAAGCACTTATGTACAAATTACATTTTTCATTGTTGCCTGAGGTTCAACCAGCCTTACAAACTATTACAAAGTTCAATTACTCATTACAAGTGCTTAAAACTGATTCCCCTTGGTATATCAAAATCAGTAGATTACAAAGTTGGCTGGAGAGGATGTTTATTTCCAACTTGCTAGGTTTTGTCTCACTGCCATTTAAAATAATATTCTTATCTATCTTTTTTTTTTTCTTCATAGCCCCTTTAAACTTACAGACAATTATATATAATTATAGATCCTCAGGCGAATCTACCTTATCTATCTAAATACGAAATGAATTTTTGATGTGATTCTCAATCATAAGAAATTATGTAAAAAGATTTAATAATAATTTCATGAAACATCATAACGTGCTTCACTTAATTAATTAATAAGTCAAACTCTTTAACCTGGATATCCCGCTCTATTTGATGAGAAACAAAATATTTTTCAATTAGCAAGTACTGTTGTACCAACTTCATCACTACGAGTTAAAGAAATTCTCTTCTTCTCGTACCAGAAAACACCCACCTATGTTTCCATATTTTAGTAATAAAAAATCTAGGCGTTAGTTAGAGAGGGGGAACTGGTTCGGGAACTGTAAGCCCACTGGTGAGCGTGAGCAGACCAGCCTCTGACCTGCCTATATAAGGCCGAAATTCGAAGCTTTTTCCAATCATTCGGAACCCGGCACCTGACGTGAAGAGAAAATTCGATTAAATTATCTCAAAAGTTACTGCGCGGAAAATGACATCATTCCACCAGAACAGACTGGATTTCAATCAAGTCTGAGTACAGAACATCCCCCTATGAAATTACAGACAGAAGCAACTCAAAATTTAAATCCAAACGTAGCCACAGCTATAATTTGGCTAGACTGCACGCAGGCGTTCGACTCGGTGTCCCACGGGACTCACTGTCGAATACTCAGCGACCGGGAGTGCCCGGTGCAGTTCTATTCGATTCTGGGTAGCTTCCTGAGAAATCGATTGCTGCGGGTGAGGGTGGGTGATAGCTTCTCGGAAGCTGTGCCACTCACCTGTGGAGTCCCACAAGGAGCCGTGCTATCCCCAGTACTTTTCAACGTGTATATGTCTGAAATTGCCGGAGCCCGGTACAAAAGCATGGCAGTCGCTGCTTTCGCTGACGATATCGTAGTGTACAGTAGCAGCATGAGCGCCAAGTTAGCTCTTAAACAGGCCGAAATAGCCTGTAACCAGATAAGTGAGAAATTGGGGAAACTCAATATCTGTGTAAACGCGGGTAAGACTGACTGCGTTATTTTCTCGTTCCAAAAGGGAAAACGTCCACTGCCTACTACATACACTGTAGGAACGCAGAAAAACTCCCCAGCAGACAGCCTCGAATATCTAGGCGTTAAAATGGACCGTCACCTCCGTTTTAGCGGCCTTTTGGCCAGAAAACTAAAGCAAACACCCACGAAGTCTTACCGGCTCACGAGAGTGTACTCAGGCCTGCTCTGCTGTACGGTGCACCGCTTTTTCGTCACACCAGACGATTTCAACAATTTCAACTTTCAACGGAATCCTCATGAAAGTGGTCAGACGCACTACATTGGAGCAGCGGAGAAACAGTGAATTACACGAGAGCTGCCTTCGGTGGATGAATTCATTCACCGTAGACATGTCAAATTCTTTGACTCCCTACAACACATGACAAACCCCGTGTTCAACACGATTACTCCCGTCCCGTTCCCCCATCGATGACAGCAAGCAGTCCAGGCAGGAACGTTATAGTTTGTAAGTTTAGTTTTTAGTTATTTTTCCCTTATTTCAACCCGAAGGTGAGCCCCATCACCTAATCAAGTCTATTGTCTTTGTAATTTTAACTATAAAACGAAAAATGTTTGTATTTCTACCCTCCTTCAAATGCATGTTATGCTATGCAGGAAAATAACCTGCAAATTTGTTCATGTTATTGTTCATTTGATTGTAAATTTTTAAATAAAGGGGTTTTGAAACAAAAAAAAAAGGCACTTGACGTGAACACTTCTCTCTCACTCTGCACTGGCACCTGCTGCTCTACTCGAACCATGGCTTTCTTATTCAACTATCTCTGCAGCTCTCTCTCCTAACCTCGCTATGTTTCAGTCCGGCGTTGTCAGACCCCACACCTTTCTAGTGGGTTTCTCTGCCTTAATCTCGCTAAAATTAGCATCTCCTTGGGAGAGATCCCTTCCATGCGGACGACGGTATCTGGAGCCCTACAAACTTTACCTAGTAGTGTCTCCTCCAGCGATCTAGTCAGCCTCTCTCCGGTTCAAACTCACCTTTGGGATCCTGACAGTTTTCGCCTACCCTTAGATACCGAGTGTGAATTCGTGGTCATTCCAAGACCAAATAAACTACCTATAATGCCTAGCCTGTTCCTCTTCTCCTGAACATCGTCACTGTCGGGGCACACCTTATAAGATCTTATGGAGTCAGATCAGTACGAATAAAGCTGCTCACCGACTAGGCCACCAGTAAAGTTCACAGGTTTACCCATACTATCTCTTTCTTGACGCCCGTCGGACTGCGGCCGGGTAGTAGAGACCCTAGCCTACCGCGGGCTTCCCCCCCCCCCACCAACCGACAAGTACATATTAGTAAGTGTCATTGATTCATTTATGAAAAACAAATCGGAGCTAATAGTCAAACAGTGGAATTTTTTTTTTTTTTAGGGGATGGTATTTTTTTTACATGCTATGGTATTTTTATTGTGATTGTCCACTTTGAGAAATTAGAAAAATATACAAAACACGGTAATAAGGTTGTTTAAATTAGGATCACCGTTTAGTAGAGATCGCAACGGAACGCAATGGATGCGTTTCTGTTTTATAGCATCTTTAATGCACGGCATCACAATGGTATCATAAAAGTATACAGTTTGTCACGATTGCGTATAATACATGGCTATTAAAAATATATTAATGCAAGTCATAAAGCAATGCGGCAGCAATCACTTTGATGGAGCTAAGTCATTGTACCTTTAATTAGAAAAAAATGAATAATCTGTTTTTAATAGATCGGATTAAATAATTCTCCTAAGCATCGTCTCCATTACGGCCAATTTCTACTATTGCCACTTAGAGAAGAGGCTTTACGATGTTTGGCGGTCTTTTTTTTTACTTTCTACAAATTACTGCAAAAGTGTCATAAACCAATCGCTTGCTTTTACTGTCGATTTGTGCGAGTAACAATTAATATAATAAGTGAAAAAAAGAAGCTCCAATCCCGTAGAGGGGAGAATCTCTGGATTCGGTGAAATACAGAATCAACTATGAGTTGGGCAAGGTATTTTTGAAATTGAACGTTTTTTAAAAATTTAGTAGCGCTTTTAAACCTATGGCTGAAAGGTGGAGTCTATGCTATCGAGACTTCACTTCTATTTATTGTTGTAATAAATTAAATCCAGAGATCCGAACCCAGGAACATCGCATCTTGTACCCGTTACACTAACCACTGTACCATATGACAGACCAATTGTACAGTATAAATACAGCTACTATTAAATCAGGAGCTACAAACAGATACATATCGAAGTACAAGAAATGAATGGTAAAGTTATAAACAATCTGAGTTACGCTGACGATACCGTTCTGTTCCAAGGAGATTTGCTACGCTTACTACAGAAGGTAGCTTGCTCCGGAAGCTGGTCTTGATCTGAATGTCAAGAACAACAAGATATTATTAATGAGCTAGCAACCAAAAATGTTAGCTTGTACTTCCGTTTGAGGCAGTAGTAGGATTTTAGTTGTACAGTAGTGTTGTCAGTAGAACCGAAATCAGAAGTATTGAGCAAGCTTGTGGAGCATTGTGAGAATTAAGTAGGTAGATACAATCTTGGTATACCCACTCTTCTTCCTATATTCTACTTTATGACGTTGATACCCAATAGAATACAAAGTATATGCATATCAGATATTTATTCATATTTCATCATATTAGAAATTTAATGTTATTTGTTATTTAGAAATATACACGATAAAACCAATTTATATGCAATTTAGCAGAAGAAATTTTAATATTTTAATAGTCTCCTGAAAATTATAAATGATTTACATATTACGGCCCTTGGCCAACCAACAACAAGCCTCTGACGGGCACCCATCACTGATAACCAACTGAATGAGCTTCCACTACATGCCTAGAGAGACTCTAGGCTCAGCCTTCAGTGGACTCTCACCACTGCACCGCAACATTTCCACCTCTACCGAAGCTTACCACATTCCTTACTTTCCCCACTCCACCTTCAAACAGGTACTCCTAGTAAAAGGATCCGCTCACCCCAAATAAATTCCTTTATTTTTCCCTTGTCCATAATCTTAAAAATTTGAGAGCTAAGAAAATAAAAAAAAAAAGATTCGATCAGGAAATGTTCGCTCTTAAAAATTACTGCTTATAAAGTTCAAGTAGAAAAGATGGTGGCAGACAGACTTAAACGACAAACGACACAAGATAGCGCTATTTCAGTTAGGAGGCATAGGAATCACTAATGATGATGAAGAAGTAGCTACGAAGACGCATGACAGACAGGAGTGTTCAATCGAATCAGGATGTGGGAGAGGGTGTGGAGTCAGCAATCAGTGTGGATTGAAGGAGAGATCAGTCATGGTCTACAGACCACAGTGTGTCTGCTCACTGGCTCTTTTTGCTGCATGTCCTCAGTCAAATAATCTTTGTAGAGGAGAGTCTTTTAAAAGGAAAGGAAGAAAAGCTTCATTATGAATTATGAATACAAGCAAAACACTAGTATATACAAATATTAAGAGTTACGTTACTACTGGGAGGAAGGTCTAGGGACGAGTGTCTGGGGTTAAAGCTGAGACATGTTTAAGAAAAGGGTAAGATTCTGGGAATAGGGAGTAAGGGAAGTAAGGAGGGTTGCTTACTTAAAAATAACAGGAACCATCAGTGACTTCCGTGAAGTCACGAGGAAGGTATACAGTTCTCCTCAGGCCCCTTCTACTTTTAGCATTATATATAATATTAGCACTATAATATTCTTAGTATTATAAAACTCTCGCCATTGGTTTTAAATGAAGTTCAAAATTGGTCATTAAATATGTCTCTTCGATTCGAGATTGAGGTTCTAGGAGTCTTGTCAGGGAAGTATTCTTAACAAATCGGATGGCATTGGAAAGCCTATTTCTAAATTAAGGCCAATATTCACTCAATTTCCAGGCCTTATTTAATTGTTATTTAAATAAATACTGGAGGACTAACTAAAAAATAAATAAAATAAATGGAGGTAATAAATAAAACATTCATAAACGAAAACAGTCCATAAATAAAACTATTAATACAATAAAAAAACAATATTTTTGTGTGACGTTGTGCATCAACTATTACCAGCTAAATTTGAATTTATTATATTACGAACAGCCCTCTGTCGTCTGTCTACAATATCGGCAGTAAAAATAATCAAACCGATCAGAAATTGTGAGGTTTATGCCTATATTTAGGCTGGTAAAAAAATATTTTCTGGGTTATTGATACTTGGGAAAGCTAATTCACGTAAGCCGCTATAAATATTTTTTAGTAGTATTTGTTAAATGATAATAAAACTGTGTGTTGATAAGTTTTTCCAAAAACAGTTCTCCTAAGATATCTTTAACAATTTATTATGTACGTTATTTGAATTTTAGTCCTGAGGTTGCCAGAATGAAACGTTGAATGCTGATGTAATATCAATAATATATAAATAAAAAGACTTTATTATGATAAAACTAAAATCTGCCTCATTGGGCAATAAGTAATTGTGATAAGAGTTTTCATTCATTCACTCGCTCATACAGTATTTACAAACAGGCCAGAGACCTCCGAAATCCCCATGGTTGTCACCTCCCTCACATGAGAAAGAGGGAGCGAAGTCTTGGGAAGTCCCCACGCTCCTCCGACAGCCGCGTCACCGGATACGAGCCAGCGGAGGCTGACAAAGAGCGCAAGAGCCACATACGCTCAGGACATGATTGGAGAAACTGGCCATTGCCAGGACTCTCACTGCTACGTATTTAGAGCAGGTCACGAGGCAACTGCCGTTTTAGTCTCCGAGGAGGATTATAGGGATGAGTGGCGCAGTGTAATGACTATGCTAGGAGATTAGGGTGGTGTGATAGGTTACTATGGAATTTCATGAACTTGGGATGGATGAGTTCAAGAATGTAAGTTATATTAATGAAGGGCATTTACTGTTGTTCTCAGGACTTTTGATTGAAAGGATTGGATAGGATGTTCGACTTTTAACATCAATAATAAATATTTGAGATACTTCAAGCCTTTTTTTTTTTAATAACTAATACTTTTCTGAGGGTTACTGTTAAGAATATTAGTATCTGATATACAGTACATCACACCCAGGCATAACAAATATTTTTTTAAAGGAATTTACAGGGGATCTGGGAATGAGTGACAAGCCCTCCAATATTCTTAGCATTCAATCCCTGCAATCCAGAATCCTCCGGAAGATAGCCGCCAATGTTCCCTATGTGCCAAAAACTACCCCCTTCATCCTGATTTCAATATCCGTCCCATACATTCAAGACTTAGTCACCTCCCACTGTCAGAATTCCTTCCTCCTTGGCCATCCTAATCCGTATACTAAGACCCTAAATTCCTATTTAATTTACCACATCGACGCCTAAGTCGTAGCTGGCCTCGGGGCCTATTCCAAAACCAAGAGTTTTCTTTCTAGTTACCTCAGTGTGATAAAGTGGCAAGTGAAGTGGTTTTGGCTAAAGAGATCCCCCCCCCCAAATAAGTCAAAACCGCTTAAAATACTTAATGTATTGCTTGTAAATATTTTAATAAATTTATATGTATATCTAAAAAAAAAATTATTTTGCCTAATTGATTTGTTTTAACAATTAATGTATAGTGATTTCACTCGTGCAGTTTACTTAAATTTCAATTATTTGGACATTTTGTTCCAATTTCTGTTAAGGTACTACTTATGTTTATCATTGCCGTTTTATTTATGTTTATTTATATACTTTTATCGGTAATTTCGTGTTCACAGATGTATAATGTTTCACTTATTGTAGAGTTGGTGTAATATCGACTGAACTTGTAAATCGTTTTGCTGTTTCCATGAACTAAATATTTACACCATACCTGATAGAGTACCTGAGAGTATGGTTACGTTCCTCAGGCGAAGACAAGGCCTCAGATAACCAGGACGAAGTGTTTGCCCGAGATACGGTAGTCGGCGGCGAGATGAAAGGGCCGTGAGAGCACAGTTTAGCGGTCAGGTGTAGGCAGTGCCTGGTAGCACCAAAAAACACCTGCTCTTTACTACTAATGAATACCGGCCAAGCTCTGTAATCTTGTCTCCTCCCGCTTGTCCCAGTCTACTTGACTTGACTTGTCCTGTTTTTGAGTCCGCTGCCTTGTTTGCATGCTTCATGTCTTGTTGATATTAGGTGTTGACTTTGTGAATATCGTTAGCTGGGCGTTGAAGTTTCAGAAAAAAAAGTGATAGCAAAAGAAAAAAGTTGCATCAGAGTGGAAAACTGAAAGAAATGTTATCCGTAAAAAATAAGATAATATAAAGAAAGGCATCAAAAGAAGTCAGGTGGAACTTGATCTGGCGGAAGATGAAATAATTCTTGATGAATGAATTCTTAAGTCTCTGTTTGAGGCTGTATATATACGTATATGTATATATATCTGACATACTGAGATGCACTAGTGATCCGAGTAGTTTTAATTTAAATCTTTCTATTGTTGATAGGTTTGATGTTTTCATTGTCCTAAAAGTCCGTATGTCCAAATGGGTCTCAAAGTAAGTGTATATCTTCACTTTTTGTGTCAGAGGTAGACAATAGCGGGTCTGTTTATCAATCGGTATACCAGTTTTTGTTCAAATTTTGTCTTTTTATACGAACGTCCTTGTGTTCCAGGTTAGTGACGCGGCTGACGGAGGAGCGTGGGGGACTTCCCAAGACTCCGCTTCCTCTTTCGCATGCGAGGGAGGTAACAACTATGTGGATTTTGGAGGCCTCTGGGCTGTTTGTAAATACTGTATGAATAAGCTAGTGAATGAAAATTGTAAATATGCTATGAATGAGAACATTTATCACAATTATTTATTGCCTAATAAGGCAGATTGTAATTTTAACACAATAAAGAATTATAGACGGTAAATGAATGACAAGTTCCGGGACTTAAACATGGGACATCGCCTATATATATATATTGTATTGGGCAATAAGATGAGCCACATCACCTTTGTACCTTTGCGTATTTCCAAAACATATTCAATGAGCATTACATTGTAAAATATTTATAATATTTAGTAATAGAAATTATATAGAATATGGGCAACTACAGTGCATATAAATAAGCTGTATAATGATGTGAATAGATTCTTTGTTTTAAATCTATATTTAAATAGTCTAATTATTTTTGTAACAAAGGGATATACGGGGGGGGGGGATTATAATGGGGAGTTCACTGGTTCGAGTTTCGATCTTACCAGTAATTTTTTTTCTTTTGATTTTAATTATTAATACTTATAAACACCAGGCTGGGAAATGCCAGAATAAAAATCGCTCGTAATAACAAAACTATTCGGGATTTTTTATGGGAAAATAATTTAATTTCTAACTTAACAGTATTTAAACCTTATTGGCTTTCGAGAAGTATCTTGAGGAATCTTCCCATCATGTATATCTATACAATAAAAACCTACTCAACTACAAAAGAAAATTAATTATTTATTATTATTTAATTTATCAAAAATCAAAGATTTTTATTTACATGTTCGCAGTAAAGGATTGATACGATGTGAATAGATGTTACTGTTAATATTCCTTCACATGATGAGGAACAGAAAATATTTTAAACTTATTACATCACTTAGAGAATATGGGATGAGCAGGAAATAAATTACCAGCCAGAACCTACTCATGCATTGTTATTTTGTTAGAGTATTGTTTGAGAGAAGTGTTACTGTAATTACCAATCTGCCGTATAAATGGATTTTTACAAAGCCAATGTTTTGTTAAAATATGATTCAGTTTGAGAAAGGACCAATTCTTGTATTATAGGGAGTTACTCTTACAAGTCGTTGAGCATTGTGTTATATATGTGCAGCT
Source organism: Acanthosoma haemorrhoidale (assembly GCA_930367205.1). Lineage (NCBI taxonomy): Eukaryota > Metazoa > Arthropoda > Insecta > Hemiptera > Acanthosomatidae > Acanthosoma > Acanthosoma haemorrhoidale. The sequence goes on from OV884014.1 coordinate 26,669,112, forward strand.
AGGATAGTTTTTAATGATTGGGATTCCCAAATTTTGGAACCTTTTAAGTTTTCTGTAAATAGTTGATTACTAGTGTCAATACGTAGTAGTATGGAACCATCCTTAGGACTGATAGTGTCTTTTGATATACTTGTGCTTTTCTGTTTCTGTAGTTTATGAACAGCCTAGAAATTTTCTTTCAGAAAGAAAAAAGAGAAAGCATCTCTTGACTAAAGTATTTTTGTTTTTTTCTTCTAAAAAGGGCCGTTCGGTATTTGAAACTTGAACGATTAATTTTTCATTTCTTCTAAAGCTCAACCCCCAGCCCCACCCCCCACCCACCGTTGAAAGCATTTATTAGAGTCGATAATTATTAGCGTGCGATGGATGGAATCGTAAATCATAAGTTTCCAAGCAGTTGCCTAGTTCGGCTGAGAAATATAGCCGTTAAAACGGTTAACAATTTCACGGTTCCCATGGAGGCGATGCCCACTTCTCGATGACTTTTGGAAATCCCTTTTGACTTGACCGCAGTTTCGAGACGGTCGTCAATACACAAGAGGATCTGCCCGAGGTTCTATTAGCCACACGGTCCTCCGACCCTGCCTGCTACAACTGATCATTTTTAAAACCTGCCCATTCAACTTTTCCAAAACTTAACAATTTGAGTCTGATGTCGATATACCAACTAGAAAATCATTAATACTCTGTATTAAAATTTGACTTCTAATTATTGCAATCGGGTTGTTTATTTTTTAATGTTAACATGGTTATTTTTCCCATCTTTGGAACAGTTATTTGTATAGTACAAAATATACCAAATATTTAAAACTAAATTATATTAATGTATAAATTCACATGGTTTATATTATAACTATGTATGCTTAGTTTTGAGGAAATATCGACAAATCATTTTTTTTAAACTATAAGTATATGTACCAAAAAAAAAAATAAAAAAGAGACATATTTCTTTAAAACAACACTATTCAGAATGATAATGACTCTTTGTAATTGATATTTTATCTTGACAATGCCCCGACAGACATTACATATTCTAAATTAGAAAGTTAAAATCATGAATTTCGTCAGAAAATTGAGTTTGCTCTATTTATCTGCAGGGTCCCATCCAACTGTACAAAGGCGAACTAGAATGAGTTGCTAACTATACATAAATACAGCATGCACAACGTATATTTGGATATACAAATGTAATACGTAAATTTCTCGACAGATTAGGAAATATAAACAACATTAGATATGGAAATATGAGCCACTCGCATTAATCGATGAGTCCATAAATAAAGGGTGTTCCAGAATTAACGCAAGATTTGAATTTGCCGCCATTTGTGCAGTAAAGTGCTGGGAACCCTAAAAAAAAAAAAACAGCTGACAGTTTAGGGTTAGTAAAGATGGAGCGTTACCCTATAGAACAACGTGTCTTTATTGTTGAACATTATCTCAAAAATAATGAAAGTTTGACGGCCGCAGTTCGAAAATGTCATACAAAATATGTTCGGAATAGTGTTTTGACTTCATCTACTGTGAAGAGATTAATTGAAAAATTTAGGGAGACTGGATCAGTTGGAGACACTAAACTCACTGGTCGTCCAAAAACAAGCCGTTCAAATGTCAATATCGAAGCAGTGCGTGAGAGTGTTGTTGAAAATCCAGGGACATCAATTCGGCGTCGTAGACAAGAATTGCAAATTTCAAGAAGCTCTCTACAGCGTACACTCACCAAAGATCTGGGTCTCCATGCTTACAAAATTCAGTTAACAAAACAATTGAAGCCTAATGACCATACACAGCGAAGAGAGTTCAAGAGTGATCACAACTGGCCCCCTAAATCGTGTGATTTAACACGTTTAGATTTATTTTTATGGGATTATTTGAAGTCAAAGGTGTATGTCAACATGCCCACATCCACCCGTGCATTAAAAGAGGAAATTCCACGCTGCATCAACGAATATCAGCCACATTTATGCCAAATGGTCATGGATAATTTCGACAAAAGTGCTTATGTGGCAGCAAAGTCGTGGAGGCCATTTGCCCGATGTGTTATTCCATAAATAACCCTATCCTAATTACTTTATAATTCAATAAAAAAATAACAACAAAAATACTAAAAACTGTGTTTTATATTTAAATCAAATCTTGCGTTAATTCTGGGACACCCTTTAGTTGTTTCATTTTCTAGGACAGATAGTTAATATCTTTAATTTTGAAAATAGTCATCAGAATATTTCCTTGTTGTCTGCAGGTTTCCATCAATACGATACTGTACCAAGTTATTATATAGAATCCATTGCTAATTCACATCATCAAGTATATCAAAGCCTTTCTTGAAATCAATATTAAGCTCCAATCAACTAACATCTGATTTTAGTGTACACCGGATCGGTAGAAAGTTAATCGGAATGACATCGCCTCCCGAGATTTCTAGATCCCTTTGGCCGCCAAAGGGATCAAGGAGAGTGTGCGGGTTGTTGATAACGACGCTGGAAAGCGCCCGCTGCGAGCCGATCGCCGGGGAATGAACCATCAAGGAGTCCCGTGCGTTTCGAATCCATCAATACTGCATCAGGGGCAGCAGGTGCTGTATAAGGCCCAGAGGTAGAAACGTCTTCTTTACAGCTATCGATGACTATTAGTCTTGTTACAGAGAAACCGCTCTCTGCACAAAGCCAGCCGCAGAAACGATCTTTAGCTTACTAAAAGGGGTGAGAGTTTTTACCTATAGGCATTTTTTTTGTTTTTTTTTTCAACTTCTTCCATCGCTCCTTTTTCACGCCTTCACGTTTTTGTCCGTACCGAACAAAACCCGTCACATGAAACTAGCAACATACGATGGGAACGTTGTTTTTTATGGATAATTTATATTTTTACAAACAAACCGTGGACAAGACAGTGGACTATCTGAAGTTGAAACCGGTACTGTAGTTAATCATCTACAGAATGTTTACAAAGTAAATAGCCAATATTTAGTTGATTAATATTGAGACTTTTGCTTTTTGTCGATGGATGGAAGATGTTAGATTTTCATCAAATGTAATAGTGGCAACATTTCGGCATAGTACATACATAGCAACATTGATAAAAAACCTAACAACTTTCTTTAATCATAGCTGACATCCAGTCATATCATATTTAGTATGATAACTATGACATATGTCAACATTTTATATCTTGGATAGGAAATCGATGGTGATGACAATACCCCTGATTAAGGAACATTTAAGTCTTAATGAGTTTAAATCAGGGATGCAAATAATTAATTTTTTTATAATTAATAGTTTTTATCTAAAGAAAGTTTTTTTAAAACTTTACATCTTTTTATTTAATTGGTATTTTGGAATTAGTTATAAAATGATTTCATTAAAAAAAATGTGGCTGGTAGTCGAGATAACATTAATGCAAGTAACCCTCAATCTCTTCACATTTTAGGTCTTTTATCAAAAGTAATATATTTTTGTTTGTAATAAATGCGGCAAAATTTCAGTTCAAATGATTTATCACACGATTTTGGTTACGATTGATAAGAAATGGTGACATACGCTTTAAATAACCTTTTGTAATTATAGTCTACCAATATCCCAAAACAGTGTTGAGATGTTTATTTAGATTCCATACTCCATTAATAACAATTATTAATTCAGAATCTTGAATCCTGTGTTTTATGTTTTACGGATAAATTTCGTGTATCTAAGTCAGAATGTGGGACTCACAAAGAGCAAAAAGACCTAGAAAATGCAAGGCTTTCTGGTTTTGAAAAGCAAAAGAAAGAAACCGGAAAACCATATTTGCACAACCGGAAAAGCTCAACTCCCAGATTAAACCACTCGTTTACGATTTGTCAGGAAAGCCCATACGAACATTACCTAATAGGAGTAATTAGTCATACCCAATATATCAGCAAACATCAAATAATTCAAGATGTGTTTCTAAGAATGGTATTTGACAAGCCAAGGTGCAGTTTAATAGTTCATAACATACCTAGTGGTGATTTTTTAAAAGCGGTAGCCATAAACTTAGCAAGTAGATTAATTCAAAATACTGCTATTATAGATAAATTACCCAAACACAAGGGCTTAGGGCTTAATATATCAAAAAGAAATGTTTGTCTATTTGAAGTTTATTTATTATTTGTATTTAGAATTTTCATATTTTTATTTGTTTCCTAAATTCAAATTTATTTGTACTAAAAGGAAGACTTAAAAACTATTACAATTCGGCAATAGTTATAAAACAGCTTTATTGTCTTTCCACTACTGATAACCTATTCTTTAATGTAATAGCACTTTGGACACCTTTAAGCTGTCATCCTCAGTTATCTCCAATTGGTTATGTGGGTTATATAACTCATCAAAAAGTATAGTATATTTTTATATATTTAACCACGGTTGCTACATCCACGTTCCTCACTCTACCCTAATTTACTATGTAAATTATCGGTCGAGTCATAAGTAACTTCCGATGCAGCCAAGTAGAATCTATTGTTCGTATCTACCCGCTATGAGTTACCATGAAAACAAGTTTTTGTTTTCACTATATAGACAAGGCTTCAGTTATTCTTTTTTCAACTGTTTTGTGTGATAAGCGTAACGTTAAACTGTTTTTTTTTAACCTCTGAAATGGAGAGTCAAAAAGTACATATTCGTCATGTAATGCTTTGGGAATTTAAACAAGGCAATAGTGCTAGGGCGACAGCTGAAAAAATATGCAGTGTACATGGACTAATAACTGATTGGGAGGTTAGAAATTGGTTAGTAAAATTCCGTTCTGGAGATACAACCTTAAAAGACGTACCTAGGGCGGGACGTCCTTCCGACTTTGACGACAACCTTTTAAAGGAAATATTGGAGCAGAATCCACGTCAATCAACAAGAGGTATAGGAGAAAGGTTGAATACATCACAATCAACTGTTAACCACCACCTGGAAAAATTAGGAAAAGTCAGCAAGTTAGTAGTGTGGGTACCTCACAATCTCAGTGAACGGAATAAAAAAGATCGCATGTCAATCGCCACAAGTCTGCTCTCACGGGTAAAAATTGAGCCTTTTTTAAACAGGATTGTAACAGGCGATGAAAAATGGGTTACCTATGACAATATAGTCCGCAAAAGACAGTGGCTTGATAAGGATCAACCACCCCTACCAGATCCGAAAGCAAACATCAATGGCAAAAAGATTTTATTGTGTGTATAGTAGGATTGTCAAGGAATAATTCACCACGAGTTGTTGAAGTCAAATTTTACCCACCAACCATATTTTACAAGGAAGGCATTGATAAACTGCCAGGAAGATGGGAGAAGGTTATAGATAATAGTGGTGGATACATAATAAATGAATATAATTTTGTTATTTAATGAGAGCAAAATAAATGTCTGATAAAAAAAACGGAAGCTACTTATGACTCGACCTAAATACAGAGAAGAGGATATGAGTTGTGGAAAGACAATAAATCTGTTTTATAACTTTATTCATAATAAAGAGAAATGATGTAAGTCTTTTGTTTTTACACCAGATGCAGTGGATATTAGCTTAAGAATATTAGAAATAAGTTGATTTGAATTGGAGAAAACCTAAAAAACTCTGATTCTTAATCCAATTTTTTTTATAAAGGTATATTGGATTTGTGTCGTTTGGTTAAGGTCCTTCCTTTGGTAAAGTTTGGGATAGTTTCTAAGCATCTATTCACCGCTGCGAGTTTGTTAGTGTAAGACGTGTTATCCTTTATCAGAGAGAGCTAAGACGTCTTGATCTTCTGCGAGGAGCCGCCAAGGAAGACAAAGACTTAGCTAAGCCGATGTTTACCCGAGGATAGCGACACCTGGGAATGGTTTTTGCCCCTCAGAGCCCTCTGTGTGGTCCCGCCCGCTGTTTAGACACAGCCAGGGGCTCGGCGATGATATATCCATTAGCCTGTATCTGCCCCGACATGCTCCGGTTGGTCCCTAGCCATCTGCAACTGCCTGGATTTGTCACACGGCCTGATCCTCTGTGAGGGCCAGTTGAATCTCAAATGAAGGTTAATAGACTCCCGACCACCTGCCTTTGACGACTCTTTTGAGTCCGGCTGTAGAGATATGGTAGGTATCCTTTCTGACCGGCGCTCGGCTACAATGCGCCATTGTCCCTTTGCAGACAGACAGCCCACAAATAGCGACTTATAAAGTCATATTTTACGAGTTAAATAACGACCGGACAAATTGAGGGGAATTTTCACAAGTTTAGAACCTCGTGATACTATGTACTTACCAAATGATCCCTGGATCAGCACTTCGTCATTTTTTGCGAGGTGGTCGTAAAAAAGAAAATAGGTCAAGTTATTTGAAAAATTAGTTGACCTCACCAACAGGTCTCTTTTCAACGTGGCTAATGTAGTGCAAAATCGTTTAAATCTTGCTTGAGGAAGAAGTTGAAAGTAGCTTAATTATGTTTCTTTAATTTAAGATTAGTCTAGTTCATAAGTCAATTATTTCGATTTATATGACAGGTTTAATATGTGTACTATATAATTCCACTGTCTTAATAATTATTACGAAAACATGTTGTCAACAAATCCAGTGTTTTTGCTTCCTTCATTCTGACTCTAGTCCTCGTTCCAGATTCCAAGCATCTTGAAAGCTTCTTCTCCAAATCCGGCACCCTCCTCTTTCTCGTCCTTCCACGTGTCTTTGATTGGTCCTTTGTTACTAGTAGGTTAGCTTATGGCTTACTCTCCTCTGAAATCCTCTGTCTATGAACTAGCTTTCTAACCTCTGATAAACTTCACAATCTCATTCTCCTGTGATTTGATCCTTGTTGATCTCCAAATTACTCTTTTTTTTCTGTCGTTATTTCTGCCCACACTATCCCGTCGGTGCTCATTATACTCCAAGGCCCTGAAGCGAAAGTTATCGTTGGTTACTTTAGTAATAATAATTAGTACGAGGAGGGGGGGGGATAGCGACAGGGGCCGAAAAGCAACTGGGTCGATTTAATCGAATTTTATTCATACAAAAAAAAGATACAAATGTCTAAAACTTTAGCATAAGGAAGCCTATCGAAAGTGATTAATATACGATTTCTAACGCATTTATAATTCTAGCTTAGAAAACCCATACAGACCAAAGTAGATCATCTTCGTGCTTGCTTCTGCAGGAACTTTATATAATAATAATGAATAAAAACATTATATGCATAGTAAAAAGTATTTCTTTTCACATAATCTATTATAACAGCGAGTTGACCTGACACTGTTTTTATCGTCGTTATAAGCAGATATTCTTCAGTTTATGAAAGATGGTAAAGTTAGTTAAACGTTTTTTCACAGCTACTAATTTAAAATAACAAAAAAACAAACACATAAACGAGCTATATAATTTATTTTTATGGACTTGGAAATCGTCATTTCCATTAGAAGTACAATAGCCCCCTGAGCTGGGATAGACAATTTGTAGGCCAATAATGGGACGGGTAGTCCACCTTGAGCAATGGCTATTTGGAAGGCGGCGCGGACCCAATATTAACCACCATGATGAATATTCATGAACGACATTACTTTTTTAGTGTCGCCTAGGTGAATGATGACGGATCCGTCTTTCGCGAACGACAAAGCGAGCTGACTTGCATGCTAAAGGCCCATATATATTTAACGAGCCCGAAGATGTTTTTTACAGGCCCTTCAACAATGTGCACGGTAACCATCTTCAGCTGAGGACAAAGACGATCCATTAACGGCAGCTAATGGAAATGTTTTACACCTGTTCGTCCATTGAGAATGCTTGGATTTGACTCCGGACGATATTTTGCATTGAGTTAATACAATGATGTCTTCAATACATCTTACATCCAACGGAAAACACTCTTAACTTCTGACGTTCCTCATTGCTTACCGCAATAGCTCATTCGCCTAATAGTAGTTATTAAGCAAGTATTCAGCTCTTAAATGTGTGGTAAGCAGCTAACATTTTACACATATCCACCAACTGTCTCAAACTGTTCAGACATATAGTAGGTTGAAAAGTTTTCCAAATTTGATGAAAATCCAATGACAACCTAAACAACAAACTTATTTGTTGAAATTACATTCGAAAGGTCTCTCTCCTAGCTCTAAGAAGAATGCCACGGTGACATGATTCAACAACGCAACAAGAATGATCTTAGTTTATGATTCTCTGTTTATTATAATAAAAAGTAGTCCCTGTAGACAATCAAAGGTCGGCTTGGCATTAAACAAGGAAATAAAGATCGGACAATTGGCACACCGCGAGCAATGCTCCAAAGATATCTGGAGAGATGACAGAAAAGTCAACCCGGGAAAGTTTACAACAGAAGTAGCACTTTTGATCTAGTGTCCAGATGGCAGCCTAAGCTGATCAATTAAGGAACAAACTAGCACATTGAACCCTATTCTCTGCGGGTGGGTAAAATCAACCAACCCTAATTGATCCTTACAGAACGGTGATGTTAGGGTCTTAAGCAAGGGATGGATGTGATACAGTACAAGGAGCCCATTTCTTTGTGTGTATTGTGGTTTTGTATTTGTTTCAATAAATTTAGGGGGTTAGGGGAAAAAAATATCTTAGACTCGATTGCACATCTCAACCAGTCCATTAATTGCTGGCGAGGAATATGATCAACGGATCAACTTAATTTTTCTTTCTCCGTCCCACATCTGCCAGCCTCGTGGATAAAAATATATTAATCTACTCAGAGTGATAAATCTAAACGATTCGATCCATGTCAAAGTAGCTTTAACTGACTAGCTGATAATATAAGCTGGGAATTAGCAGCCTATTGACTCCTCACTAACTGCTCTATATATCCTCTGAGGATAGTCAATGGATCCATGGATCCTGTAGCCGAGGGGGCCAAGCACCCATCTGCTGGTCAGGGCCCTTGCGCTCTATTAGCTCCACATTTGTGCTTCGAAGGGAGATTCGGCACGCCCTTCTTCGCTCGATTGTGTTCACTCAGGGCTCTCTCTATTAACCGCTATTGACTTACACCCTCTTCTCGAGTACCTCACCCCGTAATGCAAAGGCATGTTCCCTATTCCGACTGATATCTATTAAATAACGATCAGATACTTACAGCGTAGTACAATCAAGTAGTTAATATTATTGTTAGGCGTGAAGAGTATAAATATGCATTATCTTGTCTGAAGCTGAATGATTATAATTAAACACGCTGGCAGGATTGAGAACCTCCCCAAGGATCTTGTCGACTAACTACCAAGCTAGCCTGCTTGGTCTTCCCATTAAGAACCATCATTGGCCAAACTCTAGCATTGACTAAAGCCCTTGTACACAGTGGGCAAGGGTCAGCTCAACGTGGCATGTTGGTTAAAACTACTCTTTTTCTATATAGGTACTTGATGGAAACATATTTAGATCAAAATCACAAAAGACTCTGTGTGTTTATCTGTCATGGATTTCAACAACACTTGGTGGCCTTTTTATGTTAAGGTTCGTTTTAGGGCTTTTATGTTTTATATTATTATTATTAATTATATATTATAAATTATCAGATTATGAAAAAGAGACTACTCTGTGTGTTGGAAAATTAGGTTTCAACTTTGATGGCCACGGAGAATCTAATCTTTAAAAGAACAGTAGAAAATCAGTACTAGTAAAATACAATTCTTAATCGAAAAGTCTTTAAATTAAGTGGTACAGGAATAAATGTCAGTGTTAGTCATGTATATTATAATAATAATAATTTGAAATATTCGAGTGGTTTCAATCAAAGAAATGTTTGGCATTGATAATTGTATTTCCTCTCAGGTGACTAAAAGGGCTTGTAATGTAGCCACCATATCCTGGATAGATTATCGCAATGCTTTTAACTCGATACCAACGATTGGCTATTAAACATCTCAGCAATCTATAAAGTTGACGAAACAATAATAGATCTATTATTAAGTATCATGTGATTATGGAAGGTCACTGTACACAAACAAGCTATGGTCCGAGCTTTAGTGATCCGATACACATAAACCTTGGCATTTTCCAGGAGGAATCTCTTAGACCCATTTAATTCTGTTTAACTCTTAATCCACTTTGTATGCTGCTAATTGATACTAGCAAGGGATAAGCAATCAGCAATGAAATCAAGCTGTCTCACTTATCCTACATTGATAACATTAAACTATACGCCCAAAATGAGAATGAATTACGGATAAGCCAGGGTATAGAAAAATGTTTATGTTAGTAAGACTTGGATTTTGCTACATTCATAATACCGGCAGATAAATTGTTTTTTTTTTTGTTTTTTCCCTCTCAGCTCTGAAACTTAAAAAATGTAGAATAAGGGAAAAATGAAGTAAGATATAGTAAGTATATAGGGTGAACGGATCCTTTTACAAGGAGGACCTAATTGAAGTTGCAGTGGTGAGAGAAATTGTAAACATATAGCAGCCTAAATATAGTTTCCGAATTCATAAAAATTGTGAAAATAAACTCTAAAATCTATTTCAATGGGCTTCACTAAAATAGTTGTACACGATTAAAGACACCAAATAAAACGTGAGGTTTAAAATTCATTTTTATAGGTATTCTATTTTTCTAAGTTTATAGAAGGTTAGTAGTTTATTTATTTGTTGTTTCTCGAACACACTTTCATGTATTAATATATTATTTATAGTGGGTTATTAGTATTCACCTCATTTTTTTTTAATGTTCTTGATTTTATTGGGTTTAGTTCGGGGCAAAACTTGTATTCATTAATGTTTATTTTAAGAGCTATAACTTTACACCAAGCGTTACGTCTCAAAATAAAGCTTTTCCTTTGCTCCTTCATCCGTTACTTATTGTAAGTACATTTATGTGTGAACTACAAGGGTCTTTACAAAATCCCTTGATCTATCGAATCCAATTTCGGGTCTAACTATGGAGGCACTATTAAGTAAGTATATACAGGAAAAATAATTACATTGTCCCAGCATCAAGTTGACAGACAAAACAAACTTTAATGACATTATTTTGATTCAAAATAGCTTCCGTTACCTTCAACACATTTCTCGTAACACCCAAAATTTTTTTTTGTTCCTAGTTCAAAAAAACTTTTTTGCTTTCATTCAATAAATTCGATTGAAAATTTTACTTTAAAAATGCGCCAAACGCTCTTAAAAAAATGATAATCGGTTGGTGACACGTTAGATGAATATGGAGGATGCGGTAAAACCTCTACTTTCAAATCGCATCCTTTTTTTTAATTTAACTGACAAACATTGAACAAAGTTTCTGGCGATCAATCAGATCATGTTGCTCCAACTGGTCCATTTTTTGTTTTGTTTCTCCAAAAGCATGAAGGTGTCATATAACTGAAGTATTTTTTAACATTTCATCCCTTCAAACCCAATAAGAATAAAGAAATGCTGTGATGGAACACATGGGTGCATTTAGTCAATAATAAAAGCTTTAATTACATATTAAAATAAAAAGATTCTTCATCGATTTTATAATTTCAATGTAACGGAGGAGCTCCAGGACTTCCCAAGACTCCGCTTCCTGTTTCGCATGCGAGGGAGGTGACAACCATGTGGATTTGGGAGGTCTCTGGGCTGTTTTTAAATACTGTATGCATGAGCGAGTGAATGAAAATTTGGTATGAATAAAAACATTTATCACACTTGTCTTATTGCCAAATGAGGCAGATTGTAATTTTATCATAATAAATTTGTTGTTGTAAAATAATAATTTCAATGTAGGATTGAACTTGGATTTATGAGCATCTTTCATGGCTGACTTTAACGATTTATCTAGCTCTAGTTCAGAAACTAGTTAATATTTTATGGTGATTTATCCCTGGTACGTTCCTGCCGATTTCAACAGATTATTTTATGTTAAAATTTTAGTAATTTACATTTTTTTTTTTAAGTTATATTTTAATAACCAAGATGATTTAAAAAATGAAAAGTATTTTTGATAAATATTTTTTTTTTATAAGAAACTAATGGCGAGTTCCGGGAATATCTATTAAGAAATTCTTTGATTGCTTCGTCCTTTATATGGCCTATGCTCAAAAAACCTATTTATTCTATGTATTTCCAAAAATTCTATTAAAATTTGGCCGCGATATTGTCTCTTCGCAACAACATGTTCTTTTAATAAAAATCAATGAAATGTAATTAGCAGCTTAATGTAGAGAGCCGGGTGGTAAAAGACGATTAGCTCTGAGACAGAGGTGGTGGCGCTTAACTCCAGCGAGAGAACCGGTTGCCAGGCCAGCATCAAAGGCTATTTCGAAGTCTAAACATATACGGGACACATACCCCTCCATTATCTTCCAAAGATTAACAACATTCAATTAAGGGAAGGTAATTATTACTTGAATTAGGATAATGTGCCGTGATGGAGTGTTCCAGCCATAAAACGACACCGACAGGAGGCCATTAATCTGTAATTTATAAACAGAATTTATATGTCTTATAGCGAATTAGCCATTTAAGGGATTCCGAAATAAAATATTATTGATTGCCTTGTGATAGAGTTTTTAGCGTCTAATCACAAAACGTTTATTATAGAAATATTTTAATCCTTAGTTATAATAGAGTATAAATTATTGATGACAATGTTAAAAAAAAATTAAAATCGCCTTAGTCTTTATTTAATCAGTCCCATTTTTCAGTTTATATTTCATAATATTCTATATTTTATTGAATAAATCATGGGCGAAAACGTAATACCCCAGTAACAGAGAGAGAAATTACGAACTGAAAAAGTTGGTGATCCTACATCATGAATCAGAAAACGCCTGAGATCAAGTTGAAGAAGTTTTACGCAGATAGACTTTTCACAAGAAGAGTTTATTCGCAAGTTTTTTTTTTTCTTTCATAGCCCCTTTAAATTTATAGATAATTATATATAACTATAGATTCTCAGGCGAATCTATTTACAAATTCACAAGTAGAACGAGGTAAAGGTTTTACTAACTACTGTCTTACGTCTAGTCGGGAAGAGAGAGTGTTACTGCGTGAGGTGAGTCTGACTGAGTGAGAGGGAGGAGAATTTTGGGAAGGTATATATAGAGAGGGAAATGGATCATGCCTTCTCAGCTAGCGTGGGGAAATAGGTGAAGATTGCCTCACACGGGCGGTCGTCATCGGTGCCAAGCAGTCAGCTTATTGTTTGCAAAACAAGCCCTGGGTCAGTAATAACTAGGTCTCGCCTCAGCTGGTTAAGTGTTATCCAGGCCAGGCCTCCGGCTGACGTTTGCATTCCATAATTATCACTCAGAATAGTTTTTGTCTTTATGTTCAGTGATCTTCCAAATGAATCAATCTATTTGAAAAAAGGTTTCCCAAGTCACAATTCACAACCGATTTAAGACTTATAGTTCTTATTTTCGTGCCACTTTCAATGGCGGCAACGCAATAATGATTTTAAAGGTATTCCAAAAAAATTAAAAATTATTAAATTAAAACAAATGTGGTTTGAGCCAATTTCAATAGGAAATTTTTTGTTCAATATTTCAGCTGTATTTAGTTGTAATGTAATCTTTAATGACCAAGGCTTAGAAGAAACTAAAATGAAGTAATTGATGATAGCGCCGGTTGTTAAGTAATAAAATATAAAATTGTTTGTCTTCCGAAAGTATTTTATTAAAAATACTAATGCTTTCGAAAGAAATGCGACTGTCGTATTGTTCAAATTTTAATCAAAAGTTACAAAAATTATTTTAAAATTGAGCTAGCTATCTCCTTCGTGTCGTTGGAACATTGATAGAATATCTATCTGTGAGTAACTCTTCGATAACGACAGCATAAGTTATAAGTAAAAATATTTTGTATTTTACGAAAATTAAGTCTTTATGGTTAAAAATAACGAGTTTTGGATTCACTTTCTGGATCTTACAACATTTCAAATTATTAAATTTTTACATTGTATTATATTCTTTAAACACACAAAATTAGTATACTTATTATTTCTTTAATGTAATTATATATATATATATATATATATATATATATAAGATATATATATATATCTTGTATTAAAAATTGTAGCTCTTGATGATACCTGAATAGGGTAAGTTTTCACGGTTTTATGAGATTTTGTCCATAAAATAATTATAAAGAGAGACTAAAGCTTAACTGGACAACCCATAGTGCAAATATACCTGTCTTCTAATTTAAAATGAGACTGACAGCAATGTCCCAAGTTAGGACTAACAGGGAAGAAAGTCACATATCTGCCATTCCATGGATTACAATACTGAAGTCCAAAATAGTAGCACAGTTGAACATCTGAGATAGTATCCTTTTATCTTAGTCGTACGCGACTTTCATGAACACTTTAATCCTAAAACGTTTCATGTCATCAAATTTAACCCGTCGGAACACTGCTTGTTTCATCATAAAAAAAAAACTGTCCCTAAACCTGGGCGTGCCATAAACTCGGTGATTAATCCAAGGACTCTGATGGCAAAGTGTGTCAACAAAGATGTATGCTATATGATCAGGAAGATGAGAAGATGGATATGAGGGCATAAACAGTCTCCAAGAAGTGCATGCGAGCTCCACATCATATTCCAATCCACGCAGACATGAAGAAAAAAAAAAGGTTGCTCAATTACAAATTTGAATATGAAAAGAAATTATATTTTTCTTATCAATCTAAAGCCATTCTGAACAAAAACATCTACTCATATCTTTCAAGCATGACTGTGAATGAAGAGAGAGAATTCCTTTATTTCAGTTTATGTTACATGGCCTTAAATCGTATAATTACTAAAACTAAAATACAATAAACAATTAATACCTAAAAGGAAAATATCCACTTATTTAATTGTAAGAAAACAGAAAAAAAACACTTTTTTTTCTAAACGACTAGTTTCTAGTCTACCATAAAAAAATGTATCCTTTTTTTTTGTTTCTTTAGGCACAAAATTTTTTAATTAATTATTGTTAGTACACCAACATGAATTTCTTAATGCTGAGTTTTCTCCGTTTTAACATGCACAGGTATGGCACTGCGTATGTTAATAGAGCTGTGGCAAGAGTTTTATTATTGCTTTATATTTTATCGGTTTTTTAAATGTTTAGCATAAGAATAAATTATAATGAATATCATTACAATCCACAAGTTTTTATTAAGTAATTTTTGTTTGTTGGCTACCTCCATCCCTTGTCAATGGATGTAGGCTTTCATCCCTAACAAAAAAAACCGCTGGAACCTTATACCTTTCGCTGGAATGAGGGATCTGTAAGCTCCTGCTTTCGGCTTCGGCAACAGAAGGGAATGGACACTTACTATTCCCTCCACGTCGGGAGTCGCCATCATTGTGCCCGGCTGGTGAGTTCGTTCATCTGTCAGCTCTTGCCTCTTGAATATTCCTTTCCGTGACTAGACCGCCTTTGCTCTCCACGCCGAATATTCAAATGGTTACAGTTCTCTCATTAGCCGTAATTGAGGTTAACACTAATCGCCCTAATGGCCCCCCCCACTCCAAAGATTGTCATCGCTTTGGTGCCACGGCCCTGAGTAGCCCTTTAATCAAAGATTGACGAACCACTACCCTCTTTGATATGCATAGAATTTTATTGCCAGTAATTAGAAGTAATGGTTCGTCTGCATGTAAATTTTCCCATAAAAACATGATGTGAGTGAATTAGCATGCAGTGTTCAAACGCACAACTGCATACGTATGCACTCAATAATAAATTTACAAAATGTTCCCTTACTTTAATAATATTTAATATTATAATTCTTTACTATGCTAAAAGTGGTTGTCACCTCCCTCGCATGCGAAAGAGGAAGCGGAGTCACCGGATACGAGCCAGTGGATGGCTGACGAAGAGCGCGAGAGCCACATACGCTCAGGACATGATTGGAGAAACTGGCCATTGCCAGGACTCCCACTGTCACGCATTTATAGCAGGTCACGAGGCCACTGCCGATTCAGGCTCAGAGATGGATTATAGGGATGAGTGGTGCAGTGCAATGACTGTGCTACGGGATTAGGGTGGTTTGATAGGTTACTATGGAATTTCATGAATTTGGAAGAGATGAGTTCAAGAATATAGGGTATATTAAGATCGTTATGAATGGTTTTGATGCTGACGTAATAAGGGGCATTTACTATTGTTCTCAGGACTTTTGATTGAAAGGATTGGATACGCTTAATGTTCGAGTTTTTTCCTGTCCCGTATGTCCAGATTGACTTAAGTATGTAAGTAAAGACTTTGTAGATAGTAATTTGTTTTCTATGGAGAAATGGGATGTCCTTTGAAGTAGTCTGTACAGTTGTCCAAAGCGTCTGTTTAGTTCTTGTCTTTTTACCCTCGTCTATGGGTTCCAGGTCAGTCGTTTGTCGAGATGGAAGCCTAAGTACCGTATTGTCTTGGATACAGGGAGAGGAATGGATTTAAAATAAACTAGTGGACAAGACTTGCGACAGAGGGTGAAGGTAATGTGGGAACATTTTGCTTCATAAACCCTTACTTTAAAAAAAACAAACTTTCTTCCAAAAATAAGCTACCTCTATACGAAACCGTAATTTGCCCCACTCTGACAAAGGTCTCCCCACTATCAATTGATGACCAACTTATATCACAAGACTTAGAAATCATTTGGTTAACAAGTAAAATTTCATGTGCTATACGAAATTGACTCATTCATTACATCATAAAATTACCAAAGAAAGGACCAAAACTAGGTTTAATCTATCTTTTACCTGTACGAAAAGACAATCATGTAATAACCACTATAGTACAAAACAATTTAATTCTGTACAATATACAAATGTATCACTACAACTATTGCACTCCTACTCCTTTCAATCAGAATTACGATTTTATAGATGTATATTTAACTTTTAATTTATCGTATGTATTCATTGAAAGCAATAGTACCTATACACTTACCATTCTCCTCTATTTTTGGGTCATCACTTCACTTGACAATCAAACAACAAAAGACTTGAAACAATTACAATTACCCAAGCATTTCTGAAATGTAACCTATCCTTCAATCGCCAACACAACAGCAAATAGTATACCCCCAAACAAAAAAATCTTCAGAAGCGCACTTTTATCAGACAATCCCTTCATTCATGAAATAGAAATTATGACAAACTCTCACTTAGGAGAAATAAACATTTACTACTTCATTCGAACTCACACTACCGGTTTTACTCTTGTACCATAGATTTTCAAATCTATTATTTGTGTCGTAGTCTGACTAAGTGTGTTAAAATATAGTTTAATTTAAAATCGAGATGTTTATTTATGTGTTTATCATTATTTTTACTTCTATTAAAAAATGTATAAAAAATAACTTTGAAAGCAACAACAAAACATTTATATAAATATGTTTAATTATCGAAAAATATTTAAGTAAGGGTATATAAAGCTTTTATTTATCTGTCGAGTCAATAGTTAAAGTTTAACACAAAAAAAAGTAAGGAAAAAAAGTCGAGCCAATACGGATATCTAACAGTCGACAAGTGCAATATTTATACTTTGATAGATAACACGTGTCAAATGTTAAGTATTTAGTGTATTTTTACTAACTAAAATTTTATAAGTAAGTTATTTAGCTGATTCAGGCTCTTTAAAACTTACTTTACATTTTTTTTCACACTTCCAGCTCTTCTTCCACACTTCGGCAGACAAGATAATCGAATATATTTAGCACATTGATCGGAACGGATGAGTTCCTGCTCTTTCGATCGTGCCTAAGCATGCCCCATCAACGCCGCTATTACACAGCCGTTGGGATGTTCCGGACAGACTCCGGTCACGGCCGACGTAGAGGATAACTAGTGCCGATTACGCTAGCTGGCTGGAAGTGCTGGACCCCCCATGCGGGCTGGAATGCCCCACGTCTTAGAGGTGGTCTTTGGTAGCCTGGAACTTGTTACATATAACAGGGATATTTTATATTCTGGATCGGTAACATGTAAATGTTAAACAGCAGAAGGTAACGTGTTATTTTCTCATTGAGGATTAATAATTTGTCAAGGCTTAGCAATAGTAATGCAATGGTTTGGAGTTCCCGCCAAGGAAAACGGAGGAAGTAAAGGGTGTCCCAGAATTAACGCAAGATTTAATTTAAATAGAAAACACAGTTTTTAGTATTTTTGTTGTTATTTTTTTATTGAATTATAAAGTAAATAGGATAGGGTTATTTATGGAATAACACATCGGGCGAATGGGCTCCACAACTTTGCTGACACATGCGCACTCTTTTGTCGAAATTTCCATGCAAATTTGGCATAAATGTGGTTGAATTTCGTTGATGCTGCGTTGAATTTCCTCTTTTAATGCACGGGTGGATGTGGGCTTGTTGACATACACCTTTCACTTCAAATAAGCCCATAAAATGAAATCTAAAGGTGTTAAATCACACGATCTAGGGGGCCAATTCTGATCACCGAAACGAGAGAGTACACGACCTGGAAATGTCTCATGCCGTATTTGAATTGTTTTATGGGCTGTATGGCATGTCGCACCATCTTGTTGAAACCACATATTGGCCACATCAATATCATCCTATTTCAGCACAAAGAACTGTGTTTACGACGCCGAATTGATGTTCCTGGATTTTCAACAACACTCGCACGCACTGCTTCGATATTGACATTTGAACGGCTTGTTTTTGGACGACCAGTGTGGTTAGTGTCTCCAACTGATCCATTCTTCCTAAATTTTTCAATTAATCTCTTCACAGATGATGAAGTCAAGACACTATTCCAACCGTATTTTGTATGAAATTTTCGAACTGCGGCCACTAAACTTTTATAATTTTTGAAATAAAGCTCAATAATAAAAACAAGTTGTTCTAGCGTGTAACACTCCATTTTTACTAACCCTAAATGCCAGCACTTTACTGCACAAATGGGGGCAAATTCAAATCTTGCCGTAATTCTGGAACACTCTTTATAATACTAGGCATTTATAGAAAGTTTGACTTTTATTTGGTCAACTGGTGAAAAAAAAGTAGTCCTTCATAAAAAAAAAAATTTGAATTAATGTTAAGTTAAAAACTGTAAAACTGCCAATTAAATCAGAAGATATAATTAAAATGGACTGAATAAGGGAGTTGAGAAAGTGATATGTAAATGGGTGGAAAGAAAACTAGAAAGTCTCCAATCTCCAATGAACAAATCAGAGTCAAATGAAATCACTTCGGATAGACCCTCTAGAACCGAAGAAACCTTTTTATGCAGATTCAGAACAGGATGTTGAGAATTCGTGCATGGTTACCTGAGGTCTGGATCCACCTACATGTTTAGTTTGTAATGCTTATACATGAGTGAAGCCAAATATTCGGAAAAGATGCGTTGGCTCAACACCTACATAAAACATTAGGGCATCGTAAAAACAGTATATCTACCTTGATGAAGTTATTAAAATCAATCAAGGTAACAATTGTTGCCAATGTTAAGCTGCGAGTGTGGTCTCTTCGGAGAATGGAGAGTGGAAAGAGATACCGTACTGCAAAAATTGAATCCTCTGTTCAAAGTTGTTCTTTCGATGAATACACAAGAAGAAAGGATGATCTCGTTTTAACGAGGTTGTGAATTAGTCATGCCAGGCTTAACCATTGTTATCTGATGTCTAGGAAACCTGCGTCAATTGTGCTTCCTGCACTGTCTTTGACAGTTGAAAAATTCCGGACCGATTAAAATTATTCGTTACCCAGGATGTTTAATGCTCTTATCATTGAGGATTTATATTAAGCTATACAACGGCACCCTCCAGATCTTCGAGATAATGATAA
Source organism: Acanthosoma haemorrhoidale (assembly GCA_930367205.1). NCBI lineage: Eukaryota > Metazoa > Arthropoda > Insecta > Hemiptera > Acanthosomatidae > Acanthosoma > Acanthosoma haemorrhoidale. The sequence continues at coordinate 26,688,802 of OV884014.1, forward strand.
TAGAACGCCTCCTTCCTCTTCTTGTCGCATATTATCTATTCCGAATGGACCAGGTCCTTTTCAGCCTAAAACACCCCAATATGGACAGGATATTGGACCGAAGACAACCTTGGACAACCTAAGCCCTGAAGAGCAAAAACTCAAATCCATGCTCCCCCAAATATATTTCCTTCTCCATCCCTCCTATCTAACTAACCACCTGTGTGAAAGTCACCTGTGACTAAGACTACTTTCTAGTTAAAGGCGACGTTCTTTAAGGTAGCGTTCTAGACCCTCCCCGCTAAACCATGTACCGCAGACACTCCTGCGACTCCCGTCAGCTTTCTTGCTACCATCGCTGAAGACACAGCAGCTACCCTCACATACTGATACATCCTAAAACTTACAAACTCACCAAAATTGAACACTGGTGCAACTTTCAATAAAAGTTAGTGAAGTTGACAGCACCCACGTTAATATTGCCTTACCATGTAGATCACCTGTCATTAACTCCATACCCATGCAGACTACTGATACAGTACATTACCTTTGATTTTACCTCGAAAAAATAAAAACTAACCAAGACATGACTCAAAGCAAAGTGTTCAAGCGACTTTTCATGAAACCACACTTTCTGCTAAACAGAAAATCTTACTTCTCATTAGAAAACAAAATAGTTGTCTACAAGATCATTTTAAAAGCGATTCGGTCTTGCAGAATTGAACTTTGCTTGCCAGAAAATCACTTGAACACCAAGTGCATCTATTCCTTCCGATTCAAAGTCCTTAGAACAATAGTAACCAATAAAACCCCTACTAACCTTAATATATCCACTATCTTTGAACATATCTCCCCTAAATTTTTATAATTCCAGTCAAAATTATACAGACATCCTAATCCCACTGTAAGATAGCTACATACATCCCTACAATCCTCCATGGGACTTGAAGCGAAAATTGCTTTCAGTTTCAGCACTCCTGGCGATTATTCTTCTCTCGTGTCCAGAGTATCTGTGGCTCTCGCAATCGCTTTCAGTTTGTAGGGTTAATATCTAGCAGTAGTGTGGTATGAGGGGATCTCTCAGATCCCCCCTGATTTTTGGGATTCCTGGGCTTTCTGTATGTCTGTCATGTACATGTAAATTTGTAAATACTGTCCGAATTAGAGAGTAAATTCAATATTGTATGCATGATATGAGTCAAATCCTGTATCCCAATCACTATTAAAGCAGCTTGTAGTTTTTTTTTCCAAATAAAGATAAAAAAAAAAAGGATATACTGAATCACAACACAATGAAACTCAAATTATTTAAAAACAAGAGCAAAAAGGGAAAAATACTCAACAACATGAAGCGAACAATATAAGCTGAAGAAAAGTATTGAATAAGAAAAACTAGCTCCTCTGTGGTTGACTTTCAGAAGACTAATGGACAATATGATCCCTAATGGTCGATTTGTTCTTAAACATATAATAAATAAGTAAACATATTATTATACTCGTCAGTTACCGTCTGGAGTATGAGCGCCAACTCAATAAATAACTGAATATTAGGATTAGAAATTAGATTATTATATTAGCATATTACGGCCATCAAATGGAAGAACTATATAAAGAATAATGAACCTCGAAAATGGTTGAGTTAAAGCTACAAAGACAACAAAAATTAGTTACTATCAATCAAAAAATCTTTAATTCAAATAATCGTAATGCGAACTAATTAATTAATGGCATTTACTCATGTTTAATGGTGATGTTTATAATTTTAATATCTTCATTATATTACACGTGACCTCAATGAAAAAAAAATTATACAACCAATTCTTCCAATATTTTCATATATCGAAGAAGAAAACGAAGTTACTGATCCAGCAAGATATTGCCAACCAAATAGGGGAGCATGGTTTTGACAGTGAAGTAAGATTAATTGAAGAAGACCCCGCTGTTGCCTACCCAAGGTCGAAGGTTAGGCCAGCGAACCTTGCACAATCGTCAACAATTACTACCTAATTGCTCACCACAAGATCTCCCTGCTCCTCATACGGGCCCCATTACTGCACTATACTAAGTAGCCTCCCATTAGCAAAAGATAACAATAATTGGACTAGTTAGCAATAATAATTATACTAGCGGAAATTATTAATTCGTCGGATCAGATCCTTAGTTAGAGGGCTTGAGAACCAATTGCCCAATTCACTGAGTGATTCCAATAATTTAACAGTGCATCAAGATACAAGTGTAATTTGTTAGTAGGGGGAGGGTGGTATTGGGAATCGATTCAGGCTGCTGATAATAGGATTTTATATTTAAAACTTGACATAGACACTTACAATGGACCATACTGAAAATATGTACAAAAGGTAAATTAAAAGTTAAAGCAAATTACGAAAATTTAAATAATGCCCTATGCATCAATCCAAACCAATTCCGAAATGCTTACGTAAAATTTCATAGTTCGAACTTGAAGTACATACCGGAATAGTATCTTTGAAATTTGAAACGTTTATCTGTTTATTCTCATAGTTCCGGTTAAGTCCGCAACTAGCCCTATGTATCTCAGAAATTTTACAAAATAATTCAGGTGGTCACTTATATAATTAAGTAATCACTTTTTATTTAACAAAAAAAATCTTTTCATGATAGATAGGGGTGCAATAAATGACACAACTTTGACATTAAAAAATTGACTAAGAAAACTATTAGTTATAAAAAAAAATGATGATAATCCCCTAAAAAATAATTAAATGCAATAAATTTTCTTCTTTATTGCCGATACATTTAGAAAATATTGAATACAGGTCAATAAAATCGCAAGGACATTTAGAGACGAACCAAGACAAGTATTAAACAAAGTTTAATTTTAAAAATAATTAACAATATTTTTCAATCCTAGTTACCTTAGATTATTGTTAGTTTTTTTGTTTTTTTAGTGTTAGAATTGCTTTGAGGTAAGCTTAAATTGTTTGTTTCTTTGAAATGCACCTGTGAGATGTGGTTGTGAATATAAAGCAACGATCGATAAAAGAAATCCTTGAAAACAAATTCTATCCACTTTATGTAAGCTTGCTTATCATAAAAAATAAGTAGGAACACTGAACTATTCTAGTTTGGCAAGTGAGCTAAAACAGGTGTATATTTTATTAGTCCGCATCCCCACTTAACGTATGTTTGATTAAAGCAGGTTAAAAATGTGAGGATTGAATAGCGACATATGTGATATGTAAAAACCACCTAACGATCAACCGAAAAAATAATTGTAGCATGCACTGGTTGATCTTTCAACTGAGCCGTTAGAAACGAGAATTAAAAAATGATGACAGTCGGTCCGTTGTAGATTGAAGGCGTTATTAGTAGTCCTGCTTATTTTTTTGCCAATACAACGAAGTTGCCAATAATTTCTTTGAAGTCTGAATACCACTGCTATTTTTTCAGTCATTATCTGCTGAAATTTATTTTTTATATCTGACTCATGGGATCATCCATCCTACTGCTGCTTCTTCGCTAAGAATAGGGCTCCTAAACCACCAATAACTTCTTATCTTTGTGTAACTTTCAATTTTGGATCGATTCTTAGATCTGGAGATTTGGATCTTTCTTTCATAAGATATCCCATAGGAGAAGTTGAAGTTCTTTATAAAATATGGCCACGTAGGAATGCAATGGTTTAAAAAATAACATTTTATTCAATTGTAAATTAACCCTCGATGTCTACATCAGATAAACGGTTTCACTTAACTGTTGCACCGTTTTCACTAAGTTTCCCAACAGTACAATAAACCATTTATCATAAAAACTACAAGTTTTTTTGCGTGCTCGGACGTGATTTATAAAGAGTTATATTTTATTTCATTTGAAAGAAAAAAAAAAGTGTAATTTGTGTGTAATTTTCAATGATTTTTTTCCTCAACTTTGCGAAAGTTTTACCGTGCAATTTTAAGCACTGTTAAACACTGTAAGTTGACTCCTACTACTACAAAAATAATGTATCAGGTAATATTAGCAAGAATGAAAATAATTATCGTTTGACTTGCTTACTTCAATAATGATCGTCTTCAACAAACAAAACATGTGTGAAATGAAGTAAAAGACATTTTTTATTATTACTTAGTTTGTAAGTTTAATCCCAATCCTTGCAATCAAAAGTCCTGAGAACAATAAATAGTAAATATCCCATAGTCTGCAACAAAACCCTTCATAACGATCATAATAAACCCTTGATTTTTGAACTCATACCTTCCAAGTTTATGAAATTACATCGAAATTATTCAACCACCGTAATCCCCCAGCAAAGTCCTCAAAGACTAAAGTGGGCTGCTGTAAATGCGTGACAGGTGACAGTGGTAGTCTTGGCAATGGCCAGTTTCTCGAATCAGGTCCTGAGCATCTGTGGCTGTCGCGCTCTTGGTCAGCCTCCACTTGGAGCGTGGTGGACATCCCAAGACTTCGCTTCCTCTTTCACATGCCAGGGAGGTGACAACCATGTGGACTTGGGAGGACGCTGGGCAGTTTGTAAATACTGTATGAATGAGCGAGTGAATGATGAATTGTAAATATGGTATGAATGAGAGCATTTATCTCAATTACTTATTTCCCAATAAGGCAGATTGTAATTTTATCATAATAAAGTTGTTTTAACGAACAAAATAAAATAAATTTTTTATTCAAACTTCTTTATTGTGCTAAAATTACAATCTGCCTTATTAGGCAATAAGTAATTGAGATAAATGCTCTCATTCATACCATATTTACAATTCATCATTCACTCGCTCATTCATACAATATTTACAGACACCCCAGAGGCCTCCTAAATCCACATGTTTGTCACCTCCCTAGCATACGAAAGAGGAAGCGGAGTCTTGGGAAGTCCCCCACGCTCCTCCGTCAGCCGCGTCACCGGATACGAGCCAGTGGAGGCGAAGAGCAGGAGATCCACATACGCTCAGGACATGATTGAAGAACCTGGCCATTTCCAGGACTCCCACTGTCACGCATTTATAGCAGGTCACGAGGTGTAAAATAAATTAATAATCATAATCATCATTTCATTTCATTTAATTTTCATTCATGTAAATACAGCACTTATCTAAATGTAATCATCCTGTACATATATTCAATTTCAATGTATAAATTCCTTCAATTGATCAAAACAAAGATGGAAAAGAATTAATTGGGACAAAAATCAAGTAGATCAGTATTAACCCATTTTATTTTATTATAACTTTACGCCAATGCACTGGAATTTTGAGTAACTGCGTAATCACACCAGTTAAATTCAATAAGTAAGTGACTCCTAGAAAAACTTATTTGTTTGAATATATGGTAGGAGGCCTACCTATACCTTATCAGGGGATAAGATAGGTGAAAATATATATGTATTGATAGATAGATTTTTATATATTTCCTACAATTTTATTAATATGTATTTAAAATATATTGCTGGACTGAACATAGCTGTACCTACAAAAGAAAACGGTTTTGAAATATCTTAAAAAATGTATACTTGACTGTTAAGGTCTGAAAAGCTATATGTATTCATACTAACATTTATACAATGTGTGCATACCCCAACTCGCTGTGGAAGAGCCCGGAACAATGGAGCTCTGCCTCTTTATCGGACCGTTTCGCCATGTGGCTGAGACCAGAAATAGGGTAATACAGACACAGAGGTTCAAGGCATAAATGAGGATAGTGGGCAGTGACAGGTTCCCATGATGCACTTTTCTGTCATGACGCCATCGCCGTTTTAGGAGACAAGAAGTATTGTAAGAATGAGAGTCACTCGATTGTCGAGTTGACAAGAGGATTGAGGAAGAGCCGCTATGTTTTAGTGGAATTGGAAAAATTTGAGGTTTCGAGGTCAAGGATAGTTTTCTAATGGGGATCACTGTAAAGGGATAAGTTTGAATTGTAAAAGGAAGCGATCTGACTTTGGTTTGGAATGTTTGGATTCGTCTCATGTTTCAAGGTTTGGCTGTCTAGTCTAAATGGATTCTATAAACTGTTTTCATACGTGCTGTTTGTTGTCTAGCGTGGGGATAGAGAGTTTCTAAGTAGTCTATATCTGTCCAAGCCGGCTGTTCAATGATTTTCTTTTAAGTTTGGTATGAGGGTTCCAAGTCAGTTGTTTTCTAGACGTGTGAAAAGCTCAATAAGAATGTCACAGGAATATGATCCAGACACAGGTCTGGTTTTGGCTTGCTTCGGTCGGGAATCGGTCACTCCTGTTTATCTCTTTCTGGTCTTCTTCTGTTTTTGAGAATTGAACCAAAAGAAAATTTTTCGTCACTTTACACTTCCTCGTCTTTAGAACGAACCTCTTACTTGATTCGTCGTCCAGAGGGCACATGCTGGCATAGGCGAACAGGAAGACTTTTCTCAACTATGTAGCAGTTTGTCCAATAAAATTCTTTCAAACGCCTTGAATAAATACATAGCAGCAATTAGTCAGACACCTGCGAGATAGCACAACTCCTACGTCACGTGATAATTATCAGGTCGCAGTGACGTGGGAGTCGCAGTTATTTCCTAGGTGCATATCCTTTGCATAATGACAGTGTGATGCATGCTGCATAATCTTCTTGTCATTCATATAAGCTAATGCCAGTCAAACTCTCTGAGGGTTATAATTGTCTCGGATTATTTATTGTAATGGCTCCATTATCGTCTTTCATTAATTTATTTGTACTTTTCATTCTAAGGCGGCATTGTACACAGATTCAGCTATAAATCATACAATATAATTGAACATGAGAGTTATATTTTTAGGTGTTGGTTTTGCACTAATTTCCATTTCCCTTCTCAATCATACAAAGAGCCACCCAGCTTACCCAGGCTTTTCGGGTGGGATTTGAGCTCGCTGCCTTCATGAATAAAACGTCTATTATTCTGCCCACCATTCTTGCTAAGCGCTTTCAAAATTCAAAGCTAAAGCGCAAGTTTTTTAATTTAATTAATCATCATATATTCTTCAAGGCTTATGCGTTATTGAATCGTCTGAGAGCAACAAGCATTACTGCAGGTGCCTTTCTGGACGTAGGCTTTAGACCATGTACGACACTCTGCCACGCAACATAATCTTTAGTGAAGTAGAAATAGTGTTAGAGGTGGAACTAATAGCAAAAAAAATTATTCTAGTTGTAAATGGTAGGCAACACGCTCTTAACTAACATACTAAAAATATTCATTCGTACAGTCGCGCAAAATGAGTTTTTTAAAAAACGTCAAGCATAAAAAAAAAAAACATGGGTGGTATCACACAGGTCAGTTTGTTATCAGTGACAGATTGGGCATATTAAACATCGCAGGGAAGACCGACTGCGTAATCTTCTCCCTCCAAAAGGGGAGAAAATCCTTGCCAAAATCATATACTATAGGAGGACAAGAGAACTCACCAGCTTTCTCAATGCACTATCTGGGTATAAAAATGGATAGGCATCTCCATTTCTCTACTCATTTTAGTAATAAAATAGAAAAAGTACGACACAGGTCTTACCGGCTATTGCACTTGCTAACTTCACCTAACCTGTCGCTTCGTCTCAAACTGATGATCTATAAATGTGTCCTCCGGCAAGCTCTGCTGTACGGTGCCCCGCTATTTACCCACTTGACTGAATGTCTCCAACATTTCCAGAATGGGATCATGCGAAAAGTGGTCCGACACACCTCTCTCGAGAGGTTAAAGAACGCTGGCCTGCTACCGATGCTTGGTGTGCCGTCGGTGGGTGAGTTCATCCGCAGAAGACACATCAAGTTTTTTGACTTGTTGCAACAGCTAGCCAACCCAGTGTTTAACACTATGATACCCACCGCCCCTCCCGCATCGATGACAACAGACTGTCGGGGAAAAATCAGGTTAAGAATTAGTATGTAAGTTAGTTTTAAGTTAGATCAAAAAGGTGACCCCCATCACCTCTATTAGTCAGTTTAGTCCAGTCACGTATAATGTGTATCATTGTACTTGTTTATTCATTATATAATTTTTATAAAATAACAAAACCTGTATATAATGTAGCGATGATACAGGAAATACAAAAATTATTTGTAAATAGATTCGCCAGAGGATCTATAATTTCATAGATTTATCTGTAAATTTAAGAGGGCTATGAAACAAAAAAGTGTGGTATCATCTTACAGGAAATTTCATGCTGAAAAAGAATGTGCGATTGGTTTTTAACAGTAAAATGTTTACAAATTAGGGGCGAAAATGATGAAAAAGGTATAACTTTATAAACCTGTATTTACAGCTTAAATTGTGCTACCTATCTATATTAACTAATTCAGGTAGGTAAGTGAAGAAATCATCATAAGCAAATGGAAGAAAAAACTTAGATTTTGAGTCGATACTCCGTATGTGGTTTTAGCAGCAAAAGGCTTCACGGGAAATATATAACGTAAGCTAGCAAACAGATGATAAAATTCTTGAACTTTTCAATCCCATGCCTACTGGGAAAGTTCAATACAGAATGCTGACGTGTATACATCCTTATCCTATCGAAATTAAAAGTGATATGAAACTGAAAACATTGCAAGATGATATTCTTTACTGACCAGTTCGAGAACGCTACACTTGTTTAATTTCCAAGAGAATCAACAAAAGTACACGCGAGGATCAGTCAGATTTACCTGCTGCAGAACCTCAATATCACCAAGTGTGTCAATTTTAGGAGCGGCAAATCCATCCCTGTGAAGGCTACTGCTAAATGTAGTGCAGGATTGGCCACATCGGTTGGCCATCGGGTTAATATTGATAGTTTTGATGATTTTGTAACGGGATGTGAGCGGTTACAAGACAACCGTCAACAGCAAATATCTGTCAGTGACTTAGTGGAAAAAATGTGTAGTTTTCTACCAGAGGGTAGTGGGATTTACACTTCTAGACGTTAGAAGAAAAAATTCCAAGAATGGTTCGGTGGCAACGTCTTAATATCAGGCACAGACGAGAAACGTGACAAATTTGGAAAACTGTATCAAACATAATATTGGACTATCACAAACAAAAATACTTGATGACCCTGATGAAAAAAAAATTACATTAATCGTGTTGACAGCAAAACTGAATCAAGGTGAGATTTGATTTTTATGAAATAAACCTATTTATTGATTGCATGACCTTTTCAAATTATGGATTTTGCTTGATTAGTAATTTTAACTTTAACTATTTTCTTTTAATTTAAGTTCTTTTTTTTTAATTGTGAGACAAGTTAAAGCTAAAAATATGTTTTAAAAAGTTTAATTAAAAAAAACGTTTTTCAATATTGAAAAATAATTCAGTTTTTCGGCCACCATTTTGTTATTTACTTTGATTTTTAAAAACCAGTATCATATTATTTTTAGTATCAAATTTCCTGTTATTTGATACAACACATGATTTTTTATGTTTTGTTTTCAAGAAACCATTTCGTAAGGCAGTACGGATATAGGTACATGTAGTTGATTAGGAGGGGAGCGGTACCTAATATTCACAACAAGAATCATTTTCGTTGCAATTAGTTCCAACTGAAGGTGTTTTTCACTTATTTCTACTGCACTATTGCCCAACTCACTGTGATCTGAATACTTTTATTCTATCGAAGCAGAAGTTGCACTCGACAGCATCCTGGAACCTATGCTTCATACCATTGATATTCCTGAGACAACAATTTTCTTGCAAATTCTTGCATTAGATGATGACACACCTGCCCTGTCATCCCATCCTGATGTCATGACTAGATCTGGAGCAACCTTCAAAAACTCAGAAATTGATTAGTGAAGTCATTTTTCTTCTTGTTTTCTTCCTCGATCTTCCGGATCGACTGAACTAGGACAGGAATTCAATAGTTGTCCTGACGTACTCTGCGGTTAGCTACTTACAGCTTGGCCGCAAGATCGTCCAGACAAGCATTGTCTTCTCCTAACGCAGGACTGAAGAATATCCAATCCTTATTTTATGTCTGGAATAAAAGAGACAATGTCAAGTTCACAGTTAATAGTCTATATTACATGTCGGGGGCGCCCACCGGGGGAGGTCTCGTCGACCCAGCCACTGGCCGGCAAGCGTCAGAAAGAGGTATATTGACCTTTGCTGGCGGCCTAGTCGGCGGGCAGCTTAATTCGTATTTGTTTATTGATCTGACTCCATAAGATCTTATAAGGCGTACCTCGACAGTGCACTGTGTTCAGGAGAAGAGGTACAGGCTCAGTATTATAGGTAGTTTTACCCCCTGATCCCTTCCTAGGATGTGCTAGTTTTAGATAGGCGAATCCAAAGAATCCCACTAGGAAGGTATGGGATCTGACAACGTCGGATTACTGAGGGGTAACTTTTATTTGTCCGTGGTGAAGAAGTTAACACAGCAATATTATTATTCTGTTTCCTGAAGTATTTACTAGCTCTGAGACAAATCATCTATTCTAGTCTTTGCAGCAGCTCTCAAAATGCATTTTTAAGACGACACTTTCATGATTTGTTGGCCGAATCCAACACAGTTCCTGTCTGATAATATATAACGCAATTCCTGGTTGAAGCACGTGAGAATGATATAAAAATAAAAATACTCAAAGAATCAATTGACAGAAATTTTTTGAGTACGTAGTGTATAATAAGTGGGTAATGACCACCCAAGTTTTGAAAATGTAACAGGGCTTGACTAATGCGGTAGCAGGTAGGCAACTTAAAAAAGTAAGGGTAGCTTCACTAGGGCTTTCACTATTTCATCAGACTTTTATTCTATAACATACGGTATACCCTATATTATTTTATATTAAAAAATTGATCATTTTATTGTTCAGCTATTTCCCAAAAGCCAGCACAAATTCTTCAATGTACTCCCATCTAGCCATGAAAGATAAAGGTAGATAACATTTCCTACACACGCTTTTAATGGAAGATCAGTAAGGTGTCGGCTGCAGGTAGGTCTGCTTCAACCTCCCGCAGAAAGAGCTAATGACTGCTGGCTCGGTAATGATGGAACGGATCCCAGTAATGCTTGTACAGCTTCGGAGAGAGTACGTGATGCGCTGATAATTGGCGGCGAATGGACCGAATCTGAACCACTCCTTTTGACGGAAAACGAGGAATCTCTGGCAGTTATGCGATCTGACGTCACGAGTATACTTCTTATGCATAGAACATCAAACAACAGCGACGTCAACTCGCTGAATAAAGATGGAGGATGTCAGGTTGAGGTGGGGGCTAAAAAAAAAAGAAAAATGTCCTATTCAAAACCCACAAAAGAAAGGCGGAAGAACCTCCGGCATGAAAAAAGAAAAATTGTTCACTCATTTGTGTTGTAAGCTGTCCCACGAGGGGGCGACGGGCGGGGGGTGTAATTTAGAGACTTTCACGCGTTTAAGGGTTGTGGATTTTATCATCTTATCACCGCTATGATGTCTTCATCGCCGCGACCATTACTTCTTTGTGGGTGGTTGTCGAGATGGATAACTGACCCATTGCTTAGACTCCGGTCACCCAAAATGACTGAAGCAAACAAGGCGGTACGAATTTTTTTTGTTTGAAGTCAAGTCTATTGTTACGTCATGTTAAAATCAAATCCAGGCACCCTTATAGTCCTTCATTCCGGCTTTTGGCAACCCCAGGGAGCTGTGGGGAAGACTGAGCAGCTACACGAATAAATATAAAATTTTCTCTACTTCGTTTCGACTGCACCACTCATTTAATTAACTATTTGCTGTCATTAAAACAACAGCTCTCCTAAGGCATTTTGAAGAAGACACCTTTATGATTTGTTGGCCGAATCCAAGACAATAGCGCAAGTCCTGGTTGAAGCACGTGAGAATGATATAAAAATAAAAATGGATACTCGTACATCAAAAATACTTCGAATAATCAATTGACCGACATTTTTCGAGTAGGTAGTACCTAATAAGTGGGTAATGTCTACCCAAGTTTTGAAAAATGTAACAGGGCTTCGCTAATGCGGTAGCAGGTGATCCTCCCGGGTAGGGAGCTTAAAAAAAGTAAGGGTAGCTTCACTAGGGCTTCCACTAGTTCATCAGACTTTTTAACAGACCCTATAACAAAGGGTATACCCTATAATATTTTATCGCCTGTATTATAATTTAGGTAACTACCTATGAACAAGATATATTTTTTACAATATTTCGTTTCTGTTTCTTCTGTAATCTTAGCCTAAAAAACATTTATTATAAAATTGTTAAAATTTTACACCTGAACAACAATGATCTAAAGAGAATTGTCGATTTAAATTTGGCGACATTTCTCCCTTTGAAGATCGCTAATTGTATTTGATAATTCTCATCTATAGGAATAACTACTTTAGTTATAGAACGCTTGAAAGGTCTCTGGGCTGTTTGTAAATATTGTAGGAATGAGCTAGTGAATGACGATTTGTAAATATGGTATGAATGAGAAAATAGAACACAATTACTTAATGCCCGATAAGGCAGATTGTAATTTTATGACAATAAAGGATTGATTTGATTTGAATTAAACGCAACACTTTTGAACATCTTATCCGATTTACTGCAAACAAAACTAAACGTGAATTAACGTGGTATTGTGCCTCACCTTTCCTTTATCCCGTCCTCTCCGGTTTCAACCTAGGGAGCCATATCTACCGAATGGGACTTCTGACTCGTTACCCTTATGGAGTATAACAAACGATTCCGGAGTTGAAAAATTACTCGACGAGTAATTGCCGAGATGGAGCAAATGAAATGTAATGAAAAAATAATTAAGTAACACAAAGAAAAATCCTATTATAAAATTTCTTTAATTTATAATAGGGCTCAAATTAAATTTAAAATGACACTAGTATTTGGATCACTTTTTTTTTTAGTATCATCAAATTGAAATAAAATGATCACCTACGATCACCAATAAGAAAACGTAGAAGTATAAAGCTATACATAAATAAATACAGGAAAAATCGAAAATGTTTTCCGTAAAATAGATTATGTTGTAAAAGTATTTCATGTATACAAGAGGTCAAATTATGATGTTGGCTGATTGGTTGTTGGACATCTATCGTTACCGGTATTGAGTTGAGCCGAGACCAGACGTCCGATTGTTTCCAGCGATCGATTTTCCAATCGTATCAAATCCGTCCCAAACAAACACCGTGGGTCTGCAGATAGAAGAGGTAAAAAGGCAGACAAGACGTCGGAATGCCGGGAAGACAGACGGCTTGTTGTAGGGCCTAAAGCCCAGAGGTGATGGGAGCTAAGCAGGGATAATACGGGCCGGTGTATACTTTTAATTATCCGGCAGAGCGGAGGCCGGCGCCTTTGATCTGTCAGTGGCGGCGAGATCAAAGGCTCGGAGGCCCCACCTGAGGCGGACATGCCGGCATCGGGGTAGGGGTGGCAATTGACCAATCAGCGCGAGGGGGCGTGGCCATCGCTCCAATCAGCCCGCCCCACCCTCCTCTACTTCTGTAATCTCCGTCTGGAAAACATCCGACCTCATTAGAGCCTGTCTCTTCCAGTAATATATTTTATGGGCTTCTTGCGCTCCCGACACTCCGGATCACTCAATCCACTCCTTGAATCAACTCCCAAGCTGACAATGCGGCGGAAAAAAAAGAAAAGAAGGCGTAATTATAACGTAAGGAATAAGGTAATTTTCTTTTTTCACATTTCGTTTCTATCAAATGGTTCCAGGCAACACCAGCGAATACTACATCTCCTAGGCGAATACACATTCTAAGGGAACAAAACAGATTAGGTTTTGAAATTGAAATCTAACAACCACAGTTAATGAAATCGTCTGAAAAAGAAGTTAGGGTGGTCAAAAGTATGAGAAAAAATAAGATTGGTCGCTCCTCACACTTAAAAATCCATAAAGCAACCTGATTTATTAGTACCTATCCATAACGAAGAGGGAAGTTTTATTTCAAAGGAAAAAAATCGTCGTGGGTGGTTTCAGCTAGTTATAGGAATATTACTTAATTTCATGTTTTCTAATTAACAATTTTTGAGAAAAAAAAATACATTTAGTAAATACACAGAGAACTGATGAAGTGAGTTTAATAATTTCGTATTCAGATTAAGAATACGAAGAATATTAAGATGAAAGTAATCGATTTGGTTCAAGTTAACGCATTCATGTATTTTAACAGTTAGCAGCAACTTTTTGGGAGGAGGTTTATTTTTCAATTTACTTTAAAAATAATTTGCCAAATCTTGCTGCTCTACTAAATACTACACTTTTTCGGTATATTTCAAAACATGGGTGTGAGTAAAATACAAAGTTTCTTTGAATTTAACTTGCTTACATACAATGTACTGGTCGAGTACGTATATTGATTCAAACTCAATGGAGTTTTGATAATATTTAATTGACATAAACATTGTATTTACAAGTAAAATTTTCATAGTAGAAATATTAGTAAATAAAAGATCAAAGAGAGTTTACCGGATACTCGAGGAGTAAGGGGTGGAGTGGCGGATAAGAAAATTTTGTAAATCTCTCAGAACAGAACCTCACTCAATTTCTAGTGCGACAAAGGAAAGGGCAGTTCGTGAATGAAACGAGAAACAATGTTTAAACGAAAAATTACACAAATCGATCGATTAGAGACCCCCATGTTATCGGTAGCAAAACGTTATTTCTGTAAAGGATTTTTTAAGGTCTTTATCGATTTTGCAAATTAAATAATAAAATATGTTTTAGATCCTAATAATAATAAATAATATTTATATTTATTGAGCATATTAAGTCTAAGAAAAGGGTACAAAATTCAAGGCAATCTTCCCTAAATAAAACAAGGGTGTCAAACTTAAATAAACTAATATATAATAATATATATTACTTTTCAGCCCTCCTGTATTTCTTCTTAACATGCTACCGTTTCTTTTTCTCTTCCAGGATGAACTAACTGTGTCACCGTAACATACAGGGAACTACTAAAGCATACTTTAGTGAATATAATATGAAAGAGACCTCCAAGTTTCCAATTATTCGGGAAAAAATACGGGGCCTTCTTTTAAGAAGGGGGGGAGAAAGCTAATTAGCGTTCCCCCCTAGTTAAATACATATAATAACCAGCTTCTGGGGCACTTCCTATATTATATCAGTGGGCCCAAATTATCTAGAAAATGTTATTGTAAACTAATAGCTGAGTGCGGCCCATTGTCGTTTGATGCTTTCTCCTCGTCGGAGAGAAAATGCTCTGATAATCAAGTGCCAAAAGATCTTCGCTTGTATTCGTTATACTGCCAACATTTGATCCTCTTAAAATAAATGGAAAAAAACAATTTTTTCAACATGATCTTTATCAACGAATCATCGATCATTAATTTATATTTGGAGAGGCAATATTCACCCCTCTAAGAGAAATTTTAGTCTCGGCTAGTGAAACTTCCTTTTCGCAAATCATACTTCGTATAACATAATCTCCATGTTAGGCATTTAGAATAGAGTAGTAAAACATTTTATGTAGCGACCAAGTTCTAGGGAGCTTCTCTAGGGGAGGAATTCTCTAGGGGAAGTTCTAGTGAATAACAAGAAGTATAGATGAACAAATCATTTCTAGCAAACAAAAAGAAATATTACACCGTAAAGAAACATTACAAACTAAAATAATAAAAGTCTGCAAAAAAAAAACAACTGAAAATAACAGATTCTTTTACAGCATTCATAGATGGTTATATAAAAAAAAAAACTATAGCCTTAACCAAAAACTAAAGTCAGTTAAATACAACATTAAATTAAATGGAAACCATTAAATTAATACAAACAAAATAACATACAAACATCAGGATGCATACAACAAATAATGAAATACAAATAGTATTTCTATCGGAGCATAAGAGTATGAAACTATTTTATGATGAGCAAAACTTTCCCAAACTCGCAGCTAGTGCGGCAAATATTTAGACTCCTTACAATTACAAAAAACAGTCCCACGTTCAAATGTTTCCAGAAAAATGTCAGGTGAGTGGAAGGGATGAAAAAAATCGTAATTATAACGTAAAGATTATAGTCACTCTAAATGAGCTTAATTCTAAATATGAAGAGAACGATGCGGTGATCCAGTCAAAGCTCCAAACACAAAATAGGGTGTTAAATTCGTCCAAAAGGTGTAATCAGCTTGGTTACTGATATTTATCAGTGAAATCAACAAAATTATCAACAAATGATACAGACATCCTATTAACAATAAGTATAATAATTTATACAGAAAAGTGATAAATGTACTTCACCGGGTGGAGTAATGAAATGAATAGGTCTACGAAAAAGACGATCACCACTCTTCAGAACCAGAAGCTGCTGGCCAAGAAATGGAGTTTTGGAGGAGGGGTGACGTGACTTTAAAAAACACCAGTGAATACAGAACCAAAGTGAAAACCTATATTGTACAGAAAATTGGCAATAAGCTAAAAACCATTTATACACTTAAAGAGGAGAATTAGACAAAAAAAAAATTCATAACTTAATATCAGAAGAAAGGCGGGAGGCCAAGAAATCGTAGAATGTAAGACGTAGAGTACGGAACGGCAGAGATTTTTGGAAATTTGGGGTATAATGTAAGTATAAAAAAGTTTCAATAAATGTACATTTAACGTTTTTCTAATGTTTTCTGCTAATATTCAGATACTGATATAAAAATATATTGAGAGGACGCTGGAATAGAGATCTAAATTAATAACTTAATTAATAATAAAATATCTTCATAATTTAGCTCCAACATCACTGCTCACCGGATATCCTTTGACTTCTTGTCACACATGTTTTTTCATACTTCCTACAAATTCACAGCTGTGAATAAATAAATAATACTGAAAAAAAATAGTACACGACAACCAAAAAAAATCACTAATTCCCTTACATGAACAAGAGGCTAAAATTACAAGCTATGTCAAATAAACAAATAACATGTGATGACAACAGTCTCCATTACAGCGAATGAAAAACACCTTCCATTTCCTAGTTGAACGTCCTCTTACTTCCTCAGAGAATTTCCTCTTGTTTTGAGAAAATCACAGAAAAATAAACCATTCTTATGTTAAATGGAAATAAATATTGTCAGTTGTACAACTGTGAAGAAAAGGCTACTAGATTCGTTTAATATTTTTTTAAAACCCTTATATTGACGGAAGTTATTTGTTGATATATTTCGTTATAAAAAAATTACTTTGTTTATGTATTTATACAAATGTCAATTTTTTGGGGTTTTTTTTTTTGCTAGCTACAGGGAGACTTATTTTCATGCTTATCGTTTTTTGTAATTCTCAGGAAACTATTTAGCTCGTCAATAAATGAAAACCTCTGTTTTGACAACACACTATTTATTTTATGGTGATATACAACAAGCGCTTTTGGCGACTACACCTTCATTTTCAAATATTTTATTAACTAATATAGAATAATAGAATGTTTTTAGCCTCTATTAGATCTGACTGCACAAGAATAGGAAACGCTATTTAAACTTTTAATTTTCATTCTTGATAACAGAACATCAACAACTATAATTTCATAAATAAATAATATATAATAATATAAATAATGGGTTGACAAGAGAGAGGTGCTCATTTATCAATATGAATAACCCCCGACCAGCCTTCCAACATAATCTTCTAAATTATTCTGATGCTGTTTGATAATTTTGGCAGCACTTTGCTTATTATCAATATTAAATGTTGAAATTTCGTTTGTGTACAACAACAAACCTATCAAAAATATAATAAGTGTATTACTTACTGAACAGGTTATTAACTTGTTACCATCCTCTTATAGTAGCATTGGGAATGGTTGGTTCTCTTTATTGATAATTTTGACAATGAACAAAACATTTTTCTCCTCTTGCTGCATACGCAGATGCATTCGAAGGAGGGCATAAATATACTACAATGCAGATTGATGTTAAAAAGTCAAAAAACGCATACACAACACTAGGTGATGAGGCTCACCTTCAGCTTACAACCGGGAAACAAACTAAAAACTAAACCTTGCGAACTGTTTTTTTTTGTTATGAATAAAATTTTTAACAATTTACAAAGTTCAATTTAACAATTTCTCCTCTTACTGCGATGCGCTGATGCAACTGCGAACTACCTTACATCACCTCACTCAGTTATCCTAAGGTTTCGTAATGAGTTATCCGAGAACGGAGAAGAGACAAGTGATATATTTATCTGATACATGGCCGACAGGAGGCAACTGGGATCTATTAGCGCACAGAGAGGCCGAGGGGCCCCGACTGAATAGGAAGGTGATGGATGGTGCCACCCAGGTTACAGCATCGGCTGAATATCACTTCATTAGTGCGCTGATTCGGTGTATCTTCTACGCGGTAGGGGAACCACCCGCGGGTGAGGGGCCGACACCCGAGGGTGGTGGGACCTTCCACTTCTGAGAGGGGGATCCCTAAAGTTCATCTTATACTTAACGAACCTGGCCGTAAAACTTTATCCATTTATAGATTTAAATTTTAGAAAAGTCATAATTAACCAAAGGTATATTATGACTAATTATTTTCTTTGAGATGAGATACAGAAAAAATGAAGAAATACTACCATGTTGAGAAAATTGTCTTAATAATAATTTTTTACCGCATTAAGCACAAAATAAAACAATTAGTGTAAGTGCTTACTAAAAAAAAAAAGAAAATAGTATAAAATAAATTCATTATTTGTTTCTCACGGGTATATTGTTTTTCGTTTCCTAATTATAATCATCTTAAGAACAGGACACTTAATACGCATAAGTTACGTTCGTAGGCTAAAAAACTAATTAACCTGTTAATAAGAAAATTTCCAGCATGATCATTACACGCCTTCATAAATGGTCCAAATTAAAAAATTGTTAACATACTTTTTTTGGGTTCAAAAATGTAATATACATTTTTTTTTGTTCAAAAATGTAATATACATTTTTTTGTGTTCAAAAATGTAATATATTTCTTTTTTGTGTTCAAAAATGTAATATACATTTTATTATTTTAGCATAGATGTAAAAGCAATAAATACAAAGAACATATAAATCATATCACAGTGTGATACGATTCAGCTACTTACAAACCTAGGCAGGGTGACGAAAGAGAGAGAATTCATCTATGAACATATACATGTTGATGTCGACATTGCGTATTCATGTAAACAGCTAGAAAAAGGACACGGGGAGACCACTATAACTAACATCTACAAACGATCTGAAAAGTTTCCGACCTCAACATGAAGATGATAATAAAATAAATAAAAGCTAGTGGAATAAAAGCTTTGTTAGGTCGGAAACTTTTTAGACCACCTTCTGTACCAATATACAGTAATAAACAATGAAGTGAACTATATTCGAGACATGCCCATAACACCCGGTATAAACTATTGGTTAATACACGGGAAGAATAGATTGTGTATTTTATTCATACATAAATAAATAAATCTTCATTGAGCTTGCAGAATTTAGATCACTATTTGACTTTAAATGAGTAAAATCAGTCGTTGCAAGATAATCGAATTTGGGCTAGAAATTTTGATTAGATGAAATAAAGTTTCCAACGCCAGGAAGTCGTAAAAATGAACCGTCGGAAACTAACCAGGAATAGATAAAAACAACCCTTATGGTTAGGGAACAACAGGAAAATTCGAATTCTCGGGGAGCTTTTCTACAAAACACCGGACAGAAAGGCTTTCCACGGAGGAAAAACATTTTAATAAAAAGTAAAAAACATCGCAAACGCAAAATATTTTTAAAATCAATTTAAACTTATGAGAGACTGTACTTTAAATTATTATTACTCTATAAGTTGATGATAAGAGAATTTAAAAAAACAACTTAATTTTAAGAAGGATTGAACTTATACATTACATATATTACACAATTTCCAGGGAGTTTTCAACATTCTTCTACGCACACCCATGAGATCCAGGGGTTAAATCAACTACTCCTAATGAACTAATGTAGTTATTTTAACAAAACCACAGTGATACAATAAGTTAACAGACAGTCTCAATAACACCTAGTTACAAACAAAGTTACGACTGGTGTGTCTTTGTACACGTTTAGTATTTTAAGTCTGCGAAATAGTGTAATGGAGTATTGACTTATCTTGACATTGAAAGTGCACAAGATCTTTAACAACAACAAGCCTATCAAAAATATAATAATTATGCAATGAAAATAAATTAAAAACTAGTCATTAGTTTATTAATTAACGACTGGTAAAATTCAGTAAAGAATTAAACGCTACCACTAGTACATACATTATACTAATATATAAATAAAGTGTTCTTGGTTTAGTTCCTTGAAATATAAATCAACAGAAATCGGAATGTCGAGGAAACTCCCTCGATTTTCCCCCTTAACCCTTTTTTTAACCATTTTTGAAAATTGTAAATTATAAACAATGTTATAAACTGCTTGTGGATGGTTCCTTTTACTGCATTGTGCACTGCATGCATTGTAAGGAGTGCATAACAGTAAAAACTAACATCTTTTTACGGTTAAATTTATGTAAACGAAAACGTGATAGGACTCACCTCCGGGTCACCTCGTTTTACAACTTCTCGGCAATAAATACAACCCTTCCGAAAAAGTGGTTTATGACGTTTTTAGAAAATTCTTCCGGTAATAAATACTTGAACTCTACCCGTTGTGGTTTTCAGGCAGAGGTAGGTACATTCCAGAGGGCCAAAAGATAAAAAATAAATAAAAAACTAACAAAGAGTTACAAGACGCGCCGACTCAAGCATTATCACCGGCAATGAACCGCAAGGACGCTGGTGCAAGTGTCCCTTCTTAAGTGCTAACTGCCTTTGGGTCAAGGTGCAAAGATCTCCGCCTGTAACCGCCCATATTTATTGTACCGTCTTGACAATATAACATCCGACCAACTACCCCTCATGGGTGAGCGGGTTACAGAAGGAATTCTCCCCCTTGCCTTACAAAAACATACCTCAACCCGCCTAGCGAACCCTGAGGGAAAAAGCCCACTACCTACTAGTTACATAGTAAGAACGGAGGAAAACTCACCAGCCAACAACCTAGTATATCTGGGAATTAAAATGGACAGACACCTCCATTTTAGTAACCACTTTACGAAGAAGTTGAAGCAAACACGCACGAAGTCTTACCGGCTTACGCATATATTAACCTCCCCCAATCTATCACTGCGTCTCAAGCTACTGATCTACAAGAGTATACTCAGGCCTACTCTGCTGTATGGTGCACCGCTTTTTCGTCATGTGACGTATACGACAGCTCGGCGACTCCAACAATTTCAAAACGGTATACTGATGAAAGTGGTCAGAGGTACTTCATTCGAGCAGCGGAGCAACAGTGAGCTTCACGAGATCTTTGAGCTGCCATATCAAATTTGTCGATTCCCTGCAATACTTGACAAACCCGGTGTTTAACACTATAACCCCCGCTCCGTTCCCCCATCGATGGCAGGACGCTGTCGCGGCTGGAACGCTTTAGTCTTAGGTTCTAGTTATAGGTTTTAATTTGTTTTGTTTTGTTTGTTTTTAGTGTTTAGTGCCGGTAACAAGCTGAAGGTGAGCCTCATCACCTAGTGTTGTGTATATTGTTATGACTTTTTTACTACAGATTATTATTTACTATTTATATTATGCCCTCCTCCGAATACATCAGTGCATCGCAGTACGTGGAGCACACTTGTAACTCCTCGTTTTTGAGGTTTTGAAATAAAAAAAAAAAAAAAAAACCTTGCGAACCCTAAGTAACAACCTCAGGGACAAATTAAATAATAAAAACTACGAGTCTTAAGTACGTGCCTAAAAAGTAATACCGGTATTTTAATAATTACTTACACAAATTTTTCAAAAAAGGCTTTTGAGTCTCTCCAAACAGTTTTTATTTACGATGTTACATCACATTCGCATATTGAGGCATTCTCATCACTAAGATTCAAATAGATCACATTTAAAACATTTAATTTTTTTTTAAATAACTAACCCAAAATTCATTCGGTTGAGAGTTCTAGCCATCAGTTTATGATCCATAAACGTTCTGTTTTTTCAAAGATTTCTTTCTTTTAAAGATTAATTACACGGACAAGCTTCACAGAAGCCTTAAAATGGATCATTCTAAAGATTTTATACATTTACAATATCTTTTCCCAAATCAAGGATCCCCTTTCGATTCCATCTTCTAGCGTACGTTTGAGGAAGATTTTATTAGGAAATAGGGACATTCTGGAGCATTCAAGAGTAATAATAGCTATGAAATTAGAGGACACAAGTGATAAAATAAAACTTATGGGTTCATAAATATATGAGTGTAAAAATAGTTAAGTAAAAGATAATTTAAATAGCAAAAGGTTTATACGTCATTTTCTGAAGATTTGGTACAAAAAATAAAACTCTTTCAGCAAATACAGGTTGAAGTAGTATTCATCCTATTAATACAACGACTATACGAGGTGAGTAAAGATTAATTGGAAAAGATGAGATTGGAAAAGTGAGAAAAAATTGATCAAAAAAACAACAAGGGTTAGCAATGGGGAATGGTTCCAGTATGTTATTAGTGGAATTATACTTAGGTGAATTAGAAAAAGTGTATATAATGTCTAGCAAAAATCCAAGCACCCACAAAATATTGGATAACATACTGGCGTGCTTCACGGGGAGTATATAAAGAATTAAATGAGCTACTTAAGTATTTTAGACAAAAAAACAACTTTATTATGATAAAATTACCAAATGCCTTATTGGGCAATAAGTAATTGTGACAAATGATCTTATTCATACCATATTTACAATTTTCATTCACTCGCTCATTCGTACATCATTTACAAACAGCCCAGAGATCTACCAAGTCCACATGAACCTAAGTATTTGAACAGAATAAATACAGACATAAAACTTACGACGGAAATAGAAAAATGCGTTGAGGAATTTAATTGTCTGGATCTGAGAATAGTGAGGAGATATGATAATAAACATGGATTCAGACTATATAGGAAATAGACGATGACTTATAGACTTACTTAAGACTACGATAGTTAAGACTGCATCGCACCACCGCGGTCACAAAATGGCTATGTTCCACTTGCTCATTAATAGATTACATAACATCCTACTAGACAGGGATAACTACGATAAAGAGCTTAGACGTATACACAATCTAGCAATAGCCAATGGGTACGATACAGACACCATAACGAGAATAAAATTCACAATTGAGTACAGAAGACTAACTAAAAAATATTAAAAGAACTCTGATGCTAAACAATTGAGCACTATCCCGGCAATATTTATAATAAATTAATATCTTGAAAAAATGGGGCATTGTATGCGTTTAAAAGTACCTCAATTCCCCACACTGAAGACCCTAGAAAAAAGATCGGGTGTGAATAGAATAGAATCTCATAAATCTTACGTTGGTAGGACAAATAGAAAATTAACAATTAGATGCAAATAACATCATAGCCAAACAACAAGCCAATTTTACCATCTACAGGAAGAAGGGTGTCATGACGCACCATATATAATTGCATGGCTACACCGTTCAAATGATTGAAAATTAATTAATAGGCTGGAAAGTATTGAAATTAAATTATATTCCCTAATATCGGATAATATAACTAAAAAAGAAGAAATATTAAACACACGTACGCTAAGAAACCCACCCCCTCTATACCTCCTAAATAAAGTAGAGTGAAAATATAGCTAACCTATCAATTAATATTACTTCATTTGTAATGATATTACTTCAAATGTTATAAATAAGTTTATTTATCCACGAGATTATTGTATTATTGTGTTTTTTAATTATTTATTAGTAATGTATTCAAATTTTAATAAAATGGATGGACCTTTTCGAACTGCAATTTAGTTAATAATTTGAATATGTCCTATTAATTAACTGTTATCATTGTTGCAATTAACGATTGATTTTGACGCGCAGCCAAGGTTTTTATCATGTGATTTTTCATTTGAGCAAGCTGAAGACGTTATTGGCGAATAAGCATTATATTGCTGAGAGACTGAAGATTTATTGTCTAACTAAGGGGTTTAATTTATTCGCCGGTAGGAGCTGTAGCGTACTTGCTGCAGCGCAAACAGCTCTCTCATTACGGCCAATTAACATCTCATTTACCTTTAACTAATTATAATTCAATTGGCGCCGGTGCCCACTCGATCCGTGGTAGAACCCTGGAGTAATTAATTACGTATAGCGCTTTTTGGTCGATTCCTGACGGTAATTAATCCGTCATTGTTTATAATTCGGTATGGGTGTCGTTATATTCTACTAGCTCAGTTTATTTCTAAACTAAATATATAAATATTAGGAAATTTATTTTGGTGTATTAAATTGTAATGTTATAATTTTATTCAATTAGTAAAACGCAAAGACAATTAAGTAGATATCTAAAAGTAAATATGTTTTTTATATTATAATCTATATGTTTCGTGATGCAATATATTTTTATTTAGTTTATCTGGTAGTAAATTAATATTTAGTTTTTAGTACCACCTCGAAGTTGAAGTTTTTTCATTTAGTTATAATCATCATCAAAAACATCACTTTTGAGGCACACTTTTTTTTATGTAATATTTATTATAAAATCTTTATTATTCCGAGACTATGTTTCTTAAGAACAAATATAGATACCTACTTACAAATTAACATATTATGTTATTAGGTCCTGCATCTTGTCAAGTAAAAACATGCATGAAGAAATAAATAAAATTTGTTTAAAATTGAATTTTCTTATACATAGAATAAAAGTAACTTAACACTTTATTACATCCAAAACGCATGTAAGAATAATAAACGACGGAAAAAAAAATGAGAAAGCAATTTATAAATTCACAAAAGAACCTTTTTAAAAAAACAAATTAAAATAACCGGCAAAAATATGGAGACAATGTAACCGAAAATGAACAATTTACGAACGAGAAATATAATCTAAAATCTGACATTAGTTAAACCTCTTTTGAAAATTGTAAAACTATAAAATTGTTGCATAATTAAAAGTTGCTCGATATAGCTCGAATTAAAACATAACCCTGTTTTGCCAATTCTATGTTTGAGGGAAAGTGTGACCCTAGTAGCTTAAAATAAATTTATTTATTGTGGGGCTAATACATTTACATCAACCCACAACTGAAATTAATGCCCTGATTTGTTTTTTGCAATATTTTTGTTATCATGTAATAAGTTCGTATAACGTAATAATGCAATGAAATCTTTTGACAGAATTTTAATTTCGATGCTGTCTATTTATTGTATATGTATGTATATATATATATATATATATGTGTGTGTGTGTGTGTGATATTGATAATAATTGCCGATTATCCGTACATTCGCAGGTCAAATGTCCTGGCATGGTTAAGATTTATGTTCATTCAGAAACGTAGGATTTTACAACAGGAGTGTCCAATTTGGAAAAGGATAGACATTTATAAGCTACTGTTTATATTTATTCTGAGTAAAACATTTTTTTTATTTTATTTACATAATTTTCTTTCCGGGGACCCCAATAATTTACATTTTCACTGCATATATTTGGTCCATGAAAATAAGCAAGAAAGCTGTTGTGTACATTTGCACCTTTCATGTGTTTTACCTTTCATGTTTTTTACCTTTCATGTGTTTTACCTTTCATGTTTTTTACCTTTCATGTTTTTTACCTTCAGTCTCTCCTGATATTGTATGAGTCAAAATCAACACAAATCTTCAGACTTTACAAACATTATGTCACTAAAGAAAAGCCATGCTTTTTCCATCCCTTTACAAAACACCTAAACTGTTGATAAAATATAGAGCAATAATTTATAAAATGCATGTCACCTGTACTAATAACTTATTAAAACTGCAAAGAATACAGATTAGATTTTTAAGAATGATAACAAATCCACTTAAGCGGACTGACATCGACTTCTTAACATTGTAAATGAAAGGACCCAAAGGTTTCTTCAAAATTACCAGTGTAGCAACAATAATTTAGTAAAAAGTCTAGCGTATAACGTATCAACTTGGACTAAGATACTTAAAAACATTCATTTTATTTGTAAGGATCACCAGAAAAGTGGATAGTCTAGTTTTAGTTTGTAGGTGCCCTGGCGTGTGGCAACTATATGTAATGAGCCAATATAGCATCAAAAGAAATATATTTTTTAAAAAGAAAAATAATCAACATACATTCATATAAATTTAACTCCTACTTTCCGGACAGTTTTTGGTTATTTATTGAATAATTTTAAGGTGCTATCGAGGGTTTATTATTGCAACTTATTGGTTACTGTGCCGTCAATAATTACGAATTGTTAATCTGCGTGGCTTGGGACTGAACTTTATGAATAACTATATATAAATTATTATCTTATATAGGTTTTACACTGTATTATTACTTTGTCATTTTTCTTTATGATGTTAGTTCTTTAGGTTTATCTTTGTGTCCCGGAATGAAATTTTTAAAACCAGTCATTGGCACCTGAAATAGTACACAAAGGCCCTAAGCCTAAGACCCAGATACCCGACCAGCCGTCATTACATACATCTACGATGTTCAAAGCCAGTGGTGGAACTAACCATTGTGCAAACATGCGGACACATTAGCACTAAGTATAGAGGAACATTCACCGTGATACAACTTGCAGATAATCACCTGGACCGGATGTACAGTGTGATATGATTAGGTAAGTGTGCATAGTCACGCTCGAGAGAGCGCTGTCAGCTGTAAGCGGCGAGCTGTATACCCTGTACAGAGGAGCATATCTGACTAACATTATATCAGCAGTTTTCCGATTTGGTTTTATATCCCACTATTACCATCTGATAATTTAATAAAAGCCACTTAATAATAGTGAGATCTCTAACACAGCAAAAATTACTTAATTGAAAAAGGATGTATTCAAATGTATGTTATATTTTCAAAATATTCCGCCATTAAGGCTAACGAGTCGTCGGAAAATTAATTTAGGGTTCACAATATGGTTCTGCCGTTAGCTCCGTGGCTTACAACGAAACGCACGCGAAATCGGCGAGGCAGGGCAGAGCAGCGCTGGTTTTTCATTGTGGCGATTCATAGTTCATAATGTAACAGCGCGAAATGGGGAACAGGGTGAGGTTTCGCGTAGCTACTGCGTCACCGACCCCAGCTCCACGTTTGCGGCTGAGAGCGGGTGAACAGATTTTCACTAGAGTCTGACATTACTCAATCTAGTGGCATCATATAGGAAAAATTAATCGAATCAGTGAGATTTCATGCTTTTCTTTATGACACTAACCACAGTGATTATATGAAGGCTTAATTATAGTAAAGTAGAGAATTTGGGAAAAGATTGCTGAAGAAATCGCATATGCTATGTCTATTTAATGATTATAAATAATAATTATAACAACATAGTACTGAAGTTGATATTATTATTACCTACATAAAGTGAATAATTCAAAATGAAAATATTATCAATTGTTAATCAATTCAACAATTATTCATTATTATTAATTAAGTCTTTCGCTGCACTCGTATAGCTTAGATGCGCTGGAAGTAATTGCTTGCTTGTCATATCTTCTGTGGTGGTGTCTTGAATTAATGTTATTCCTTAAATAATTATGCAAGATACAAGCTGTCTTAATAACATTATTTATTCTATCAACTTTAGTTAAATAGTTTTCTAAAAACGCGGAATCGCAAAGATAGTATTCAAAATGCTCGTAATAGTCTGTAACTAAAATTTATATAGAATACCTATGGATTTGTTTGAATTATTCGAATGAACTATCTTTCTGACTGAGGCTACGGTAAATCCGTAAAGTAATCATTTTCAAGATTATTTTTTTTTGTATTTGCAATAGATTAAGCCAAATCTGTCTGGTCGAAATTGAGAAGTTATCATCGGGACGCCCAACGGCGGTGGCGAGGTAATATGAAAAGTGGAGCTACTGCTGCGGTCACGAAGAAGTTCCAACATGTGCAGTTCTTAATCCGTCAAAGGCCACGTGATGGTGATTTCCCTCAGCTGAGGAAACGGGATCTGCGAGGGAAAAGTTAGCCAAGGGCAAACCTCTTCGCGATGGACTTTACCACTTCTTTCTCCCTGGCGATGTACGAAAATAAGACAAAAAATGCAATATAATGCTGAATGTGACATATTTCAGGTTGTATCTCGAGAGGAAGCAGTGGTATTATCAAGCTTTGATCGGCAACCTCAATTGCGTTCCTCGAATCCACTTCAACATCCAAGCCCTAAAAGCTATACCTAAATCACATACTTCAACTTCTGAAAATTTTTAATTCTGAAAAAGATTCAATGAATTCACCAAACGCAACAGCAGTTTAAAGCTTCTCGCGACTAAATAACATAATTATTTTTTAATGGATCGAAAAATGATCAATGCTTTGAGTTTGTAAAAAAATAAAACCTTTTTTGTTTGAAAATAAATTAATTTTTTTATATACTTATATTATAATTTATTCACTCAGTAAAAATCACTGGCCGTAAAAAAAAACTTTTTCTTCAAGTCCTGTTCGGCATTCGCGCATAGCACCTTAGAATAAATTGAAGGTGTTTATTATATTATGACGTCACGAATGACTTCAAATTACCTTCACTTTAAATGGAAGTAATTCTTAAAGGCGTCTTCGGGAAATCCTTTGGTTAAAACCAATTTCCTCTTTCCGTGCTCGCACTACTCCAAACTGGCTTTTCCCCAGTAGTTTGTCCTATAAAAATAATTCAATTTCCTTTACTGCACCCGAATCAAATTCTGAACTTAAATCAAAACCATTCGATACATTTCACCAAAGACAGTACACACAGAGGAGACAGGTGGGGCGAGACTGCGTTGCAATGTACGCTCACGCCTGTAACGCTGTTTTTTCCTGGCTCGCCGTCGTCGACTACGCCTCAACATGCGCGCACAACGAGGCTTTCAGTCACTGAGACAGCTAAGCTAAACTGAGACGGCTAAGCTTAACAGGGTTCACAATGGGAAGATCATCTACTCGTACAGGATAGCTCAGTTGGTAAGAGACCCTGACTAGATAGTGGGTCAGTCCCTGATCTACACCATGAAGAAAATTCAAAAATGAGCGTGGGGGACTTCCCAAGACCCCGTTTCCTCTCTCGCATGCGAGGGAGGTGACAATTATGTGGATTTGGGAGGACTGTGGGCTGTTTGTAAATATATGAATGAGAACATTTATCTCAATTATTTATTGCCTAATAAGGCAGATTGTTATTTTAGCACAGTAAAGAATCTTATATAAAAAAAAAAAAATAGTGGGCAGATTAACAATAGTGGGAACTATTCCACCACGATTGAAAATTTAATAAGAAATTTCATTTTATTTTTGTAAAATTCAGTTTATAGTAGGAGGTAATCATTTCAGAACGCAAACACCATAGTTCAATTAAAAAAAAAAGATAAACTATATTTGTAATTCTTTGGTCCCGAGAAATAATTAGGTAAATTAAAAAACAATATATGTACCTATACTCAGGACAACGAAATTTCACGTAGTGATATTACAAATTAATGTCTTTTTGTATTATCTAGAACCAAATGGACTCATATCAACAATAACCATTTCTTCACGAAAAGCATATTAAACAATGTATGTATTTTGTTTCGACCGGCAGAGGGTCTTTTTATTCTTTATAGCAGAGCTTTTTGCTTAACGCCCTAAAAAATTATTACGCTGGTGCAACCCCTGGGAATTACAACTGCCAGTTAGATTGCCCATAGATGAAACTAGTTTGATTGACACCCCTGAAATAGAAGGTTGCCACTTCATAGTTCGTTGTAGGTTTGAGTCCCGGTGCGTACAGTCAATTTAACTTTCAATTGGCCCGCCGGAAATTAGGAGACTAGCCCACCCACCCTTACCACCTCCACCTATATGGAACGACCACTTAAGCTACTCCATTAAAAAAAAAAGGACCTAAAAAAACAACGCGGTTTTTTCATTCTACTAACCACAAAACTGTCCTCGTAAACATTTTGGAAAATGTTTTATTTATTTTATTTTTATAAACTTTTTTTGGTTTGGTGGTCTCATTATTATTCCCTCAAATTAAGAGATTTTGTTCTCTTTTGTCCATCAAACAAATTATAATTGGTCTCGATTAAATTTTCGTAATGTAATCAAGAAATACGTTCAATAAATACTGGGTTACTCCAACACCGTGGGACAACGAAAGGGTAAACGGAGGTAAAAAGAAAGCAGGTGATTATTCAAGCAGTAGCCACTTGATGACTAACAGTAAAACTACAAAAAAAAAAAAAATTTACATAAATAACGTTTAAAATATGCTCGATAAAATGGGATTCAAATTTATTGGGCCATAAATATTAAAAGTTTATTATTACTTTTTTTTGTGAATAAGTGAAGTGGTTATGTTATTATATTCAGATCACTAATGACTAACAGGCGCCAGTCCTCTAGCCGGCATAATGGGGACTACTGAGCAATAAAAAATAGAATAGAGGAAAATATTACAGTATAGGAATAGACACATGTAGGATTAGTTCACAATTTTATATTAAACAATTCATTAGAGTTATGTTATCAATTTTTACGAGAGTTATGATCAAAAAGAATTAATATTGGGAGGATATCATTCGTTGGTTATACAACACCCGCGACTAGGTATGCGGAGGTATACAGTTTTGAATATTGTTCCTGCCAGCATACCTTTTTTTTGGGTGATGATCATTAATAACTATAAGATTTATTTTCGTCACTGAAAATAGTTCAAAAAGGAATACTAATATTGCCAGGCTTACTTTCTATTAAAATACCTTATTAATAGTTTTTTTTTCTAGCATTTCCCTTTTATTTTCTTGATTCCCTTTAATTCGTATTATTCTGTTCTTCAGAGTAACAAAATAGTAATGATATTTAAATTGTCTACAAATTAGTTTTTCAAATAAAAAAAAATGCTTGTGTAGTCCCTCCAAAAATATTTGTTTATTAGTATATCATATATATGAGATATGTATAACGTCGACTGATGATGTCAAATCAATAAACAAATTGAAGAGACTTAAATATCATTATTATTACATTTGCTACCTCAGATAATCTATAAGACACAATTACTGAAATTAACAATACTGCTATTGTTAAGTACATAATCATTTTAATAATCGACCTCTGAGCAGGATGTACTCCACGAAAGAAAAAACATTTTAAAACGTTCTAGCTGGATTATTATAATCATTATTATATATTAGTCTATGGAAACTAATGTATGTAAACATAAACTTATCTAATGTTTATGACAAATAACCTTACATTTACAAACAAATAATAATTATTCTTACTCTAACCTATTAAGAGGCTTTATAAGTAAATTATTGGGAATATGAACCAGTAATAAACTGTTTAGGTAAATATATAAATAAAAATTAAAGTGAATTGTCGACATAAAATTAAATTACTTTTTTATTATTTGTGAATATTAAAGAGTGTGCAGGTATATAGGCAAAAGTGAACCGAAATAAATGTGACAGCAGGTATGTGAGAATATGTATTTCGAAGCATCCGGTGAGGAGGGTGTGGAAAAGCGTTTTAAAAGGCCATCCGAGCGGAAAACTAATGTGCAGAGGAGGTCTGTGGTTCGACGCCTCGTAAGACAATTACCAGCGACCGGATACGATAATTAGGTCCGAAGGCCTAAAAAGGCGGCAGGTGAGGCTTTTGATTGATCTAGGATGTTTGAAGAAGTGGCGGCGGCTAAGGAGAGGGTTGACAGCGTGTAACACTAGACGGTAATCAGCTGGAGAGGGGGGGAGAGAAGCCTTTGATCCAAGCCGCTGGAGGCGTGGCCTGGGTGGGAAGGAGGAAGGGGATTGGGCCGCGCCATCCACGCCCACTTATCCCCTCCACCCCCTATCTCCCGGTGGCCGCCCGGCTCAGTCTTATCGGAGATGTCATGGCAGACATGAGGCCGGAGGAGAGATCAGAAGACGAAATCAGTGTCGGCTGCCCGAGCCCGCCTAAGTACGACTCGGACGCCTCCTCCGAGATCCACGACGATTATTTCAAGCCGTTGAAGAGGCTGAAGATGATGCAGATCGATAAAGTGTCCTACAGCATCTCCGGAGTTAAGAAGAAGAAACGCCCGCGGCGCCAGAGCCTGGAGTCGGCCGCGGCCGTAGCGGCGGAGGCTGCTACCAACGGCGTCAAGTCTTTTTCCATCCTGGACATCCTTAACCACCGACCAGCGAGGACGAATGAACAGAGGATCGTCCGGCCCTGGGACGAAGGGGGCTCCTGCCCGCCGGCACACCGGGGACTACTCCCGCCGCCCCCGATCATCTACCGCCCCAAGTCCGCCGATATGTACGAGACCTGCAGCTCCGGACGATCCTCCACTTCCGACTGCTGTACTTCCCCCGATATCGTCCCCTGCAGGCAGCGGCAGCAGGGAAGGAAAGGCAAGGACACTTCCCCGCTCGACGCACTCTTCCAGATGACCTCCAAGACCTTCGAAGAGCTCAATGGAGAGTCCGGCCAAGGTAGGAAAATAAAATATTACCGTAGTAGTAAGCATTAATTGTGAAAGCTATAATATAGATGCCATGTATTTAAATAATTGCTTGCTCTCTTGGCATAGAAGTAAATACTATGATAGTCTCGTCCACTTGAATAAATAATACAAATAGTAGAAACCCGCCCAATGTTTATAAATAAACATCAGGTGACTAGTTAAGACCGATCGCATTGTGTTAATAAGAGCTATGTGCCTTTCGGAAAGTGTTCTCTATATTAAACAAGAATATAAAACTTACACCCTGCTAAAAATTAACTTGAAAACAAAATGTTGGTGTGATAGTTTAGGGCTCCGTAAACCTGGAACCGTTGCTCCGGTATAATTTTTTTTTCAAAGATTGCTTACATAGTATTTAGATATTTAATTTTATACGTCAATCATATTTATGCGTTCAGTTGTTCTCTCAAATTAGATGGCATAATAAAAAAAAAGTTATATTATATACCATTGTCTGGTATACTGTTGTATCATATCTAATAACTCTCTATGCAAAAAGATAACCAATAATTTGTCATGTTTTTATAAAACGCTTTCGACCGGGTTTATTATAAACTCTTCTCGTATATATGCTTAACATCATCTTTTCAGAATTGATACAACTTTTATGTAATACTGTTGGAATTCCAAACTTTTATTGTGTTTCAAAATTACAAGCTAAAAATTAATTATATTAATTTCATTTCGCTCTATTTATTATATACCAGACGGCTATGGCTTAGTAAATGTACATTATAAAAATAAGAAGTAACATAAAGCTTTTTACTTGTCAAAATCCAGTAGTTATACCGAGTTGTCAATCGAAAATAATCAGA
This sequence comes from Acanthosoma haemorrhoidale, assembly GCA_930367205.1. Lineage (NCBI taxonomy): Eukaryota > Metazoa > Arthropoda > Insecta > Hemiptera > Acanthosomatidae > Acanthosoma > Acanthosoma haemorrhoidale. The sequence goes on from OV884014.1 coordinate 26,722,026, forward strand.
TACAAGAATAACAAATAACCAAACTAGTATTTATAATCATGAGAAAATTGTTATGTCCCCCTTAATATTTTAGTTTTACCCAACTAAAAACAATATGGTTATAATGACATTTAAAAATCTACTGCAGTGTTTAAAAATTAAATGCATTGACTTAATTTAGTGTCTTGATAAAACCTTAGGCCGATTATATAGAACATTTAATTTAACAATTTATTTTTGTTATAAACATAGTTTCCTAATTTTGTCAGAACTTACTTTATAATTTAAAACAACTATAAATGAGGGTTAATCAGCTAAATATCAAACCGACATAATAGACACATATTGTTTCTATGTTCTAAAATAATATTTGTTAATGATTAAATGATACTTAACGCCATAAATTTTTTATTATCTCGAAATATTTCTTAGACTGTCCCTTGTAAATAAAAGCAGACAAATGAATCTTATGAATAACCATTGTTTTGACCCTTGATAGCTACATTTCAAGACTATTTCGATGCTTGAAACTGCTAAACCGGCCCGAAATTCTACAAATATTTTTTTACAGTCATACAAGCAATATATTGTCTTCTTATGTCTTATCAAATTTTAGATGTACCTGATCAAGAAGTCTTTTATCACATTTTATTGAAAATAACATAAATTCTATAAGCTTGACTACCTAAAATTATTAGAATATTTCTATCACTGTCAAGAATATATTGTCAATGCCAGGCTACTTAATATATAAGTTGATTTTTTGTTAATAAAATAAAATGGTATCTGTTTTTCTTCTAATTATAGGTTGTTTTTTCTCAATTACAATTTTATTTATATATTGATAATTAATATGTCATAACATAATAATATCATATGTCAAAAATTAATTAATTAACACTTCAACTGTAGATTTTAACAGATATTAAGTTCTTAAAAGGTAACATACATAATATTAACATTAAAGGAACATAATTTTACCGACTAAGAAAATTTGACAAGTAAACTTCAGTTAACCGTTTAGATAAAAGAATGTTCATTTTGATTGAAATAATAGCCAATAAAAAATCATTTAGTCTTATGTAATATTTTGCATAAAATTATAATAAAGTTTTCATTGTGAAATTAACATAATAATTTAATCGCTTGCTGTAAAACAATAGTCTATTGAGAGTTATACAGATGTAAATATAGCGTGATATTTATTTAATGCTTCTTGCAATTACTACCTAAATATGTATGTTTAAATTTTATTAACTTTAGCTATCGTATTGGAAATTATAAATTAAATAAAAATTACAATCAACATTAGGCAAGCAAGAATGTGGTTAAGTTATTAAATCATGGAAGAGAAACGCACCCACCAGCTAGTATAGTAAATATACTTTCTAGTATTAAGAACATATTTTCATTTATGTAAGGTTTGACAATATTTTTTACGGAATAACGACAGATAAATTAATTGTACAAATGCCATTTAAAATAAATAAGGTATTAATAACTTATCTTCAATTATTTTTAAAAATAAAAATTGTCTTACATACATTACCCGATATATTTTAAAATGTATCTTGTGTCATTAATATTTTATATTCAAAATTGAGGATAAAAACATTTAACCGCGTGTCAAATTAGCCTAATGATTACTAATGAACGCTCAATAAATAATAAAATTTTAATTTCTCTAGTTTATTAAAGTGATCAATCGATGTACATCTTTGACGGTGACAAGGATAAAAATTATACCTTAATTAATATTAAAAGATTAATGTTAAAATTTCAATTTAAAATAATTGTTAATTAGAACCCTTTGAATTGAATTGGTAAATATTTAATTTTCGTTTACTATTTTCAAAAAGAAAACATTCAGCAAGTCACATAAGAATAATTGTCAAACTTCTACTAAAAAACACTACTCATCAACTGATTTTAACCCTGAAACCATCATGTAGAGAGAAGGAGAAACTATTTTTACAAATGCATCAAATGTGAGACCTCAGACAAATATGTTAGTTAAATATAACTAATGAATTAATGTGTTAATAACAGGTGACTATTCTGGCATTTTCTTGACGTATCACCATTCACCTGTCTTAACATGGATTATTAATTGTCTACGGAATTTTAAATATTGATCCTTGAGATCAAAACGGAAATATTACTAGCGTTTTTTTGGTGAGAAAAAGTTCAAGATTACAACCCATTAAATTTTTTGATTTGCCCATCAAGTCAATGAACGATTCACGGAAAAGAATCTTTAACATCTCAGAAGCAAAAATATGTGAAGGCATATAGATCATAGTATTGTTCCAACTCTTGAATTCTGACTTCAAGTTCAAAGAATCTCTCGTTCTCATGATTTTTTAGATTTCCTCTTCTCTTAAAGGGATTTTACTGTAGACAACTGAATTGATAACAAGAAATTTTTAACCCGGATCAATTTTACCACGGTGTTCCCATAAACGAATATGCGGTTTATTATATAAAACACTTCTCATAATTTCTTTTAAAAATATTTTTCACTCGATGTAAAATCATCGATTTCCCGATCCCATGGTTCGTGCACGAGCGTGCATATACTTACGATGACATACCCTTATCTGTGACATATGAATATATATTGTCATGTTCGTCAGCGGAGCCGCACTTAGCAGCCTGCTAATTACGGACGAGTGAACTTTGATGAGGTATCGTCGTGTTGTTAGCCTCGATGTATGCGAACAATGACGGCAGTGCTGCTAAGTTTTATCGGGCCTAGGTTGACAATTTAACTTTCTCGTTATGTTTTCCGTCAGCTCTCGGTGTCTATTTTACTGCGATAACGGTTTGAGTGGTAAATACTGTAATAACAATATTTACAATCCGTCTACATTAGATATCAGTCATACACAGTTGCTAAGAATTTTATTCAAGGGAGGAATAAGTCTGTATGAAGTATATATTTTAGGAGAAGAGGTTGTAAATAAAGAATAAGTCTATACTACATAAGATCTATTATTAATATTTCATTTACGCCACTGATATAATGAAATATTTTTTTTTAATTTTAATTCCGAAATTCAGAATGGCACATACAAGTAATAAAAAGTTTTAAACCCTCCCTGGCCCAAAAGTGTTGATATTAATTTTTCACATGCATAAAACAAAAAACCAATGAATGCAAACCAAATAAACTTTTTCTTTTTTCTTTTGATACGTTGATTGAACTTCACATTGATATTTATAATAAACCTTTATATGACTAATATATCATATAGTATTTGGTTTAAATGATTGTTACATTACAATCAAAGCCCTTTAGAACCTTTTCGATTTTTGCGATTATCCTACAAGGCACTAAAAAATAAATGCTTAAGTAATACACTTTTTGATTTGCAAAAATTAAACCTAACAAAATTAGATAGTACGTAGATTTCAAGCCCCTAAATTAAATTCAACCTAAATCGTTATATTCTAGGGGTTGATTATGTCAAAAGTGACAAAACCTTGAATGTTTTACGTCGAATCTGGAAATTAATAGCTTGTGTAACTTGAATTGTGAAGTTTTTCGCAAAACTTGGACTAGAATCATGTACGTTAATTTGTTTTCCTAGCAGGTAGAAAGAAAAGACAGATGCTAGACATATTCAATAAAAATATTAACACCCTTCTATAAGAAAATTTCATTTAAAAAAAACAACTTAGAAACATCCTGTGTACATTCTGTACATTCATATTATATTCTGTTTGAGTAGATTTTTTCAATTGAAATCGTTGGAAGACTGGAAATCACACCCACGACTAGATGTAAAATATTAGCCTTTAAATGCTACCCGAATGCAATGTAATAGAGAAATTGGGTTTGTTAAAATTCAAGTAATTTTTACTTGACGTGTGAGGCGTCTATGATATAGTTGGGTTTTTATTACATATTACATCATAGCAACTTAATTCGTTGGACCACTTAGGTAAAGACAACATACTTGGTATATATATATTTCTAAGATAGAGCAAGAAAATATCAAAAAAAGATAAGTTTTGGACCGAGCATGATCTCTTGTATGACTCCATTAAAAAAAAACTGCTTCATATCAGTATAATATTTTTATCAGCTCCGAAGTTTGGAGTTTTCCAGAATTATTTTTAAGTAGTATATAGATAAAAAAATAATTCAAAGACCAAAGTAACCAGTCATTATTTTCCCTTACATCCGAATAAAATTAATTAATTTAACATTTTTATTCTCTTCAATCAGTGTTATTATCAGAAAAGAATTACTTTTATCAATAAAATGAACAAGATAATAGTACTCATTTATTTGTATATGATCGTGTTTACACGACACTCCACGCAGAAATCCTTTTTAAAATTTTATGTGGTTGTTTTATGCTGTGTGTCGGGGCCGCTTTGACGAGGATCGGAACCGCTATTTAAAATTCAAAACGTCGTGTAAAACATATAAAAATCTTGATTATATATTTGAGCTCATAACTTGGCGTTTTGTTAATAAATTAACATTTTACCGAGGAGGGCGAATGGTCTGCGAACGGCAAATAAACTCTTTCTTTTCGGGCAGTATTTTTTTTTTTTTGTCACGATGTCACGAAACTAAGTCGTTGCCGAATAGCTATGGCAAAAAAAAAAAAAAAATTACGCTAACGAAATGTGACGTTTTCACGATCCGAGCGGCCAACCGCAGAGTTCACGATTAAAATCTGCCCCCGACGACAGTACACGTCAGTTCGCGGGTCTTCGCCAGTTAATTGAACATATCGTGCCGTATTCAATTACATGCTGATCCGGCTCCACAATACGCCGTAATTAACTATTTATCCTTCATTAATTGAATAAATAGACAATTATATGCTAAGAATATAAAGGCTTAGATTGAACTATGAATAGAATCATGGAACTCTCTTAATGTTAGATTGGAGCTCTTAACGTTACCGGATCTTCACATCTTCAGATGAATATCTCCGGTGGTTGAAATATTGTCCATGAAATAAAATACTCATGTGTTCTACCCACGTAGTGTTTGATTCAGCTGAATGCTTCAACTAGCTTTTCCTGTGTGTTAGTTATATCTAAGCGCCATAAAAGCGATTAAAAACTCCCTGTATAGTTTTAATTACCATACGTTTTGAAGTTGTCACAAATTCGATCGAGAACAACGGTATAACGACCGAGTCATTCTCTAATTCTTTTTTTTTTTTAATGCACATATCTCGGATCTATTTTTTTTTAATATTGCTTTTGTGCAGTAGGCTAGAAGTGAAGAGAAACTTTTTTTAACCGTGGAAGGGGTGGGAACCTGTATTTATTCGACATGACATTAATTGAATAAATTTATCTCAACACGCTTGTTTCTTCTATGAATAATTAACCGGCATTATTTGCAAGTTGGCTTCGGTTTTATTTTACGATCAATTCCTTATGACCTTATAAAGCTTCCATATTAACAATACACTTCTGAGTAATAAAATATGAGTATGATCCCACGTTAAGGCTGACGACATTCTCGAACATCTTTATCGCTTATTACTTGGATATTACTGTAAAATGTTTTTTGTGGTGGAATTCCCTTGTGGCACTCAGTGTCTCAGGACTCACTTGTGTTTTAATGATTAATGCATGAACGATGCAGGTAATTTTCAAGAAATCACATGTTTCAGGATTTATAAAAAAAATTCAGACTTTCTGAAATACTTTCGTATATAAGTAACTGATCTCCGATGTTCGAGGCCTTAGGATTTCGGATGCTTAATGAATTAATTTATTATTTGAAGGTTCCTCATGTACCATAGTTCTTAATGACGAATTTCGAGAAACATTACGAGAAAAAATGTAATTTTATTACATCTGAGGCAATTTAGATAAGGTATTTTGATTAAACGAGACCCGGGTCTCCGTGTCGTTATAATCCGGAATGTTACTGATACCGCGGATTTAATTTCACGAGGGGCTGCATATACCTTTCGTATTTAGACACGATACATATCTAAGCGAGAGTAATATGTTTTTTTTTCTTAAATGTTAATTTTAACAGGAATAATATGTCATTCAGCTCGTTGAAGCTGCGAATCGCTGCTTCATTCCATTATTTTACCGAAGTCGTTTAATTATTTAAAAATTTGTAAGTAAAAAAAAAAAAAAGTTGACGTGTTTTATCATTCCACAAAATAATTATTAATTTATAACGTTTCTTATTACATTCAACTTCAGCTGGGAATCCCATGAACATTTCATTGTCTCGAAATAAAAAAAATAAAAATTATATTATAATAATTTTCTAAAACCCCAACAAACATTAGTAGTGTCAATGATGGTCACTACCCGACTCCACATTATAGAAATATTTTTGTTTTACTGTTTAATAATTGACACATAATCCCCTCTTAACGACTCCTGAGATTTAATGAATAATTTTATTAGTCTTTCTAGTGTAGGAAATAAATAACAAATGATAAAGTGCAGTATATGATATATGCTTGAAGCTTATTACAATTTGTTGCGAAAATACTAATATTTTAATAATAAAGCAGTTTAATAAAATCGTACAAACTCAAAATGTAACATTGGTGAAAATCGTTTAAATTTTTTGCAAAGTGAATGTTTGCCAGAAACCCTTCCAAATAGGATACAATGTGTCCTTCAAAGGACTGCACAACTAAATTGAATTTAAGAGGTGTTTAAGGTTTTTGGCAGGATAAACGATTGTTAAAATAGGGCAGAGCATTACGAATTTAATTTTCTTAAATTTAAAAACAAAATACAGCATGATAAATATTTTTTTTTTAAAATTAACCCTTATTTAATAATTATTTAGTTAGTTTAACGCTCTATAACATTCTTGGAGAATATTTTCCAACTTGTGATATATATATACCCTTTATTTATTTATGTTTTCCTATGTGTTTCTGTTATATTACCCAGAATTCCATTTATGCCCTCCTTGTTATTCATAGGGGACATAGTGTACAGAATAAAGGATTTTTTTCCACAATTAACACTCGGTATAACCCATATATATAAAGGCTTCTTTGGAGGTGATAGAAGTATTTTGTGTTATTGACGATGTGAAATGAAATTTAAAAAACACTTAATTCTGGGACATTGACTCCTGAAGAATAACAAAAAGGAACAAATATTTATGTCTGGCTGACATAAAAAAGAATAATAACATTAGACTGATGTGATTACCTTATAAATAATAAAGCACCTATGCTCATATATGATAACCTCAAATACCCAACAGCAAAAGAGCTAAAGAAAGAAAAACATAAATGAGTTTAATGAATTTCGCTGACTATTGCAACTCAGAAAATATAGAAATTATTATAAGGGAGAAAGCAGCCTGAAAGGTTACTGGAATAGGAAATTAATACAATTTAAATTAAAATAATTAAAAGAATATTAATGGCGAATTATGAATTGTTATATTGAAGGGAGATACGGAACTGGTAAAATCTAGATTTAAACATTGGGAGAGTTGATAAACGATGAATACTGGTAGGAATAGAGCTCCAAATGTGGAGATTACATACAAAGGTTTCGATTTAATTTACAAATTCTGGAGTTGTTAATAATTAATATCCAGGGAACTCTAACTTGAAATAGAAAATACGATACCATTAACGAATTTCCGAGCTTTAAGTTGACAGAAAATAAAATGTCTTGCCCTAGTCAAACAGGGCACGTAGCCACAAATCCGACCTCTAGCACCTTATAGCAATACGAAACAAATCTTCGAATAAACTTAATTTGTATTTATAAATATATATGTAAATAGATAAAGAGGAAAGGATCTCACTCGAGTATCTTGGAAGCCAACCCACTCAAATATAAAGCCAGTGAAATATCGTTTACGGAAAATTTCATTTCGTTGGAGAAAAGTTGCCGGGTAGAATAGGTCTCGAGGACGAGGGTAAATCATCCTAATTAAGCCATGCATCAAGCAGATAATGACGTTTGGCATCTCGAGCCTCGTCTAGTTTGTTAGTCTTCCCTCCTTCAAAATTGCATGGATTTACGACCAGGGAGCCTTCCAAGATTTCCTTCGACGCGGAAACCTGTCCTCTTTACTCTCTTAAAATAGCTATTTTTCAAAGAGAGAAAATCTCGTTGGCTCGAACGTTCGTTGTGCCAAACGAAGTGTTGAGACCACTAGTTACTGCTTATTCTTATTTCTGGCCTGGGTTTAACTCTAGTATGCACTTTCATTAGAGCGACTAGTGTGGAAATAGTAATTCAGTACAATTAAAATACAAATTTAGTAAATTTGCTACTCAAAATCTGCTCCGGAATGTTTTCTCTTAAGTCTCTAGTGTCAGTCTTAACTCACTAACCAACTGCTCACCTCATATACCCAAAACCACTTTCATCCAGGGGCGACAAACGAAGGGTTTATCCTTCAACTTTCAAGTATCACTAAAATGTTGCATCCTTAGGCAAGACCAATGACATGATTTCAGTTGAAAAACCGTAATGGAAAATTATGTCGGTATCCAGTTTTATGAGCGTAGCTTTGCGTCTGACTCGAGTATTGTTTGCTTATCTAGTTTCCTATTCTATTACAGAAGCATTTTTTTTTTCAATTACCAAAAAGCACTGTAATAATATCTTAATGCTCATCTTCGATTTGCTTGGACCATCAGAATATGAATGCGTAATAAAATCCGTTTAACCTACAGTGTAGAGAGACCGGGGAGACAGCCGCGGATGGTTTTCTAAAAATATGAGGCTAATGCCCCGATCCATAGTGTAGGAAATGGAGTAGCCACTTAATTATTGAAGTAAGGGGGTGTTTTGGGTCTAAATCTCAAGCCTGAACTTATTCAGTTGAATGCCAAAAATATCTCAATTATCAGGGGTTGACCTATTGTTTTTGATTATACAGAAATATCAGTACTGCTAACGTTGAATACCAGGAACTGCACAAAAGAAGCGAATATATTTTCTGTTGTAAACATTACAGAGGGCATTCATGGGAGCGGTTAGCGCAACTGTTTCCAGATATGAAGGTTCCGAGTTTAATTTCACTTCCATTAATAGACGTGGTTGGCTCCCGATAGGATAGCCCTCCTTTCAATCTAAATGGAGAAGTATAAAATGGCGTAATTAACAATTATTTAAATTAAACAAAGAAACATTAGACGTCTCCAAACAGACTAATATCGCACTGTCATTCTCAACTGCAGAACTCAATGAATGGATCGCCAGCCTGTTTGCAAGCTAAATGGATTTCCATTCTGGATGACAGCATGGACGCGTTGTACGGTTCGTTCCTCCGGTGTATACATAGACCAGTGATTCCGGAAGAATGAGCGATGCCGGACAGGAGATGAAAGCCGCCTGGATTAATCCCCTGATGGATGGCAGGGAACACACCCAGGTAGTGTAGCTGTAGGCCAGTGTTATTAACGTGAAGGATGAGGAGCAGTTAGCTAGGGAAAACATTTGATCTTCGGCTCCTCCAAGGACTGAGAGGGGGAGCTCCCGACATGAGCCATGTGTCGGGGATATGGCCCGTGGGCTTTGGTGGACCTCATCCAAGCACGGTTATCACGCGGGCTATTCCTGTCCACCTGGCACCTGCCCTCCCTCTGTCGCTCTTCCTCGTCATTTCTTTATAACATTAATTTATAAACCTCTAATGTGTATAACAATAGCTTTTCACAATAGTACGATGTCGTGTATTTAACCCGTTTTAGGCTCCTCTGAGAATGCAGCAGATTAACCTGTAGAAAACTCGCTCTTCCTGCCATAAGTAAACCAAGGGATTAAACAAACGTATCCTACGCAAATGAGTAAACCTGCCCACAATATTAGCTTGTCAAACAACCACATAAGGACTACCTCAAGTTATTGTAGTTTAAGTTATAAATGGCATAAACAAAATTTTCTCGAATTTTCACTATTGAACTGGAAATAACCCTTAGGCTGTAGAACTGTGTCTTATTATGAGATAAAAAATATGGGAACTTCTTTCTAAATTGATAAAATCCTGATTCTGTAAGCGCATGTTTCTGATGTAGTTGTTCTTGGCATAACCACTTCATGGTATTAGTGTTTCAAGCTCGATTCCATAGGCAATCAGAAATGTGCGGTTTCTGATATGATTGATTCCTGTGGTTATTAAAAGACCTAAACTAATTAAAGAATTAAAGAATTAAAGAACTAAACAAATTAAAATTTTAATTTTACGAAATATAAATAGTTACAGGTATAGGGTTCGATCTCGGTCGAGACCGGCTTGCCTTAGTTGTTCTTTGTTGGAGATGGGTCTGGTCGTAGTCAACGCAGCCTCGTGGGGTTAAATGAAGTAGCAACTTGAATAAAACCGAAATTAAATTTAACCCCATTAGAATCTCTGCGCCACCTCAGAACCTTCGGTTGGTCATGAGGGGTTTGTTTCTATCTCTCCGTTATTCGCAGGAATGCTCTTCTCAGCTTTGTTTTTTCAATTTAAAAAGAAAATTTCAGCGAAAAAAGCAAAATGAAAGAAGAAACTTGTTCGCCTGGTGCTCTGTGGAGATTACCCTCTGCATCTAATCACCGCGGCCATTTTAATTCCACCGCAGAAGAGGAAGAAGACCTCGGAATTGCCCTGTTCAATTCCCCCTTTTTCTGTTTCCGCGGGGCGGCCGCCCACTAAGTGGCTCCGAGCTAACCGGAAAATCCCTCCAGAAGAAAAAGTGAATAAGTCCAAATTGCAAATAAGAATACGTGACTTGGAGTCTGTTGAGGTTTTATTCTCTTGGAGAGGACTGTCGGGACTTTTGTTCGAAACATCGGTGTTTCTAGCCCTTTCCAGGCCCCAGTCAATAGGATGCCTTATATATTCCGTATATTCTGTCAGTTGTAATCGTTTGATATTCAATGTCTTCACAAATACTTTAGTGATCCCATGTGGTTTTGTGGTCAGCATAACTGATTCATGATAAGGGGGTTAATTACGGTGTATTTATGTTTTCTAATTCGTTATATTGTGCTAGAGTCAATGTCAAAACAGAATCGCTTTAGGATTGATTGAAATTAAACGATAACATATAATTATTTTGGGAGTTATTGCCCTGGTCATGTAGAGGGTCAAAAGCGAATTGCTAGTTAGGAATGCATTGATAGGTCAAACGGTAGTCAGTCTTGCAATGCAAGTTAAGATTGCAAAATTATTAGGCCTTTTCCCTCCGTCATTTGTTAATTGGCATGCCGTTTAGTTTTAAGTGTAACCTGCCAACAGCTGAAAGTCAATTCCGTTAAAAATATTGTTGTGTTTAACGCTTTCAGGTATTATAATATTGGGTTGGTAAGAAAGTGATTTCGGTTTGCATTAGTCAATGTTAGAATTTTTTCCTATTCAGATTTGGTATTCGATACCTTTAGGTTACTACAGAAAGAAATTCTGTGTAATTTCGTTTACAACTGTCAATTTACGGTCAGTTTTAACATGGAGTGCAAAAATAAGCAGTTTCGACACATTTTACTTTTTTATCTTCATAAATGCAATAAAGCGGCCGAGGCTCAAAAAGAGATATGCGAAATTTATGGTATCGGTTGTTCAACAGTACGCACGTGTCAGAATTGGTTTTAAAAATTTCGTTCTGGAGATTTTTCACTAAAAGATGATGACGTTCTGATCGGCCTTCTGAACTTGATGATGAAAATGAAAGCCATAATTGAATCGAATCGTCATATAACTGCGAGAGATTGCAAAACAGTTAAGTATATCACACACAAAAATTGAAAATCAAATAAGACGTCCTGGACTTAAAAAGTTCGATATTTGGGTTCCACCATGACAATACAAGGCCTCGCACATCTTTAGCAACACGTACGAAACTATTGGAGCTTGGTTCGGAAGTGATGTCGCGTCCCCCATACAGCCGCGACCTTACACCATTGGATTATCATTTATTTCGAAGTGGTAAAAATTTTCAGTAATAACGATGACCTCAAATCGCACTTGGTTGAGTTTTTTAGCTGATGAGGACCTAAAGTTCTTTGAGCACGGGATCATGAAGTTACCAGAATGATGTCAAAAGGTCATCGAACAGAATGGAAGATATTTGACTGAAGAAAAACATGAGTTTTATTTCACACTAAAAAACCGAAATTACGTTCTTGCCAACCAATTATATCTAGTAAGAGAAGGCTATTTAAACATTAAAACCATTTTTACCCCGATCTGGAATGCTTAGACATATGGTACATATAAATATTTATAGAGTAACTTAATGATTGGTGAAAGCGATCCGACAGATTTGCCTTTCAAAAGACCAACAAGTCCTTTGGCCTTCCTCCATCAATACGGTGGCTAGTTAACGTCAAATGAGGTCATCAGAGGGGGATCGACAGGCTGTTAAGATCCCATAAGACCTCCTCGCCAGTCGGAAGAGATAGTTCTGACGAGGATACCAATCAAATCAAATCTTCCCATGGGAACGTTTCTCGTCGCCGGAGGATGACTCGTTACTTTCCTTAAAAAGACTCCGGAGACCGAGGACGTACAAAAAGCCGCTGTTGTGATGACATGAGTTATACTTGTTAAATAATAGCTGATTACACAGAGGAGCACAGGCACTTAATGCCCTGGCTACTACGTGTAGCACTAAGTGCCGCCGTCCCCCTTAAGTGCCTAGGTGCTTATCCGACACCTTGTAATGAGAACTATTTCTTCATCTGATCTCTGAGCACAAGGCAGCTGTTCATGTAAGATTTCATGTAACAGCTGCTTACTTTATGCAGACGTATCGCTATTAGATAATCCTTTTGACATATATTTAGGATTTTTAGTCCTCTCGAGAGACTCTGAGGAGGCAGTAATCCTCATGAGAATAATTACAATAAAATAAAATTGGGAAGTTTTAAGGACTGGGATGAGGAAAAGCTACGCGACATCACCGGAGATGGAGCTATACTATTGAGTCTACAATATTTTTGATTAAGTTATCTTATGGACTCTTGGTCTCAAGCAACTATAAGCCATACTAAGGCTTAAGGATCCAAACTACAAAATTGTGGAGACATGCTTATAAATAAATGCAACCTGGCAGTTACTTACAATATAAATAATACTTTTATGCATCCATTACCACCAAAATATTAATACAAAGTATATTTATATTGTTTTGCTTAACCGGGAACAAAACCTTTGACGAAATTATCCTTTTCCCAACCTCATGGTAATTTCACTAGCAAAAACCATATAACTAATTTAACCGATAATATTATTTTTTGGTTAATGCCGTAATATTTTTTTGTTATACATTAAGGGTTAAGTAGTGCCACCACCAACATGCACTTCCTGACATAACATTCTACCTCATATGGTGTAACTTTATCTCCCACAGAATAATAAATAATCTCTCAGAAAAAATTGTTTTTGAACTACGATATGTAGCTACTAATCTTTAATAAGACCGATTAGAAACGGTGAGTTCTTTTGAAAGAACGACACCTCAACAAGACAGCATACAAGTCCCACGCGTTACCAATTACAAAGAAACAGCTTCTTCGAATTCGTGACAAGTGCCATTAGACAGAAGAAAAAAATTAACCAACTAGAACCAATTAAAATAATTACAGAAAATAGCCCAATTTTATTTTGTACTCGTCACCTAACGCAGACGTCTAAATAACATTTTTTAGCCGGCTGAAGTCATAAAATAAATCTTCATAATTAGCAATATCAGTCCAGTGCTCGTCCAACGAATCAATTACCCGTTACTGTCCCTTGACGGTTTTCATGTCAGGATGTTTTTGCACGAATTCATAACAACTGAATACAATCCCGATGAGATAATTGGCGTGATTACGTTCCCAGGCACACAAGTTAATACACCAACGGTCAAACGGCCACGGGGGATAATCAATCAATCAATCAGCGTATCGAATCGAACCCTCGTTTTTTAATTGTCTATGGATTTATGATAGCTACAAAGACATTAATCATTGGAAAAACCGGTTTTGCAAATGAGGTTATATCAATGATGTCCAGGGAAACTTGTTTCTGACTTATAAACAATCAATAAAAATGTATTAATTAAAATCATTTCGGACACCTGTTAAAATGATTCGTTTATGTTCATTTACTTTACGTTAAAATTCCCCGGGTAAGATGAGACCCACATCCGTGATAAATAATTCTTTGACTGAAATTGAACTTTATTTCTGTAATGTAATGTTCATTATAGTGTCTTTTGTATTTCTGAAAACCACTTAGGTTTATGCAATAATAACGACAGAAATAGTTCTACTTCGCATATTTAGATAACTTCGATTTTTAAAACTTAGAAGATAATGCAGAGTTTTGGCCATGGGTTAAGGAAAACCCAAAAACTGACCGCTTCGTTTCAGTACAATCGTTAAAGAAACACCCTTATGTGTACTGAAATTTTCTTAGAGGTTATAGGTTTAACGGTGCGGAAAACCGTATTAAAATATAAGTATACAGATATGGGTACGAGGATAAATCTTAACTATTACTGTAATTACTAGAAACATAAGTACACCAGCAGGATCGGGACTTAAGCCGGGTATCCCCAATATCTAGTCGGGGACTTGAGCTGAGCTAGCACGAGTGGACGATCTTCTCAATATTAATCGGTATAAGCTGGTTCAATGTCAGCTAACTCAAAGCAATGTCACCCCTAACTTGATTTTCCGAGAGCTGGAAGTGGAACTTGTGCAGGGTAGTTCGTTTGGTAGAACCCTCGACTAGATTCGGAAGGTTCTAGTCCTCATCCTGCCAATGAATTTTCTTTCTTCAGCTGGAAATTATTAACAATAATGGTAGATTTAACGCGACTATAATTGGCACTAGAGTACTTTTAGCATAAGAAACCAACCATTGTACATGATCTGATATTAACCACTTCCGCTGGATACATTACGAATGCTCCTGCTAACAAAGGACGTGGAAGGGATATGTGACGTGGAGCGGTTTCGATTACACTAACTGCCCTCCTATCTCACTTCCATCTGATCATCGATAATAAAACATCGGTTTCGATGTATCGATCGACGATGCTATCGTACCATTAGGTCGGTTCCGTTTCCTCAATTTGCCCCCATACAACCGACTGCCGCCATATCTCCGGGGTACTTTCGTCACCCGAAAGGGACGGCCATTAGATCTTGGCCGAGATAGGGACAGGCGAATCGGCTCTCAGCGGTAATGGGGACGCCGGAGTAGGCTAAATGGTGGACTTGGAAGCGGCCTCCGATGTCGCGTGGCGGTTACAACGAGATCGCCTAATGATCCCGCGCCATGACATAGTCATCAACGGCCGAGGAAATGACCATCCGCTCTAAGGTACGATGCAATCGGGTACACCACTCCATAACTTTCATTAGATTGATGTCACATGTATAAATCGCATTTGTCAATTAATTCTACTTTTTTACTGGTATTTTGCCGACAGGATAATGTTATAGGGGTAACCTTATTCAACTTGAGTAGATTCATATCAATTCTAGTTTGAACCTAGAACCTTATCATTCAATAAAAAAAAAAAACAGCGTTAAACACAAGAACCTTCTCCAGTGATGCCACTTGGCATACTGAGTGGTGAAAAGATGTTATACAACATCAGTTTTTCTTTTGGGTAAGTCCTCATATGACTTTCCAGGTCTTCGGCATGTCTCATGTCTTAGCCTCTCACTATACAACACTCTATACAACGCGGCATATTCTTTCCGTAAAATCACTTAACCAGGCAATTGCCAAACCAGAAGCATAGCACCTATGTGTGATACCTCCTCCGACACTCACAGAATGAGTGAGGACAGGGCAACAAAGAAGACCCGCCGACAAAGAGACCCACCTAGTGGGACCAGCAGGTACAGGTACCTTCGAGTCAAAACACCACGCCCACGGTTGTTGTCCACTATAGGAAACAGGTGATCGCTTTCGGCCCTTGGCACCGCTACCTGTGCCCTGTGTTTAGAGAGGGAGGGTATTAGCTACAAGTATTGCTACATGTGGCCATTTAGCTACACACTGCTCTCCCCCCTCAAAGAAAACAAGCTGGTATCACTCCTGAAATAGGTCAAATATAAATACCATGGTAATCACAAGTGCTGGAGCAAAGTGCCTTAACCCATATATGTTTATCTGTATTTTTCTACTAATGTTAGTTCTGAAATTTTTGGTTTTTTACATGGAGTTTTGTAAAAATCAATATTTGCTGTCAGGACATTTTTTCATCTAATGGTCGAGACTAATAAACTTTTCACGCTTTGTGACTTTTTCTGACCTCTTATTATTTTAGAGAAAAAACATCAACTAGCTTGTTGATCAATGTTGCGTTATACATAGTTTCTGCTGGTGGGTCAATGAATCAATATTCAATATCAAAACTCCGAAGATGTGTCGGGATGGTTTCTATAGAGATTTCTAATAAACTCTCTGCATTCCAAAGAGCTTCATAAAATCCAGTCCAAGAGTTAATGGTAATAAATATTAATCAAGTAAAATATATCGACGAAGTGACGACATCTGTATCCTGTCCTTACTGACGTTCCGAAACTATGACTATATTTGTTAGCAGTTGAATATTGATAATTGCAGTAAATGCACACCTAGTCTCGATGAGCATGTGTTGCCTCAACAACTCAAACGGACTCCCACTCCCATACACAGCCGTTACGAGGTGTCATGTGAATACGAGTTAATAGACAGGATTAATTAGCATAATGTGAGCGCGCAGACGTGTCATCCCCTCGATAACCCCATAAATCCTGACAATAAACCTCTTTAACCCCACCCCCGGTGACCCGGATACTGCGACACAAACCACTGAGCATCTGTGGCTGTGCGTCGTTCACCGGGTGCGGCGAGATACAAAAGTATTCAAATCGGCCAAAGGGCCCGAGGTGCTCATTAGCGGGCCGAACAATGGCCGAATTAATTTTGGCTCTTTGAATATAATCGACACTCGGTGTGTGCACTTTAGTCTGTAATTTGTAGCGCCTTGCCCCCTTTGGCTTTTTAAATATTCTCTTCGCATGGTCTCGCCTCCCATTGCTTGTTTGCCTTTCTGTATTTATCTGATCTTATACGAAAGAGCTGATTAACTTATCCATGATTATTTGTTTCTACATTAGTAGTTACTACTCCAAAAATTGCCTCTAAAACATTTGTAATTAGTAATTACATCAACATACATATATTCTCAAGACCTTTTCGGAATAGAACATAATATGATAATTAAATGTCATAAAGATCAACTTTACTAAAATACATATTATGTATATGTACATAATGTATGGACAGGTATGTCTGTAACAAATGTACTTAAACATTTTATGATTGAATCAGCTTCCTTAGTCCACCAACCCTAAGCATTTGTAAGTTTATGCATTTGTTGGTCAAAAAAAGGGGGCTTTGCTATGTTTAAAGTCTAAATTTTTTGAGATGAGCTAAATGATCTTTATTTCTCCGAATCTTTATAATATATAATCAGCTTTATAATGATAAAATTACAATCTGCCATAAGTAATTGTGATAAAGGTTTTCATTTATGAAATATTACAACTTTCATTCACTCGCTCAGTCATACAGTATTAACAAACAGCCTAGGGACCTCCCTAATCCACATGGTTGTACTCTCCCTCACGTGGGAAAGGAGAAGCAGAGTCTTGGGAAGTCCCCCACGCTCCTCCGTCAGCCGCGTCACCGAATACGACCCACCGGAGGCTGACCAAGAGCGCGAGAGCCACATCCGCTCAGGACATGATTGGAGAAACTTGCCAGGACTCCCACTGTTAAGCATTTATAGCAGGTCACGAGGCCACTGCCGTTTAAGACTTCGAGGAGGATTATAGGGATGAGTGGTGCAGTGCAATGCTAGGGGATTAGGGTGGTTGGATAGGTTACTATGGAATTTCATGAACTTGGAAGGGATGAGTTCGAGAATGTATATTAAGATCGTTATGAAGGGTTTTGTTGCTGACGTAATAAGGGGCATTTACTATTGTTCTCAGGACTTTTGATTGCTAGGATTGGATACGCTTGATGTTCGACTTGTTTCCTGCCCCCCATTGCTCTATTCCGTATGTCCAGATTTTCTTCAGTATAACTGTAAATTAGTAATTTGTTTTCGCTCCGAATCTTTAAGGTCACATTTTAGACCGTTCGTTCCAATAGGTGAGGACAATGGATAGAATGTAATTATGGTTTCAGGTTTGATTTTAATGTGTATGCCCAAATTATTACAAGAATAGAGCTAATTAACTTTCGATAAATTTGCGATGGTTCCCTGAAGGTGTTGGGTAGTAGGTGACTCGTGGAGAGTAGCAGACGAATCCGAAGGCACAGGCGAAGTCGAAGCTCTGGTTAGGCGTCCATTAGGCCGATTGAAGAAAGACCGCCACAGCGACACAAGGGCTGCAATGTAGTTATCAGTGGGAGATAAGGAGCCATCCGTGGGCCATTATCATACGGCTGAAGAGACAATGGCAGCGCGGCTCGATGAGAAGGCCCGCTCCAAGACAATATGACTCATTATTTCCTTTGTCGGCGAGTTCCTCTTCTCCCGTTTTCTCTTCTTCATCGTCACCGCTCCTTCGCATCCGTGGACGATGAAAGGGTCCGTGGTGGGGTCTGGATGCGCCTGTGCGTTCATGCACTCGGAGCAGGTGGAAACAGCCATTATCTGCACTTCTATAGCATTGTCCTGAAATAACCCTTATGAGCTCATATTGTGCAGTGATGGAGCTTTCTGGTGCACCTGGCGTGCACTCCTTGAAGTGGGTAGCTACTCAGCTCACTATTTGGTATCCAGTTTCCATCGCTACAATGTTACAACAAACACGCTTCCTTCTGGTCAGTCTAAAAAGCTATTCAGTATCGCCTGTCCCGATAGAGTATTGTGAATAAATCAGTACGTGATTTGGTTTCAAGCCACGGACCAGACTCGCCCTGAGTGTTTGTTGCAATCTTGTCCTCCATATATTGCCCCTCTATGTTGTACGAATGTTGGTTTGAGTATATGTATATGAGTTATCAACGAGCTCTTAAAACACAATTATAAACCCAGGGTGAGCAAATTGTATTTTAACAAAAAAAGAATGTCATCTGCAGCAATAACGACAACCCCCAATGATCGTAAAAGCTAGTATCTTAAAACATCTTCTTGGGTATTTCTTTTCCATCTACACAGGTTTGACGTCTGGTATCATAAGATGCGTGTGTTGAGTTTTCCATTCACGCCCAACAATAAAGAAACTAGACAAAGTGAGATATATGGGCTCAAGCAGGAGGAGGTTTCCCTTTCAAATAATTTAATATATATATTTTTTTTTAATTTAAGATTACAATTGAGCTTTTATTGCTACCTAGACCGTAACGAAATAACCCGGGAGAGATCAAAGCGTGGACAGGGAGTTAGGAATAACCATAAAAGATGTGGGGAAGACGAAAAATCCTCTTGCAATAGATGGACTGATGAGCATTAAAGAGGCTACGCTCGCAATCAGTGACTTATCGCAAACGGATAACTATCTTGCAATTATCTTGCGATCTGGCATCCTCTAGGCTCCTTGCATTAGCAGGATCGTTAGGGACCACCTCTCCTCGTTCTTTACAGCTTTTCCGGAATCGGCCTTGCCTGATGGATCCTACTACTCCGAATTACCAGCGGCGCCTGAAGGACAACTTGGAGGAAATGTTTTTTCTTCGCACGTCATGACACATTTCCTGATGACCATGCTCAGGCGAATCAAAAGTATGTGTGTATAAGAACAGTTTACGTAAATGACATTATAAAAATGGCATAATCCCCGTTTGGTTATCTGCCATCACCCCTTTTCTCAAAACTTCCCCCCAAAAAAGCCCACTTTATACCGTTTCACGATTAGGAAATATATACCTTTTATAATAAATTTTAATATTGTTTTGTTTTGTATCACATGCATCCAAATACAAACAACTGCGATTAAATAAACAGTACGAATATCAGATAGTTACTACAAAGCCATGATTCTTAACAATACTATACCTACTACCAAATTTATTTAGAATTATATATTATAAAATATATGTTGATATTTTTCATTTTTCGCTATTTTTATTTGATAAAATTATGCACCCCTGGGCACGTGCCTAAGCAGAAAATCGGGCCTGCAGAGAGATTTTTGTATCACACCAGAACATATCTAATGCCAAAGGTATGATACAAAAGCAGGAAAAAAAAAACTTTGACGATAAAACATTTATTAAAATTACGTTCCGTTGCTTCAATACATTTATCCCAACGTCCAACAAGGTATTTTTTTATCCCTTGTTCAATGAAAGGTATTGGCTTTGAATCGACAAATTCGACAAATGAAATTTTACATCGCTTTCATTTTGGAACAGTTTGTTTATCAAAAACGCGTTAAACGCTCTGAAAAATTGATGGCCGGTTGGTGACAGTCAGGTGAATATGGTGGATGTGTTAAAACTCCTATTTTTCAATCAAGTATTTTTTTAGTTAGCTGACAAACATGTTGTCGGGGTCTATTAGTAAGAAGTTTAGGTCTTCTATTAAGAAGGGCTGGAACTTTTTATTTCAATATTCCATAAAATTTGTCCTCTGTAGTAGGTTCACCATTTTAAAAAATTAAATAAAATAAAAAATATAAATCGCACATTTCATCTGTTCATACCCAATACAAGATTCTGTCCCTACCGTAATCCACATTTGTTGCTGATACCTTCAAGGGCTTAAAACATTTCAAGTCCTCTTTTCTGTTTACGAATTCGTAGCAAACGTTAGATCATTGGATCCTTTAGGTAGTAGAGGATTAATTAGACTTGACTGTAGATGTGCTACAGGAAACAAGAACGCATCCACATTGGACGCCCGTTAGCCAGTTTAAGCGAAGCTGTGTCCAATGGCCATTAGAGATCCCCCCTCCCCCGGCTGAAATCTGTTTAGAGTTAGTTAGTTACAAGATCAATGAGCGCTACCGAACCTAAGCGCTTAAGCGATGGCTTACGGATCTCTGATTTACATTCAACTGACGGCATTACCATTCAATGGGCAGCGATACGAGTTTTAGCTCCTGTTCAGTCTTTCTGAATAATTCCTGGTCTATTTAATGAACACACAGTCGTATCGTACGGAGTCCTGTAAAAACCCATTGCATTTCTTCTTAGACAGAAAACGGGTGGTTTTTTCAGAAGTAATGTACTGAAATAGGGTACTCATACGTAACCTTTTTTATCTTTTAGCACTCTCTTTTTTTTTTACATCCTTATATGGATGAAAATACAGACGAAATTATATATGCCATCAGTATCTAAACTTCGAACACTTTCGAATGGCGTATTTCCCATAGAGAATGTATTTCTCTAGAGCCATGCTATTTCATAACTATACACTTTATCAGTGAAAAATCTCTACGTTATAATTTGACTGTAAAATAAAATAAAATGAGCGTCTGTGGCTCTCGCTATCTTCGTCAGCCTCCACTGGCTCGTATCCGGTGACGTGGCTGACGGGTGAGCGTGGGGGACTTCCCAAGACTCCACTTCCTCTTTCGCATGCGAGGGAGGTGACAAACATGTGGATTTGGGAGGCCTCTTGGCTTTTTGTAAATATTGTATGAATGAGCGAGTGAATGATAAATTGTAAATATGGTATGAATGAGAACATTTATCTCAATTACTTATTGCCTAATCAGGCAGATTGTAAATTTAGCACAAAAAAAAAAATAATAAAATAAAATACGTACAACACAAATATTGGGATTATTTCAGTAATGACTCGTGCTGGAAAAAATTAACTCTTTTAGTTTCTGATCTATACTCATTGACTGTGGATGACAAATCTTAGCAATCACTTAAACAAGTTTTGCCTCCAATCATGAATTTCGAGAGGTCTTCCTTCAATATTCATTAATTTGGAAAAATGTCCGTCTGGTACTAGGAATGCAGCCAATTTAAAACATTTTTTTCGTCGGGAATAATGACGTGACATGAACGATGTCTTACGACCCTAGCGATGTGAGGATCCTAAGAGGGGTAAGGGTTTACGATGTCATATTCACCAATAAGCGTTTCGATTACTCTATTTTAACAAAAAGTGTTAAATTATTCATATAAATAACTATAAATAGTCTAGAATTGTGTTCGTGTGGTAAAATGAATCGGAAGCTTCCCAGACTTGTGACTAGTCCGATAGTAAAGAACGGAGCGGCCCGCCCTGTTCCACTTGCATTGAGCCTGACCCGAGAACTAATTACCGCCACTGTAAAGAAAAAGCCCATTAAAGAGAGCTTGGGATGGAGCGGCGTAACCTGCCCTGGCTACCGGAAGGTAACACCGTTCGGTAGGTTACCCGATGTATAGGAGGCCGGCCGAAACGCAATTAGCGGGAGATTGATGATGGTATTGAAAGGTAACCTATAATGGAACCGAATCTTCTTTTAATCTGCCCCGCTCCTAATAGTCTCGTGTAAAAACCTAACTGTCTAGTTGTGCCCGTCTGGGGTCGCGTCTCCTTCATCGGTGGGTCTCCAACGCCAGGTCCTTGGGTCAGTGGCCTTGCCCGCATTCGTTTGTCGCAGAAAGTAGCTAGAGGAAGTTAGTAATTCTACTTCTAATACATGAATATTGTTGTCATGTACTGTCACCTGAATGATAAGGCTTTACTACATCGTATAAGGGATCTAAACGATCTGATTTTTTTTTTTTTTTCTTAGCTCTCAAATTTTTAAGATTATAGATAAGGGAAAAATAAAGGGAATTTATTTGGGGTGAGCGGATCCTTTTACTAGGAGTACCTGTTTGAAGGTGGAGTGAGGGAATTAAGGAGTGTGGGAAGCCTCGGTAGAGGTGGAAATGTTGCGGTGCAGTGGTGAGAGTCAACTGAAGGCTGAGCCTAGAGTCTCTCTAGGCATGTAGTGGAAGCTCATTCAGTTGGAAAGCAGTGATGGGTGCCCGTCGGAGGGTAACGATCTGAATAAAATCTGATGAATATAAGGAAGGTTTGTAAAAATAAACTGAACGGGAGAAAGATTTCTCAATCAGATCTGTTCAGCGAATCAAAGAAGTTTTTTTTACTCTTACAATCCGTGATATTACTGAGGAATGTCCGTAGTTGAAACGGAACTTCCAGCTCAAGGGTATCACCAGAACACTATCTACTCCAAATTATACACTGCACAGGGACAAACTCTGAATACTGAACATCCCAGGAGAGGTTAAACATAATTTCGACAAAAAAAAACATTTAATCTATACTCACCTTAGCTTAGTTTATATAAAGATCTTAATTTTTTTTTAAATGTTATTTGAATTCTAGATTCTAGTTAATGTTACTGTACGTCTTTTATCTAAAGTTTAATAAAAACAATTTAGTTCATAATCGACCTAAAAAAAATAGATAATAATTACTAATAAAAAAAAAAAAAATGAGGTAAGAGATCTACCGATCAACTTGTCTTATTATAACGTCATCTGTGAAAGAGACCCCTCCGAAGGGAGATTGACAAGAAATTTGTTTTGGTTTTTTGAATCCGCCCTACAAATGAGTTCCTTAAACAAATATAACAAATAAAACGTGATGCCTGAAAAGTTCAGCTGTCCCACTGATTGATAGAGATCCGTTAAGACAAGATTAATCTTGAGATATTAACGAATACTCAGCTGGTAGGTATGTATGCTAGTTATTTTAGCAGATACTTTTGTGATGCGATTCTGAACGTCACTGCTTAGTAATACATTTACGGATGAGTAGTGCAGGGCAATGGCTGTGCTAGGGGATTAGGGTGGTTGGATGGGTTACTATGGAATTTCATGAACTTGGAAGGGATGAGTTCGAGAATGTTAAGTATATTAAGATCGTTATGAAGGGTTTTGTAATAAGGGGTATTTACTATTGTTCTTAGGACTTTTGATTTATTTTAAAAATTAAAAAAATCTCGGTGGCCTAACTAATTTTTTTGTGCGATAGGGCTTTCGTCCTTAATTTCTGCAAATTTAATTAATAGATCTCATAAGAGTGGTGGGTATAAAATCAAGGACCTTTGTCTTTTAAATGATAGGTATGTACACTGTGCTTGAATTTGAGTTGCCCGCAAGCAAGGACTTATGAGACATAAGCCGCGAATGAGGAAGCAGAAGTTGTATATATAACCGCGAAAAGAGTAGTGTAAAATACCGCCTTGTTAAAGAGCAATCACATGGAAAAAAAAATAGAAAATAAATAGGCGCCAAGGCTGTGGTAATGAGTTGAAGACTTTTATGTGATCGCACGACCGTTTCTATTATCCCCTAGTCTCATTCTGACATTCTTTTTATTTCATCGAGCCTGCTTTTAATTGCTATAATTACATTTTGTTATAGCGGAAACACAAATAGGGACATTTATCATTAATAGGGTATGTACATAAATGCTTAACTCGAGATACTGGTTAGAAAGTATTCAAGGCCCTCAGAGAGGTAGTAGTAACGGCACGACGAAGGTGCTGGACAATTTTACTGGCTGGGTAGTAATTTTTTCCAGCCACGCCGCATTTGTTGAAATCGCCTATGACTACTTTTTCAAAATTTTTTTTTTTTTTTTTCAATTTGATTCACAAACAACATGTAGATGAAGTCCTCAGTTTGAACTGGAGACATTAAATTTCACTTGTAGGTTTGATTGACCAACATGATTACATTTTATTAATTTTAATAATATTTATTTTAATCAACAACAACTTTATTATGATAAAATTATAATCTGCCTCATTCGGCATTAAGTAATTGTGATAAATGTTTTCATTCATACCATATTTAGAATTTTCATTCACTCACTCATTCATACAGTATTTACAAACAGCCCAGAGGCCTCCCAAATCCACATGGTTGTCTCCTCCATCGCATGCGAAAGAGGAAGTGGAGTCTTGGGATGCCCCATACGCGCCACCGGATACGAGCCAGCGGAGGCTGACCAAGAGCGCGGGAGCCACATCTCAGGACATGATTGGGGAAGCTGACCATTGCCAGGACTCCCACTGTTAAGCATTTATAGCAAGACACGACCACTGCCGTTTTAGTTTTGGAGGAGGATTGTAGGGATGAATGGTGCAGTGCAATGACTGTGCTAGGGGATTAGGGTGGTTGAATAGATTACTATGGAATTTCATGAACTTGGAAGGGATGAGTTCAATAATGTAAAGTATATCACGATCGTAGGGCTTAGGTAGACTACAATAAACAACAAATTATTAAAATCGTGAAACTGTTTTGCCAGGGTGACGCTACATGGCAACGCTATGAACAGTAATGAATGTTCCAATTCAAACAATAATAATCATAATTTTTTCTGAAACTGTAGTAGTAAGATCAATGAAACACGTCGAAAAAATCACACTTGACATAAATTTTTTTTTTTTATTTTGGTTTAGTTTGATGCTTGACAAATGGCTTTAAAAAGCATATAGAAAATAATTCGTTCCCTCTTTGACGTTTGGCACGGGTAATTTTTTTTCGTAATTTGAACGTGATGAATCCTCCTACCTATACTCCTGGTACAAGGTGTTTTGTTTTAATTAATAACCAAAGAGGTACTGTTAAACTGAGAAACCGTGCTCTAGCTACTAGCTTAGAAACCGAGATGATTTATAGCCCTTCTCCACCTTGGAGAACTTAGGAGGATTAGTGCAAGCCTAGAGCAGTATCCTAGGAGCTAATTAATTGCTCACAGGGCTTGGCCTTGGCTAACTGGACAGTCTGGATACGCTCGGCCGGTCCCTCATTACTGCACTATCTGCTCTCTCCGACGCGGGAGACCTGTGCCTCAGCAGAAGGGGACGGTTGAGGCCCCCGGTAGAATGAATAGGATTACTCCGCGAAAGAGTGAATAATAGTAACAGTATTGTGCACGAGCACCGTGTCATGTACTCAAAGCGCATGGCTGTTGGGGTTTCCCCACAGGAGGGTTTTTCGACCTCCAAGTATTTTCTTAGTTGGTGCTTATCTTCCTTCTCCAATCAAGACAAAAAACAAACAATACATTCTATCTAGCTTACGATAAAACACACTATCTCTCACTCTAACTAATTTTCAAATCCTGCTAAGAAAAAAATCCTAATGAAATAGATTATACCCATTAAACCATAACGTATTGCATTATTAAACACCCACTCACATCTCATTCCAAAAATAATTATTAATGATTATGATTAACAACAACTTTATTATGATAAAATTACAATCTGCCACATTGGGCTATAAGTGATTGCGATAAATGATCTCATTCATACCAATTTACAATTTTCATTCATACTATATATACAAACAGCCCAGAGGCCCCCCAAGTCCACATGGTCGTCACCTCCCTCGTGTGCGAAGGAGGAAGCGGAGTCTTGGGATGTCTCCCACGCTCCTTCGTCAGCCGCGTCACTGGATAAGAGCCAGCGGAGGCTGACCAAGAGCGCGAGAGCCACAGACGCTCAGGACATGATTGGAGAAACAGACCATTGCCAGGACTCCCACTGTCACGTATTTATAGCAAGTCACGAGGCCACTCCCGTTTAGTCTCCGAGGAGGATTATAGGGACGAGTGGTGCAGTGCAATGACTGTGCTAGGGAATTAGGGTAGTTGGATATTAATAAAGATCATAAAACAAAACCGTCAACTGATTGTACCACTCCGTTTATTTTGACTAGTTACTTAAATTGATCAATTAAACTCTAGGCAACTAAATACCTACGGGTCAAGCACGGAATAATGGTGCAGCTAAAAATATGTTCTATGTGCTTCATGTTTTTTATCACTTCTCTTGAATTGACAGCGGGAATTTCCGATAAGAAAATACCGAATGGAGGGAACATCAGGAAACTTACACCAGGGGGTTTGAGAATAATAATCCTAGCTGTATTTCTTGCCCTTCGCCGTTAGTGCGGGTAGAGTCACGCCTGACATCGGTATAAATCGAAAAATTCAACTAGGAAAGGTTAATTGGTGAGTTATACGCCCATATTTCAATTGAATCTAACTGCGGAAATCGTCCGACCAACTCAGGAGACCGTTGCAACCTTCAGAGGCAAAGTTAAACGGGTGTGGGAATTTCGAATACTTCATTAAAGCACATGTGAGGTGCGAGTCAGCATGGAGTAAACCGTTAGTTGGGAAAGCTCCAAGCAATGACATAAATGATGAAAATGGCGAAAGAATTTAAAAAAACAAAAAACGTTTTGGGAAACAGAAGAAAATAAACTTTACAGTTAATACGTCCGCAGCCGGTCTATTCAGCTATATTAAACAATATCTTGTGTTTTGAACATTTTCTTTGACCTAGATAAATACCATAAAATGTGAAAATGTGAGTGTTTATTTATACTATTTACTCATAAAAGTATTCTACAAACTCACGCACGCGTATCGTAAAATTGTCTAAACTCTGCTGGTCCTTGGGTCCAGTTCCGGTTTAAGGGTTCATGCCTTACGGACCACATTGACACAAAGTCATACGTAGAAAGT
Source organism: Acanthosoma haemorrhoidale (assembly GCA_930367205.1). Classification (NCBI taxonomy): domain Eukaryota; kingdom Metazoa; phylum Arthropoda; class Insecta; order Hemiptera; family Acanthosomatidae; genus Acanthosoma; species Acanthosoma haemorrhoidale. The sequence goes on from OV884014.1 coordinate 26,749,442, forward strand.
AGGATTGCTTAAGTCGTTTTCGATGCTTTGATGAAAAGCACTCACTGCCTACGTAACTCAGATTTAATGTGTGCGTAATAGACACATGTTATGTCACCTGTGAGGTTTGCAGCTAGGTCTACCTTCACACACACACAGTCAGGCTGTCAGTCAGACTTCTATCTCTTGAGTGATTGGCATAACTAGGGGGCCGGATAGTTAAACACACAACTTTTTTCCTTCATGATAAGATACAACTTGTGGTTTTTCTTCATTGTTAGCGGGTGCCGTCACCTAGTTCCACTATCATTGTCTACAATGGACGTTCTTATACATCTGGTACCGTTCTCCCATCACAGTTGTCCACTAAGCTCCTATTGTTCTCCGCAAGTAGTCCGAAGTGGCAGAACTTTTTTAACCCTTCTATTTATTCAGAAAAAAAAGTTTAAAGAAGATCGATTTGTTTTTAATAAGATATCCAGTTAGTGATGTTTCATTGTTTTTAATTGTTACTAGCGCTTGGCCCGTCTCCCTTCATTGCCAGTTAATTAAGAAGTAATATTTTCTAGTAACTGTACACATTTTAGAAATTCTTAAAAAAAAAGTCCTTACTTAAAGAAAAAACTGTATTTTACAAAACGCCTAATTTGCCTAGGTGCAATAGGTGTGTAAATATTAATATTTTTTGTTGTTCCTCGAAGAAAAAATATCCCCGAAATTTTGTGGTTCCTCCTATTTACAAAACATGACAAAATTCTTTGAGTTTGAAGCATATCCCGGAGCAAACAACCTCCCTAGTCTTCTTACTTGATTACGTGCTTATAAATAAACAGAGATATCAGGTTCTATTTTCACTCATGTAACTTTTTTTTTTGGTTTTGGTCTGTATTAAATTGATGATAAATAATTGTGGAATTGTGAATGAAGAAAATCTTTAATAAGTCTATTCTCATGGCTCTTGTCCGATTCGTTTCCCCTTTCTCTTGACATCCTGTCACCAGAAGCTGCACAGATCATCAATGAGACCGCTTTAGACCACTGAGGCTCAGTAATGAGAATGCATCAAGCAAATCTTGTTTTAAAAATCATCTTCGAACTGCGGTGACAGAGGTGATGGTTCCCACGCATATTTCTTCTCCCTAGGTCGGTCCAGTCCCATAGAGGCAAACGCTCTTGCTACAAAACAAAACATTTTGTTCGCCAACAATGGCTTGTCCAAAATACCAATCAGAATCGTACACTAACTAGAAATTATTTATAATGATAACACTATCAGGTAGAGATTTTACTTGTTACTGACCATGAGCTAGGTTCATGATTAACACTAAGTTGTAACAGACGCTGATTGTGCGACTGGAGGATCATCGACCCTCGAGTGATGACAAAGAAGAAGTTTGGGGAAGAAGAGATCTTTCCTTTCTCCCTGGGAGTGAGATCACCTCATCCTTTCTTAGCCTTATGACTCTTCCATCCACTCTCCTGGAGCTGGGATGGAGTGGAGGCACTGAGCGGCATGTTTGGCTAGAAGTAGTTAGACGTGATCAAGGGCTCCTGATTGGAACTAACGCAGCCACGGATATACGATTAAACAACCCTCGACTTGGAAGCCCCACCTCCCTTCGTCCCTTCTGGAACTGAAGACTACGAAGATTAGGAGATTAGTTCGCCTGGCTGTAAGAAGATTTACCAATTGCTGTGAATGAGGCCCCCGACTCTATGAATGGTTGAGGTAAGTGCGGTCAGTTTTACGAGTGGACCATCTTCTCCAGCATAAGCCTCTGTATGCTCAATCTCCTCTGGCTATTTCTGCCAGTAATGGCGCAATTTCTAGGCTACTGCATAATTTTCTATGTTCAGCTCTTTATATTTTTAGCAGCCCCGGAGCTCGTAGAAACTCTGTTAAAAAAATGTGATAGGTATTGTAATATAGTAACTTTACTACCAAAACAAAAGACTGATATTACAAAAATGTTGTGTGATTGCAAGAGCTGAGCTAATATGAGAGAACGGCATATCCCTTTCTCTAGATCTCAAAAAAAAATAGTCGTTATATCTAGCATTATATTTCAGCCATTTTGTTTAGGATTAAATGGTGCACACCATCGAATTATGATTTATTTCTACCTTCTTTTCGCCCTCTCTTTTATTTCAATTTTTGATTCAATATCTATATGTGGGATACATCCGTTTTAATTATCACATGCTCACATTATAATGTAGATAAATACATGCCCTATTGGCTTTAAGAATAAATAATTTAATGCATATGCTTCTTGCTCATTTTTAGTCCGGGAATATTCCAACGCCTCCTGCCCTAAATACGCTGCCTCCTCACTCGATTAAGGGTAAATAGTTACTGATTCCACGGAACGGAGGAACTGCCAGAGATTCCTCAGTGGTGAGACGTGTGTGGCGGGGAAGACGCGACAAAAGGCAAAATGGTGGCCTGAGGTCCTCCGAGGGTGGTCCAGATAGACCCCTTCTTCTCCTCTCGAATACACCGCCCCTCTAAGAAGAAGAAGAAGAAGGAGAAAAGAAAAAAGAAGAAAAATCTTTCATCTGCCATTTCACGCTCCTTCCTTTTAGCTCAGCATTTTTTGGGCTCGTCCTCTTCGGGGCTGTAAGAGAAATTGAAAATCGGGCAGGCGGCTAACCACAGGCTTTTTACCCATTTCAATCATTGCCTTCCGATAGTTGTTTCTCTTTTTGTTTTTTTCAGTATTGGACGTGGTTGTTGTGGGGGGGGGGTATTCTTTTCGGTAGTTGGTGGGCATTTAAAATCCAATCAGAATAGACCCTGCCCCTAAGGCATTTTTTTCATATTCTTGTTTCTTTCATTCAATCTTTCTCTCTCTAGTATTGTTTTTATATTAAGTTTACAAATGTAAAAATACATAATCATTAAAAATGTTAAATTAGTAATCGCTTAGCTCGATGAGCGAGGTCTTATTTTCACTGCTATTTCTATCAGCAAATAGATAGGTTTGCTTATCTGGTTTAACTGCCGTTGAAATGAGCCCAATAGTCGGCAATTTTACAAAGTAACATTAAAAAAAATCCAAGCTAAATTAAAATAAATCTAGAAAAATTTGGCAACTAACCCGCTTCACTCGGACTTTTCTAGTCATTGTTCTCTACGTCATTAATAAGACCCATATCCTGGTACGATAAATCAACTATCTTGGAACTCACTCTCTCCAAGAATTTGAAATTTCATGATGCGATGATTCCAATCCCATACATAGGTTCATAGATGATTGTAGGAATCTAATCATCTTCGGAGGTTGTAGAAGAAATCGAGATCTGAAACCAGCCACAGGGAGGTTTGGCACTTAGCAGTCTCCTCTCTTGACCGTCTGTTGCTCTCACACTCCCTTCCATTGGAGCTTGCTTCTCCTTAGCTGGGGGGAGGTGACTATCACGCAGGTAAATCTAGGGGATTCCTGGGTGCATGCATGTATATTGATTCAGACCATATAGCACAATTATAATTGCCCGCGTAGGGTAGATTTTTTAATTAAAATTCATAATCTAAAAAAAAATGATTTTTTTCCCATGGTTAGTGGGTACTAAAGACGGTAACAAACCTATGCTAAGCTATTCCAGAAAAGTTGTCTTGCCGTTCCATCACTTTCTAGATATTTTCCATCTTTCACTTTCATGCATAGCCATGTTTGAAAAAAAACCTTCGGATCAACTAGTTTATGCGGATTCGAAGGGTTTTGCAGAATGTCTGCGCAGCCGAGACATAGTAGAATCAGGTATTAAGGAACTGGCATGAAATAATTAGCTACCTGGAGCCGAAGACATGAAGGATGAGCGATGAAGGAGAGAAGAGAGGAAGACAACATTCTGAGGACGGCTAGTACAGATGAGAGCCGAGAGGCGGCAAGATGAAAGGGCGGCCTCCTCTCTAATTGGTAGGCTGAGGTGTGTGGCCCGGCCTCCTGCAGCAACGCCTTAATAACTCTATCCCTGTCTCTCTCCTCTGCTCGGTCTGTCTGTCCGTCAGTTAGATCCTCTCTCTGTGTCAGCTCTTAGGGTGTCACAACATTTTTGGGCAGCTTACGGCCGCTGCTTGAGTGTTGAACGGCTGCGTCTATTAGCGTCAATTTACAGACGCCTGCTCTCAAGTTCACCTGTCCTACGATAGAAAGTCTGTAGTTTTTACTTGGCACCCTCATGCTTTCAAACCTCAAGGGTGGAAAAAGCGAAATTTCATATCATTTAGAGTGCTTATTATTATAAGAAAAGATTTAATAGTTATTCTTCACATTTGACAACTGCCTGTTTTTACGAAATTTGTTTGATAGTAATATAATATATATATATATATAGAAATTCGATGGCGTAACACCCCATGAATTTTAATGGCCGGCCAAATTTTGTGCCGATGTGCCGGCATCACCTCTGAACCATAAATTCGGTATTCTTTAATGTGATTCACTATTTTTTTATTAATCAATTAGCTACTCATTTGTACTCACGAGTCTTTCTTTTCATCTATTCAAATAATTTATTGTGCATTAATTGCTCATAAATTTTCCTTAGTTTTATTTTTAAATTAATCTTCGATTGAAGTTTAAATGTTAATTTCAAATATAACTTTTGATGTAAAATATAATATTAGCTCATATTATTGTGTTTTATTTTATAGGTAAATGTCTTCGAATACTGTCTATTAACAACTGTATGATTGAGAAATATCGTTTGTCTATTTAAGGGTAAGTGAAATTAATTACTTAACCTGAAACTAATTTACACATTCATACCAATATCTAAAATCTAAAATAAGTTTCTAAGAACTATATTTGACAAAACAAGGTACACTACAATATTTATGTTGACTTATGCAAAGCTAATTATAAGTGATAATTACAGAAGTTATATATAAATGTTAATATAGCAAGAATCGAACCCTATAATTTAAAAAAATATTGTTATAAATAAAACATTGATAAATTACCCAAACGTAATGGCTTAATGTATAATATATTGCAAAGAAATGTCCTATTAGCTACTAGTTTTTTTATTTTTGTAGTTTTAATGATAATATTTTTTCCTAAATAAAAACTGTCTCTGCACTTTAGTGAAGAATTTATGATGTGGGTTTTTTGTTGTTTTTGCTAGGATAGATCCTTAGAAAATGGACATAAGATCATTTCTATTGCCTAAACCAACCACTCTTATAGAGAGGAAACAAAGCTCAAGTTCAGTTATAAAAAAAAGTCATTGTACGTTTCGGGGTTTGAGCCCGGGCTATTTGAAACGGTTTCCTCGACCGTTAAACCATGAGATAATTTGCCGGCCCCATGTAAAGATGCGATTTCTGGAAGAACACCTACCATTCCGGGTGAGATAGTAACATATCCGTGCTGGTGCACTGGGCGCATTATGATCAGTAAAATACCTTCTTTTATTACATATGTTTTTTTTTTCTTTTCCCTGGGTTCTGAAGGCGCCTCCTCCTTTATCCAATTTCTTCTTTCTTCTTCTTCTGACTAGCGAGTGCGCCTGCCGGGCAGCCTTTTATCTTATGTAAAACCGCATTTTATTAAACGGATTATACAGAGGCCTTTGATGCCGTGCCGCTTGCCCCCTCCACCAATCCCCCCACTATTCAAGCCCTGCTGCACCTATACACTCTCACAGGCTCGCTAACACATGCTCACACGGTCACCGGCGGGTCACATAAATTCCACTCCTTATAAAAAAGATACGCGACCGTTCTGATTCATCAATTAAGAAGTGCGTTGTCTTTTTTTTTTTTTTATTATTTTCAGAGCTTCTCTTTTATCCTCCTTCCACTTTTATTTTTCTCTTTTGAGCGGGTTTCCGTTTAATTTATCTGCCCGTTGGCGCTCTCCAGTCGGCTCCAGTAAGGATCTGAGTCACGTCCAGCTCCGGAGAACACTTCTCACACGCGAGTGTCTCTGGAGCGTCCACAGCTCGTGGTGCCTTCTCATTAAGGATAATTCATATCCCGAGGCCAGTGGGTCTCCGGGAGCCGTTTTATTTATAGTTGCCGATGATTACATAGCTGTTGAAATGGGATCACACGTTCATGAGTCACTTTTTATTTTAATTACCTAATCAAAAACACCTGTTTGGTCTAGAAACGATTCCACTTGATCACCTAACAAAAATTTAAAGTTCAATTTTAGATGGTTGTCCCAAAAAGCAAATAAATATAACTGGGAAAGAAACTTAACTTAACAACTTTCGTAATTTTTCATGACGTTTTATGAATTTTGAGGATATACGATCTTGGTTGGTGGGAATTATATCATCTATTTGTGACTTAAAAAGGTTGATGATCTGAGGACTTGGCTTGGCAATGGGAGGATTAGCTTCAACTCTTGTTCGGAGATGTTGCAAACTACCACAGTTCAAGCCAGAAAGTCTTCCTGATTGGTTTTAGTAGTACATTCAATCTTTTCCTAATGTTCGAAAGAACTTTTCAACGGATTGCGTCGAACCCTAATAAAAAATTAAAAGGCCCAGACTAATTGAAAAGTATTTAATGATCCAAAGCAATAGAGGCTAAAAATATTTATTTTTCAACATCGTCCTGTATTCAACGATTTCAATATGTTCTATTAGGTAACTCATTGGAGTACCTGTGATAAATCATCTCAATCACATCATTTGTATATATGATAAATTTAACAACATAAATTTAGAAAATGTAGATAAATAATATCAGGAAAATGTCAGTAGATCTTACGAACTAGATAGAACCAATTAATCGTATTTTTGTCATTAAACGTTTTCCATCAATACATGTTAGATACTATACTTTGGCCTTTTTAAATTTCCATTTTATGTATTGTAGTATTTTTTCCCCATATCCCCTTTAAATTTACAGATGATTATATACAATTATAGATCCTCAGGCGAATCTATTTACAAATTATTTATGTATTTCCTGTAATATAATACAATAAATCCAGTTATTAATGTATAGTAGTATCCCTAGGCATTCGGATCTTAAATATAAACTCTGCATTTTAGGAGTGTTACAAATATTCAGGTAGAATAAAACTCTACTCTCATTATTTTTTTATTTAGGTTATGTTTTCAGAACTTTATGTATTTTCGCTAGTAGATTTAACTTGAGTATATTGATGTTAATTAAATAATATAAAAACCGGATGACTTTTGATTTGATAATTATTTTGAAAGATCTGTATATTCTGAAGTTAATTTTTCAAAGGCAGGAAGGGTGCCTTCTATTTCTAATTGTGATATAATGCGAGGTATCAACATCTTACTTAACCTTACTTGAAAGAAAAATGTCTTGTTCCTGTGTATAAGTGGATTCTGCTTTTAACGCAACTTGAATATCTAAACGTTTTAATTTCTAAGAAATAAATTACTAAGGCAATCAATACATTAAATAATTCTACAGGTCTGTTTTATAAATCATATGGCAATACCTCCGGACCCAGGGTAGCAGCGCTCCGAACTTTGGCGGAGGATGAGTGGCGATTCGCCGGCATGCATTCCCTTCTCGTTCCTCGCTACAACAGTCGCTAAAATGGATATTTATCACACACTGAGAACCTCTTCCCCAGCTTCCCTTTATTGTTTAATGGTTCTGAAGAGCTAATGAGACCCTTAAGAAAATTAAGAATATTCAAGACTGTTACTCTAAATCCAGGAATTACAAACATTCTGCAATCAGGTATGGAATGCCATAAAATATTCCAGGCTGTATGTTTCTGATAATGAAAAACAAAACACTTTTGAGCTAAAAAAAATTATTGGACTATTTAAAAATAACATTTGTTGATTTTAATGGCTTCCACGAAAATGAAAACCATTAATAAACTCAAAACTTAACAAAATGCCTACTGAAGTTCAATGGATTATTGAACCGATTCATGTATTCTTCAACAGATCAATTAGAGCTATCATTACCTAATAATTGTCTTAGTGTTGATTATAAGTAATTTTAAGATAGTAACAATTGATTAGTACAGCATTATTTTTTGGGATGTAATAATTCAATAATACTTATGCACAATGTCCATTCATACATTTTCTGCGGAGGACCCCCCTTCCACTTCAAAGGCAATTAATTCCCTCAGCAAGCTGCTGGAATGATTGTAATTACTTGGGGTGACAGAAAACATTGTCATTTTAAATATTATTGTTATTGCATTTGACTTAATTTGACACCTTCTTACGGTTAATTTGTTTTTGTTTTAAGTACAATTAAATGTTAATCAGTAAATACTAGGTAGTATTATAAGGTTTCAGAACAACACTAGCTATTCGAAGGGGTTATTGAGAATCAAAACATTAAGTTTTAAACAGCTTTATCAGAAGCTTGATATCATAAGGTGATTTAATAAATCTTAAAAAAATTTCATATATCTAATTAAGAAGCAATTGGCAAGTCAAAGTCTTTTGTCTGTCTGTATGTCCTCTATCGAAGAATGAATCTTAATATCTCACTCTGAATTAGGTATATGACATTTTTTTTAAGATTTATTAAATCACCTTATGATATCAATCTTCTAATAAAGCTGTTTAAAACTTAATGTTCGGATTCACAATAACCCCTTTGAAGCAATTGGCAAGTCAAGAGTCTTTTGTCTGTCTGTATGTCCTCTATCGAAGAATGAATCTTAATATCTCACTCTGAATTAGGTATATGACATTTTTTTAAGATTTATTAAATCACCTTATGATATCAATCTTCTAATAAAGCTGTTTATAACTTAATGTTCGGATTCACAATAACCCCTTTGAAGCAATTGGCAAGTCAAGAGTCTTTTGTATATCCTCTATCGAATAATGAATCTCCCTTATAGTTAGGAGTATAGCTTATTAGATATTCCAAGCATATGAAAAGTAAAGAACTCTTCAGTAGTTACTGTATTACATGTGCTTTAGGTAGCTATACCATCATATTGTAGGCAAGCCTGAAAAGGGCGTTGGAACATCAAACCGGTACACTTATTATAATATGACACTTAATGAGAGGCTTTGAGGTGAGCAACGCGAGAGCTTTGCTGGCACATAAATATGCATTAATTTTACCTTCAGCGACTCAAAAAAAAAAAAAACATGGAGCGGGCCATTACCTAGAGAACATTGCTAATTGGTCCATGGGGTAATTAAACTGCGGTTAGTTAGGCTAATGAGACAGGCAGTTATCAGCTTTGAAACCAGACGTTTCGCGAGCAGTGCTGCTGGCCAGTTCCAGGTTTCTTCACAGTTCCGCTAGGCGGATATTTAACTGTACTTATTGCCTAGTTACCTTTTATAATTGCATTTTATTTCATCAAAATAAGTTAGGGACTTGCTATTATACCTTAAAAACATACATATCTGTATAACTTAAGTCCATAGCTAAAGACGTACCCAACTGATATGGGCATGTCTTAAAAGACTGTAGACAAGTGACTGTATGCCTACTAAAATGGTATGCATTTATGTATTGATGCCAACCAAAGCCCTACTTAGGAATGTGAGATTTGTTAGTCGGCATGTCATGGAGATTTACAGTATAACAATTTCATGGCATAAAGTTTCTGTTATAAAATTACGAGACACAAAAATTAGTCTCTCATTATCACCTCTTCTTTTTTGAATGCGTAATCCAACAGTAGTACATAAAGGTATACTTCCTATTTACAAATATATCAGCGACCATCATAGCGTGCTGGTCACTGCCAATTCTATAAATGTTCTTTTTAATTTGTTTTCCGTGCGAGCAGAGAATATCGATATAAATCGATAGTACTAAGGGCTGTGTTGAAATACAAAATCTCCTGATTGATACTATTTAATCTTCTCGCTTGTCAATACCGTATCCCGCCATGTGATTTGTCTCTCTGTTAGGGTCATAGTCACAGAACAATGTTTTCTTTTTATTCTCTCATATTTTACGACTTAATTCCGTCATCTTCTTCTTCTTTAGCTTCCCTCTTTAGTGCCTCTCAGCGTAGAGGAGCATCCAGCCAGGAATTCCATTATTCCCTATTATTATATATCCTCGCCTGTCGGAGGTCTTTCCCCCTCGCCTTACAGAGTCGTTCAATGTAGCTCAGATAGGACATCCTAGGGTGACCCCTAGGTCTTCTGTCATCTTGGACATATTCCATGGTCTTTAGAGGATCTCTGTGGTCGTCAATTCAGTTACCACGAACGTTATTTGTTGAGATAAATTTTCTATTTATGCCAAGATTTATTTATCACGTATTGTACTGAGTACGTACATGTCATTAAAATTATTAAAAACAATAAGAAGGCACCCCTTAATCTATACTAGGAATGCCACATGCAATTTCAATAGTGCCTGCAAAATTTCCGGAAGATAAGATTTACCGTTATAAATTTCAAGAAGAATCCCTCCCACCTTTGGGCGTGTGCATTGCTAATTGATTGAGTTTATTTTGCAAATGAGTTTACGTTTTATTTATTCATGGCTCTTTTTAATCACCCCTATTGCTCTTTCCAATCAAAGGAATTGTAATCAATGCGCAATTAGCGGCCGCCTACCACTGGGGAACTAAGTGGAAAAGAGTGTTTCCTTGAGTACAAGACAGACATTCCGAAGACAAGGCAGGAAATTGCCCCTCCAAAAGTGGTCTGTAACTGTTAGCTGCAGGCAGGCTTACCAACATGCCCCACTGGTAAATAAAGAGGGTTCAGGAGGCCAAAACGTCCTGATAAATTTAATTGCCTAGCGTTCGCTCAAGTGGGATTAGCGTCGGTTTATTGAAGTTGGTGGCTTACATCGATTCTACTCAACTAATTTAGTGGCGCGATAACTCCGAAAGGGGAGAAAGACCGGTTAAAATTACGACCGACCCCGCTAGTGAGAACTAATAGGGGGGAAAATTTAAGGGAAAATTCCCTTTAGCACCGAATGATCAGCATGGTCCAAACAAATTTGGTATTATGGCTGAACGACTGAACGCGATAACAGTCATTGCGAAGGCTTCACGGCCAATAAATTCCTTATTAGTACACTCAAAGGTGTATGTTGATAAAACGTGCTATTTCTTAAGATTTTTTATTCAGATTTAAGATTTTTTTATCACAATAAAAAATAAAAGACAGTCCCGTTCCGCTCACATCAAGATTTCTCAAGCCTCTGTTCAGAAGCTATTTAAGATTTAAATACGATTTCCTCCCCCCCCCCCCACATGGGTATGCAAAAATGAATGCCCTAAATTACGCTGGGTCGTTGTTTTTTCAGGTAATCTAATACATTTTAAAGAAACTGCCTGCCCGTACAAATGCTTTTCCTGTAATTTTATTATGCCCAATTTATGTATACGAAATTTCGTAGAATTTTTAGGCAATTTTTGGAACTGAACTGATCTTTCTACTGGCCGACCGGAAGAAATCCAACAACTTTCGGTCGAGACAATATTTCTCAGCGAACAATCCCTACGATCAAGGGGGAACAATGCGCTTTTCAGCGGGACACTTGTCACGATTATGTCGTCCTGGCCTCTTGTAGTGCCGTCGCATAAAGCACTCGAGGTCCTTTCGGATTTCCGTGCGGTTGATATCATAAACATCAGCCTGTGCGGAGAACTTAATCCCGTGCGTAAAGTTGCAAAAACATCATAATGGTAAATGATGGGTAATTAACACACGGGGAAAAAGTATTTTAAGAGTCAATTAACGAAACAAATGAAAATGATTCAGTTGAAAAAAAAAAAAAATTAAATGAACTAAAGTTTCAAATAACCTAAATAAGATTTTAACAGCTAATGATAGGCACTCTCCGTTTTCCCCCTACGTTGTAAGCTACACCAAAATAGATGTCGATTCCTTCTGTAAACAACCTATTCAGATCAAATTTGTGCATTTTATCCGTAAACATTATTTATTTGTCTTATTAACCTCAGATCAAGAATGGATGAAATAGTATTTTCTTTAAAAAATACGAATTCTATATAGCCAATTTATCCACTGAAGATCATCAATTTACCTTACTTAAATTTGATGAAAAACATATTTTTTCATTTCTTTCCTATATCAAATGGTGTTTCCATGTAATATTTAATGTCTCTAGCACGAGTATGGGGTTCACAAAGACCCTGGACATAAAGGAGACTGACAGATGAAAACTTGAATAAAATCACATAAATTTGTTATTATTATTAAGTGCATTTTAGGAATTATTAATGTTCCTGGGTTCTACTTGTAAATTGTTGATTGTGTCGTCCAGTGGATATGGTTTTAAATCCCTCCCCCCTGGGTTCGTAACCGACTGTCCTCAGGGTACTTATAATCGACGTTTATTCGAAAACTTAATTTTAATCAAGTGAGAGCAATGTTGCGCATTGTTGCTTTGAAAAGAGTCCGGCATTTTTCCCCTCCATCACCAACGGTCTTGAATATGAGTTTTATTCGACTTTTTCGGCTGTTTATAGTGAAAAAGACTTCTGGCAAAAAAAAAATAGTACACTTCTTTCAAAAAGATAATACATTTTTATGAGAAGTTCTAATGCCGTAGTCGACAGCTCGTTCAGGAGTCAGCAAGGACACAACGCAGGAAAGGCAGTTAAAGACGAAAAAGGATTGGCTTATTGTCTCTCCTAGGAATGGCCGCTTTTCTTCTTTCTCCCGTAGACCTAATAGTTTCCCTCCCGAGGGAAGGCTATGAATGCTAAGCTCTTCTAGCAGTGAACAGAGCCAGAACGACTTCTCCCTAGCCCATTACAGAAGTTAATGGCTACATCTACCGGTGTATTGTGCCAACCCTGTCCGACTCCTGTACTTAACAAACCGCCCTCTAGTCTTAAAGGCTACAAAACAATTCACTAGATAAAGATTCTATTTTTTGAAAACTTTTCTATACCGTCTTTGATTAATAATTAAAAAGGTTGTTAGGAAATAACAGCCGGTTACACATCTGAAATTTAACAACGGACAAATTAAATTAATTGAAGATCGAAGATTATTTTTTTACTTCATATCACCTTGTTAATTATAAATCATGGAAATCAGTATATATTACATAAGTAGGTCATTATAAATATGTCCTGTAGCTTGACAACATTTTATACAATTTTTAATAATTTTAGATTGCGATATATGATTGTTACAAAAGTATAATGTACATTTTACATTGATTGTATTAACATGTTTAAAAGTGACGGGGCTCACCTGATGAATCACAGACTTAAATCTAAAAACAATATCTTAACCTAATTTTCCCCGACAGACTGTTGCCATCGACGCAGAAATGGTAAAGGGGTCATATTACAAACTGAGTTTGTTAGATGCTGCAACGAGTCAAAAAACTTGATGTGTCTCCGGATGGATGAACTCAATCACCGCCGGCACACCAAGCAAAGGGTGCAAGTCGGCGTTCTTTAACCTCTCTTGAGGTATGGCCACTTTTCTCATGATCGCATTCGGAAATTGCTGGAGACAACGAACAAGTAACTAGTAGTGACCAGTCACAGAAAGACTGTTGAGGAGATCTCGTGTTACGCGAATGGATACATAATTTATATTCAAAGAAATAGAATAAGAAAGTAAATATTTTCTGTTATATATGGTTTGGCGAATGAATGAAAGATATAATATTTTGAAGTATGATAATAGGCGTCTTAGGCTTCAGCTGAAGTCTGCAGAGCTAATAGAGTGTGCGCGTGGCTTATTACCAGGAGCTTCCCCCAGAACTGTTAGGGTGCTAGAGGAGTTATAGGTCCAGAATAATACTTCCGTTCTTCAACAAAATATACATGATTACGGTAGAAGAATTTTTTATTAGTTATTGGACACTAGCAATACATTACAAGTATATTATTAACACCTTATTCATGAAATGTATAGGGTGTCCCAGAATTAACGCCAGATTTCAATTTGCCACCATTTGTGCAGTAAAGTGCTGGGAACCCTTAAAAAAACAATTTCACAGCTGACAGTTTAGGGTTAGTAAAAATGAAGCGATACACGATAGAACAACGTGTCTTTATTGTTGAACGTTATCTCAAGAATAATGAAAGTTTGGTGGCCGCAGTTTGAAAATTTCATACAAAATATGGTCGGAATGTCGTGTTATGACTTCATCAACTGTGAAAAGATTAATTGAAAAATTTAGGGAGACTGGATCAGTTGGAGACACTAAACACACTGGTCGTCCAAAACCCCCCTGTCCTGCATGAGACATTTCCAGGTCGTGTACTCTCTCGTTTCGGTGATCAGAATTGGCCCCCTAGATCGTGTGATTTAACACCTTTAGATTTCTTTTTATGGAGTTATTTGAAGTCAAAAGTGTATGTCAACAAGCCCACATCCACCCGTGCATTAAAAGAGGAAATTCAACGCTGCATCAACGAAATTCAACCACATTTATGCCAAATGGTCATGGAAAATTTCGACAAAAGAGTGCGTATGTGCCAGCAAAGTCGTGGAGGCCATTTGCCCGATGTGTTATTCCATAAATAACCCTATCCTATTTACTTTATAATTCAATATTGAAACATAACAACAAAAATACTAAAAACTGTGTTTTATATTTAAATCAGATCTTGCGTTAATTCTGGGACACCCTTTATATTGTACCGATTCCCCAATAATGATACAGAATCTCCTTAAGTTCAAAATCTCAGCTCAATTGGCGAGCGTTGCATCTACCAACCAGGTGCCTGCTCCCCGTAAGTGGCTTCAGTATACAGAATCAATCTAAGGAAAATAGCTTGTGCCCGGAGCCCTCTCGCTTAGGAAGGCCCTGCCAGAGATATGTAATAGATCGGTTTGCCGGTAGATCACGGGAGGCGGTGGAAATGCCATAAAAAAAGGCCGAAAGAGATGTTGCGGTGGCCGGATCCGTGGGAACAGTGGTACCGCACGTACTCGCGCCTAGTTACCTGCCACTTGGGCCAGCGTCCAGTTAGTGGCTACCTGCGGACATCATCTCGCTTCAATTTTAGGGGGGACCTCTGTCTCGTTGGACCATCGCGGCTACAATAACAGTCATTTGTGGCTTATCCAATTCTACGGGTGTTCTCTCGCTTTTGCGGCAGGTCCCTTCCAAGTTACAAGGCGGTGAAAGGGTTAATGGAAAAGCTGGAGATTTCAGTTTTCGGTAAATACCTGTTCAGGGAATCACTTTTCTAATTGAAAGTTTATATTTTATACTTTCAATTGCGTTCTTAATTTTGTTTTTTTGGCTTCCCTTCACCTTTGAAGACTACTACCTCTATCTGGGTAAATAGCTGGTGAATTCTCATTGGAGAAACTGGGAAGCAAATTTGAATAAAAATAAATAACGATTTAGACACTGCTCTTGTGCAACAAGGCGGTTAGTTTCCATACAAGAACCGTGCGATATAAACCCACTTCATGAAAAATTGAATATCAAGACATCTTACAATGAATTTTAAGTTAGCTGCTGAAGAAAGATTTATCATTGTGTATGCTAAGAGATTTGTTCAGGAAACAAATTGAAAATAAAATTACATTCATTCACCACTAATTTATGAGGACGTCTCGTATTGTGCAAGACTGCAGTGGTGTTGATACCCGTGTCCCCTCTCCTTCACGCCACAGGCTGAGAGTCTTCGCCAGTATTATTATTCCAATAAATTCTGGAATATCAGTAAATAAGGGCAAAGATTGTGAGCCGGATCCAAATTACAGTTTGTTTCCTTAAAACAATCAGTTCCCACCACCTACAAAGGGAACGAGCCCTGAATGTTGCCAACTGGCTAATCTGGGCCGTCCGTCAGCAACGCAAGCTATGGTATCAAATGAATAATTTCTGTAGAATTCATAGGCCACTCTTGACTTCTCATGTTCATTATCACCGATAAAGGACGCATTTTATCTTCCACGTTTTTATTTATTTTTCTGTTAATAGTCGTTCTTGTGTTCAGTGAACTGACAAACTAGTTTGTAAATATAATACAAAGTACTATTGTTTTGATAATTAGCGTACTTTTAAAATTAATTTAGAAAAGGGCTCTGGATATGATGTGTTCTATATAGATAATATAGCTATAACATCTTACTCCTTTCAACCTATTTCGTTTTCCCCGGTATTTTCCAGGGGGTTTTCCACCCATCTCTCAACTTCTCTGCCCTAGCCCAAAACATAATGATTGTCCGGATCCAATGTAGCGTTGTATGTTTACCCCTCACTTAAATTCGATGGCGATATAAACTACATATAGAAATGGTTAGTCTCAAAGCAGTCGTCAGACTGACGCTGATATGGAGTGCACCGTTTAAGTCCCGTTACTCCATTATTGGACCCTCCCGGTTACCAAAAACTCCACTGTCCCGAGTGACTGACTGGTCCCGGATCGACGCGACTTGGGAGATAAAGATCTCCTAGGCGGAAGGAGACATGTCCCATCCTGCAAAACGTGAGGACAAATGAGATGGGAAGCGCGTGCTCTAGCGGCCCTTGATTGAACTGTCACTCTCCTGATGGCTCCAGTTTAATTGAGGTCGGTGGCTGCTCCGCAACATCCAATAACCACTCTTCGCCTCCACAGCTGGTTCCATCTCTTGTTAAATGTCACCTCATTGTCGGCCAGGTGCAACAATGAGGATTCCTCTACGTACGTGTGTGTGTCAACAACGTACAAGCCAACAAGGAAAAAGGAAAACCGTCCGCCGACGAAAACTCTCACCCAGGACAGTTTAAGAAGGAAGTTGCTTGTGCGAGTTCTGAAGAAGGGGAAGTTAAAAATTTTACACTTACCAAATCCTGTTTAAGTAATTCGTAATAATAACATTGCCATTTCAGATTTGAACATTTGAAATGTTAGCGTTGTTTACTGTATTTTTTTTTTCAATTATGAATTGCAGCATTAAAAAATATTTCTCTACACAAGCTTCTAAGATGTAGAAGAAAACAGTTTGTACCAGGATAACAAGAGTCAGAAGCTAGAATGCGACAGCCAGAAGCTGGTTCTAATAAATAAAAGAAAAAGAAAAAAAAAGAAGTTTACTGATGACAAGGGAGCGGACAAAAACCTAATCTAAGTTACGACAATACCGGGTCGTGGCCGAGGATCATATATTTTTTTTTCTGTCTTACAAGGACCTGGTTTATGGGGTAGTTTTTTTTATAGCTCCCATCTGACATCTATCATAATCAACTGTTAATTAGATTTTTTTAATGAAACATAAACTTGATGAAACTATAATGCGATTTGAGCTAATGAAGTGCACAGGGAGAAATAATGCTATTTTATTCTTCAGATAATTTAGACAGATTCGTTAACATTATGGTGTGGAACATAATAAAAGCAAGAAAATATTGTAAGAAATATTAACACGTTAATACAACTGATAAGACACATAAAATTACAGTATCCGCACTTGTTGCGCTGGCCAGACTCGGGTAAGACGGGACCCATCAGCCTTAAGGAGGTTTTTAATAGGTTCCCAAAACTTGTAAATGAGTCACACTTCGCCTCTTGAATTGCCCCAAAGACAGATTCTTCTCTTACCCACTCTCATTTTAATCTTTATTACTTCTATGTCTATATTGTATAAGATTACCTACAGCCAATTTATAACTTTTAAGTCAAATAAAATAACTTACATTACATATAATTCTGTTTATCTGAAAACGTTTGGCTGATTTTCTATCAGGGGAGCAACCAATTTTTATCTAAGGATAGAGTGTTTAGTAAAGAAAAAATACACTACCACATAATAAATGGAAAATCTCTTTAAATTCCATTATATCAATGAATACTATGAAGACAAAATTGTAGACTTTCTTTTTTAACTATTTTTCGAAACATGCAATACAAAGAGAGATAATGCAATGGAGGAGGGATACGTGAAGAACTGGGGTTGCTTCCTCAAGAGTCTCCCTTCTCCGAAACCTCTTTACGGAATACTACTACAGCAAATTTGTTTTTGAGATTTTTTTTTCTCTCTCTAGAGTCGGGCTATTAAATTCCGTGAAAATAAGTTAGTAATATTTTCGTTTGAAGAATCTACCTGGGGTGCTATCTCGTAGAGTTACATCGGTACTGAAATGTATTAAGATAAGTTTAAAAATAAATATATACTCTGAAAAGCTGCTGTCATTCATCTGCCATCTGTGTGAAGGGTGCTCACCTCGTTGGCACGTTAAACCGTGAAAGCCTAAACAGTTTAAGGCTATTTGTAAACACGTTACGAAAAATATTAAGAAAGCCACCCGAGGTTTGTGAAATGACAAACAGTTACGGTACCCTTATGTGCGCCACCTTTTTTTTTTTTTTTTTTCGTTTGTCCGTGAAAAATCGTTACATAGATGACTCTTTATTTTCTTTTAAATCAAATTTAGTGTGAGAGGAAAAAATAAAATTAGGCGTTATGGACGAGCTCGGTCCTTTAGAGGCGGATAATCCTGTTTTGGACACGGGATACATGTGTGTGTGTCGTATGAGATCGTGCAATACCGTCACTTTTTCTTCAGAAAATCAATCTGAGATGTTGCGGTTTTGACATTGCGCTTTAGAAATTTTAGAACTCCACCAATGCTCGAAAGATAACGTGGCAGCTAAGAGAAAAGGTGGATATAGTGAAATTCTCCTGGCCCACGATTCGCATGGACTTCAAAAAATTGTTAAAATTGTTTATATTTACATATAAGGTAACACTGTTGTGAAATAAAATTTTTGACAAAATCCACCTTTCTTCCCAAAAAACGATCATTCAGCAGCAATTAGATAAATCTCAAGAGATGGACATGTTATATCTAATCCAGATTCTTAATATCTCACGTTGGTTCATGCTCATGGCTTTCTGGCTGAGAAACAAACAACATATCCAAGAGAAACAATATATCTCTGAAAAAGCCATAAATATCTCAATTTTCCTCATCGCCAGCTCATTCAGAAATTTCTTTCGACTCTCTATATCATAGGTGTAATGTACCATGATAAAAATTATTGAATCGTTAAAATTTCAGAGATATACTCGTATTCCATAACAGCTGGACACTACATTTGGATATAATACGACTACAAAAATGATAGAGGAAAACATTAAGCATGAAAAAAATTTCACTATAAAGATTTTCCGAATCTCAACTTGGAAGCTGCTTTAAGATAACCAGATAAAAAGCGATTCAAGATTAACTCATCAACACGTTAGTTTTTTTTTCGATTTATTAAATCTTTCAATAAAGTTTCTTCAAAGGGGCCGGTGTGAACTAGAAAATAGTTCAATATTATTCCTTCACCTTTTACGACCTTAGTTTCGTATATAGATATTTTTTAAGAAATGCCTGATAAACCAAAGTTACAAGATAAATTGACTAGGCTAAAAATTGTCTCCTTAAATTTTGTTAAAATGCTTATAGCTCGAAATGACAGCAATCCTATCGTTTAAGGACGTCTCTTTGAAATAACCTGTTCCTCTCGGTTGGTCTTCAGTAAGGGGCGCTTACCTTGAAACAGGAATTGGGATTAAGCGATAGTGGAGAAAAGGGTTGGGTAAGAGGACGAGACAGACTAAACCCCAGTAATTTACAGTTAAGTATTCGACCGGGGATACGACAGCGATTCCCTTAAGCAGCCATTTTCCATTCTGCTTGCGAAGAAGTAGAAGAAGAAAAGTAGAAGACAATAAAAGAGAAATGGAAATGAGCCCAGAGGGATGAAACCTCGATGCGATTAACCCCCCTGAAAGCTGCTTGTTATTCGGCAAGGGTAGTTAGTTAGAAGGGGCATTTGTCTCCCTGTCTCCCTGATCGTGGAGGACTTTAAGTAGTAAACTTTCCTGGGGGCCATCTGTATCGAGCTATCGCCCCTAGTCTTACTCACCGTCTCGGAATCGGCTATAACTCCTTCCCGCCGCGGTTACCCCTCTTCTGCATCACCTGTTCAGTCAATTTCGATACCACAGCTCTTGGAGGCCAGTACTCCAGAAATATATATGTGGCATGTGATAGTGAAAAATTCTGAAAACTTAGCCTTCAAAAGCCGAACCTTAACCAAATTGTTCTCTTTTGTTAGAGTAAAAAAACGGACGTAAAAATGATTCAATTGGTCTGAAATTTTGAAGGAATTTTAATAGTTCAATTTTTGGAATTTTATATTCCACAACATCTCGGAATGTGTAAGATAAGCATTTCGTTTTTAATAAAATAATAGGAGGTATAAAAAACAAAATAAACCCAAGGCAGATGTTACTTCTTTCGCAATCTTTTCAAAATCAATTTGCCGTTTTTAGCAGAAGTATAATTACGGTTCTGATGTTTTCCCCCGCGGGAAAATATTAAATACACGTTAACACAGGCTACATACACGTTAACAGAAATATCTAGAATATTTGGTGAAAAGGCGATAATCAGAGATCATCTGTTATCAGTGAGTTGTTAAGAAACTCAAGCAAGTCTCTGTTTCTGTCCTTTCCAAGACCTATATTTTGTCCTTAAGTTTTAGGGTTATTATTGTTTTCAAGTCCGTCCTCGATTATCGCACGCCCTTTCGAAACGATCCTGCTCGAAGAAGTGGTCTCCCACTCCAGCCAGATCCTGATTGATCCCCCGATCCCGGTTATCCGCCAGCTCGACAGCCCGTACCCCACTCCCGGATTGAGACGAGCCGCTCAGACTGTTTAGTAGCAATGAGAGATGTTAGCCAGGGCAGGACTATTAGGACGGCAGAGTACAGTCCCTGCCCGCTAATAGGCCGGCTATATATTCCCTCGGCAGGGACTGTACCCTCCTGCCCTGTTATTATCCTTGCCGCCCAACACCTCCGGGACCACCTGGGCGAGTCCCCACTCCCCCTTTTTATAATTTATAATCGTATCACTTTTTTGTTTCTAGGGGAAGTGGGGAATATTTAATTAGTCTAATTGATCTATATTATACTTTTCGTCTTTTATTTATTAACCCTTGTTTTGTTTTCGGTTGTTGTTTTCTTTTCTTTTTTCTTTTGTCGGTCTTCTATTTCGGCATGGTCGTACAGATTTATGACTTTATTAGGAACAGGGCTCGACTCGTCACAAAGTCACCCTGGGTGTTCCATTTAAATTATTTTTTTTCTATTGGAATATGTATTTTATTTTCATTTCCTTTCACGCTACCTTCCATGAGGAGGGAGGACAAGCAACTATAAGGAGTCAATCATTTATATTTATGGATTTGTTGAAGTGAAAGCTAAAAAATAACTTACGCATTGAATCGTAACACATTGAATTATAAATGGTAATTCTGGTCAATATCAATAAAGATTTGAATTTAAACGGAGTTTGATTCGTAACCATAACCATAATAATTGAATAAAATGCGATTATTTTTATTTTTATATATTGGCATAACAATTCATTTGAACATGACTTCGAGCAGAGTTAACCTCACAAGTAAGAGCATCTGAACGGTAATTATGATACCGGGTTCGAATCTCCGACTTGTCAATATTTTATTCTATTTATGCAATTATCATTATATTATACTCTAATAATAATAATAAAAAAAAAAAAATGGAGGTGGCGACAAGTAGGTAAATCGTTTCCAAAGACATAATTTTCCATTTCATTTATTTACATGTTAAATGTCAAAAAGCCAAATACAAATTTAGACATTTTGTATTGGTTTAATTTAGTCTCTACCGTGGAACGTATAAATACTTGTGATGTTGGTTTCATTTCATTACTGAATGAATGAATATTTTTATGAAGGCACCGGTTGTAAAATTCTCCTAGTTTTCGCACGCTTAGAACTGTGAATTCTCCTCAGATCATTAAAAGTCGGCACCGCTGTGTTGCGTTATTTTACAGCTTGTACTGAATTACTGGGATTTAATGGTTAACGATTAGATGAGGAACTATTTCGAATATGATAGACAATTACCCCACTAACAGGTATGAGGTCGGAGGGCAGACCTGGACAAAGGCCTGTCGACATGATACCTCGTGATCGATAGATCGAGCCTCCAATATCGATTGTGTCACTGGCGGCTGGATAATTAAAGGGAGGATCCCCCGAGGGAACGATCCGAGATCAAGATACCTATATCGAGGCGGTGGGTATCGACTCCAATTTGCTCATTATCGAAGCATGGGCGCAGATCGTCTGGTTAGTTCTCGTATCACCAGCTCCATTCATACTCGAGTGTGCTCCTCCATTGATAAAAACCATCCTCCTATTTTAAGTATATTATTTTTTCATGGATGTATAATATTACGGCCTTGTGTTTTGCTGTTTAGTTTTTTAAATAAAAATACCCTGAACATTGTATATAATAAAATATAGACACAATAAAATACCAATTTATATGGCTTTGACCTATGACTTATGAAATATTAAAAATAGCCAAAACTGATTTTTTTTCGTTGTATAACTAACGCGTATTCAACATATTTCGAGATGTTGTGAGATATACATACATTTTTGGGGAAAATAAAAATGCCCCAATGCTTGAAAAATGTTTACCTGTTGAAAAAGCCAATCTGTGATTCATAATGTATTCAATTTATTTTAAATTATTTAATAGTGAAACGTCTTAAACAGCTTTGAAGAGAAAAGGTGTAGGTGACGAGATATGTACAAGCGCCGCGAAGACCATAGGTTACATACGCATAAATAATATTTAAAAAAAAAACAAAAAAACAATCATAAAAATGAAAATAAATCGACAGAGCCGAGGCTCCAGTTGCCTTTGATCGGATAGCGGCAAGCTAAACGGCAAGACAATTTAGTATGCAAATTGAAACCGACTCTCAGATATGGGATTCCGCATTCGCTGGGGTTATTTGTCACTGCGGAGGAAAGTGCTTCTTCGGCACACAATCGAGGACGGAATAAAATTACGATAAAAATTTCCTCATTTGAGAGAGATTTCAACCTTTTTCGAACCCCCAATGTTATATGTAAGAGGTCTGTTGTTATTGTTGATGTAATTTATACTTCCACCAGTGTGTTTTAGCAGTATGCAAATAGGGGTGTAAATAACATGTAATTAGTCAAAGGGATTTGATTCCAGTGTATATGGGTCAAGGCTGCCACTTGGGCTCGACTAGCTTTTGCAAATATCATCTATTGACTATTTTGATTTAAAAAATTGACCGCTGTAAGATTTTTTTATTCTACTTTGCAAGAAAATTAAGTTAAATTTTTCAAAAAAGATTTTAAGTCTCTTCAAATATTTTTTATCTATGATATTGTATCAGCAGTCGAACATCCTCAGAACATTGAATCATTATATCTTTTAATTCATTATTGTGGCCTGAATTAGTAACTTATTGGACCGAATAAGCAATTTCAACTTTTCAGTACGAGGTATTGATGTTCATATTTTTTTCATTTTTTAAACACTAAACTTTAACATATTGTAAATATTAAAACGCAGGTGACTTTTTTTTGGAGTGAATGGTATTGAGAATATTATTTATACATTTAAGTCTGTTTTTTAATTGAAATAACTTCCCAAGACTCCGCTCTTTCGCATGAGAGGGAGGTGACAACCATGGGAGATCTCTTGTGCTGTTTGTAAATACTGTATGAATGAAGAATTGTCAATGTGGTATGAATAAGAACATTGATCTCAATTACTTATTTCCCAATAAGGCAGATTGTAATTATATCGCAATTGAGATCGTTTGAAACATCCAGAGACATGGGGAGCATGAAATCTAATGAATTCTAGTCTTGAATTATTATAAAATTTAAGGTTTAAGTAGCTAGGATATCGAATACAAACAATATGAAAAGATGAAAATCGGAGATATACTCAACACAATACTAAGTACGCAAAAGTACACATGCAATAAAAAAAAGTTACTAACTAAAATTACATCAACTCGTTACCAGAAGGACAAAAAATTCTGATTACTGGGTTTTTACAAGTACCGTCACTAGAGTGGTCACGACCCAGCACTTTCCGCGAAATGTGAGGCTGGACTTCCTGAATAGTTTTTATTTTCTTCGTAGGTGTCAATTTTGTAAAATCACCATAGGTATAGTTCATCAAATCATCATTACGGCTCCATGACAATTTTCAACCGAAAATTCAACCAGCAATAAAAGTCAAACTCAGCACTTATGTAGTTATGTACAGCTAGCAATGAAAGTTTTTATTGATTTTGGTTAAAAACTCGTTAAACTTCTTGAATTAAGCCACAAACGTGTTTTTTTATATTATATAATTATAAGCATATATTTACTATGCACATATAAGGAAACATCTCTTGGGACATCTTATTGATTACCCGACCTCTTTTGACTTATAACTATTTTATTACAGCGGCAATAAAGAGAGCGAAGGCTGATTCACTCATTAGTAAGCTGAACGTTTAATGAAAGACAATTAAAATGCCAACACGCAAGCATGTATACAATCAGCCGACATTTCCACGGAGGATTTATTTATTAAATATATTAAATTTGATATTCACACTTCCCTATAGGCGTTTTAGAATGTTTGTAGTCGTTTATTCGAAGCAACTTCCGAAGGGCTGTGTACAAATCGTTTTCGATAGTTTAAAGTGATCGTGAAACTTTCAGGATAAACTTTCGCCACGTAATCTATCACGAATTCGATTCTGACATTTACTTGTGTGAAAGAGGACCGCTAAATGCCACTCAGACTAAGTAGGGATATTTAGGAAGCTAAAAATTTCCCCGTCCCCTACAACAGGTTTAGATTTCCCACTAAATCCTTTATAATTTCCACTTCGACTGTATCTGATAGATAACTTTTAAAATACTTCCGTGGACATGTGTCCTAGCATAGATATCTTAAATGTCCGCCAACCAATCTGAAACATTGACATTTTGGTGAACAGACATTTTACCCAGTTCTCTTGTCCACCCAGTCGATCCTTCTTCTCACACAAGGATCTAATGAAGACACACTAATCAAAATGTTGCCAACTAATAAAGTTGTTGAATACCTAACATCTCTTTTTTATCAGTCCAAACCGATCTTCAACTCATTTATATA
Source organism: Acanthosoma haemorrhoidale (assembly GCA_930367205.1). Taxonomy (NCBI): domain Eukaryota; kingdom Metazoa; phylum Arthropoda; class Insecta; order Hemiptera; family Acanthosomatidae; genus Acanthosoma; species Acanthosoma haemorrhoidale. The sequence goes on from OV884014.1 coordinate 26,774,314, forward strand.
CTCACGGCTAACAATAAGCTCACAGTGAATTTTAAAAACGATTTAAGATCTAATATGGTTGAGAAGTTACAAACAGTAATTTAAAAACAAACTAATGTTATTTTTTCTTTTGTTTTTTTTTGTTCTCGAGACCAATTTTGATCAATAACACTAATTCATTTTTGAGAAAATTTGAGTTACACGTCCATTGATAAGTTTATAATATAAACATATTTTAATAGTAATTCAAACATGGGGTTCAAACGTGGACATATATGTCTGGAATATATATTAATTAGAAATATACACATTAGAGAGACAAGTTATTAATTAATTGATATAATCTTCAACACCACTCTTATTTCATGATCAAAATTTTTAGGGTGGGAAGATACTAAGTAACTTTTTTAGCTAAATGCCTTAAAGAATTCTGAGAGCTTAAAATAATCTGACCTCCCAAACTTGAAATGGTTTTGAGTTATCTTAAACGCTTTTACCATTGTAATTTTGAAAAGCCTTCCAAGCACCCCAGGAATCCACTCAAGTAACATTTGATCAATCCTGAGCTATACTATGATAAACATATCAACAATTTTGATGGTTGGAAAATTATTTCAACTTCAAAATAAATATACAGGCCATTTTATGCAAAATAGAATTTTTCATCATTCCTTCAGGAAAATACTGTTGGTTCTCCGACCTTCCTCCCCCTTAAATCCGTACCGAACTTCCAAATGTCAAAAGTCGAATGCACCTGTTTGTTTTCCGTAATGCTCAATCCAGCCTCAATGTTGTAAAACTAAATGTTGCCTGCAAACGAAAGATGGAGAAAGCTCGCCATATCCTCCATGTATGTCAGATATTTACGTTGACTCCTTGAGGGAACGAACCGATTACACATCAGGCGACACTTAATGAAACCTTCCATTTAATGGAAACTCCTTAATTGATTTCGTACTCATTCACTTTATAATATTAACGCATCCGGTTTACTATCCAATGTGATTTGAATATCAGATCGGTTAAAAAATATATAAACATTTTATTGTAATCATGAAAGCACGTTCTGCTTTCGACTCTTCTTTGAGAGCGCTGACACGTCATTATGTGTATTTAATTTCCAACCCATATCTCCTGTTGAGCATATCAGCAGTTGAGAAAATCTGTGTTTGAAAAATAAGATCAGTTTTGGAGACGATATTCATTTCAGTACTAAAAATTTTATTTGTTTATTTTTATGAAATTAAAGAAACAATATCTAGCTAACGGAACTCTACATATAGTTACTTGAATAATTAAGTGGTAGTGGACTAACAATTTTGTGTTTTTAATTATATTTGATAAAAAGATATGTAGCACATAAATTCTATAAGAGACTCGAGAATTCCTTGAAATATCGTTAGCTTAAATAGCTTGAACTAATTTTATCTTTCAATAAAAAAATAATGGCAATTAGAAAGGGCCAAATTCAACGAGGACGTAATTTTGTAATGTATGCAGAATGTAATATAATTTACTTATGGGCAGATAAATTTGTTTACTAATGTTAATGTGGTAATGTTTACTAAATTTGTTTTATCAAAAGATGTTCTTTAGCTCTTATTTTATGCTCTCTATATATCAACTGGCTGGAAACGTAATACAATATTACTAATAAATTGATATCTTCAGTCTAGGTTAATTACAGATACTTCTCCATCATTCACTCATACAAAAAACAATATTGATAATGGCGTGGCCACATCCTTAATGATTATTAGCAGGCCGGGGCTAATCCATTTGGTATGTTTTTAATTTCTTCCGGCGGAAGTGGGCCTACAAATGGGACAAGAGCCATTTGTGGTTGTTATATGTGCTGGCGGAGGGGGACTTTTGTGGCCGTGCGGTGTTTTACAATCTGATTTTTTTCTTTTTTATTAAGCTATTTTTACATCTCCCTTATCTAGATGTTCAATAATCGTTACGAAATTGATTTGCGCACCCTGTAAGTATGAGAACATTACCATCAAACGGCGTTTAGTTTCATACATACTTTTTTATTATTGCTAGCTCGACAAATAACATAGTTAGATTTTATGGTTTCTGAGTTGATAAGAGATATTTATTTTCTTACTTCTCGTTATTGTACTACGATGTTTTGCTGCGGGGTGGGAATATTTTAAAAATTTCTTTTCGATCGGATCATTCTGGTGTCAGAGTGTTTTCGGATAGACCAGCCTTTGTTTGTCAGGTTCGATTGTCCTGTACCTGTTACCTGTAAAGCCTCCCTGTCTGTTGAAATAAAACTTTCGGTTCCTTGTAAGGCTACAAAAAAAAGAAAAAGAGGTAGGTGTTAAAAGGAAGCCGTAAGCCTAGAAGCTGTAAATAATGCCTGTGTGGACACCATAGCCTAGTGCAAACGTCAAAGGCAAACAACCGACTCACTAGTGCGCATCGCTACTCCATCTTTTGAAGGCCTTGAGATTCGAACACTGATTTAAACCATTAGACATGGGTAGATTTTAGCTGCTGTCCCCTTCACAAAGAACGGTTTGGGTTTGATTCTCGCCTGGGAGAGCTAGATCACAATTTTATTTCCTCGATCCCCCACAAGTAGTAAGCCCAACAATTCTACTCTAAAAATAGGGGAGAATAATTAAGATACCCCGCAAGAGTTGCCCTGAGCTGGAACATAAGGTAGGAGAAATATAAACAAAGAAGAAGAGAATAAGAAAATATGATGATTATATTTCATGTCAATTACATGTCATATCTACGATGCAGAGAAGTCTGTTTGCTAAACTCTATTACTGTCTTAAATATTAATAGCATTGGGATAATTTGTCCATTTTTCAGGAAATAACCAGGTGGTTATAAACTTAAAGCCATCTGCCTTTGCATTAATAATTAAGATTTTGTTAAACGAAATTAGAAAATTGGTTAGATAAGTACATTTTTGTCATCAGATGAGTCTTTGACAACAAGAACGGAAAAAAAATAAGCTTGTTCAGTTTCAATATTAATAAACCTGACCCATAATATATTTCCAAAATTATTAAATATAAATTTGTATTTGGCTGCCTTATATTTATCAAATGATTTTTCAAGATATCAAAATAACTTCCAATTTTTTTTAAAGTATTTTGGAAATTTTAATTTGTTCCAAGTATAATTTTTTTTTTCTTTAAAGATAATAGTTCCACATAAAGTTATTGGAATGTATAAAAAACGTTTTTAGAACTAGATCAGAACTTAACTAACTTATAGTGATATTTTGTTAATTTCTTTGTTAGTGTGCTTTAATTAGATGATTAGTAGGACACTTAAATTAGCATTTAAAATGTATATTTTATCTTTTGGCAATATCCCTACTCCGTGTATCTCTAAGGTACTTAAGGTATCTCTTTTCGTTTCATTTTATCCGTAAAGTTGATACGATAACCTCCCAACTTGTTGTTTAGTAACAATAATAATAACCCATTTGAATCTAAATAAACAAATAGCAATAAGTTCAGATTTTTATGAACCATACGCTCGACCAAGTGAACGATGGGTTCACATTTTGAGTCTCGGCTCATACGAGCGAAGATAAATGGACCCCTTTGACTGTTGGACGGAGGCACGAACACTGAAATGAGATTATGTTCAACATCAGATTTAGTCCTCTCTCCTCTGCAACTTAGCACAACTCACGGCGAACCATTAATAGTTCGAAATGATCACACGCCTGATGTATGAGAAAGCTCGTTAATTGTGAAAATATAATTAAGTAGACAGTTGACGAAGGATCGAAGATTGAGAGAGGGCAAAGGAGCGGAGAGGGGGGGAGGGAGAGGAATCCCTGATGCGCATGCGCGGCCGCTAACGACCCTGGTCACGTGACCTGGCCGCCATCTTACATCCCCTAGTGACCGGGGGAGGGGGGGACGGGGCCTCTTCTCCAACCCTTATATATCCTCATCTGTACCTGTCCTATCCCTTCCAATCTTCCTCTCTTCTATCCGTCTCCTCCCTTCTTCTTTATCTTCCTTCCAGTAATGCCCCTGATTTCTCCTCCTGTCCTTTAGGACGCATGGCCTTCCTCTGTCATCCTTAGATCTGGGGGACTTCCACTTCCCGGCCGTCTTTCCAGTCTTAAAGTTATTTTAAAGAGAGACGATCAGTCAATGCCCTTAAATTTACTGTTCTTTTCCGTTGTTGTCATGTGTACTCTCTTAGATAATTATCGCTTATTAATAACGTTTATATTATTATTTTTATATTAATAATTAAAAAATCATTATTTATTGTGGTCTCATCATTAATTCATTTCATAATAATTATAGTTAAAGAGAAAAGCTGTGACAGTATACTCCGACAGGATCACTATTTTCTACTTTTAGCAAATAATAATAAAATTTAATTTTTGGTTATTTAGCCATCTTCTCAAATGGATACCACAAAATATTTGTCTTCCCAAAATTCTTAAATATAACTCTTCCACAAACGCTTCAAAGAAAATATTGAACGTACTCTTGAGGTAGATCGTAAATCATTTTTCATTTACTAGTTTATAATACAAATAATTAAAAAGAAAATCTATAGAAGCTGAACAAAACATCAATTTAAAAACTTATTATTTTCAAATTTAAGGTTGTAAGTACATTGTAATGTAAAATATTTAATGGAGTAATTCGAAATTTTTAACAATAAAATATTTACATACGAAAGAATAATCATTTGAGAAAAAGGTTTCAAAATATGTTTTCAGGTTATAATAACAAAAAGAAAATTCTCTACCATTTAAAACATTGTTTTTGGAAGATGAAAGCATGCCCAACATTTATTATTTATGTGCTTTAAATAAACGTTTTTTTAAATAGAGTAATAGTCAATAATTAAAGTATTGATATTCAAAAGATTTTTCAGTCAAATAGTTGTATTCCCATTAATCAATAGTGTTATGTTGTTTAGCAATTATGTTCAAAACCACATTCTAAACTTATCGCGATATGGTAATCATAAGATGTATACAATTATTGAATACTAAATCCAGGTGTTTTTTGTAGTACTTGCAGAATTCTTGTTAATGCTTTTGTTGCTAAAAAAGTTATGGACTTGATGATTTCCATTTTTCACAGATCTTACAAAATCCATTTCACACACTCTATACAAGATGTCGCAGACCATCAATAATATTGCGTAACATGTTAGATGATGATGAAGTCCGTATGCAATGGAATATTATCTTTTATGCAACGCATGTACCCCCATTATTTGTTTAGTGCAGAATAAAAACCTACCCCTCCCCTCCTCATGGAATGATGGACATCTGACTCTTCTCGGGCTGTAATTGTTTTCTCGTACTATTTTCTGAGCCGGACAAGCTTTTTGGCAGAACGTTAGGCGGATGAGAAATTCTCTGCAGCGGTCAAAGCCACTCCACCGCTAAATTTCGGATGAGGAATAGCCGTATCGAGAATGCCGCTGATAAGTCGAGGCTATGACAGGCTGTAAAAGGCTATCATAACACAGGAGGGGAGGAATTCGCGGACAAACCAGAAATTTGTTCAATGTCCCGTGAGGCTTCCTTCAAAAGAGGCCCGCCTGAGGTTAGTGCCTCCAGAGCCCCCGAAGGAATAGCCGCTGCTTCCAGTGTCTGCTGGATGACTATAAATCTCCAGGCCTCTCCAGCACGGGGGAGGGGGCCTTCCGGATTCCAGTCACTTGTATGTATTGAATCAGCCTTCTCCTCCATACTGGGGTGAGCTTGCTCGTTCAGCGGGAAAATGGCGCAATCCTCCCTCTGCTAGTTCCAATTGTTCATATCATTTTAGCAACACTGAAACTGTTTTAAATAAAGTATTGGAATACCTTTAGTATTATCACATACTTTTAACTTTCGCCAACGAGTTCTCGGAAAATTAACTTTAGGGGTAACAGTGTGTTTCCACCATTCTCTGGGAGAGTTTGATCAATAAGAGTTCTTATTGCCAACATCTATATCAAGACAGCTTAGAGAAGTGTCTAGAGCCCCAATCTTGCCAGTAATATTTTTCTTTGGCTGTTAATTATTAATAATTATAAATAAAGCATAGTTTAATTTTAAATAAATAGTTTCCCGGGTGGGTGTAGGTTAGTATTAGTTTAGTTGAATTCGACCATTTCCTGGAAGATTCAGTATATTTTCGTTTTTTAATTTGAGTGCATAATAATGTTTAACCATAATAAATAAACTGGTAGACTATATGTATTTGTTTTTAATGTATGGTCCTTTAAATAATAAATCTTACCAGTGATAACAATTAAAATAACGGTCTTAATACAACCGTAATTTTATTAAATATTACATTTTTTTTTGTTCTAATTCTAGTTTAAATAGGATTTAAAACATCACTCCTTTAAGTTGAAATTGAGTGGGATTATATTACATACAAAAATAATTTAGTCAATGGGGTTTGTTTTGATCTTATTTGGGTAACTGTAAACTCAACTTGAGAATACTGAATAATAAACGTTCGGTTCAGCAGGCTAAGGGAGGGTCACCCCCTCCCTCAATAATTCTTACATTGTTTCTTAACTTACGAAATATGAGGGGAAATTATTCATAAATGGTTCCCGTTGTAATTTAAATTTACAATTTTTTCATGTTATTTATAAAAATTTTAATAAGGATGTCTTCTTTATATTGGGATGATAAGGGCGTCGGTCATACACATTGTAAAATGCATGTAAATTTTTTTTTTGGATACTTTGTGTGTCAATTTATGTGTTAGTCCCTTTAAGTAAAACGTAGGTGGGCAAAACCGAAGTCATGTAAACAAATGTAACCCTAACCAACAGGACTCCAAACCACCCATTAACTAGAGGACTGTAACCGGACTCTAACCAAGTAACGCTATATCAATTAAAAAGTGATCAATAATGAAGAGACAGGGGTAGCAATTAGTAAAGCACTACGGCTATTGGGTTTCCTTGGGCGCTTACCAGGATCGGCCAGTTTGCTTCCGCTGGTCTGAAGTAACAGCGTTCGCGAGTGAGCGATCAATGACCAGAGGTAGCTTTTTGCCAGTTAATAGAATGTACATATTTTTAATTGGAATGGGATATTGATAGTCCAACACAACATGATTGTCCGGTTAATAGAAGGTTTTTACTTTTTATTTTTCGGTTTTGTTGCGTACTTTTGTATATTGCCAACCTTTTAACATTTTTTTTTATTACATGAACCATGAAATCGTGTTGGATCTCGCTATAGTAAAAAAAAAACTACACAAATATTTAATTTCATAAAATTCAATGCTTATCTATAACAAAACCTGTATATAATGTAGTGATGCTACAGGAAATACAAAATAATTTGTAAATAGATTCGCCTGAGGATCTATAATTATATATAATTATCTGTAAATTTAAAGGGGCTATGTAGAAAGAAAAAGAAAAAAAAAAAAAAAATGCTTATGTTTTTGTGACTTGTTTGACCTCCAATTTAGATTTTTAGTCAAAAACCTTGGCGGTAAAAAAAAAAATGATCAATAGTAGTTTGTGAAAAGTTAGCAGCCACTTCTCACAGCTCTAGACAGACTACCTTTCTCCCATTACTAGTGCCCATTATTTTAAATGCTTTCGGCTTTAGCTCAGCGATTTGACGCTTTTTAAAAAAATTTCGCAAACAGTGGTCCTTTTTCAATACGTGAATGAGAGGAATCCCTTAAATTTTCTGTGGCAACAAATCCTGTATTATTACCTACTGTTGATACTGTTGCTATTATATCTATCTACTGTAGGTGTATCTATTAATCAATCAAAATCCTTTAGATACCTAAACCTAGCAAAACTACATTTTACCTTGAAATGTCGACCCGTCCTTTGAAGGTTACCCTCTTTGGACGCTGTTCATTTTTGTTAGGTAAAACAGATTTGCTCACAAAAGTTCTTGAAACTTGATTATCTGCAAGAATGTTTTGCAAAAAGTGTTAGCCAAAAGCGAATTTACTTTTATTTATATTATTATTTATTTCGTTTAAAGTCAGTAAATGAGAAGGATTGACAAATGTAATAAAATTATTATTCACAATAATTTTATAAATATTAACACCCTGAGGACCGTCTTTCAATAACGATCCTTCACTTTTCTTTTGTATGTTTTTTTTAAAAAAAAGTGAGGCCACTGCTCCATAGATCTACTGATTCTATACGACGTTGTGTTCTCCTTCCTCCTTGCTGGGTCTCCAGCCTGCTCTTGGATTGTGTGGTGCTGGACTTTGTGGAGAGAGTGCCTTAAATGTGGTGCAGGTATCCACTGGGACGTGACTCCACGACCGCGACAGGCTATTTCACGCTCCCGTCACATCTCTGATCTCTTCTTCCTTCGTCTACGTAGGACTGTCCTCCAGACATAGTCTACCACTCTCTCCTTCTCTCAAGACATTTGGCTCACCTGTATCTTATTATAACACGTCCATAATAAAACCACTTTCTATTGAAAAATCTTTAATTACTAACTGTCCAACTAAATTAACTAGTCCGTATTATGAAGGAACTGTATTGAAATTAAACTGTAGATTAAGAAAAACAATGTTCTTACAGCTAAGTAAATCTGATGCCGGAGAGTCTCAATGGCAAGATTATTATTTATTAATTATTAATAAGGACATCCATACTCATTAATTTAATACCCTACTCAACAGCATTTTTTTCCCTGTATTAATCAAAGCCAATCATATTTATGTATTTGCATTTATATAGACAGTTTTAATTATGTTATCTAATTATAGTCCCATTATATAATATTATTAGGATTTTAATTTGATTCCCTACTCAATATGATACGAAAACGTTAGTATTTTAATTACTAAATATCGGTCATGTTTGTTTTTTATTGTTAGCCTTGCCATTTGACTAATGCAGTCAAGATATAGGATTTAAGATTCATAACGAACGATACCCGAGTGTTGTGGTGGATTGCCTATCTTCGCCTGCAGACTTTTCTGTTTACTGGCAAAAAAAAGAGAGAATGACACTTACAAAATTTCTTGTTAAAAATGTAAATAATTTTGTAAGCACTGGGAAAATATCCATATATACTGATGGGAAAAATATGTATTTAGGGGATGACTGAATTTTAACCGAAAACACCTACTTGTGACCCATATCAATACGGCACCTACGTTTTTCAGCTTCTTTTAATATTGTTTAGAGATATGATGCTAGCATATTGACATCTCATGTACATATTTTCTTTTGTTCTGTTCCAAGTCTGTCGTTGGCTTTGTATCAGAATATGACAAATATTAACACCATGTTTTATTTTGTGCATCAATACCAGCGACATTGCCTGTTTGTTTTTCCAGTATTGTTGATAAGATCGAAATTCTGTATCAATCTAATCTAAGAGGCACCCAGGATAACCGCAGTACTTGATTAAAGACTTCCGGAGCTCCTAGTACCCTGAACCAAATTATCTGAAAGATACACTCCAGCAAAGGAGGAAGGGCAGGAGTTAATGAGTACTATAAACGGATTCTACCGAAGGGCTAGGGTTGCAGACTCCCAATCAGTTAGAGGGGTGTTTAACCCCTGGTCGCTATTTAACCCCCGCTGGCCTCATTAGTGGCCTCTGCTGGCTGCTATTAGTGTGGTCGCGTGCCCATCGCTGATTTGTAACCCATCTCCGCTGTCTAACTTTAGCATGGTCGATCCTACGGATGGGTGTAGCTGCCCCAGGTGTGTGGGTCGTTAGGGATGTAGAAGGACTTGGGGTGTATGGGGCTAAGAGCACTTCAATTCTCGGATAGTTTTTCGAGGAGCTTCAAGAATGGGAAGCAGCTGACTTAAGATCATTGTAATCTGAAGGTGAGCCCCATCACCTAGTCCTGCATCCAGTGATTTGTAATTTTAACTTCAAATAGAAAATTGTTATTGTAATTCTACCCTCCTTCGAATGCATACGCAGATATGCAGTAAGAGGAGAAATCTGTAACCATCCGCTTTAGTAACCATTAGGAGGTGAGCCTCATCACCTAGTTCTGTCTATTTGTATTTGATATTTTCACTGTAAAAAGACAATTGTATTTGTAATTCTACCCTCCTTCAAATGCATCTAAGTATGCAGCACGAGGAAAAATTGTAAATTGTAAATCCTGTTCATTTTATTTTGATCACATGTTTGTAAAAAATTGTTAATAAAAGGGGATTAGAAAAAAAAAAATTCCTTAAGAGCACGGTGAGGCTGGTATATGGTGGGCCTTTGAAATGTTATTAAGTTTTAACTACATAAAGACTGTTAGTTTTTAAAGACAACTGCTTAAAGTGTACGCAATGAAGTACAAGGAGGAATTCAATATGTAAATTTAAAATCAGTTTAAATATTAATTTCTTTAAAAATAAATACCCAGGGGGTTCAGGGGAAACAAAAATTTTACTTTAAATTCATTAATACACCTCTAGAAGGGTTCAGTAGTTTAGTTACCATTAACATTTATTTTCATTGCAATTTATCAAAAGTCAGACTGTCAACAAAAGATTTAATCCATTAATATTGTAGCTATATCATGTTTAGTGTTCTTGAACTGAAAAATATTAATTATATATTTTTTTTTCAGGTAAGGAATAGACGTCAATGTTAAACGCAGTAAGTACAATGCTCCCCAAATGACTCCTTCAGGAGTCGGTCCCGTTAAACGGTAGGTAGACAGGGGAAGAAATAAAAAGAAAAAAAAAAAATCAGTGAATGGAGCAAAAATAATCGCTGTAATTAATGTATAATGGTTAGCATAATGCAGGATGATAAAAAGGCAAAAGAAAATAAAAGAGGTGAGGAAACTTCCAGCCTATGGAGAAAATAAAAGAAAAAAAAAAACGCAGTCATTGTCCTGGATAAAGAGGGCCGGTACACAGGGGTCATACTGAGACTGACAATCTGTTAAGAAAGTGGCATAGATCCCGGCTATACACTGGCACTTTGAATTAGGATGTAGTTAATGGCCGATATTTAAAAGTCTTTGTCTGATGAGGACAGAAGACTCTGCGGTTGCATGAGTCACGTAAGCCTGTCTCGCCAATCTCGTAGTCTTTCCTTCCTTCAAGCTTGCCTGCCCTATCTAAGGACAGCTTAAGACCTGGTACACCGTCGCAGCCTTCCGAGCCCGAGCAGTCAGAGCTAGATCGAAAAAAGAGTGATAGTACCACGCCTATGCCTCAATTTTCAAAGGCCACTCCCTTCTTCGCCGTGGCTTGAAACTTTAGGAAAGTCGTAGCCATTATGTTTCTGACAGGACTAGATACTCAACAACAATTAGCGTGTATATTATGTCTAAAGCAAGAGCTTAGTAAAAATTCACTGCCAAAAAATGACTCAGAAACGAAAACCATCATAAGTTTTTAAAAAGAGAACAAAATGGGCTATAGAAACTTGGAAACCATTTACATCTAGTAATCGGGTTGTTTTTTTACATTTACATCGAACAGGCGGGTTGTTGTTAAACCATCTGGTTTACTGAAAATCGCTTTTTCAAAATAAATAAATAGTTCAGGTATGACTGGAATGGGGATGGCTATGTCGGTTCTCAAAACTTCAATAAATGTAAAAACTCTTATGATAAAATTTGATGCTGCTCTAGCGTCCCAATGCCTGCTTTAGTAATATCACATGAGTTCTATTTGTATGGTGTTTCTGTTTAAAGCAAGGTTTAGTGTTGTTTTTTTTTGATTTTCCGGGAGAAACCATCCCCATGAATGTACCATGTATTATGTAGGTTCCATATCGCATAGCCGACAGTTATGTAGGATATGACTTAGAAGTGATGAGACAGAGTCACTAAGCACTGGGGACCCAAGAGTCGCCGCCCCCAGTAAGCAGGGGCTTAGCCGCCCTAATAGAGTTAATGGAAGGGGGCTAAACAACCCCGCTGAAGGGATTGCTGGGTAATCGGTCGGAAAATGGACTCGCTGACAAACTGTTTACAGCACCAGCCCGGGTTTATTAATCTTGTCACTGCTGCGGATTCCTCTCCTCTAGTTATTGTCCTCGGTAATTGTTTGCTCCCTCCCTTTCCCTACTCCCTTGCTCCCTCCCCCTTCCCTTGCTCCCTTAGTTTGCAAATGAAATTTCTTCTCGCCTTTAAGGACCTCGGGGGTGGCTTCTCCGATGGCCCCTTTAAGGGCTTTATGAAAAGGCCTATCCGGTCCTTACAGAGTGACGTACTCCACGCCATCTCCTCACTTTTAACTAGCTATTATCTGCTAAATCACGGCATCTTTTATGAGGTTGTCTGGTTTTCATTCATTAAAAATACTGTACTAAATTACATTAAATCATAAAAGCTTCCATCTATCCGATTATTCCGATCATTGTGTAGTCCAAAGTGAATCCAATTTAGTCGTATGTTCTACGATAGTGGTCATAAATACAATTCAATCAATCTCATTATAATTATAGACCACTCGAAACTAATGCTAATTAGTTTATGATTAAAATACATTAACGGTTTGAAATTATGAGTATTAGTCACTAAATAAAAAGGTGAGAAAGATTCCAAGGGCAGTAGCTGTTGGGTACCCTATCTCCTTCTAATAACCACTTGTACAAATATATTACAATTAGTTGAAGAATATTATTTCTAACTTCAGTATTATTTCTATTTAGATGATTATTATTTTTCAAAAGGTGATTTTCAGTGACCAATTTGTCTTACCAAAAAAATTTTTCAGACATCAAAAATAGATTTTTACAATGATATAGTATGCATTTAAGAAACAGGTGTGGATCCTTGATATCTCTCGATATCAGTGCTTCTTGGACTGTTTGTAGAAAAAGAGGGTAGAAAGCCACGATCTCAATTAAAAAGGTTCTTAGTTAATTTTTTTTTTTTTTAGTGAGTTCTGAGTTAATTCAACGTAAACCGTTGTTCTTCCTTACTGAGGAGATTATCGTAACTCAACGATCGGGCGGTGACAATGAAGAGGGCAAGCGGGGCACGTAGTTAGCATCGGTGTTAGCACGGCGCGCGCATGCCGGCTCCGTGATCCTGGCCAGCGTGGAAAATGTCTTCAGCGAGCTAACACGGATCCAATGAAAGGTTATAGCTTCTGTACACAATAAGCAAGGCTGCCCTCCTCGAGCTGAAGGGTACGGTACCAAGGTGAGGGGTTAAATGTTCAGCCCACTTCTCTATCTACGTACCAATATTCACTGCCTTTTATATCGTGGTCAAGGAAACTCAGTCAATCAATACTGATCTGTAGCAATTTAGAAAAAGCCGGCCCCGATATTATAGCTTATCCTTCCTCCGATAGAGTACGCCAAAAGTCAATCGCACCATTTTAGTAAATTTGAAACATAATTTATGGAATAGTTTTCATAATATTCTTTTTGTTTAAACTAGGGTTCTTGAATGATTTGAAAAAAATATATATAAAGTTGCAGCTAACTTTATGATCGAATATCCTTAATGAAAAATACATGTTATTTGATAGAAATATTTTCATATTTAATAGTACAGTTCTCGTCTACATTAAAATTAGTTGTTATTTGCATGGTTTATAGTGTTTAACTCATTATTGTGTAATAATGCACAACTCTGTTACGTAGATATTTGTATAATTAGTCTTTTCTAATTGAAATATTGATGTAGAAGAAAAAATAATAAAAATAACTAGTTCATGGAGACATACATAGTACTATCGGAACATCAGTCAATGTTAAAATAGTGAAATTAAACAAAATTGAATTATAAAATTGTGCGACGGCTCAAATTGTGTAGGGTATCCTTCCCATAAACAAATATAAATAAAAATTAGTAATTATAATTCATTATTACACACATTTTTTATTGTTGCATCACAACATTTTTTAAGGTTAACATCACACCTTTAATTTATTTATTTTCCCATCTTAGCTACTTTATCCAAAAATCGCTGAATTAATATCATAAAGAAAACATTTATTTTTAATATATGTTTAATTTTGCAACTTTCTAACTCGATACAGAACCTGTTTAAAGTCGATTGATTTATTCCTAGGAGACTGTATCATTAATCATATATTTTATCAGCCTCCGATCAAATCAAAGTAAATCATTCCTAACAACGCATTCATCACTGGTCATAGATGCGGTTGCCAGTTATTTTTTTTTTGTTGAAAGTTGATACCTTTATGATTGTTATGTGGTAATTATTTACGATGGAAGGGTTCGTAAATATTCTCAAGCGACAGCTCTTGCACAAGTGATAACTTTCAGCGATAATAACCTTCCAAATCCCTGAATATATTCAGAGGATCAGACTCGCTTGACTTGTAAAAGTCGGTCTTTACAAGAAATCTTAGCGTTCACGGCATTTATCGTTTTCAAATTCAGGCAGAAAAGTCACAGTAAGATATTGTAGATTTAATGAGATTTCTTAGCGAGAGGCCGTGCATAATGTGTAAGTCGATTTCCGGCTTGATTAATAAATTTTCTGGTTTAATTTTTTTTTTATTCAGTCGCTATATAATTCTAAACTTAAAGCGTGCAAATCAATAAGTAGTTACTTCAATCACTACATTACTTATGTAAGTTCCCACAGAATTACAGTAGGGTCTCGATAATCCTGCCGATTGCAAGTCCAGTAAAATTCGGAGCTTTAGCGAAAACACTACTACAACGGGGCTGATAAAAAAAAAAGCTGATTTTCATTTTTTTGGGGGGCATTTTGCTGCAAATCTTAGTCTAGTCAATCAAGACAATCAATCGATTTATGTTATGCGATCAATCAGGTCAATAGACTATAAGCTTTAGACTTGATATATGTAAGTCTATCCCCGGAGCGGGGGGGGGGGGGGGGTCATCGTGTTAAACACCGGGTTTGTCAGGTACTGTAGTGAGTCAAGGAATTTAATATGCCTACGTTGAATGAATTCATCCACAGTAGGCAGATGAAAGACCTCGTGAAGCTTACTGCTGCTCCGCTGCTCGAATGAAGTTTGTCTGACCACTTTCATCAGTACACCGTTTTGGACTATTGCCACAAAAGCTAACTCAGTGGGTGTTAGATGAAACCAAAGTCAACAAATACAAAATAATATTTTAAATTATTCATTGATCATTATTTAATTGATTGTTTTTTTTTACCGTAAAAACAATTTTTTGGAATAGCTACAGATGAAAGAAAGGTATTAAAAAGGAAAGAAACAAATATCAAGAGATAATTATAGGTTTAACTGAGAAATGATTTTCTTAAAATCATAATAAAAAATAATTAGCTAGGTGTGCAGTATTGATTAACAACAAAGAGTTATTGATTAACGCCTATTGATAGATTTTATAGCTTACATTGAATTATATTCATTGGTATACTGAATATGTTACTAGTTTATCTTACACCATTGGTAATTGGGAATTCGTAAACTATTCTTATAACTATTTTACAGCTACAATTCGCTTGAAACTATTTTTTGTAGTTTTTGATGTTGATATAAATTTTGCATATTTTTATAGGTCAATAGATTTGGTAATTGATCAAGACAAAATAAATCTAGTCAAAACGACGTTTTTTGTTTAATATTTGTCTTCCTGAGAAAAAAATCACGCTTTTTTCTATTTCAGATTTCCATAATTAATTAAAATAAAGCCTCCAGGTTGTATCATGAATCAGGAAACGTCTGACCCAACGACTATTTACGTGAATTTTCTTCACGGTTCATTATATGAAAGCGGACTCAAGTACACACTCAGGGCGAAATGTCTCTCGGATAAACAAAGTTAAATATATGGTTATGATAAACACAAAGTTTATATATGGTCTTTATACTCTTGACGTCAGCACTTGACTCAGTATGGTATGGAAGGTTTCTATTAAAACTCAAATTCTCGTTTATTTCCTCTTTTTCTTTTTTTTCAAAACATTATCAACATTATTTGCAAAGAGATGAACAAAATTCAATGTTCAAGATTCACGAATTTATCCTCTTGCTGCATACGCAGATGCATTCGAAGGAGGGTAGAATTACAATAACAATATTTTTGAACTTAAAAGGTCAAAATTCAAATATACAGGACTGGGTGATAGGGCTCACCTTCGGATCACAAAAAAGGGAAACTTACACACTAAACTTAAAAATTAGAACCTACGAATAAAGCGTTCCTGCCTTGACTGCGTCTTACCATCGATGGGGGAACGGAGCGGGGGGGGGGGTGTCATCGTGTTAAGCACCGGGTTTGTCAGGTACTGTAGTGAGTCAAGGAATTTAATATGCCTACGTTGAATGAATTCATCCACCGTAGGCAGATGAAAGACCTCGTGAAGCTCACTGTTGCTCCGCTGCTCGAATGAAGTTTGTCTGACCACTTTCATCAGTACATCGTTTTGGAATTGCTAGAGTCGCCGAGCTGTCGTATACGTCAGATGACGAAACAGCATACAGCAGAGCAGCCCTGAGTACACTCTTGTAAATCATGAGCTTTAGACGCAGTGATTGATGGATTGGGGGAGTTGAGAAAATAAATAAGGTTATTGTTTATTTTCTCAAATAATAAAATAATATCTAAAGGAACATTGGGTAATACTCTAAGCGAGAAAAACAAATGATAGCAGAAGGTTTAAAGATCGATTCTAAGTCATGTGCTCTTTAACCTCATGTTTGCCTGATATGTGATCTACAGGGAAAGCTCGTTTCTCTGCTTCATAATTACCCGTTTTATAGGCGTGTTTTTATCATTTTATTCATAAAGTCATTACGATTCCTACTGAAATTAATCCGTACGCTGATTACACCGCGGAACGCACTACAAAGCAGCGTGGATAAGATAACAGTTCTCCTTGGTGTACGCCCTCTGCTCCTCACAAATAAGAACTGGTCAATAGACAGGGTTCCATTATCCGCCGTTTACGACCTGCGGCTCACTACCGTGCCTATTTTCTTTGGCCGTTGCGTAAAATCTAATTACGGATCCGCATATTGTGGCCGGCTGAAGCGGTAGGCAGCTCGGGGGCTACGTCGCACGATTACAACTCCTCTTCGGCCAGGCAATCAAGAAGATTATAAGACCCGTCGGAGTATTAACTAGAACATTTTATATATTTAATTGTCTCCGCTCATTGCTTAGTGAGTTAGTGAGAGCTCGGGCAAGGGCGGAACTAACGGTGTCTTCATTCATACTTCATCATTTCTGCTTCTTCTAGTGAGCGTACAGCTGAAGCCATTCAATGCTTAATTATCTGTTGTTGCTTTTTAGGTAGAAAATCAACACGACGTGTGACTTAACTCAGTGCAGGGCTTCAGGCGATGAAAAATAAAATTGTTCACACGCTTTTCCAAGGTTTTGATTTAATTCCCTTGAAAATTATATCTGATTAACGATATATATCTAGTAACTACTTAAATGGAGAAGAAGTGAACCCGATTAAAAAAACCGTATTTGAGATGTGACGCGCCTAGTGCGAATCATACCAGCAGCTTGACATCACCAATTATGCCGACAACTTTCGGTTTATGAAGCATTACCCCACGATTTGTTTTTCTTTTGACTAACAACTTAAAAATACGACAAACTCTATTTTATTAGTTAATTTTGTAATAAATTACAAACTCACTAGAACCTCGACACACATCCTAAATGAGAACGTCAAAACCTTTGGTCTTTATGATTTTTAATTACGGAATTAATTGCTCAATTAGTGGAGAGTAATAATATTTTATGGGATATTGCTTTATTCTTCATTTCATCAGGTTACTAAGTAGAACTTCAATGAAAAATTGCATCTATCCTGTTGAAATAGGAAGATTTATTGTGAAGTTAAGTGAACATAAAGGCACGGTAGCTTCAGTTCAGTAATTTGATGAGGTGTGTTTTAGGATTGGTATAAAAGTACTTAGCCTAATCTGAAGTCATGTTAATAAGACTTCAGGGTGTTTTTCAGTTACTGGGCCTGAGAAGGTACTGCGAGGAACCCTCACACCATAGTTCAGCTACTCAATCGATAATTTGATACTGGAAGGCGATCAAACGATTTCCGAGTGGCGTCGAAAAGCCATAAGAAAAGGGAAACATCCCGAGAGAGAGAGGTTTTTGTCCGGGACCGGAAGGGCTATGATGGAGTTATGATGATGGCTAAACGGGCAGGATGAGTGGCCAATCAAAACTGGTAATTTCATCAAACCGCCATTAGCCAGTTAATACGGGCCCATTAATAGACACTGCATGGTTCTGTCTAATATATGTCTTCATTTATTAATGGCAGCTCACAACGACAAGTCTCTTATGACATTTCCTTTAAAAGCGACGGTAAAACACTCCAAAATCCGAATTTTATTTCTTTACTTACAAGATACTACAAACATACTTTACGACTAACGTATTTACTTAAGTGTCACTGAAATAACTGTTGCATTAAGAGATTAAGAAGTCAGTATTAGTTACTGCCTGACGTTGTTCCGGTATGTAACTTATACAACGTTTATTCAAATCATTCATTCTTTTTTCTTTCATTTTAATCATTCGTGACGATTTTTTTTTTGTGACATTTAGTGATACTACGGTGCCTGTAAGACGGCTAATATGAAACCATGCACAACTACCAGTCGCCTTTGGGATACGGACTGTTTTTTCCTACTCTCGGATACCGAGTGTAAACTCGCGGTCATTCCAAGACCACGTAAGCTACCTATGATACCTAGCCTGTACCTCTTCTGCTGAACATAGTGCAACTGTCGGGGCGCACCTTTTAAGATCTTATGGAGCCAGATCAATAAACAAAGGGCACTGGCTGGGCCGACGAGACCTCTCCCGGCGGGCGCCCCACGACAGAGTATTTTAAGAAACTTTTTTTTTTTTACTTATTTATTGGTAGGAATCAATCAATCAACACTCCGAGCTTTTAGTTTAAATTTTAGTCGAAATTATTCAGAATGAATTAAACGTCAATAAACAGAATAACGACAGATGTGCAGAAGTGACCCGGTATTTATAATGTCCGACTGAGTTTTGAAAGGAATTTTAATTTAGGGTTGGATTGGATAATAATATGTTGCCCTCAGGAACCATCGGGTATTCATTAAAGGTGAATATTCAATTTGATTAAATTAACAGTTGGAGATGAGAGTTGATTAATTCTTCGCCGATGGAGGGCTGTCATTACTGGAATACATCACTCGCGGGATACAGGAGTAGGGCGATGTAAAATGTTAATGGGCTAACAAACTGTATTAATTAATTGTTCAAAGATCATTAAAATGAACAGTTAGTTTGACCGGTGTGGTTAAGTTGGCTAAATAACAAAAAAATAATAAAAAAAAACTTGTTGAAATATAAAATTATGCCTCTTTCACGCTGAATGACATTATTCGACCGGCTGTCATGAACCTGATTTAAATAATAACAGTCCGATGTCATGCGGCAAAATAAACTTTCAAAGGTGACAAAAAAAAAAAAAAAACGGAACAATTATGGATTCGGAACGGCTCATTTTCAGTGGTTTCGACAGTGGGGAACTGTGGTGAAAGCGTGCGACGAAAAAATAATTTATGTGTGTTGCAGTCACAAGTATTACTCTAGCTTCCAAACCGATTCCAGATTGTATTTTACCAATATGGTATATTATCCTCTTTATCATGTTTTCTGCAATGTATCTGTCTGATTTGGGCATTGTTAGTACTTACTATCTTAGCTATGTGACTACTAGCTATGAAAATTTGACAAATAAGTAATTGTCGAATACAAATTGGGCACATTCCAATTAAGTATAATTAAAATTTCAAAACTATCTCCATTTTGAAAATGCATTAATAAATTGAAATTGAACACCTTTTGGTATCGATATAATTCCCAATGTATAAAGTGTATAATGTGTATAATAACAATGTTTAAAGTAGGTATTAAAAAATAGCATTGCCTTGAAAATTAACATTGTGAGTTGAAAGCATTACTTACACATTATGTATCAATTTTATTATTTTATTTCTGTTGACAATAGTTGTTTGAGAGTAAATAAGCAATTCTCAAAACAAAGGTATGTGTGTTAATGACCGCTGGGACCTCTTAAAAACTATTAGAGTGACGTTAATAATTTTTGAAGAATGATGTTGTTCTTTGATGTAATTAGATTTTGATAAGAGGAGCTTATCTACCTTACCTAGCTAATAACCCTGCTAGTATTAAATAACTTATATTATTTATTTAAAAATAAATAGTTTGAGTTATAGTGTTTATGAGATTAGCTTTCTCTTGAAATTATAATAATATTCCCAACGGTGAATTGTACTAGATATTGGTAAGGTTGTACGAAAATAAATAATTTTTTTACCATTTTGATTAATATGTTGAATCTAATTATCTTGAATCAAATTTTTCTAGAGGTTTGAAGGAATACATAGCTGTTCGCTATTGGTTATATTTGCCCTAAACCTTCCGAAATCACGGTGCCGATCTGGCAGAACGACCGTATCTAACCCTAGCGTCATCCTCCGGCAGTTTATCGGTCGGATCTCAGGAAGCCAAAGGTCTATCTATATCCGTCAGGGCAGCTGCAGATCCCTGCGATCCGGCGGAGGAATAGAAACCTCTTTGTTTTGCCACTAATTAATAAGGCTGGGGTATATTCCTGGGCATCTCGTTGGAACCTAGGCCAATTAGCTACTTTTGGCCGCCATTACCTTTAATAAGACCAATCAGTGTGATTTAGTGGGCCCCGTCTTCTGTGGAGGGGTTATGTGTATATCCCTTGCCAATACATATACATGATTTCGTCTATATATATATATGTGTGCTATAGACCTACACCGCGCTTATTCTACAAAGTAAAGATTCTTCTATAATTGATACTTAGGCAGCCTAGTTTCTGGACCAAACACTACAACCAATGACTACATAAATAAAACAAATTATAACACAAGGTCTTACTAAACCTATGAACACAACCGACCTGAAGTGTTTGATACAGTGATTATTGCAATCAATTTCTCGAAGTGTTGGTTTGCTGAAGAATTTTTATACTAAACCTGAAACGTTCACGCTTTAATAATTTATGTTTACTATTCACTTTACATTGCTATTGGTTTCAATGATGTAATGTACAATGTTTACCGACAATGAGGCTAAGTTGTTAGTTCTTACTGGCGATAGATAAATAGCATTCCTTCTTTTAAACAGGCTTCGGCTTACAGCAGTCAGCTGACCTTGTCCTTAATTCGATTTAATGGTTTAAACCACCGGGAAATTGTGCTAGCGTTCACAAGAATACGTGATCCAGTGTATGGCGGGTCCAATGACTTAACGCTCCTTGGATATTGCTATGCAGTCAGATTACAAGCGTGCTTTTGATACCGGTCACAAACGCGAATATTTGGGTTGTGTACCTAGAGTGGTTTTTAGGGTACCTGATTCTTGATGTGAAGTTTGATCAATGTTTTTTTCGTGTTCTTCTTTATTTTCTTTTGTTTTTAAAGGCCACCCTTGAGTTGGACTTTTGTGTTATTTTGGCTGTACAAGGGCTGGCTGGCCAACCCTTTATCTGTTCTTCATTTTACCTAGCTTTCTCTTCTTAGGTTCATAATTTCCAATAGTAAATATCTTTATTTCTTCTTATGTTCATTTGCACCTCAGTTTCTACTGTATGGTTTTCAAAAATAGATGTTATGATAAACTACCTCTTAGATCTACTAAAATATGGAATAAAACTGATTTCGTTTTTGTTAACTTGAATAATTGTTTTTCAAGCAGCTGTTCATTATTATTCAGAAAAAGTTCTGTGAAACTGTAATTATAAACCAGGCTTATGTAATTAGTAATTAGGTATGCAGGCCTGCCTGAGGAAACGGATATATGTTACCAATGCCATAGCAAAATGATTTTCAGCCCGATTTGATAGATTGCGTTTTAATTGGAATATAATCGATCGATTTGATGTGTGCGCTCTATGGTAGTGTACTTAATCTAGAACGAAAGGTAATAGGTCCAAGGATTTTCCGCAACTCTCCGCTATCCTCAATGCAAAAGAGAAAAAAAAAAGACAACGATTTGTTTATTGCAGCTAATGACTGTGTACAAACCTCCATCCTAAACGCTTAAACCGTGGCTAAAGGTTGCCCAGGTTAAACAATATCCCGGCCGAGGTCTGTCTTGCATAAATGAGAAGAAATGAGAACAAACAACAGACAAAAACGTCGGAGCCGATCTGAATAAATTGATAACTAGCGAAAGCAGACGTGCCCGTGTTTGCTAATAAAGACATTTCGCTAACTGACTGTAAAAACCGATGACATGCTCTCGTGGCCAGAGAGAGACCTCTTTAGCCTGTCACAGGCTTGCCGACATCGGTCTTGTACAATGTACAATAACCTCAGCGGTGTTGCGAGACACTCCGTTGTATTGTCAGGCGGAGGATATCAAATCATCAAAGGCTGCGGATACACCAAAGGCGATGATGTGTCGCAAGATGCTACAACGAATCATCAAACTCCAAACCATACAAACATACTTGGTGAGCTCCAATTGTATCTTTTAGATTCATAAATTCGGTTAGCTCGTTAAAAAAATTAATTAACCGACTAGCACTGTCATGCAATGGATGCAGTGTTACACTGCGAGTTCACTGTTAGCCCATTATGGGAGGTCGGCTTGGCGTGATGAAGAAGCGATAATCAAGTATTTTTGTGGGCAACGTTTCGAGATACTATGTATGTCTGAATCAGGTCCTGATAACAAGAAAAGATTGTTAAGGTTAAGTATAATTGGTAACAACAATAAAAAGAAAACCAAAATGAGTTTTTGTGGAGTATAGGTAGTTGATTAATTTATATTTAGATGAAAACAGCTATAGGTAAAAGGTAAACAAATTATGCTAGCTAGAAAATATCTATACAAAATAAAGTAGCAGTAATGTCAAAAAGGTTTTTATTTATTATTTTCTATATAATATAAAAAGTTAGGGTGTATGTAATTGCAAATAAAGTGGGGATGGAGTACATAGCAGATGGTAAAAAAGATATATAGAATGTATGTATAAAAAGTGAAGAAACCACATCAAGAAATACCCGGAAGAGAATTAAATACCCCTTGAAAAATTTACTTAGATCTTTTGGCTAAAAATACTTCATTATATTTCCTAAACTCAAGCACTGAAAATATCAATAAATGAAATAAGCAAATAAAATAATTTTAAAAACCTATTAAAATCGGGTTTTTACGAACTTTATTTGTAGGAAAATCTTTTTCCACTAGGGATAAAAGAGAGCTTTTATTTATAGCTCCCAAGCTAAGACTTAAAATCAACAACATAATAAAGGGGTTAGTGTCGTTTTATTATATATTAGCCAAAACGAATTAAGTGTACTCTGAGGTATTTTTTAATATATCTTTGAAATTCATCATGTTTACTCTAATTTTGTAACTTCATTCTCTTAAAGTTTTTTAGAATCACTGTTACGAAATCGTTTCGTTACGCTGGTTTATTTTAGGAGGGAAAATGGTATTGGTTGACTTCTGCTCGCCTTGGAATCAGACCACATGTTCACTCGGCACTCATGCTTATCTAACACGAACAGAGTGCTTTGAAGACACACATTGCCGCATTCAATCGAGCGCGAATAGAAACATTAACCAGATAGCGAGTATTGTTAGCAAGGACGATCGAGTGCTGGACGAGATCGACTGCAGGTGTGAGATAATCGATTAGCGATGGCACATCCGAGGGACTTTTGCAGGCGGGCAGTTGGCACCACTGATGCGACAAATCGGATCACACGCCCCTTCTAGATGTTATGCACTGCCGGCAATGCTTCTGCATGTGATTTTCTTTTTGTCTTGTAATGAACCGGAGTAAGCAATCACGTCAGACCAACGGCATTAAAAAAACTAACACATTTTGTGGCAGAAGTTTTGATTTCCAGGATGAAAAGAAGCTGTCACCTGGGAGTGGGAGCCAAAAAAAAAATTATGTTCACGAAATCTACGAGAAGAATGCAGGCCGAACCAACAAGCCCGAAATAAACAACACATGCGAGGTGATAAACGTGTCACATGTTCACAGATATTCGAATTAACCAACGTAACGCATTCCATGCCTTCTCAAACATGGAATCTTAATGGAGTTTTAGAAATGTAGAAAATTTAAACCTTAGTTATATTTAGAAATGTTTTTACATTATATTTTCGAGTATATCATCATTTTTACCTGAAATCTGCTTAGTTGAATTATTTAGAACATTGTAGATTGTTGGAGAAAATAAAAGTTGGTTTAATTATTTACACCTTTTTGTACTCCAATTTTAGGGGTGAAAGGATGGCTTTTATTTTAGGAGACCGCCACACTAGTTCAATAGATCGAAATTATGTTGCACATTATGCAATATTTAAAATATTAATATTAACTCTGTGCCAATTAAGCAAGAAAAAAATTAATCCAAGTATTTTTGTAAAAAAAATATATACTGTGAGTCCATTGTTAGCCCTGAATTTATAAATTATTAGAATAGTTTGTTCGGAAATCACCCTTAGACATTTTTAAAACTGTCTACATCATTTACTACCCCACTCTAGAGCTTGATGCAGGCATGCGCAGTGCATAGTCATTAATAAATTTGATAACCAAACAACTCTCTTAACTCAAAACCAAGCCGATTTCCCAATAAACTCGTCGTCCATTAAATATTGCGTGTCCTGAATTATTAAAGCAATTTAACTAATAATAATTAATAATTTTAATTACTAACCTATAAAAATATATAAAAGTGCTTAAGCCTACAAAAAAAAATCCGTTAGTAGTTATTCTGATATCTTTCTCTAGCAGCTTCAATTTGCCTAAATATTGTGCCAACGCGTCTAGTTTTTGTGACACTCTCCAGCTTCATTCTAGAACGAATAATTTCAATAAGTCTGTAAAGGTAAGATTCCCACAAGGGTATAAAGAGCGATGCCATCAATCAGGTGGCCGGCCCCACGGTAGCAGGCAGGGCTGCCACCCCCACAGGCAGGCTTGAGACTATTAGTGGTGAGGAGATGACAGGCAGATAAAATATAATGACAGATACGGCTAAGAGATAGAGCCGGGATGAGGACATCTGTGTTTGTGTTGCCAGCACTGCAGGAAACGGCAGTGAACCACTCCACATCCTGTCCCAGGGCTCAGAGGTGATCAGGACACCACCGGAAATCTTCCTGCCTGTGATCAATTGATCTTCCTAATTGCTCCGAAGCCAGGTGAAGAATGATGCACTGACGGGACAGAGTAAACTGGTCCCATCCAAGCAACATTTTTTTTTTCTCGTCGAGTCCTCAGATTTGAACTTTTTACCCTCCATTTTTCCATGTCGTAAAGACTTAAAGCGAATAAGGTTGAGTGAGGATATAAGTTTTAATTACTTTTATAACTGTTATATCAAAACTTGATAGAAAATCGTTTCATTAAAACATCTTTTGAGTATATATTTACTTAAACGTTAACTAAAAAAACCTGCGCAGACCCGAATAAAATAAAAGATAAACAATGAAATATTTATTTTTTCTATCCATCGCATTCAGAGCTATCATTAAGGAGACAGTATTTAATATCAATAAGAAGAAATATAAGATGAATCTTGTAATAATAACCATAAGCACATTATATAAATCATCATCGAGACTCGAACCATGGATCTCTCCAATACCTAGTTGGTGACACTATCTAAACTACTACTAACCGAGCGGCAAAAGTACCATAAAATTAAAAGTGGCCAAATATACAACAAAATAGACTTTTGTATCCCTTCTTGTAGTTATTGAAAGGTTTAAAAGTCACGCATTGGGTTGGAATATATGAAATGCCTAGGGTATTAGGCAAATGAAATAAATAAACTCACACGATGTACACCCAACCAGTTTTTTTACCCTCTTCAAAGAAACCTTTTGGCTTTGAATCATTAAATTCGATAAATGAAAATGTGAAATTATTTTGGAATATTTTTTTTTTTAAAAAAGCGAATACCACCATGCTCACTTCTATAATACCATGTTGTAAAGCTTCTATTTTTAGATTACGCAATATTTTTAAAGTTAACTGACAAACATTTCAACAAAGTTTCTGGCGATAAGTCATATCATGTAACTCCAACTGTTTTTAAAGTTGTCTAATTGTCTGATGTGGATTGTCCTCTAAAGCCTTTAATTCAACATCATCGAGCTTTGTTTCTGGCCTTCCGCGAGATTCATTCTCTTGTATTCTCGTCCCAGTCTTTTGTATTGCCGGATTGAAACCTACAGGACCACCCAAATACAATTCATTCATTCACTGTACCAATCATACGAAAGGCTAAACAACCATTATGTCCAAGTTTAAATTCATATTAGAACTCGTAAGTGCTCACTCAGGTTCCATTGCTAGTAAATAATTACACAATGACTTGAACAGTTAACAATAAACTGAAAGATCTAACATGAAAATGAAAGAGACGTTTGTATATTAGAGATGATTCTTACTTTAATGATTAATGATTGATGATTAAAAAAAATAAATTTCGCATTTCATCCCTATCAACCCTATACAATACCAGTTTGGTTTAAATTTCGGACCATGCGTGATGTCCTTATCAGGCGGAAGGCAGCGTTAAACGCACTGAAATAAATTAATTTAAAGCTTAAATTATCTAGCTTTAATCTTTTTCAATATATTTTCATGAAAATTCCTTTGTAAATTAAAACTATGAGTCCTAATTGTGTGGCGTGTTAAATTTAGATTACTGTAGTTACAAATCGCATTTGTATTGTGCTCTTTGTCATTTTCAGTATTCTCATTGCCACAAAACCATAATAGATCGAAGCGATTTCTACGAAGTCAAAATTAAATTCCGTTCCGATATAATAAAGCTCTATCTAATTGCTGTGACGAGTTACAAATCGGTGTTTGTCTAATATTTGAGCAGACATCTATTTTCTGCCTGTAACTAATACTGTCAAATATTTTATGTTCTAGTATTTTTTCTTTTTTCTTTTCTCTCTCTCTCTCTTTCTCTCTCTCTCTCTCTCTATATTTCCTTCCCCCTACGACTTGATTAATGTAATGAGTTGGTCTTGGAAGAGTTCCCTATTGCCTAGATGTTCCTATCTCTCCGCTAGGAGCTAGAGGGAGCGCTATAAATTTAGCCCGGACACATGTCCCATTCACCGGCTCCTGTGTGTGCGTGTGTGTCTACTGCCATGTGACAAGTGACTACGTGCCAGATAAATCTACTCGCGGTAAAGAAGGGGACAGAACTGAAGTTATTAACATCAGGGTCTAGTCGGCAGACTATTAGGGAACACTAAACGGAGGATTTGTTTCAACTTAAGATAACTAATTATATATGAGTCTGTCTGTCTGTAGAGGGCCTGACACCAATTATCGGGGACGGGCGATTATGAAGCAGTATGCGTCACTGGCTTCTTCAAATTACATTCCGAGGCCAGACACTTCTAATACACGTCATAAAAAAAGACTCTTTCCTAAGGGGTAATGAATGGTAGATGTAAAACCCGGTTGCTACGCTAGTTACATCAATCAGAATCTAAATTGCAGTTTTCGATACATATGCACAACCTGACAAGAAATAATTATAGTTCAGCACATTTATAGTAGTAGATAGTATAAATTAACTTTGACGAACTGACTTCTATTAATTAATCCTATCAAAAAAATTATTTCAATAAGAGCAATAACAAAGTTTCATTAAGAAATCAACCGGAGTAAGATTTAACTAATTACTACTTTGTGATCATTCCCTGTGCATATAAACATATTAAATCCATACTTGAATCAATTGTTTATAAACTTTTATTCACTATTTACAGTAAATAATCCTATATTAAATTGTGTCCTTGTTTTTTTTCATATCCCCTTGTTACAATAACATTACACAATTCAATATAGATTCTACAAATGAATCTATTTACAATAGGTCAATATATTTCCTGCAGCTCGGCAACATTTACAATCACCTTATTTATCATAGACTTAAAACTGACTTACATCTAACAATAAAAACTTAACTAAACCTTAGCCTAATTTTCCCCGAGTCTGTTGCCATCGATGAGGGACGGGTGGTGGAGTCATAGTGTTGAACACTGCGTTTGTGAGATGTTGCAACGAGTCAAAAAACTTGACGTGTATCCGGTGGCGTTATGTACCACAACTGTCTTTGTGTTGCATTTACGATTGTATTGCGACGAGAATGTCCAGAAAACTTTAATTTGTAAAAGACAAATTAACTTTGTAATAAACAAATTAATTAATTAACGAACTAACTGACCAAAGATATGAAATTTTATGGGCGTTATTGTCTCTTGGTGCGCTTTATAAACATTAATGTATCTTACATTAGCTTGCATTTGATAATTATACCCTTTTGTTTATACTTTTTATTTGAAATTCACGAATAATTTAAATTTACATTTATTTATAATACACATGTAGTCATTTAAGGAATAATGAGCACTATTCAGGCAAACAACTGGACAGTTTTGTAAATTCTATTAAATAGCGCCGAGGAGTTGAGACTAAACAATTTGAGCCCTTTTAAACGGCAGCCATGAATCAAGGGTCGGTAATAAAGGAGCGTTGAGGGTGATCAATAAACAAATAGGGGTAGTTTGGTGGCCTCAGGGATTAGGCCTAATGGTGAGCTATAGCAGTCAATAAAGTCCCTCATCACGGCCTGTTTGTATGTTTGTCTCTTTCACGTGCCGCTGCAAACATATCATCGTCTGTACATATTTGCTTAACTTGACTTCGTGAATGTTGCTCAGTGATCCGTTTTAGTATCAAAAGCCTTATTGAAGTCCATATTAGAGGCTTAAATTTGATTAAAGTGAGTATTGGATTATGCCATATTCATGTATGGCAGTTTCTTCTTTAGCACCCACATTTCTTAGCAGGAATCCCTTTATTATTATTATTATGTTTTGGAGACATTTCTTTTGAAAGACATACAGGTAAACTTCAAGTGCTCAAAGGAGGAACTCCATAAATAAACATATAGGTCGACACTTTTTGTATCAAAGGAAATCAACTAAGATTTGACTAATTACAAACTTGTTGTTCGTGAAAACATATTATATACATACTTGACTGTTTACTATTATATATCGCAACGTAAAATGTCAGAAGACATTATTATGATTCGCTGTTTTTTATAACACTAGTGAAATGAAAAAATTTTTGTTCGGAGAGATTCATCAAAATAAGGCAGTGTTTTGGATCAAAGTTATGTCGACATGTTTTATTGACAAGAGCGTTTTTGTTTTAATGTTATGTCCTTTTTTTTATTACGTGTGGTGTGTTAATCTCGAAGACTATACTGCACATGTCATATTCTCGCTTGATCGGCTCCATTCAGAACAGTCACTTAACGATTCGTTCAGGAAGATCTGCGCGATGGCTCATGGGTACATCGGAGCAGGTGGAGTGATCGCTACGAACCATTTGCCCCTGTGTTCCTCTCACCATTAGACCTAATAGATTCGTCCGTCTCATTGATTCCGAAGCGCACAATATTGCTTGGAGGCTCTGGGGAGCTTTCCTGATTAGCAACGGTTCGGTATGGCTATGAATTTATTGTACCGAAAAAAAGTTGGTGAACGAACTGTCGGTGCCTGTTGTACATAACTAACTAACGAACCTATAAAATATTAATGTCAAACTGCTAACCAAATTAAATCATCCCCGCTGGATAAAGAAAATTTAACTAGTAGCATTAATCAAGATAAACCACAGGTGAAAGAGGATTAATGTCGTTTTCAACTAACGAAAAAACAATTTGGGACAGCTGATTAAGGGTTTTATTTAGATCCAAGCTATCAATTTTTCAAATACCTGAAAATAAAATTTATTGTTACTGAAGAAAATAAGCATTAAATAAAAATTCTTAGACTAACTCAAAACTAAAATTAGTAGCAGCTTATTTCTGTCATTTTGTTAGCAAGATGCCAGACTAGATCAAAAGCACTTCTTTCATCGGGTCAGTAATGATTCTAAGAAATATCGCTCGACGCCTCCTAGGCCATTACACGCAGCAACAGTTGCGCTACGCCCACCCCGATAAATCTCCGATACCTCAAAAAGCCCCCCCCCCACCAACCGACCTAATGATGCGAATTGTGCAGACAATGAGTGCCTCTGTAGTGCCAAAGGATTCGGTCCAATGAACACAAGTCAGTGGTGCGGTGGTTCGACAGTCCAATGTGCCAAGACGACATTTCAGCTACGACCGTGTCAATGTGTATTTATCAAGCCATATTGTTAGTGTCAACCCACAGGCAATCTTGCTCGAATCTCAAGAAGGATATTTACAATATTTTCCTTGTAATTAACAAAAATGGTTGTTGTTTAATCATTAGGTTGAGCAGATCCCGTATATAGGAAGAGCTATCAGTTAATTGTACTAAGCATTGTCACACTTTGTAAGCACTTGGAGAGAATGTAGGAGAGTGGTCAAATACGTTGACGATTTCCGGGCAAGAGGGACGGACCCATCTTAGTACCCCCATTCATGTGAAAATTGGGTCACACCTCGATGAATAAAAAATCTTAGTGTTTGGAAAAAATTTTTTTACGGTTTCATTGTATTTTTCAAAACCAGAAACCAATATGTTTCTTATATATTCTTCATTCATGTGTCTGTCATGTAGCTAAAAAGACCCCGGATTAGGCTATAAATATTGTGTTGAGATTCCATTCGTTTACACAACGTCATGAAAATCTGTACAACTACATAAAATGTAATTCAGAGTTAATAATTAATTATTGCCCCGATGCTGCTTAATAGATCAGAGTGCTATTAAAATGTATTAACTGAAAACTATATCAACTAGGTAAGCTGATCGAAACCCTTATCTGTACCATTCAAATAACGTTTTTTTCCATTATTCTATGCAAATATTCTAGATCTGATTTATTATTTTATGACAATTAAATTAAACACAGAACGCTATTTATACATTTGAATTATAGTTCATTGAATCTATACAAGTTCAAAAGGGAAATGGCTCAAAATTAAATTTTTTCCACGTTTACAAATACAGTACATAAAGTCGTGGGCTCTTTTGTATTTTATTACTTTATAATGGCCACTTCATTAGGGAGCCATAAAAAGGTATAAAGAAAAAAGAACGGTAGGCTCATAATAAAGATCATAGGGAGTTTAATATTCGCAATTATAATTTGAAAGTTAATGATTCTTATTAGCGGTTTTACCGTTTTCTCCGATATTACAGTCAATAATGTTTAATTGATCCGTTTAGACATTTTATGTCTTTTCTAATCACCGGCTCTTATATATCAGCAATTACGCTTAATAAAATTATTATGGGCCACCCTAGAGACGCTTCTAGAGAATTCTAACTATTACAATTGATTAAAATTATTTGTCCAAGAAACGGTAATTCGATTAATTTTATTTATGGTTGTTACACGCAGATATACTTTTAATTATGACTAGGCCGACTTCATTAAGGCTTTTCAATTGGTGGTGGAGTGATTTATTTGTAATTTCGGTGTCATTTCAGCGGACCACGTTAAGTGATAAACAACAACTGACAAATAAATATCCATATTCTATATTACTGTTATAATAATATGGTTTACATTCTCGAATTCATCCCTTCCAAGTTCATGAAATCCCATCGTAACTAACCATATCGTATCTAACCACACTAATCCCCTAGCATAGTCATTGTATTGCACCACACTTCCCTATAATCCTCCTCGGAGACTGAAACGGCAATGGCCTGCTATAAATGCGTGACAGTGAGAGTCCTGGCAATGGCCAGTTTCTCCAATCATGTCCTGAGCGTATGTGGCTCTCGCGCTCTTGGCCAGCCTCCGCTGGCCAGTATCCGGTGACGCGGCTGACGGAGGAGCGTGGGGGACTTCCCAAGACTTCACTTCCTCTTTCGCATGCGTGGGAGGTGACAACCATATGGATTTGGGAGATCTCTGCCTGCTTGTAAATACCGTATGAATGAGCGAGTGAATGAAAATTGTAAATATGGTATGAATGAAAACATTTATCACAATTACTTATTGCCCAATGAGGCAGATTGTAATTGTATCATAATAAAGCTGATTATATATATCTAATAATATGCTATTCTAAAAAATTGTTATACGGCACAAAGGAAGTCAATAGTTACTAATTTTAGGTTATATGCGTCTCAAGTGCCAAGCATTATCATATGCAGCTCTTACATCGTGGAACCTTTGATATTTGTACATCGCAGTGATTGGCTTTTAGGTCTAAAGAAAATTTGAAAGGATAATTTGGGCAAGGATTAATATTAACAGTTTTGAAGTAAAGATTAATTTGTCCGTACTGTCGATCAATAGGATTTTTACTATTCAACCTCAATTTTCATCGCCTTTCATAATGCCGAAGATAGGAGGCTGGAAGGTTGTGAGAGTGGAAATCACGGGTAAAGGCCCCCTCTGACGTCAGATGTTTGCCCCATCAATCGGCACGGGGCTGACTTATTGCCGGTAGCTCATTGGCTGGATTATCCCGAGAGAGATCAGACAGCGTGTTTTATTGGACCAATAAATATCTCCAGTCTACATCGGTCATAATTAACTCTCCCCTCTTGGATTCCTGTCTGTCCCAGGTTGTTTATGCCAGCTGTCCAATAAACTCACTCTTCTCACTGTTAAAACTGGTGGGTACGAGGAACTGGACACTGGTTATGTTTTGTCAATTTTCAGTCGAATGTTGAGTAAACCTGTAAAAATACATCGAAGTTAGTGTCAGTGACTATCGAATCTTGTTTTTGTTAACTGAAATCTGATAGATAGTTTCGTTCGAAATCTTTTCATCGCTCATCTTCTAGATATATATATAATTATTATTAGGTGAAAAAATAAATATTGCTTCAGATCCTCTCACTTCGGATCTGACAATTAACGTTACTAAAAACATTTAAAGATTTGATCTTTTTATGAAGAACTTTCACTAAGAGCATTTAACGTCTCATTGTGTAGAAGATTGTTCGAAATCCATGACCATGGACCAACGCGCGCGCACTTACTCAACAAACAATGCCTCGTTTCTTTATAATTTTGCCGAACTAATTTTCGTCGATTAGTCTCAAATATCAGAGGAGATTTTCCCTTTGAAACGCTACAGTACCGCCGACTTTTAAAAGACATTATAACGTCCTTTTTTTTTTCATTCTGTAGAGTTAATGAAGACAATTTTCCGATATCTCCGTGTACCAACGCTCGCACACTCGCACACAGCTTATTACGTCATAATTAGCGATTGTTATGGCCGTTTTGTTTTTTAAACGGTTTTAGTTACTTATTTTTTTTTCTTCTGTTCATCGTGTTGTGCGCGGACCAGGACAAAAAGGAAGGGAACCTGTCATGTAATTAGTAACGTGCTCCGCATTGTATCCAGCTAACACAATAGCGCTAAACACTTCATCTTGAGTGAACCCTCGAGATAGAAATCAGATTAACGCACTGCGACCTAGTTACATTTATCTTGGTTTCAGGTAGAATTTAGAAGTAGAAAGGCAATAAAAATACATTTGACTACCTGAATTGTAACTTTTCTATTTATAAATTTTCATTAGATTTAATGCAAATCCTGGTTGCACTAGCTTGTCCCATGTTTAAAGGACTTAATTTTCATATAATTTATTTTTTACCAACTAAAATGTAAAAAGAAATTGTCCAAGAACTCACAGTTATGAGGACATCCTACAGAATCTCATAAAGAACAATATCGGTTTAAGATCATTTTTCAATTGTAGTGACCGGTACCCTACTGGTACGATAATAATGGCGACACTACAGGTGCATGAAAACAAGATGTAACTCCTGTTGAAGATATTTGTTCATTTTTGGAATATACATACTAGACTTTGTTTCAATCTAAAGTGTTTGACTCATCCTGATAATACCAATACATATTCATGTTAATGGAGTAGGGCTACCATTTGGATGCGTTACACCACGTAACCTTTTGGAGTCCAAGGATAACGTTTTTTCAGCCGAGTCGTAAATCATAGTGAGCACCAGCCTGTACCCGCAGCTTGGCATGCGCTTAAAATTTTTAATTAAATGAAGAAGTCGGTTTTATTGGAGCTCTGAAGGCAAACATGCAATCATGATGTTTAATTGCATTTTAACAATTCCACATTTTTTCCCCTGGTCAAAGGTCAACGTAAAGTAATATTTGGTTACATAATAAAATTTAATATTAAATTGTAAAATATGAAGTCGTTGGGCATAAAGCCCTTAAAAAAAACCATTAAAGGGGAGATAAGATCCATGAAGATTTTCTTGCCAGTGTTAAAATGTAGTGGTTATTCCTCCGTTTCAAAACGAATCAGTGCAAGTACTCTTAACTAAGCATTCTAACAAGCCCTCGTGGTCTGCTATAAATGCGTGACAGTGGGAGTCCTGGGCAATGGGCAGTTTCTCCAACCATGTCCTGAGCGTATGTGGCTCTCGCGCTCTTCGTCAGCCTCTACTGGCTCGTACCCGGCGACGAGGCTGACGGAGGAGCGTGGGGACTTCCCAAGACTCCGCTTCCTCTTTCGCATGCAAGGGAGGGGACAACCATGTGGATTTGGGAGGCCCCTGGGATGTTTGTAAATACTTTATGAATTAGCGAGTGAATGATGAATTGTAAGTATGGTATGAATGGGAACATTTATCTCAATTACTTATTGCCTAATAAGGCAGGTTGTAATTTTAGCACAATAAAGAAGTTATGTATTCTAACAAGCCAGAACTCACGGATGCATTTCAAACAAAAATATAAGAGTTTTTTTATCAAGAAATATCAAATTATTAGATAAAAACGATTTCGACAGTAAAGGTTCGAGCTATAATCGTGAAATGCATAAATTAGAATTCAAAATTAAAATGATCTATTATGCTTACTGTTGTATATATTGCAATTATCGAGATGTCTTTAGACGGTTAACAAACCGAAGAGAATGGAATAATGCTTAGTACGGCTGAGGTTTTGATAACCGTCCGGTAAAGGGCTCAAATCCCTCCCGTCTCGCTATTTTTCTTTCTTAAATTGCATAACAGTCGGATTAAATACCACATCTAATATTTAGATTTACAAAATACACACTAAAATATTCTTGATACATGTTGTTCCTAGTAGTAGTCATATTATGAAATGGATAAAGAATATATGATATGAATAGAAATAAGTCACATATCAGGGGGGGGGGCCCGTCCAGTCCGGTAATAATGTATAGGTTAACGCATAAGTAGTTCTCAGCCTAAGTTAGTTGGTCTAGTTTGTTAGCTCAGCTACAAATCATCCTAGTGGAAGAATTGTCACAGCCGTAAAACGTCTTGGACGCTGATTAATGTGTGAATTTCCACGAGGATACTGTTCTGCCCTGTTCCAGAATGTGGAGGATTTACCGACGCAGTTAATGATGACATTTTATTTTATCAGGCGCGGAGCTACGACGGACGTGTTATCGTAAAGTGCTCTTCTATTCTCACCAGGGCCGAGATGTTCGAACCTCTATTTGTCTAATAGCGGGCCGGGAGTGGTTTACGAGCCACAGACACTAAATATAATTGTTTTACGACTGCGAGGGCGATATTTAGGGAACGGATCGTAAACAAAGTCCGCTGGATGGAACAATTAGACCCGGCGACTGTAAAGCTGCTGCTATCCCTACCTCATGGGAATTTGACGGAAATACACCACTGTCCGCCCGGCAGTGCACTGTGATTTAGGGCTTGGATTTTTTTCTTGTTTCTCTTCTTTTGTCATCCTTAGGAAAAGAAAATTGTTGCTCTAAAATTAAATTTTGACATAATACATCCAACGGTGTGCACATTCTTAATGTTTACAGAATCAAAGTGAAGGTGTGTGTGTCTTGTCCCGTAGAATTGTTGGAAATCACATTTATTACAGTGCAATTTTTCGCCATGTCCGCATGTTCAGATAACAAGTACTTATATACAGGAAGTGTTATAAAGGTGTAAAAATAATTAATAATAAAAAGAATTAATAATAAAAAGAATTAATAATAACTGCATAGCTAGGGAATATAGGCGCATCGGGAATATTTCCACTAAGAGTTGGCGTATTATTCCTAATAAAAAAATAAATGAATGAAATGAACCTTGAAAATCAATTGAATAGATTTCAATAAATAAACGGAAAATGAATCGTCTGCAATTTGCCTAAGGTGCACATAACATCATATTAACATTCCGATAAATCAAATGTAGCCCGCACGAGACCACTGGCTAGTAATCATTCCTTTGTAGTCTCTGCTCGAAAGCGTGTTATACATACGCGGAAATCGCCTAGCCCGCGGCATTAATGAGAACATTGTGGGACTGAGCTGGGGTCCTTGGAGGACACCTTCTGTTGACAGTGGAACACCCATGCGGACAGGAACGCAATCACAGCAGCACTGAGACAATGCGCTCGCCCACACACGGGTACATTGTCGCCTAGAGAATGGCCTCAGGACTCGAAAGATTGCAAGACAATGGCCGGAGGACCACCGGAGCTAACTGATAGTCTCTGATTGACTGTATACCATCTGTCAATGGACTGTCTTGTTCCATCTGGGCTGAGCACGGCCACCGACCGTTGATGAGCTCGTCACAAAGGATATAAAGTAGGCATTCATCGGCTCAGATCATTCTTTTAGGCCAGATACTTCGAGTAAATTCAAACCCTTTCAGACATTTTAGCACATATTCCCCGAGTAATTTACTTGGCCAAAAACTTAAACAGGAGGAATTTAAAGACTGGTAAATAAAATGAATGAATATTTAATGATGGCGATTAAATGGGTAATAAAGGATGATTTAACAGTTGGGCATTTAGTGTTTAAAGGAAGATGCATCTTATTGAATGAGTGGGTCTCACCATCTTACCTAAGTGTTACAGATTTATTTAGTACTGGTAAGCTGCGATTGAAGTATTTTTAACGTAAACCCCATGTATAAGTAGTATTACTATAAATCACTTGTCTTTTCAATTTGTATATTTTTAGTTTGTTTTGGGTCATTGATGTACGAGTTTTATTATTTTTAATTAATACATATATCAAAGACATAGTTTCAAAACTTGTAAGGCATATTTACTAAAAATGTAGCATATTAGACTATAAAATATTTCTAATCAGTCGCCGTTTGACTATCCGTTGACAAGTTAAATTTATTTAATGATAATTTAAATATAAAATAATAGATGGAACGCACACATATGTGGAATATTTATTAATCTGAAATACACGCATTACTCTTTTTTTGGTGTCTCCATCGATCGGTACTCTAGAAGTCCCGACATGGGTTAGCTTCTTTTGGACCAAGAGCGATGTTAACATACAAGCTTAGTTTACATAACAAAGACTGCGGAGTACGCAGTCGGATATGTGCTTAACATTCAACATAGCAGGTGGGACTACAATGCCAAGTATCGATTAATGAAGTTGGCCCGTTAAGGCAGTGACTGAAGCGTTAACTATCGAGCGAGCAGCGTGCTAAGGAGCGGAGGTGGGGGGGGGGGGGGAGAGCGATAATTTGTTGCACGCTAGGTTCTTCACGCGGTGTGTTTATAGCGTAGGCAGTTCTCGTGTCCGCCGGCACCTTTCATATCTGGTTAGTAGTCGATAATACTGTCACAAGTGGGTCCCTGCTCCTTCGTCAGTTTGAAGAAGGATTTCAGCCATGACAGCGTTCCTTCAATCCTGAGCCAGTTAACGTGAAAATAAGAAACGTTCCCGACTCGAATAAATAAACTGTTCGATATGAAATCAGTGAAGGTGGTGTTCAAAACTGCTGTATTACTGTTATTTTCTTAAGGAGTTTCTATTTTGATGTATATCGAAAAGCATCAACCCCTTCCCCATTCACGTGAGTATAAGAGAGCGGAAATTGAATGTTACCTACGAGATCACATTTCAGAAACCAATGCCAATTTTTTTTTTATTCTCTCTCGATTCTTCGACATTGTTTTTTTTTTCTCTTTTCCATCCTAAACTTCCCATTGAGTAAACCGCAGGTATTTCCCCCATCGGTGGAGGAGCGATTTGCTCCTAAATGGTAAAAGGATGATAGTTGGCTCAACCGCAGCAAGCCATTTCCCATGAGGAACACGTCTAAGGAAAACCAGAAGTCGGAGTGCTCACCTTCTCGGATAGTGCGTGAAAAAGCAATCCCGTCCAGGCACGATCTGGCCGGGATAAAGTTCATACATACACTTCGGGGAGAGTGTGTATTCAACGGTTCCGCGGTAACGAGCCTGCAGCTGGAACTAGATCATTTTGACTTTTAGGATCTGCGATCTAAATTCGAACAGGACTACGTATCACTCGACTTCGTTTCAGGGATGAAATGCTGGTAACTCCAGTAACAACTTTTTTGGAGATGTTTAATGTTGGAATATAACCTTCAATTATAGTTTTTGGAATTGTTATTATTTTTCGCATCGGAGCATCCAGAAGATATTCCGAGTAAAATTTCATGGTGCCAAGGCAGGATGCCCAAACACTAAAAGCTCAGACAAATGATGTTATTGATATTTTATCAACTTTTTATTACTACAAAATACACAACAAACATACAGCATAACTATTCATAGCGTGGATATATCTAATTTGAAATTCTGATTATCGTTAAGCATAATAAAAATTGCGTATTTATTTAAAATTTGTATTGTTAGCTCACCGATGGGACATTCATGTAAAATGCCATATACTTAGATCAAATGACTGATTTACAGTTTTAAAGGATTCAAATATATCCCTTAAAACGATAATAAAAAGTTTTAAAAGGAATATTCTTCATCGAGTCAATACCAAAAACAAGAATCTTAACATTTTAGGTAAAATCCTACTTGTTCTTTTATTTCCTAAGAAATGGACCGCGGTAAGAGATCATCCTATGGGCCCTGTAATGAGCTGAAGCCGTGGTAATTATCACGCTCCGAAGACTTGCAATCAACCGATCAGCCGCAGAGGCAATCATGCACTGTTATGAGCGGACTATTGGCGCACACGCAACGATCCTTTTAAACGCTGTTATAAATCACTCGAGGTAACCAGATAGTCAAATCCTGTCTCAGATGTCTCAATAGATGATTCTGCACGCTTAACGTTTGGGTTTGGCTTTCTTTACTTTGAACTATCTGTAATGTAATTATAATAATACTAAATAATAATAACTACTATAATATACTTATCATCAATGTCGTTATTCGTACAAGATACATCAACTTCAGTCGCTTTAGCCAAAAATTATTCACTAATTATGGGTGTCCTCCATTTATCGTATCATTCAGGAAATATTTTTAACTACTAGTTCCCCTTCGTACATTTTCCTCACATCTCAATCTTATTCATCATGTACCCCATTCTTCTTATCTTTTCTACCTCTTCTTCAACTACTTACAGTAGTAAGATTGTCTGACACATGAGGCTGTCCTCATCCCACCTCCTCCAAAGTTCTCTGTTCCTTATTTTCCTAACGGAGGAATCTCTCGCTAATCCGAATTTTCTATTATAGACAGCTTTCATATCATTGCTTCTCTCGAATTCAGCTACTGGAGTAGACTACCTCCACTTTTGCATCAACACAAAGAAAATTTTTTCTGTTTTCAAATTAGACACATGATCCATACGTTTAATCGTATATATTCATCAAGGAATAGAAATTAAATTTCTTGGCCTCACGTGGACTCGAAAGCTTTTCAGTGGTGCAATTTCCATAGATGACGTCCAGGCCACTTGTAAGGTAAAAAGTCCTTGAACAGATACTCAGCTTTGAAGATTATTGCCGGTAATTCGTACATCTAAGTACAGACACAGTCTCGGGCAATGAGAAGCGATCCCTTACCCTCAGGACTGTAATTTAGCGTGCATGTATATGCAGAATGCCGCCGCCCCGGGCTTCGATGGCTCATGAGGCTTGGTTAGTAATTGCCGACGCAGGGTACGTCATACATGTCATCATATGTCAGGGGTGACTTCTCGTTTGGTCAGCCAAGCATTTATGATAATTATGTTTTTTAGATTTCTGCCTTGAATGTCTGTGATCTAATGCTTTCAACTTCTGTTATTTATCCCTTAAGAAAAAAATAAAATAAAGGCTGATTAAGTGTCCTATTTGACAAAAAAACATCTTTACAAAAATAAAAATAGATAAAATTTAAGAAATTATTAGGTATATTTTTACGTTGTTTTTTTTTTGGTATATTTTTCATTGTATATTATCTTGAATAAGTCAATAATAACCCATCAAACCAAGAGAATACGCTCAACAATGTTTTCATTAAATTTTTAAGTTCACAAATCTTTTATAAAATATAAATTATTTGAGGTTTCTTTGATATTTATATCATTTACATAAAAATAATTGGGTGGCTCCCAATAGGCCCCTAAAATTTTACTTTTGTTGATTGATAACATGTTATATATACGATTTTTTTTTTGTTTCAGGTACGTTTTTATCGGAGTTGCTCTAAGGTATAAGTGTGTCTTTTATTGCAGTAAGTATGACCTAAAATATATTAAGCTCATGATTTAAGTGTAATATTCGACAACAATAACCTAGAATCCACTAAAAATTGCCCGGAAGGTCAAGTTTTTACTCCGTAAAGGCCATTTTTAAAAAGATGGATTAACAAATAGAAAAAAATTAGGTTAAAAACAGAGAGGAGTTTACAAAATTACAAAAGGTTACAAGCACTACTTTTTGGAACTCCGCTTTTCCGTTTTCTCCACACGAGCACCATAACTAGACTCCAGAGCTTCCAGAACAACATCCTGCACACGGCACTATGGCATACGTGAAATGAAGGCTCCTGACATCCACGAAAATTTCGAGGTCCCCACCATCACCGAA
This sequence comes from Acanthosoma haemorrhoidale, assembly GCA_930367205.1. Lineage (NCBI taxonomy): Eukaryota > Metazoa > Arthropoda > Insecta > Hemiptera > Acanthosomatidae > Acanthosoma > Acanthosoma haemorrhoidale. The sequence continues at coordinate 26,815,072 of OV884014.1, forward strand.
GCCATCAGAAGAAGACACATCTAATTCTTCGACTCAATTAATCATTGCCGAAACCCCTTATTCCAAGACCTGGCACCCCCACCACTACCGGCAAGATGGCAAATCTCTAGATCTGGGAAAGCAGACCAAATGGTTGACATTACGGCCCTTGGCCAACCAACAACAAGCCTCTGACGGGCACCCATCACTGCTTTCCAACTGAATGAGCTTCCACTACATGCCTAGAGAGACTAAAGGCTCAGCCTTCAGTGGACTCTCACCACTGCACCGCAACATTTCCACCTCTACCGAGGCTTCCCACACTCCTTAATTCCCTCACTCCACCTTCAAACAGGTACTCCTAGTAAAAGGATCCACTCACCCCAAATAAATTCCCTTTATTTGTCCCTTATCTATAATCTTAAAAATTTGAGAGCTAAGAAAAAAAAAAAAAAATTATTATTTGATAAACTCGCCTTTATATAGGATTCCCCTAACAATACACACTAACTTCAGTCCCTGTAAACAAACATTTTTTACACAATTATTCGTATCCCTGTAGATGTAACTAATTAAAATTGCGCCATTTTTCTCTTCTCCCGTAAGAATTCTTTAAAAACACTTTCTAATTAATTGAACGCAAAGTAAGCCACTATTCAAACGATACCGAGGCCCCTTTTAAGCATTGACAATTATACCGTAATTAATTAAAATCTAATGATAATTAATTAATTAACAATCCAGGGCCGGAGAGCGGTGATTGATGAAGTAATCAGACGGGTGCCGGACGGGGCTAGTTGCGGAGGCCAGCGGCTCTCTATTCTGAGAAGAGACTCTCTGCGCCTATGACGAGGAAATTTTCATTACTTAAAAGATAATGGGCGACGGTGACAAAGGGTTCGGGAGCACGCGCCACACCTTTGTGAAGAAAAGGACGGTTCTTGTGGCCGGCCTGCCTTTGAGATTGGACATACACGAGTCGTCCAAAGGAGCAAAGAAACCGATCCAGGGTAAACACCATTGTGTCGGCCCATCTCCAAGCCCCTTCTCGCTTTTTAATTATCTGGTATTGTCCAAGGAGGAAATCCGTTCCTCAGCTCTGCTCATTTGATTATAGCCCCCCACTTTCAAACAGGGCGATCGGCTTGTATGTCTTTCCAGTTGTTTATTCGCTATATTATTACAGACAAACATTATTCTAAATATTCGTGGATCTTAACGGCCACTGTTTTTTCTTCACCTTCCTCTCAGAGTGACCGTCCTCTCGAGAGCTTTCTTGTAAGAAATGTTTCATTCATCCCAATAGTTTACTTGAGCACCATATGCAATCATACCAAAAGTTCTGCTGAATTCTATTGCAGTACACACCCCTGCAAGCAGGCATGTCATCATATGTCAGGGGTGACTTCTCGTTTGGTCAGCTCAGCATTTATGATAATTATGTTTCTTAGATTTTTGCCTTGAATGTCCGTGCAGTACAAAAAACAGTGGAAAAAAACATCTTTATAAAAATATAAATAGATAAAATTAAAGAAAAATTTATTTTAACGTTTTTGCGTATATTTTTACGTTTTTTTGGGGGGGAGGGGTATTTTTTTTTATTGTATATTAACTTGAGTAAGTCAATAGTAACCCATTACATCAAGAGAATATATTCAACAATGTTTTCATAAAATATTTAAGTTCACAAATCTATTATAAATATCTTCCTTTCTTGTAAGGAACATATGCAATCATTCTACTGCAGTACACATTGCCAGCAGACATAAAGATTCGATTTAAGGCTCTCATGTTTTCCCCGTGGTAAAAGTTCCAAGGAATATTTAGCGACAGGCATAAGGGAGCCTTCCCAACTCACGAATAGTGCTGCAAAATCCCACAGTCACTGGGAATTGGCGCTTGATTTGAGAAATATAACCAGAATAAAGTTTGATTGAGTAATATTATTAATATTAAAATTAAAAGAATTTTATTAATATTCCAAAAAATACTTTTTTATTATTTCAAGTAGGTTAGGTTTTAAGTGGTGGAACAAATACAGCCAATAGTATACAGCTATTAAAAATGACATTACTAACTTTTATACACCTTAACGTAGAATTAGGTAATGAATTACAAATACAAAAAATAATTGTTCTATCACGATTTATGTGAGATGTATGAATTATATGAAGCGATTGGTAACGCTGAATGTTTGAATTAATTAACAAAATATTATTTGTTTGGGATAGTTATTATTTCATGTGCAGTAGGTGTGTCATGAACAGTAATGATAAACCCAACGGTAAATAGAAGTACATCCACTCTCCTGTTTTAACTGAAATTAGAAAGTCCGGAAAATTATCGAGAGAAGACATGTCGTCAACCCACTTCTGCTGAAATAGCATTTTTCGATACCGACTCTTGGTTTGAAGACGGAATGGAATTAGTTATTAGAAGTCGCAAAAACACGATAATATTTACAGTTTTAATGACTTTCTGTAATTATAATCCACTAATGGCACAACAAACATTTACCTCTTCCACTAAATCAGGACATCAACTGTATAAATAGCCTCTGCAATAAGTGGACTGTAAGAAGTTGGCATCAACCGCCTCTTAATAAACAGTAAACGTATTGATTTTTAAATAGGAGACATGGCTTTATAGTGGCTTAAGAGGCCTTAATTGCAGCCGACATGGGACAAACCAGCCCATGTTGATAGAAAGGACTTGTAATAGAGGGATCAAAAGACCCGGCTGTTTATTGTTTCCTGTAATTATTTATTAACTCCTCTACTCGGGGGGGGGGGGGGTGGAGCGGCAGCGATTTAGGCTAAACAGCTGAGGATGAGGATGAGGATATCGATAACAGGATTTGATGGATTGGATCAGACGGAGAAGGATACGATGAGTGGCGAGGCGGTGGCATAATGAAAGGGCAGAGCAAGACTACCTTGTTACTGCCTCGGGTAATCTGTAGAGCCTCGCAGCATCAGTCTCCTCATCACCATAATTCCTCAGGGTCTTAGCTGTGCGTCTGCAGGCTGTCGTTTAGTACAGGAGCTTCTGGCGTAGTATAGGCCCGTCTTATCCTACTTTATAGTTGTAGGGAGGCAGGCAAATCGTCTAGAATGGCGGTTTTACAACTAAATATTATATTTATGATCAGTTAACAGCCGAAGACAATATCAGCAGGATCGGGACTCAATAGTAGTCCGGGAGCTCTACCGGCTGAGCTAGTCTGTACGAGTGCACGATCTTCCCAATATGAATCCTCATTGTAATTATTGTCCCAGAATTAACGCAAGATTTGATTTAAATAGAAAACAAAGCTTTTAGTATTTTAGTTATTTTTTTTTTTATTGAATTATAAACTAAATAGGATAGGGTTATTTATGGAATGACACTTCGGGCAAATGGCCTCCACGACTTTGCTGGCACATACGCACCCTTTTGTAGAAATTTTCCATGACCATTTGACATAAATGCGGTTGAATTTCGTTGATGCAGCTTTGAATTTTCTATTTTAATGCACGGGTGGATGTGGGCTTGTTGACATACACCTTTCACTTCAAATAACTCCATAAAAAAAAAATCTAAAGGTGTTAAATCACACGATCTAGGGGGCCAATTCTGATCACCGAAACGAGAGAGTACACGACCTGGAAATGTCTCATGTAGTATTTGAATTGTTTCATGGGCTGTATGGCATGTGTCACCATATTGTTGAAACCACATATTGGCCACATCTTTATCATCCAATTTTGGCACAAAGAACTTTGTTATCATGTCGCGATATCGAGCACCAGTCACTGCTTGACCAGCCTCATTTGACACTCTCATGCACTGCTTCGATATTGACATTTAAACGGCTTGTTTTTGGACGACCAGTGTGTTTAGTGTCTCCAACTGATTCAGACTCCCTAAATTTTTCAATTAATCTCTTCACAGTTGATGAAGTCAAAACACCATTCCGACCATATTTTGTATGAAATTTTCGAACTGCGGCCGCCAAACTTTCATTTTATTAGGCACGTTGTTTTATTGTGTAACGCTCCATTTTTACTAACCCTAAATTGTCAGCTGTCAAATCGTTTTTTTTTTAGGATGCCAGCACTTTACTGCACAAATGGCGGCAAATTCAAATCTTGCGTTAATTCTGGGACACCCTTTATTAGCTCTTTTTTAGATTTTTAACTCGGAACACATTTAGAAGAAACATTAGGGCTAACTAATACACCGTTACGAAAACGTTCTGTCAATGATTAGTTTTGTACAATACAGCTTTAAAAAATCATACCTCTATTACCTTTGCGGCCTTGATGTTGCTCTGACAAAAAATTAGTGATGATCCCCTAATGCTGGTAGCGACAACCCTTAATGGCGGCCGAGGGAGGAGGAGGACCGTGTGAAATATAATTTGTACAGCGACAGGTAAACAAAGAGAACTGGAAGATGAACGAGGGGGTTGGTTAATTGATGGAGGGCCCGCATCAATCTTTGTGGAGCGCTTGGCCCACGGTAGCACGCCCATCAACCAAAGTCTTCCTCTCTTGTTTCTATTGGTATGTAACTAGGATACAGTCTCTGTTTTCGTGTTTATGTGTCAAAATATATCCCCCCTTTCTGAAGGGAGAGGATTTTCATTTAAACAGGTTGGGAGAAGTATTTGGTCTGTCTTTGTGCATTATGCATTTAATTAAATTAGTAAAACAATGTCAATTCATATTGAACTCACACAAGTATATATCAAAATCTCAGAATTATGAATAATGGCCAAGATATACATGTATGAAATAGATTATAATGTTACGATATCCCCCTCAAAGAAACAAAACAATATTTCTTACAGGCAAAAATAGAATTACTAGGGTGAATATTAACCAAGAAAATTTTAAAATCACAATTTCATCCACACACAATAACTATATATATTCTTCCACTATACCATGGCAGAAATTTCTCAAAAAGAAGAACTCTCAGTAATATATTCCCTCGCTTCAAAACTTGAGTGCTTGCCACTTTCCCAAAAGGAAATCCTTCGATCTTCTTTAAATTCTTTCATATATAATAAGCATCTCCTGGCCACAATTACTTAAAATTTACTTCTGAAGCCTTTCTATAAGTACAATTACTTATAAAAGAAAAAAAAAAATACGATCTGGGTGTCCTTATTAAGACCCAATACTACCTACAATGAATTGTGCCATGGTTGGCTGGCTTGGAAAGCATTGTTGGTGTGAGTGTAGTGGGTAATACATTTATATATTAATATACTATTTTTTTCCTTTTGTTTAGTATGCAGTAGTTTTATAGCAGTTGTTCAACTAGATGTTTTTTTTTTCACGTCATCGAAAACTAAATCTAAATTGACCTGTTGTCGGATCGATTTCAATTACCATAAACCAGCATCCCTTTAATGGGTTGACCGGTTGAGATTCGCGATATCTCGCGTGGCTCTCTAAAGACCCTCCGCTGATATCTGCTCTGTAGATATCTTGATGTAGATGGCGGCTCAAGATGAAAGAAGATTAATGAGACGAGGCGTGAGCCGGTCTCTCACGGCCCAAGGACGCCCTTCCTCCTCTACTCCTCTAATCGCCTTCATATCGGGCTGTAGCCAGTAGATAACTTTTTGTTCTTACAGGGTTGGTGAAAAATGTTACGAGCCGAAATCGGCTGTCTTTTCACCTTTAAAAGGTTTCGATGAAATATGAAAAAATGAGCTTTACAGAATTCATTGCCGGTAATTATGGGCAGTAAATCTCTCGCAAAGGCCTTGCCAAAAGTGTTGGCCGATTCTGTGTTAACTTTCATTAAACTAAAATTATATGCTGAAAACAACTCCTGATAAATCAAATTTACGGGGAAGTCCTGCGAGATAATTTGGTAAAATTTGTGAAAGGGTACTTGCTGAGTTTTCGCTTACCATATAGAGTTTAATTTGAGGTTTTATTATTTATAACTTAATAAATAATTGACTGCTAACAAAGGAGACCTTGATTTCAGTTTCCGGTTTCCCCATAGGAGAATGAGTCTGGTCGGTGTCAGGTCAGCCCAGTAAGGAACACGGCTCTTGTATAGAGAAATAGCGATTCCAGGATAGCAATAATGAATTTAGACTGAGGGGTAACAGACTATCACCAACCAAGCTTCCTCGATTCAACAAGGTACAATAGGTTGGTGTTACCTTTCATGGTACAGAGTATTTGCCTTAGAATTTATTTATTAATAAGTGTTTAACTAAGATCATTTATTTTTCTTCTAATTGGAAATAAGACTATCCCTCCACGAGGAACTGATGACTAAAAGTAGTCAAGACCGTATTTCTACTCCCACGTGTCCCTTTCATTTGAACAACACGACCTTGTCTGGACGGACTTAAATTGATCCAGTGAGTAATGGACTTAGGGGTACGCCGACGTTGGTGTCAAGAATAGCAATTTATATGATGTCGGTATCCTTGATTTTTTTTAATATATGTACAAAGCATATATGGTTTATTAAAATCCCATGTGACATACATCGCATTAAGTTTGGAGACACCAGTCATATCTTCAAAATGTTTTAAGAAACATGAAATTTATTTTTAGAATCCTGCCTTTAAGAGAAATTAATATTTTTTTCTGATCTCCAGAAGTCCTTTTTTTCAGTATTTAAAAGTGTTTTTTGTTTACATGATAAAGGATTTGATTGTATTTTTGTTAATATGTAAGTAGCCGAAATTAACATAGTAGAAAGTGAAGAAACAATAACATATATTTATATTATGACCCTTCGTGAGTTTAAAGCAAAGACTCTGTTTTAAAATTAAAAACTCCAGACTGAATGACAGACAGAAAAGGAAGGGAGTTCCAAGTACATATTTGACTGTGTAGCCTCCCCCTTTGTCACCGACAAGAAGAAAAGTTTTGATGCGAAATCCAGAGAAGGAATGTGGACCTTGAATTATAACTTTGTGTTCTCAGCTGTAACGATGTATCACCACCGAAGCTAATAACTGTTGGAAGAGTGTTATCCTTGATTTTCTCTGCCATTAAACAACTGAAGGTAGTCAGTTTAAGTTAATAGAGTGCGCTGCTAGTGAGCCTTGGGACAAGAAAGCGTCAATATACAATCCACATACGAGAATTATTACTGTCTATGAACATTATGATCGTCATAACGAATGGTGGCGCCTGGGCTTGATTTCTTATAATCCAATTTTATGAGTTCTATACAAATAAGTCTCGACTATTCCCAATCTATTACTCAGAAAATATTAATCAGAACAACGTTGAAATGACTCGTCATTTCATATGATCTGATGTGGAACTTTAATAGATAAATAAAATAATACATATGTAAATCAATAAACCTAAAGATCTTCAATATGGAGTTCTTCCGTCTGTATGTCTTAATACTGTTTCTTCAATTGCTACGTGCTTTATATCGGTTACACATTTTTGTTAGTCAAAAAGGTAAGGATATTGACTAACAATGGCAGGGCTACTGTTCATTGGGTCAATTATATTCTTCCCAGTAGGAATGAGTGGCACAAGTTATAGTAGAGGAAGTTTTTAAGACCAAGATGAACGAGAAACGTTTTGCTATTTTTTTACATTGTGCTTAAATAATAAATTCGTTCTGAGAGCGTTTTATGTCCTAATGAACTTCTTCCCTCGTTGCATACGGATTTCTTTCATTTTAGTAACTGGTCTGAAGGCAAATCGAGTTGTGGGGGGTGCATTATGCAGTTTCAGCGAAACCATTGCTTGTCGTTCTCACCAACTTTCTCAACGACAATTATATTTTTATGAAATATTTTAACATCGGCCAACTAGCTTGATATTGGTGAAGTCCCAGGTTCAAATTCCGATCTTGCCAGTATTTTTATCTTTGGGTGCTAATTATCGATATTTCCTCAATGACGTTTTCACCGATACCAGACAGCGAAATATATATTGATGTGATATTTGGATGTTGTTTTTGATTTGAATTCTAATAATCAAAAAATCAAGGATTGGGATTTGAAATTAGCAGGCATAAAAGGGCGGTAAACGACCCGTGGATCAAGAAGGAAAAACAAAGGACAAGTACTTGGAAACCAATATGGTGTATTAGCGTTGTTCTTCTTTTGATCTCATGAGACAAAGTTGTTAAGTTGAGATTAGAAATATTGTAAACTTTAAATTTTTTTACGATAAATGGTGATTGGGCATAAAGGAACAATTGACGGAAGAATAATTTTCACTCAGAAAAAGAATTGAAGTGATATCAACGGATTTTTTACTAATTCCATGGCAAAGGGTAGGAACAAACGAGGAATAAAAGAAAATTCACCGAAGAACGAAGACAAATTTATGAGACAGTGGAAAAGGACATGAAAAGAAGTAAATCTGGCCGATAATAATAAGAAGGTAAAATAATAAAAATTTGTTTCGAAAACCGTTGTAGTTTTGTGTCACAGATCTATGTCCTTGTTGGAAAATTAAAGAAAAGTTTTGTAATTGAACAGTTTCCTTTTTGCCGAAATTCTTTTTTATATTAGCAGAACCTTTAACCCTCAGGTAAAATTAAATAAAGGTAAGAATAATTAAAATAAAAAATATTTTATATGTTAAGTTCTTTGTATGAAAAATAATAGCAAGAAAGATAAAAATCATAAAACTATATACAAAAACAGATAAGATTTCAGTAATTTAAAATTGTCTGCAATATGGCGCGACATAGCGTCAGTATGGTTAGTACTGCAATAATATTGTCAATATTTAAAAATAAATTAGTAATATTACTGTAGATGTTGTAAAAGCAGAAATGAGATAGGTTTTACTACAATCCCCCTCATCCAGGGAAAATGGCTACGGGATGCCTTCATGTATACCCCTTTAATCCGGCAGATATCGCCTTGAGTGCAGCAGGTAATGGGAGATGGGGAGCCGGGACAGGGCAGAGCCCGGGGTCCAGGAGAAGCTGTTATTAATAGCGGGTCGGTTCCTTTGATCTCGCCGCTAACTAGCCTATGTCGGCCTCTTCTCTTCTTTTCTATTACACCATTGTCATCCTTACCTCATTTTTCATATTTCTAGCCTTTATTTTTTCACTTCTCACTATCTTCTCTCCTAGGGCCCTCTGTATACATTTTTTTTTTTTCTATTATCCCTGCCCTTCTTTTCTAGTGCCCTTTTTAACACTCGTGTAGCGATGCGTCTCCTTCATGAATGAATGAATGAAAAATTTCTCATCTCTCCTGTACCCCACTAGTAAAGGATGTTTCTTCGGAATTCATTCACGAGAAAGAATAACTCCCCTTCCACCAAGCACAGTATAATACACCTCGAAGACACTACTTTCATTCATTTAGAGATTTTCAGTTCCCAATATTGAGTAAAAAATTAAGTATTATTGGTCATTTATTATGAGTATTTTAGAAATTCGTGTGTGGCTACCACATTTGCACGCGTTAAAAAACGGTGTCTAGTACAAACATTTTCATAATGTAATCAAAGGCAATATTCCCGATAGTAACATTGAAGTAATAATTGTCTTTAATGTAATATATCTAACAGTAGAAAGCATTAGTGTGTCACTTTTATGCTGGAAACCGGATTCTCTTTGTCGGCAATGATTGAAAACCTAGAAAGTAGAACAAGAGAGAAGAACGTACAGTATTATAATAGTATAAGATGTCCCCAGCAATTGTGATACGCAAGGCCACGATTTCAGTAAAAAAATATTTTAACATTATTAGTGATCATGCCAAACTATATCATTAAAAAAAAAAAACATGCAGAAGAAAAATTCTCCTTCAAAATGTCATTAGATTTCAACCGAAAAAAAGTATAAAACCAAAATAAAATCTTTAAATACCAGTTAAAAACATTTGGTTTTGTCTAAAAAAACTATTGACACTCATGAGTAAGATATTTAAAGACCATAAGTCATTATGCCACTGCTGACCAGGCGATGACGTAGCACCAAGGCATACTCGGCTCCCATTGGTCGAGCGGTGGAGGTGGGCGTGGCCTCGCCTTCTCCCTTTCCTGCCTTTTCTTCTTTTTTGTCACCTTTGTTTATCCAAGGAGTCGGCACTTATCCGCTTGTATTTTAATTGGTGTCAAGTGCAGGAATAACACTGTCAGTTTTATCTACTCTAATGTTTATTTTTTGTTAATGTGAGCCTGCTAACTAACTTGCGAAGGTGAAGAGACAATACAAACCGTAGTAATGAATGCACTTCAACGAAAAAAATTAAATAAAATCAAGTGTAATGGATAACGCAATAGAAGTTTCGTCAAGGCTGCGAAAAAGTAGTGAACACATTTGCTAATAGTAGCTCACTGAATCCTCAAACCCATATTAATACATTACTAATAAGGACATCAAGAGATTTAATCTGACGCTGTAGTTAATATGATTATCATATAAAATATTAATTTTGTCTAGTCGTTTAATCGAAGACAATGATTGATGTTTATCGGATCTTTAAAAAACAAATTTCTTGTATAATTTATATAAAAGTTTTTTATTTAGTGCCTGGGCTGCCACCAGGGAAAGGTCAAATTATGGTTAACTTATTATGTTTTAAATCTTTAGTTATGATATGTAAGTAAAAATTGTTCAGAAACAATGAATTGTTAATAAATAATTTCATGGGAAAATTGTAATTCAACTTAAAACAAATAGGTTTTTCCAAGTAGCTTAAGCCAGATAGTCTCGCGATGCCCAACCCACGTTCACGTTTAAGCTCAGAGTGGGAAAAAATCCCGGTAGGACCAGGAGCCGACAAAGGGCACTCGTTAGGACAGGAGTCTAATGCCCATTTAGGGACGCTGTTCGTTTTTCTTCGGCTAAGTACGGCTTTCATCGTTTCATAGGGCACGCGGGCTCTACTTCAAAAGGATTTTTTATTTTATTTTTCTCGGCTCTTATTATTCTTGTTTTTGTCCCTTTACACCTTCAAAGGCCCTGACAGTGGCTGGCGGCGCTCCATGAATGAAGTCAAATGAAGATTCACTGCTACCGGATATCGAAAGCGTTCATAAATCGATTCCTATCGCGAAGTACGCATTCAGATGCGGGTAAAAGCATACTCAGTAAATGTGCTTTCGCACTATCAATGGCCATAATTCCTAATTATTTACTCGCAGTATTTTTAAGAAAGTATTTTCTTTCGCGTTTCACCGCAATTTGAGTCTTTCTTATTGGTTTACACGAAGCCATTTATGTGACCGGTTGTACAAAACAAAGCAATGAGACTATTACACATTCATTCTCCGGTAAAAGAGGTTTAAAGAGTATATATCTAGGCATATTGATTTACATATGTAATATTTTATTTATTTATTAAAGTTTCACATCAGGCAGGGTAGGGCAACACATATGATGTCAAAATTACGAGTCATTTCAACGTTGTTCTGATTAATATTTTCTGAGTAATAGATTTGGAATATACTTTTATTTGTATGGAGCTCAAACAAAGCCTTATAAGAAATCAAGCTCAGGCATCACCAGTCCTTATGACGAGCATAATGTTCATATATCTAAAGAGGGCGTATTTAACAAGGCTGTAGAATTATAATCGTATATTATAGTCATATTCTTCAAACGTTTTATAAAGCTTCTTAACCCCTCAAGTATAAAATCTATTAGTTATTACAGGAAGTTGTTTAATATTCATCTCCGGTTAGGTCCGTTGTACTTCTTTTGTCGATCAGCCGTCAACTGTCGCAGAGAACGTGGTGAGAAAAACACAGGAGGAGTAATAGGACTATATTTAAATGCCTGCCTTAAAAGTTATTAGCTTCAAAACTGGATATAAAACTTCTATTTTATACTGTAATGTTGTAACTTCTTTCGCATGTGTAAAAGTTACATGGAACTGAAGTGTTGGTGGTATGGAAAATGGAAAAAGTTGTGGTTTATATCGGAGGGTATGATTCGTTAGCTGATTTCATAGGCCTGTCTTATGATTTATGATTGCTTTTGAAAATTAGTGATTAAGCAGCTTAATGGTTCAACTTGAACTAAATTAAGATGAGGAGCTCGCCGAAGAGGCAGTGTTCTGAGAGGATTATAGAGGGCACTTGCTTCCAGTAACTTCTCAGGAGAAGCGAAGTTACGAGACCCGGCCAGCATCGCTTGCAGCGGTGAACGTTATGGGCCCATCAGTTGCAGGTTAAGCTGGAGAGCTAACCTGCATCCACTGGAGGCGATGCACCCGGATAATTCCAGGCAAGGTCAAACCACGACTGCTGGAGTCTACAAGGACAACATTTCTCCAGTAAATCGATTAATATCGGGACTACTTCACGTTAATTCAGGTTGAAGATTTGAAACGTCTTAATGAAAATAATCAAACAGGATAAAATAATTCCTGTTTTGTACAAACCTTTTTTGAACTTTTGGCCTTTTTTTTTTTTTTTTTTTTTTTGGCAAAATAAACATGTTAAATAAACCTCTTGCATACTTTTTGAACTCATTGTATAGAAGAGGGTTTATAAGCTAGGAGGAAAACGGTATTTTCTTTTTCCATTACTTCTCAAACTATTTGCTTAATATTAAGGAACTAAGGACCACTAGAGTTCAATATACTTTTCCGAATATGTTATTTTTCCTGTTACCAAGTATTGATTATAAAGATATATCTTTGAGTACTGTAAAATATTAATGAAGGTTGCTGTTTTTTTCATTTCGTAGAATATTTCCTCCTCCATTTAAAGTAATAGAACATTCAAACAAAGTGGGTTTTGTTCCATTGATCTTTATTAATTATTCTTTCTTTAGAGCAGAATTTAATGACCCATTGCATGTATTCCAAGATTTTGTACATAGATGAATCAAGATTTCATTTGCGACCTATAATTTCAGGAACGTTTTCAATGTTCCATAAGGTCTCAAATGTTAGGAACTTTAGCGCACATTCTTCTGCAGACGAAGTGTAAATCTTTTTCCACATAGCCATCAAGAATCCTATACCAAATCAGGTTTTTTTAGTTTATTTTACATATTTCGCTTTCAACAAGCATATCGGAGGAAAAATTATAGAAGGGTATCGTTTACTAAGGTCAATCTTCACTTTCCCAAAAATATGTACACTATTCGACTTACACAGGTAGCTGTGATGATTCATACGACAGGGGCGTTAGCGACTAGGTATTAGAGGCCGGATGGACACACAAGAAAGGAGTGTAATGGGGCTTTCGACTCCATTACGGCTAACTGCGGTATCATATCCTTTGTCGGCACCCGGCTGTGACTAAAGCCGGCTACTGTTGGGTCATCCCCGTCCGTGGGACCTCCGGATGATCCTCAATCAGTGTTGGCGCACTTCGGCTATCCACTCCTGCGCAAGGATCGATACCCATCTGCGCGCCACATACTTACAATGGCCAGGGCAATCTCCCCGTTTCCCAAGGATACGAACAATACACAGCAGATAAGGAAGCCCAGGCCTGCCATTAGGAAGAATTACAGGGACCTGGCAGTTTCCACAGTTGGTACAACTGTCCGTGTTATTACGGGGCCCGATTCTTGTTTCGACACGGCTTATTGCGTTTGTACATGGATCTCCATTGTTCGTGAGCAAGATAGATGTAATTGGAGCTCGAATACAAACATCCACTCGAGTAGTTACATCCTCTGGTCGATAATATTCAGTCGGATGGGGATTACACAGATTTCTACCCGTGTTTCTGAATATCACTGAGGAAAAGTAAACAGTTAAACCTTCTTGGAAAATGAGTTGAAATCTTCTTGAAAACGAGGACCTAAACATTGAATTCTCTTTGCCTGCAAATTATAAGGGTGTTACTATAATGGGTGCAGTTAGATTTTTCTTCATGGGCACACCGAAAACTGCAGCTACCCTCGTTCATATAATGGCAAAGCCGTTTTAAGTTACAGGATACGCCGTTTTGGGAATGACTGCGCTTTATTTAGCTTGTGGCTAATAGAACTTTATGACCTGCCACTTGAAGAGGTAAAATTTCATTTGGAGTTGGTTGCTTAGTCCAGGAAAATAACAAATTAAATTTTTTTTTTACATATTCTGTAACAGACCAAAAAAGTCCGTCTACTTGGGACCATTTGACTTTGGGAGGTCTTATTGCCTACTAATTTCCACCCGCTCCCCAAATGCACTTGCCTCCCCCATCAACCGGCTTAAATGAAGACACTAAACCTCTTTATTGCTCCAGTCGATGTAGATAGTGAGTGCATGGACTAGGCGCCTAGACAGTAAACAAAGCCCGGACCTATGCTAATGCTGTCTACGGACCCCGACCCGAGCCGGCACTCCTCATTGGTGCAATAAAACTTTTATTGCGCCGGCGCCATCCGTCATTAGTGGCCAGAGTATTACCTCCGTTACAGTCTCGCTCGTCTAATTGCTTCGTAGGCCTATTGGGCTTTTTCATTCAGGGTCCCAGCGTTCCTTCTTGTAAGATTTCCAAGGCTCTCCAATCCAATCTGTTGGTTGCTACCATTTCACCTCGTGTGTGATGAGAGAGTTTTTTCATGTTTTACATCAATTTTTTATAAAATGTGTTCTGTCGCCTCTCACAACATAATTATTCAAAAGATAGATCTAGTTGGCCGGCCCACTTGACTGACAGGCGGTGCTTCTAGCTGTCAACGATAAACACTAGGTTGATAATTGATGTTTTGATTCCTATGGCTGTGGTCTACAGATCTCTCTCTATATTCACTCTTTTTGAATTAAAAAAAAACTATTTAAATATTATAACTCGCTAACAAATTAAAATTCTCTGTACAATCTCCCAACAATATTTATTTAAAATTGAAACAAAACATTAAAAAAAAATTATTTATGTTTACGGCTAACCACGGTGTGCTTACGGGTGACCATGGAGGCCTAATTGAATCAACCTACCTCATGCATAATTTAAGAAGTAGATAAGGGATCTAGAAAACTTTTAATGCCTGCCAAAATGAGCGCAGAAATTAGCTGTTGGTTTAACATGAGCTCACACGACAATCTTCAATTATGCTTGAATTTAGGGTTCATTTGCTTTCAAGTCTTATCTTTGACTATGCATGTAATATTCATTCATTAAAGCAAATTTAAGCTTGATACCATTTGGGCGAATGGACTACCATCCAGCTAGTCTTGTAGTGCCACATCAAATTAATGTCTGCTGCCTCAGTTCCTAATAGAACGGAATCTTTCAAAAAGCGGCCAACAATTGTTGACCACTATACCAATTGTTTTTGGACTAAATTGTTCTTTATGCTTCTTGGGTACGAAAAAAATCTATGCCGAATGGTGGTTTTTGCTATTGTTCGTTCTTTTTATGAGACATACTAGAAAACATTTCCCACAGTATATATTCTAATGATTTCACTCCTCCACAAATGATTCAACGTTTCAAAGAATTTATTTAATCCACTGTACAAATATTCTCTGTAAGTTGATTCATACCTGAATCAGAGGCTAATGAGTGTATATTAACCAAAAATTGCTATGTTTGATAATTACTTGGATTTGAATTAGCTATAGAAATACTATGCAATATATTAGTTGATGTAATTTGTAAGGAATCACCTTAGGTTGATGAAAAATAAAGTGAAATATTCATCAGAATTATTTATGAATGACGTTTCGATATGCTACGATGTCTCCATCAGGTACTGATAACAATAAAATAAATTGTATCACTAACATTAATGTTAGCATGTTAATTACATTAACATAGTATATCGAATCGTCCCCGAAAAACAATTCGACTCATATCTAATTTGATTGCTATCCACTGTGCAATTATGCAATATAAGTAATACGAATCCTAATTATGTTACTAATATCAGGGTTGTCAATTGTTACAGATGGTCAGGGCAGTCAGATGATGTACAACAACCGACAGCAGCCGAAGAAGAAGCGCAAGTCCCGGACGGCCTTTACCAACCATCAGATCTTCGAGCTAGAGAAGAGGTTCCTCTACCAGAAGTACCTGTCGCCTGCGGACCGGGACGAGATCGCCGGTCAGCTGGGCCTCAGCAACGCCCAGGTCATCACATGGTTCCAGAACCGGAGGGCCAAGCTCAAGAGGGACATGGAGGAGCTGAAAAAGGACGTCGAGACTGCCAAGGTGTTCGCAACGCAGCAGAAGTCCTTCCTGGAGAGCGTCCATAGCTTCAGTATGCTCAAGAAGAAACCAGTTCCGGTGGAAGAGGAGAGCATGATGGAGAACTGATGATCCTAGCGCATCTCTTCTCAATGATGGAGTATGAGTAAAGAAAATCCCACCACATCAACGACTAGCATGTGCATACATATATATGTTTTGTGTATATTATGTCGAGTCTTGACGACAACAAGTGTTCACGTCTTATGTTTTTCGCAGATGGTAAAATTTAAACTTTATGAATAAATCACACCCTGAGATCACTGTTAGCCGTTACTATAGAAATGAGTCGAAGCATTAGAGGTTGATGGAAAAGAGATGTTATGGATTCAAGTTTATTTCTGAATTACTTTCCGACACACTTAAGTATTTCTTCATCAGGTTCCGATAACAAGAAAATAACGTAGAGTTAAACATATACTGTTGTCACTATTACTTTACTTTTTTATTAATCCAAGCCGGTCTCCCGTCAAATGCTTAGGTTCATTTATATAAATGAATAAATTTATTGGGAATCGGCTTAAGACAATGAAAAAAAATGCTAAATTTTCGTCGTATTTATAACAGATTCATTTCAACAGATTAAATGTGCCTGCATCAGGTCCTCACGCGAGATGGCCTCAGATTGTCCTTAAAACGCGGGGCATTAAGTGAGCATATTTTTTCATAAACCCAAACCGATTCTCAACAAATAAATCTAAATTGTAAATTCGAAAAACTTCATTACAACAACATCAAGTTCCTCATTTACATCATAAAAAAACTATGTTGAAAATAGTTTTAGTTGTTGTGTGCCAAGAGTGAGCAAGCGAGGTACACCTATTACAATTTCAAGGTAATTTGCATTGGAACTCTAAAATACCGTACTTTGTTTCTGTAGATTTGTTGTTCGTAAATCAGCTATAGCCGGTTTATAAGCTATAAGTTTTTAGCAACTAATTTAGATAAACATTAGCTTCAAGAGGTTTAACTTGAATTGGATGTTACACTGTTGAATTTGTCAAGTAAAGTGAAACACTAAAACGTGAACACATCATTCTGTAAATAATTTGCTAGCTATCCTGTACGTATTTTCACCGTTTTCCTATCTTGAAAAATCATAGCTGTACAAAATTAGTTGAACATTTTATACATTTTTGGATTAATTAAATGCTTGTTTAAAATATCCCGCTGATTTCAGTGTATATATTTAATTCTCATGGACATATATCGAAGAAAGTACTTACATGTATGAGTTTTAAGTTCCTCTTTTGCGTTATGAAATGGATGTTGAAAACAGTTGGAGTTTAGACATCTTTTAACAATTTTAATTTTTGTTATTATTAAGTTGTATTAATATGTATATAATTATTAACTTATGAATATATAATTATAAAAAAATCCCATTGTAATAAAAGAATCTATGGTTATGTTGTTTTTTCAACATAGAGCAAATCAGTATTACTTTATATAGTTTATATATATTAATTACCATTAATTTATATGTTTAAATTAAAGATGTTTATTATTATGCTTGTATCTCGCATCGTGCAATTATACTATTTATGTACATATATGAAGATGTAAAGAGAGTTAAAAAGGCTATGACCTAATGTACAAAACCTTGTATACGTTAATTTAAATTATAAAAAAATGTAAAAAAAAAAACTATTAAATAATTTATTACAATGAAATCTGAAATCCACCAATGTACATTGTACTTAGCATGTCGTGAGACAGGCCGAACACTCGCAATGAGAGCGTATTGGTTGTACAGCTATTGTAAATACGGTAGCTTTAGTAATGTGATATTGTACGTATGAAAGCAGCATTAAATGTTGTTTTGTAAATTATTTTGTTTGTTTTAATTTCTTTAACCTCTTCTGAACCGTTATGATTTCCTATGTTCTATTGTTGCTACAGTCCCCCATGTTATCACCCCCCTTATGAGGCTCACAGTCCAGATATATTAATTTATATATTCAAAAAAATGGCAACAATAGTCAGATATTGTTATATATATATTGATATAATTTTAAAGAAAAGTGTTAGTACCAATATAAAACTTTTTAATTTAAAAATTATTGATAATCACCATGAAGCCTTGACTAGATATTCTGAATATTGGCAAAAAATCAGTACGTAAATCCATTAAGAACTATAAGACTGTTAAATTAGTACAAATAAATTAACATAAAGCCCGTTAAAACTGAATTGTCCACTTTAACAAAAGTTGCTCATAGCCAAAAACATACATACGTATTATAAGTATTATTAACTACTAGATTAAACTTACACGACTCGACGATTTTAGAGGGACGGTATGGATTTCTAATCAATCTAAATTTAAATTTAAAAATGCAATCAATTTCAAAGATCATATGAGGAAGCATCAGTAGGTATCATTAGCCACTCGCCAGTCAGCTACCATAAAATAATAATAAGGAATACTACTAATAGGATATAATTTTATATCTTAACAATTAAAAAAAAATTAACCACAATCGATTCTATTGACACTTGAACCTATAAAAATTAATTATAGCAATAATTTTGTGGATTGTGTGGTCAATATATTACTACAACCAGTCTCAACCCTGCAGAAATTAATTTAACAGTTGTTTGTTGCAAACAAAAGAAAGTGAAAAATGTATTTAAAAAAAAATCTGAAGCAATAGCAGTGAAGATCATCTTTTCGGTAAAAATAAGGTAAGCTAAAGAACTCATGCACACCCACATAGCCCTAAAAATATTCACTATTTTTCCTCGTTCCAGTACTAGTAATGGACGGTTTTTCGTAGCACGTCAAAATTAATTCTTTTGTCAAAAGCAGACTAAAATTTTCTTTTATTTAAAAGGATACGAACAGATTAATGAAGGTAAGTTAAATAAATTATTATTACTAGAAGGCTTTTCAACTACTGGCCACTCAGAACGAATAAATGAAATACATATGTATGTAATGAAAACATATTGTCTCCTTACAATATATATATAGCATATATGCCACATAGTGCGGGCAGACAAGTTGTTTTTAATATGTTCAAGCGTAACTCACAACCAAATATTGCATATGCTATACACAATGCAGCTAAATACACTAATTTGTAATGAAAAGTAAATTAAGATTTTCCTGAGAATTGTGTCACGTACGAACATCATGAATGATAAAGATGTAGTGTCGCAGTCCGGCCAATGTTTAAACATAACCGAACATTATTTAAAACATACCAGCCCAGATAAAATAGTAAATTAAACACGGATAAAATTAAAAGTACAAACATATAAATGTTGGTGCACAGGACAAAATTTTTATGTGCATTAATCGCGGGATAACCTTAACGTAAGCATGGGAAAAGTCAAGAACAAATAATTGTAAATGACAGCGTTGGAAAACTTCAAGGGAAGGACGGAATCCACTGAATTCGTTGGTATTTTTTTCTCATTGAAAAAATCATTGTTTGAAAAAAAATATGTTTAATAGGTCATTGAGTGATTGTGAATTATAATCATGTTCATACCTTATACAAAATATGCATTCAATTCGTTTTTTCACAATAATTACAATATAGACATGTTTACAAAGCTGAGGGAAATCCCCCCCCCCCAAAAAAAACGGGAACGTCACCTCCCCAGGAAAGAAAAAGGAAATGAAGGTGGGGATCTGCCTAGAACATATTGAAGCGCCATTGGCCAATCCTTGTCTATAATTTCCTATCAATTTGAATAGATAGATGACCAGATTGACTTTTCGATGAAAACTTTGTTTCTCATGCTGGGTCTTTAATGGATTATAATTATAAAATTCCCATCAAAATTGTGTTTGTAACTTTTTCACTACTTCAGTTTCCTGTACAGAACTGATTTTTTGCTTGATGTTCAAAATAAGTACTCAATGTTTCTTTCATCTCATCATTCATTGAGAAGAACCGCCTCTTTTTTTCCCGGGACATTTAACGATAAAATAGGCAACTTCATTTTGTTTTTTGTTCTTTTAGAAAGTTGTTTATTTGCAAAATTACAATTTGCTTATTCAGCATTGCTGATTGTGATTTAAGAGCTCATTCGTACCTTAAACACAATTCCACTCAGTCCGTTCACACTAATACCAACGTTCATCCGATATGAAAATCTGCCCATAAACAGACTACATAGTTTCCCATGCTCCCAATTTTTTTTTTCTAAACCCCTTGAATTTAATACAATGTAAAAATATGAACAATTGATAAATTTTCTCCTCTTTCTGCTATGCGCAGATGCATTTGAAGGAGGTTGGGTTACATAAATCAGATTGAAGTTAATAGGAAAATAACATGAATACAAATCTAGGTGATGGGGCTCACCTCTAGTTTAAAAAGTGGGAGAAAAACTTACAACCTAAACCTAGAACCTAAAACTAAAGCGTTCCACCCGCGACAGCGTCCTGCCATCGATGGGGGAACGGAGCGGGGGTTATAGTATTAAACACCGGGTTTGTCAGTTATTGCAAGGAGTCGAAAATTTGATATGTCTACGTTGGATGAATTCATCCACCGTAGGCAGCTCGAATATCTATCTCATGAAGCTCACTGTTGCTCCGCTGCTCGAATGAAGTACCTCTGACAACTTTCATCAGTATACCGTTTTGGAATTGTTGGAGTCACCGAGCAGTCGTATACGTCACTTAACGAAAAAGCGGTGCACCATACAGCAGAGTAGGCCTGAGTGTGCTCTTCAATAGCTTGAGACGCAGTGATAGATTGGGGAAAGTCAATAAATGCATAAGCATTCTTCGTATGCCCCCAAGGATTTCCCTGGTGGAGGTAACAAAGCTCAGTTACCAACACCTCCGAGCGTTTCGCTAAACACCAAAGGCCAGAAAAAGGGCAAAAGAGCCACAGACGCTCAGATTATGAGTTAGGAATGCTAAAATAGACAATGAAGAGATATTAATAATTTATGTTGTAATTTTTTTAGTCTGTACTTTATGCTAAAGTACTTTATCAGCGTAGGAGTCCCTTATGTGTACTGTACTTAACTACAAAGCTGCATTTCTACCTCATAATGGAAGGTAAAATGTTGTTAGCGAATGCTCTTAGATCAATAATATTTACTTTAGGATAAGTTTCTATTATCCTAAAGTTTACCAGAAAAATGATATTCTAAAAAAGTAGCATGAGCTAAACTTGATGCTTTATTGTAGTCGATCTTAGTTTTTGTCACATTCCCACTAGCCGGAAAGCTATTCTTCGGGTGAATTGGGAGAATTCATGATGAGGGATCAGTGCAGTATTTATGAATGTATATTGTAAATACTTTGATCGGATTATTCGTTAAACTCTTCTTCAGATTTTTCTTATATGTTTGAGTCGGGCTCAGTGGCTGCTTTCAAAGGACAGACAGACAGACGAGCTCCCACCTCCCGCTATATTGCAGGTCTCGGTACGAACCCCAGACGACATAGCAACCGACAAAACAGAACATAATCGGCACAGTTTCACAGCTCTCCTAGTGAATGGATACCATTAACCAGGCGTGGATTAGGAGCTAACGAGACGTTATTGTCTCGGACCGCGTGTCAAACTATAGCAATGGAGTGTTTAACATTCTCCGAACGGTTCTCTGGCTGAGTATGTGAATAGCATAGGTTGTTTCAACTCCGATAGCACGCTTCCTCAAGTAACAAACCGTCTACAGCACGTTCTGCTTTCGTGCACTCCAAAACCCGGGGCTTGGCAACAACCTCAGCCGAAAATTTACAACTCCTTGTAGCATTTGGCACTTCATGAATTAGGCGGGAAAAAAAGTTTTGGCTAATAGATAGAAAGTAACAATAAAGTCGAAAATAAAAAAATACTTTCACCAGCACTTTCTTTATAATGGCAAGTAATAGTGGAAGATAAGAGGAACAAAAAGGTACCGCCAATTATCATTATATCATGATAAATGGCCATTATCCAATACTGAGTGTCACGATACTAACACAAAGTCGTTCCGAACACCCTAAACGATGGTCTGATTTTCGAAATACTTGTGCTTAGGGACCAGAAATCATTTTATTTTGTTATAATAATTTTATAATTATATTAATGAGTAGAAGAGTTAGTTGGGATTTTGGCTCAGGTTGATGAAAGAAAGTTCATCAAGTTTATTAATTGGCAACGTTTCTATGTCCGCACCAGGTCTTGATTATAAGGAATGAAGATGTTAAACATGAAAGTAATAATCAGAAGAAAAAATTATGTACAAAAGCACGCAAACAAAATGGAGTAGAATAGGGGGATCCCTGGTATATGCCTTTATGTCTACATTGCATGAATGTATATTGTAGGTAAGGTATGGAATAAAGAGTAAATTTTAGGTAAAATATAAATAAAGATTTCTAAAAAAAGATACAGAGTAGCTAACAAGCTGATATTACTTACTGTGTGATAGGTATGGATTTCATACTGTGGACCGCGATAATACAACAATATGGATAATATAACAAAATATGGATAGTAAACTAAATACTCCTCATTCTATCCCCAATATTATTATTGATCATCCACTAACAAATATTTTACTATGATGACTTTTTGTTTTAGTTTTAGCTATTTAAGTATGATAGCTTAGAGCAGCCGAAATCGTTCTGAAAAATATGCAATATTTTGGAAAGACCCGGGTGTATTTATTTAAGTATATACATCCACAAACATGGGTCCTACCAAATAATATAGACAATAGATGTATATAGATATGTATATAGATGTAGATATGTATATAGATATTGGAAACAGGTGTATGTAAAAAAACATGGCTATAACAAAATATCATCAATTTTTATACACAACTACTTCAATGACGCAATGCTTTCAGAAGACTTGTTTTGGTAGCAACCACCTATTCAACACTGATCTAGTACTCGGAGACTCAACAAATCAGAAGATGTGGAATTTAATTATGAATTCGAGTATCCGATCTGTGTTGAGCTGTTGGGTTAGGAAGCTTTAATCATCATTCGCAGCATCAATGCTTATAGCTGCGGGGTACGTTATTTCATCAAGGAGTTTGGCTTAGTTGAGGACGCAAGGCGTGTGTTCTATTTTATATGCAATCCAAACTCTAACCATTTCGTATGGGTCATATTGGCCCGTTGCTATGAAGTTAAGCACAGTTAGTTCATCTTCGTGGAGTTCCATTAGTTAGTAGGCAATTGTAGTTGTAGCATCCCTCTTCCATACACGTAGCAGAGTTCCAGAAACCCCAGTTCATGTATTGGCTTAAAGTTGCAATACTGCATATTAATAGATCTGTAAGAGACCCTGATCATTAGCCTTCGGTTAGTCTACGATGATTCGGAGTGAGGATTGCAAGTTAAAATCGAAAAATTGCGTTGATTTACTAGAAATACATCCCTCATCGGAAGGGATGAAGTTTGATGGAATCGAACACAGATACTTAGTAATCTGATTTTTTTTATGATCTGCATTACATAACATGAGTTTTATATTACTTACCTATTTACAAATATTTTACTTTTACTTGCTAAGACGTTTTTTACGGCAACGCCTATTTGTAAAATTATTTTTACAATAACGTTAAGTGCATTCAAGGTGATGAGACATACAAGTAAGCGGGGTGAGGCATATGACGCTCAAGAGCAATAATTCGCCAACAGTAATTGTGGTTACACATAAAATGGCAGAAAGCAAATAAGGAATTTCATCTGTTTTATAATTGCATGCCTATGGGACATAATTTAAAATTTCAAAACGAGGTCGATAAATTCACGGAAGGCATTTGGAGGTACAGGCCTGCAATTTTTGTTTCAGAACGATCTAAATTATGTCCAGCTGCCCGCAATTATCATTGGGGGATATTTGCAATGGCGGAGAAATTAGTTGAGTTGTGATTGCAAAATTGGCCGATCTGCATTTGATAAAAGATTACAAGGGTAGATTCTTAATTGGTCCGCCATCATACTTCATTATTTCAGGAAGGAAATTACAGCGCAGCAGTTTTTTTTTTTCTACCTCCGTTAATTAATAATTAATCCATTTTGTGTCCATCATGCATCATCATGATTGGTCATACACAATCATACATATTGGTGAAAGTATGGCATAATTTTAGTTCTGCTTCTACTTTTAGTTTTACTTCTGCAATCATCAGATGATAGAATAGTAAAGGCGAATGGAACATAGAGATGGGCTTAAGAGAGAGACACGCAAGGAACAAATACAATTTATAAATAAATAGCAATAGCCTTTTATACAAGACCTAATGTAATCCTTCCTTCGAGAGGGATTCAATTTGTTAAATATCATCGGGCGCTCAAAACGAAAAAATGAAAATGAAATGAAAAGTCATCTCACATCAACCCCCTATCAGTAATTATTGTACTAGATCAACCCCCTCGTCCACTTCCTTCGTCTCTCCAAGAATATTCAGGTTCCTGCCTCAAAAGCCTTTGGTTATCGAACCATCACAAATCCTCCTATCTATATGCATATGACACCCATATTTCCGGATCCAGGAAAACCCAAGCATAATTCTAGACAAACCCTTTCCTTGAGACATCATAAATCATAAAATTATCCGACAATACATTTTCTTTTCAAATTGCTCTATAGCTCTTGTTACCTCCTGCTACAACAATCCACTCTTCTCCTGTTCCACTTTTTGACTATTGCTGGGCAGTATAAAGGTGCATAGGGTATCTTGAAGCACAACTTAAACGAATTATGAATTGCACCCTGACATTTATCCTTGTACATTTGTAACCTGTTCGGAAAATTGGAAGAACTTGTTAACGTTCTTTACAGCGACGAAGAATAAGAAGGTTTAATTTTAGACCACCTTTGAGGTGGGAAATCAAATAGTTTAAAGGTCAGAAAAAAACTCAATTAGTTTATTCCATGAAGCTGTAGAATGTACGTTTAGAATTTCTGGTTCAGTGGATTAATTCTATTATCCCTATCGTACATCATCCTGCTACGTGTTCGGCGAATGAAGGGTTAATTTATTTTGTATGCAACTAAATACCAATCTATTTATATATGCTAATATATCCAAATGTCTCTAAATGTTTATAGAATTTATCTTTTATCAGATGCATCCATCCTTCTTTTACCTACCTTACTCTCAATACCACCTCGACGCTCAAGCTAACTAATTAAAATATTTTATTTTATGGGATGCTATTTTATCATTCAAATTACTTAGATTTTATTATTCAATCAAATTCTGAGCGTACAGCACATGCGTAAACTGATAATACAATAAAATTTACGAATATCGTTTTTATTTAATACTATCCAAAGGTGAAATCAATCTCGTAATTTAAACGTGGGGATCAATGCAAGAAATTTCTTTAGTACAAATAAAATATACGACATGATATGTTTTATTGAAAATGGTTGGAATAAAATGATGATTACAATATGTTATTCGCTAACTATTATAACTTATGCTTACAAATACAGCGGTGTCTTCATTGATGGCATCAAGACCAAATGTGCCAAACCCCTCAGTCTGCGTTCTCCCAGAGATGAAGAGCTCCTTCCTCAGACAAATAAGCCTGAGATCCGTTCTTGGGGCGTTCCAGAAATAAGAGCTGCTCTACGCAAATTCTGTCTTACTAAGGCGCATGGCTCGGTCTTTGATCTCCTACAAAGATGGGGGTTTCTTATCATTTCTTTCAAACCAAGCGGGTACGTGACTTTAACACATTTTGGATATTGCTCCGTCATCTTCAATATGGCTCTTGACCTCATTCTCCTTTTACCTTTGTGTCAGAAGTTTATTTCCTGTCATGTTTATAAAATAGGTTATTTACGGTTTAAGTATATGTTTTCAAACTCCAAGTTCGATCGATAGAACAACAGAACGGCATCAATGTAGTATGAATGGCGTGTCCAATTTAATAGTCTTCTGGATTTCATATGAGAAGGAAATGTCTTGATCTAAAGAATAAGTACTAATCTTCTATATATTATAAATTACTATTATTATAACATTATTTCTAAATTAAATTTATGAGGTGTGTTACACATGTAACAATCGTTACAGCTACAGGTTAGATGAAAGGTAACATATCGGTCATGAATGTTTTGCATCGGTAAAATAACATTAACCTATTAGGCCCTGATTACCGAGTGTGCTGCCACGTAGGTGAACGCAAATGGCATTATAATTGTGAATATATTCAAAATTGCTACAAGGAATAGACAACCCTTCCTAATGAGCAGCTAATCTACCCTAGCTTCCGACTGTAATTTGGAAACATTACATTATGATGCATACATGGGTTTAAGATAAAAGTAAAAATAAGCTGAACTATAAATTTACAGCATAGAATTTAAATAACATAAAAATAAATAGTCCAAGTAATTACTTTTAAAGCATACATAGCGGTCAGTATTTTTACAACTTTGAATTCATTAGTATTTAAACGAGAAAAACAATCCGACCCTGAATACATTAAAATAAATAAAACTATTATGATTGTACTTAGGATATCTTAAAAAGATGGAAAAAATGTAAGCAATCCAAAGAAATCTTGGATGTATGGTATATATCAAGCATTATGCATTGATATTATAGAAACAAAATTCAAAGGAAGAGGTACATACATTTCTATTGTTAGGTTAGCATTATTTTCCTAAAGGTTTTAGAGGCACTTAGATAATTTTAAAATCAACTTTGTTCCTCAAAATTTATAAAATAATATATTTATGGTTTAAGTATATGTTTTCAAACTCCAAGTTCGGTTGATAGATCAACAGAACGGCATCAATGTAGTACGAATGGTGTGTCCAATTTAATAGTCTTCCCGATTTCATATGAGAAGGAAATGTCTTTATCTTAAGATAGCGCACTCTTGTTTCAACAAATCTGGACTACCCACCGTTCAAATTTTATTGTTTTGACAGATAATTGTATCTTCAATTTCGATACAGCAATCATTGCAGACATTTAGAATTACAAAATTAACTATCCAGCTCAGAATATCTGGAAGACATCAAATAAATTTACATATCACCTGCTGAGAATAATAGTGACCAAGCTACGAAAAAGAAGTTTTGAGATAACAGCTTTTGACGTTTTGTAAAATGTTCACTTCAGGATTGATTCGTTCACGATATATATACCTTATTTTGTCATTGTTGACGTAAATTCCACTGCAATATTAATCGCTCGCCCACTGACTGGATCCATTGCCATGCCCCACCAATAAGAAGACTGCATTCAAGCGGCAACAATTAGTGTTTGAGTTTTGTAACTTTTGCACGATAAGAAAGATCCCATTCTCAAACCATTTGGCGTACTTACCGCATTGTCGACGGTTTCCGAGTTTCGGAGAATAAATGTATTAACAAACTTTATAATGAAAATATAGCATCAACTAGAGTCCATCCCTTGTAACAAACAGTATTTAGTACGACAAGGAAATTTTTTGGGGTTTAAAATTAATACCTATGTATAAGAAGGGTATCGAAGTAACCAAAGGTTTACTTTTGCATTTTTTTGAGGAAGGTTAGATGAACTAATTTACAAAATTGATTAAGGAAACTATATCGATTTTTCAATTCGTTTCCAATTTATTGATCGATTGGTTTCAACTTCCGTTACACCCGCGGTTGTGTCATCGAGGTGTCCTAACCCGAAGAGAGAAAGTAGAAGATGGAACAATATCGATGATTTCTATCGACTGCCGATGATGCTGATGACGGCTTGATAGAAGTGATGATGACACAGTCACCGTGAACTTTTGCGCTCTGCGACACACTATTTTCTACCTGTAATTAGCGCGGTGGTACGCCATTTAACTGACAGACAAACGGACATACAGACAGACACACTATGTGGGGGCACTAACGACCCAGATAATCCAGCGGGCTATGATACGACACTCACACAGCCGAGGTGTCGGCACAGGCGGGATTACAAGGCGGCTCCAACATCAAAGGCGCCGCTCCAGGAATCTCTGCCCTCTCTCATTACCTGTTCCAGTCTTCTGAATAAGTTCTCTCCAGCGCCTCCTCTGGAGACTGTATGGGGCTGGAGCATTCTCAGGGGTAGTAGGCAGGATCTGAAATATTTCTGCCTTAATAAATATGTCTGCATCGCTTTTTAAATATTACATAAACTTTTTACTGTAGATTAAATGTTTAAAAAAAACATTATCGTCAAGCGTATAGTAAAATTACCCTTAAGGTAACTCAAAAACGACTCCTGTATTTCATATGAAAGTTCCTTTTTCAAAAATAGCTTGAAAAGACCCCCAAAATATTTGTTATTACAGAAATTACATAACCATAACCCCGCTTTTTCATTCAGCCATCAGCAGGACTACAAACCATACAGAACAATTAAAATAATAAGTTTGGCAACAATCTAAATAATAAAACGACAGACCTGTGAATGTAGGAGCCCTGAAAATGCCTGAATAGGTGAAACTCGTTAATAAAATATATTTTGGGCGAGTCTTCGACCTTTTTCACTCAAAGTAAATAGTTGAACGGTAAAGTTAGATGGATAGATTATCGTGTTTAATTCAGCAATGAACAGAAAACAAAAAATCACCAATATCTAAACAACAAAACCACATCATCTTAATCCGTCAGCCATAGTCAGTCTATTTTTTAAACATTTATTTTTTAAATACAATTTTATAACTAATACCTGCATCTCAATCCGAAGAACGCCGAACTCAATAGAAAAAAATCTTTTAAATCAAAAAGATTTTTTTTTACAACTAGGATAATATATATGTTCATAAAGGTAAATGATACTAACCTCGTTAAAACCACAGGTACACTGGTAAATTCATAAATAAGACAAGCCTAGCACGTATGTAACTATGAGCATTAACAGCTGTTCCGCAAGAATCAGTGGGGCACAAAATACTTTATTTGTCACGGAAGCACTCAAAAAAACATAAACAATAATTAAATTCTCCAAATAAGGAAGCTTAATTAACTAATAAGCTAGCATTCAATATTATAGCATATTCATCTGTTCAGTAATTTAATAAAATGTGGCTTTTGCCACATTATTTCCAAGGACTTTTAATCTCAGAGCAGAAAATAAAATGAAAATATTCCTCTACTTCATCAAGATTACACGTACGGTAAATAGAGCGTCTTTCAAATTACTTTCTGCTGAACCCGAAGAGGAATTCCCCAAATCGATCCCGTTTCGTTTGTCTGTCTATATTTATGACCGCTCTCTACGGGTATCAGTAGTACGTAACAGTTTATAAGATATATCGTAGAAACAGTTATATTGAAACGTTTTGTAGTAACAGTCGAATAAAGCCCAACCAATAATACATATAATAATATTTTTTTATTTACAAGAAAGTGATTAATAATTGACCTGTCAAATGACATTTTTGGGAGATCAAGTAAAATTTTCATGCAAAAAATTCACCCAGTATATACTTTTGAGGGATCTACTTGTGATTCAATTTAGCCCTAACACATATTATTAAATTAATAATTAATACGTTAATACTAGGTGGCTGAGTTTTTTGACGCGTTTCAGCACCTAACAAACCCAGTGTTTAACACTACGACCCCACACACCCTTACCGCATCTATGGGAACAGACTGTCGGTGAAAATTAGTTTCAGATTTTGTTTGTTAGATGTATTTTAGTTTTAAGTTTTATGATTCATAAAGTGAGCCCCATAACTTTTTAGAAATATATATACCATGTATAATGTACATTATAAATTTGTAACAAATCAAAATGTTAAAAATTGCATAAAATGTAGCCAGGCTACAGAACATATAAAGACCTATTGTAAATAGATTCATCTATTAATAATCTATATTGAATTTCATAATTTATAATAACAAGGGGGTATGGGGGGGGGGGAAACATTAATTTGGTTCCCTATCAAAAATTTATTTTTTAAAATCAATATAATTAATTACAATTAAATAGTGACACTCTATCGTGTTTTATGTGGGTGATGTTATCCATTTCTTCCCAACGTCTAATGGAACAGAAGATCACAAATAGATAGGAAACAAAAGTTTAATTAAACAGGGTTTATAGATGTGAAAACATTAATGCAACGCTACAAATATTTCAATAAAATCTTAAATAAAATTCACAGTCAACATTGTGTATCCTTTGATGACGGAATCGATGAGCTAGCCCGCTCCTCCCTTAAGCAATCTCATCCTCAGAAACTATTTAACATTTAGTCTACTAATAAGTTTTAACATGACTTTTATATGATTAACAACAACTTTATTATGATAAAATTACAATCTGCCTGATTGAGCTATAAGTAATTGTTATAAATGATCGCATTCATGCCAATTTACAATCTTCATTCACTCGCTCAGTCATACTTTATATAAAAACAGACCAGAGGCCCACCAAATCCACATGGTTGTCACCTCTCTCGCGTGCGAAGGAGGAAGTAGAGTCTTGGGAAGTCCCCCACCTTCGTCAGCCGCATCACTGGATAAGAGCCAGCGGAGGCTGACAAAGAGCGCGAGAGCCACATACGCTCAGGGCATGATAAACCGGCCATTGCAAGGACTTCCACAGTCACGCATTTATAGCAGGTCACGAGGTCAATGCCGTTTTAGTCTCCGAGGAGGATTATAGGGATGAGTGGTGCAGTGCAATGACTGTGCTAGGGGATTAGGGTGGTTGGATAGGTTGCTATGGAATTTTATGAACTTGGAACTGAAATAAAAGCATTCTAGTAAATAATGATTGGTTTAAATAACAGATAAACCAAGTAATCAGTAGAATGCAATACTAAATTAATAAGAAAAACATGACGTTTATAAACATATAAATAAACTATATAAAATAATATGGAATGAAAAAAACATCTATAAAGTGTAGTATAATAGTACACATAAATAAATAATCCCCAAGGTAGCTAGAGCTGTGTATCTTGTGTATAATTAGTAATATATTCCCTTATACTTATATTATACAGGTTAGTTTGTATTGACTTTTTATTTATTAAGCAGATTATATTATAAATTGAATTTTTTTTTTTTTCATTTTCATGGTTTATTTTAAATAAATTATACTGTAATCATTTCTACAGGGGTATTATATATATTTTTTAATGCATATTCCACCTTAAACATTCCTTTTTTCAAAACTAAAATTAATTTATTTCCAATATTTACACATTAAATTGTAATAACAGTGGATCTAGTCAGAAAATATTTTTTTTCCTTCACATTATTTTGTTCTGTATCATGCTATTTCATTTCATCTGTGCAATATTATTTATTATACCAAATATTTGTTTCTAAAGGAGATGATTCGAGGATTATAATTAAATGATTATTTATATATATATAAAATAATGCAATAATTTTATCGTGACGAATAATGTAACATTATTAATGGGCTATAAACAATTGTTAAAATATTTCTAGGTTTCAAATGAACATTTTTCCAGTCATAAACAGTTTCGTCCCCCCCCCCATTAGTTTATAAATAAAATATGGTTATCATAATTCTATACTCGCCCCTAAGTAGCACTAATTCCACATTTACACTACTAATAAATAATTTGAAAAAGATAATTGGAGAAGACGTGAGCAGTAAGCGGGCCGTACACCAATATGACATGCTGCTCTGTTTCTAAATTGCTTCCTCCCGTTGACGTTATTAGTTCGTTGTCCCTTATTAGGTTGGGTTTGTTTTCCTCCCCCATTAGGGTATTATTAGGTCTGAGGGAGCCGCTATTCTGGGATGGTAGCCGACGATACCTCCCTGCACAATGCAGCGTCGCCCTGGCTGATTTCATTGTCTTAAGCCTTTATTATTGGCACGCGATTCATATATGACAACAACAATTAGGATCGTTCTTCGTCAAGAATAATAAAAATATAAGAAAAGCGTTCATCCCTGAACGAAAAGTTCTATAGGTTTGTCACCGGTCGAGCCATTCCAAAAATTACATAGTACTTTCTAGAAAAGTTGTTGCTCAGGCAGCATATAATTCTTGATACCCCATCAGAAATGGAAAAGAATTTTATATTTGCTTGAATTATTTTCTATTTTATTAACGATTATCTTTTGTGAAAGCTAAATTTTGGAAACATAATACACATAATTAACAATCGTCTTAATAATAAATGTCTCAGGATTGATCAAAACACTGTGTTGTAACCCCATAACAGTACCACTTTCTAGATACGGTTGTATGTTAATATTTTTTTATGTTCATTAATAAACCAAACACAAAAATCTTTTTACTAAAGCAAGAACGGTTTATGGACCGTGCAATCCAGTGATTACCCAGTGCTACTGGATTTTTAACAATTTTTGGTTAAAATACAATAAAAGTCATTAACAAAATATTTTCTTTTTTTTTTTTACAGTATTAGAATAACTATTGGCCCGATTGCTTACAAATATTTACTTTATGGTGTTTATTGAGTTTTGACATGTTAATGGAACTTGATATGAACGAGTGTAGGACATTCGAAAGCGTTCGAGCTCTAATAAAAAGAAATTTGTGACGATAGACAATGTTGAATTCATTATAAAAGAATCTACTCCCAACCACCTGACACTTAAATTTCGCAATATTCCGTATAAAACACATCAACGAGAAGAATGGCAAATTTATTTTTTCAATTTTGTTTTCTCATTAAGCACTAAAACATAATATATTTGTTAAAACATGTAGTTTTTAGGACCAACAATCGAAATCATATATTTAATTTTGTTTAAGCCGAAACGATGGGTCAATATTTTAGCTATTTATAATTTTTGTTTTTACATATTCAAAGTCAATTTTAGATTTACATGACAAAAGTTGTTCGCTTATCTTCGATAATTTTATTTATTTAGCACTTTCGAAAGCCCACGTCTCTCAAACTATGTTCCCCATAAGTTTCTGTTCAGGGCTGTTGTTTTGGGGCACCTGAGATTGACTGACGAAAACTTTTGAAGAGAAACGAACAATTCAAAAAAGAAGAATTTTTGATCAAAAACAATATTTTTGTCACAATCGTATAATTAGTTTTTAAGAAACTCTTGGTATTGGACTTTCACTTCATACGTCCTTTTTTATCGTTAATATTTATTTAAAAGCACAATTTACTTAATAATCATTGTATTTTTTTTAATTAATTTATTTTCTTTCAAAACCCCTTTTATTGATTTTTTTTTACAAACATATGATCAAAATACAATGAAGAAGATTTACATAATATCTCCTCGTGCTGCATACCCAGATGCATTTGAGGGAAGGTTACAAAATACAGAATTACAAAATCAACATTTCTTTTTGAAGTTAAAAGTACAGTATCAAAATAGACAGGACTGGGTGATGGGGCTCACCTTCGGTTTACTCTTTTTTTATTTTTTTTTTTGTAAGCTATCTAATTAGAAGATTAAGGATGAGGGAAAAATGATTTGAGTTGAGCGGATCCTTGTACTAGGTGGTGTGAGAGAAGAGTGAAAATCCCCGTCTTTAGACTCGAGAGTATAAAGTAGTCGTTGCCTTAACGTCTACAGCAGATTAGAATTCACCTAATGGTGTCACCGAATACTACTTGTTGAAAGATGTTTGAAAAGAGGGAGATATTTCTGTATTCTGTCTCGGAAGACGAGTCACGCAGACAGCAGCTCTAACCACACGCGACAGTTTTAAATGACTTCCTCGACTGGACGCAATCTCAGAGAACGGCTCCCTATTACCTCTGTTCGGGCGCCGAACCATTAGCAGCATATCGGCTACTAATAGGGTTGTGACAGACAACACATGTTCCGGCGGTAGCTCTCTGTGACCCAGGCCGGGCGCCAGTCTTAGGCGCCCTGTGGTCCTCAGGGTATCTGCCAAATCTGAGTTACATATTGCACAACTTGCTAATTAGAAACCAGAAGGGAAGGCAGGTACGCTTTGGCGTACAACTATGG
The DNA here is from genome assembly GCA_930367205.1 of Acanthosoma haemorrhoidale. Lineage (NCBI taxonomy): Eukaryota > Metazoa > Arthropoda > Insecta > Hemiptera > Acanthosomatidae > Acanthosoma > Acanthosoma haemorrhoidale. The sequence continues at coordinate 26,849,025 of OV884014.1, forward strand.
ATTTTTCTGGCTGAGGCATTGGGAGAATCTACGCGTTCCAGATGTCTGAAACCTGAATTCTTAATTTTAATTTTTTTTTCGAAACCCCTTTATTTAACATTTTTACAACATATGAACAATATTTAATGAACTTCTCCTCTTGCCGCATACTCAGATGTATTTGAAGGAGGGTAGAATTACAAAATCAACATTTCTTTTTGAAGTTAAAAGTACAGTATCAAAATAGACAGAACTAGGTGATGGGGCTCACCTTCGGATTACAAAAAGGAAAAATAAAAAAGTAAATATCCAATTTTTTATATGTAGGAAAGCAGAAACAAAATAACCGAAGTTATCATTGCTGCTACATTTATAATTTTCAAAAAACCGTTGAGTGCTTTCTTTACTGTGTTATATACAAAGTAAATGTCAGAGGTATCGTGTATGGCTTGGAGACTTTATTATTATTAGAAATTTATTTTGTGTTCTCCGCAGTTTAAGCAAGTTACTATTAGATAAGTAATTTATAAATTATTGAAATAAATTTTGTAATTAAATGACAAATAACAAAAAAATAGCTTTTTCAGCTAATGGAATTGATATGAGCAGCAAATATTAAGCTTTTATCGAAAATTACACTTAAGTACTTTAACAGTAACAGCCTAAGGCCATTTAAGTTCAGTATTTCCTGTATTAATTTGGGTCTACATTAACTAAATAGAATTGAGCCTTCATCATGATGCCTAGGGTAGAGGATGTACCTTCCAAACAATAAGTAAGGCTGGTTGTGCCACGCGAAAGTTGGGGTGGGGAATAAATCTTAATACAAATGCAAGTAGATAGACCCTTGTTCTATACATTAAAGACAACACTAACTATACATAATAAAACCATCAACCTGGAACTTAAGTTATGAAAGTTTCTAAAACCATTTCGATACGTTAGCAATGAAATCTTAAAACCTCCCCAAGAAATCCCAAAAAACTCGTAAAATGTACTAAAAAGGGTGTTTGAAATTTCATTTATGTATTTTCGTCGTTACAGACATCTTCATTAAGCACTAGCTATCGTTTTAGTCTGTATACTCTTTAGAGTATTGATATCCCAGAACTCCTCTTAAATTTCTATTTACAGGGATCGATCAAATGTTATCGACATAGACAAGTTTTCAGACATAAAATTCTTAAAATATAGATTAGTAGTAGAAAATGTACAAATTCGTTCTTCGACACAGTTCAGAAGCAAATAGTTCAAGTTACAAAAAAAAAACATAAACAAACTATATGCACTGGTTAAAACCATGCATAGGACTTTTGGTAATAGCTATGGTAATCCTTGTTTGATATTTTAACTACACCACATTAGAGTAATGCTGTTTATGATTCTCATTTTATTAATTATTTATATAAAAAATGGATCCATAGATGTTCTCTATTTCCTAGAAGCAGGAATGAGTGGGATTGATTCGTTTCAACTTTTTTAAAAAGAATTGCTCGCGTATAACTTGTTCAGTTTCGATAATTTTACGTAGAAAATTTGAATAAGAATTAAAAAAAAATTTGAAACAGAGATTCTCGTATGGTAATGTGGCCAAGGAATCATGTTACGTTGGGAGAGTGACAATGAACTTCTTCATACACGCATGAAGTCTTACCGGCTTACGCACTTATTGACTTCCCCCAATCTATCATTGCGTCTCAAGCTACTGATTTACAAGAGCATACTCAGGCCTACTCTGCTGTATGGTGCACCACTATTTCGTTATCTGACGTATACGACAGCTAAGAAACTCCAACAATTCCAAAACGGTATACTGATGAAAGTGGTCAGAGGTACTTCATTCGAGCAGCGAAGAAACAGTGAGTTTCACGAGTGCTGCCTACGGTGGATAAATTCATCCAACGTAGACATATCAAATTTTTCGACTCATTACAATATCTAACAAACCCGGTGTTTAACACTATAACCCCCGCTCCGTTCCCCCATCGATGGCAGGACGCTGTCGAGGCTGGAACACTCTAGTCCTAGGTTCTAGGTAGAGATTTAGTTTGTTTTGTTTAGTTTTGTTTTGTTTAGTTTGTTTTGTTTTGTTCCTAGTGTTTAGTGTTTGTTGTCGGTGACAAATAGAAGGCGAGCCTCATCACCTAGTGTTGTATAAGAACGATGAACTTTTAACGACAATAAAATTTTTATTATATTTATGCACTCCACCAAATGCATGTAAATGCAGAAAGAGGAGAAATATGTAATCCAATTATTTTATTATTTTTGTATATTGTATTTTTGTTTGAGGTTTTGAAAGAAAAAAAAAAAATGAACTTCTTCCTAAACTACGATGATGAACTGGCCAGAAAAATGAACGAATCAATACAATTAAATACGTTCAGATTATCCGCGTGCTCACTAGACTAATGACAGAAAAAATAACTAATCATTGACGTGGAACTATTTCGGTGATCATCGGACCCAATCATAACTGAAACGGAATCTTGAGTACAATATCGGAATCCATTTCTAATCATCCGAGCCATGGACAATCAACTTTATCCATTTCCAGTTTAGCCGCAGCCGATCTCGTCGTCTTGGGAAAGTGCCGGCGGAAAGCAGCTTACCATTGTACGGGTCCCTTTGTGCCTTCCAGTTCTGAAGAAGACTTCCTAGACAGGGTGTTTCTACGGTACATTCCTGAGAAAGGGGGGGGGAGAGAGAAAGAGGTCCTCGAGGTCAAACGGTGCGAATGCGATATCGACGGATGGGCGGATAAGTGCCTCTAAGAACCTCACGTTCTATAAGACCACTTCGGCAAACCTATCTGCTACTGTAATGTAAAGCAATAATGTATACCCTGTGCTGATCGGTGGAGAAGTCTGATCTGTATTTCTACGTGCACGTAACAACCTATAAGCTGTAATTCACCAGAAAGTGTTATTCGTACCAGACAAACACTTTCAATGCTATTATTAATCAGAAGCCGGTTGAATGGTACGTTGGAACTGTTACTGACTAGATATTAATGCTTATTTTTTGCAAACCATCAGCGATATTTGAGCAAAATTTTTACTTATGTAGCCATGTTGGTAGTAGCATATTCTCAGAAAGTGTTATTCTTAACAGACAAACTCTTTCAATGGTATCATTAATCAGAAGCCGGTTGAATAGTACGTCGGAACTGTTACTGACTAGATACCAATGCTTATTTTTTACAAACCATAAGCAATTTTTGAACGAATTTTTTATACTTATGTAGCCATGTTGGTAGCAGCATATTCCTAGAAAGATAACAATCTTTCTTGAAGAAATCATTATTTGAAACAAAAATTAAAATGTAACGAGCAATAGCTACAAACGATCTAATTTATACCGTATTTTTTTTATGCAATATTAACAATATTTACACCGGCAAGATAATGAAGTAAATGGGACTTAAAGAATATCAGGTGTTCCACAAGGTTTTTTTCTTCGGGTAACTCTTTTAAATTTTTTTCTCAATGATTTAATAAAGCAACAGACATATCAATAATTATCAGCCACAGAAAAAAATGTATTATTAGCTTCCCGGGTTCAAGTACCAATATTGGGATTTTTATCACAACGAAAATTGACAATATAACAGAATAATATATGGAAATGCGCCAATTACTCCATTCAATTACAATAAGCAGGGACAGTTACAGCAATAAGGTATCTATCTACCCGTGAATGTAATTTTCTAGAGAATTTTTGTATCTAAGGTCAAAAGTTAATAAGAATAATTCACACTAACGATTTGAAGGTATCAAAGTAGAAAAACTCACTGAGGGTGAATTATCTTTCACATGAAGTGGGAGATTTCAAAAATGATAAACCGCGTACATTTGAGTACGATTTCCCTAAAATGTCAATTCATAAAATTCAATTCCCATAAATAATTCCGTTCAAAAAAATTATAAACAATGACAACAGAACAAAATCATGAATGAAAATTTGTTGCCACTCATAGTAATAACTCGTTGAAGACAAAGTAATGAGCCTTGCTTATGTTCCGCATCTTTGGCAATACATAAATTACCTAATTTGCGTATGCTTTGCACCTTATTAGAATGCACATGCATTCATTCTTAACTCTGCTTGAGTTTTTTTTTACAGCTTTCTCTGAAGATTCACCAGCAATTAGGACTTCCACATTTGCTCAGCTGTTTCTTTGACAGTCAAATATTTCACTATTATCTAATCGGAATTGTTTCTGTAATTTACAAAAAAAAATTGGCCAACGAAGAATTTTCTATCCAGCCCCTTAAAAAGAAAGCTCTTTCTAAATTCCGTTTGGTTATATTGAAAATGTGTACGTCATCATAATAGGTGATATAAATTATGACAAACATAAAATATCCCTAAAACGTCTAAAAAAAATATATTCTCAGAAAAATGATTGGTACTTGGTGAAATTAAGATCCTCCTTATGTTATAAAATAATGCCGTTGAAAAAAAAAAATAAATAAATAAATCGGACATTTGCTGTTTTCAACATTACCCGATTTACGCTTCGTAACGTAAGTACGTAACACGAGAATAATTCCTAAAACTCTCTGAAATTTAAGCTTTCTAACTACAAACTAGAGTTATTTCAGATTTAAAGTTCTTATTTTTTTTTTAAAACATTGTGTTCTGAAAAAATTTACGTTTTCGGAGCCAACCATGTTTATCGTTACCAATCAATCGTTTATTTAGTGCTTTCAAGTCAATTTAAATAGGTTATTTTTGTCAGAAAGAAAAACGGCAAAGCTACAAGGGAACCTTTAAATAAAAAATTTCAGCAGCAATCAAAAATTTTTATGACAAGATTCACTTTGGGAGATTCAATCGATTCGTGTTTAGTGGTGAAGCGACAACCATGTTTTTTTTCGATGGCTGATATTTTGTAAAAACTGGTGTGATATTGAAAGTTGTTCACGTGTGTCGATAGCCTGGAGACACTGGCAGAAGTGCGGATAAGACGTTGGAGCTGTCCACACAGTCACTGGACCCCAAACAGTGGCCACTAAGTGACAGCGGCTCCAGAGGACAGAGGCAGGTAGTCAGGGCGGTCTTTGGATTAGAGGCCTCCACTTGGGGTTTCTATTACCCGACATTAGCTCTGTCAGGTGTCGGCCTTCCCACGTCCTCATCTTCGGCTCCTATCTTCTGTATTGGCTTCTCACAAGGGCGATCGTTGGCTCATCGATTTCAATGAACCTATTTTTGGTGATACCAGCTTGAAAAATATTCGGCATGAGTCCCAGCGTTTTTGTCGATAGGCGTTGAGAAAAAAATATCTCAAGTGTATAAACACGTCTTTTCTGTCTGTGAAGAATATAAAAAAAGTTTGGATGCATAGCACATATCTTTTTTTTCTGCTTCTAGGGAATACAGGCAAGAACTGAAGAAGGGACATGTAAAATATTAATTAATATGTAAACTTTTTACAGAAAATGATTCACTGAAATTGGTGACCAGACAACCGTATCCTCCACTCGCCAGAACTGAATGAGTGCGATAGGGGTTCTTTTTGGTGAGAACGACCGGAATAGAACGACAGCGTATTTAATATGCAAAAATAGCAGACGCGTACTGCGTTAATGGTACAAATGAAGTACTATAGTACTCAAAGACCTGTTTTTTGTTTTCCGAGCTGGATGGTACCTGGGAATCGGGTTTCGCTGTATTTTTGAATCATAGGTTGTTATTTATAATATATATTACTTATAATTTTATAATTATTTAAAAAGGAATGAAATGGGTATATCGTAGTTTTTTTACCGTTAGAGGTACCTTAACGGGAAAGTACCAAATTCCGTGCAAAAAGTTTCACTGGTCTTAATAGAAATTTTAGAGGGTCCGACTTATATTCACAATTTTGGAGGATAGGATGTTTTAATAAAAAGAGAAATTTATTGGAATAATAAATTTTTGACGTACGTTTTTTAACTCACCATTTTGGAACGGAATTTGCATCTCTCACACGAAGGGTATTTGTGGGGTTGATCGCTTTGTCGTAAACATGTCACAATGGGATATGGATCATTATAAGACTTAAGACTTCATTAACACATATATACCTGCAATTTTTTGTCTGGTCCACAAAAGAATAATAAGGAGTAGACAGAAGGAATAATGCGGATGCCTCAACAGACTCAATGGATACTCGCCCACCCATAGAGTGTGTCTAACACCCCAGGTAGAGTTTACAGGTGTTGTACCTGTCATATGGTTCACCTAAGTGGTAACATTTCTCCCCCTTTTTTTTTTTTGTTTACAAAAAACCCTTTTTGGAAGATCACGCCGCGTATGTATACCCGTGTTTTTTTGTTTTTTTCTCACTTTTTTTTCTGAATTCTTCAATGAGCCGTAGCTTCGGTTGATGACGGCTATCGTATTTTATTCAGTTATTACACTAAATCTTGGGACGTTTTATGGGGGTGTGAATTCATATTTGTGGGAAGGAGGGGGGAAGTAAATGAAAATTTCAAAATTCTTTCATGAAACTTGGCTTTGATATGTCCTAAACTATGAAAACTATTTATTCAGATGTTATTATCTGAATTGGGACTTCCTGAAAGTAAGCGAAATTATTATTATTAAATTATTTTTTTTTAGATTTTATTTTCTAACAATTGTATTTTAATTCATCAACTATTATCTATATACGAATAGAAATAAGAGGTAAGATAACAATCTGGAGAGTACCGAAATAAATTTCAATAGTACTTGCTCAAATTCTCTCAACGTCCAAGAAGATTTTAAGTTGATTATTACGTAATCCACTATTGTCAGCGCTGACAAACCACAAGGGTTCAATGCCTAGCAGATCGGACACCACCATTATAAGAATAATTAAGAAGCATTATTTGCGTATAAACACATATATTAACTTGTGAGCAGAAATTTTATATGATGAATATACTTTATTTGATTATTTTTACTAATGAGCATAAATCCGTACCAATATCTCTGATTCATTTTAAATTCCTTCTGAAACCGAAAAGAATTTCTTCAAAATCTGTGCGAACCCAAGGGGTCAAGTACTGGTGTGGTTCGTATTTCAACCAGATCAGTTCACGATTAACGCGTGACTTCTGACCATAAAACTATTTTTTTAGACCCTGTGCAAAGACTTTTTGGTTTCAATCATCCTTAAGAGGTCCATCAAGAACCAAATTCAAGAAATAGATCGAATCAAGTATCGCGAACATGGAAGTTTTGACCAGAATAGCAACTTAAATTTTCCCACTGAATCCTCAAGTGTTTCCTGGAGGACTTTCGGACACTGAGTAGTGCATGTTGGTATTTTGAGTTTTTGCAAATTAAAAACTAATTATTTCTAGTACAATCTATTTCTACGCTAATATATTATAACTATTTGAGGTATTTAAAAGTAATTTGACTTTGTTATTTGTATCATAGCTTCATATTCAGTCTGTAATTTGCTATTTTGTTAATTAATCAACTTTTTAGGCAAAAATTAATTTATTACTTTGTAACTATCACTACTATGTATGATGCTAAATTTGTGACCTGAGCAATATTCCAGACCCGTGACCGTACAGAAAACAGCCTACACATGGTCCTATCACTCTTGTGAACTATGCACTTACTAACTTTAAAATCCCAACTATACCGGAGATCTTATTATAGCTTAACTCCACCGGCATAGAGTCAGTATTTATTCTTAATTTTTCTTTTAAACGGTAAAGAAATTGATTCAAAATTGCCTGAAATTATATCCTCACACTTTAGATTTGGCATTAAACTCTATCGCGTGTGGTTCTGAAGCAGCCGCAAAGCGATTGTAAGCACTAGACCGAACGAGTTACCCTTCACACGCTGATAATGAGCCTCTTCTCGATTCGACGGAGTCGCTCTCCACAACTGGGCGGGCTAACATGAGCATGAATATTTCAACACCGTTGTGAGAGCTCACTGAGCAGTGGAGATAAGACTGAGAGTGGAGGATGAATTAGATACATAATGACCCGCCGTGTCCGCCATTAAACAGTACGTTATGGGCTTTATGGAGCAGTGCCTTGTGTGCGTTTCGGCTCAGCGCGCGTAATGGAGGGGGTGTCAGCATTGTACATGCCTCCCTGGGCAGAGATGCTTTAATTGAGTTCTGCCTGTGAGAAAGACCATCGAACTCCGAATATACCTTCGTTAGATTTGTCGTTGTGACTCCACGGCGCTCACATGTCTTTAACCTCTACGCCCCCGAGTTAACCTCTTTCCCTCCTTCAGTACACAACATTTCCTCGGTTAATTCCTCTTTCAACCCATCCCCCCCCCCTTTACATATACAATATTTTACAATTCAAACCCACAATCCTCTCCCGAAACACAAGATCCCGTCTCTCTGAGCTTTATACTCCTACCCTCCAAACTGCAGCATACGATCGGCCTTTTCTTACTCGCTTCACTACCCTCTGGAAATCTCTACTTCCTAATATCCACCATGCTTCATCCTTACGAACCATCAAAGCTCTCCTATTCCACCATCTCCTCACCATCCAAAGGGACGTTCGTTAGTCTGGGAACGATTCATTCATTATATTCCCTAACTTTTATGTTTGTATTTAGTTATTTACTATATATATATATATATATATATATATATATATATATATATATATATATAAAAATATGTTGGATTTTAGGCCAGTTATTTGTTTTCTTTTGTATTATTTTAGTGGTCATTCTGGATAGACTTTACCCTATTGATGTTTTGTTTCGGTTTCTTATTGGTGGATCCTATAGACTTTATTTACTAAAAGCAGTTCAACAATTTTTCTCTTCTCTTCAAAGTTTACCACAATCATTCTTATAGTGGTTTACACTTTTTATTTTAATTTATCAACTATTATCTATATAGCAAAAGAAATAAGAGGCAAGATAACAATCTGGAGAGTACCGAAATAAATTTTAATAGTGTTTGCTCAAATTCTCTCTACGTCCAAGAAGATTTTAGGTTGATTATTACGTAATCCATTATTGTCAGTGCTGACAGACCACAAGGGTTCGATATCTAGCAGATCGGACACCACCAGTATAAGAAGCATTATTTGCGTATAAACACATTTATTAACATTGTCATTCTTTTTGTTCTATTATGATTTAATATATCTTTTGTCTTTTTTGACATATGTAAATTTGCCATCTAAACATTAATGTCTGTCATTGGGGAATTTGTCCTGAAACAATTGTTTTATTTTTTTTATTCTATTCTACATTAATGCATGAATGAAAAGATAAATTTATTCCTAGGGTGGATTGGTCTACTATAAAAATGGATAAAACGATCAGCTGTTTAACCTAGAGGAGTACAATAAATATAGTCATTAAACCAACAGGATATAAAAATCAAATAAAAGAATAACAATATAAAATATAATGTACAGCCCACCCTAACCTAAAAACAAAAAAAAAGAATTGCAAACCCGAAACATAAAGTAAAATAAATAGCTGTTACAAATAAGCCCCAGATACTGGCTGATTACTAACATTAATAATAATACCATAAAAACAAAAACGAAAATTGTGAGTATATAAATGAGCTAAATGTTTTGTTCGGAGATAGGTTTGGGTAGATGGAAAACATTTCGACGTTTTCCATGAATAAACTTGATAAACCTATAACCATTTTTCGTCAACCCAAGCTGATCTTCCAAAAACAATCTTTAGTTCATCATAATCAAATGGTTAACCAACTCAGCACTTCGTGAGTACAAAATGTTCCATAACTTCAGTGAATTATTTCCATTTGGAGGGGTCTTTTTATCTGAGACTGCTACTTGTGTCTGTTTGGGAGAGGATGAGTTTGAATAGACATTTAATGATTTAAATGTCGGAATGGGAGAATTGGAGAAGTGTGGTTACAAAATGGTTTGATTTATTGAGCTCTTGTTCTAGGAACGATTGGTCAACAAAAAGATGATCTTTGGGATGACAAGTAGATGTCGGCTGGACAAGATCTCTTGTCACAAGAGTTTATGGGGGGTTTAAACTAATGGGATCTCACAACTGATTTTTCAAAGATTGGACGTCGTGTATGTGATAGTAACCAGTCAGACTTGGAGGGACGGAGGGGCATGACATGATCTTTCGGGATTCTACGCGTAAAACTCGAAGCTAGCCGAACACAACGTTTCTTTTGCCCTATGTGAAAACTAGAGCAGGTAAAATATGTTTAAACTCATTGAACATACTCACGAGACATAAATAAATGAGTGGAGGTATTTCTTATGACCCGAATGCACCCTAGGTAAAAATCTAACCCTATCTAAAAATCCCATCTACTTATTTGAGTGACCCATCTACCCCGATCTACCCTTAGGTAAGAATTTCAGATGAATTTAAAGTAGAAATTCTCCATTTGGATTAACTACGGGATCTTAACGTTTGATTCCAAGACATTTTTTCTGATGGGGATTGGCCCTTGACGTTGTCCTTACCTCTTGAGTTCAAATTAATGAATCCACTGCAATACCTTAGTTACAATTTCCACTGTTGCTTAGGCTTTCTCAATTGCGTACCTGGACATAGAGAGAGTCGAAGCTGATCTAAGACCTAGTGGTCTTAGGTAATTGCCTAAGCAAATGTTTGGATCGGTCTTTGCACATTAACTCCAAAATTTATCCCTTAGATCGCAGTAAGCACAATCAATTCATCTTGACCAGTGCCCTCCATTAAACAATTGCTTCAACACAGAAATTCCTGCATGGGATTCCCGAGGCCTGGAATTAATGGTGGCACTAAACAGAGGCTCCAAAGCCGTCCGTAATAGCAATAATATCCAGGAGCGGACTAGTTCCTGGCAGAGTCCCTTCCGCCCCTGAACAAACAGGATGGCCAATCTTCCTGAGCCGCCCTTTCATTAAGTTGGCCAGCCTGTCTTTACGGCGAACACCTCTTCGGAGAGCGACTCTTTAAGCCGTTTGAGAACTCACTGAGGCGGAGGAATTATCCAAACAAGTCATCTCTTGGACGGCTGATGAATATCGTTAGGCGAGGAGGACCACTTCGCCGAATCGAAGGCTCATTCATAAAGATAATTCTACCTTATCTCGAGGAAGTGGTGTTTTCGGGTGGTCGGGTCCGGGTCCTGTGGCACGGCGTCGATGAAATCTCCTTCGCTTAGATAATTGCAATAAAGATTACAGACAGCCTAAACCGGAATTATTGAAAATAATACCGATAATAATATAAATAGTCCACAGGGATAATAACTTACTTTCATATCCGTAGCAAGACCGGGATCCCCCGAGTTATGTTAGGAGACTGGTCTAAAGGCAGCTTTTACACCCACATAGATCATGATGGCCACCGAAAGTTTGTATAACGGTGAGTTTTTTAAAACTATTCATTCTATTACTAATTTTTTTCATTATTCAATTATATTTCTACACCAGCATTTAGTTTAAATCAATTATATACTGAATTTTTAAACATATTATAAAAAAATTAAGGACGGATAAAGTGAAGAAAAAATAGTGATGTATATTTACGGAGCCTCTCTTAAGTTCCTTAAATACTTCATTATTATTATTTATGAATTATTTCACGTCAGTACCATCCAAAATTATTATTCAAGACCCTGTTTCACCATGACGGATGCATTTTACAACTACATATTACTTTTAAAAAATACGCTCTGGTACTATCCTTTGCGAGTAATAATAAACATTTGTTGCTTGCTGGCTCCTTAAAAACTCGGTTAATAACATCTAGGTTTACAGTGCTGAAGTTAATGCAAGTAAAAGATTCGATCAGTCTGCTTTAGATTATTGTTAAAGCCTTAATGGGACCATTAATCTTGTATTACAGCAAATTAATCTGTTTTATTTTACATTAATATAGATTTTTCATAACTGTATAAAAGTACTTAAATTTTTATGCTCTTATAGATTGTTGAAATTTCTTCATTTGTGCGCAGTCAAGAAAACTCTTATTGCTCTTCCAAATTTGTTAGGAGTAATGACGTCCTGATTTTTGAACGGATTTGACCACTAATTGGTACAAATCAGTGCTCTGTACAAGACCTGACCGGCTGAGAAGCATCATGTGAAACAATGGACAGTATGAAAACCATTAATTCGGTTTAATTAATGTGAGAATCGATTCGGTGCCGTTTTTTACATTGATTTTTTTTTTGTTCTTCGTCTTACGAACCCGAGGCGCCTCCTCTGGTAATAAAGAGCCGCTAATGGTGGCCGTTCTTTGTGGGATGGCTCCTTGTTCTTGGCTAATCGTCCATCGGTTAATTATTTCTCCGGCGATTTTGCTGGGATAAACAAAAACATATAGAAAAGGGGCATCAAGGCTTTAATGGTTATTGGGAGGGCCTCGGAAAAAAGTGGAGTCCTCCCTCCTTCATTCAGGAAAAAAAAGCTCACTGCCAATGGTGTACTTAGAGATTTTGAGACCTGGCGCGGTCCCCAATTTGTTGCACCTTCTTAGTCAATCAAAATCAAGAATGGTTATAAGCGATTACTGGACATAAATAATCCATTTTATTTCTTTTGTTTAAACCGATCGTACACACAATGATGAAATTTAAGCATGTTTATATATTTATCATTCTTACCTTTTTATTAGAAACGTTTTGACCGACAATGTCAAATTTTATATCATATGTTAGTTGTTTTTCTTCCGAAAATATCACTAGGTCTCGATTTTGCCGCCAAGTGACGTATTTATCAGGCGGCCACAAATTCCAAACTTACGGAAGTTATTATAATCAGTTATTGTACTGTTTACATTATTATATTGTAAATTATTATTTCTATATAATTTAGACAAAAATATAACCTGCTTATATATATAGTGGGTAATTACTGGAAGAGGATCGATCTACCTAGTTGTATAGTTTAGTCTTTTGTCTGCCTGATCGTTAGTGGTAGCAAAATTTCAATCGATTTCAAATTCGAAACTATATTCCAACACCTCGAAATGAGTTGATTATTTTTAAGCTGAAATGCAATGAGGGGAAGTATGAAAAAAAGTTACGTGTGTGCTATTTTTTCAATAAAAAGCTAATAACTCCCTCTTGATTGATTTTCTAAGTTTCATTGATTTATATTTATGAGCATGAGCAGTCGACAGCAGCATCTCTAACACGCTCTAATCATTATTAATCTACATGTGAATTGGTATCGACGTTCAAAGCTGTTTTACATAAATATTTTCCAAAGAAAGTTATCATTAATCTGATTTTCCAGATACTGATTGTCTTATTGTAAATAGATTGACTACTTTCCACATGGTATTAGACATATTCTTGATCAGTCCACCATAGTGAATCGCCTAGTACAAGCTAGGTGCACAAAATTCAATTAAAATAATCGATTCATTGATGATCCCATGGCAATGTTACCCCCCCCCCCCCATAGTTCACAATTTGAGGAAATAATTATGGGAAACGTCAATAATCAGAGCGATGAACCATAAGTGGTTGAAGTGAAGTATACTATTACTTTTGTAGAGAGTAAGCATTTTTTATTTCAATTAAAATTTGATTCAAATGAGAGACAATATGTCATAATAGATTTTGAAAAAAAACTTCATTGAAATTGTCATTTTTTTTTCGTTTTTAATTTTTCAACCTAAACACTATTTTTTATCCATGTGTATCCTGGCTGTTTTTTAATATTTTTATATCGACAGATAATAGCTGTAAAGTGATACACAATTTAATGCCACGTCGATCCCCTAATCTTTTTTAATTTATTTTTTCAGCTATCTCAAAAATGGAGTTTTCACGAAACTAGATTTGCTTAATATGCTTTTTTAACGCCTCTTCAATCTTGAAATCACCGTTGTTCTGAATTTAATTGCCCTGCCTTCAAGACCAACACATCAGGTAGCAGTGATGTCCATCCGTGAGACGATGAAGATTACTTTGTACCTGGTCCGTCTGATTATGAAATTGATGATGAGTCATGTGGTGATAATTATTAACTAATTTAATTTTATATTGTTTATTTCTATAATCTAAATTATCATTGGTATGAGTAAATTTTATTTTATATACAGAATAGTTAATGCTGTGTTAAATCGTATACATGATTTTCTTCTTTTTTTTTAAATACATTTATTTCCATACTTAAGTTTTTTTAATATAAATATTCCTCAAGCATCTAAATTATCAATAGGTCAATAAAAAAAAAAAAAATATTTATCATAACCAAAAAAATCAAGAATACCTGTGGCCTTTGACTCACTGTGTGCGTAAATATGTTTAGCCCTCTCTGCTCAGCAGGCTTTCGAAAGGGGGAAAAAAAATATTACCTGTCATAATTTATTGGATCATTTTAATTATCTTTTCATGCAAAAACGATATTTTTGGAAAAAATGTGGGTAAACGAGGACTTTTTCAAAGCCCATTGCTCATAGATCGCAGGATCGGCAAGTTTGAGTATCCAGGCTCATTGTGGGGGATCCGCCAGGCATGAATTTTGGCGTCGCATTTATCAGCCCACGGGGACTACCTTGGGACCTGGAGTATTTATATTCGGCTACAGGACGCATTGGCACTTGCGAGAGGCAGCACTTAATACACTGCTGGCGGTGCTAGTGCGTGTCTGCTTACTTTCAGGCCATTGTCACCCATTGGTCGGTCGTCTGTTCGTCGGAGGCAAAAAAAAACAAATTCTTAAATTTCAAATATATAATCCACAACACCTCCAAACTGGTTAATAAGCTTTAAATTCAAAAACAATGAAAAATGAAATGAAAATTTAAAAAATAGCTGTTTTCACACACACAAAAAGTGGTTCATCAATTTCTGGTGAGTTCTCTAAATTCCATTTTAGCCAAACGATTTTTTGTTATACTTATTCATTTTTTATTTGTTAGTAATAGTAGAGTTATACTGTTTGCTTATGTAAAGAGCGAAGTATTCGTGCCGAAGGGCCATTGTTTGAGGTACATACAATCTGAGTAACTCCAGAGTGTTTGACTCTTGATCGTCTTTTATCGAGGTAGCAAATCCTTGTGCAAAACCTTTAATTTCCTTAAATACATTATTAATAACTCAAATTTCGATGTAAGATAAGTTTTTATATTTACATTCCAATTAGTTTTCTTTAATCGGAGCTCATCAGAGTTATAGGTGCATACATTATTATTGTTTGAGTTATTTTTTGATTTAATTCATTATAATACCGCATAAAAATATTATATTAATAATATTGAATGTTTTTAATTGATTGTTATTATAGTAAATATTTGTGTGGTGGAACAATATACGGGTTGCACTTAATACACTCCTATTTACAATCTCAGACAACCTAGAAAGCTACTAGTGAATGGAAATCTCGCTGTACTTTTCCACTTTCCACGTGCAATAACTGATCTGTGTACTAAATAAAGCATTCCTAATGTTTATTAATTGCCTTTTCGGATAAGTGAAGATGCACCTTAGCGTTTATATACAAATATTTATTCAAAATTAATGCTTTGATGATTTAAGCATTTTACTCAATAGTTACGAAGAAAAAAGAGATGACAAATATGTATCATCTATTATTTTTTTTATGTAATTTTGAATATCTCATTTTTTTTTTTCAACTTTTCAAGTACAAATATCGTGTTCATATTTTTTTCACTTGTGCATGGGCTTAGGCTTGAAGCATTGGATTTTATCAAGCAGATCCGGTTTGTGCTCCAACAATGCTAAAAATAATACCAATAATGAAGATAATTGTCATTAAATGATAAACTAATTAGTTATTTAATATAATCCCTAGCCTATAAATTGGGGTATGAAATTAATGACCTTGGTTTTCAGATCAATGCCATTTCAAGTATATTTTGCAATTAATCATCAATAAAAGATAATTATAAAATTAAAATAAAATACATGCAAATTTCCATTAATATCATATTGCTATTGTTTAACATTAGTTATTTTAAAGTCATGAAGCTGATTAAGCTTGAATTGTTTAAAAACGTATAAATCATATACCTACTATAAATAATTAGGGCATTTGATTTAGAAATATTTCTCCTCAATGAGAGTTTGTCATCATTTTTTAGTAACTAATGACTTCTTCTGTTCAGGTGAATATGTGAAGGTGTAATGTTGGCAGTCTCATAGTACACTTATTATTTATAAGTAAAATATGTATACATATGTACATACACTATTTATATATATAACTATATAAGACTTTGAATTGTTTAAAGGTCTAGCAGTTTGATTGGCAGGTGGATTTCCACATGTACCTATGTCAGAATAGAAGTGATCGCGGTTTTGTGAAGGATGAGCTTATTTTGGTAAAAGTTTTGATTTTTTTGATTAAAGTAACGCTGTTTATTTGTTCTTCATGAGTTCTGTAAATGCTTATCTTGTGCTAAACAAAATTACTTCACAGATCTGGGACACGGGATGGGGCCATTAATAATGAGAATAGTGCTGTTAATTTGGAGTATTTTTTTGTGGAAATTATTACCTCTGCTTTGTACGCGTTAATTTTATGAACTATTCTCGGTATATTTTATGTACTTTTTTATAGATCTTCTGAAACGTGCCTGCAAAGTGATACCTTTGATGTGAAATTGTATACAGTGCAGTTTTTAAATGGGGGAAATACCGACAAAATGCCAGCTGCGAGATGATCAGGCTCACGCGAATAGCGGTCCATTGAACTGCTCTAAATGATACTATTTATTTCTATTTAGGCATTCTACACTAGGTAACTACAGATAGACCCGGCCATCTGTAATACTGAGAAGGAAGGCTCTTCTCCACCTGCCCTTGTCCAGTACTGACGTCTGTTTAATTGCATTCCTAATAGCCTGCCCGATCCACAGGGTATTAGGTAGCACAAAAACATCTTATCTGTACCTCAAAGGGACTAACTAACTTCTGTTACTTAGCCACTCTTATCTTTAATAATGTAATGGCAGCCATAACATGGACTGGACCCTTCAGCAGGTGATGTGAGTGATCACTTTGGTACGTGTACTCATAAAATGCTATGCTAATGTAATAACCATCGGAAGATTTAGCGATAACAATCGTGCAAGCATTTTTATTTTGCATGATTTAATTACATGCTGTTGATTTAATCATGAGCTACCTCACCATTTTTAAGGGCTTATTTGTTTTTTTTTCAAACCCTTATGCTTACCCCGTCTGTCTGCTATGGCTTTTTCTGACAACTTCACTTATTTGTCCCATTTTTTATTGGGATTAAGTGTCATTAGAATTAAAAATAACGCTATTCTACAATTTTGAGTCAACTATAGCAATAAAAACTTCATTAAAACTGTCAGTAACATCGTGATTTGAACTCTTTCTTAAAAAGGAGTTTAAGTGGCATGGTTGTTTGATTTGATGCCATAATGATATTAAATATAGTTCATAAATAAATCGTTTCGTGGTGAAATAGTATATGTTATCCTATGAATAAATATGAATATTAGTAATGATCTAGATGTAAAGATCATTAATGATGAAATCAAACGATTACTTGATGTAACTTTATTTACGAAATGTCTTAATGACTTTATCTTTCAGTGTATGTATGCAATACAATAGTGGCCTAAGGTTCTAAATATTATCGCCTACTCAAACTGGCATTTACTCTAAAACAACAGATACACTTTTATACGCCATACAATGACCACTTAATTATAATGATTTAGATTAAAAGTATATATTTTTAGTTGTCTATTCTATAGAAATGTAGACGGTTTATTTCAATTCCACAGCTGACTGGGATTCAAACCCGACCTTTTGACTACCATTCAAACTAGGCCACCCAGATATCCAGATATCACTACAGGCATTAACTCTTCTCAAAATTTTCCCCCGAAATCCCAAATCCCCGATATATTTATTATTTCGTAAATTTGACCAATATGGGATGCAGGGGAGCTCCAGAAAAAAATCATTATTAAAAAAGATATATTATCAGCAACTTGCTACCCCAACTCGAATCAACTTTGAGGAGCAGCTTTAGGTCCTTTGAGAAATATTAACTAACATTTTACGAAATAAGAATACAGCAGATAACATAATTTGAATTTGGAATTGTGTTGAAGGTATAAAAAATAAGTTCATATCCACATAAATCCCAGTTTTGTGGTAGACTATAAAATGTTGACTATAATTCATGCAGACATGAGGCTCTCATATTTAGTGGGGTCAGTAGCCCAACCCCTTACTTCGAAGGCTTCGAGTTAAGATCCCCGTACAACGAATAGTTCGTTAGGTGAAGCTAAATAAATAAAAACGAATACTTGCTTATTATGATTAAGCGCATAAATAAATAATAGTAGCGAAATAAAATTCCAAATGTGCTAAGCATAGAATACGAATAAACACGGTGGTTAAGTAGTCGCCACCAGGAGCGCCACCAAGCAGCTCATCTATCGAAGCTGCTAGTAGCATGTAGCTAGCTGGTACTATCAAATGTGAGTGCCATCTTAGGGCGGAAAGATGCCATTTACCTTACGGAGCTGCTAGTGAAATGCCGAAGAGAAATATGCACTATGACATAACATGGCACAATAGTAAATATAATTGAATTCTATAAGAAAATCGGTAAATTATGTCATTTAATAGAAATAAAAATGACCTATAATCGGAGCAGACAGTATATAAATACATCAATGGGCTTAAGGGTTACTGCCACCAAGTCATTGAAAATATTAAAGTTAATTTTCGAGGTGCCATACGGACAGCTAACACACGTAAGTGCAATTCCAAGTATATTAATGACATTTATGAACATATCCACAGCAATCAAATTTCATAATAATGTCAATTATTTTGTTTACAATGTTATATGTTATTTATTTTAGTCCAGTTGGTCATCAACTAGATATTAGGTAGGTCCCACCACTGTACTATTTATTTGCCTATTATTTATTCATAGTATTTTTATTCTTTAACGAGGATATGTGCTTTTAATTTTTTAACGTTGTTGTGAAAAATTGTTATTTGGATTCACTATGGGGCACCGCTCTCCAGCCCTCGTGCCTGCTTTATGAATAAGAGAAGAACAAACCAAAGTAGAGTAGTTCATTCCCAACAACAATTTTCGTATTTTTACGGCTTTTGTTTTATTATAATACTTTTTTCGTTTTCTTCAATTTTCAACTTTTTCTTGTTTTAAATTACCAACTCTACGATTTTCTTTTTTATTTTTACATAATTTGTCTAAATATACTAAATTATATAGTAGCAATAAAATAAAAAAATGAACAATTTCCATAACAATGTCAATTGTTTGTTTACAATGTTATATGTTATTTATTTTAGTCCAGTTGGTCATCAACTGGATATTGGGGAGGTCCCACCACTGTACTATTTATTTGGCTATTATTTATTCATAGTATTTTTAATCTTTAACGAGGATATGCGCTATAACCATGTTATAATGAATGATTATAATAAGTACACAATTTAGCAATATATGTAGTGTAATAAAACGTAGAGAGATAGGTTATTGATATTGTTATGTGCTTTTGTTAATTTGTTGATGTAAATTTTTCACCACCAATGATATATTTTAAATTTATAAAGTTTTAATGTCCTACTGTTGCTATTTCTTGTAAATGTTGGCTGCTAAAAGCACTTGTGCATTAATAAATTTATGTTTATTAACTATTCGTACATCATGTATATGATAAAAATTGATGTTTTTTTCTTTATACTTTGTAATAATCTATCGAAGTATCATACATAACTAACATTCACTCATAATTTCAGTGGCTTTATGCCAGTATGCCTAAAAACTATTTTAAATTACATTTCAAAAAATAACTATATTCGAAAAATGGTGGTATAAATTTTATTATATTTTCATCCATTATGTTTTATTACTTACATAAGTATTCATATTTTATTATAATAATGTTTACAATTATTCACCCCCATATAGATCCATTGCAGGGGCACAATAGTGCAGAAAACGAAAAAAATAAATAGCCTACCGCAGACAGTCAACGAACCTAAAAATTACCTTAGGTATTTAATTTTAATATCTTTAATTATAATGCGTGAATAACTTTTGAATGCAAATTACCTGGAAGTGTTAAACACCTCTTTCTTTTCTTCGGATGAGGTTTGATTATTTTCACAGGTTGTGTGGTTAGTGGTTTGGGCATATGGTCGCTGTCTAGCAGCGGTGAGGCGAATCTGTGCGGAGACACGCGTCGCCTGATGACGCACATTTGGCACGTGTTGAAACCTCGTACCGGGCTCAGATAAAGACAGTAATTACACCTTTATTTGTGCGGTCCTGAATGCCACATTACCCACCTGGGTTGTCTCCCCATTGTTCTACTACATCTTCTGTTGAATTTCGTTATTTGCTTTTATTCTATTTCGACTGTTCTCTATCTTTCTTTTTATTTTTAATGCCATTGATTGCTAGGTGGTTTCGTTCACCGTTCGAATTCAGAACAGCCTCTGAGCTATTCAAACAACAATCTTCTTTGAACAATGGTCTAATATTTTATCAACAATTGTTACTACTTTAAAGGAGTTCTAGTCAAAATAGATTTTTTCAGGACGAGTTTCTGATCTGGTTGAGGCATGTGGAGACTACTACGTAATACAATAGTGTTAGACGATCATACATTTTCTCGTAGGTTGACATCTCCTAAAGCCCTTATAATAATAAAATTTAACGAAGATAAATAAAAGAGTATTAAACCCTTTCCATGGTTCTCTGCCCGAAAAAGGCTCTCATCTCCAGCTCCAGTCCTCCCAACTCCTTTCTTGAGGCATTCCTCCTGACAGCATTTCAATCAGGAGAGGCTCTTTGACATTGCCATCCGAACTGGATTCCCTCAATGTAGGTTTATCTTGATTTGATTGCGATGATCGTTGAGATGGTTGTGTTCCCTAATCTCGATTCACTTGCATTGCCATCTATTCTCTGCAGAAACCTCAAATCCGCCACTTTTATTAGACTTTTTTTCCCCCCCTTTTAAAACCTCTTTATTGATAATATATACAATGACAAAGATTTGGAATTACATCTTTCTCCTCGTGCTGCATACGCATATGCATTCGAAGGAGTGCATAAAATATAATACGTTTCAGTTTGTTGTTAAGAAGTCAATAACACATACACACACTAGGTGATGAGGCTCAACTTCAGCTTACAACCGTGGAAAACACTAAAACCTACACCTAGAACCTAAGACTAAAGTGTTCCAGCCGCGACAGCGTCCTGTCATCGATAGGGGAATGGAGAGGGGGTTATCGTGCTAAAAACTTGGTTTGTCTTGTACTGTAATGAAACGAAGAATTCGATATGTCTACGTTGAATGAATTCATCCACCGTAGGCAGCTCAAAGATCTCGTGAAACTCACTGCTGCTCCGCTGCTCGAATGAAGTACCTCAGCCCACTTTTATCAGTATACCGTTTTGGAATTATTGGAGTCGCCAAGCTGTCGTCTATGTCAGATGACGAAAAAGTGGTGCACCATACAGTAGATTAGGCCTGAGTACGCTCTTGTAAATCAGTAGCTTGAGACGCAGTGATAGATTGGGGGAAGTAATAAATGCGTAGTCCGATAAGACTTCGTGCGAGTTTGCTTCAACTTCTTCGTAAAATGGAGGTGTCTGTCCATTTTAATGCCCAGATGTACTAGGTTGTTGGCTGGTGAATGATTAGACCATTTACTGAGGTCGAACACTAGAATTCGCTAAGGCAGGTGACGATTGCAAGAAGTACTTTCTTACACCCTTTCCTTTGGTTATTTTGACACTTCCGTCCTTGTTTAGAATTCGCCTGATACACTTATGTGAATATACCAACTACCTGGATTCAATATCTGATCACATAGTATATTATATTATTTTTCAATGATTCAATTTCTTTTGGCATAACATATTTTATTAACTGTATATGTGATATAACATCCGGTAAATGAGTTGGCACAACAACAAATGGCATGACTGTCATGCGAGAATTGACATTTAGTAATGCCTCCTCTTATAAAGGATTAAAAATTAAGATCTTGGATTTACGAGAAGATATGAGAACCTTTACTTGGGTTTTATACTATGCGTTGTTTGTAGGACTTCATTAGATTTTAACGAGAAAAAAATAATATGTGAAGATTGTTTTTGATGAATATAAGCTCAACTCACAGCCACCAAACATATTCTAAAACAAAATTATTTCTTCAAGATTAGAGAGAGAGAGAGACGGACTTCTAAAGACTACGCGTGAGGATGTGTTTTGCAAGGATTCACGAGACATGAAGATGACTGAGGAAGAGCCTACTCCGAATTAATTAACAATTAACTTATTTTAATTACAAATGATCAGACACTAAATAGGGGGGCAAGAACACTTTAATAATACGTAGGAAATAATAATTTTATAACAGACACATTTTTATCAGAATAAAGTAGACATCGTTCCAAACCTTAATATTAATTATTTTATTTTAAGAATTCATCCTCTTTGTTGTCTTAGACAAGTACTCGAGCTAGGAACGAATCTGCATACCTCGATGTAAATTAGAAATGGAAATTATGATCTGACAACACTATTAATTTGTTTAATGTTTCTTCTCAAAGAATATAAATAGTAATGTGTAGGTAATGGAGTAGAATATAACCCACGAGTGTTATACGTGTTGGAGAATAAGTTAACGAACTTTACAATGTAAATTACAGTAGTAATTGGTACAGCAATTGATGCGCTCAATTACTGTAAATAACAATGAGATAATTCTTCATTTTCATGAGTTACATAAAATGTTTATGTAATGAAAAAAATAAATAAAGAACAAAATATGTTTCAAGGAAGGATCAATCGGTGACAACCATGAGGCCAGATCACAACTATATAGTGCGTAATTTTCTCATATTCATTTAAATTACTACGAAAACACTGATGGAACCTTTCTTTGTTTATTTCACCTTACTAAACAAAATGTATATAGGTGCAGTAATTAAAATAAAAAAACATAATAAAAATTTAATTTAACCTTGACAATGAGAAAAAAAAAAGGAAGTTTTTATCGCAAATATAAGCTGAGAGAGCTAATAAATCAAATAGTTCTAGATAATAAGCGCAAGAAAGTTAGCCAAGTTCATAGTGATGTGTCATAGTGCGCATGTCAATTTACGTGAGCCACTCATTTTTCCCACCTTTGCTTGCTCCTCATGTATGTAACATCTCGAATGTATTGCTCCCAAATGCGGTATTAATCGTTTTACAATAGAAAATATGAAGGTTCTACTAAAAAAAAAAACGTCAATTTTTAGCCGTATTTGAGTTATGTTCAGTTTGCCTAACTTTATTGGTGAGTGGGGTAGAATGTTAAGGACTATATAAAAGAAGAATTAAGGTTACGGCTTTGAATTCTTTAGAAAATTTCCCCTTCATGATGAAGGCTGGACTTTTTCTAAAATAGAGGAGTGACTATCCTTGATTCAATCGTGGATTCTCTTTTTGCAAACCACAAATCTGGATTTTAGCACTTGAATCCCCAAGGATCTCGGAGCGATTTGATATAATCACAAACCCCTTGGGTGGGGGCTGGGGGGAATGGCCTCACTCACCCCAGTGAGTAGGGCGACTTCTGGTATGGTCACGTCCTTAGATGGGGTAAATAAGGGTTTATACCCTTGGAAACAAAAAAAAGAAGAAGATTACCGTGCAAATTCGCAATGAAAAAACGAAGTGTTTGAAGAATATAAAAAGCGGCTAGGGGAGCGAATATAATTTATTTTTTTCCTCCACCGCCTTATGGATACACCGAAAGCTCGGCCGCTGATGAACCCTATGCCATCGATACTAATCGATTACCCTCAGATATTTTTTACCTTCTGACTTACAGGAGTGGCTGTCAGTAATTACCGAATCAGCCATTACAGATGTCAGTAATGAGCGAACAGCTGCAGAGGAGGCGCTGATACCTCCTCCAGTCGATCCTGGAGAGTCCAGGGAGCGCTGGAAATTATAGGCCTGTAGTTCTTAAGGGCCTTGCATGGCGGCCCTAATCACCCACCCTTCCATAATACAGCAAGGGCACCTGTCGCAGATGTAACACGGAGACAAAATGGCGCCCGCTCGTTAAGGTGCCGCCATAAACAAGGCTATCGGACCACTAATGATATGAGTAGGCCATCCTAGGATTCCTGACTATTCTTTAATCCTAGTCACCTGTCTCTGGCACCTCAGGGGACAGCCTGCATAATGTGACTGTATCATCACACAGTATTACATGTGGCACTTACTGGTGCAATGACAGCTTTTCGTGTACATAATAAGGTATTTTATTACATGTCAGTATATGGTAGGGATAATTGTCAATATTAAAGAGTGGCTCTGATTTCAAAAACATACGAGAAAATCATCTAGCATAGAGACAAGTATCCATGAATGTTTTATGTTACTGGTCTTCTGTATTTTTTAAGGTTTATCCCAAAATAAATCAGAATATGCTGGTAATGTATTGGGTAGAGTACAATAATATGCCATCGTCATGTCACAGCTCAGAAATTAATGCAGACGGTAAATTAAACCATAGTTTTTCACTATGGTTCAGGAAACATAAGATATGGTAATGCAAAAAAAATCCAGTATGGTATCTCAACATATCCAATTTTCACTAACCGAGTCGGTTTCAAAGGTAGAAGCACTTTCGATCACAAATACCCATTCATCAATCAGTAAGAAATCCGATCGACCCCTACTTTAGGCAGTGTTTCTTCTTTAGGTTCTTTATTCGTTTAAATATATATTTAAAAATATACAATTTAGTTGAATATTGTAAAATCTTTTTTGAAAACGTTGATGCGACTGATTCTGTGGTCATTTTTTCCCATTACATCTTAGACTTTTTTTTTTACAGATTTATTAACAGTATTTAAAGGAATATATAATATTTAGACGAACATAAGGACATGAAGGAGAAACCAAGCAATCAAGCTCCATGCTCTACTCATTAGTGTCTTAAAAAAATCTTAAAAGATTAAGGAAAGTCCATTCGTCATTTTGGAATAAAAATACCCGATTATATTTCAATCGAATAAATCATAATAATAATCATTTCAAGGAATAAATCATCTCGATCATTGAATATTGCCTTTTTAAGAAATAAAAAAAATGACAACATAACCTATTAATTTATTATTGTTAGCTCTGAAATTGAATATGCATACTATATCACAGTACATACAGACTGATTGTCGAAGGAGTGTACCTGAAAGAAAGGAGTTCTTTACCTAGGGCTTAGCAATTAATTATTGTTTCTAAAAAAACGGAGAGACGTTGTATAATAAATGGACTCGCATTTACAACTATACCGCATTAGCATACACGGATCCAAATCCTTTAAAAAATCGGCATTTATAAGTTGAAGGACGATTTTCCATCTCTAATCCCACTTATAAATTGCTTGTTAATTATTCAACAGTATAGAAGACAGGAATAACCCCTATATCCTGTGACAGGACTCCATACATATCCAGGACTCTTGGAGGTTGTAATTGGCTTAGCCTCTGGAGAAGTAGCTGCCTGGATCTGCTCCATCGCTGGAGGGTGGCGAATCGCTCCGGACCCCGATAGACAATCAGATTAATAGTACTTGTGAGAGCCATCTCCTTCACTAACGAACAACATGTGCTCTAGCCCTGCTTTTTCTATCTCTATGGCGGCGGGTTTTTTGTTTGTTGTCTCTCCTGATGGCCGTGTCCGATCCTCCTTCGGGAACCCTGTACAATTACTACTGCTCCGTCACAACAGTCATCTCTGAGCATCGTTTGAGAAAAAAAAGTCCACATTTCGTTAAGTGACGATTTATCAATGGATCACGGCGATTCGGTAGAAAACCAAAAAGGACTGACTTGTAACAATACGAAATAAACGGGATATCGCATAATTTAGTGGCTAACATCTTTATGATAATTTTCATGGTTCTCGGGACAATCAACAATCACATTTCACTTTAAATTAAATTCAACTAATAAACACTAAATTAATATACCTCTTGGATTAGTTCTTAAAGTCTTTAGATTGCCTTAGAAAGTGAATTTACATCTCACTAGCAACGGTCTTCAGTTTTTTTTAAGTAGGAAAACCGGATGTTTAGAAAATGTACTACTTGCACTACCGTCTCGAAATTGCTATTTACTCTGCTGAAAATTTTCCTAACTTAATTTTATTAAAATAAAAAATCAATTAAAAAGAAGGTTATGACATTTTTTCTATTTGCATTACTGAATAGATGAATTCCCATATTTTACCTTTTATTTATACCTGGTAGGCTCCAGAGATAGGAATAGTAAAAAACAGTATGATTTTTTAAAAAAATGAATACTATCAGTGAGCATATAAATAAGAACTCAAGAACATTTAATAACTTTATTTTTTCTTAAACTACCAAGTGATTATTGACATGATGAAAGCCCAAACTGTTGACTTTAAACACTTAATTTAAACTGTCAGCCATCACTAATTGAGGAATGAACAGTGGACATGAGATTATGAGGAAACATAAGAAATCAGCCGGTACAATTTAAAAAAAGGTTGTTCTCCAAGTTAAATACAGTCTTAAATCTTTAAGTACGTATTTGATACACAGTTAATGACAATATGTTTGAGGGAGCGAATTTAATATCCAGTTTTACATCGTATTCGACAAATCTTTTTTCTTTATCTAATTTTACTTAACACGTCAATAGATTTTTTTGTTTAGTTTTAACAACCATTATTAAATAATAAAAGTTGAAAAAAAATTATTACAATTTATTGGCGTTTCGGAATATTCTACTAAAAAACCGGCGGCACTCTATCTAATTAACCTTAAAAAGATACTTTTAAAACTGAGGTGAAAGGTCTCTTGTTAGCCAAATCATTTATTAAAGTTATTTCTCCCCCCCCCCCATCACAGGTACCTGAATAGGAGTAAATGTTTTTCGACTCGGAGCAGCCTTTACTCATAATCACCCCTTTAAAGTTAAATTGCCCCTCATGTCAAAGACGGGTTATAAGATGGGAGCGGGCGTCGGGAATAATAACGCGGTACCTCCAGAGGGGAGGAAAATCGGTGATTGGCAAATTGCCCGACGATCCGGCCGTTAGGGAAATGGAAATGCTAATTCAATTGAAGGTTTGCTCTCTCTCCGGCGTGACTCCGCCCTGACGTAGGCTTTCTAAACTTAAACTGGCCAACTTCAACAGTCCCATGTCAAGTGGTCTATAATATATAATAACATGATTGCTTCATAATAACATCTCCACTATTTAATTGTTGTAATTTGAAGAGCAAAATTTCTTTGGGATCTAGGAGATATCAGCGAAATAGGGGGAAAGCATGAATATATAATACTACAGATTGATGAAAATTAAAATTCTTGTCAATTCAAAGATCAGTGATCGCAACATTTTTAGTTTTTAACTGATCAAATTCTGTTATGTTAATTATGGACTTGAGTACATATTTTTTGTAATAGGGGCTCCTAAAAGTCAGTGCCATGTAAAGTAATTTGTGAAAAGGAAAACTGGTGAACGTTTTTTATTTGATTTATTTTTCAAAATCGGAAACCCTCATGTTTTCTCCCAAGTGTTTGTGATTTCATGATAGAGATATGCAATTTTATATAGAGACTCCATTACACTTAGAGAAGGAATGAAAAATATAGCCTTCAAATCTTCTTAAAATATGCCATTAGCTAATTAATAATTAGAGAGGTTTTCAATTTGAAACTATAGGCGTCCTGATTAATATTGATGTAATGTCAAGGTTTAATAAAGTTTTTCTAAAGCGGATTCCCTTATGTTTTCACTGGTAATTTTAAATCTATTTTCGAACAGAGTCCATGTATTTGTAAACTACATGGCAACTATTTTCAACTCTACCAATCATAATTAAAGGTGATTGACTACCCGGTAGTAAAAAAATAGAGTATAAAACTAAACATCCTGTCACTTGATTAATGATATGTATTTATTTATTTATTTTAACTGTAATTAGGCTAAATCCATACAACTGTCCCTCAAATAGTGTTCGCAAATTTGTTAATTTTGCAGGTAAGCTTTACTTGATAAGCTAAAAATAAAAGTAATCTTATCAAAAATAATGAAGGATCAATTACTTATAAATATCTGCCAATCATATTATTCAAGGTATCAAATTGAAGGTTTCGAAGCCATGATTATTACATTGAGTCACTAAAAGTCTCAGTAAAACCATTTTGGCTACTTGAACGAAACCGTTAATTACGTGATTGCCCACACTTCACTCGAATTTCATTTAATCATACACTCCGATCATTAAATTTAATTTAAAAAAAAAATATATCCTGTATATATTAATTATATATATAAATATTATAAGAAGTTTTAATTGCTGCCTTTAACATGGCCTAAGCAATCTGAGGGGGGGGGGATCTAAGCTGCTTGTGAACAACCCACGAGATATTATAAATCAGACTATTAGTCAGCCATTAGAAAAGCAGGATTTTTTTTCGAGTTTAACTTGAATCGTATTAGCGATGTGGGTAACACACAGACGGCTTATTGAAGACGACCTGAATGGAAGTATATCCATTCGGTCTAGGCAATTAATTTAAACGTTATGTAATCTTCTTATAACATAACTTCAGTGATTGTAATTAGTAATAATAAAAACATATAATCTGTAACAATAGCAAAAGTTTAAAGCTATTATTATCGGTCATGTACTGTGTACGTTGCAATTACATTTTTTTTATTTTTAAATTTGATACAACGGAGACCTGCAACGATTTTTGCCATTAAAGGGTTATTGAAAAAAAAATGTGATTAGTTAGATTGGTTGCCATAAGGGTTAATTAAATGCTGCAATGGTTTTTATAGCCAGCGATCATCGGAAAAGAGAAAGGGTGGAGTGGGACATAAATGATTGTGTGTATACAATGAATATATCTATCAGATTTAATTTTGTAACTGCCTCCTATTGCTGGAGATGTTTCCTCAGTAAATTTTTGATTAATCAAAGCAATTAATTTTCATCAAAGAGCTCATGGCACAAGCTGCCGAGGATTTTTATATCTTCTAAGACTGAAGCGGGGAATACTTTTATTGTTTCCATCTTTGTAATGAATGTTTTTATTTATCCCTAGAAAAAAATTTCCATAAATATAATGGAAACAGTTATGTGATAATTAAAATGATTTTTTTTTTTAATATTGAATTTTTTCAAGGGATCATAACTACAGTTATAACATAAATTTAATTATGTTTATGCGAATGCGCTTTCAGCAACTCGCGCTGCCTTTTTTAAGAGATGAAAAATGACACGAAACCTTTAAAAATAGCATGAAAAAAATAACTTTTTAAATGTAAATCATATGCGTTATAGACAAATTCACATCAACAAAATATAAAAAAATACCATATCAGTAAGGTATAATTAACAATTTTGCATATCTACGTTAAAAACATTAGATATGCATATTTACATTAGAAACTAGAAATACTTAACACCCAAAGAAAAACTACACTTGCAGAATCAGGAAACGAACCCGGGGCATTAAGACCATTATCATAACAAAAATTGTTTATTTTAAAATACTGATACTGAAAATTTTATTTCAATAGATAAAAACGTAATCTCCTAAAATTTTATATGCAACAAAATACTTATTAAGCAAGTTAATAAGCGAACACCTTGGATAAATTGATTCATTTCACTGTATGTACTTTCAAGTAAGAATCCACAACTAACCAAAGCATTATATTATTATTAATTATACACAGAGAAATATTTCAATAACAGTCAACGTTACTAACAGTATCATTGAAGAAGATTTCATAATATAATATGCCGTTTTGTTTATTCAGGCATCTTCTGGGCTAAAATTTAACTTAACATTGAATTACTATTAATCAATTTCACTTAATATAGTGAAATAATAAAAACATTTCACTAACCTTATTAAATACCTGGTGCTAATTTTGTTCACAAAAAAAAAAATATTGTCAACATTTAAACAAAAACAACTATCTAAACCTCAAAACATTTACGTGAAAATAAAACAATAAAAAATTGTACAACCTACTGAGGAAGATTAAATAAAATATACTTAATATATTACTGCTAATTAAAATTTTTTTTTGAGATCAACGAAAAACAAATAAGTTTGTTTTTTTCAATTCGAACAGATAATTGTTAAGCTGTGACCATATATTACATCACGATAATTGGAAAGGCTTAAACAATGGTTGTTAGGGGTTTTTTTTTGTTTTCACACAAACGTAAATTTAGGTAATTGATGTATTAATTGTGGTAAATTTTACCACATTTTCAAATCGAAACGTTTCGGGGCAATAATCTGCAGTAAAATAGAATTTGTCTGTAGGTCCGGCATTTCTATAGACTATTTTCCTATTTTCCGAGACATTCACATAAATGTAGTGTTTATTGCATTTCACAAGACGAGAAAAATAAATAGTGACCCCCATTTCCTAAAAACCGACCACAAAAGGCTATTTAAAAAAACATCACTGATCAGTTCACCAAACTCAGCGAGCTACAGGAAACAAAAAGGTCAAATCCTATCTTATTAGTATTTCAATCTCGTCTAGATGTAATGTACACGCTAGTTTGGGAGTGGACTTCCCTAATGAACTAAATGATAAAACAATTAATCATGGTATCAGACTTACTTATCATTGCTTCTATCTCAAACTTCTACCTGTGATAGTCATAGGGCGTAAAGGATGTTAAGGAGATAAGGTGGTGATTATGAAGAAGGAAATATTAATCTAATATTCATATAATAATTCATTAACTATTGTAAGGGGGACGGACTGACTAGCTGCTTGCAATGTGGTCTGGTTAGCACCAACTCCCATGGTTGAGCAAGCAAGGTGCTTAATCCACCAATAATAATCCACCAAAGCATAGCAGGTCACTGAACTTTGCCCCTTGTAAGCAGCAATAAAGTAAAAACCTATCCCGGCTGCACTATACTACACAGATCACTATACTTTTCCGAATGGTAACATGGAGACGTCCCGTGCTTTGGTGACCTTTCAGAACGGAGAAATCTCTGGCGAGCTGCGGTGCGCTTAGGAATGCAACGGAACTTCATCTCCGCAGAGGAAGACAACAGTGTTTAAGCAATATTGCAGCAGTAATTAGTAGCCAAGAGCTACAGGGCTGTAAAGTGGGATCCCACTAGGAGTGCGTTAGCAGGAGGGATGGTAATGTTTTCGGAACGGACGGTACCCGCGGCCACCCAGGGCTGGTCCCCTGGCGGCGCCTTTGATGTCGGCTCCATGCCGACAGTTTAAACTAGCCTTCAGCTGAGGAGGCATCCACTCTGTCCAGTCTCACCTCGACCAACCCCCTTCTCTCGCTCGCCTCTTGTCCACAAGCTCTGAGGGCAGCCTTTGTAATCCCCGTCGTAACAGAGGAAGTTTTTTTTTTTACTTGAACTGTTCCGAGAAATGGAACAGTTGTGAAGAAGAGTAACTGGATTTATAACAGTAGCTGATTCAATTATAGGTAGCCTCATCATATTTTTTCCTCATCAAATCAAAATATGTTATTTATTATTAATATATAATAATGATATATTGATTGCTTCCTATTGCCTTTTGTATTATACTATACATAATATAACAGAAATGTTTAACGAGCTAGTAGATTTCAGCGAAAGTCAGTGGGGTAGAAGAAATCATGAATATATAATACTATCAGCTGATGAAGAACAAAATTGTTATTATGCAATAAGTTTTGCTGAGTTTTAGTTAATACTGAGCTTTGAATCTAGAAATGTCTTATTCTGTTGTTATATTATATATTTGTAACATTCCTCCTCCTTGTTATTAAAAATTATGGAATCCAATATATATTCTATAAAATTGAATCTATTTCCAATAGGTCAATATTATATGTCCTGTAGCTTGTCTACATTTTATACAATTTTACACGGTTTGCGATTGTTACAAAGGTATATTGTACATTATACATTCATTGTCTACACATGTTCGTTATGGGGCTCACCTTATGAATCATAAAACTTCAAACTAACTTATATCCAACAAACAAAATCTTAATCTTTCTGTTGAATCCATACGGGAAGGGTGGTGGGGTCATATTGTTAAACACTGGGTTTGTTAGGTGCTGCAACGGAGTCACATATATTGATTGCTTCATATTACCTTTTTTTTTTATTACTACACTGTTTCAATGATTTGTTTATTGCTATATCCGTTAATAAAATTATTTAGAATTTAAATAGTGTAAGCACGGGGTAAAATACTTCAAGTGTCTAAAGTACTTTTAAAACCGATTTGCAGCCAACATAACAACCCTTATTTGTTCCAGTTGTTCGTTAATAAAATAATAATAATCCATAACTTTTAAAATAAGAGGGATTCTCCCGACCCCCTTCCAAAAAAACACTACAAATAGCTCTGTTACGTAGACTAATACGTAACACTACCCGAGCTAGTTCTTTAGCCGAAAAGTTCTGCTCCCTGTTTTTTGAACAGTAAATTATGTCGATCATTAGGTAACTGGGGGTCCCACACGCAGTTCTCCAGTTTTTGTGCTCTCTGGAATATAATGAATCGTAGATACCTCTTTCTGTTTGATGGTGGAATAGTCAGCTGTCGGCTCCCGTTTCTTCTCCGCCTACTCACTCAGTGTAGTGTATATATACATAACAATGACATCTGTTCTTTGGGGTATTCAAGGGTCTCTAGTCTGGGCCATTTTTAACATAATTGTTGCTAATCTAATACTTAACATACGTTAAATAACCAAGCAGTGTTTCCATTGGTGTCTGCATGGATTTTAAAACCATTGCATGGTGGAGGATCTAATGTACAATACCTTCAAATCAGTTTACGATGGAGAATTTCTAATCAGCGTCCATTTAAATTTTGTTAAGGATTTCCCACAGCGTATTTTGAGATTTTAATTCATTTCCTAAAATGACTTTATTTTCAGGGAATATTTGAATTTAGGAAATAACAAAAATTCACCAAAAGCAATGTCCATTGTGCAGGATGACACTGAGTACTATTTTATTCTAAATATAGCCGACACATAATTAGTAGTGATGCGTTGACAAAATAATTGCATTATCTAATTTTATTACCTTAGAAATCGCAACTTCAAAATTTAACCCTTATCTCTTAAAACCAACACAACGCATGCATTATTTTTAGCAGTTCTATTTTGAAAATCATACATGTAAATAAGAAATTGGTATTTGTGTTTAATAATTTTGTTTTTACTTTTCACTTAAACCACCCTCTCCCACAGCGGATAGATTCTACAGTAAATCCTGAAAGACAAAAATAGAACTAGAAGTTTCCTTCAAAGTATGAATTATAATAACACATGCCGATTGCTTTAGAAAAAAATTTTATTTGTGATAACCATTTCCAAGGCAAGCCGTATAAACCGCTTCCTTTAAGGTGGGGGGCACTGGGGTTGAAGAGGAATTCATGGAATCTTTTAGAACAGATTTTAATAAAACGTTTAAGAATATTAAACTTAAAACATGATATAATTTGAGTCCTGAAATGGAACGTAGACAAATTTTAAATAGAAATTATGAAATATTTGGGATTATGGGCCCTTATAAGCGCTATAGGGTTTGCCCCCCACTCCAGCGCTAGATGGCCATTTTGCTGGGCAGTGGCATGTTAGCCCAGAGATAGGAGAGGCTTACACGTTAAACACAGTGAGAGTGGCAATCCTGACCCTCTTGGGAACATCTCGTTAGGCTTGGAAACCGCATCGCCCGGACGTTACATCCTCGCCTGGAAGACGCTCATCGGAAGAAGAACCGCCGACGATCCGGACCTCAACGGTGGGATCCGACGCCGAACTAAGGCACTGTTAGAAATATACAACACATTATTGTTATCAATTCAACACTTGTCAAATCATTCAGGCCCTGTATCAACAGCCTTCTTTAATGTAGATTTTGATAACGAATATTAGAGCGTAGAACAGATTTCGGAGTTGCAATCATCTCTCGTCTTCATCTCCTTGAAAACCATTCAAAGCTAGGGATATATTGCATTGATGACATACGAACTTGAAATGCGGGATACTACCAAATATTTAGTTATTCCGATCCAAAATTAAACGTGCAGAAGAGTTTGTTGGGAAATAACTTTAGTTTTAGGTTTTCATCAATTTATTTACTCTTAAGTACAATAAAAAATTAGTCATTTTCAGTCCCAAATTCTTATTTTCACTGCGTAATTTATAGTATGAGTTTTAATTGTTAGCCATGAGAATAAAATGAGTAGAATAGTTTGTCAGGGGTCCGGTTTAGGTTGATGAAAGTTAGTTTATAGTTTTCCATTAAATTCATTATTGGACATCGTTTCAACATTCTGCGTAAGTTTGTATGTCCTTGTGTGACAAAGAAGGGAATGTTTGTTGACTTAAAAGACATTTTGTTGTTGGAAACATGCCGCTCTACCCATGTATACAACTTGGTATATGGATCCGAAACGCACTAGAGCTTCAACTGTGAGTCGCCTCGACCCAGACCGCCTGGAACATAGATATTGCAGACGAGATAAGAAGTAGGAGGGACTCCGCCGAAGAGAGGATACGGAGACAGGTAGCCGGGAGGTAATCCTGTTAGTGTAGCTTGTCAACATCTTTAGCTCCAGGTAAGCTAATCCCTGTTTATTGGGGACCGAACCAGCTTACGCAGCCTCTGCCTGCTTACTGACGTCTGGGTCTGAGTCCTGTCTGCGGCTATCAACATCATCATGTCGTTTCACCTATGGATCTTGCCAACTTCATACACCGAAGAAGAAGAATGACCGGTTCATCTAAAGATCATTTACTTAACCATTTAAATGTTTTCTTTTAGCAAGCAAAATTTGGTTTCATTATTACATAGTAAATTCGCAAGTATATATATTATAAAACGGAAGAACCTGAAGGAACAGTATCCTGAGATGTCCAAAGGGACCGAGTCAGAAAATTATAGAGACAGGCAAATAGTGAATTATAAATTTTAATGTATGGCTGTCGAGAAGAGTGGGTCAACCAACCCCCCCCCTCAAAAAAACGTTAAAATCCTGTTAAATTTCAGCAATTATAAGAAAAAAACATCTTGAAACAACAATAAAATGGAGATAGGAGTGTTTGGTTATTTGATGACAATAAAGGTTTATGAACTCAAGGGATGAGAGCAGTCCCCGCATTTAACAATTAAAAATATCTTCCCAAATTAAATGATCTGTGATTGTTAAATGGATATCAGGAGATTCGATAAAAAAATGATTTGGTGAAAATGTCTTTATGTCTATTCACAATCCGGCTGTGTCTATTGTTTTAATTATATATTTTCTCTTGTTAAAAATTAAATGAAACAAAATGCGAGGTCAATAATATTTGGATCAACTACTATATATTTTTTTTTTTTTTTGTGATATCAAGTTATTTTCAAGACAGATGAAATGTGTCTTTTGTCCAGCTTGCCAATTGTTTAGGATTTCTGTTCATTGGTGGTGAACAGTGGGACTGACTATCTAGATGGCAATGAATTGTCAAATATCACGCTGTGGCCTCTTTCGAAATCGCTTACGATCCCTCGAAATTAGCCCCAGGAGGTGCTAACGAGTCACTAAAACAGAGAGAAGATGCGACAGCCGGCAGCCATCACCGACGGTACAATAGCAGACAATGTTTGAACGCTCACTCTCCGATCGAGGAGCTGGATGTAATAGCCGCCATATAAGGTACTTCAAAGGAGCCGCCGGAATTAGACATCATGCGTCACCCCCCCTTACTTCGCCCCTAACCTCCCTCCCGCTAACCCCCCTAAATTGTTTGAAGCTAAATTATGGAAGCCATAGGCCATCAGGGATCGCGGCAACAGTTATAGGCGATAAAGATAGCGGCCAAGTCCTCCGCAACCTATGTTGTCCGATTCAATTACCGCGTAAGGAATTACGGTTTCCTCGTGGATTTAGTAGTATGCAGTCTCTAAGGTAATTGACTGGGTGGAGGGGAGACCTCACCCTTCGTGTTGCAGCTCTTGCAAGAGATAACAGGCTCTCTTGCCTCTGAATAAATGACATTTTAGCTTGTCAGCAAGATTGCATATAAATTATAAGATTGATAATGAAATGAGTTTATTATTTGCCAACCCCTCGAGAAAGATAAGTAGTAAAGATTCACATAATTGTTGACACCGCAATAGTACGCATGCACCCTTGAATATATGTATCGATAATTACTGGATTTAACCACTTAGTTTGTTAATTTATTTATAATTTAGGTGTTTACATCCACGCTAACTACCATTAATACATAAAATCTTCAAATTGGTATATAAAAAAAGGTTTTCTGGTGCATAACATGCCATATAACCTGGCATCCATGGGGATATGTCCATCGTATGGAAATGCGTGTATTATAAATTTTCATGTTTATAAGTTGAGCAGATGACTCTCAATCTCCAAGACAGGCAGAGAGTCATGTATAAGTCTGAAACTTAAGATTTCTGATTTTGAAAAACAACAAAACCCAGAAAATTAAAAAAAATATATATAAAATCAAAACTGACCGAAATTTATTGCCGTAGTTTTTGTAATCTGATTTGTTACTGTTTTTATTCAAGTCACCACTCATTTATCTTCACGAGGCTGAGTTGTACGTAGAGGCGTACAAAATCCAGGGTAAGGCGAGGATCGTACCTGAATCTTGCAATTAGAAGTGTAACTAGAGTAGTTGACTAGTTGACGTTAAAACGCACTTGATTGTTATACTTTTCTCAATAAGCAGATTCAATACTCAATTCTGCATTTATTCAAACATCTAGGGATATTAAGATTTTTGAGTTTTCTAAGTTACCACTTCATGGTACGAATTTGTAGGAGAAAAGAATAAACAGCTTTCTTATAAAAAAAATAAAACAATAAAAACATGGATGGAGCGATACGAAACACTACCCTCAATTTCACTGCCGTTTTTATTTATTCGAACTCTTATACCAACAGGTTTTTTCAAGGGTGCAATAGCTGTGACTTCTCAAGCCGAAGAAGGAGTGAGAGACAGTTTAAACGGTTTGTTAATTAAATCCTTTAGCGACGGCTCCGCTCGAGGTGGCATGGTCTCGGAAGATCGGAAGCTCCAGAAGCAACAATTCTCAAAGACAATAGCCCGCACTTTTTGTGGGGCCCGATCTTTTTTGGAGACCCCCTCCTCCCCTGTGAACTGCCGTAAGGGTTGTTTGCTCTGTGGGCGGTCTGCTTCGCCCGATCAGAGCGTGAAGCGCTTTATCGAGGCTGACTGCCTCTAACCCCTGACCCCGGCAGCTATTAGCGTGAACCGACTCTCCAGCTCATGTTTACTAGCAGCATTAGGGGGGATTATGAATTCAACACAATGTTGTTAGAGGTTGCTAAAGGGATGTTTACATTAACTTGGGCCTACGGCTGAAAAAGTCAACGAAGATTACGGCTCCAAGTAGAAGCAGGCGATAATACAATAGCGTACAAAACACCAAGCTTGGAATATGTTTATACAATGAGAAAAACGATACATATTAGAAGAGTTATAAGAATATAATTATGGTTAGTTTGGTCCAGAGTCAAGGAAGTCGTATTGCCACCTAGAAGATGTACTCTTGAGTTCATCTAAACCCAAAGCGAGTACCCATCGCAAGTACTTCCGTATGGAATGAAAGCGAAGTAGGTCTCCCTTGGCTATTGGAGCTCGCAGATCCTCAAATGTCATGGAGGGGTCCATCCCAAGGGAACAAGTGGGCGCGCGACCCACAACTTCCGCACTGTGGGGAAAAACATCCAGCCAAGTATGTTGTGGGATAAAACAGGCGAGGTCAAAACTGACATGACTACAGGACTTTTACAAGAAGCCGTCAACACGCTTAGTGGCCAAATAGGTTTTACTCCTATTTGTCAATAAATGGAAGAGGTGGCAACTTTCGGTAGATTTCAAAATACACGAGCAAGACAACTGACGATGATGGTACTGCTGGAAGAATCATAAAACAGGCCACAGGGAAGAGAACACAAGAACTCTTTCACTGACTGGGACAAGAGGTGGAGCCAACGGGGAAGGGGTTAAAAGAAAATGTGAATTTAATTGATAGCAATCGTAAATAACGAGAAATTCCAGATTTAAACATATACAATAAAGAGGCAATGGATAGATTTCTTCCAAAAGCGAGTACGAGTACCCTCCACAAGTACTTCCTTTCGGTCAAGGATGGGATGAAAGCAATTTTCTTACAAAAATAACAGCGTCGTGGCTGACGCTGATTTTTTCTAACAGATTTTCTAGATACATGATGGTTTTCTTAGCTCCGTGATTTTAAGTGTCACAATTGCTGGAGTTTCTCTTCTGTGACAGAGTGATTCAACGTCGGATACAATACTTTGTCGAACGGGTCTGATACACGACGCAGGGAAATGTATCTAAAGGTTGATTTGTTGGCATTAGTCCATCCCCAGAAGGTATTTTCATCGTAGATTAGAGGAAGTACCAAGTTCCGATTCCCTGCCAATAGCACTCTGACCACTCATCGATGGGTTATTCTTTAAGTGACTTTCTCAACTACTAAATACTTACATAAACAGCGGTTTTCTTATTCCAAGTCAAGTAAAGTCATTAACTTCAGCGGTAAAATCAAAAGTCAGCTTGAAACAAAAGTCGCTTAGCATGGAAATCTTTTGAATCATATTCTAATTTTGAAGGGGTGCTGCTCCCCACGAGCGATCTAAACCCTAACCAACGCAGCAGTAAGGAGCATACACCGTACAACACGCGTTTAATCACGGTATCACACTCCTCATCGTCACATAACAATAGTTCTTAATAAATAAACAGATGAGATTCCGCTTTATTCACATATTTGTGTAAACCGTATTTATTATAATTCCCCATTATTTTACTTATCAGTTTTTGCCAAGCAATCAAATTATTCAAAAATCCAAAAAGGCGTGATCGTTTATTGATTTAAACACTTGTGGCACGACTAATAAATGCACTAAGGATAGCAATAATTTTCGCAACGTACTATAAACGTTTAACTACTCCTAAATATTTATTTTTGAGCTAAATTATTTTTTTCGGATTTGTTAAACGCCAAATGGTCACGACTTCACTTTACAGTAGTAGTTACACGCATCTTATGAAAAAGGTTACTGCAAGTAAGCTTCCATATTTATAAAAAAAAAATTGTTTTCTTTATTGGGCACTTTATATAAATGATTCAATATTATACACAAAACAAGACTTGAAAATATTTTTTAAATCATTTTTTGCATACTATGAGAAAAATTTCCTAAGACCTCCTCTTCAAACATTCTGAATTGTAACTCAAACCTAGATTCACATATTCCAACATTGTGATACATGTTTGTTAAGAACACGTTGTGTGGTTTCACTTGTTTTACACGATTTAGACCTACTTAGATAAATTTAATGATCACCCATAAACATTTATATCTTATATCAATCACATTGTTTTTCGCTTCGTTTTTAACAAATAGATTATTAGTTGACTAACAATTTCTAAACTTAACGTCGCCCTGACGATACACTTTTTTTCTAAATAATTACTGACTACTTAACGGAATTTCGTAGATAATCTACATGAAAATCTAGAAGAAATTAATCGAACATTGGCCATATAGTTATTTAACAGCATGAGTGGAGAGAATTGACAAAAGAATTTCATGGAATCGATTGAAAATTTATCATCATAAAGGAACACACTAGGTAAAACTATTCACTGTAATTAAATCTCAATTATAATCTGTATACATTGTACTTTGCCAACTTTATTTGTATTGTATTCTATGGGTAAATCCCCCCAAAATTATATTTTGCCATAAAGGCCGCACTATATAATATCAGTGGTTTTGTAAGAAATAATAAAAATCTACGTCATAATAATTACTTAAATTTGGACGCTTCTAAACAAAGGGTTAACAACGATTTTGTGGATAAAGTGGCCATTAATGTTTTAATTTGCAATGCAGAACGTGGATCATTGCCAAGCAAATTTAAAAGTTATAATGTCACTCGAGGATGATGGCACCTACTGTTCTTTAGAAAAAGTAATGAATTTATAAAGTGATAAAAAAATAATTTTTTCCCAAGCACATAGTGTAGGTTATCGAATCAAAGATACGGACTTGATTATTAACATTGAATATATTTTGGGTGGTTAATTTGAATACAATCACAAAACCATTTAATGAAATTAATGACAATTTTTTTTAAATATTTATACAAAATAGCTTTTGTCGACCATCGAAACCCTTAGTCTTATGATCGAAGCTGCCAATGTTTAAGTTGAATGCACACAAAAAAAACTCTAAACCATTCACGTAAAAACTTGCATTACAGGAAATTTCTAACCCCAGTCAATATGTTTTTTCCAAATCGGACTATTTTTGAATTAAACCGGTAGCGTCTTAGATAATTAAAGACAACGAGGTTTGTTT
The DNA here is from genome assembly GCA_930367205.1 of Acanthosoma haemorrhoidale. NCBI lineage: Eukaryota > Metazoa > Arthropoda > Insecta > Hemiptera > Acanthosomatidae > Acanthosoma > Acanthosoma haemorrhoidale. The sequence continues at coordinate 26,889,453 of OV884014.1, forward strand.
GGTCCATCATCTTTCAAATTGAGCTTAGGTAATTTTTGTTTTACTAAATTGACCCTTGAAGATGCAGAAATAGAGAACTAAAAAATTGACTAAGGTCTCTTTTAATGGCCAATTATCATTTTATAAAAAAAACGCACAGTCCTAATGACGCGAACAGGTTTCACATATGATGGAGTTTCCTCAAGAAGCGACAATAAACTAATTTATGAGGAACGATCCCCGGCGATGTAATGTAAATGAGATATTTCTCTCCCCGAGTTTTATTATTAATTAAATCCTTATACGAACTTGGGGCGCATTACCCATGAGTTATTGGGACGCAGGGTAATAACAACACTAACTGGCTAAAATTTACTACTATCTCCTATCGTAAATTAGTCTTCTACGTCAGTGTTTGAATATCAACTACCGCCGACTCTGTTTTCTACCATCAAGATAATAACTACTCGAATTAAATGCAAATACGGACAGAAATGAAAAAGTCTAAGAAATTACTGGCAATCGGCAATTTGAAACTAGAAGGTATAATTTTCAATTTGCATGTTATAATCAAGATGACTACAACCTCGAGTTTGAACCAGGTACCCTCATACCCCGGCCTTCTGTTTGTTCTGTGGTTAATTACTGGTTCTCTAGCACTGTACAGTCTCGGGACGTGAACCCATCATTAAAAAGATCCTAATTAAGCATTGGATGTGGGGAAAAATTACCAACTGCCTGTCTATATGTTTGTACTGCAAAATTTTATGTTACATGGGGGCATTATATATAACATATATATATATCTATGATACTTGCCAGAGCCAAAACGCCTCTAAACTAGAACTAAAATATAATTAATACATAAAACTAAAATATTCACTTATTAATATGTAGGAAAACAGAAACAAAAAAACTGCAACTAAAAGACAAACTTATAGAGTAAAATAAATGTCTTTACGTATCTTCTTCCAAAATTAAAAATTATAAACAACACTTGTATTTATTGCTAAACTCACTTTTTCATAGCCCCTTTAAATTTACAGATAATTATGTACAATTATAGATCCTCAGGCGATTCTATTTACAAATTATTTTTGTATTTCCTGTAGCATTGCTACATTATGTACAGCTTTTGTTATTTTATAAAAAATATATAATGAATAAACAAGTGTAATGATACACATTATACGTGACTGGACTAAAAAAACTCACTTATTTTCAAGGAACCATTAAGTGCTTTTTATAACAATTTTACAATTAAAGCTAATGTCAGTGGTATCGTATGTGCCGAAGATGGTAATACGCGCAAGGTAAATTTGTTATTATTCTTAGAAATACATACTGAATCCTCTACAGTTGCCACAACAGGTCCAAACTTTAAGATGGCGATGTATAGGTTAATAGAGGTCTGACAAGCATTTTATAAATTTTTACTTTTTATTTTATTGGCAGTTTTGATGTCTTGCAAAGGGACGGAATCAGCAATGGCTTCCTTGCCTTCTGCTCAAATGGCACTAACGTAAGTTGTAAAGGTTAAGCCTTTGTCGAAAATTACGGCCAAGAACTTAACAGTTGGAGCATTTACAGATGTTCAGTATTCCCTAAATTAATTTGTGGTAATAATTTTGGACCTTACGTTTAGTGAATAGAATTGTTTCAGTTTTTTCAATATTTATTTTTAATTTCCAACGGTGAAAGAACTAAGTGGCTTTAACAAAGGACTTTTCTGGGCAGGTAGGTATCACTATCATCAATAAATCAAATTTTAAAATGATCCAATCTGAAATTTGGATAGTCTATAAAATTAGAAAACTCAATGACTTGATATAAATTCGATTTTTTTATTACCTTTGCTAAAGAATGATTGACTACAGCTCATCTCATCATACAGCTATCCAACCAATATTTTTCTGCCATCCCCTCCTTTAGTGCACCATTTGACCTCTTCCTCTCGATTCATCAGTTCCTCAAACTAGTGTCCGTGTCATCTCGGCTGTTTGTGGCCTTGAGAACAGTCCGGAATAGGTGATAGTCCTCGTAGGTGATTCGTGAGGATGAATCCTAAAGCTACCACACAAGTTTGCAACGAGTGAAAGCCATGAGAATATTATATTTATTTTCTTTGATGACAATTGCTAATTATTATTAACAATGCCATGTATTCAATACAGCAACGACTTTTCCGGTTTTGTAGACTAACAAGTCTAGACGTATTTTGATTTATAAATCGAGAGTTGAAATAAATCTCAATGGTCAGAATATTACATTTACATTATAAAAATTATCCAATAGTAATGAAATGTGGATTATTGAAAAATAATTGCGAGGGTTTGGGCAAATTAATAAATGCAATACTGATAAAAATATGATAAAACAATTACACATTGCTCCATTAGGACAGATTGCAGTTACTATGACAACACAGCCTGTATAAATAACAACCTGCAGAAGTGAAGCGCCTGGCATCTAGTGGCTGATATTGTAACTTCTAAATTGCGGAGATGAAGTTGAGCTTCCTGGAATTGAAAGACTCTCCCAACGAAAGAAAAACTAAATTCTAGTGAAGTGTGGTCCATCACAGGAGGTTATCCTTTACATTACCAAAACTTTTCTATTTACTTTTTGTAATAATAGTTAACTAAAGCACCAACACATAATATACACATATTATTAATCAGAACGGCCACCACTTTTATTTAATACACAACTCAATACGATAGGAAAATATTGATATTTAAATAACCAATATATATTGACCCTTCAATACTTTTCATATGGTTGCTTTTATTTTTAAAATATACAGGACATTAAAGAAAACTTTCATACAAAGTATCATCCCTCTGAACGAAACTGCGATTGCAAAATGAGTAGATACACTTTTTATGAGAATGACAACATAATTTTATTCACTTTAGCACCAACACATGTTATTAGTCCAGGACATAGAGATACTTTATTAGATATTCTTCAGCATTGTTACTTAAATTAAATAATAGCTTTGTTACTTAATTAAACAACTGTTAATTAATTGATTAATGACCCATAATTATTTTTTTATAGGACTGGTTTTATATTTAACATCATTGGGGCATCTAATGAGACAATCATCCGAACTATCATGCCTCTAAAAAAAAACACTGGTCGAGTTAAAGCTGTGAACACGATTTTAATGGCAGTTTTTTTCAGTTATATTAACCATAAATGTATCAAATTTTATTAATTTATTTAATAAATTATAATTATATAATTTATCATGTTTTATGGATGCGGCTAATTTTTATATCTTCCCAGTATTAAATGGGACCACCCATAAATGGAACAGGGGACTTGAAATACAGACAGAAGGGTAAACAAGTTTTTTTTTATAAATCAAGGAAACCTCAATTTAAATTTCATTCTTCACACTGAGTACAGTACCAATTCAATCATAATTTTGCAATATAAATTCAAGTCAAGTGAGATAAAGAACGCAATTGTAATAGATTAAAAATGGTTTCATTGGTGGGTACTCCTACGAAATCTCTAATATTACATATTACATAAAGGACGAAGAAATATTCAATTTGATGCAATTAATCGGACCATAAAAATAGGACCATTAATGTCTTAATTGTTTTATATAGGTTTGCTTTTATTTTTTATCATCTTCCAGGCATCAGTTAAATATTCTAGGCACAATAACGCAGCGAAACTGGGGCTCATAAAAAATTGCGAGTATAATGTTGATGACAGCTTAAATGTTTTTTTTTTGGTATTACAGTCTACTAAAGCCCAAACTCATATAGTATACGAGGTACAATCACTGGACGTATTTTGAGTAGACGGGGTGAAGAGAAGTTCCTAGGTCACGAATTTAATATCTTCATATAGTAGCGTATATTTTTTTTCGTGAAAATTGTTTTATCGCCAAAACAGTGCAGACTAATTAGAAACTAAGATAGCAATAATAAATAATCCTCCGCCAAGTAGCTTAGTACAAAACACCAAAATAAATTGCACGGTGGGTCTGCAACAAAAAAATAATTTTTATATAGATCGGAGACAATTTTATCAGTGCTTCTGGAAGACTAGATATGAAATATGTAGATATTTTCAACACTTTATCAAAACTTCCACGACCACAATGACCTGAACTCATTTATTTCTTGAATTTGCTTATTGTTTGCGCTTTTAACGTCAATGTAAAGCACAAATGCTTTACTTTGATCATAGTTTTTAGACAAATGAAACTTCTTTATTGTGCAATAAATTCCAATCTGCTTTATTAGGCAATAAGTAATTGAGATAAATGTTCTCATTCATACCATATTTACAATTCATCGTTCACTCGCTCATTCATACAGTATTTACAAACAGCCCAGAGACATGCGAAAGAGGAAGCGAGTCTTGGGAAGTCCCCCAAGCTCCTCCATCTGCCGCGTCACCGGATATGAGCCAGTGGAGGCTGACGAAGAGCGCGAGAGCCACATACTCTCAGGACATAATTGGAGAAACTGCCAAGATTCCCACTGTCACGCATTTATAGCAGGTCACGAGGCCACTGCCGATTCAGTCTCCGAGGAGGAATATAGGGATGAGTGGTGCAGTGCAATGACTGTGCTATTGGATTAGGGTGGTTGGATTGGTTACTTTGGAATTTCATGAACTTGGAAGGGATGAGTTCGAGAATGTAAGGTATATTAAGATCGTTATGAAGGGTTTTGTTGCTGACGTAATAAGGGGATTTCCTATTGTTCTCGGGACTTTTGATTGAAAGGATTGGATACGCTTGATGTTCGACTTTTTTAGTTGTTAAACAATTTTTGACATTTTGGGGAAAAAAGTGAGACAACTGATCATGTGAGTACAATTCCATTTTGTTTTTCCAACGATATATAAATTAAGACCGTACTTCTTATAGTTACCATGTGGGCAGGAAGCGTATTGTATCTTTCATATTTTGGGAATCTCTTGTACATACAATGCAGTCATACAAACGATTACGTAAAGACCCAGTTCTTTGAAAAAAAATAAAATAGATGAGTCATTTTTATGGATGGCCGATTTACGGAAAGTCAACTGACCAGCCAAAAACAATAGGAGCACTATTGAAATTATTTGAAAATTCCTCTTTTTTTGCAACTCGTTACCTCAATTTACTATTCGGATGACACTATACGAAGACATTGCCTCAGTGCATTTATCGGCTGTAAGCTCAAGAAATTCAAGACAAAAAGAGGAGTGAGTAGTCTTACAGGGAGGTCCTCCACCGTTATTAGAACGCTTCTATTATAACAGAACATGATCTAATATCAACTTCAAGCCTTATCTGTCCAATATATCGGATCGCACATTTTCTTAATGGAGATATGAAGCTAAGACGTGGATAAATGTTAATTCTCGTGGCCAGTGGATGAGCGCTTTCTAAATGAGTATCTGATGAACGTGGGAGCGGAGTAGACAACCGCTCCATCTACAGGATACCATCAAATAGCTTACCACGGTAGTCTGCTTGAAAACTGAATTTGATTAGTTATAGTAAATACTCTTCCAAATATATTAATTGCACAGATTTATTATAGTTATTTGTTCGAATAACACTTCGATCCCAAGGGGGCACATCGATGTTCCAATATCAACCTACCTATATTTGTTTTCATACTAATTAATAATAATTAACGAACCTATATTTGTTTTAATACTAATTAATAATAATTAACGAACCTATATTTTTCGAATACAGTGCAATTTAAAGGGCTAAGCCACAAAATCTGTATAGAATCAAGAAAAATACTACGATTTCTGATGAATTTAAATTTTTTTATAACGAGAGAAATAGAACATTCAGTTAAACATACGAGACATTAGGTTTTTTTTTATATTGTTCTAATTTATTTAAATAGCAACAAATAGAATGCATGCTTTAACATCTTAGTAGATCTATTATAGGATGATCCTTCTTACAATTATTTATACAAGAATATTTATATTACAATATTTTTTTGCGTTTCCGTGATAAATATTATTGTTTTTTGTTCCAATAATTCTTGTGGAACAGTTGTCGATACACAGATATATTTCTAGATTTTTCATGTAGTTATACTGTTGCATACAAATGTTGCCGTTTTGTTTTTATATCATTTCATTTTCATATATCTTTATTGATTTCCTAAGTTTTATTGAATTATATTTATTAGAACATACATTCAAAAACATTCCCCACTGATTGATACTGTAAATTGAACTTATTAACCACAGCCTCAGCTGTTTGATATAAATATTTAAAGAGATTTTCCAGTAATTTGATTTTTTGTTTATTTTATATCTATAGTCCACTTAACCCGAAAAAACATTTTATATATTCCTAAGCAAAACACGAGATCTTTAATTAAGATACCCTGCACAATAAGCATATTAATAGTAATTAACAGATTAATGATGCATATTATTTTTTCAAAAAATTACTTTCATTTTTACCAACATCGGGACATTAAATGAAACTAACTTGCAAAATATCCATCTCCCTCTATAATACAAGGAATTACTTATAACAGCGAACTCGATATTAATGACTGTTTTAACGACATAGTGTAATTGCAGATCCAAAATAAAAAAACAAAGATTACTACTACCATTATTGAGAGCGACGAGATATTTAATATGATATGATAGGAATAAAAAAGTTTATTACGAAGCAATTAATTGATTAATTACTCTTAATTGTGTTTTGTGGAGATGAAAATATATTTTTCAAGTCTTCTTGGGTGATCGAATGTAATCTCAAAGTAAAATTTCATCTTAATAGGTCAAAGAAAAGGGCACCTAAGTGCCCACAAAGAGTTAAACAAAATCAACGAAATTGCTTTCATTCGCCTATAACCATTTTCTTAGATTTCCTGCATATTGTCAATGGTATAAGTTTGTAATTGATCAGGTCCGTTAAATTAATATGCCATGAATTTCAACTCCTTTAAAAATATTGAGACGTTTGTAAAAAAAAAAAAATCCTATCGTTCCGAATAGACGCAAGCAAACGGCTATTCACTGATACGTATATATATTTAAATCACTTTATGGGTAATCCAATGTGTTACATTTTCGTACGATTTTGTCATACATGTAATAAATAAATCAATGATATACTTATATTTTTTCTTTTATCCTGGCCATTTTTTTTTTTTTTTTGCTTGCATATTTGCATACATACATATGTGCACTATCACTATCACACAGTTCACATCTTTGGCTTCGTTTTTCGTTCTACCATTTGAACTTACAAAATGTTTTAATCTTCATGTGGCACTCGTTGTTTATGTTGTTCAACTGTTCCTCCCGATGTTTATCAAGACATGTTTTTGCCTCAACCATTCTATTGGACATGTTTATTTCCGATGAGCACAATCCAGTTTCCACGCGAACAGCATTCGCCAAAGAATCGGCTCTCTCAATTCTGGTTATCATGGTCAACAGAACAACCACGCATTTTCAATCCTGCTGAGTTTACCGCAATATTTTAGGGACGAGTTTTTTTTTTTAGTTTTGAAGGGAAAAAAATAGCGATCTCGAGTGTGATAGTGAAATTGCTTAGTGAATTTATTTAGTTCATGCGTAGAAGAAAATAGACAATTCCCTATCTTTCAGTTCCAAATGGGAGTACATAACGTAGTAAATGATTAAACCAAATAAAAACTTTTAAACGTCTAAAGTCTCAAGGTTACTAAAGATTTTATGATCCATTATTTTTTACATTTATGTGCCAGTAATTTATTTGTATGAGGAAGTATATTCTCGAGAAAAGTGGAGATAGTTTTCAAGCGTGTGGAGCATGTATGAAACTATGCAACCAGAAACTTGAATTACTCTTTTAATGTGTTCAGTAAAGTATGGGGGTAGATTTTACCTAAGTTATACGAAGTTAGACCCTAGTTCGTCATTTTTTGGGATATCGGCTGGTTGAGGAAGATAAGATGTTAGATTTTTGTATAATTTATTAATGTGCAACTTTTTTTATATATTATGTATGCCTGTATCAAGTCCTATCGTGAGGTGGTTGGAGGTTTGAAAAAATTGAAACGCACAATGGTGGAAGAAACAAATGGCAGCAGACGATGTTCACTCTTCGACTGCTAACGCTGAACACTAGCCCCCCCCCCTCCCGTAGCTCTTATAATTTATTTATCGCATTAAAAATAATAATTGCAAGATTCTAAATTGTTTGAGAGCTATGGGAAAAAAATTCTAAATTGTTGAGATGATTGAAGGTTATATTTAAGCATTTTTCAAAATTAAATTTTTTTACTTTCACACATCTTTGCATCTTACTAGATGATTTGCGATCGAAGTTGCAAATGATAAGAAAATTATAAATCACGGGGTAGTTTCAAAAACTGCGGAAGCCCCAACTCCTCAAGTCACAGTTTGAACTCCAAGAGTTGCTGGTAACACCGTAGTGAGCAGCACTTTCTGAGAGCTTCGCTACAGGTAGTTGTGGATATCGCCGCTGAGAGCAGCCTTTTCCGGTCGGGCTGTGGTGTCATTCCACTTTAAACAAAAGGGAACATTTTAAAATTTCAATTTGTGTTCGGAACATCATTATAACAGCTATTGCTGTCATTTTATGTTAAGTTAGTTTAATGGTGATAAGTATTAACCTTTGTATTTCTGTTTTAAATGTAGTGCAAAATAAATGATCTACTTTTATAAATATAATTATCAAATAAAGGAGATAATAAATATTCTGAATGGAACAGAAATGAAAATAGAGGGAAGAAGATATTATACCTCCATTTTAGTAACCATTTTACGAAGAAGTTGAAGCATACTCGCACGAAGTCTTACCGGCTTACGCATTTATTGACTTCCCCCAATCTATCACTGCATCTCAAGCTAGTGATATACAAGAGCATACTAAGGCCCACTCTGCTGTATGGTGCACCGCTTTTTCGTTATACGTATACGACAGCTAAGAAACTCCAACAATTCCAAAACGGTATACTGATGAAAGTGGTCAGAGGTACTTCATTCGAGCAGCGGAGAAACAGTGAGCTTCATGAGATATTTGAGCTGCCTACGGTGGATGAATTCATCCTACGTAGACATATCAAATTTTTTGACTCCTTGCAATACTTAACAAACCCGGTGTTTAACACGATAACCCCCACTCCGTTCCCCCATTGATGACAGGACGATGTCGCGGCTGGAACGCTTTAGTTTTAGGTTCTAGGTATAGGTTTTAGTTTTAGTGTTTAGTGTTTCACGCTAATAACCTGAAGGTGAGCCTCATCACCTAGTGTTGTGGATGTGTTTATGACTTTTTTACTACAGATTGAAATGTATTTTATATTATGCCCTCCTTCGAATGCATCAGCGCATCACAGTACAAGGAGCAAACTGTAACCATATAAATTTTTGTTCATTGTATTCTTATAAAAAATAAAAGAGGTTTTGAAATTAAAAAAAAAAAAAAAGATATTACTGTTGATTTTCTTATTTTTTTTTTTTTTTATGTAAACTATTATACATTTAAAATTATGTAAAACCCTTTTAGGATGTCCCTGCACTGAAGTGTTTGTTCTCTTACAGTGTTTAAGTGTTACAGGCAGTGTACTATATTTTTTAGCAGAAAGCTCTGGTCGATCTAAGGGAATGTCTACCTCTATTTTTTTTTACTTGTAATACAATAATATAGTCAACACAGGGATACAATAATATAGTTACTAACACAATCAGGCCTCCTGTAAACTTCTAGTTCTGATGAAACTTTAAAAGGTATTAAAAAATCTGTGAGGGCATTAATGATCTTTGTGGTTGACATGCCCTAAAATTGTTAACCCGTCTCCAAGACTTACGACTTTTGACACTGCTTTTAATGCACTACATATACTAATATTCCTACATTTTATACCTATGATTCCAATAGAAATTTTCCCTTTAATTAAGTGTGTTTATCTTTTATCAGGTTGTTTAAAGGATTTATTTTAATGGTGGAAGATATTAGTATTTCTTATGGAGAAACGATTTAAAAAAAAATTATTTACAATTAGGCGTCTGAATTTAAAAGATAATAAATAGGCAGTAGTAAGTGGTAGTCTGGCAGGACAAAATCCCCGCTGGCAGAGATATCACTAAACCTTATACAAAATGAAAAATACAGAAATTCAATTACTGACACCACTAGCCCTGAAAACTATCAATGAATTGTAGCCACCATCACATTGGAGGCATTTGTACATTGCTGCTCTGCAACAGCACAGGGAAATGTCACAGCAGACATTTAGATTCCAGACACTAATTAAAAATTAAGGTTATTCCTTTGTAATTTTATTTCAGCAAGAACTAGCTCAGACGGTAAAGAATCACCACCCACACCTACTTGTGAAACTGTATTCACTTGGAAGATAATTTTAGTAGTGATGTGACAAATTGTACCGCTAGATTATAACTGAATCTGAAATTATCAGTAATCAACCTTGACTAACAACTCATATATATATAGAAATAGCTTTGTTACTGATTATATCGGATTAAACAAATATTTATAATAAAAACGCGGAAGAAAATAGAAAATGGTGAATTGTGTTAAGTATGTACATATATAAAATAAATAATGTACAAATAAATACAAAAACATATAAAAAAACAAAAAAATACATGCAAAATGTGATTCTCTGCTTCAGCCCTGAAGTTCAAGTGTTGAATGTTGTGTTCAAATTTAAACTACAATGTTGCCTAATATTTCATGAATTATAAATAACTCTTTTTGAGTTTATGTTAAAATGAAAAAAATTGGGTGTATAAAATAACCAATTTAACATTTCAAATAAATTAAATGAGTTATGATAACTGAAACTGTTGAATGTACTAAAAAAAGAAAAAAAAATTTAAATAACTTAATTTTATAAAATAACTGTTGTATTATAAAAAACGTGTATCCTATATTTATCATTTTGTATAACAACCAAATAAAGATATCTACAGCCTAAATTAAATTGAAATCTAGGTTACATTATAGATCTTTTATTAGATATGTGATTAAAATTCAGAATCAGTCTTTTTCTTGACTATTTTTGTTCGAAGGTTTGTCATAATTTTAATGTTTTGTTTTTTTATATTCCAATTGTAAGACATGTTTTGGAAAAAGCAGACTAAACCAGAACAATATTTGGAAGGAAATGCAGATGTTTGGTATAACTTAACGAAATCATTGATTTGGCATCATCAAGGTGCCTTTACACGATTAATACTGTCAAGTGATCCATAGGAAAAGCTGTCAGAATCAACTGAAGTTAAGATAGCAGCAAAACAAGGACACTGTTTGCTCCTGAGGTCATCACTATCATGCAGGAAGCTCTAAATCAACTTATGGAGTGCAATGGGGTCTGAAAAGCACACTCCAGGGCCTCAATTTCACTGATGCGATGAGATTCTCTTAGAAGTCTTTAGGTTGTAAAAATACTTTTACAATCTTACAATTGGAGGTTGTAATTGCAGAAATAAAAATTAATGTCAAAAAGATATAAGTCAGCAACCATAGTCAAGAAAACCTTCTCATGGGGGTTAGAGAAGCTAGAGAGAAGTAAAAATGTTATGTTATTCGGGGAGTGGGATGTCTCCGATTGAAGGAGCCGATGGATAAATGTAAACGACAATCTGATGGCAAAATGTAAATAACAATAAGTCGTCCACGTCAGCGGTAAGATCTCCAAAATACATAGCCTGACCAAGATAAACTTCAAGGTAGATGAGGTTGTTCAGGACAAACGTTAAGGAGTAGTAGTATTGAGTAAGATGCAAGTGTGACACTTATAGAGAAGTAAAGATGCTAGCAATAAAAAATTCTCTTGAAGTCCTTTTCTCTAGAGAGGGGTTCAAGGCACAACTCATTTCAAAATTACGTTACTTGAGATGTGTTGCATATTAAATTGCACTAAAATTTGGGACAAAAAAAAATTAGACATCGAATCATCAAAGATTATTGTATAAACATTTAAAAAATAATAATAACAAAAAGTATGGAGCTAATTTTCTTTGAGATTGTGTTCAAATCTAAAAAAAGTTGAGTTCGAAAGTTATAACTTAGATGGGTTGATATTTTCTATAATAAATGTTGTTAAGTGTCCTGAAAAGGTATTTCCTATTCTATATTAATTATGTCTAAGATGGGTGGTATTTCCTATAATAAATGTTGTTTAGTGTCCTGAAAAGGTATTTCCTATACTATAATAATTATGACTAAGATGGGTGGTATTGCCTATAATAAATGTTGTTTAGTGTCCTGAAAAGGTATTTCCTATGCTGTAATAATTAAATGAAAATAGCATAATTTCTTTAAAAAATGTTGTTGAATGTCCTGAAAAAGTATTTCCTATACTATAATAATTAAATGAAAATAGCATAATTTCTTTAAAAAATGTTGTTGAATGTCCTGAAAAACTATTTCCTATACTATAATAATTAAATGAAAATAGCATAATTTCTTTAAAAAATGTTGTTGAATGTTCTGAAAAAGTATTTCCTATTCTATTACAAAAAACTTGAAATTAATTATTATCATTATTTAAAAAAATATTAGCATAATTTCCTATCATGGCTACTATTGCGCAAGTGGAGACAAAACTCATTAAATTGAAGTTGAACAGAGGGCAATTTTAATTTTGAGTCATCTATTATTCCAGGTAATAAATTTTTGAGTTGTTGACAAAAATGAATTGCAAGTAAATTATATCATATCAACCACAAGGTTCATTGATGCTCCTTGTCATTGAGGCCATTGAGCCCTGATAATTATGATTGCAAGTAGATTTAGCTAATTAAATTAATGATCATAAGCATAAATTATTTAATGTAATGAGATGCACATTTTAAAGAAGATTATCAGTTACTTTTCTGTAAATGCATTTAATCTAATGCAAAGCTTAGATAATATAAGACTACTCCTTGAGTTTTTTTCAATAATTAGAATTTTTCCAAAATCACAAATGGTTCATGTATATTGCAGGAATAGAAGGGTAAGAGGAGGAACCTTCTTTGGTTTCTTCGGACAAAGATAAATTAGTAATAAGTTTTTACCTCTAATAGCATAACAACTATTATTTCAGCGACAACACATTATTTATGAGTCTATAATATTCCCGTAACCTTTAATATATCTCAATTGAAAACTTAGGTGATTGTTATAGGGGCCAGGTTCCTCCTCAGATCCTTTGCCAAGTTTCCTGTTTTATCACTTTCTGCTCCACTGTTCATAACCTAGCGATAACCATGGACCAATATAGAGGAAATATGTATGTTAAAAAATAAAATTTCAGTTTATCAACTCGTAATAGATAAAAATAAAGTTGAAATAAATAACTTGTAAAGCTGTGTTTCCGGTTATAAAGAAACTATCCAGAGTTAAGCTGAATAAATAAATATTTAAAACAAAATATTGTTTCAAAGTTAAAATTAACTGTTGCTGCAAAATTATCAAATGTTGACAGGTCTCAAACTAATGTTAATTTTTATAAATAATGAAAAGTGATGATGGAAAAATAGCAGAACTACAGGATAAAGTTATCAGATATGAAGGAGTAATCCAAATAAATTGAGTCCAATTCAAAATAATATTTCTGATCATGAACTAACTATTCGAAATAAATCAGAACTTACAATATTTCAAAATAAGGCACTAGACTATAAAAAAAAAAAATTCAGTAGCAGTCAATATAAATACAATTGTTGAGTTTGAGAAACAACAAACATCAATATTAAAGAAGAAATGCATGGACTGCAAATTCAACTTATAGATTCTGAAGCTATAACTAAGAATAGCAATTTGGAAAATAAGCTTGAGAAATACGAACAAACTATGGAGACTTATTTAAAATAAAGAAGTACTTAAAATTAAAATAAATTGTCAGAATTAGAAGATACTGTGAATATTAAGAAATAAGAAATAAACTCATTGCAAAATTAAATTACTCACAATCAGCAATAATGTGACAAAAATAAATATAATTCGAAATAATGTTTTAGAATATGAAGAAACATTACAAAATAATGCAAAATAAAATGAGTAATCAAGTATCATATTATAAATATACAATCAAGGGTACTGGAATTATAATAAATGTGTAGCAAACAAAAATTTCTGATCACAAACTCACGATATCTTAAAAAATACCAGGATCTGATCCATTTTAGCAAACATCAATTGATTTATTAACGATGATGTCCAATGATAAATTGTTGCTTTTAGAAAATAGAGTTGCAGATAATAAATAAAGGAACAGACTGTAGATATTTTTACCAAGGTGTTGGGTACTAATTAGGAAATGTACTGAATTTAGACAAAATATAAATCTTGGAAAACTGAGGTACTTCCATCTAAACTGATCTGGATGGTTTCTTGTGAAGCATCTTATGATGAACTTCTTGGATAATTTCAACCATTGAAGGAGAGTGTGATTAGTATAACAGGAATGTTACAACATTTTAAATGATGGAGGGGAAATGGCAGGTTTTGAAGGGATAACAGGGGGTAGAAGGTAAGTGCCCATGAACATAGAAACATTTGTTTTTGTTTGATTAAAATTGTTCTAGTTTTGTTTGTCTTGAGCAATAATGTTTTCATTGAATTTAAAACATTTATCTGAATTGCAAGCTGTTTTCTTTTTTTATTTTCCCTGAATATCAACATATATTATTTCATCTTACAGAGGTTTTCATATTATTTTACATTGACAACTGTTTTTCTCTTTTGATGATGTAATAGTTCTTTTTATTTGCTGGATATGAATTTGTTATTTATTGAGGGCTTTGTCCCAGGGTGAATTTTTTTTCTATTCTATTCTATATAAATAAAATATTGATGTATATAAGAGCTGATCTATAATAAACATAGACAAGTGCAGGTTAATTTAAAATGAACAAAGATGTGACCAAATCTCAAGATATAATGCCTCACTTTCATTGTAAGTTGGAAGAATACATTGTGTTTTCTCAATAATTTACATGAGTGTAAAATTCCAGTGGGATTTCATTTTGAGTTATAGCCTCTCATGTTTGAATCAGCAAATTTAATTTCACTAACAAATGCTTACTTCTATTTACTGAGTTCTGTTTCAACTTAACAAGTTTTGACCTTAAAACATATTCTATAATAACTAAAAAAAATATTTAGGAATAAAACAATGTAATGTGTGTGTAATTATCATGTTTGCTGTGATTCAGAAGATCTCCTACAAAAAAAAACAACCAAAAACTGCAAAAAAAGATACAAAACATACTTTGTCTTTGGCTGGAAGTTTATAATAACATTAACAGGTTGAGCTAGACATTAGGGATACCCCTACCTAACATAATACCCTTCTATGACACCTCTCCCGGTTTAACCACACAGGTGTCCCCCCAACTCAGGATCAACCCATAAATTATAGAAACTTTTGATCTAGTAAATTTATTAATGAACTCAACACACCTGGAAAGCATTGTCTTTGTTATAATTAATTATTTTTTATATTTTCATTATACTTAATACAATTTTGAAAATTACTTGCCATACCATACAACAGCCAGTTCTCACCTGAAACCAAAAAAAAAAATTAGGTACAACTAATCATTAAATATTGGCCAAAATAAACATAGCTATAAACAATAATTTTAAAGAAAGAGACTGAGTGACAAATGGAGACAGCAGCTTTGGGATCTGTAATAAGATGGCGACTTCACAAAACAGACGCCTGGCAATCACTGCTGGAGGGGGTTACAACTCATCAGCGGGTTGTAATACCATGTTGAATGGAATGAATATGACGTTTAAAGAATGGAATGGTCCTGTAAGATGGAATCTGACAGACTACAGAAGGCTGTATCAGAGAGTGCGATTAACCCATCCTATAATTTTCTGACATTAGAAATAGATAGAACCTAAATTTGTTTTTGTTATAAATTTTCTTTGATTGACAAACACTTTTAACAGACTACCTCTGTCATCAAATTGATTTTTAGCCAGTTCTTCATTGGGTGAAGTAGTGTACTGATCATTATGTGGCACCTTGCGAATCAAAGAAAACTTTAGTCTTATTTTAAAACCTGTATTAGCAGGGATAAACCCAAAAGGAAAGGCATTAGAACAAAAAACGTCACCAGTTTATTCAATATGTAGGTAAGTAATTAGGTTGGCTTCGATGTTAAGAAAAAAATTACAATAAATAAACTTTCCTTCACAATATGGAGGTACTAGGTTTAAATCCCTAGAGGGCCTGTGAATTTTATTTTACTTGTGTAAATAAGGAGTTTATTTATATTTCCTCCCTGGCATGAGATTACAAAAAAAGGATATATAGACAGTAAATTAATGAAGTGAATGAAGAGCTATAATTATTTAATGTCAATAATGAGAAAAAGGAAATCTTAAATCCACTTACCTAGTTTCTCCATGCAGCTGCAATATTGTTCCTCGAACCACTAACACAACACGAAGAAGGCACTCCCGACAATTACAAAGCGCACTATATTTAGTCCCGAAAAACTAAATGCACTTTACTTCTGGTAATCTGCCGATTATAACCAGGTTCCTTACCTAAATGTGTGGGCGGTCAAAAATGGAGGTTTTTAGGGAGTATACTCCGAACAGATAAAGACAGCATTTCAAGTGAACAAGCACATGATTACAAGGTCGTTGATTGTAAACAAACTCTAAACTTCTGGAAGTTGGCTATGTGAGTGAAAATAACAATGAGTACAAACCAGCAGTGATTCTGGAAGACAAATTAAAGAGAAAGAAACTAAGGAAATAAATTCGGAGGCAACTGATGTTGGGATGTCCTGAATGTTGAGAGGAGATAAATAATTATATGCTGGCACTCTCGAGAGAGATATATATTATTTATTAATTGTTGGAAATCTATATAGTATCACAGAAAAGAATATTCATTTTTCTATTTTATTTTTTTCATTTTAGCTCTTTTGAAAACAAATGGCATTATTATTAAATAGCATGTTTATGAATAAAGAATATTAAAACTTTTGCTTTGAATACTAACCAAAAGTAAAACTCATGAATAGCAAGAGTTGAAGGGACACTAAGTGGTCTGACCAACTTTTCCGATTGTTA
Source organism: Acanthosoma haemorrhoidale (assembly GCA_930367205.1). NCBI lineage: Eukaryota > Metazoa > Arthropoda > Insecta > Hemiptera > Acanthosomatidae > Acanthosoma > Acanthosoma haemorrhoidale. The sequence goes on from OV884014.1 coordinate 26,906,509, forward strand.
TGTACTCAAATTCATTGAGATAAAAATATTGATAAATGTTCCTTCTAAATACCAAGTACAAATATTATTTAAGGTAGCCAATGGAGTGATAAAAATCACATTATTAGGGACACGGGATAAAACAGGCTTGGAGGAAACAACAAAGAACTTGAAGCAGCAATGTTTAGTTGCTGATTGTTGATGTGGACTGTCAATAGTTAAATGATATCAATAGACAAAGTAGCTACAACGTAATATACTGAACATTACAGGTATTGAAAATAAAAGTATAAGCAGAAAATATCTATCTGAATCCATTAAGTTTATTAATCGATTGAGTTTTGAATCTAAAATTTGCATTCAGAAATATAAGTATTTGGGATTGTTTTAATTTCAGTCAGAAATATAACTAAATAAATACATAAATGTAATAAACTTATAGACTGGCAGTATTTATTAATTACTTTCAGGAGACAATAATTTATTTGCTAACAAATTTAAGAAAATAATGGCAAGAATATTAATACATAGTGAATAATTCCCCTATATATTTCATATTTATAATTTGTTTTCAGTTGCTAAATTATTTATGACATTACCTTTTCTCAAATGTTTAGTTCAAACAGTTCAGAACTTAAGAACATTATTTTTTATAACTATGGAACTAACTTGATTATACAAGTAAAATAAATATTCATTGTGTCATAAATATTGTACATAACTTGTAATGTTTTGATTTGAAAAACTTTATAACTTAAATATCGATTTAATACAGTGAAATTCAAGAATATTTTTACTGGCCTTATATAATGATATATTTCTTGATATAAAGAGCAAATCAAGCAGGGTCATAACTCGATTATTGGTCCTAATAATTTCTATTCCCAGTTTCCTACAGCTGATAAACTATTTATTGTGTTATGTCCATTAATTATTAGTTTTTTACATCTAGTTCAGTTTTACAGAGTTTCAAATCTATGATAAAAGTGCATCCTGTGTGATACACAGAATACATATGTATGATAATAAATATTTTAGAAAAAAATTAATTTTCTTTATTGGAGATTCATGTTTGTTGGAGTATAATTATAAATATAATTTCGTTTTCAAACAAGAGAGAAGGGGTCTATTAAAGCAAGTTCTACCTACCTATATATGAAATTAACTTCATATTATATTTAACCTTAGAAAACTTTATGGATATGTTTAAAACTATTATTGGGTTGAAATTACCTATGAATTGGCTCATTCTACAGTTAAAATGAGGCCAAAATTGACAACAAATTAAGCATTGACGTTGCAGTAAATTGCGAAATAAGGCTTCCAAACCGGAGTGGTGTTGAGTACAAAGTCTGCCAGGTAGTGACGTCACGATCGGCCCTATTTCTCATATCCGAAATATTATAAATTACTTTGTTGCAATCATACTAAATATTCATATTGTATTATTTTAAACGGAAAATATTGCTTTTATTTATAAAAGTTTAATTAAAGATTAAGAAAATAAAAAAATATATATAGACACCTGAACCCCGAATTTTCCAACGATAGATGTTCCATTGTTATAATAAAACCGGCTTAGTAAAAACTAAACACGGAATTTTTTTTGGGGGGGGATATCGTAGATTTTTTTTTTCCTTACCGACTTTAATGTGTTTTTAACCACGGAAAAAGATTTGAAATTTAAATCTTTAAATATTTTCCCATCCACGACTTTAGAAACTTAAAAATGAACAAATCGGACTCGTTTTTTTTTCGCTTAAAATTTTTATTTACTAACTTCCCATGATTGCTTTTTAGCGAAAATTAGTCACCATACTTGAGGACCATTAGTTTTTCTGATTAGTTGAAGCATTTATTAGACCTTTATACTAGAAAATACATACAAAAAGACTGACAAATAAAATTAGATTCTTAAACATTAATCTGTAAACACAAACTTTTTCCAAGATTACATTGAGTGCACTTAAGACCTGCACAGACTAACAGTCAGAAATAAATGGCTGTACTACTGATAAATGGGTAAAATAGCCCTTACAGTCATTTGCGATTGGTCAAAATTGTATCAAAACAAAAATATGCTGCCACAACTTATCTGAGAATTTAACTTGAAATGGCTAGGCAGTTAATCATCAACAGGATTGGAGGATAGATGTTGAAAATGTCAGAAAGAAATCATTACAAAGGAAAAAGCTTATTTTGAATGAGCAACTCATTCTTCAACATTGCAAATTAACCGTTTTCATAATATAAAATAATAAATGGCGCTTCAAATGTGAGATTAACCTGACTTAACAGTGACAGATAACCTCAACAAACAGGCTATCAATCTTCCCCTTTAAATCAAAGTTGATATCTCAGTTAAGCCTAATTATTATTTTGAGTTTTATTTCAATTTTCTGATATAATGTCTCTTCAAAAGAACTGTTAAAGTTTCACTAGGCCCACTGCCTTTCATCTACTTTAATTAAAAAAGAGCTATAACTTAGGGAGCCTGTGGTAAGATTAGGCTCCTTAGCCTGTTACTTACTTTTGAGAAAGTCAAATATAGTTTATTTCAACTTTAAAGACCATCCAGTGACCTAATTTTTATGATTGGTGATGGGATCAGCACTAGATATTTAAAACAAAAAGTCATACATAATTTTCTCCAGCTCATCAAATATTGTTCTTAAAAGGCATGGATAATCAATGCAACAAAAATTCATCACTCCACCTTAGATTTTAAAAAGTGTCTGTACACCAAGATCTTCACCTATACTAGCATTTAATGCTCTCAAAGGTTGTGTCTTGCACTCGAAAACTACTAGTGTTAATTGAACCAGAACCAAACTTTTTATTGGAATCCAAGAGTACTTAATGCAACTTAATAGAACAAAACTACTAATCATTTCCTTTATGTTCCAATGCAGTTTACTAAAAAATAGCTTATTTTTGTAACTACAATTTTTTTATTAAAAAAATGCTGTAATTTATTACATACTACACTAACTTATATGCTTCTCATTGTTATATAAATCTATACCAGGAACATCGGAATATAATACAACAAATTGTATCCAGGCTTTCTGAAAAAAAATCATATTATACTTTGATGGCCAATGTATTGAGCACAGCTAGATTTATTTGATCACATTTGAAGTAAATTTATTAATATTTTTCATGGTTATAAAAATAGAAAAAATGATGATTTTATGAAATCCTCCATTTTCAACTTGATAGAGGATATAAGGTGAAATAAAGCAAAATAAAAGAGAGGTAAAGAAATCAGACTTAGCATTTCCCATAAACAAAAGTTTAAAAAAATAGGGCTGTTTTTGTTCCTTTTTCAGATTTTGTTTCGTATAACTAAAAAAAATTTTGTATCACTCAAATATATATAGTGTTCACAGGAATCGATTAGAATTGCTTTATCATAACTGTTTAGGAGTTATGAGCGTTCAAAGTTTTTTTTCCTATTTCACACCGAATCCAGGCCATATTTGGAGTGTTTACTTTTTCTAGTATCAGCTTTTGAAAAAATTCTAAAGGGTTATCCCTTAACCCTATTGCTGGTTTATAAAAGTAAAATTGTTTGATGTCGTTAAGTACCACTGGAAGTCAAAAACTGTAAGTTTTGGCTTGATAGTTACAGAAAATCCTTTGTGCAGCTTAAACATTCACCTCAACTATGAACTGTTAAATCAATATAAACAATTGAAATTTCACAAAGAGAAGTATAAAGGTATTTATATAATAATAATAATACATCAGTATTCCAATCATTCTAAATTTGTTAATTGGGAAATGATGTATATTGAAAAGTTTTAGATTATTTTCGCTTAACTGAAATGAAAAAGTTATGATACTCAGTATGCAGTAGAGTATTCTATTGACCAAGACAGTAGATACAAACTTTAAATCAAGTAAAAACCTTAGGTTCACCATGGATTTGACCCACTCTTGGAAACCCCATATCCAGACATCAGTAGCTACCCTTAAACTATTCCATCTGCTTCCCTACCCTGCACACCAACTCCTGGTATTCTCCCTGACCGGGAATCAGGAAAAACCTGGGTTTGAGCTCAGTCAAAATATTGTTTCATTTGGTATAAACTATTTTTAAAACAGTGGGATCAACACCACAACTGTTAATATTTTTGATCTTTATTTTTACTTTTACTTGGATCTTTTTTATTAAATCAAAATCAAATACGGAATCAATCTTTCCTTAAATCAATTATGTATCTTTTTTTCATTCAAACTTATTTTTATTAGGTAATTGAGTTGTTATAAAAATTTTCATTTGAAAATGAGAAATAAGGAAAAATAAAAGGGTCTCTTTCTGAGTTTCCTGATCTTTTGAACAGTCTCAACAATGCCTCCTGATTTAAGAAATGTGAAAGGCTTAACATTTAGAAACCAGGATCCTCTTACGACCCTGATTTTCAGGTAGGCACTTATCATTCTGACAAAGCAATAGTTAGAAGGAGTTTGCAGCAAATTCAATGAAACCCTTTGTTCCAGGTAGGTCAGTTCAACTACAGAAGCAGAGCATGAGACACCTAAGAACAAATGTAAGTACTGGTGACTATAATTATCTAAATTTTATGTAATATCATACAATAATTATTGGTGAAATATAAAAATAGTTAATATGGCCAGGATTCAAACCTGTGATGTAACGGTTTGTATACAGTAGTTCTTCTGAGTTATCATTTGGTACCATCTTTATATTAGTTGATTTCTTTAACTATATCACAAATCAGGAATATTTTTTTTTTACTACAGTGTAGCCATTTTATTGCTTATTTAAATGCCTCAACAAGACACTAAGAGAATGTCTGAGACATGGCCTGGAAATGAGTGAGATAGCTAAGCTGGAAGAACGGTTGGGTGGATACCAAAAGATCCTGAGTTTGAATTATCATTATTTAACTATTTATTTAATTTACCCCAGGGCATACAGACCAAGTGTTAATCAAGAACTAACAATGGGATAATTGTCTAAGTTAATGATCTTACAATTGCATATCTTTAGCCAACTTGGCGAAAAAGTTAGCCTAACATGATCATTTACCCCTTGAGAACTTAACTTTTGGTCATGTATCTAATTGTAATCAGGCAACATGCCAAATTATTAATAAATTGAAATGTGATTTAGTTTTAACTTTAATCTATCCACAATGAGTAAGGAAGGAATCTAAGACATTTGTATGCTTCATTACTTTATCGTATATCTTATATAGTGAACTTACAGAATGTACTGTATAATATGACATCATTGTCATGTATAATGTTATCCTGTATGACGATACTAACACTATGACCTTAAAAGATAAATGAATGTATACAGCTAGTGTTCTCGAGGCCAACTCAGCAAACAGATTAAATCAAGTAACTTATTTTTTTTTTTAACTTTTTTGGTTTAACTTAGGTAACTTTTTGCCCCTTCCAGAGGAGGGTTCCTCACAAGGGGTAAATCCAGTAACCAAAAAAATTCAGTCAACTTCTTTTATCTTTTAAAAAATACAAGTTTGGCTTATTTACTTAAGTGCATGTCTTAGGTATTGTTTCCCCATAGGTCAGCATAGCAAAAACATGGGGTAATCGATGTGGTGCATGTATTCCTGCACCAGTAGCATGGATCTAGGAACCATAAACCAAGGTGGTTTATACTTTCAAATGTTCTTTATTAAAATAAAAATAAAAAACAGAAATTAAGATAAATAATTAATTATATTATTTACAACTTACTCTCCTATCCACAAAAGCTTAAAATATATTTACAAATTATGGATCCTCTTCTATAGCTAAAACTAACTCCTCCTATATTTACACTCCTACAAACTACTTACTTACTTACTTACTTACTACTTAGTAATTAATTCTAATAATGAATAGGTTGTTAATCTTAAAAATCAGCTTAATCTCTTTCTGGTAGTGGTAGATTTTTGGGAAATGACGGAGTGCTAGCGGCTTGTGCCCTCTGTCGCGGGTTGACCACAGTACCTCCGGAAACGGCCCATATTTTTTTCGTTTATTGACTCAATTAAATTAATTAATTGTATCAGTGGTTTTATTTATATGGGCCGTTCCCGGAGGTACTGCAATACCGGGTCAACCCGCGACAGAGGTGGAGCAAGCCCCTAGCACTCCGTCATTTCCCAAAAATCAGTTTAATCTTCTGGACCCCCGATGGGAGTCGTACCAGAGATTAAGCTGATAAGAACAGATACTACACTTTCTATACTACACAGATATTTATAGTGCATCTTGATATAACGATGCCTTCTTGATGACCCATCCCGTGATCATGGCTGCTCATCACGCATTCCCTTCCTTGAAATGGAGAAGTGGCTCATCCACTTAAACAATATGAATAATTATCACCATTGGTTTAATACTTTTTATAATTGTGTTAAAACTAGCAGCCTATGTGGGCATTCGGTATGGTATTATTTTTTTTTATTCCTGCCCAAACATATTTCAAATTAAATATATTAGCTGTTTACAGTTTGATTCTCCTGAGTTGAATATTTATTCAGTTTAAGAATTTTTGATTACAGACTATTTTACTTCAATAAATTATTTTATTGATAATAGATTTTAGTCCATTGAAAAAGACGTACTATGAAGCTTAATTTTACATATTTAAGTTTATAGGGATGATTGCCTATTTATATAAAACTTTAGTTATATGCAATAAAATTTAATGAAATAGTTTTGGAAAAAAAAATAATAATCAGGGAAATATTTTAAAATTAATTTAGATTATATAAAAAAAAAAATTAAATTTGTTAAAAAACATATATTATGTTTTTATATCTTTATATTCAAAATCTCAAGATTCACAACAACCCATATTTTTCTTGCCCCAAGGTGGATCGAAATAAATTGATATTATTGTTGGAACCCCAAGGAAGGATCCTTCTAATTTAGCCAAGAATTCGGTACAAAATTAAAATGTCTTTGTTTTATATTGTAAATTTTCTACATTTAGATATTATTCAGTTTATGGAAAATTAATATTTATAATTTAAAGATCATTTCTTGCTTAATGTCAATAATAATGAACTTACTTACTTACTTTTAATGGTTCTCAGATGATTGAAGGATGTGATCAGAAGGAAGATTGAGACGGTTATTGGTTCAACTGGAATCGGCTACAAGGTTGGTAAACCATTTTTTAAATACTAATGATGTTTAGCATTTGAAATGAAAATTGTAACAGTAAGGAAGGTGTGCAGAGAGTAGTCCTGGGCTTAGAGGAGGGGGGGGGGGTTGGCAATATTTACTATTACCCCAAGTTAATAAATTGTTTGCAAATTTATTTTTATTTTCTCTGGGTAAAATAGTTCATTTTATTTTATGCTGCTGCAATAATGCTTCCTTCTGAGGGAAGTATACTGGAAAAAAACCTATTACCATTTCTCCATTATTTCTTTAATTAGTCCCACTATCCACTCTGATCCTTTTGTTGTTCATGCTTTTTTTATCTTATCCTTTCTTTAGGTTCCTCATTTTGACAGTTGTGGTTCTATTTACATTTTTTTCAAATGCCAATCCAGCTTTAAGGTCCATATAATAGGCTGTTTATATAATAAATAAGACTGGGATATGTAGTTACTTATTTTCTTTCATATTTCTTTTGGAGTTACACATAATTATTTTAAGTAAAAATTAATTTATCGCTTTCAATTGAAAGATAAGAATTTTGGAGTACGATAATCTGCATGTTGGATTTTTGGAATAGTGGAAGCTTACGCAGAGAAACAAACCTTGGTGTTATTTACCTAACTTTTACCACTTCTTCCAATCTAAGACCTTATTGTATCCCCTTAATTATGTAGTTGAAAATATATTTTTTAAGATGTCAGCTAATCAAATCAAATCCCAATGTAAAATTCCATCTTCATAAACAGGAGATTCATAATCCCCCGGACAGGCAGATACATAGTTGAAAACATAATTGTTTTAGATTTTGAAAAAAAACAATGAAACCCTAAATTGGAAGTTTCATTTGTCAAGTTGAAGTAGGAAACACGTTTAAATAACAGTTTTAATGACTGTCAAAAATATACATTATTAATCTTTGCTTTAATAGCCTACTCAATAAGATAAAAAAAATTTGTATTATGACATGTTGGGAATTTATTATGGTTTTAATTATCGGAGCATTAAATGGGGACTAACATGCAAAATATCATGTCTCTTTGTAAAACATGGGTTGACTTAAAATGGTGCTCACAAGTTTAATGGCAGTTTTTATTACTTTTTGTAATTAAATTACATATTATTATTCAAAATTTCAAGACAGTTAATTGCGTACCCCTCTCAATATGATAGTAAATATTTTTATCTCACCAAGGTCCATCGTCAGCACATGCTTAAGAATAAAGCTTTCTAGCATTCAGTCTACGAAGAGATCAGGCCATAATAAGGCCCCATAACTGTGGTGAATGACAACAGCTTTGGGGCATCCCGCTCCGACATTCATCCGCATCACTGAATGTGACCAGTTTATTGATTATTTATTACCAATTATTGAATAGCTGTTTGTGGGCTATTCATAATAAAAAATATATCTCTCTGGTCAACCTATAGTTTATTTTATACTGATACAAGTATTTTTGCTAGTAATATCATTATTTCAAATATGCTATAATTAAAATGCTAGAATAGGGCATACAAGTTTAAATATGTAATAATTAAAATGAAAAGTTTTAATGTCTCCTATTCTAACTGAGTCAAAGCTGTTCCATAACTTCGAAACAATGCTACAAGTTTAATTCAATCGTTTACTCACTCACTATCCTCCAAAATGTTTTCAAAACATTGTGATTAGGGATTCACAAATGTGGGTAGGAATACAGAGGAGCAGCATAATAAATTAATAATATTTGTATTTTTATGGGTAATATTGGAAATCGACTGCCTACAAGAATTATTTCTAGCATAATGTTGCTCTCGTTAATTTTCATGTCCGAATTTTAATCAGTAGATAACAAATCAGAGAGATGGATCAGTATACAGTGGAAAAAGTATACCATTACTTACATTTATTTATGATAAAATCGAGAACTGAATTTTTTTTTTTTAATTGCTAATTAAGTTTTGAGTTCAATATGACCCAGCTCTCACTCAATGATTGCCCAGTGGATGGTGCTGCTACCTCCAGTATATTGTTTCGACTATACAGTGCTATTCAATTTGCAACTGTCCGTAGTAGTTAGATGTTTTTTCAAGTTCTTCATGATGAACTATATAGGCTGAAATTGATATATTCGGCCAACTTTGGTGACATGGTAAAACACTTCACCTTGGGTTCTCCTATACATTATCAAAACTTTGAATTTGGAAATTTTATTTCCATATAAATGTAAAATATTAATAGGTTAATAGATTACAGTGACACACTTGGAGAAACTAATGTTATTTACTGTTAAACAGCTTTGTCTTCCTATAAAATCAGATATTTTTGTGGGTAAAATTTAATAATTATATTTATAAGATTAACTAGCCTAAAATTATTAACTCTTATTTTGGCATTGAATTAGTAGTGCAATAAAAAGGATATAGTGATCATCAGATACTCGAGATATGCTCAATTACTGACCGCAGATCTAATGTGGTTTGTTATATAATAGTTTACATGTTCTACTACATTCTTTGTTTAGTGGTCAGTTTATTGGAAATAGTCTAGGAGAACCAGAATGCATCTTTGTTTACAATTAACTTTTAATTATTTACTAATATTTTGTGATAAATCAAAACTGTTACCATGCCTTACCTTTACGACTACTCTAGATGTTACACCTATTTTCTCCATAAGTTCCTTAAAAGACCACCCAGTATGAGAGGAGTAACAGAGTACAGACAATCAGAGCTCACAATTTTAATCTTACAAGACAAACAATTAATAGAGGCACTTTAAAATTTGTATTTAATATTTCTTTTTAAATTCATCAAATTCATTTAGTGAAATAAAATAAAACTAATCCTCTTTTTCTTCCTACATAAATTTATTTAAGAACATGAGCTCATGCTGCCAAACTGTTACAAAATACAAAATGAAACATGATGGTCATACTTTGCAGTAATTTTAATAATGACTTATATTTATTTTTGTATGGGTTAGCACATTCATAGAGCTGTGTCTATTTTGTAGGGGACCTGTGCCAATTAATTTGTAACCCTTTTTGCCTCACTAATTCATTACTGCTTTGTATTGTAGCTTATATTTAACTGCCTCAAGATGCTTTTTTCAATCTGGTTCGGTTGTCGGATTTCATACGTTAATAACAATTCACTTAATTTTGTCAATTAAGGCCTTTTAATTTAATGTTTAGAAATTGACGTCATGAAAAAAAATAGTCAGTAAGGGAAATATTTTTATTTAGGGGAGGGGTATCAAAGGGATCTACAATTATTTCATTTTCATTTATTTTTAACCTCCTTCGAATGCATCAGCGCATCGCAGAAAGAGGAAAAATTGTAAATAGAAATTTGTAAATTGTTAAAAATGTTAATAAATTCAGGGGTTTAGAAAAAAAACTATTTTTAAATGTATTGCCATAGTTTGTCCTGTAATTAGCGCCTGATCCTGTAATCACTTATATATTTACATAATTTAATGTTTATAAGTCCACATTAAGAGAACTGAGGAGGAAAAAAGATAACGAGGTAATTTTGAAAAAAATAAAAGTAGTGCAGTCCTTCTCTCTGTAGGCGATCTGTTTAACTAGAAAGTTCATTTCTGAAAACATAGAGAGCTCTGCAAGCTTGATGTAAGAGCTACTTTTAAGGGTTTGGTTGTTTCAAAATCAGAAACCCTAATGTTTTCTCCGGTGGGTCAGTCTGTTCTCGTCCTTGTGATTCACCTGTTCAAGTTAGTGATATATACTTTTCATGAAAGTCTGGATTGATAATGGGAAGATATAGAAGAGAAATACTTAACCATTCTCATAAATGAAGATCAAATGTCATTGATTAATTACAAATCATCATTACAAACACTGAATTATGGTGGAATATATTTTTATGAATATTTAATTACGGAAATAATGCTGGCAAGAGAAATTAAATATGAATTAGATTTCTCAAGGCATTTGGGAAAGCTGGCAAGCTTAGAAGTTATGTTATAATTTCGTGATGATTACGTACACATTAGATACCGTAACGCAAAAAACTAAATTTTTGTTTATGGGACCAATAATAAAAATCTCTTATTTGCAAAACCCATTTACACTATCTAACAAATAAAAGGAACTATTTTCGGATAAAAATACCGTGTAGTTTTTTGGTTTTTTTCAATAAGTATTTACGAAAATCGCGTGGTTCTGAAATTTCTGTATATATTGTTCCTTTACTTATTCCGCCTTATTGTAACCAGACGGTGAGCCCCATCGCCGAGTTCCTCTTCAATGTTCAAGTTTTAACCACTAAAAGACTGTTAGTATTTTAAAGACAACAACTGCTTAAAATGTACGCAATGCAGTACAAGGAGAAATCCATTTTGTAAATTTAAAATTAGTTTAAATATTTAATTCTTTAAAAATAATTAACCAAGGGGTTTAGAAAAAGAAAAAACCGTCCTCTCATATAGCGTATAAATAATTAAAAAATACAATTGAGTTCATAATTGACGTGCCCCTTTTTGTTAGCGGTAACATACAAAAGTGGTAAAGAACAATCTTACAAATAAAAAATAGCAAAGCTATTGATTAGTTGTAGTAACTATTTTTTTTGTTCGGTGAAAAACAAGGTGCCTTAAGCGTTATACTGACCGTCAAGGTCACTAGGGCACACGATGAAATATTATTTGGTTTAGCTTTGAAGGGACCTGTGAGTTATTGTATAGATGAGATGTCAGTGCTTAATGGCTCACTCAGAAGCGGGACTCCTGTCTTGTTAGACACTAGCTCGCTAACCAAATACTCGTAAACTTCGACATTTATTTACAAAATCCACAATAGTTGAATGTTATCATCGATAAGTAAAAAACACAACTGACCTGTATTTTTTTTCGACTTTTCATCTAGATGAGTTGCATGATGAACATGCGTTTAGGTTAGCAATACAGAAAATCTAATATGACTGTTTTACGGCCAAGGACACTAAGTTAATCAAGTGAGCGATTTAGGAGGATGACAAAGGACTAATAAAGAACTTTACTTAACAGATCTCAGATCAGTCAAGTGGCGCTCTAGTGGTCAGTGAGGAGGGGAGATAGATACCCGCTCGCCCAAGATCCGCCTTACTAGATCAATCCTACATACTAATTTACTAAACTACTTGCCTAAATAGTTTTGTCCGAAAACAGTTAGTTACTAAATCACTCGCCTCTGCACTGAACTAAATTACGGGCCTTGTGTGAACCAGGCACGTTTAGTCGTTTTAGTCGTCGTAGTGACGAGGCTTATTGGAAACATCGGCTGATTTATTGCCTATTATAGCCAAATAGGCTGATAGGATATTTTTTTTATTGTGGCTTGATTTAGCCGAAAATCCCCAAATGTCTACCCTATAGGTTTTTAAATAGTCTTGAAAATTATTAGTTTCTGTGTTAATGCAAATCGTCATTAATTTCTACTGGCTGAATTTTTATTTTAGTGATAAACTTCTGTTGTGTATGCGATACTTTTAATGCTACAAATTAAATCAATTTATTTCTATTACTTACGTAATGACAGAAATAGTTTGAAGTAATTGAACTCGCCATCTTTAAAATTATTTATAAATTTTGTGGTTTTCGCTTGTAAAATATCTAGCACATAAGCTTTGGCTACTTCGTGCAACTAATGCAACTACTTAATGCAACTCGGTTTGTCGAATATTATTCTATTGGTAAAAGGCAAAATTGTTGGCGGCAGAATTTCTACTGATTTCCCATTTATATGTTTATTTGTAGTGTGAAAGTGAGTCTGCGCTCTAGATGACCCACAGGTATTTTACAATATGCTGTCATTGTAATTTTTTGTTATTACACTTTTTTATTTACAATTTTAGATTTTATTTTGGTGAAAAATATTGCTTCAGTTTTGTTGACGTTGATGTTAAATATCCATTCAAAGAAATACTAATCTAAGTTACGCAAAGAAGCCTGTAGGCTATTCACAGCTGTGTCGGTTGTGCATATATGATGCTTATTTTACAATAGGCTGTCATTGTAATTTTTTTTTATTACACTTTTTTATTTACAATTTTAGATTTTATTTTGGTGAATAATATTGCTTCAGTTTTGTTGACGTTGATGTTAAATGTCCATTCAAAGAAATACTAATCTAAGTTACGCAAAGAAGCCTGTAGGCTATTTACAGCTGTGTCTCATCTCAAGGACAGAGCTGTGTTATTTGTCTGTCAAAGTATAGCTAATAAGTCTTGTAACCGCCCATTCAAACCTTATCTTTACATTTCAACTTTAGCGAATGAATTTAAAAATTTAGTTTTCTAATGTACAGTTAAACCTCCAAAGTCAAAGTCGAAGAGAAGAAAAACCGCTGAGTTAAGAGGGCTGATTTATTATTCTGAATAGGATCGGAAGGTGATGGCGATTTGAGAAAATAAAAGTACCAGCGCTGTAAAATTAAACACTAAGGGGAAACCGGAATTTTATTCATGTAAAAATCCTATCCACGTCAAAAATGTGTTCAACAGTGTTGTGAGTACTGAGAATGTTTATTATTTATGTATTTATTATTATTAATTATGATAAAATTACAATCTGCCTTATTGAGAAATAAGTGATTGTGATAAATGATCTTATTCATACCATATTTACAATTTTTCATTCACTCGCTCATTCATACACTATTATAGAGACCTCCCAAATCCATACGCTCCAAATCTCGCATGCGAGAGAGGAAGCGGAGTCTTGGGGAGTCCCACACGTTCCTCCGTAAGCCGCGTCACCGGATACGAGCCAGCGGGGGCTGACCAAGAGCGCGAGAGCCACATACGCTCAGGACATGATTGGAGAAACTGGCCATTGCCAGGACTCCCACTGTTATGCATTTATAGCAGGTCACGAGGGCACGGCCGTTTTAGTCTCCAAGCAGGATTATAGGGATGACTGGTGCAGTGTAATGACTGTGCTAGGGGATTAGGGTGGTTGGATAGGTTGCTTTGGAATTTCATGAACTTGGAATGGATGAGTTCGAGAATGTAGGGTATATTAAGATCGTTAGGAAGGATATTGTTGCTGGCATAATAAGGGGCATTTACTATTGTTCTCAGGACTTTTGATTGAAAGGATTGGATAGGTTTGATTTTCGACTTTTTTGCTGTCCCCCATGGCTCTATTCCGTATGTCCATATTGGCTTAGGTATAATTCTGTAAATTATTAATTTGTTTTCTATTGAGAGATGGGGTGTCCTTCGAAGTAGTCTGTACAGTTGTCCAAAGCGTCTGTTTAGTTCTTGTCTTTTTAGATTTATGTAATGTGTTAATGTTATCGTGAAATCACATTTTATAATTTTACTTTTTATTTGTTATTATCGGACAAATAGATGACTGTCCAAAAAAATAAGTTGTGTAAGAGAAAAGTGTTAAGATAGATTAGTGCACTCTGTACTCGTTAATAACCGTGGAAATCACTTAGCTCTTACCCTCGGGTGAAGTAGATCCAGTTATAAAATATAAATGAAGAAACAGAGGAAAGTAAGGGTGCCAGTTAAAGAGAGGAATTAGTATTCTGCAAGTCGGCTCCTTCCCGTCCCTTAAGGACGACCAATCAAGAAGATGGCAGTCTAAGGGCTCAATTCAGAAGGCACTAGGTCCAGTCAACGCTCTGTAAGTGCTTTCTATTCTCACTCAAGAGACCTAAAACAATATTTAAATAATAAATCTCAGGTCTTTCTTAGCTAATTTCACTGGCATTGAATACAGAATGGATTTCTAAAAATAATAAATGAAGCCTTCTCCCGAGTACATGATACCACTGACATTGTCTTTATTTATAATATAGTAAAATAAACCACTCAAGGGCTTCTTTAAAACTTTAAGTATAACAGAAATAATCCAAAGTTACATAAAGACATTCGTTTTATTTTTAACGTCTAAAATACATTATAGTCTAATTATATTTATTATAGTTCATAGTCTAGCTTTGGATTTTTTAAGTATTTCTGTATTCCCTCATACGAATACATATATAGTGGATATTTCAGTTTTATGTATTAATTGTATTTTACTTTCAGTTTAGAGACTCTCTGGCCTCTGGCAACTATTATTTATGGCCGTGTAATAAAATGAAATAAATAAATTCTCTGTCTCTCTCTCAAAAAAGGGAAAACTAGTCACATTATTTCGGTTTTCTATTTTATCCATTCATTCCAATTTTGTTTTAGCAGGAATTCAATTATATTTTTCAATCTTAATTAAAAAAAAAAATCCGTGGTGAAAAATTTTAATAAAAGTTAGGTTGGATACTGTGGTACTAGCGTAGTTTATTCTCTCAACCTTAATTTCGGTTTTCTAAATAGGTTCCGTTACTACTGTATTCAACTAGCTTGCACATAAAGGAATTGAACCCTGGTGTCCGCAGTTTAAATTCAGCGTGGTAAGCACTAGGTTTAACCCGGTCCTTAGTTCAACGAATGACCGAAAAAATGGACGATGTTTAAAAAAATAAAATCTTGAAGTTTAGCTATATTTTATTATATTGTTGTGTACTTGTAAGGTATCTATTGAAACTCGACATTATATCTGTGGCCGTAAAAAAATAAATTAATTGCCGATTTTCGCTCAACTCATGCTGTAAAATATGTAACATTTAATTACGTAATGTTTACACTCTTAAAATGTTCATATAATATTTCTATTTTTAATGAAATAATACTAGTCCATAAAATTCAAATTCCAGAGCCGGTCATGAAACTTCATGAGTTAATAGTTAAAAAAAAAAAATCTCGCAACGTCAAGCTTACTAAATTAGAGTTGAGACTCTTCAGTTTTGGTTAATATTTTTGATTTGTGCATCTTGCTGCGATCTTGGACAATAATCAAATAAGAGCAGCAAAACTACCCGTAATTGTAGTTTTAAAAAAGAACTAATCAACCTACTTTGATGCATTGTGGAATGTACTGATAAAAGCCTACAGATCGATTGAAACGTTTTTACAACTGCTATCATAAAAAATAAATATGTACAGACAGACAGACGGAAGGTGATCGTCACCTGTACTCGAACGAAAGTGATCGTGAGTAAAGTGACCGTACCTTTGAGTGCCAAAATTACCTTAATAGTACTTAAAAAATATCTAACCGGCCAAATTAATTGTTAATAGTCTGTGATTAACTTGTTCGCTTGACTTTAGGATTTTAATAAGGATCATTTTTTAGTTGAATGTTTTTAATTGAATGTTTTGTTCATGAAAGTTAGCGTAATGTTTTTTCTAAGATTAGGCTTCTAACCGTTCAAAAGTTATTGGAAGATGTTCCTTTTCATCGTCGTCGACTTAATAGTGAAGCCTAAACGACTTGAGAAGAACTGGCCGACGGACGTGTGGAGAAGTTGCAAGTGCGGGATGGGGAGAAAATCTTAGAAGGGCGGAAGAGTGGGCGAATGGCTCTTCAATCAGACGCCGGCTGTGATAAGGCAGGGGGTTGATTTTCAAAATGGCGGCCAATCAACCCTTATTTCTCCCCTCGTTACCCCCTCACTGGTGGTACTTTCCTTTAACCGATAACTCCGGCCTTCGGTAATTTGAGGCCAATCAGAAAATTGTCTCCAATTACTCTAAAACCCCTAAAAAGTAGAAGGGGTCTTCTTTTTGAGAAGACATTTTCTTTATCTCCCTTTTCTTTACTCGTCTTTTTTTTCTTTTCTTTTTTTTTAACGTTCGTATTTCTTTTCTTTTTTCATCAAATTTAACCGGGGACGCGTGTCGCTGGATGGGGAGTTTAGTTCGAGCCAACTCTTAAAGGGCTCTATTTAACTGCTTCTAAGGAAGTTACATCCCCTGAATCTCAAATGTCCTCTAAAGACTCTTCCCGCTGAAAAGATTTCTTTCTCAGATAAAAACTCTTCTTTAAACTCCAATAGGAGTTACTATTTTAAGATATAATATGACAATATTTATAGGCACAATGTTTCACTGGTATACTTTCAATATTCATTTAGTCCTGGAAAGGTCTCCCATCCAGCTCCTTTTCAACCTTGATATACTTTTAAACAGGTATGGGGCGATCGTTCTTGTTACATGATAGTAGCCATAAAACGATTCAATCGGTATGCTAAGGGAATATCCTATCTCAAAATATGCTTTTGGGTGTTAGTTGAAATACGAGCAAAATTAAACGTAAAAAATAGGTGGCCCCATTTTCGCTTTTAAACTTTCTCAAGTCTTAGCTCGAAAGGTATTATACATTCTAATTTTTTCCACGTGGTTAAGGTTAAGATAGCAAAAAAAAATCTAAGCTTTTCTAAAAAATAAATCGTATATTTAATATCACTAGGGGTGATTTTAATAAAATTCTTTTTAGCAACATTATTGATATGATTTGTTTTTTTAATGAGAGTATAGAGCAATAAGTAGACTCTTATTCACTTCAAAGAAGAGTTTCTCCCTCCGAGTTCGGCAATAACAGCTCCTTTCTCAACCTTGACATACATACTTACAAATAGTTAGGAGGCGACCGTCTTGTTTCACGATAACAGCCGTAAAAAAGATTCAATCGGCCTAAAATGATAAGGGAATATTCTGTCTCAAAAATTTTTTGGGTTTTAGTTGAAATACCACAATGGGAAAATTGTAGTTATAACATATTTATTGTGATAAATGTTCTCATTCATACCATATTTATAATTCTTCATTCACTCGAACATTTATTTATACAATATTTACAAACATCCCAAAGACCTCCCAAATCTGCATGGTTGTCACCCCCCTTGCATGTGAAGGAAGCGGATTCTTGGGAAGCCCCTCTCGCTCCTCCTTCAGCCGCGTCACCGGATACGAGCCAATTAAGGCTGACTAAGAGCGTGAGAGCCACAGACGCTCAGGTCAGATCAGAGAAACTGGCCTTTGCCAGGACTCCCACTGTCATGTATTTATAGCATATCACAGGGCCACTGCCGTATCAGTCTCCGAGGAGGATTATAGGTAGAGAGGTGCAGTGTAATGATTGTGCTAGGGGATTAGGGTGGTTGGATAGGTTGCTATAGAATTTCATGAACTTGGAAGGGAAGAGTTCGAGATGTAAGGTATATTAAGATCGTTATGAAGGGTTTTGTTGCTGACGTAATAAGGGGCATTTACTATTGTTCTCAGGCCTTTTGATTGAAAGGATTGGATACGCTTGATGTTCGACTTTTTTGCTGAATAGCACTATCCATATATCTAGATTTGCTTAATTATAACTTTGTAGATTAGTATTTTATTTTCTATTGAGAGATCCTTTGAAGTAATCTGTACAGTTGTCCAAAGCGTCTGTTTAGTTCTGTTCTTTTTAGCCTGGTGTGTGGGTTCCATGACAGCCTTTTGTCGAGATGAAAGCCTTAATACCTTACTGTTTCGGATACAGGAAAAGGAATGGAATTTTAAAAAACTTGTGGACACTATAAAAAAATTAAACGTAAAAAAAAAAAACCTGGCCCCATTTTCGCTTTTAACCATTCTCAAGTCCACTTGAAAGTTATTTTAAATCTAAATTTTTCCTCATAGTTAAATTTAAATTGATAACCCAAAGAAAAAAATTTTGGTTCTAAACTCTGCCGTCCCACAATTTTTTTTTATAGCTATATTTTTTGATAGTTTTTTTTTTAACATCGATTAGAATCATATTTGTCTTTATTATGTTTTTTTTTTAAATGTTCAAACGGATTTATGGATGGATAAGAAAGTGAAGGTACAAGAGGTATGTATAAACAAGTGTCTGCGTTCGGACTGGAGGCTTAGCTTCAGTTTCTTAAAAACATTAAAAGTTTGAGAAAAACTATTTGGTATTTTAGGCCACAAACACTTATCTCATTTATTTCAATACCTTTTTAACAAACAAAAAATAAATTGTGAATAGTATTCGATGGCACTAAATTCTTATATTAATGTCTCTACAAACTGTACCATATCCAATATGTGCTCTTATCCAGAACCCTAATAAAACAAATGGAATTCATGAAATTATCTTTTTTTAAATATCTATAAACCAAATAAAAGTTGTTGAGATTGAAGCTGATACAAAGAAAAGAGTGGACCTGATCTTCTTTGTGTAAGCATGTGTGAAATTATAATTTTGTGTCATTATAGTGGCTTCAAATTAATGGAAAAATAAAATGAATGGTTCAACAATATATTCAGATAAGCTTATACATTGGGAATGAAAAGTGTTGTTATTTATTGTTGGGGAAACTTTTGTTCGATAAACCATCCGGTTCTTTCAGTTGCTATCGTAGCCTGACAAAGTACTGGCTTGAAAGTATAACCCTAGCTTATATAAGAGGACTCAGAACGAACACACATATGTGCACTGTTGCGATATGTGCGGGCGGTCGGTCGAACCACGTGTGCGGAGGCAGCCAGTCCGTCTCGAGCCCGCCATAAAAAGCGCAGATAGTAGTGCACTTGTGGTGGCCATAAGTGGCCACTTATCGGCTCCCGGCTATTTCATTAGTACCATCTCTGTCTTTGCTCCTCTGCTTCTTCTGTCTGGTCCGGGGTGTTGTGTGTGAGTGTGGTGAGGTAGGTATTACTTCACTGAGGAAGAGAACGGAATACTAATTAAACTTACAGTTATACCTAAGCCCATCTGGGCATACGAAATAGAGCTATGGGAGACAGCAAAAAAGTCGAACATCAAGCGCATTCAATCCTTTCAATCAAAAGTCCTGAGAACAATAGTCAATGCCCCTTATTACGTCAGCAACAAAACCCTTCATAACGATCTTAATATACTATACATTCTTGAACTCATCCCTTCCAAGTTCATGAAATTCCATAGTAACCTATCCAACCTCCCTAATCCCCTAGCACAGTCATTGCACTGGTCCATACATCCCTATCATCCCCCTCGGAGAATAAAGCGGCAGTGGCCTCGTGACCTGCTATAAATACGTAACAGTGGGAGTTCTGGCAATGGCCAGTTTCCCCAATCTGTCCTGAGCAACTGTGGCTCTTGGGCATTCTCCACTGGCTTGTATCCGATGACGCAGCTGATAGACTTCCCTAGACTCCGATTCTTTTCGCCTGTGAGTGAGGGGGCGACCATGTGGATTTGGGAGGTCTCTGGACTGTTTGTAAATACTGTATGAATGAGTGAGTCAAGGAAGAATTGTAAGTATAGTACGAATGAGAACATTGAACACAATTACTTATTGCCCAACAAGGCAGTAATTTTAGCGCAATAAAGAATTTGTATATAGTTAAAAAAATATATATGGTAAAAAATACAAATCATTTAAATGTTGGGGAACTGCGTAAGGTCATTGCTATTTTACTCTTATAATACACTAATCGCATTTGTATATTCACCAAACTAAGTTATGTATACGATAATAAGAAGGATAGAGTTATTTCTTTCGTAAGGGTTAATTTGCCTAACGACAAGTTGTAATCTAGGACACAATTACAGGTAGTTACAGGGTACGTACTTATCGATGTTTGAAATGTGTTTGACACGTTTTGGTATGAAGGTACGATTTGTTTCAAATTATCAAAGATAATTGATGTAATTTGATTATGCCTTAGTAAACACGAGAAACGGTACTTGTGCTGAAGAACCATCCCCATTACCGAAGGATTTAACGACTCTGAGCTCTGAGCTGAATAATATCCCAGACGAGCTTAAAGTTGGCGAGGTGCTGAAACAAACCTTAAGTGCCGGACTGAGGAGCAAATACTTAAAGAGAGATTATCAAACAATTAGTCGAGTCTTCTCCAATTTGCAGTTCATTCTTGCGACGCGATTACCGGCGGGGTGGGGAGGGCTTCGCCCCAGGCCTCCTCCTGAATAGGGGCCAATTTGCCGCCTTATTTCACAGTTCCCCTCCCTCCGTCATCATCATCATCACTTGGAGTTCACTTACGTTTCACTTATACCGTCCCCCGGCGGGAGAAGCTCACGAAGGATTTTATATTCCACTCGCGGGCGAATATACGTGTCCTGTATCAGGGCAGCCGCGGCTTGAGAGCAATATCTCATATAACGATCTGGCAAGAGAGGGGTTCCTCCAGGGGCACTCGAGAACTAGCTGCAACAAATTCTGCAATTCACAAATCGAAGAGAAGTGTAGTCCGAATTACAGTGGTCTAAGTACGGCGTACCTTGAGCTTTCTCCACATTGGGTGGTCTCCAATTTTCCGTTCTTTCTAAAATCAAGACAGGTTATTATAAATTACTGTACATAAATAAATGAATTATTTCTTTTGCTTAAACACGTTTTACACATAATGATAAAATTTAAGCTCTTTAAAAATTACTTTCTTTACTACAAGGCAGGTCTTCATCGATAATTCTAAATTCATAGTCCATATTTTTTTCTTTTTCATTGACCAAGCGTAAAAATGTCAACGTCGTTTCGGGGTCATCAGAATTTTTCGTTAAATTGCATACTTGTCAATGTAACGTCATATTTTGATAAATAATAATTTATTCTGATGATTACAACAATATTATATTACTTATTTTTATATAATTCAGAGAAAATTCTAAAAAAAAAAATGCCACCCCAAATTATGTGTCACCTGGAGCGGACCCGCTAGGGATTCAATTATTAATAGTGGTCTACTCGTCAAAATTCTTTTACACTGTTTCATCATTATCTAAGCCATTTAAGTTACCATCAGCTACTAGGATTTGCATAGACGTCTACTCATGCACGAACAATTAATCATGTTTAGAATATTATGAAGTATAGCTTTGATTCAAACTATACTAAACAAGACAGGAAAAGTTTATAAAACATTTTGTAATACATCTGATATTTTAAAGACATTCAAAAATGTTCCATCAAACAGTTTTTTGGAGGTCAACAATAGAAATGACATTGGTAATGTCGCTCCTATCGATTTTAATAACAATTTTTATTTGTCAATTAATTAGCTTTTTTTTCTTTTTTTTTTTTTTCAAAACCCTTTTTATTTTATACATTTTTACAAACAGATGAAAAAAATTCAATGAACAAGATTTTACAATTTTCTCCTCGTGCTGCATACGCAGATGCATTTGAAGGAGGTAAGATATACAAATACAAATTTCTTTTTGAAGTTAAAAAGTCAATAAATAATATACAGGACTAGGTAATGGGGCTCACCTTCGGTTTAAAATTTTAATTAGCTATTTACAATATTTGTTATCTGTTGAGTAGGCAATTTTCAGTGTCCGGGATGTTTTAATAAATAAAATGAAGCATGAGAAGGTTGCACCTTGGTTAAGATCGGAAGTATAATATTACTAAAAAGAATCTTATTAAAATCGCATTGAATATTATTAAATACAAAATATATATTTTTGGCTCTCAAATTTTTATATTTTGGAATAGATTTGAATTTTTATTTTGTGTTCTTAAATGTGCCCTCAACCGTGAGGAAAAATAAAAAAAAATAATTTAAATACCTTCTAACTTAAAAGTTAGAGAAAATGGGGTAACTTTTTCCCCGTTGAATTTTTTCTCGATACGGTATTCCGATTAGACTGCCAATAAGAATTAGTTTTATCATACATTTAAATTTTTCAAAAACAGTGTTGTAACTAGTGACTGCCAAAAAAATATAAGCACCTCCGATGATGTTATACTTTCGTTTTTTTTAACGTCTTAAATGACAACTCAAACACTCTTAAATAAATACCTTTTGAGCTGTGATTTGAGATAGGTGAAAAGTTAATGCAATCATCCCGACTTTTTTCATGTTTACGTTTTCTCGTAGCCGGTATTTCAACAAACAACTAATCAGGATATATTGAAGTGATAATACAATAAAAAAATGAATATAATCTTAAAATTTCAGTCCAATTGAATAAACAATTATACTGAGGGCGTCTATAGCTCTTTTTTGAAAGTAGAGACTTGCCGAGATCTTGATCAAAATCATATGTTATTTGCAAAACATCAAAAAGAATATTTTTTTTTTTCATAAAAAATACCTAATAACAATGAAAGGTCTCGATTTAATATTTTGGTATTTCAAAATTGAATATTTTGCTATCGAATTGACTAGGACCAATTATATATCGATCATATTTGTAGCTAATTAATAACATGTAAAGATTACTTATAGCCCAGTAATCATAAAAAGTTAATAATATTGTGTTCGCTAATCGGTTGTAACGATTTCTCAGTGGCCTTAATTATATCTTAACTATCCCAAGGGAGAGGGAGCTCCTCAACTCCCGGCTTACTGTGGGAATGGTCTTGGAAGTGGGCAAAAGGTGTAGTGTGTACATATTGTATGAATTTGGTATGGCAAACCAATTGGAATGTTTTAAAAAAAAATCTTTATCATACATATTATTCTGGGACTTTGTCATTTATTTAAAGTGCTTTATGTTTTGGTAGTAGGAATTAATTAAAAGTAGTTTATAATAATTTAAAACTGATATAACGGAGTCCTCGTGATATCGTTTCTTACCTTTATAATATTTTTATTTCGTTTGGATTATCTAAATTTGCGTTTTAGTAAAGTTCCTGTCACCGTGGATGTGATGTTTCCAGATTAACGTTTTTGCCATTACACATGGGGTATAGTGGGCCGGTTTCACCATAAACAAATATCAGCCTATTCTGACGAATGCAGAGCCGTTTTTTTCTCTACGAGCAGACGCCAAAAGCTGCCCTAAGTAGGCACACAAACAAACATTCGGGAAGGATCTTTAGGGCTGAGTTAGACGGGCCCGGTGACAGCGCTGACAAATGGCCGCACCTCGAGGCTGAGGCGACAAATGCACAAAACACACGGACCTCAGGCCGTGAGGACGGATGGCCCACAATCTGTCCTAGGTTAATATTAGTGACGTCTGTCCGCTGAGGGGTCTTGTGCCGTCGGCAGGCTGGCTAGCAGCTTAATCTCTCCACGATCGATTGATGTTCTGCCGAGCCATCACGCAACAGACTAATGGGCGAGAATTCCTCGCAAAGCGGAAAGGATTCAAACACCTTTAGAAAAGAGCCAAACTAAACATTCATGGTATCAGCGATAAATTTGGGAAACTTAACATCACTGTAAACGTGGGTAAGACTGACTGCGTAATTTTCTCATTTCAGAAGGGAAAAAAACCTTAGGCAGTGGTTTTTTTGAGAAAAGAGAGAAAGAATTTTATATGTCTACGGCGAATGGATTCATCCACCGTAGGTATCTCAAAATCGTCGTGAAGCTCAGTGTTTCTCCACTGCTGGAATGTAGTATGTCTGACCACTTGCATGGGTATCCCGTTTTGAAATTGTTGGAGTCGCTTTGCTGTCGATTCAGTCAAACGACTGAAAGTGGTGTACCGTGGAACAGAGCAGGCCTGAGTATAATCTTATAGATCATGAGCTTGAGGTGCAGTGATAAATCGGGGAAAGTCAATAAGTGCGTAAGCCGGTAATTTCGTACGTGTTTGTTTCAACTCCCTCGCAAAATGGTTACTAAAACGGAGATGTCGGTCCATTTTAATGCCCAAATATCCGAGGTGAGTGTTTGCTGAAGAGTTTTGCTACGTTCCTACAGTGTATGTAGTAGGGGGGCCGGAAAGTAATGTCG
Organism: Acanthosoma haemorrhoidale; assembly: GCA_930367205.1. Classification (NCBI taxonomy): domain Eukaryota; kingdom Metazoa; phylum Arthropoda; class Insecta; order Hemiptera; family Acanthosomatidae; genus Acanthosoma; species Acanthosoma haemorrhoidale. The sequence goes on from OV884014.1 coordinate 26,931,145, forward strand.
TTTTTTTTACATTAAATTCAAACAGATATATTTTTAACAAGTTTTAGTTTTTAATCAATGATGTAATCACCCTCGTTATCAGTAACCTTTTGCCATCTATTGTGCAAAATTTCAATGCCGTATCGATAAAAATCATTTGGTTTTTGTGCAAAAAATCTGGAGATGGCATTTTGGACATCATCCGAATTTTCAAATTTTTAGCAATCGGAATTAATGGAAATAACGCAATATCGGGTGAGTATGGTGGGTGAGACTGGAGATGAAAAATGGGTCCTTCATGATAATCCAAAAATCTCTCTCCGCATGAATCGGCACGAAGTACAGCTAAGCAAGGTTTACACCCCAAAAAGGCGGTTTCGTGTGTTTGGTGGAGTATTCGCAGGGTCGTTCATCGCTGATACCTGGAAAAACTGTCATTGCAGATCTACATAGTGAACAATTGGATCGAGTAAATCAATCTTTAATTGAAAATTGCGATTGCCAATAAAAAAGGCGTTATTCTGCAACACGATAATGCGCCAACTGCGCCTATTTTTTCCGCAAGAACCCTGGAAAAAATTAATGAATTGGGGTGGGAGGTATTGCCTCAACCACGGATTTCCATTAATTCCGATCGCTGCATTTTCTAAGTGGCAAAAAATTTCAAAATTTGCATGATGTCTAAAATGCCCTCTCCAGATATTTTGCTCAAAAACCATTTGATTTTGATCGATCAGGCATTGAAAATTGGCAAACTAGATTGCAAAAGGTTTCTGATAAAGAGGGTGATTACATCATTGATCAAAAACCAAAACTTGTTAAAAAAATTATCTGTTTGAATTTAATGTAAAAAAAACGACATTACTTTCCGGTCCCCCCTACTACATACACTGTAGGAACGGATCAAAACTCTTCAGCAAACACTCACCTCGGATATTTGGGCATTAAAATGGACCGACACCTCCGTTTTAGTAACCATTTTGCGAGGGAGTTGAAACAAACACGTACGAAATTACCAGCTTACGCATTTATTGACTTCCCCCGATTTATCACTGCACCTCAAGCTCATGATCTATAAGATTTCGATGGCAAAAGTCAGTCGAGGCAGAAACGCTCTAGTTTTTAAGTTAGTATGCAAGATTAGTTTTAATATAGTTTTCAAGTTCCTTTTGTAATCCAAAGGTGAGCCCCACCACCTGGTTGGGTTTTCAGTATATAAATTTTAACAATAATTAGAAAACAGTATCTGTTACAGAAACCTGCTCAAAATGCATTTATACAGTAAAAGTAGCCACCCAGAGCACAATTATATTTCACTATATCATTTAGATTTTAAAAATAGTTAGGGGTTAAGGGGGAAAAAACAGTATTCAAGGGTTTTCTCATCAATGAGTAATTGCCAACCCATTAAGGGAAATGCTTAATTTTCAGAGAAATGTGTCATTAGGAAGACGTTTTAATATCATATCGGTAATAATAAAATTTCGGTAAGCTTTTTCATTTAGCTTACCGAAATTTTAACAACCTTACGATTTGTACCAAAATACAGACAAATAAATATAATCGTTTAAGCCTCGTAACTAACTCCTTTCCATGCGCCGAAATCGACAAATCATTGCAGGATGTTGGTATCCCACTTCGAAGTGATTTTATAAAATAAACTAGACAAAATATTCGGTTCTAGTCAAGGCAGTACTTCATTATCTATCGATTTATTCAATTGTATTTTAGCAGAATCTACTTTAGAGACGTTGAATTATATCTTGTAAAGCATGTCTTAAGTGTAAGATAGCTACGAACATATGATTAGACGATGTAATCATTCAGTTTAAATTTTCGAATGAACTATTGTACATTGAAGTGAGTTTTTCTAAAAATGTTACCTAACCAAAAAAAAAAAAGAAGTAGAGAGGCTAAGTAGAGTCTAATTTTATAGCTTTTTCCTCCACATTTTAGGAAATAAAATTATTTAATTCTATTAATTGAGATCTGAAATTTGAATTTACAATTATAAAGTTTAGAGAGAAGTTTATCCTACTGTGAAGAAGTTTCGTTATTGATAATTGTTAGTTGTGCTATTTAATCAGATTTTATAATTAATAGCCATAGTTTTACCTTTAATCGTCCTTTCTGTAATATTAAAAAATAAATATTGAGGCATGTACTCGCATAAGTGTGACTGTCAAACGTGACGAACAAAATGGCACATCGAGGATTAATATCAGCCTTAGTTTGAATAAGTGCTTACCTTGCTTATAAAATACATCAATAATTTCGTTTTAATCAGCCAGAGTTTATTATTTTATTTCTGTCATAAGATCTTTATTTGAATAATTACAATTTGCTTGTACGGCATTATTAATTGAATTCATATCCGTAAGAATTTATTCATACTTATGTACAATAATTAGCCAAAGTAAAGAAATATTGACAGGGTCAGGTCTTCCACCAGTGAGCTACCACCGCACAAGTGTCAATCATTGCCATCATGATTCAGTTTCATTCATTCAGTTTCATGATTCACCCATGTGTCCATCATCCATGTGTCGATCACTGTCTGATGAACTTTTATTAGTTGTTCTATTTAATAATGCCGTGGCATGAAAAGGCCATAGAACATATTTAAATGTTATTAATTAAATGTCATATGCCAGTAAAAAATAAATATTTTCTATCATCGTCAAGAATAATACAAAATGATTTTTGGTTAAACTATGATTAAACATATTTAATATAATTGAGTTTACAACACTTACACGACCCGTGTCTGTTGTAGAGGCGTGATATTTGGATTTATATTTTGTATCCCTTCAAATCAAACACCAAATTTATAGCAATAATGAAATGTATATAACCTAGGCTAATCAATTGAAGAGCAATAATATGTGTAGCTAATTAATAATATGTAATTATTAGGTAGACTACAACTACATAAAGTCAACAAAATAGTGTTCGTGATTGGTTTGCATCTGTTTCGCAGCGTTAATAAAGCCTTTAATTAAATTATAATAATATCTTTATTATCCTTGGGTTAAGTCCATTAAGAAAAAACTTTTATTTTACATTAAGAGAATTATTCTTTAACAGGATCAGCCCCAGTTTAATTTACAATGTGCAGTGAAATAAAATGAATTAAGAAACGAAATAATAAAAAATTCAAATATATCCATAAAAGACATATTATTTGTAAAGAATTAAAAATATAAAATGAAATAAATGTAAACAAAAACTATAGAAGTACAATAATGTGCTTAAAAAAACAAAATATGTGTACAAATAAATATGAAATGAAACGAAAGACCCGCTAACATATGATGAATCCGACATGAATTCAATTTTTTTTATTTAGCCGCTTAGTTCTTGAAATGCTAAAATAAAGCCGGGTTCGAGTGTGGCCTGTCGGAACATATTATTTTTTAGTTTGGGGATAGGAGAAGGAAAACAAGACGTGATGTGATATTACTTACGTGTACCGTACACAGGACACACGTGTAATAGGAACGTAAACATAGGGACAGGACCACCCAGATCTGAGGCCACTTCCTCACCGGCGAGGTCCCACTTTACGGGCAGTGCGTTTTTTAAATCGTTCAACAAACAGAGTCTGTTTTGTAAACAGGGTATCTCTTCCAGCTTCTGTCGGCAGCACTAACTAGACCTTGGGTATTAGGTATCACAGCCAAGCCTGTATTCACTGATTCAGAGCGTGTCACGGAGGTATGAAACTGGCCTGACTGTGGTGAAAACTTTTAACTTGTTTCAATTAAAAACCCATTTTATCAAAATTGAAACAGGTATGTACAATGTATGTATGACCCAAACTAAAATTTCAAGGCTATGCTCCATTTATTTCGGATAAGATGCAATAACGATAATAATGAAAAAAAAAATATTAAACATAAAAATAGCATTATATACAAGTATGATGTAAGGCCCAATGTTTTTCACAGCAAATACAGCAATGATTGCTGGCTTCACTAATGTGTTATTTACGGGGTAACTTCAGATCTCTAGAGAGAATTTCATCAGTTTCCCTCATTGACTGGTATTGATAAACCTGGATGTCAAGGTACTTGAAGGGATTCACCTTATGATATATATTACCTTCAACTCTCAATACCTAATACTTCATTATACGCCTCATCCTCACTATTAGGTACTTTGTATTTTGAGTCCGCGATCTTCTCAACCTCGTCTCTACTCTTTTAAAGTACACCCATATCGTCGGTAAATACTAAAACTGAATTACAGTCAACTCGAACTTCAAAGGAATGAGAAATTAATTCGAGTTAAAAATAGTTCGAGTTAAAAATAGTTGGAGTTTTTCGGCTTTTTCTCTTAACAATGGGCCCCCAAACTGATATTTTTGTATTGGCACTGCTTATAAATCCACCTTCACCTTCACCTCCACCTTGTCTGCTTTTAAAATTGTAAAAATCCGCCCCATTCTTATATTATTCTCAACTTACTGCAAGGGATATCAACATTAGCTGCATTGTATTTTTTTTTTTTCTGGCTTCCTTCATTTACTCACTTTCACTTCAGCGAAAGGATACTTTTAAGTTTATCACGTACAGTTAGATATTTTAATTTCTGTTGACTCATTGTTAATGTATGCCCGACACTTGCTGGTGGCTGATCGTGAAAATAGGGGAAGACTCAAGCGACATGTTGAAACCTACAACTTTTGAAATGGCGAAGTGGAGTAGACAAAATGTAACATAATTCATTGACAGCGCATCCATAACACCCATAAATTTGGTTTTCTTCGATTTGTAGAGGTAAATTATCTTGTGAAATTATTTGTCCTCTTATTTGTTTTCGACTAAACAAGGTTTTCTCAAGGGAATAGAGAATAAAACATTCGAGTTATCTACTGTATTAGCCCCCAATAGTACTCCACCATGATCCTTCCGTGTCCCTCTTTTTCTAGAACAAGTTTAAACAAAAGAGGGGACAAGCTGCCATCTTACTTAGGACATACAAGTGTATAACTATCACAGCCCCTCTGTAAATAATTCTTGGGCCTTAACTTTATCTTCTAAAAATGGAGATTCAAAGTTATGCTGACAAGTGACATTTGCTTTCCGTCGCTCGTTGTGTCCTTCAGTTTTACTTTTCAATCAATACTAAATTATGCCCCCTACATCACGTCCGAACGATAAGAAACTAACTGACGAATCAAACTAATTCCTCACCTCATGTACAATCGTTCTTAAATAACAACAGAAAGCAAGAAACTGATTTACACAAGGATACTCCAACATACCTGAAACAGTAATCTCTGGGGAGTTCTAAGCCCTATAATATTCATCGCGTCCAATCCTTGCAATCCAGAACCCTCCACAAGATGACCTCCCTTTTATTTTACTTATCTGAACATCCTATTCATTCAATATCTAGCCACCTCTCTCTATCAGAACTTCCATTCACACCTTCCTGGCTTTGTTGCACCAGCCTACAAATTAAGTAATCAACCCCTCAAATCTTCTTTGATATTAAGGGAAAAAGCCTAGGTTGTTAAACTTATAGGCTGTAAATTAGGTTAAGCTTCCAAATCTCAAACCATGCTATGTCTCATTATATATAGCTGATAATGATCTATGTATTGTAGTTCATTGTGCATAGTTTATGGGCAGGATTGTCTGACAGATGAAAACACGATAAATGTGGGTTAACAAATATTCACAAACTTTAAGATAACTGTTTTTGTACTCCTACCCTCCTTACAATGCATATATTATGCAGAAAAAGGAAAAAAGGAGCCATTAAATCACCAATGTATATTACTTTTATTGTTCATAATTTGTTAAAAATGTTGGGAAAAAGGGCTGAGGGGAAAAAAAAAAACTTTTAATTTTTTAAGATTGCAACTAAAAATAACATTAATAATACTACAAATATAATTTTAAAATTACATTTATTTTAATTATCAGCGATGAACTCATCCAGTTTTTTAGCAATGAGAGATTCTTGAAATCATTCTGAATAAAATGTTCATTAAAATAGCCGCCCTTCCAACTATTTTTCATAGTTCGTGAGCCACTGTTTGCAAGGATGTACAAAAGGAAAAATAAAACTAACTATAACTAAACGCTGCCTTGTCTTTAACTTTATAAAAAAACTATATAATTATATAAAACTACATATTCTATGTCTTTTTGCCAGATTTAGCGTTAGTATAATTCATTTTATGTGCGATCCACAAAGCTAAAATCTTGGACACTCCTCGTTTATATTCTATTTTTTCAATCTCTTCCCGAGAAAATATAATCATATCTCCCCAAAATTGCCTCCGAAGAAGCTTCGTATGATTGAAGATTTATAGAGACGAAACTGGACATCCCTGGAGAAAAAGCCAGATGACTACTCCATCCTTCCGAAACTTATACTTCCCGAAAGATAATTTCCTGGGTATGCCCATGTAATTATTTATTAGAAGTTACTTCTAAATAACATATCACTCTAAATTGAAAAACTACATACATATACACAATATTCCCCCATGTAACAACCAATAATGACCTATTGGCACTGCCAAAAACTCTAAAATGATGCCTTACCAATGAAACTAAATTTATATATAACAGATTCTATGAATTATGGACAATGGGATCCACTTATTCTGTGACCGGGATGTTTCCAGAAAAGAAAATGGCCTAGCTGTTATGCTCCTTCCAAAGCAATGAAATTCTTATAAACTGACTGTAGGGTCGTCACGAGGGTGTGCCTAGTTACCCTAGCTCTAGTGACAAGTGAGGGTTGATTAAGTTTATAACCTGGACAATCGTTTCATGGCGGGCTTACTATCTGACTCCATTTTTGATAGGTATGTGCCCCGACAATGCACTATGTTCAGGAGAAGAGGTATAGGGTAGGTGTTGTAGGTAGTTTGTGTGGTATTGGAATGACCACGAATTCAAACTCGGTATCTGAGGGTAGGCGAAATCCGTCCGGATCCCAAAGGCGAGTGTGAACCGGAAAGAGGCAGACTGAATTGCCGTGGGAAACACTGCTTGGTAAGCCTGCAGGGCCACGACAACCGTTGTCCACTAGGGAGAGGTTTCTCCCAAGGAGGTGCTAGTTTTAGCGAGACGAAGGCAGAGATTCCCACTAGGAAGGTGTGGGGTCTGACAACGCCTGACTAAAACGTAGCGAGGTGAGGAGAGAGAGATGGAGAGGTAGTTGAATGAGAAGTCCATGGTTTTGAGTAGAGCAGTAGGCGCCAGTGCAGAGAGAGAGGTGAGAGTAGCGTTCCAAGTGACTGTCTGATTCGTTATGCCCTCTTTATGAGGGGCTTATATAGCCGGCTCATGTTTTTCATAAAGAAGAAACCATGTCTCAGAATTTAAAGCAGAGCAGCCACGAGCCAGTTAGTTCCCAGGAGAATGATATACAGGCCCCAAACCGCCGGTCTTAAATACCCAGCTGGCTTCGTCAGTAACCAATCAGGACCGTTTTTATAGTACCCAATGAGGTTTGAGTATGTGGTTTTCTTTGTCCTGTGACAAAGAGACGTAAGCCCGGAAGGTCTCTCGGCGGTTTGGTCTAGTACTCGCTATTGACAACTGGTGCCCCAGCTCATGTAACTAATTGGCTCCTAGCTGCATGTTTTATTGTTTACCATATTTACAATGATTTATATTTTGGTAATGTTATTTACATTTGTTTACAACATATATACAATAGAGTATAGGGGGATTTATTTTATGTAGTTAGCGGTCGCTACACTGACATTTCAAATTTGTTTCACTTCACTTTAAACTCTCATCAGTATATACAAGTATAGTAAGCCATGAAAGGGTATGATTACTGTCACCAGTCAAAACTATTTTCTAAATTAAGTACATAATGTCAATAAAACGCAACACTGTCTAAAAGCTTGGCTAGTATTTTTCTTCTTCCGAAGCAGAAAAGTTGCACGTCAGAAAAACCTTTGAGCTACACAAATAGAAAGGAACCACTTTTGTTGTAGAATTTCGGCAAACAGGCCTACTTTTATGTTCGCCGTAAAACACTTGAGATTAAAAGTTTTCTGTTTACGAATAATTTTACCTTTATCAACAAACGTGTTTCTATACAAACAAAAAAACGACCCTAACCACACCTTCACTTATATATTGTATTTGTTTGCCGGAGTGAGGAATAAATATTTATTAGCAATATGTTAGTGACTGGAGTTGTCAAGCATATTTAGCTGAATTTAAATGTATAATTGTATCCTCTCTTCGTAAAACCTTCTATTCGGCAAATTACTGAAAGCTTTTTTTTTTTAGCCTTAAAGCTTAAGAAAGGCAAATGTGTGCCTCCAGATTACATTGAGGTATTATTTTTTAATCAAGGTTTTATGTTTAATTAGGTTTTACTTTCAACTAGGAGAGTATATATTGGTTATCATAAAATAGCTTCATTCCATAGTATTTTGTATTTTGATTGGGTAAAAAAAAACAATATTTAAAAGGACATAAATGATTTGACACTTTTTTTTTTTTAATAAATTTTATTTTCGTATACATTTTGACTTAGTGTATTCATTATTCAGGTAACTATAAATATCTACAAACAATACAGACATAGGATAACGAGCAGCAGCTGTTTATCCACTGATATTATCCTTATCGTTCTAATCGTAACCTATTGCACTTACTAAACTAATAATTATTTACAAAATTTATAAATCCTCATAATACAATAATTTAACGTACCCTATGCACGTGGTTTTGATATGATTTGACAAAGTGGTCATCTTCCAAAATATATTTTTTGACTATATAAACAGTAGATTTGTCAATAATAAAATAAATTAAAAACAACAGATATATGAGTTAGTACCATCAGAACCAGAAATGTTCACATTTCTAGATTTTCTTAGAAATCTTGGCTTTGAGAAAGATGCTAACCTGATTGTTGGCTTGATATGATATTAAATATTTTTTTTTTTAATTTATAACAGGAATATACAATATATAATAACATTTTATAAAATTAAAACATTGCAATAAACACTTCCTCCTATGTGCATAGTAACTTTTATACATATATCCTTTGAGTATACATCTTGTGTTTTGTAAAAAACTAAATCGTACAATTTATAGTTTGAATTATTATAAATATAAAAAAATGGTGACTACATTGGTGATTTTTGTATCTTCTGTGCAAGCGATTTCGATAGCCATCCCACTTTTAGAATTAGAATGCTTTAGATGGAAAAATTAATAGCTTAATAAAAGATTTTCATAAAATCTTAATAGTTAAAGGTAAAATATCGAAACATTTAGGATTATTGGCTTTGGTTTCTTAATTAACAACTGCAAACCATCATATGAAGGTATGTATCATCGTCATTACTGGTATAAATATTTGGTCATAATTCCTTAGTACCCAATAAAGAAGATGGAATTTTATTTTTCAATAAACTAATCATCTAAAAAAAAAGTAATTCATCATTTAAATTTCTTCACTAGATATTGTCGATATCTGGCAGTCATTAAGTATCAAATGGTGAAAACCTATTCGAAGACTGAAATCTGAATTAAACGTTTAATAAAAGTGTTTTCTTGATGTAATAATTTATTAATAAGCTAATTCCGGATAACTCCAGTAGGTTATTTCCAGCTTAAAATAAATTTGTTTTATTATCATTTCCTGTGAGTCTTTCGATAGAGATTGATAGTTCATGAACGGACCTGCCATTTTAACTTTATTTTTCCATGTTCTGTATCAAAACTAATATTACAACTGGGATACCTCGGGTCCAGAAGTATGTGATCACTCCCATACTCAGGATCTAATGCAGACAAACATGGTATGCCCAAACATCGTCCATAAATCAATTCAACATATTTTTTCATCAACTTGAATCGACCACTTACAAAGACATCCGCTCAAATCTCATGGCATTTAATCTTTGAACTCGCAGCTCACCACTTTTTTTTTCTGTTATTTATTTATACTTTATAAATATTGAATATGTTTTACGTCGTATGGCAGTGCATTCATGCATACAGACCGGATGAAGTAGGTGCTGACACAGAGAGAACAAGATACTTTTTTGTGAAGACCCCCCTCTACGTGCTGAAATGTAAAGACTAGCTCCTGTCAACCCCTTGATGATGATGGTGATGATCCTCAGCCATGACAGGGCAGATGATGGGGTAGTAGTAGTAAGGTGGTACCGGAAGTGGGTACTGCATCGGCCTGTCGTCCCGCACCAGCACCTTGACGGCTACCCGCTTACCGTCAGCCTGCAGTTGCTTCCTCTTCGTCTTGTACCTCCGGTTCTGGAACCAGATCTTCACCTAGGCAGGGGAAGATTGAGGTCAGCTAAATCATTGGAAACAGTACATAAAGGATGGCACCAAAGTCCGGGATTTTGTTTCTTATAGGAAATTATACTGGGTCAGAAATCGCTAATGAAGATAATCATTGAAAAGAAACATAAAAGGTAAAATGGTTTGCCAAAAAAACTAACGTCCTAGTTCATTAAATACTGCTTCAAATCTTATGAAGTAAATCGTCAGGGGGGGGGGTGTCATGAAAATATACAAATAAATGATAACATTAGTTGTCACGTCTTTGTAAACGCCAAACAAGACAGGTAAGACAAATTCACTGGAATTTGAAGGTCACTCCAATGCTAAGTGATGTTGATTTATCACTTAGATAATAAAAGTGTTTTCTTGATGTAATGATTTACTGTTGAGTTAACTTTGAGAAATTAACATGAAATTTTGAATTTTGACTAATTTTGTTTTAAAACAGCTATTTCCGAATACAGTCGGTTATTTCCACCTTAAAATAAATTTGGTTTAATCATTAATCATTCCCTATGGGTCTTGTGATGGAGATTGATAGTTCATGAACGGACCTGACTTTTTAACTTTATTTTTCTATTTTCTGTATCAAGTCCTTCCACGAGATGGTCTGAGGATGAAAGCAGGATGTGAACAGATTAATATTATAATTGGGATGCATTGGGCCCACAAGTATGTGATCACTCCCATACTCAGGACAAATAAAAGGATCTAATGCAGACATACATGATATGCCCGAATCCAACCTAGATCTTTAAAGCAGAGTTTAACTTAGCGTGGGCCTACGGTTGAATTAGGCGTGAACACGTTTCGAATGCTTATTTAACTGAGGAATCTGGTTATACTAAGTGTAGACAGAGGAAGTCCATACCTGTGTCTCGGTGAGCTTGAGTGAGTGGGCTAGATCCGCACGCTCCGGACCGGAAAGGTACCTCTGCTGCGCGAACCTCCGCTCCAGCTCAAAGACCTGCCCGTGGCTGAAGGCAGCTCGGCACCTCTTCTTCCGGTTTTCACTGCCTCTACCGGTGTCATCGGCCATCGGCGGACTGTCGTCTGTCAACACAAAAATATTCTCACTAAATTGGTAAAATAAAATAGGCATTCATTAAATTGGTTTTATTTTCAACGCAATTGACCTCAATCTAGTGGTTAGACCCTAGACCAATCATAAACGCTATTAATGCAAAGGGAGCTTCAAGGTAATAGATGATGATGGCTAGAATAGAATGGAAAAATGCTTTATTTGCTATTAGAATAAATTATCATATGAAATATAAGAACTATTTCGGATATTTTCCCGCTTATATATTATATGTTTTAATTAAAATTTAATTTAAAAAGAATCAAAAAAAATTAAAACAAATTTGGTCAAGCCACCGATCCTAGCAAAAGTAAGAGTTACGACTGGGGTCAACGTAGTTAGGATCTGAGAGATCTCTCTAGACAAACTTTTTTGGCACCCTGCAGTGCATTTAGCTAAGGAAGAAATATGGAGGACTGATTGCTCTAAATCGAAGATGCTGTACCTTTAGGAGGTTGTCTCGTAATGAGATCTCAATGATAACGAACGTACGTATAATGTGCAGTCTCTCTTATTGTTTAGGTAATAATTTCAATTCACCTAATAGTACTCTTTATAGGTTGGGGTTGATTTCATAAGTAAGAAGGATATTCCGATATTGTAGAAAGGTCGAATGAAAGAGCTGCACAGAGATTGATGAACTTAATAGCGCTCAATAGCGGACTAATTTCTTTAATGGAGCGGATCGCCACTCTGGCAGAGAGGGTTGAACAGCCCCGACGACAGCGCTATCTACCTGCATCGACCCGCTAAGTAGTGACTGTCATCAATCAAAGGTGGTGGCCCAGGACGACTTCCATTAGCCGCCGAAGGAGGTGGGTACCTGGCACCGCCGCCGAACGCCGAGATAATTTCGTCGCTTCCTGTCCTTATTGTGCTCTCCGTAAATATAGCCCCACTCTCGCACTCCGAGTGCTGTCTGTTTGCACACGTGCCTGAGACCACTAATAGCTGCCACCGGGGACTAGCTGGTCCGAGGATCGCCAGGCGATAGAACACCGAGCCGACATTTAAAAACCTCCAAAGCCGGGTACCGACCTCTCGCTAAAAGTATTTTTTCTAACTAAACACGAATGCGTAAGAACAACGTCAAACCTTTATGTCCAATCAGTCGCGGCATCAACGCTCTCACAACAGTAAAGTCCTAAACACTTTATCCAAAAAAAAACAATACTCGTATAGCTTACAGTAAAGACTTTAAGGGCAGAAGAAATGACTGGGTGAGACCGATAGAGACTGTAGGTGAGAGGTTGAGGAATGAGTTCAAGATCACTGTTCTACAGAGTTTAAATAGGTTTGCTTGATCCTACCTAAAATCCAGAGGATAGGACTCAAAGTTGCTTTGTTTAATCCTCACTTCTGTTGGCGGAAGTCTGCTACTTAGGCACAGGGGGTTGGGCTTATTAACTAATGTTTACTTGTTTCCCAAGTAAGCCAAGCCGATCATCGTTGGGATTTGACAGGGCTGATCGCTGCATAACTCTTCACAGAGGCCCATCCGTCCTTTGGCCTTTGGGTGACCAAATTCACTTACAGACATAGAAGTAGTGTTTGTTGACCACAGGATAAAATCATTAGCTCTTAATAAGGATTAGTACTATTTTTTTAGCAATTATGATCTAAATCGTATCCTTTTTTTAGTATAATATTGAGACATATACGATTTATGATTAGTGACGGTTGCGGAAGAGATCATATATTGTGGAGAGACGAATATTTAGAATACAGAGAGACCCCACAACCTGGCAAGCCTTCCTTAAGCGTGCCAAAAATTACCAAAGACCACGTAGACATATCTAATTTTTCGACTCTCTGCAATACCTGACAAACCCGGTTTTTAACACTATAACCCCAGCTTCGTTCCCCCATCAATGGCAGGACGCTGCCGTGGTTGGAACGCTTTAGTCTTAGGTTCTAGGTTTAGGTTTTAGTGTTTCCACGGTTGTAAGCTGAAGGTGAGCCTCATCACCTAGTGAGTGTATGTGTTTTTGACTTCTTAACAACAAACTGAAACGTATTATATTTTATGCACTCCTTCGAATGCATCTGTGTATGCAGCACGAGGAGAAAAATGTAAATCCAACTTTATTTATTTATTTTTGTTCATTGTATACTTATTAATAAAGAGGTTATGAAAAAAAACCAAAGATCGACCATTAAGTCTTAATTCAACGTGGCTGAAGTCCTTACCTGTTCTTAACTTACTTATATATTTATGGAGTCTTAGTAAACTGGCGAGATCTTTGAGCTGCCTACGGTGGATGAATTCATCCAATGTAGACATATCTAATTTTTCGACTCCTTGCATTACCTGACAAACCCGCTGTTTAACACTATTAACCCCGCTCCGTTCCCCTATCGATGGCAGGACGCTGTCGCGGCTGGAACGCTTTAGTTTTAGGTTCTAGGCTTAGGTTTTAGTTTGTAAGTTTTTCTCCCATTTTTTAAACTGAAGGTGAGCCCCATCACCTTGTAATTTATTTGTATTTATGTCTTTTCCTTTTAACTTCAATCTTATATATGTAACCCAACCTCCTTCAAATGCATCTGTGCATAGCAGAATGAGGAGAAAAATTTGTTAGTTCTCGTTCATTGATTGTTCATATTTTAACATTGTAAAATTCAAAGGGGTTAAGAAAAAAAAAAATAGCAACTGGGCTAAATCGATATTCATCTCTATCTAAATAGCTGACTGCAGCTAATTCCGATTGCAGGTTGTCACGTGACATGAAATTTACCACCCACCTGAAGGCTCTTGAGCAATATCATTGCACTAATGATGACACATTTCCGGTGAACGTCAGGAAATACTGTTCGACTCTAAGTCACTGCCTCTTTAATAGACAGTGTGTTTTTCCTTCTGCGTGAACCTGCATGGTCAGCAGTAAACATGGCTCTCCGCGGGCGTGCCTCGATTCATCTGTGGAGTCAACCAACACCAAGTCCTAAGCAGTCTAATAATTGCTGCATTTATTACTGCTTTTACTAATTTATCAACATTTATTTGGGTTTTATTGGGAAGAATTGTCCGTCCAGGAATCCGAGACAAGAGCCTTCACAACAACAAACCTACGATCACGAATGACAATTTTTTTGTGGTCTCACTAGTATTTATAATCATTAATAATTATCAGCCAATGAAAATATTACTGGCAATATCGGGACTGGAATTGTGTATATTATCTCAAATGTATTGTCCGCTTTTTTCCTTGAAATCCTACCTCCTTTTTTAATTTATATATAATTTAAAAAAATACAATTCAAATAAGAGATTTTTATTGTGAAGTTGTTATTATTATTTTCAACTATTAATAATCATTAGAAAAAATTACTGGTAAGGAATGGACTTCAACCCGGAACTTTCCCAATCCAAGTGGTTAAAGATAATTCATATAGGGGAGCTTGACACTCGATCCAGGGTAGCTCACCTGGTAGAGCCCCCGACTAAATATAGGGTAAGTACATGTTTTAAAAGTACATCCTTCCAAGTAGTTTTTCCTTGGCTGTTACTACTGTTACTGTTACTGTTACTGTAACTACGGTCAAGAAGTAGCGCTTACACCATGGACACGATCGGTATTTGTAACTTGGTTCATCGTAAAAATCGGTAACAAAAATTACCATGCACTTAGGTTTTCCCGACATATAAATTCACCAATACAACGTTGATGTTTTTTTATTTTTTCAACAAGGAATTTCCTCCTCGTATAGTATTTTTGGTCCATTAGGAAATGAAATGAAAGAAAAAAAAACTTAATTCAGGAACATTGTTCCAAGAAGAAGGATAACAACAAGGAACGTAATAGGAATACTACAAATGAATATAATACGACGTGCAATATATATATATGAGATTACTTAAACGAACCAACGCAACAAATTGAAACTAAAATGTGAATATAGATGAACAAAATAAAACATAGTAATTATCACAAGGGTGGAAAGAGCATGAAAAATTTGCTGGGATGAATGACAAATAAATAATCAGAACGGTGAACTTTGAATTGTTAGATTGTAGGGAGGTAAAGCCTCGATTTAATGGTTTGGAGGGCTGATGAAAGATATATATCGATGGGAATAGAGTTCCAAATGTTTGTGGCACGGATAAGAAAATGACGGTCAAAAGAACCAGATTTGTGAGAACGAAAGAATTTGTTTCGATAGAAACATTGAGTGATCAAGAGAGTAGATTACGTTGGTAAAAAGGATAAGGATAGGTATGTGTTGTTAGAAAGTGGGGGATTGTAGGTCTGACAGGATTTGGGTGTAAAATCCTGACTGGAAGCCTGATTGTAAGGGATTTAAACGTGCTTCTAGAAATGAGGAAATATTAAACTAGTCTTCGAGGATTTTGGAAAGTTAGAGAAAATAGATATAGGCCGTAGGTAGTCTTTAGGCGAGGAAATTCATTTAATGGAAGAACATTCGCGCTTTTCCAGGAAGAGGGAAATGTCGAATTTTGAACCGAAAAATTATAAATGTGAAGCAATAGGGAAAGAATTGTAGGTGACAGAGCTTTAGGAATTTCATGGGAATCCCATTTGGACGTTAGATTTTATTATTGAGGAAATGAGGTTGGAATGAGAAATGTAAGAGAAAAAGAAGTTGTCAGGCTGGAAATTACAGTGTTGTTTGGGCAGGAGGGGCGGAGTTGCGATGAAGTCGCTGGGATAGACAGAAAATGAGAGTTAAGGCGATCGGGAGAAATATGTCATGTTGTTTTGTTTAATCATGCAGGATTCGTTAATTAATTATATTCGATAGTGGTAGAAAACTTCAGTGAAGGGGTATTCTATACGAGGGCTCTGGTAAGGATCTGAGGCGGCCGTGGACACAGAGATCGACCATTAAGTGTTAATTCACTTATATATTTATGGAGCCTTAACAAACTGGGCTAAATCGATATTCTACTCTATCTAAATACCTGACTGCACCTAATTCCGATAACAGGTTGTCACGTGACATGAAATTTACCACCCACCTGAAGGCTACTGAGCTATCTCATTGCACTAATGATGACACATTTCCGGTGAACGTCAGGAAATACTGTTCGACTCTAAGTCACTGCCTCTCTAATATAGAGAATGTTACCACCGCTGATCGTGGCTGTGAAGGGAATAGTTGGGGAGAGAAACAGGAAATTAAGGGATATCTGGTCTACTCCAAGATTTACAGCTATTATCAGTGATGAAAGTTGACTTAAAAGAGTTGAAGGCATCCGCTGTGAAGAACCGGGAGCGTTATCATGGCATATAGTTATGTGATCTAGTTTTGGGGAGGCATTTTTAAATAGGTTTTTTTAAATTATACACAAATAAAAATAAGCAATATACTTAATACTGCTGTAATTATCAGAATCGTTGATTTTAATAAGTCTGTATTTTTAGAAAAATCCATACTCCATCCAGGTGACCGCATTCAACTTCGACATTTTTACGCGTAATCTGTGAAAAAAGATATAAAATATGATTTGGCGATGGCCTCCTAAAAATGGTCTCCTGGTCGTAAAATTGAATTCTCCCTATACCATCAGATGACGACGTTATCAATTTTGACTATGACATTCAAGACTTTTCTAATAAAAAAGCAAGAAAAATAAATACATTATATTACCACGGTTACAATTTGTCATTACGTGTACAATCTGTTCAAAGGAATGAAATAAAAATTGTTATTTATGTTCAGTAATTGTTAGTTACCACTCTTAATTTTGATTGACTTGGAAAGGGGGCAAATTGGGGGCCGCCTCAGGTGAGCGAAGCGTACGATCAGTTGAACAAAATATTAAAGTAACTATTAGGTCGAGTCATAAGTAACTTCCGTTTTTTTATCAGACATTTATTTTGTTCTTATTAAATGATGTTTTAGCGATTGACGAGTGCAGGACACTTTTCGTGGAGTTTCTTGACGTACTAAAAACATGTAAAAGACAGTTTAACGTAATGTGTATCACACAAAACAGTTGTCAAAAGACTAACTGAAGCCTCGTCTATATAGTGAAAACATGGATTTTGCTCCAATATTGCCTTTAAAAGGTTGTCGTCAAAGTCCGAAGGACGTCCCGCCCTCGGTTCGTCTTTTAAGGTCGTATCTCCAGAACGGAATTTTATAAACCAATTTCTAACTGCCCGATCAGTTATTAGTCCTTCACCATATACACTGCATATTTGTTCAGCTGTCGCCCTAGCACTATTGCCTTGTTTATATTCCCAAAGCATTACATGACGAATATGTACTTTTTGACTCTCTATTTCAGAGGTTAAAAAAACATTTTAACGTAACGTGTATCACAAAATAGTTGACAAAAGACTAACTGAAGCCTCGTCTATATAGTGAAAACAAAAACTTGTCATGGTTACTCATAGCAGGTAGATACGAACAATAGATTCTACTTAGCTGCATCGGAAGTTACTTTTGACTCGACCTGATAATTAAAATGTTCACAAATATATGTTCCCTTTCTGTGATATGATCCTGAAATTCCAATATTCCGGCGTAGTTGTGCATTGTATCGGCTCTGTACACATACCTAAGAAGGAATAGGACTTAGAGTGGTTATATTCAAACAGAGCCCTTGAGTCGGTGAGAGGACTGACCCCAAGCACTGACACTCGATCAAGGACCATCTAAGAGGCGGGACGGGACCCTCCCGCCGGCGGGGCAGCTCTCGGGTTACTGACCACACATATTAGCGAACGGGTCCTGATTGATATAGCTCAAGTGCCCCTGTTTTTTCCCCACCCCCACCCTCTGAAATCAATCCCCATAAACAGTGGAAGCCACTTACCCCCTGATGACATATTTAGGGGCTGATGACGGGTTGACTCAACCGTCCTCTGTGTACCTTCCGAATTATTAAAAAGGTTTTTTTTTTTTTTGTTTGCTCTCCGGTTCGTTACACGAATCATACGATACCTTTGGAAGGGTGCCGGTAGGGCAAACATAGGCATACTGATGGCGGTTTTTATATCTAATGAACTAATCAATCTTAATTAATTATCTTAGCGGCAGCTGAGTTATCTAAATAAATTTTCACATTCATTAAGAGCCCCACTAGTATTCAAAACAACAATTAAACAAAAAAAATGGTTAATTTATGGTAGTCATTACAGCAGATCTCTTGGTCAGATGTTTGGATTAATGTCATCATCTCTTGCAATTAATAATTATTAATAGCTATTGGAGCTATCATAAAGTTGGTGATGAAACGTAGTGTACCCTTATTGATGATGAATTCGTGTAGGGACTTCTAATAGGGTCTTCCGAACTTTGACAGTTGATAACGGCCATATTGTTGAAGCACCTGTCGAATTGGCTGTCGTTTATTCAGTCTGTTTTGCCAAATTGCCATGGACGGATATAGCGTTCAACAACTCGTGTAAATGAAAGAATGGTTTTATCAATATGGGTGTTATGTTCGGGCAACGTACCGCGGCTGCCATAACCGTCCTACCGAGTGGACTATTCGTAGTGTGGTGGATAAATTTGAGTCTACTGATTCAGTGAACAATCAACCAACACCCCTTCATCGACGAAACGCAAGATCTGCCGAAAACATCGCCATTGCCCGTGAGAGTGTGCAGGAGAATCCGAAGCAGTCGATTTCGCGTCGCCCACAAGAACTCGGTCTTTCGCTGACCACAACTTGGCGAATTTTGCGTTGTGACAGGCCCAGCTTGCACCCGTACAAAATTCAACAGACCCAGGAGCTGAAGGTAAACGACCATAGACAACGACGAGTGGTTCTCTCACGTGGAGGTGATGTGAGCTGGCCATCGACATGACATTTGACCCCGTTAGACTTTTTCTTGTGGGGTTTTCTTAAGTCGCCGGTCTATGCGAATAAGCCCCAAATCACAGCGGTTCTCAAAGCCAACATAACCCATGCCATCGGTCAAATTCAGCCTAATTTATGCGCCAGAGTCATGGAAAATTGGACATTTCGGATGCGCGCCACCCAGGGAAGCCGCGGCGGACATTTGCACGATGTTATATTCCATAAATAATGGCATCGATATGCCTTTCAAACGAATACAAATTTTTGATGATATCTCACACACACTTTGTTTTATTTAAATTTAAAGATAAGAAGCGCTTAATGAAAGACCATCTATAAATCAATATGGCATGTTTGGTAAATTTCTTTAGGGTCGTGGCATGCAATATGCTGTACAAAATGACTTTGATCTGTAAGTAGGCCTGAGAACATTATAATGCATTCTTCTCCGCAATAATCAGGTTTATCAAAAAATTGAAACAGAAATAAAAAAAAAAAAAATAAACAAGAATTGTAGGGAGTTATTCAACAGTTTTAATTACCATCCAAAATGATAATATTCAACCTAAACTCCAATTCAAATCTCGCAATGCGCCCCTCGGACTTGGTATTTCATTTCTAACTAATCTGCTTCTTTGGACCCTTTTTTTTTCGTATACGTGCCACAAATCTTTGGAACTCTATTCCCGTCAGTATTCGTCGTTCATCAATCCTCTCACTTTTTAAATCTAGACTTTACCAGTGCGCCCTTGGCCAGCCTCCGCTGTCTCGTATACGGTGACGCGGCTGACGGAGGAGCGTGGGGCACTTTCCAAGACCCCGTTTCCTCTTTCACATGCGAGGGAGATGAGAACCATGTGGATTTGGTAGGCCTCTGGGCTGTTTGTAAATACTGTATGAATGAGCGAGTGAATGAAAATTGTAAATATGGTATGGATGAAAACATTTATCACAATTACTTATTGCCCAATGAGGCAGGTTGTAATTTTATCATAATAAAGTTGTTTTTGATACTAGACTTTACCAGTTAATTTCACCTCGAATGTATCAATTCGTTGTTCATAATTATTTTCTATTAATTTTATTCATTTCCTATTTTAGCAACATTTCACGTTCTTTTCACCCTTCCTATATTTTTCTTAGTTGCAACCCTGTTGTTTTTTTGTCAGCTGGACATACTTGTTTGTTCCTTTTTGTTATTCTTAGAGGACAATGTCCTGGAATAAAGTGTAGTCTTTTGTTTTTTGTTCATTTCATATTGACAACTGACTCCGTCCTAGGCCAGTCACGCTTTGTTGTAATATTAGAAAACTCATTAACTAACCGTTCCCTTAGGCCAGTTTTGTATAAAACCGAAGCTGAGGATAGCCTAGAGTACTAAAAGGCGCCATAGCCCAGAAACATCCTCCCAGAAGCATCCTCCCAGAAGCCAGACATAACGGTCCTTGGATAAATATCCACTAATACATGTATACACGAATAGGGCGGAGACAGGATAGCGGCAACCTGTCGCTTAGGGTTTACCAAAACTCCCGTCATTTTTTCCCTCAGGGATGAGGTGACCCTAAGCAGAGGTCCAACATAAACAGGCCTAAGAGAGTGTTTGTATCTGTTTGTACGCAGCCTTCCCGATTTATTGGGACTACACACCTAGTCTCTACTTGCCTCTGAGGCTTCCTGTACCCGAGGGTAAACAAACGGCCGGTCATCAAAAGTTTTTTTTCTGCCTCTTCTGTAGTCTCAGTGCGCTGTTTCTGTTCAGATTCTTCAAAAGGAAAGGCTTCATCCGTTGAGAAAGAAGCAGCTTCACGAGGGGCTGGTTCATTTATTTTCGGGGCACCTGTGTTTACAGTTTCCAATTTCATTGATCATCTATGAGGCTATTTAGTTCTATCACGGCTTATACGATCTGAGCTAAAATCTACTAGTACATTTTATTATTACCTTACTGGATTATCTAGGGTTCATATTCTTGTCATAAACTTTGTTAATGACGGGTGAAGCCCAAGTAGATGACCATGCTTTTATTTGTATATTCACGCTTTTATTCATCAATACCCTCACCTTATATTAACGACAATAATGGGTACACAACCATTAGCACAATAATATTACCTCACTTCAAAAAATTAAACCACTGTTGGAAAGAAAATGGGAATTTATAGACGTTAGAATAATTAGAAGTTCCATCATTGATTTTATTATTTTTTCTTTACATTTTAACTTTTACACTCAAATATGAGACAATAATTATAAAAATAGTGAAATTTGTAAATCTGCATCCAGTTCTCCAAATTCTGATTGACCTTTCAAAAGCAACGCTGGTGATATTTACGCGGTTACAAAGGTATTTCTTATTAAAAAGAAAAGAAAATTGTTTTTAAGACAGATAGAAATTGAATAGTCAATATAGCAAACAGTCGATCCACCTCCAAAGGTATTAATTAAATTGAACTAATTTACTTGGGTTCAAGACTGCTTATTAGTTTCAATATAGTCATATAGTGTTTGGACGTTTCATTGAAATCGATATTGTTGTTGTATGTGTAGGATAGGTAATAATCCAAGACTATTAATTAGACCAGTACTGAATGCCTCATTACCCGGGGACAAGCGGTCTCCAAGGTGTTTGGATTTGGTCAAGTAGACTAAGTGGATGAATCAAGAGCTTGATTGTGTTGGATTGTCCTCTTTGAAGATACTACTTACCCAGAATAATATAATAATAATCATTGCGGATATTTTTAGCACCCCATCTTCCATATTGAACAGAAATATTGACCTGATCCAAAACTTCACGAACCTAACGGTTAATGCCATAGTAATGCGGATCAGTGCAACCAGATAGCAGATACTTGCGGAGTCCGAAGGGAGACTAATTTACTCATGTACGGGACGGGACCTGCTCTCTTGGGGGGGGGGGCATTTTGTTCGGGACTGACCGTATGCACGAATGTTCTGCTATAGCGGTCTTGCAAATTATTCAATCGATCTCAAATTTGAAATGTATCTTCAAAGTTTTCAGTTCAAACTCAATTACTGGAAACATGGAAAAATAAATTAATGATGAAAAATGTCAGGTCTGTTTCGCTAACTTTTAAGACTTCTTTGGTTTGAGAGCCAGCAGTAGAATATAGTACGTTCCAGATTGGTTTTAACAGATTTTCTTTTATTATATTAGTTGTTTCTGCTGTTTTTAAAGGTGATAAACTTCTCTTAACGGGCACAGTCCCAGGACAATAAAGATATTATATCTACTTAGGGTACTGTTATGTTTAAATGTAGGAGTGTATACGCTTACATATTTATGTAAAGTATGAGTATGCGTATTTGTGTTATTATTCAAGCAGGTTATTGAATTACTTCATTCATATTGTTTTTGTTTATATTTGTTACAAAATTTGTCCACAATTGATGTAAAATAATTTCGTTCGGCATAAATAATCTTTGAACTGATGGTGTAAAATAGCCAGGCAACTTATATTACTCATTGATGAGATCAAAGACAGTTTACTTAGAACGGACAGTTGCTATAGATAATTAAGGCACCTAGTCAGAAGGAGTGACTGTGATGAGCTGAGGCTGTGGAACAGCAGCATCACTGTGACCGATGAAAGAGACTCAGTGATCGAGATGAAAGGTGTCCCATGAGAGCAGGTACTGTAGAGAGCCATTAGCTCAGCAGGGGCCTTTGAAGAGGCGGACGCTCAGACTCTGTATATTTTCTCTGACTGTTTCTGAGCCATTTGTGAGCTGTTTGTTGCTCCACCGTGGGCCACGTTGCCTTCGCCCTCCCGCCTTGTCCTAGTCCGCTTCTCTCTGTCACGGGCGTAGTGTTTGTCTTCAGCTTCCGCCACTCATTATAAAAATGTCACCATAATTAATAACACGCTTACATTACATAAAGCAGCCAATATTGGCATACGCCAGAACATAAGGATGAGTATAAATAACAATTATCCTCGATACAACAAGATGGTCATTAAGTTAGCAGAACTACCAACAATCCAGCACCAGACTTCCATAGCCGAATGAATAGGCACTTTTAATGTTATGTTTTTTTTAATTTTATATTTAATATAAACATTTGCCTTTAAAAGTGAACAAGTGTGGTTAGGGTTAACAAATAGAAGTACAGAATAGTTTTTCCTCATAATTGAATAAGTATTTAAGATTCTTTATTATACTTTCTCTTCTGTTAACATCATCAATTGTGAATTGAATTAAAAAAAAGTAATCATAACTACGGACTGAACCATTTTGATTTTGGTTCCGAGAAAAACTATGTAAATAACAAACCTTTATCAACAATAAAATTAGCAACGCAAGGAATGACCTACCTGATCAAAGATGAGTGCTAGTTTTCTTCTAGCACAATATATATACAGAAAAAATTGTTACTATTGTGAAGTCAAAACTTCAAACAGTCAAGGAGCAATGAATGGTCTGTTTGGGGGTACGTTATCCATATTTCGAAGATTCAATAAATCTGAAATTTAATATTAAATAACACTTCATTTTTTTTTTTTAGAGATAATAACGGGAAATATGCGATAATAAATCTTTAATTTCATCATTTCAAAGGACAAGTGTAAAAACCGTTCGAGCCGATTCTTCTGTTATCTTATTTTCATTTTTTTTATTATTTAATGCAAATATTTTCGTTTTAATAGTGTTATTCATTGATCAATATGATTTAGCGAACAGAACCAATTATTTTTTGTTGAATGTGCCAACAGTTTTTCCTAATCAATAAATTTAGTTTTATATAAACATAACGCTTTCCGATGATATTAAATTTTGATTGCTATGTAATCGTTGACCAGAGAGACAGTTCGGAGTGTTTACGGTTCACAAAATAATAATGTATGTGATAATAATATTTAATAATTGCAATGACAGTTGAGTGACATTGGCATAAACTACCTCGAATAATTCAACGTTCTGGAACATCATTCGTGTAAATATCAAAGAGCATGGAGCTTAAGAATGCTTCCTGCGGTATTCCTACGATAAAAACTTATTATTACTTATCGGTTTAACGCAACTTCCTTCTGCTTTTTAGGCTCTAAATTCTACGTTGATGTATTGACAAAATTCTCTACTTCTCTAACCTTACCCTCTGACGTACTTCTTCTTCATAAAATAACTCTTAGTTGTCCTTTCAGAAGTCTGTGGTCGATCTCAACCAATTTCTCTGATCAGTTAGAACCGATATCGAGACTTGAGCTGGAGTCAGTAGAATGGGCAGTAGCCCTGCCTCTAGAAATACACCCACTTAAGAGCACTTAAGACTCCTCTCGAAAGAACAGAACGCGGGCCACTTCAGGCCTGGATTCGGGCAACACTTCTTGCTCGCCCGCTAAGTGAGGGAGCCACGTCCTTGATTGTAAGAAGGAAGGCGTTTCTTTTGATAAATACGCCCAGTATCAAGGAAGATAAGCAGCAATGAATGCTTAGCTTTCAGATTTTTCAAACCCAACAGATATTTATAGTAAAAAAAAATGGATTTATGGAGACCAAATTTGCTTAGTCCAATATGAAGACTAATATCAAAACTTTTTAAAGCAATCCTCATCAATGACTAACCCCACTTTTACGTACAAATCACACCCTTCTCACTGACCTACAAATCCCTTTCGTGGTTCACGACTCTATTAGAACATTGTGCATAGACTTTCACGACCATCTACACGTCACCAGAACCCACTGATACAAGGGCAGGCTAAGGGCCCTAACACACCTGGTGACATTCAACGACGAATTCGGAGACTTCCGGAGAGAAGATGAGAAATCTTCAAATTAATAGCAATCTTCAAACGTGGCTTCAACGATATAAAGGAGCTATCACTGGTTGTCAGATATGCCATTTTTTATCAAATTTAAGCACATTCCCTGGTTTTAACACTTTTCACAGATATGGATCAATAAAAAAATAAAAACAAAAAAATACATTATAAAACGTTTTTAGCGGACATCCTCGTTATGTAAATGAAAATTCTGGATTCAAGTTTCTTGTCGAGGAGTCAATTTTACCTTAATTCGAAACACCACAAATTCGGATGTAGGCAACATAATTATTAAAAGTTCTAAGTTAGCTCTAAATTTCACGACGAACAAAACATGGAGTATAGAGAAAGGAATAAAAATAAAAAAAAAAATCTGAATTCTGAACAAAAAAAATTGGCTGATATATAAATGACTGAGCTATTGATACTTCATTGTAGAAAGACAAATTTTCTATTGAATAAGGCACACACCCATCAACAGCGTAGACTAGAAGAACATTTATTAACAATTAATTTTTTTTTTTCATAGCCCCTTTAAATTTACAGATAATTACATACAATTATAGATCCTCAGGCGAATTTATTTACAAATTATTTTTGTATTTACTGTAGCATCGCTACATTATATAAAGGTTTTGTTATTTTATAAAAATTATATAATGAATAAACAAGTATAATGATACACATTATACGTGACTGAACTAAAGTGACTAATAAAGGTGATGGGGCTCACCTTTTTGATCAACCTTAAAACTAACACATACTAATTCTTATCCTAATTTTTCCCCGACAGTCTGTTGCCATCGATGTGGGAGGGGCGGTGGGGTCATAGTGTTAAGCACTGGGTTGGTTAGGTGCTGCAACGAGTCAAAAAACTTGATGTGTCTCCGGCGGATGAACTCACCCACCGACGGCACACCAAGCAACGGGTGCAGGTCAGCGTTCTTTAACCTCTCGAGAGAGGTATGTCGGACCGCTTTTCGCATAATATCATTCTGGAAATGTTGGATAGTTGTGGTTGTATTGTCAGTCAAGTTGGTAAATAGCGGAGCACCGTACAGCAGAGCTGGCTGGAGGACACATTTATAGATCATCAGTTTGAGACGAAGTGACTGGGACAATTTGCCTCAGCATATTTTTTTTTAATAGAATTTAGAAAATTAAAGAAAATCATATATAAAAGAATTAAAGATGTTGGACGGGGACTTTTTAGACTGTCAGCTTTTTTGAGACCTACAAGGTTTCAAAATATTGAATTTATGACTAAAAAATATGCTCTTTTTTTAAACCAAAACTTTGTCAGTGAAAATAGAACCATCCCAGGGCGTAAAACCTCATGAAGAGGTAAAGGGGATGGTTGATGCCATTTTTAGTAGGTGATACACATGTGATATATATTACTTTAGTAATACAAAAATAAATAAATTCTAGATTAATAGCTGAAATACTCACCGGTTTGATAAGAATCATAGGTATGATAAGTGGACGGAGCTATGTACTTTGTAATGGGGAAAAATGAGAAACTTAAATCTTAAATAGCTTTTAATTCGTGAATTGAGTAACTTAAAGGATAAAGAAAAGGGACTGACTTTTTATTCCTGACTTTAACCTCCGTTAATCATCATAGTTTATCTTAAAAAACGCAATCCGGGTTGTTGTTTAACATACCTACAAAATCGACTTGATCCATTTTACCTTAAGACAGGAATACGATTGTCCAAACATGTTTGAAAGATAAGCCTAGAGCCTTTAGGTTTATTAGTTTAGAATTAAATGTCTACCTAGTAAATTACACTATTTTTTCCATCTATGAGGAAGGTACATTGCTTTCAGATCCGGTTACAATCAGGTAAAAAAAAATGACTATACATAATGTGGAGGTAATAGATTTGATGATTGTAACAAAGGGATTTGAAACCAAAGCCTTCACATCGTGTAGTAAGTAGTTAGCTAACGGGGTTTGAAGTTGAGACCCCAGATTACCTTCTAATTCTCAAACTACAATTCTGATACAATTCAGAATATGACATCTAAATGAAATACTTAAAACTATCTGTAATACATATATTATTGCAATTATGAAATAGTGCTAAATAATTATCGATGGTCACAGACCAACACTTCATTGCTCAAGTTGTCGGCGCAACCGGGCATGAATCTTGCAATACAATTATGATCCAGCATTGTTCGTCCTTAAGAAACATGAAACGGATTAGTCAAACAAAGGCGGCTTGTTTCCCGTTCGGAAAAATAAACTTTTGGTGGGTTGTCTCAAATCAGGAATTAATCTATACAGTAAATATTATTAGAATCCATAAGGGTTCCAGTCTTCCTTTACTAATTTAAAGATACAAAACTGTTCTTACTTATACGTTTTTTTAATAGTGTAATAAAAAAAATGATCTTAACGGTGGGAAATATCCTGTAGAATTTAATAAATTAAATACTACTAATAATAATTAAATACCTTAATAAATAAATAAGTTAATAAATCAACACCTTTCATAATGAAATAAATATTAGTGTAAAAAAGTTTAAAAAAAAACTGGCACATCAACGATGATAAAATATTGATAATGAAAAAATAGTAAAAACAAACTTAAATTTCATCATTCTTCAATGGTCATGGGTTCAATGGGGTTTTCTAGATACGATTTGTATTTATTTAGTTATTGAAACCTTTTTTAATTATAAACTCGCACTGTGATTTATTCCCTATAATATATCAATTATTTTTTAATGCTTTTTACTTCACTTTCCAATTTATCGGTCTACATGATTACATTTTTTTTTCTCTTCCTTATGTCTCCTTGATTTAAACTGCAAGTTTTTCCGTCTTCTCCAGTTCGTACATCTTCTTCAGTGATGCTAATTGATTCCCTCTGTTTCCGTTTCGCTTGTTACAGGAATTCCCTCATTTGAGTGTACTGAAATATTCTGCTGCAAGCAGTCTTGCGTCTAATTCCCGTTTCATTTTTTTCCGAAGTTTTCTTTACTGTCTTAATAACCCAATACGATTTGAGTTATTATTTGGGCCAATATTCTTAAAGCTATTAAAATAGGAACCCCTGTATTTCCTGAGATTTATACGTTTATCAACATCAAATAAGATATTTTTCTTCCAAAGTAAAGAATACTTGTTGAAAAATACAATATAATCAAATAATCCTGGCGAGTCGCATTTCAAGTACATGATTTTTTAAAATACATCTATGAAAAACAAGTTTTCGAAATTTTTTTTTTACTTCCCATAATTTAATACATTGATGACATACTCGTTGAATTACTACCGACTCACATTTTTGAAGATAATGAGTTCATCTAGGTTGGTTGATGGTAAGAAGCCCTCTAAGATGACAGGAGTGAGGCTCATCCTTGGATTTGTGGTAGTGGGATTCGAAGAACACATTACATTCAGATCTGTCACTAGAAACATTTTAATCATGAATGGAAACGTTTCTAGGATTCTCGGAACGGGCCCACTTTCATTTCTGGTTAAAACGGTTCCACTACTTTCATGCTCTGATTAAAATTCACCATTACATTTCTAGTCCCTAAATACATACGTATGCAACCTTTCATTCCTCATTTCATTTTATTCATGCTTGATTTGTTTGGAAATAGTCGCATGCCTGGGAATCGAGCACAGATAACATAATAAGCTTTCACTTCAGCGCTTACACACCTGCGTCAAGTTAAATTACGCTAGCAAGAGAACGACTGGAAATAAGAACGTATATTAGCCTCCGTTATCACTCATTGTGTTGGACAACATAATGGACTTTATAGCGTATTCACGCTAATGCAATCCCCACCTGAAAGAAAGGTAAAACTCGGATGTCAGAGCTTGTTCGGAAAAACAATTGTCTGGGTCAGATTCCCAAATGTGTTTACATAAAATAATTTTTTTTGTTACCTGGTGGATGGCTGTAGTACTCGTGAATAGGCCTCTTCGTCATATCCAACGCCAGAGAATCCTCGCTCTTAGGGGACGTGGTCCCCCTGAGGATGTCCTCGATGGAGAACGGCGTGCACTTGCCTCCAGTCTCACCGACCATCGCCCGGCGTCTGGCGGAACCGTCGGTGGAGGGGGAATCTCGGGCCAATCCCATCTGGCCACGCCCACCAGACCCGCCCCAACCACGCCTACTCATTGTTTGTTTACACCCCTTCAGCACTTGTTGACTTCTGTTTTACACCGCTTGGTCTCCATTCACCACTTCTCACTTAGTGTAATTATCTCTTCTTGGCTTATTTTACTTAATCCTCTCGTTATGATTAGTAACTCGTCGGATAGCTACTCTTTGAGTCTTACATCCGTATTGCAGTGGTTTGTAATGAATGGTTGGACCATATTACAACAGTGTCCATTTTAATCTCTTCGACGTCTTCATAGACTTGAACACTTTATTCAATGAAAATTATGCTTGGAAGTGTTATTTATGCATTTTACATATCCCGAATAACTGTACGTATTGCTAAATGTGTATCTCCGACAAATCCATAACTTGAAATAGATTAAATTAACGTATGTGAAAGGATGATGAGCGTTATGACGGGCAAATTACGTTTTTGTGTACAAGTAATTGTACTCCATACCTTAAAAATTATGTCTAGAACGACAATTAAGTGGGAAAACTAACGGCGGGAGGTTATAAACCAGTTCGACAAGAGCAATGGACAATTAAGGTTCCACCAATCAGAAATAACGGGAGCAACAGTTGAAACAGTTATATTGAATAAAAAATATATATTGTTCTTTGAGCGTGAGTGGGGATACTAACATACAGCTGATGTTTTTGCTTAACCTCGGTTCTTTTCGCCTTATCAGTCATTCTCATGATAGTATCCAAAACCTCACTACCGCCAACTGGACGCTGACAACCTCCACAGTAAGACAACAAACCTCTTCTTAAAGACGCGTCTCACAGATCACAGAATCGCCAGAGTAACGTTGGGGTAAATAATCTTTCATCAGGTTAATTATTAAAACTACAGTATTGTAAAATAATAATAATGGATTATAGTTGCTAAGGATATTTCAATACCATGCTATATTAATAGTGACATTTTCAGGTTTTGTCTGTTTTTTATTTTATATATCCTGGTAAAGTGTGCTACGTTCGGTGGATGAGGGTTTATTGTATTCGGGATGCTCAGGTCCATGCCAATATATTAAAGTATCTAATATATCTAACTGTATCCAAATAGATAAAATGTAGGGAAGTATGTAAAGAATGTATCTTTCCATGGATGGATATCAGTTTTTAGTAAGGAGGTAGGAAGTGGATGGGAGAGTGGAGGCGATATACTTTCCTTCAATGAAGACACCGATATATTGTAAGAGACAATTTACATTGATATTTATTATATAAATTTAATGTAATCATTCATCATTTCATTCTATTTTATTGTCAAATACATCAAGCATCTCACTGAAAATTCAATTATCTTTATTCATTTTCAATGCGAATTCCATTCCATTGATCAACACGAAATTTCCGCGAAAAGAATTAATTGGGACAAAATCAAATCAATTTTATTTTATTATAACTTTACCCCAATGCAGTAAGCTCAGATTTTGATAGAGTAATCAAATCAAGTAGTTTGAATAAAAAATAAGTGGCATGAGTGTGGGGTCTTACAAGGCCGGACCAAAACATGGCGAGGTTAGGAAGAGAGATGCAGAGGTTTTGATAAATGAGAACGCCAAGTCATGAACATCAGTGCAGCCGCAATCATCAGTTAGAGAGTCGTCGGGAGTATGACTTACAGGTCCACCCTCTGGGTCTATTTATAGTGGGCTGGCTTCGTTAGTGCCCAATCATGGGACTCGTTGTTGTGGTTAATGCCAGGCCAGTATGTGGTGGCCTTTGTTCTTGTCAGCCCTAGGTCTGGCCTGGTCTGGGTCGCTATACTACATGTTACGGGCAGCGGGTGACCCAGCTCCTATAATTAATTGACTTGCAGCTGCGTCTTTATTGTTTACAACATTTACAATGATTTATGGTTTAGTAATTTTATTTACATTTGTTTAAATTAATTTACAATAGAGTATAGGGTGATTTATCTTATGTAGTTAGCGGTCACTACAGCCATAAATAAAATATATTTGAAAAATGTTCCATGGCAAAGAGTAAATATTAAAATACAGTAATATCTTTTCGGTATGTGTGCTCTTTAAAATATCAGAAACGTACGTAGGGAATAAAACATACACCCCTTAAAACCTCGTCTTCTGAACGGAAATAATCGAAGGAAAAACAAACAAACGGAGTGAAACCAAGGAGCCACGTTGTTAGTTTGTAAGGGAACACTTACAAAAGCTTTATTTAGAATCAAGTGTGGTGTGAGGCTACGTACTATTGTATACGTAAATAAATTAAAGTACCATCAGTTGTGACATTATGTTAATTATTACAGTATGTAACCATAAGCTGGCCTTTTTTTTTTTTTTTTAATGTTTAAATATAAGTAGATAGTTATTTGTAGGTAAGAAGCGAATTGTATTGTAGTTGCCAGTTTGATATAGGGAATATAAACTTTATTCTGGGACCATGTATCTTATGAACAACAATATAGTTCAATAAATAAATCAAGCTTAAAAAAAAATCGAAGAAAGTAAAATGGTAGAAAGTGGCAAATTGTAAAATTTAAAGATAAATATACTCGTACTTGTGCAGTTTTGACTAAAGAGAGGTAATGCACAGGGGCTCGGTACTGGGAATATACCTTTATTCTCGGTAACCACTCCGAAGGAATAAAAGTCCTAAGGACCACAGGAACCAAGGACAAAAATATATTCATGTCAAACCCAAGAGTTGTCATCATTAAATCTTAAGTTAAATCAAAATATGGGATGAGATACGGATTGTTCATAAACAAAAACATACACAGCAAATAACAACTAAATATTTAAATTATTACCCCTACTGTTTGGCGAACAAAGCTTCCTTTTAAAAGCCATAATTATTATTACAACATCTAAAACTATAGTTTATCATAACTACTTACAATTCGATTTAATGTAATAAGTTCCAATATATAACTACGATTTTTAATTCATCTCAATAATATTCTGTGTCAAAAGCAAAGGTGAAACTTAATATAGAATGAAACATCGTTATTTGTAAAATTACAATTTGCTCATCCACCATTAATAATTGTGATTTAAGAGCTCATTCATACTTGATAAACAATTCTATTCACCGAAGTGTGTGTGTGTGTGTGTGTGTGTGAGAGAGAGAGAGAGAGAGAGAGAGAGAGAGAGAGAGAGAGAGAGAGAGAGAGAGAGAGAGAGAGAGAGAGAGAGAGAGAGAGAGAGAGAGAGAGAGAGGTAGGGAGAGAGAGGTAGGTAGGTAGGTATGTAGGTAGGTAGGTAGGTAGGTAGGTAGGTAGGTAGGTAGGGAGGGAGGGAGGGAGGGAGAGAGAAATAGAGAGAGAGAGAGAAAGAGAGAGAGAGAGAGAGAGAGAGAGAAAGAGAGAGAGAGAGAGAGAGAGAGAGAGAGAGAGAGAGAGAGAGAGAGAGAGAGAGAGAGAGAGAGAGAGAGAGAGAGAGAGAGAGAGAGAGAGAGAGAGAGAGATGAATATCTGATGATCTGATTATGGAGTCAGATCTTAGAAGGTGTGCCCCTACAGTGCACTGTGTTCAGGAGAACAGGAACAGGTTAGGCGAAAACCGTCCGGATCCCAAAGGAGAGTGTGAACCGGAGAGAGGCAGACTGGATTGCTGTGGGAGACGCTACTACGTAAAGTTTGTAGGGCCACGGCAACCGTCGTCAGCGAGGCAGAGGTATCTCCCAAGGAGGTGCTAGTTTTAGCGAGACGAAGTCAGAGATTCCCACTAGGAAGGTGTGGGGTCTGACAACGCCGAGCTAAAACATAGTAGGGCTAGGAGAGAGAGATGCAGATGTAGTTGAATAAGAAGGCCATGGTTTGAGTAGAGCAACAAGCGCCAGCGCATAGAGAGAGAGAGAGTTTCGTCTCTCTGTTTGGCCAGTGATTCTAAACCACCCAGGAGGTCCTGGCCAAGGCTTCGTTACATTTTTGTTCATAGTGGAAAGGTATCGCCCCACTCTATGCAAGGAGCTTGATGCAACCTGCAGAGATTGGAGCCCTACGAAAACCAATCTTTAATAATCAGTGAAACCTCTATTATATAGAAATATACTCTATAGGAACCAACGCTAGAGAATAATTAAATATATCCATTACAAACAAAACTTTCTCGTTGATTATGAAACATTTCTATATAATCAAATCAAAGATTTACTCTATAATACAAATCAAAGATACACTAAAAATTTTGACACTTCAAGCTTTTAATTTTCTTTTGGGTATTTATTTCTCAATTTTTGGATCCGACATATCTCTCTCGAGAGGTTAAAGAACGCTGACCTGCACCCGTTGTTTGGTGTGCCGTCAGTGGTGAGTTCATCCACCGGAGATACATTAAGTTTTTTGACTCGTTGCAGCACCTAGCAAACCCAGTGTTTAACACTATGACCCCACCGCCCCTCCGGCATCGATGGCAACAGACTGTCGGGCGAAAATTAGGTTTTTTTCTCCAATCCCCTTAAAAAAAATGACAAAACTTTTATTTACAAACTGAAGGTGAGCCCCATCACCTAGATTTTTTGTATTCATGTTATTTTCCTATTAGCTTCAATCTTATGTTATGTAACCCAACCTCCTTTAAATGCATCTGCGCATAGCAGAAAGAGGAGAAAATTTTCAATTCTTTTGTTCACATTTTTCACGTTGTATTAAATTCAAGGGGTTTAGAAAAAAAAAAAAAAAAAAATGCAGTGTCCGGTTTAGTTCCAGTAACATTTTTTGGCAAAGGAGCTATATGTATATATATATATACTTGATTCGTTCGAATCTTGATATATATATACCAATATAGCTGCTGGTAAATCTTACATGTTAAAAACTAGCCGAGAGGACTAGTAATCTCTCTTTTTATTTCATTATATGAACATTTGAAATATAGTGACTTTTCGAACTAAAGGAAATGAGTCTAATTATATAATGAAAGACAAAAAGATACTAGTGAGGTGTAGGGCCGACCCGTACAATAGGTAAGGTGCATTTACGAATTACACGTATTTCTAACTTATATATAAAAATAAATTTTTTTTCGATTACAAGCCCGAATTTTATGTCAAATTTAAGTAGCCACGGACAAAGAAACGACGTTTTCCTATAGACTACTTGCGGCCATAGGACTCACCAGTAGCACCGAATATAACTTGAAGAAAATGTTAATACTTACTCAATCAGCAATACTTATGGTTATTTGTTCAATGTTCTTCTGGCTTATGATTTTGCGATGCGCTTTTTCTTTTCTTTTTGTATAGTACCATATTATCGATAAAACAATATTTAAGAATTTATTTTTGTTGACATTATTGTATTTCAGAAATGTGAATTATGAAAAAAAAGTGTGAAATCATGGAAACATCATTTATATCAATATATTAACTTACTTGAGATTTTAATATATGTATTCATACAAGTATTCATCTTACATCAGTTAAGTAAACATTGAGAGAGGGTGATAGAGGTGGGGGGGGGGGGTATTCAGTTCAAGTGTCTGATCCCAACTAAATAAAAAAAAAAGCTCGTAATTTCTGCGTTATATTGGCAGGTAGATTTCTGCGCGCAGCGAATGAAAGGTGGACTTTAGGGACTAATCAGGAAGGCCGTTATTCTACGAAAGCACTAGCGCTCCTAGTGAGCTCTCATGCTGTCGGGAAAAAGGGAGAGGAAGAGGGAGAGAGAGAGATCTTTGGTTAGTTAGATCCAAACCTATCTCGAGCTCAAAGGTCTCGAAGTTGGAATTTTCCGCGATTCTTCCAAGCCTGTTCACTTTTCTGTTCCAAAACAGATTCCACTCCTCTCCTCCTCTCTCTACCATCCCTTTTCTAACCTTTTTACCTCTTTCCCTATTTCCATTGTTCGTTGTTCAGAAATTGTCAACAACGTAGAAACTATCACCGTGGACTGACTTTTTTTTTTTTATTCCCTTTAGGACAGCAATAGATACAAACCTGCTAATTTTAAATACACCCCTACCTTTCTAAATACCTTTGATGGAAAAGCAGCGCTCATACTGATATCTTAGTAAGGCCAGAAACCCTGTTAGAATTTTCCATCAACATAAGACTAATAAGTAACCTTTGGACAATGGGGGCCCTGTCCGGAATCCCGTTTACCTGATTTCCTTGAGCAATGGGAATTTGTTAAATAATTTGAGTATGTGACATGTGAGTGTTCAAACAGAACAGAAAGGCCGACCATACAAATTGACAAACAGACTTGTTAAGGCCAATTTTAAACATATCCTAATTTCTCAACATCCTTTGTCGACAATTAAATATGTTTATTTAATTGAGCTTTGGGTGGTCCGACAATATTAAGCCTGAGGGTCCTTTTCTTGCCTATTCTATGGTCACTTTTTGGCTAGTCACAATTTTAATGTGTTGTTTTCATGATACACAGCTGTTTTGTTTCCTTCATACAATACACATAGACAGACGAAAGACGACCGCCTCACCCCGTACCTTTGATAGCATAGAGGCTAGGCAAACAGGAAACACTAAAAGGAACAATGGTAGGCGACAGGGGGTATAAAGTTTAGTCCAATCGTAATAATAGCATACAAATCTAAGCATTTCCTGATTTTTTGATTTTTTTTGGCTGGTTGACCCATGTAATGAGCAAATGCTAAGATCACTCACATAAAGGAATTCATTTCTATTTCTAAAATACCAGGATCTGGTTAGAGGAGGTCGGTATATTTGTTAGCCGACTTCAAAGCCCCTGCTGACAGCGAAGCCACCAGACCAAGTGTTAGCCTCAAGCGACCCTTTGAAGTAGCCAGTCTGTTTATGCAATTGACACTGAAAAATATTCACATGATTTTATTTAACTCGGCCAGAAGTGAAGAGCAACGTACACAACCGAGTACGCTTTCTGGTTCACGAAATATCTTGTGCTTTATTGTCAATATTTATTTAATCCGTAAATTGCACTATCGCCGCAAATTTACAGAAATAAAGGAATTTTTCACAATCGCTGTCTATTGAAAATAGATAAGTGTGCCACCGCTTGTCCCAGTACAAACTACGGCTGCCATTTATGGCCTGAGCGTCTGTGTCTCTTCCCCTCTTTCTAATCTTCGCAAAATAGCGAAACGGTCGGAAAGTGAGGCGCGGGGGGAGATCAGTTGCTCCCGATTTCTCCACCAGCTTCACTGAAGGAATCTTCGGAAAACAGGCGCTCCTAGGCAGATTTTGTATGTAAAAATTGCATAAATGTCGGTATGGGTGTGAATTCTACATATCGAGTGAGTGTAATTGTTTATAAGGTATAAATGATCTCTGAAATCACAATTATAAATGTTGGGTACTTATATTATAATTTTGCAAATGAAGAACAGAAAAAATCTTATAACTCGACCCATTTTTTTTTTTTTTTACACAAAAATGGTATTAAGCACTTGTGTTTCATTTAATGTCTCAATGGAGTAATTAGTAAGATCATTGAAATTTCCAGACGATCAATTCTTATCCTTAAACTATTGTATTGTTCTCGCCATCCCTTCCCTAGCCTACACTTCTACTCCTCACTTTGACTACGGATCTTTGATAAACGGCAGTCCCTTTTTAGGATGAAGTTAGTCATGAACTGTTGTGTTCGATTGGTCTTCGGGACTAAGCTGCTCTTCCCCTCCCTCTATAGATGTCGGGTTCTCAGATGTGAATGTTGAAGGTGGGGAGAGGACGCCCGCCACGGGCTAGGGTCGCTACAACCTCTAGCCGCCGTCCGGCGAGCGCCTAGAAAGAGATAAAATGGGTGGGCCTGTGGTCTTTCACCCTTGCTGGTGGCCTAGTCGGTGGGCAGCTTAATTCGTTTTGATCTGACTCCATAAGATCTTAGAAGGTGTGCCCCTACAGTGCACTGTGTTCAGGAGAAGAGGAACAGGGTAGGCGAAAACCGTCCGGACCCCAAAGGAGAGTGTGAACCGGAGAGAGGCAGACTGGATTGCCGTGGGAGATGCTACTACGTAAAGTTTGTAGGGCCTCGGCAACCGTCGTCAGCGAGGCAGAGGTCTCTCCCAAGGAGGTGCTAGTTTTAGCGAGACGAAGTCAGAGATTCTCACTAGGAAGGTGTGGGGTCTGACAACGCCGGACTAAAACATAGTGAGGCTAGGAGAGAGAGATGCAAATGTAGTTGAATAAGAAGGCCATGGTTTGAGTAGAGCAGCAAGCGCCAGTGCAGAGAGAGAGAGAGAGAGAGAGAGAGAGAGAGAGAGGTGTTCCAAGTGCCGGTTCTGTACGTTCTCCCGACCTCACCAAGACGGGCCAATTATATAGGCAGGCCAGCCTATATAATTGCTTATATTATACCCAGAGGGGCTCCCCCACCTGCGGCTGTTTCCCCCACTAGCTTCCCCCTCTCTCTTACTAATGCCTTAAGTTTATTATTAAAATATGGAAACATAAGTAGATATTTTCTGGACCGAGAAGAGAGGAACTTCTAATTAAGAGGTTGCTACAACAGTAGGCAACACTTCATTAGTTCGTACATTTTCCCTCTCATAATCACCCTTATACTTACAATATCGACTGTTTCTAAACTTTGCACCCCTTTACCCCAGAACTATTCGACCGTTCCTTTCTAGCTGACTCCACCACTATTCGGAATTCTCTCCCTCATAATATCCGCCAAGCTTCATCTTACTTTTAAAAACAACCCTGTTCCAACGCCTCCTTCCGTTTGCTATTTTGTATTCACCTTGACTATTACTTATTTTATTGTTATTTTGACTGCGACTACCGCATATAGCCGCAAACTTGTAAAAGAGTGACCACTAATATTTATTTATTTAATTTTATTATTCTTATTCCCTCTTCTTTTTTCCTTATAATTTAATCATTTATTCTTAACAGTTCAAACCTTTATTGTGATAAAATTATAATCTGCCTTGTTGGGCAATAAGTAATTGTGTTCAATGTTCTCATTCATGCCATACTTACAATTCTTCATTCCCTCGCTCAGCCAGAAAGTATAACAGCACAGAGACCTTCCAAATTCACACGGTTGTCACCCCTTGTTACGCTCGCAGGATAAGACATCTAAGGAAGCTACAGAAATAACAACAAGCAATAAACGATAAGCAACGCGCATTTCTAGCAGGTCACGAGGTCACTGTCGTTTCAGTCTTCGAGGAGGATTATAGGGATGAGTGGTGCAGCGCAATGACTGTGCAAGGGGATTAGGGTGGTTTTATAGTTTTCGATGGAATTTCATGAACTTGGAAGGGATGAGTTCAAGAATGCAGGGTATGTTAAGACCGCTATGAAAGGTTTTGTTGTCCTTATAATTTAATTGTATAGTATACTTTTTTTTGTAATCAAACTTTATTTTTTTATTATTGTTTTACTATTTTCTCCTCAACGTTGTGTATTGTTTCTTTTTTGTTGGCAAGAGATGGATTTATATATTTGTGCATTGTTGTTATTTATGGGAGACAGATTTTTTTTTTTCTCCGGCAAAGAAGCTCTATAAATGTCAACAAGCCAAAGAGTCCTATAAAAGACGTAATCTACGGAATGGTCGGGTCAGAAGGAAGACAGAATGAAGAGGACCCAGAGGTAGCGGGGAGACAGAGACGGTGTCTAGACCACTAATGGACCACTGGGCCAAATATTTGGGCTACCACACTCCACACTGTTTGTTTCCACAGCCACTCCACGTCTCCTCGGCGTCTACTTTTTTTTATATGTAACCATATTTGTATTATCAATTAAATTTATTTATTAGAATTAAGTTAACTGTAAGGGATTGAGTTTTCAATGGTATCCTGGACCTCTCAGTATGAAACCAGGTAACTAGCTTACAAATGGGAAAAACCATTTAGGGTGGGGATGGTGGTGGGTTGGTCAATAAAGGCAAAGGGGTACTCTTTCAGCTGTCATTTATTCAGTCAGTATGTCGTGTTCGGTTGCTTACTTATTGTAACAATTTTAGAGATGATAGGCCGTGATTTTTAAAAAGCAAGTGGGACCTTGAAGGAGTGAAGAATCCAACTCATCCCCTCTACAACGAAGAAGGTACCATTTTATTACAAATCATTTTTATTAATCTCCTTTAACTCCATATGAATAAAAAAGTAAAACTTTTACCTAAATAGGAAGATCCTGATTAGCATATTTATCGGAATAATATTTTTTAAATTGAACCCGAAGAGGATAGCTTTGAAACTGGACCGGTCTTGTATTTTTGCAATAGGTCTATTGGAGAATCAAAAAGCGAAATAATGATAATAATACTGAGCCTAATTATTATATCTCTGATGAGAATTGAGCCTTCATTATTTGTTAAAAATATTATAGTTTAATTATATTAATTTAATAATTAAAAGTTTCTGGAGAAATAAAAGTTTTTCGTGAAAAAATGTTTAGAATACCTTTTGTCTATGACAGCCACCATTTTAATAAACGTTAGGCATGAGAGATTTTTATTGTTGTATATCTATAAACATTTCTCATTTTAAAACGTTAAATTACAATATTTCTAATATTTTCATATAGTACCTTAACAATGACAAACTGTTAAATTAAGGTCGTGTCTACCTTGATGCCTAAAGGGTACATTGCTTACTATGAGAAAGGACACGTCATTTTAAATTTGTATAATAATACCTCATTTTAGTCTAAGTACATTTGTATTTCCAAAAACTACGATAAAACAAAAAAATCAAAAAAAGATAATTTTGGTTGGAGGAAGTCCGATCTTGGTTCATTAAAAATTTAGACATCTCATCATCAATGAGAATGAACTGAATCATCAATATTTATTTCATATATACATTTTTTTTCAGGTTAAGAGGACTTTTATACCTAAATGGGTATAATGGGACCTATTACGCAAAGATTACTAACACATCATGTAATAGGGCTTCAGTCGATGGATTGTAGAGTCTACGGCTCCTTGCATCGAGCGTTACAAACCGTTACACTACAAAATAACGGGTAACGGAAACCGCAGGTAAAGAAAGACCTATAGGGCAAAAATGTTCGGAAATGTTCTCAGCCAGAACCCGACTAACAGTCCTCTTTTGTGAGCCAGGGTACCTCTATCACTCATCACAAACAAACAACTACTTAACGAGACAATCAAATATTTGCTATGTATTGGGGGACCGGAAAGTAATGTTTTTTTTTTTCATTAAATTCAAACAGATAAATTTTTAACAAGTTTTTGCTTTTGATCAATGATGTGATCACCCTCTTTTGCCATCTAGTGTGCAAATTTTCAATGCCTGATCGATCAAAATCAATTGGTTT
This sequence comes from Acanthosoma haemorrhoidale, assembly GCA_930367205.1. Lineage (NCBI taxonomy): Eukaryota > Metazoa > Arthropoda > Insecta > Hemiptera > Acanthosomatidae > Acanthosoma > Acanthosoma haemorrhoidale. The sequence continues at coordinate 26,971,443 of OV884014.1, forward strand.
TTGAGCAAAATATCTTGAGATGGCATTTTGGACATCATCCACATTTTGAAATTTGTTGCCACTTAGAAAATGTAATATTTATATTACATATTAATATTTACATTCAAAACAACGAATCTATTTGCTACATTCTATGGCGTATTTATACGAACTGTAGTTGCCTACATTTTATATAATTTCTCCTAACCAAATAGGTGCTGTCTGGTGGCGAAACCGGAAAACTATTCGTTGGCCCGCCGTACAGTGTTTCCGAGGTGGAAACCCCAAATCATTAAACTGAAAATTCCTTAAATGTAACTTAAATTGTTTGTCAAAAATTAGCTATAAAAAGCTGATTGAGTTTAATTTTCTCATTCCAGTAAAAATAACTTTTAACGCACACTAACATCAATATCAACCTTCAGCGGAGAAATTGTTAAAAACGTGACGTTCTGTGAATAATTACGGATATTTCAAATAACTTCTCATCCATTTTAGTAACCATTTCACGAAGAAGTTGAAGCAAACACGCACGAAGTTTACCGGCTTACGCATTTATTAACCTCCCCCAATCTATCACTGCGTCTCATGCTATTGATCTACAAGAGTATACTCAGGCCTACTCTGCTGTATGGTGCACCGCTTTTTCGTCATCTGACATAGACGACAGCTCGGCGACTCCAACGATTCCAAAACGGTATACTGATGAAAGTGGTCAGAGGTACTTCATTCTAGCTGCGGAGCAACAGTAAGCTTCACGAGATCTTTGAGCTGCCTACGGTGGATGAATTCATCCAACGTAGACATATCAAATTTTTCGATTCCCTGCAATACCTGACAAACCCCTCCCGGTGTTTAACACTATAACCCCCGCTCCGTTCCCCCATCGATGGCAGGACGATGTCGCGGCTGGAACGCTCTAGTCTTACGTTCTAGGTTTAGGTTTTAGTGTTTCCACGGTTGTAAGCTGAAGGAGCCTCATCACCGAGTGTAGTGTATGTGTTTTTGACTTTTTAACATCAAACTGATCGTTATAGTGCCCTCCGTCGTAATAATGCCCTCCTTCGAATGGATCTATGTATGCAGAACGAAGAGAAATATGTAAATCAAAAATTATTTATTTTTTTATTTTTTTTGTTCATTGTATACTATTAAGAGAGGTTATGAAAAAAAAACAATAAAATAAAAACTTCTTTTCAAATCATAATGTAATATTTTGCATTATGTTAAAATTACAGATATTTTAATAGATGATAAGATTTAAAACAAAACTCCCGTTGAATTGGATAAAAATCAAAAAAAATTTTTTTTTTTAGGCATCCCAACCCCCCTATCCTTCAAATAGGACTCCCCTTAGTGAAAGGCACCCATCAATCCAAAATAATTTTCCTTTTATTTTTCCCACATCCTATTTTTTATAAGTTTGAGAGCTATGAAAGAAAAAAAAAAAAATTTAATTTAAAATTTTTTCACTTCGTACTTTACAAAAATACTCCGGTTTTCTCCGATGCATCCTTAATATTTGTATGTATTATATACATATATGTACAAATATGCAATGTACTAGTGCTGCTATAAATATCTCAACCGACCGAGACTGCGCCTTGTTTCAGGTTTTGTTGTGACGGTGTAGTGTCTGAAGGATTAGTTTAGAATGTTCTTTATCTAGGTAAAGAAAAGGAAATGTAAACAACTTGTTCATATATGATTTAGTGTATCACTGTACTTGAACAGAGAAGGAACACGAAACAGATTTATATTTTATTTTAATTTCAAATTTAAATAATAAGGTTGAAATGAGTGATTTAACAATTGCGATCCCTTACAGTGTGGTTTCTGAAGAAGTGCGAAGTTTTAAGTGTGAACCTGATTTGAAACAATGTGCTCTTCGAGACAACCAAGTTCAAGAGATTGATAAGAGGTTTTTAGCTCATTGTAAACAAAATTGTCTTATAGCAAAACTAGATTTTTGCAGAGGTATAGTGAATGACTGAAAGGCGAGTTTGTAATTGCGTTATGTGGTATCGTGATAGGACATTTTGCCGAATCTAATAAGTTATGAGATTTGAAGATTTATAACTGTTTTTTTTTAAGCGTCGCGGTGACGTCTTTTTTTCTCCCGAGATTTTATGGAGATGTTAACACAAACCATGGAAGATTAAACCTCAGCCATCCAGACTGAGTTATCCAGCAGATCCAGTTAAAATTAAACCACTGAAGATCCCTGACGTTTAAAGCACAGGGTGCTCACTCTCTCAACATACTTCAGGGACCATCACTTCCAAGATGAAAGTTCAACCTCAGCTCAATATCCACCTTCACGGGTTTATCCATTCGATATTCAAAACTAACCACACTAATATTATTGTACCTGAGTTTGGCATATATCCCCTTCATAAAAATTTTGTTTTCATTTAATATATTACTTTCTCCGCATGAATGGTTTTATTTCTCTCAGCCAGTGTTACAGACCACTGAATATTTTTTTACCCCTTTCTGAGGTGAACCTCAAACGGGGTTTGATATATATATAGATTCAGAATGCTAAATCTATGCCATACAAAAAAAATATTAGATAGATCAATCAGATAGAAATTTAAGTTAAGAGCAATTTAAGTAAAATTGCAAGGCCTAACAGTCCACCCTTGCGAGCCATGGTACCACTCGTCACAAACAAATAACTGTTACTTAACGAGAACAATCAAATATTTGGTATGTATCAATTTGTTTTGTTGTACAACACACTGATGAATTTCAGAGTCTCCGCAAAATATACCATTTTTTTTTGTCCCCCCCCGCTATCCCCTTCTTCCAACTCTTCTTTTTTTAACAAGGCAAGTTAAGTAAAATTTGAAGGCAGAAAACAACTGTCTTCCCACTGTCAAAGTTGCTGATATATAACCACAAGTTTCACAATTGCTATTATACAACAATAAACAATTCCTAGTCCGAGTTGAATATCGACCTTAAGGACCCCGTATTCCCCCACACTCCCTTCATCACACACTTCTGCTAGAGTTCCTTTAAAAAATGCCCACAACACGTGAATAGCCCTCGGGAAACGGCGCCTAGGGCTGGGTAATTTGAGGGCGCGGAGGCTTGATAAGGGATGATGGCTCATGTATAAGAATGTGAAACAAAATGCAGTTGGCAGCCCTGAGAGTACACAATGGCAGGGATGACAATGGCCCTAGTTAGTAACTCGGCTGGAACAAACACTGTCATTGTGGCTCTATAACATTTGCATTTCCACCATGCGCACTTAGCCCTAATCCCTAAGTGCTGGGTAATCCCTACCCTGCGGTCTGCGTTGTCTACGGCTGACTTGTCAACTGGTGGCTCCGTGGATCGCATACCCCGCCAAATTGCTAGAGGTTAAGGCCCTGCCAAATAGGCTGTACTCATATGCTTATGATATATTTGTTTTTGGTGCCCTATTCTTACGTGCAGTTTATACCCTGTAAGTATGTATAAGGAGGAGATTACCGATTTATACGATATATATTTTATCAACTTTATTTATTATTAACAACTGTGACCAGAGTCACTACTAGCGAATGTGCTCTAAATATGAAAAATGGCATGTCTGACATGAAGGCAGAAGACGTCCACTCATATCTCCCCTTCATTTGTTGAACAATTTTATTGTTATTATTTAGAAGATTTATATTCCAACGTCCAACGTCGATGACAGTAATATTCTTGCCACTTTCTGTTGATAATAGAATTAAAAACAACAACAATTATGTCGTTTGGGCAATGGATGTTTTTATTAAGAGTAGAAAAATAATATCAATGGTTTGTAACTGTAGAACCTTTCAGTCGTCGTTAACTGTACGTCAGGTGTAGACAGTATTTGTATCAGTGGGTTTGGGTGTCAGTGAAGCTTGTCCTGAAAGTTTCTGTATGACGTGAAAGTAATGAATTTTTAGGCCATTGTGAAGGGTATGAAAATGGTGAACTTTTGATAAGCCTTAAAGCTTTTTATTGAAAAATGTCATCCATCTTAGCGCATACGTAAATTTGGACAACATGTGTTTAAATTGGTTTCAGTAGAAGTTTGTTTTGAACGTTGGTTGCGTAAATTCTTCAACAGTTAAAGCCGGTGACAAAGTTGTCTTTTCATTTTGTGTCTGCGGTTTCCAAGTCGGTTTCATTATGATATTATTTTTAATTATTCTATTTAATCGTTATTATTTATTCAATCAATCAGCAATGGTGGTATTGTCACACTCGAAGATAGATGCTCTACTTTCATTCGTCTGTCTGCTCTGTCTATTCAGTTATTAAATTATTATTAGTTATTGTTATTATTAATTATTATTATTTCTACGGTCATTAAATCATATCGATCTAAAATTTGAGCAGTATTACGAATCCCCTCTAAATGCTCTGATTAGAGCTCAGTTGAAATACAATTAAAGTTTCCCTGAATTGTAAGATTTCTCAACTCCCAGCTCAGAAGCTTTTCACGATTTAAATTTCACAATGGCTATGGAAATTTCAAATATGATGCCGCAAAAACGTTTTTGATGGGATATAAAAAAAAATGTTGAATTAGCGCTAAGTTCCGATAACAGGAATTGTGTATTTAATTAATAAGTCCCGAACTGGTTATATCAGGGTTTTTTTTTAAGCCAATTATTAAGATATTTACATTTTTTTTTAAATGTTGTAAAGACAATTATTTGTCACCAAAATGGTTTAAAAATAATTATTAATACTATTCTCACATTTCATTTAATAATTTTTAAGAAACAGGTACTATTGTACATTGTACTTACCTACTTACACTGTAACATGTATTTGATCACTTAATTACAATAAAAACAAATTTATTTATTTTTCAGTATTTTAACATTAAGAAGTTGAAACTTCAGGTTTTATCAGGTCTCCCAACCAGAGAGATGAAACCATAACAAGCCATGTCGCCAAAAACATGAATAAATGTTTGTTGAAACATTCCCATTACATTATATTATCTAAAAGGAACAATTTTATGTTGGATGGTGGTTGTGGACTTTAATTAATTTTTATATATTTTAATTATTGATTTTTCAAAGAATAATTTCGTTCATAATTGATTCAAAATATTTGTAGGTAAAAAAAGTTTTTCGGCATTTAAAGGGGAACAAAACATAATTAAGAAAGTACTAATCAACTAGTCTAAACATATTTAAATTATCTAATATTTAAATTATTAGTTCAGGAGGATAAAAAATAGGCTGAATCACCTGCTATACTGTTGGGACCCCTTAAGGGCTGATCGAAGGGATTATTCAACATTTGTTTTTTAATTAGCCCCTTTGCTTCACATTTCTTGTACAAAATCAAAGTATCTCTCACCAGTAGAGGCTTTCCTGTGATTCAGAATTGATTCCTTTATTTCCCCTTCAATTTCTGCTGTTTCAGTATCCGATAGGTCAAAACTTATAAGATATTGTACCCATTCAAAATATGTTGCAGTGCTTCTATTTCTATACCATGAGCACTTCTGACAAAATACTTAAATTATTACTTCACACAACTGACAGATGTGAACGACTCAAGAAGAACAAACCAATTGGCTCTGATCTAAATAACTGCTCTACATTTGTGCTAACAAGCAAGACTCTACAGTTTAATTTGACAATTGTAAAGGTGATTCTATATACCTGTCCTATCACAAGTATAGTATATAAGATCGAGAATAAGAGCTGATGATAATGAGGCTGACTCAATATCATCAAATGTGGAATGTAGTGTAATAAGTTAACAATGTACTTAGAATCAATAGAAAAGTATTAAAGAGCTTTTCTAAAGGGCATCTTTTTTAACACGAAATTTGATTTAAATAGAAAACACTGTTTTTAGTGGTTTTGTTGTTATTTTTTTATTGAATTATAAAGTAAAGAGGATAGGGTTATTTATGGAATAACACATCGGGAAAATGGCCTCCAAGACTTTTCTGGCACATACGCACTCTTTTGTTGAAATTTTCCATGACCATTTGGCGTAAATGTGGTTGAATTTTGTTGATGCAGCGTTGAATTTCCTCTTTTAATGCACGGGTGCATGTGGGCTTGTTGACATATACCTTTGACTTCAAATAACCCCATAAAAAGAAATCTAAAGGAGTTAACTCACACAATCTAGGGGTCCAATTCTGATCACCGAAACGAGAGGGTACACGACCTGGAAATGTCTCATGCAGTATTTGAATTGTTTCATGAGCTGTATGGCATGTGGCTCCATCTTGTTGAAACCACATATTGGCCACATCAATATCATCCAATTTCGGCACAAAGAACTTTGTTATCATGTCGCGATATCGAGCACCAGTAACAATCACTGCTTGACCAGTCGCATTTTCAAAAAGGTATGGTCCAATGATGCCTCCAACCCAAAATCCACACAAAACAGTGACACGTTGTGGATGGCTTTGTTTTTCGACAATCACATGTGGGTTCTCCGAACCCCAAATGTGACAATTTTGCCGATTAACAAAGCTATCAAGATGAAAATGTCCATCAAATGCAAGTGGTGAGAATATGACTGTTATCAATCGTCACTATATACAATACATATATAAACTATACCATGGCAAATAAATATTTTTATAATATCATAGTTTGCCTTTAATTTTAATAAGACTATAAATATAATTGTTTATATCTGTAGGTGATGTATTGCTAAGAAGAAGGTGGCTATTTTATTTTATTATACATTGAGCTATATCATTGGTTCTAATAATTACAAAGGTATAATGAGAAAACATCAATTATTTATTTTAATTAATTTTTAATTTATTTTAACTACATGATATTTTTTACAAACGTCTTCTACTTAAAAAAATATTCTGTTATGTATACTAATTACTGAATATATTATACACAATTGATGTATCAGTTTATTTAAATTTAATACAACCAAAACAATATACATCATCTTAAAAATAAATAAGGACACTTAATAATTAGTCTACGGTCAAGGTAAATTATATATTTGATAACAATACATCTAAATTCTAGGCTGCTGTTTTAAAACATTCAAAACTTTTTTCATGAAAAATTCTATGGAAATTCTTATTTAAGCTCTTTTAAACACTAGACAATTTAAACAGAACTATTGTAAAACAAAATTGGGCTGTGAATATTTTTTAATCTACTACCATAGATTATTGGTAGTTGATTAAATAAGTATTTTTTATAAAATTTTTGATTATCTAACAAAATAATTATGTCACGTAATATTCATAACATTTAAAAAAATATATTAAAATTTTCAAGAGTAATATATATTACTTCATCAAATTTAATGAGCAAAAATATTTCTAACCTATCACTAAAGGAATGCCTACAGTCTTAAAGATTAATAGTTCTCATTTGTATGATAGTAGTACATAATAATAAAACAACGTGAATTTCTATATTACTAAGTACTGTATTATTGCATAAATTATAGTATGTTGAATAATTAACTATAACAAATTAAAATGACAGGCTGAGTATAACAAAATAGTAGTCATAAACCTTTTTAATATTCATATTTTAGCAAATGAAACCTTAACTATTATAAATAATTGTGGTAGCATATTGAAACGTTGCTTGTGTTGTGAATAAAGTGTGATTTTATTGTTTGTTTTCCTTTACCTGCATAGTTTGATCTATAAGTCTTATTACGGAGAATAGTTGCATTGGGACAAGCAGTCCGTCTAGTACGCCCAAACAGTGAGCACATGCACAGTCCTCCCCTGAGCCCACTCCTTGAACCCCACCCTCTATACGAGATAATATTAATGATAAGTAAGGTGATATGATTTATTATTTTGTATTATATTATGCCTATAAAGGAAAAAATATTTAAATTTTTGTTCAATTTCAATCCTAAATACAAGGTTATTTCTTTATATTTCATTCTTATATCTTTTTTAAATTGTTATATATTTTACCTTATAGGTATTATATAATACAAAATAATGAATTGTATCACTTTATCGAGGGCAGGGTTCTGGGACAGGGCTCAGAGGAGGACTGCGCGTATGCAGACTGTTTGAGCATACTTAGATCACCTGTTTGTCCCAATACAACTATTCTTCGCAATAATACTTATAGATCGAACTATGCAGGGAAAGGAAAATAAACAATAAAACCACAGTTAATTCACAGCACAAGCGAAATTTCAATATCCCGCCACATAATAAAAATCTGTGTTTCAGACACTTATAATCATCTGGGAAATACATTGTCTTTTAATAAAATCAGACTTGTAATAATGACATTTATTGTTCATTATTTTAGTTGTATTCAACCTTTTTATCAGATTGTTGTAATCAAATTAAATTCTCACTCATCATTCAATTTAATGAGTTAGGATGCCAGAAAAGTAGATTTCCAAACTATATTTATTCTATTTTATTATTGCACACATAAATCCTCAAAGAATTGATTTCACTGTATTAATTTCTGTTTCTTCTATGGCTAAAAATTATTGCTGTTCGAGTAATATTCCCGATATTAGACAAGTTTTTATTGTTTAAACATATTTCTTGTGATGGAATATTTCAAGGCAGAATTTTTTTTAATCTCTTGGGTACCTATTTTTTTTTATTCCTTGGGTTTTATTATACACGAGGACTAGATTTGTCAATTTAAATTTAAATGAATACATGAATAATACATTTTTTTGTTACATTTAAAATTTTTTTTCACTCTATAACAAAATTTAACTCATATAATCCTTAATTAATTTTCTTATCTAATTAAATAATTATTTACAAATGTTTTTTTAAACTAATGAATCACAGTACAGTTTGAATGGCAGAGTACAAAATGGCATTTGGGATCTATTTCATACCTCACTCCATAAAATATAACAAACACATAAAGTGTTTGTTACCTCTCTAGCTGGTATGGATTCCGTAGAATCTTGGCAACTATTTTCGCTTTCCATATATTTACTTTTTTTACTCACCCGTCTTTTTTTCAGAGGCTAAAATTGTTAATTTCTAACCTCTTTTGAATTTGATGAGGAGCATACTTATTATCATAAAAACTACAGTCCAAACTGCTAATGATATGAAACCGCCATAGACCGCCGGATTGTGTATGTCCCAGCCTCGGGCCATGATTGACCTAAGCGACTCTGTTGAAAGTGTCAGAGGAAGGAAGTAACTCGCCATCCTCAAGAGCCTGTTCATCCCTTCGACAGGCCAAATAATCCCTGACAAGCACATTTAACCAATTATTAATTAAGAATAAAATTATGACACTAATTTTAACTATAAAATTCAGAACATTAGCCTAAAACTTCCAAACCATAATTACAAATTAATAAACAGTAAATAACCTGCCAGGTTGAAATTTAGGTGTTATTTGGATAAAAAGACGCATGCCTGCTGGGCATTCTAAATAATAACCTCTACATGTTTGAAATCAAAATTTATAAAATTAAGTAACTTAGTGGTATTTAATAGTGAACTCTATACATGTTTGCTCCCTGCTATCCTCTGAAGCATGCTCAGAGACACATCCAACATTAGTTGGAGTTAGCTGTAGCGTGGAAAAGCAAGAATGCTCTAAATCTGCACCTGATTGAACTTTAAGAAGAACATGAAAGTGTTTGCACTCTAATACTTTAATGCATCAAACCAACAAGGGTTATCCCATATTAATGAGGTCCACAAGTAAAAGTCCAGGTACTGAATAGGGCTGCAAAATAATTATTTCTGAGGAAAATGATGTTACTCTTTGATGTTGATCTTTGTGGAACTTCCCACATTTCTTAACAACATACTTCTTTAACGGGGACATTAATTGATCAATTTTCTCTAAAGTTTTATGTTAATCATGGCTAAGGAAATGTTTTAAGTGAGATTTATAATTAACGCAATTTAATGTTGCTACTAATTTGATATAATAGTAATGGAATTATATTTTTAGGGTTTATTCATCTCAATAGTGAAACTTAAAAAAACAAAAACAACATACCGCAGAGCATTATGAAGGGCAGGAAACTGCCAATGCTAAGGTATGTAGCATTCCTGTAACTGTCACACACACACGACAGCACAAAACCTGAAAATGAGTGAAAATAACTATTTCAAAAGAACATAAAACTGTATGTACTGTTAATAAAAAAATGTTCATTTTTAGCGCGGGTTTTTTTTTTTTTGGTATTGAAAAGTATAACGAGTTTAGTGATATTTTTAAAAATTGTTAATCTGTGAATTATAATGCTTTACCAACTAATTTTAACTAGCAATATGAGAGTTTCTGTGATCTCTCATTTCTGCCATAACCACTACTTCATAAGTGTGCCAAGAAATAAACATATTAGTTTCGGATTTGTAAAAACCAATGTAAATCCTTAATGAACAAATAATTATGATTATAATCAGATTTCTTACCGTAAGTCATTCCGCATACTCCACTCAGTACCATCAATGCAGTGATCCAAAACAAATTCCCTTCATTGGATATATTGAATACATACAATGAAACAACAGTCGTTACCACAGCCTGGCTGAGCATGATGAAGAATTGCGTTACAATGTGAGAGGTGAGGATTTCAAAAGCGGTGATTCCTGCCAATGTGCAGTTACAATAAATAAATTGGTTTTAAACATATTAGACTTCAATATATCTTAAATGCATCGTGTTGATCACGCTTAGTTCTCTCTAAGGAGACCTACCAAGGTTGTTACAGATATTTGAGTATCTGCAAGAAATCTGTGGTTAGTTAGTTAGGTGAGCTTCATATCTTTATGGTAGACCATCTTGTTTCGTTTATTGTTTGTTTGGGTTTAGCTTCGGTATTGAAAGTTAAGGCATGAAAAGTAAGTGAAGAAGAAGTTTTAGATGGGTAAAACTTCCAAAAAAAAAATTGGTCATCACAAAACATTGTGGTCACAGCACAGTTGTCAGTTGTGAGTTATCAATCAAGTTTGGAACAGCTTAGATTAATTAATCCTTGTTTTGAAAAAACGTCAAATATATTTGAGCAAAAATTGTTTTTCAATATTTATTGGCATCTATTGTTTCATTTAACATCAAGTAAATAATACTACAGATGCAAATTATAAATTTATAGAAAACTATATAATACTTGTAAAGTTTCATATTCATACTAAGAAGTGAATTTTACAATTAACTCTAATCCTAATTTTTTAATGATGATTTTAATAAAAGGGGAGGTACTCTTGATCCTTATTATGTTCTTCCCCTAGACCTGTTACCTCACAGGCCCAGTCTTATGCTGGAGTTGAGCCAGATCAAACCCTCAACCATAGAAGGTACTGGGGACTATTCTAACCAAAACTATTTTTAAATTTATATATGCATTTATCTTTCTTGCCTAATTCTTTTTATATACTTGGAATGCTTGTAAAAAACTATTAGGTTTTAACTTTAAATTGCCTTTACCTTTCTTACCTTGTTATTGCTTATTTTTTAAATATTTGTAGTAATTGTATAATTGATTTATTTTTTAACAAAATCTGAAGTTGTCCTCGGAGAGAGAGATTGAGAGAGTAATCAGAGCAGTAAGAAATAATTATTCACATTTTTTTTTTAATCCATAAACAATAATATAAGATATAACTATAAAAGTATTTTTGTTTATATTTACCTAGCACTAGACATCGTTCCAAGATGCCTTCATCTCTTTCTATCATCATAGTACCTGATGTCAAAGAAACGGCAATGAAGAAAACAATCCTAAACATTTCAAAATAGATTTTAAATTTTATCACGATTAATGTTATAAAAGTAATGAAGCTGAAAAATTTATAATATATACTAAATTTCACTTACGTAAGCATGACTCCTGGAGCTGCAAAGTCGGTGAAGTTTGGAGTAATTGGCCCATATATTGGATCATTCATCTAAAATTTGTGTTAAAAGTAATTAGATAGAAAGTCTAATATATCTTTAATCACATGAAAAAAAAAATGCTATATTTTAGCTATCAGAATGTATTACAATACATCAAGAGTGACAACAATATCTAAACACAGTTCAAGGTTTGCGTCTGAGGTGAGAGTTTGTAAGATTGTACTCTCACTTAGATAAGTAAAACATTTGATTCATTAAAAGCTTTGTAATATTCTTTTATTTTTTAGTGGCATATACTTTTTTTTGCTTTGTTTAATTAACTAGAATAACATATTAACAAATTTATATAGTTGTCAGGAACGAGCAATGTTAGAAATGATATCTTCCTGAAAAAGGGATATTAGTTAGTAATTTTGGTGATTGTTAAGTGATTCAAGACAGTATGACTACATACCCTATAATGGAGCAGGTGGGTTTAAAAAAAAAAACGATCAGGTGGGACTGTAGTAGAATACCTACCTCACCAAAATAAAACTTAAAAAAAAATCAAAACCCCACTCTGACTTTATGAAAGTTCTGATTTTTAAACCTGCAGTGTATTTGTAGAAAATAATAACAACCAAAGAAAAGGTGTAAGTAAATTTCATACAATGAAAACTTTAAATTGTATGTTGCTAAATTTCACATATTATTATATTTTTTTTTTAATTAAACACAATGTATCTATTATGATCATTTTTGATACTTGAGAATGGTGATGTGCTGAAAGTGCTTGTTTTATAATAAAGTAAGATTTTGGGTAGACAAGCAAGAGGAATCTATTTCTTAACGATGTAGATAATGTAATATGTAAGTTAAAAAGTAGAGACCAATGACAGAACCATCTTATTGTTATTTGTACATAGTTATTTTAATAGTCTGAAGCAGTGACATACCCTGATTGGAACATCCAACATATTTTCTGGCACATTGCATGCTATTGCCATGTCCTTAGCAAAACTTTTGAGTGCAATAAGCAACTGCCTTTGAAGCAAGAAAGCGATTTGTTGATCTGAAATTATATACAGTACTATTAGCTATGCTATCCCTCAATCAAATTTAGTACCAACATTTTCTTGAATGAATAAATAAACATTTGTGAATAGATTTTTCAAATAATTGCTAATAATAAATAATTTTATTATAGCAGTTTTTTTATTGATGTAAAATTCTTTTTTAAAGAAGACCAACTGAATTAATTATGCTTAGGAACCAGAAGTTTTGGAAACCTCAATTTAAGATGAGTTCCTTGTTATATTCTGATAATTTTAATAAAACTAAACAAGCTCTATGCATATTCTTTTAAAGCAGAAAATAGAAACATGTATCTTAAAAAAAAAAATCATGTTTGTGCTATTCAAAATTGTTAATGGGTCTATGAAGTCGACTACTGATTTATTACAGTATACATGCACTTTATGCCAGAAGCCTACTGTTTTAATTTATTTTATCATGATTATCTTAAATATCTCCTAAAGATTCATTGAAATTACTGAACTGCATCACATATATCTAGCTAATTTGATATTAAATGGTGACATTAACATTACTTAATATGAGTTTTGAATCATGGAAGATAATAGATATTTTATTTCAAACTTACTGGACATATCCATATGAATTTCAACTTGACTCCCATTAACAATAGAATCATTTGCATCTTTGCCATATTCCACCCTTAGGTGGAGATTCTCAGAGAAGTTAGCAGGTATGTTAATGTACGCCCAGGCCCAGTTCTTCTTTACAGCAAAAGCTGCTTCTTCCTCAGTAGAAAATGATACCTAAACAAAGAAACATGGTCAATGAAATAAATAATTTAATATTTCATATGGACAAAATTAATGCATCATTTCATTTTCACAATTGAAAGTTCTAGTCAATACAAAATATTTTAGTGCATAAGTACATCCAGTCTTTTTTTTCTTCTAAATAATCAAAGTTTTTAAATAATAATTTGAAGATTATTACAAACTTAGTAGCAAACATTCTGATATGTATTTTTGTTTTTAATATATTTTTCACTGTGAGTTCATTATGAGCCATAAGTATATCAATGAATTAATAAGTGATTGTTGGGAATTCGGCTTAGGTCAATGAAAAAGCCTTATTTGGTTTTCATCAAATTTATTGTGGACGTTTCACCATACTGTGTATCTATGTATCAGGTCCTGATATCAAGAAAAGATTGTAGGGGTTAAACATGATTGGCAATAATTTGTGACAATAGTTAGGTACAACAGAAAAAAAAAAAAATGGAGGTCTATAAAAGTGCAGTGTAGGTAGTTGACAAGTTAATATTAGTATATAACAGATGATAGGTTTGAATTACAATTATAAATAGATAATTGATGAAAACAGGTAAAAGACATAGATACGACAAAATATAAATAACAAGGCAAACAAAGTCTGCTAGTTAGCTGTGTATACAAAATAAAGTGGATCACATTTGTCAATTGGAAAATCGATACAGATATAATAATAGATACAGAAAATGGCAACAAAAGTTTCTTTTTCGTTTACTTCGTGTAATAAAAAACGTTATTTTGTTAATTAAGTGGGAGTGGAAAATCAGTAAACAGTAGCCTGGTTTTCTCAGGATTTTCAGATATGTTGAACAGTCAATACCATCATCTTATTCTCACTAAGTATGTAGTCCTAATTATTTCCACATCTATGACACGCTCACATTCCTTAAATTATATCTGTTCTTCTATGTATCTTCTTTTACCCATCTACTATGCACTCTTATTCCACCCCCACTTAATTTACAGCTTAACTTCTGGTATTGAACACAAAATAATAAAACAAAAACTTTTGGTTGCAATTATCTGTCTTCACAACTATTATAGATTAATATCAATTCATCAACTACCCAAAATGCATTTACATACACCTCATTTTTGTTATAACTAATTATTACCAAGTATGTTTAACCCCTAAATTCTTTTCTTGTATTCAGATGTACTCTTGTTCATCAGTACTCAGGGCAGACATACATGGTACGTCAAAAAGTTGTATACAAATTAAGTTAATCAGTTTTTCATCAACCTAAGACAATTTCCCAACATATTAATACATTTTATAACATGTCAAGGGTGAAAATGGCTTGAAAACTAATAGAGTAAGTCTAACCCAATGGCAGAAACTTGCTGATGATGAGGTAATACGTGGAAGGAAGATTTTCCATGAGTTTACAGAGCAAGCCATGGTGCCATACTCGATCAAAGGCTTGGGAGTTGTCAAGAAACACCAGAGCTATACTCCTTCTTCTCAAATTATACCATTATTTGCCTTATGTTTAATTGTCTTATAATTAAAAAAATGATTAGATATATCTTATAACTAATGAATAAATCTGGCATACCAAAGTTTGATTGAGATCTGCTATATGCTTGAGGTAGCGGCAACTCATATGCTCAAATGAGCAGGAAGTGTTGTACATGCATGAAACTTGGAGTGGTAATTCATTGTTTACTATTCCAATTGAAAGTCCGACCGGATCGTGACCCACAGACCAGCAAAAGAAGGTGATCTGAGATATTGGTATTCCAAAAATGAACATCATCATTCTGTAAAACAGTTTCTTTAGTAAAACATGTTTGCGAGACTAAAATAAATGACTAAAGCATTATAAAGTAATTATTTAAGTCTGAGATGATTAATAGTTATTAAATTGATAATATGGGCAAGGCTATGACAAACAAAAACCTCCAACATTTAATTGTATTGTGGCTTAGATGTATGTTTATAATTATTTAGATACAGAATTAGTTTCTATAAAGTAAGCATCATATTACTTTTCTATCAGATTCTTTTTGATTGCACAGGAGCTATTAAAATAGTTAAAGAAGAAATATAAAATTTTAGTAATTTTTTTAAAAATGGGATTCGAAAGATGTAATGTATGTGTTTTCAGATTGTTCTGAAAATTTGGGAAATGTTTTGAAATAGCATCTCAACAAAAAAAGAGCTCCAGACAAAATGTAAAATTTTTGTAAGTGTATTTCATTAGTATAGACCAGTAAGTTCTTTATTAATTTTTGAATCACTTGCTTTAAAAATTCAAAGATAAGTTTTTTACAAGAAGGAAACATTTGTATTAGAAAAAAAAAAATATCATTACGCTATGTTTCTCCATATCCAAAGTAGATTCTTCCAGATGAGTGCTTTCATATGATGAGATTTCATGAGAGTGAAGCTATCGGACCATTTGAAATCAACCTCTTCCTCTGGTGGTAAAGGGTCGGCCTGAAATTTAATGAAAAATTTAGATGATCATGTGTTGTGTGTTTAGAAAATAATGAATGTGCAAAGAATCACAAAGGGGCATTTACAATGTCTGGTTTAATGACAGCAGGAATGCTTATCACGCTCATGTTGTCTCCAAATTCTCCACTGATCTCTGACTGGTTTTCAAACCCCTCATTTACAGCTCCCAAGTTATCAAGTTCCTACAAAATAAAAGTAAATAGTGAAAAAATTCAATATACTAAAAAAAATATTTTCTGATCATATTAATGATATACTACACAACATTATTAAACTGCTATGCCTGACACATTAAGGTCACAGCAGGTTCCATTATTGTTTTAATACTGATGATTCTCAATAAACATAAACAAAGGAAACAATTAAATTATATTTAAGTTTATTTACATTAGTTCTCTTAATATTTAAATTCCTTAACAACATATCTTTAAATATAAATTAATAAAAATAAACAGCTGTGAAACTTTGCACAAGCCAACAGTATATAAATTAATTGACAATGACTGTTACCTAAATGTGAACTTAACAAATTTAAGTACCTGATTGATTACATAAAACTCAGGTAGAACAATGAGATGACACAAATGTTAACCCAGTAAAAAAATACAAACCCCATCACTGCAAATATATGAGATTTTACCATCATATTTTATACTAATTAAACAAAATTCTCGTGATCAAAGAGCATCAAACTGAAGTCACGTATATATCTATGTTACTTACAAAGAAAAATGAAATGTTCATTAAAATTGTTATATGGAACAGGTGATTACTTTAGGTTTTAGTGGCATCTTCTAATTTTTTATTCAGAACGACCACTTTCAACATGTATGTCATGTTCATATGATTTTGAACAATCTGCCTAGCACACAGGTAACATGGTAGGCGAGTTGTCTTGAAATGCTTGAAGCTGATAGCCCATGTTGGATAAGCTGTCAGAGTGCTATTGACATCTTAAAGTTACGTCCTTCACATAAATTCGGTTCTCCTCTTCTTTCATTCACACATTTGACTAAATTCCAATGTTAAAGTCTTTCAATTTTTGGTGTTAACCATTGTGTTTGGATCCACCAAGTTATATACATTTGATGCACCAAACCTTTTTACTATAATCATCGATACACCTTCTAATAATCTAATTAATCCCTTTTCCTATAGAAATGAAAGCTCTATATTTGATGAACAACATTTTTTTTTTTTGTGAACATAATGGGTAAACAGTATATTAGTTTCATTACCACATGTACTAAGGGATGTTCATACAATTAACCAGTACTTATCTCCCTTATCTGGTTCAATTAGTTTGAACATTGCAAGAAAGCGGCCTTACTCAGATAAAGGGATAATTCTTTGCCCCCAAAAATAATTATAACTACATATTTTTTTATCTTATTTACAATCAATACATAGACTAATTAATTACTGACAGGCAATTCTGCAGCTTTGGCTGCAACAATTTCTGAGCTGATACTGCTTCTCCTCCTCTTGCCTTTGTTCTGAATTATGCTAAGCTTGAGGAAGGCATCCTCTAAGGAGTCTGAGTTGTATCTTCTTAAGATCTCATTCGGAGATTCTTCAGCTAGGAATCTCCCACCTCGCATCAATCCTATCTGTCAAATGATAATATTGTTATTATAGAATGGATAAATGAAATATTTGATATATTCCTCATAACATTTATTACAAACTAATGCTCACAGTATTTGCCTGCTTTGTTTCATCAATGTAATGAGTAGTGATGATGATGGTTGTTGTCTTATCACTTGTGATTTCCACTAAGTAATCCCACACACTAATCAACAAAACAGTTTTAAATGAGAAAATTGTTTATACCTTGACTTTTTATTTATTTATCATTTTTCTGGAACAATCTCTTGGCTTAAATTGAAACTATTTTATCATTTACCTCTGTCTGAGGATTGGATCAATTCCAACGGTAGGTTCATCGAGAATCAGTAGCTCAGGCTGGTGTAAGAAGGTAGCTGCCATTGAGACTCTCCGTTGCTGGCCTCCGCTGTAACAAGTGAATATAATAAATACTTAGTGTACCTTTTAGAATTAATTAAAATATAAACTAGGTAACAATCTAATGTACAAAGAGCTCACAGCTAGTAACAATAACTGGATGGCTCACCTGAGATCCTTGACATATCTGTTTAGCCCTGGAAGGTTGAGCAGATTAAGGAGGAAGGCGGACCTCTCTTCTATCTTCTCTGTTGTCATGCCCGCCACCCAGCCAAAGTACAGCATAGTTTCTCCGATGGTGAAGTTTCCGTACAGTGCCATATTCTATTAAGTTATAAATCACATTTGATAGAACATTAACTAGACCCTATTAGGAAATGAGCATCAATCACATAAATATATAGTGATGGTAGAGAGGAAGGGAGTGTTAAAAATAAAATGTTTTGGGTATTGTAAAAAAATAATAATATCAGATAGGCTGGATCTTCTGCTGTAGGAGCAGATTTATAATTTAAATTTAAAGATATTATATATCTTTGGAAGAGATTTGGTTCCTCAGAAAGTATATAACAGATCTTAAAAAAACATATTAACCATTGTAACTGAAGAAAAATATGTTACATAGAGGTTCTGTACATAAATCAAAAGAAGCAGTATTTCTTCCTGGAGCAGAAAGAGACTGCCATAAGCAATCCTGAAAAGTTCAAAGAAGGAATTCAAATGTTTGATTGCAATTTGTCTTTGGTGGACTGGTTTCTCAGTACTTAATTGACAGGTTACGGTGGGTTTACTTATCATTCTATCCAATACTTGGTTGCCTATTCTTGCTGAGAATATTACATGAGCTTATTTCTCAGCTTCTTGAACTTATATCACCCTCCTGTTAAACTAATTTCTACCCTTCAGGCATGTACCATGTCTCTTATTCTATTATCTCCCCTCTTGAACTCCATTCCTTCCAAAACTAATTATGAACAAACCCTTCCTTTTTAATTGAATTGACTTTTATATTTTAGTAAAGGTTATGAAGTTTTACAACATTTTTTATTGTCAAAACGTATAAACAGTCATCCTGAGTACTTGACTTGTCATTTTAACTGAACAGTAAAATTTTTTTTTTTAATTATTACTAGTTAAACACTGAGGACGACAGCTGAAACAGTTGTAAAAGTTTTGCTAATAAAAATCTGCTGAAATATAAGTATTTTTATTTTATGAAACATTTTATATAATGTTAGCAGATCAGTTGTTTTTGTTTATCTGCAGAAGTAAACAGATCTTGAACTCCAAAATAAATTCAGATTTATTTGTTCATTATTTATTTATTAACAATTATACTTGCCAGTTACGAATTTGTCATCTGAACATTAATTAATGTTATCAGTAGGGAAATTTATCTCAAAATAAAATTGTATTTCTATACAATTCCACGCTAATGATAGTTACCTGTGGCATGTAGCCTATCCTGGGCCCTGGCACACCACTGCCCCTGGTTCCAGGCTTACCTCCGAGCACCCAGATCTCTCCACTGTTAAGCGCCCTCCTCCCAACGATGCAGCTGAGCAATGTAGTTTTGCCGCATCCACTGGCTCCAAGGAGTCCATATCTGTCAGATAATTATAATATTTAGAAGGCTACAAAAATACACATTTACTTAAATGCATGTCTGAATGATCGTGGTACTCACATGCATCCTTTAGGCACAGTCATGTTGAGGTTGTCCAGTATGACATGTTGATTAGAACTGCGGCCATAAGTCTTCCTCGCTCTCCTCACACAGACTGCATTCTGCTTCCTTGTCCATACTGTGCTCTGCTGGGTCAGCAACTTCCTCGGATGATGGGTGGGGCCCGGGGCCTCCTGCATTCTTCTAGAAAAGCAAAAAAAAAAGTTGTTTGAGGCCTAACAAAATATTTATGGCAGGTTCATAATAAAAAAACATAGTCAAGGAAAGTATTTATCAAGATAAGAGACCTTTTTATAATTAATTAGCAAATGTATAAATTACCAACAATATCCATCATTCTTTTTTAATCTATCTTAGAAAAGGAAGGTATCTATTAAATAAACCAATTCATATCAAGTACAGTCTCGATAACCAGAGATGAATGGATCAGGATACTGTCAATTATTTTAAAACTATTAATTTTATAGAAACATCAAATGAATATTTCAACAGAATTCAAGTTATAGTTGTTAAAAATGAAGTCATCATGGAATATTTCATCTAATTGCTTCAAGCATTGTTGAGATTTCTCAATTGATCAAATCCTTCAGCTTGGAATTTCAGTAGAGTAATAGATAAATGAAACTCATTTTATAAGGAGGGTTTAATAGTGGCACCGGAGAAGTCTTTTCATTAACTTGTCATGACTGGGTAACTATTACTAATAATTCTTATTCTATAATGTTTAATCTTCAGGGCCAAATTCTTTGGTTTCATCCGGGATCTTTTTGTACATTTCTAAGCATTTTGTAGCCCTTGAAAAGTGAAGATTTTAATTGCTTTTTATTTTTCATCATGATTGCCAAGGACACAGTGACTTATTTCATAATTATTTTGAAATATTGCATTAAAAATGTTCTACCATCTAGTTCTTTCATTCAACTGTTCAATACATGGACCACCTATTCAGCTCAAGCCTATGATTTGTTTCTATGACACAATACTACTTTACTGTCATTTTCTAGCTACATCAAGCTTTAGTTGACTTAGATCTGGTTCCATCAGCTTGGATTATAAAAACAAATGTTTTCCGTGCTGATGAAAAACTGATTGTCAAGTAAGTAATGGTTAGTGAGTAAAATAACAGTATGATCTTGATAATCTGGCCATTCTCCAGTACGGTAGTCCATTAATGGGTGCATTTCTGAATCCTTAACTAACAGAATCAAATGTTAATTTATGGCCATGCAGGATAAGGCATAAGTAATTTGGTGGTACTATATTGTTTTTTCTTTATGATCTGCTAGTTCAGCAGTTATCTGAATATATGATAAACCAGACCCCAGAATACTACGTTATTTCAAATTTTATTCAGACTTAATCATTTTCTATGTGGCTCAATAACAAAATATATTCAATTCAATTAACAATTAACACAATTTTTAAAATCTCACTAAAGTTCAGCCATTTACTGTCAATTAATTGTCTGCCTAAATAAGATAAGGATGATTTTGATTGATTATTGTTCTTTCATGTGTAGTTTTTGATTCTGGGCTATTGTAATTGTTTTACAAATGCCCACCCTTAAAGCCAAATCACAAGCCTAGGTTAGATAAACGACGTGAGCTTGGTTTCCGTCAGGAAAGACTGCAATACAAAAGTCTGGACTATTCAGCCTTTCTCGTAGTGTAAAAGAGGTCATCTACTCCCTCCTTGCCAACAATTTAATGAATTTCAGAGCTGAATGAAGGGCATTTATTAATTTTAGTTTATTTATAAAACATTATGTGTCTTGGACATAATGTTGTGAAAAAATTAAATAACCTACTTTTAAAAATTACATAGTTACAGTCTTTAGTTTAAGTGTGAAGAAACATGTCATGTAATCAAAACGAGGCCATATTGTTCCTCTTCTTTAATGAAATTATTATTTTTATCATTATATACTTTGTGGAAAGTATTAGGATAAATTATATTATTTAAATATCTATGGATTTCTATATTATATTTAATATTCTATATAATACAGCATTTATTATGTTTATAGAGTTAAAACTGTGTAACCAATATTTATATATCCTTTATTTCTCCCATAGCTTTTACAATTTATGTAACCTCGATGGTTGATACTGTTTGAATATTCTAAGAAATTTGATTGCCTAAATAATAAGGCTTTAATCATAATATTGAAGAGATAAAACCTACACAACTCTCCTTTTCTGCCTAAACTTGGAGTTGATAAAACAACTCTTGCTAAAGCCAAATTGACTATTTTTTAGTATCCAAAATCAAAGTCATTAGCAAGTACTCAGGAAGTTGCTGTACTTTCAAACAGTTCATACAACCTGGACAACACTTCATATATTTTGATAACTTTTAAGCTTTCAGAATTTATCTCAGATTTTTTTTTGATGGTTAAGAACACATTAGACAGTAACACAAAAAGAATGGCAAAGATATTCCAATTAATATAGTTTTGAGAGATAACAATATAAATTGAGTATTTCAGACCAGTGTCTATTTCAGCAGGGTTTCTAGAGACCGAGAAAATCTAATAAATAAAATGAAGTGTTATTGATCAATGGGCCATCCTCATAGCCTAGTGTTTAGCATGCAGACTAATAACTGACCTGGGTAAGGTCACAGGCTCACTCAAGGATTTTTTTCTTTGGGGGATGGGTCCAGTAGGTATTGCTTTAGCATTGTGGCGATAAATGAGGAGCTACTTGAACAAAAAGTAGTGAATCTGGTTAAAAAAAACAAATTTAAGGTTGAGAGTAAAAACCTTTAGTCAGCCCTTCAACATCTTCATGGAGTGTTGGGCATGGATTTTTTTATTCTTGATCAAAGATACACAATACTGTATGAAATTATAGCTATTATAAGCTCAAATGATACAGAAAAGATTTGATTTGGTAGACTTCTAACATTTTTTTATTTTGTGGATGAACTTATCCATTAGGATGACCGATTAAGAAATATTAAGTTATTTTATAAAATTAATTTAAATTGATGGTCAATTGATTTTAAGTTGACATATGTAAGTAGACTTAGAAACTACCAAGCTAAATGGATTAAAAAATGTAAATGTTAAAAGTGCTGCAAACACTTCTAATTTAAGTAGCTTACTGTCATAAGGTTCGAACTTAGGCAAATAGACTTGAAGTATGCAGTTTAAGTTAATTAAAAATCATATACAAAATTATTTAATTCATATTTCGATAACAGTTTCAAGCAAGATCGACATTTAAGTATTATGTAGTGAATTACATAAAAGATCAATATGATTACATATCACACTTACACAGTCTGTTTTATTAAAAATCATACATGTAACCCTTAACTTAATAAATAAATTATTTGCTGAATGAGTGATACATTTCACTATCCTAATTTTAAATTTCGTGGTATTAAGTTATGTTAAGGTATTAGAGATTATTTTTTATAATAACTGGAATGCAATGCGATCTATTGGTAAATATTTAAAACAAGTTTTAAAAAAAAATGTATTTGTTGCATGGCAGCGCATTCTATTGAGGACAAAGAAAACTAGCTCCAGTAAAAAAGAGATATTTTGAATGAAAGGAATTATTTCATTAAAAAAATTGACATACAGCACCATCTTTTGGCCGATAGTAGAACTAAACAGCGATATTATGGATATTTATTGCACGGTGGCGTT
Source organism: Acanthosoma haemorrhoidale (assembly GCA_930367205.1). NCBI lineage: Eukaryota > Metazoa > Arthropoda > Insecta > Hemiptera > Acanthosomatidae > Acanthosoma > Acanthosoma haemorrhoidale. The sequence goes on from OV884014.1 coordinate 26,994,856, forward strand.
ATCTATCGAGTAGCGGAAGAACTAAGTACTAGTTGTCGCTACTGACTGTAAGTAGTTAGCTCCTACAGGATCCTGAAGACCTGATACTAAATGAAATTTTCTGATGAGAAATACCGTCCCTGCAGGATCAGTTAGTTCTCTCACTGCTCAACAGAATGCGCTATTCAGTTCCACTATCGACCAACAGATGGTGCTGCACGTCATTTTTTTTAATGGAATACTCCCCTCTCACTTTAAATATCTTTGTCTCTCTCCCCCAGTCTTTACTGGAGCTAGTTCTCTTACTGCTCTACAGAATGCAGCACATTGCAATAAAAATGCTAAATATTGCTGTTTAGTTTTAAGTTTTAGCAATAGGTATCGCTGCTTGTCAATTTTTGATGAAAAATATTCTTTATATCTCTCTAATTCCCATAACATTGCTTACGGCCGCGAAATTTAAAAAAAGGAGAGTGAAATATGTCACTCAATTAGCAAATAACATATCAGTTTTTTGTTTCTGTATTATATGCGAATTATGAAGTAGGTTTTTAATTTGTAGGATTAAGTAAAATATAATAAATTTAAATATTTACTTTTGTGTTTATTGAACTTTCATGTGATTTATACCATAATATTTGGAAGTGGGTCTTACTTAAATCAAAATATGAATTAAATAATGTTCTATATGATGTTTAGTTAACTAAATATTTCAAATCATTGATCATTTCCCAGACTTCAAAGATTGTAAGAGATAGCTCCTTAAATTAGAAATGTTTGCAGCTTTTCATACTTGGAATGAGATTATATGTTTATGTGAAAAATTCAAATAAACACTTTTTAATCCATTTAACTTCTTTATGAAATTTCAGAATTATTAAATATTTTCAAAACACAGTTTAACTGCGTACGATAATAAGTAATTAAACTTAGATAAGTCCGGTGATGTTCTTTTATACTATCTATAAAAGTCTTTCTATTTGTTCATTTGTTTTACACATAAGAATAAGTTACTTTCATGTAAATAAATTTTTGAAGTGTCCAGATTATGCTAATAAATAAAGATTGAGTCAGTTTTTCATTGTTTAACTCTATTTTTACTTACCGTCCTATTTATTCAAGCAATGTAATTTTTATTTATTACGATACTTATGTGTTGACTTCTATATCAAATGATCATGGTATTCAAATTTTATCATATGTCCATTATTAATTCTAATTGAAAGGTTTTTAAAAAAAAATTTGAGAGATGGCTGGACTTCTGTCATATTATTTTTATCAAACACTTTCACTATTAAACTTTTTCCAATAAACCAATTAGCAATACAACAAAGAGATTTGATTTAAAATTTATTTTTCTTTCTAATTTATCTGTCTAATAAAGGTTATCACATGTGTGGCTTATTAATCCTAATTTGGGTATCTAATTAGGATAGTGGGAGAAATTAAACCTTTCTGTTTTTGGTGTTTATACATAGGAGATACTCCTAAAGGTTCTAGTGATCCAGACCATCAGGAAATTGAATCAATTATTAAAAGGCTACAGTATAAAGGCTAGGGAAAGAAATGAAGCATTTACAAGATTGAGAATAAAATACTTAGTTTTGTTAAATCTTTTTAAAGAGTTTCTGAACCAGGAATAAATGATTAACGATTACCATTCTTTATGCCGTAGTCTTATGCCCTGAAAAAATAAATTATGGGACTTCTGGGACTTCTTCACACCGACTGTTTCTAAAAATTCATTATCCTTGTAATTAAAATTAATTTTAATTTTTTAGCTGTATGCAACAATCACACTTCTAATAACAAATGTTCAGACTTATATTCTTAAAAAATATTATCTAGGCAATTAATTTTAAAACCATGTACAATATCAAAACCAAGTTTCATCTTAAAATTGAACTGAAATTCAATGTATAATTATGCCATAATACATGTTTTAATGTTTTTGTAATAAATTTTTAACTCTTTTTCTCATCTCAATGTGAGTTATATGTGTTTGATGAGTTTAGCAACATTCTAATTAGATTTGAAACCTTTTATTATCAGAATATTTACTCGGAATCAATACTTGATACATATTTAGAACAAAGCTTACGACAATTAGATTTAATTTCTGTTTTTAGATTTTTAATATTATGTAAATATAATGCTTGTAAAATAAGTTAGGTCAAGGTTTAGTTTAGCTGATAGATTTATCTAATAACTATTAATCTATAATAAATTTACTCTGCCTTTAACTTCCTCCTATTTATTTTTCTTGCTTTTTTTTATTAGAAAAGTCTTGTACCAACAAATGAAATTGTTAAAATTCATATCATCGGTTATTTGTTTTTCTACAGAAAGTATCTTTATTTGGTGACCGCCAATTCCAAATAGAACAAGATCACTTGTAGTTCTTGAGATGAATAATATATATATTTTTTATCAATTTAGGAGATAAGTATGTTTTGTCATGCACGCTTAGAAATTACATTCAACTGATATTAATGTTAAAATTAAGTTCCACGGAGAACAATCTATTGAAACGCTATTCGTAATTAGGTTACATTGAAACAGTAAACTTAGTAACATTTTATTGTATTCTTGTATGAATTTCGAACTAATTTATTATTTTATATATACACATATGTATTTTATATTGTCAGTTTGTGTTGTGGTACAGATCCCAGTATTACTATTAATAATCAGTAAAAGAAAAAAACATTTATTCAGTCCCCACCATGGTACTTAGCTTACAGCATTTGCTAGAGTTTGACCATTTCGAATTCATATTAGGACACTGATACTCACTGATTCTCACTAATATGATAGCTCAGCTGGTACAACACAAGGCTAAGTGGTATTGGGGATTTTCTTGGTTCAATGCCTGATCCTACCAGTAGCGTTTTTGCCATGATTACTTAATATATATGTGAATCTTAGGAAACACATAACTCATGAGAGTGGTCATTGAGAAATAGTATAATGATTTTTGTATTCTTCTTGGGTTCATCCCTTCCAAGCTCATGAAATTCCATCAAAACCTGTCCAACCACCCTAATCCCCTAGTCATTACAGTGCCGCAGACATCCCTATAATCTTCCTCGGAGACTAAAGCGGCTGTGGCCTCGTGACCTATTACAAATAGGTGACAGTGGAAGTCCTGGCAATGGCCAGTTTCTCCAATCACGTCCTAACGTTATTATATCGTTTATTTTTAACTTCATGAGAGTTCTAGTGGCTTGACAGACGATTTCATACCAACTCACACCTGAGGAGACTGCCATGAGTAACTTCGTGAGAGTTCTATCTTCGAGAAAACGTGGCTTGACAGACGACTTCATACTAACTCACACTTGAGAAGACTTGCATGAGAGTAATTTTGTGTGAGTTCTATCATCGCGAAAACGTGGCTTCACAGAAAATTTGATAACAATGCACTCTTGAGGAGACTGGCATGGGAGTAACTTCGTGAGAGCTCTACCATCGCGAAAGCAAGACTTGAATGTAGCCTTGAAAGTGACTCATTCTTGAGGCGACTATCGTGAGAGTAACTTCGTGAGAGTTCTATCATTGAGAAAACGTGGCGTGACAGGCGACTTCATACCAACTCACTCTTGAAGAGACTGGCATGAGAGTAACTTCGTGAGAGTTCCATCATCGCGAAAGCAAGACTTGAATGTAGCCTTGAAAGTGACTCATTCTTGAGGCGACTATCGTGAGAGTTCTATCATTGAGAAAACGTGGCGTGACAGGCGACTTCATACCAACTCACTCTTGAGGAGACTGGCATGAGAGTAACTTCGTGAGAGTTCTATCATCGCGAAAGCAAGACTTGAATGTAGCCTTGAAAGTGACTCATTCTTGAGGCGACTATTGTGAGAGTAACTTCGTGAGAGTTCTATCATTGAGAAAACGTGGCGTGACAGGCGACTTCATACCAACTCACTCTTGAGGAGACTGGCATGAGAGTAACTTCGTGAGAGCTCTATCATCGCTAAAGCAATACTTGAATGTAGCCTTGAAAGTGACTCATTCTTGAGGCGACTATCGTGAGAGTTCTATCATTGAGAAAACGTGGCGTGACAGGCGACTTCATACCAACTCACTCTTGAGGAGACTGGCATGAGAGTAACTTCGTGAGAGCTCTATCATCGCTAAAGCAAGACTTGAATGTAGCCTTGAAAGTTACTCATTCTTGAGGCGACTGTCATGAGAGTACTTTCGTCGGAGAGTTTTACCATCGCGAAAGCAAGGCTTAAGAGAGTCTATTTACTTTAAAAGTGAATTTCCTTCACGGCTGTGTAAATTAAATTTGATTTTACTTTGGTTGATCTAATGATTGGATGGGCCTGTACCCAATGTGGAGTATAAAAGCAGCTGAAACCACAGTAAAAACTACTTCTAACTTAACCTGTTGTCTTCTTCTCAGTTTATTCTTTAATCAAAAATGACGATTAAAGAATATTCTTGACGCGATAGTTCATATCATTCTGTAGCACCGACATAGTGCCAGACAATATCGACCTGGATCGGTCGAGAGGTCGGCAACCCTTCCTACTGCTGGCCAGTCACTGCAGTCCTGGACCCGGGCAGCATAAGGGATGTAGATGTGGAGGGAGCAGGTAAGAACATGACAAGTCAAGAGTAACAGAAAATAGAGGGTGGAACAGGCTCTCACATAAGAGGTTAGCAATCAGTTATGTGTGATAAGATTCAAATACATGAGCAGGTAGTGAATTTTATTTCACTTGCGTAGATATAAGTGCCTCCCACCACAATGGATGTAAACAGCCAAATTATAAGTTTGGAACATTTTTCGATGGAACGACAAAAAGTTGTAGAAAATATTAGTGGTATAGGAGCCAAATTTTATATTTGGTTTATGTCTTGTTGGCGTGTTATTTATTGAAAATGTGTCATTCAGAATTACAAATACTTTCAGCATTTCAAAGTTTCGTATCTTGATTTAATATTTTTTTATTTATGCTTATTTTTCTGACACTTTTTAGTGGAAGTTGAAGATAAGCATAAATAAAAATAATAAGTAGGTACTTCATTCGAGCTGCGGAGCAACAGTGAGCTTCACGAGATCTTTGATCTGCCTACGGTGGATGAATTCATCCAACGTAGACATGTAAAATTCTTCGACTCACTACAGTACCTGACAAATCCGGTGTTTAACACGATAACCCCAGCTCCGTTCCCCCATCGATGGTTTTAGTTTGTAGTTCCCTCATTGTAATCTGAAGGTGTGCCCCATCGCATTCCTCAAATCATGTACACATTGCATTGTAATTTTAACTTCAAATAGAATATTGTTATTGCAATTCTACCCTCCTTCGAATGCATTTGCGTATACAGCAAGAGGAGAAATTTGTAATTATTTGTTCACATATTGTAAAAAATAATAAATAAAAGGGGTTATGGGAAAAAAATAAAATAAATACGAAGTTACTCAGCTCCTACCCACCAAGCTTCCTGATGGCATTGACCTGCCTAAAGCCACTACAAAAAAAAACAACAAAAAACTACGACGGAGTTGCGACTTGTTGTTTTGACTGAAGGGAGCGTCTTTGACCTTGCCACAAACAATCGCAAGATCGACCTGTTTACATCCGACCACTGACGGAACCGCTCTCTAATTCGTTCGAATTGTGTTTACTTATTGATGGTTTGCTTTCCCATTGGATGGGTCAAGCCAACAAGGAAAGGATCATTTCCCCTTGCACGAGTTGCATAAGCAGGGCAGTATTTAATTATTTTATTCACATGGATAAGTTAAACTAGCAGGGAAATTGGATTGGGCAAATGGAGTTCGATACTAACCACATCATCTTCCTAGTAGACTACGCCATTACCAGGTAAGGAGTGAACCTTTGTCCATCCATGTGCTGTTCAGAAAGAATGCAGTTATGAAATATTTCTAAGAAGAAGTTTGCAGGTACCGCTGTCATTGTCCATAACTCCGTTTCCCATCATATAGTTCCTTTGGTATCACATGATTTCCTTCAATCCACTGCAGTGTCAATCACCACCTTCCATTTCCCCCTTACTCTAGCATCAGTGTACTTCCCTCCTAATAAATCCATTTCTGATTCCCAATTCATCTCCTTTCTAGACTCCATCGGACATTGTTTCCTTGTGGGTGGGGACTTTAACGAGAAGCACCTATATTGGGGCTCAAGATCCACGAATACATGAAGACGTGCTTTGCTGTCTGCACTCGCACGGAAACATTGCTCCACGATCTCTCCTGACACCTATTGGCCGTCTGATCCCAACCGAAATCCTGATATCCTTGACTTCTTCTTCTACAATAGTTTAGGAACAATAAACTATTCACTAACGCGCCTTCCCTAAAACCAATTCACAAACTGCCTCCTCCTTCATTTATTACGAGCTCAGTTGATTGAGACCACTTCCACCAGTTTCTTACAGATTCTGTAGACCTCAAAGTGTCCCTAAAAACATCCCAAGACCTAGAAGATACAGTGCATTCTTTCACTATTCTAATCCAGAGGTCGACTTGGGAGGCATCGTCGCCCCAGAACCATCCAAAAATTCACAATCAAAACCCTTTACCTCAGCATCTCAAAGATCCAAATCAAACACCACTCCAGATCAGTGTGGCAAAGTCCTGAGAACAATAGTAAATGTACCTTATTACGTCAGCAACCAAACCCTTCATAATGATCTTAATCTGATAGATCCCTTCCAAGTTCATAAAATTCCATAGTAACCTATCCAACTACCCTAAAACCCTAGCACAGTCATTAAGCTGCGCCATACATCCCTCCTCGGAGACTAAAGCGGAAGAGGCCTCGTGACCTGCTATAAATATGTGACAATAGGAGTCCTGGCAATGGCCAGTTTCTATCATGTCCTAACCGTGTGTGGCTCTTGGTCAGCCTCCACTGGCTGGTTTCCGGCGACGCGGCTGATGGAGGATCGTAAGGGAATTGCCAAGACTCCGCTTCCTCTTTCGCATGCGAGGGAGGTGACAACCATGTGGATTTGGGAGGTGTCTGGGCTGTTTGTAAATACTGTTTGAAAGAGCGAGTGAATCAAAATTGTAAATATGGTATAAATGAGAACATTTATCACAATTGCTTATTGCCCAATGAGGCAGATTGTAATTTTATCGCAATAAAGAAGTTGTTTGTACATGTCTAAAGAAGTAGTCAGTAGTTAGTTAAGACATAATTACTATACATTTACTAAATGCTAAAGCTGACGTGACGATAACCAATGCGAAAAAAAGGTGAAATAACTACTTAAGCTGTGCAAATCGAAATTAACTCAACGGCGAAACGGATCATCATTATGATATTAAAAAATATTCTACAATTGTATATTTCCGTTGCAACCATGCAATCATAGAAATTGTAAGGTATCGGTAAGCGATTCACGATAATTATATAGTAATCTAAAGTAGTCTACTATCATATTATGCGAGTAATTTAAAAAGTGTTTCCGTCATTATTTTTTGTTTTTTTATGGATAATTTCCATTGAATAATTGAAGTGAGTTTTGCAAAGAATTGAGATGCAAATGATTCCAGAATATTTTAAAAGGCGTCACAGTTTTGGAAGTTCAGAAATATGCTTTGATATTGAACGCACTGAGACATTCATATGTGTACATTTCGCTGTCTCTAGTGACTAAACAAAGGAGTTTAATCCCTGTTGTAAGGTGATACAGATTTGGCAATGAAAGTAAAACAAGCTAACAAGTAAAAAGTTATTAAATGTAGGTAAGTTTGAACAAAGTTTGATTGAAAGGATTGGATACGCTTGGTGATTGACTTTTGTGCTGTCCCCTATAGCTCTATTCCGTACTAAAGCTTAAGTAGGTTTGTAATTTGGGTTATATATCAGCAAAATTTCATTTTCTTGGTCGAACGGACGATTAGGATCATCGAAACAGAGAAGTAGGGGTGAAAACGTGGGTTACTGGTTTTGTAAAGATAGTTACAAGTAATATTACCTCGAAATGACTACCACCAGATGGGTTTCGTATCAAGTTCCTCTCTGTAAATACTAGTCTTCATAAAACACCTCGAGATTTATGGGTAATTTCAATGGTGTGGTAAATTTAGCAGGGGTACCTGTTTGCCTCTCAAGGTCGGAATCTTTGTATTATTTAGTATTTTTTTACGTTATTGGTAGTCAATTGGTAGACATGCTGAACTCTAGCTGTGGAGATGCTGCGGGTTCAAGCCTCCTCGCCCGCGGATTTTTCTTCGGAGAATGAGTGTTTGGCCGGGGTTGATTCGGCCTCGTGAGGAAAAATGAGCAGCTACATGAATGATTACGAAAAACAAATTAAAGGTTGAAAGTTAACAGCTAGTGCTGACCACACTAGCACCTCAGTCCCCCTACCAACTACGGCGGCAACCTTAAGCCGGCCCCTACCATTTTATGAAATGTTGCACCATGGATTTGAGTAAAGGTGTTTTGTCAATTCCTCGTAGTTAATTCTTTTTCTAAAACGATAAAGTTGATTTTATTACATTTAGTCACAAACATGAGTCAGATTTTTAACTTTTAATAGTTAGGAAAGTATAATATACTATTAGTCATAAACAGTTTTTTGAAGTGTGTGAAAAAGGGGGTGAAGTACACATTACATTCCTGCTGTGTATATGTAATTAAATGGCAAAAAAGTACTACAGCTACAATTTTTTGAAACATATTACATTAGCAAATTTCAGCAAATCAAAAAAAATATTCTGTTTTTTAGGAATTGGTTTGTGGTGGTTCTTTGCCGATCTCGATCTCGTGTTATCAGCTGATCTGTGTGATCTTGGCCGTCTCTTTACGTAACAATCAGGTGCCCAGGTAGGCTAAGATAGGCGATGAAGTTTAATCAGAAGTAAGACAAGACCAACCAAGTAGGAAGCTCTGACCCCTCTCCATTAAAACGCTCATAACAAAACTTAGTTTTTTCGTCCGAACAGCAAAAAATATGTTCAACTGAAAAAAAAGTAAAAGAATGCTCCTTGCACGTTCTGATTTAAGTCGCACTACCACACGCTACTTTACCCGACCATAGAAGACTCATACAGAACTTAAAACTTATATTCAACTTGAAGTAATCATCCGTCTTAGAAGTATATTATTCCATATTTTTTCGAAACACTTGTCTTATGTACCAGCTCTAAGAAGGTATCGCATAGGGAGGTTTCAAAAAAACATTGGAAAATGTCCTTAGTACTACGGATTTACTTACATTTCAAGCACTGACCATCGCATAGCATTGACAAAGTGTAAATTAAAACGAAAATTAATTTTTCTAATCACGAAAAATAATGCTGAGAACGCTTTTAAATAACAGGTTCATGTTTACATTACAGAAAACCACGGACATTACTGTCCTGAAACATTTATTTACCATTAGAAAAATCGTACCCCAGGTAGAATTTTAAAAGTGAGTTTCTGTGAAAAGTTCCACACATTCAAAATGCAAGTCCTGCGACAAAACTTTCCGTAAAAACTCAATAACTCCACTACAGCTGGTCTTTGTGCATTGAAATGAAAATATTTTAACTCATAAATAATTATCTATAAATTTTGTGTGTTTTTTTTTTTTTTTCAACGTAGTGTACTATATCTAAATAATTTCAAAAGAATGCCGAATTCCAACGAATTAATCCATTCCTAAAGATTATATTCAAGGTGAACCTTTAAAAAAGCTGAAATAACCATTGAAGTTTATAGATTAAGAAGTTTAATTTCCCCTATTGTATTTATATCAAGTTGATCTCTTCACCTGTGAAATGTAATATCGTATATGACTAATAATAATAATATGTCAATGCTTTGGAAGATATTACGATAAACGATAGAAGAAGTCGAAATAGCGGTCATTGGCTTGGGATGTGGTTGGGAAAAACTGGATCGAGGTGCACCTCAACACTGCTCTCATTCCACTTAAGAAACTGCAAGACCCTCGAAGTTCACGAATCAAGTTCAAAAATTTGGTTATCGACTCGTTAATCAAAAGTGGGTCGATACAATCGAATAGTCATCATTTAAAAAAAAAAACTAATAGCCTAAATACAATTATTGAAAATTCTCATTGTGATAAAATTAAAATCTGCCTTATTATGTAATTATGCAAGTAAAAAATAAAATGGAATCTTCGGAAATGGAAATTAATCAAATATGGTTATATTTCAGACATAAACAGTTTTTTTGCTAAATGTTCTCTAAACATTATCATTAATGACACGACACATACTATTCCATTTCGTCTTAAAATATTAATCTACAAAGCCATGTTACGACTAAGGTAATAAGCTCCTTTACGGTTCGCCTCTTCTACACTACCTAGTACAGGTACTGTTACCTGAGCAGTTAGCTCAGCTTACCTTGAATTTCGAAAAATACAAAACAGATGCCTAATCAATGTGAAAATATCTTCACAATACACCAATGATAAATTAATTGATTTTACTACAAGACTAAATATCGAAACACCAGCTGATTATATACCCTGAATATTACGATAGCATTAAAAATAACCCATTATTTAAAACCCTATAACCCCCATCCGAATATAATAACAAACTTCATGCAATTGCAATGACCCAATAACCTACCTTATCCCCACCCAATGATTACCCAATACCTTAGTTTCCACTAATTACCTTCATTCACATTTCTTTCCCTTCTACAAGCGTTTAATTTCATTATGCACATTACATAATGTTTTCATTTACGTATTAATTTGTTTTAACTGTGTACAATTATATTTTGTATTTGAAACTCCCACGGGAGGAAAAAAATCATTATTGAAATGTGGTTTTTATTGAAAATAACTGTTTAATTGTACACTCTTCCTCCCTAACGGATGTTCAATTTTTTGTTTTTTTTACGCTAATTTGTTTTTATGATTAATTATTGATCCTAAGTATCGCTAATGTATATTTATCAGCTTTTGGAATTGTGAGGCACTGACCTCAGAAGCTGTGATGGATGATACTCATAACCGAACCGAAGGCACCAGCCATCAATCAATGCTCCCAGCTGCTAATCATCTAAATGATGACTCCTTGTAACGGTGTTGTTTTCGCATATATACGTAAAGATCTGTGCTATCTATGCCTCAGGTGCATATATCCTATATGCACACTAGTAATATACTATTACATTATAGTAAAGAAGCAAACATAATACCAAGTGGAAATAGTAAAATCAGGCTTTTGCCTAAATTGATTTGAAGAAGACTAGATAATGACTGTCTTGATCGACATGTATTAAATTGCAATAAATAAACAAAGAAATCATTTAAAAAGTAAATAAAACACATTGCTGGTAACAAATCATCTGGTGGCATTGAATATTAAACAAAAAATAGCAACAATGAAACAAAACAAAGCTGTGTAGTAAACAGAACAACATGCAGTCGCAGTGGTCCACGATATAACCAATAAACTATTATGATGTTTATGACTATAATATACAAATGATATTACTTGGTAAGAGCAGTCAGATGAAGTTCGGACAAATTCAAATCTCTCAGACCCGCAATCACAATGAAGCAAACTATAATCTATCACTATTCCCTTCTTTAACACGAATTTTGAATAATGAAAAATTAACTTAAAAGTTAAGAACAGCTGCTATCTGAAATAACCTGTTTTTATACCTGTTAGACAAGTTTGTCTTGAACTTAAATATAAATAAAAAAAACGCAAACTAGCACCATTCGAACGTTGCGGTGCAGTGGATAAAAAAACATGTGAAAGTTTGAGGCAGACTTTACCTTATCATTATCAGCTGTAAGATTCTCAGAGAAACCTTTGCGATGAAGTGTGTAACTTATCAGTACTGATAGGTCACAAATTCTAGACCTAAATGTTCAGGTAGGCAGTTACAACCTAAAGTACAAGCGTTGATCCAGAAATGAAAAACAAATCGTTAACACTGTGTTTATGAAATAAGCTACGCTAATACGATGGGGGATGTTTAATCATAGAGAAACTCTATGGAGAAAAGGTAATTTTGGAGTTGATTGTTCGTGAATGAATGTTTTCAACAATAAATGTGTGATTGTAAAATATTTGGTACAGGTTAGTCAGGCGTATTTCCGACAATGACTAGCCATGTTACTAACGGTAGTGGCATACGATGTATTCCATTGCACACGTGGTACAAACAGCAACATATAGATCAATTATACTCCCACCTTGTAGGGTTACTGCAAAGAGGTAACAAATGAAATATAGGTTATTATGATGACTGGAGTACACTTATTATTCACGTAGCAGTTTTGTTTGAAAATTACTTACACGTAATGGGGATAGTTTTTCCTAACAATAAACAATAAAACAACCAACAAATATCGTGTACTAGACCGCGGAACTTGTTGAACATATTTCTGTAACATATCAATATTTCTAATTGTTGGTCAAAATCCCTCTGAAAAATATTTCGGTACCTTGGCGAGCGTGTTAAGTTCTTGGATAGGTGATCGTTGATTGCACACCCTGGGTAAGATGGGGGTCAGAGATTCTCCATCTTTTAAGTATAAACTAAAAATTGAAAATCCTTAAGTTGAAATGTCAACAAGAGCGAGGCCTACAGGGAAAAAAAAAAAGACCCCAGGATCCCTTCCACGTAACGTTATAAGACCTGGCTTTGAAAAAACACCTGACACTCAGAGCAAGGTTAGCCTAAGATCGAGTGTCAGCAATCGGATAGATTTCTCCACTCTGCTGAACCAAGACAGATATCTGACCTGCGCGCGCTTGAATTGGGCTGTAGCATATACAAGCAACTATAATACAGACAGTCAACACTTACAGACAAGTGAATATTGTTCATCAAATGATTAAGAAAAAAATATTTTTTTCAAGAACAGTTAGGCTTTTTTTTTCAAATTTGGTTTACCTCGTTTGAGACAACCCCTCCCCTCTGAAAAACGTCCAACGTAAAGAATTCATGGTTTGTTTCGAAATATTATTATTATTTTATAGCTATTATTTATTTTATTGTTATACACCCTTAGCTTCCCCTAACATGTAGATACAAACGTACAAACCTGGCCATCACCCTGAAAATTTATGTCATCATGTGAGCCGTTCAAATGTTATTTATATTATGTTAAATATGTCTGGCATTCAAATAGAATTACTCTTATTTATTTCCTAAATATTATAAAAAAAGAAACATGAATTTTTCTAAAAGGAATTCTGAATGTAAAGCGCTTGCAGGAAGCACATTGTCAGCTAAACCTTGACATAGTCAGTGATAGTTGAATTGGTCAGAGAAGATAAATATGGACAAGACAAGCTGAGTGATTTGTCTGGACACGTGTGCAGTTTTATCGGTGCAGCCATTCTGCAGTCTATTAAACGAAAAAATAAACTATCTCTAGGATTTATCAGCAGTGTTCTCTTTTCTACTACAGCCTAATCGGTAGGAAAAATGTCAAGATCAGGTAATGAAGAAATCTGTCAATGACTGGGCCAATAGCAGGAGGCAGGGAATCGGGACGAATACCTTCAAAGAGGCTTCAATTAGTTCATCTAAAATAAAGGACCAGACTGTCGTAATAAAACTTATTATCAAACAAGCACCAATACGTGGAGTGGCAAGCTTCTGTCGACAGACATCAGCAGCAGATGTAGAAGGAAACCTTACCCAAGTTCTAGGCAAGCGTCATGACAATGTGAGCATCAAATTATGGAGCATTGACAAAAAAGGTAATTTCAATGCCTGGGAGAGTTCTATATCATCGACAGCGATGGTTCCACCAGATAATACTATTGCCTTCAAAGCAAAGAATGAAGTCACCCACACAGCAGAGCCTACAATTCGGTACGAAACCAGGGATTCTTAGCAGGGTGGAAGAAAACATCATGCTTATGAAAAATTCATGTCCTTTTGACAAGCGGAGTGGTTCGGCTCTAGAGATACAATACCAAAGTAAACCAGCTCGTTCTTTCTCGACATAGGGTTCGATGTAAAAAAAAAATTCTATCCAAATCAATCCTTTGTATTTCCCCGTTGAAGGATGTCTCGTCAAAGATTCGCTTGTACGCTGTTTCACAACAAAATAACTAGATTAGACAACAATACAATATAAAATATTTTGTAAGATAATTTATATAAATTGGCCAATCATCTCATTATCATTCCGGTGCGACACACGGTCTTAAATACTTCTGAAAAATGAAAATAAAAATTAAAAAAAGTTATTATATTCAAACATAGGTCTAAATTAATCCCTTAAATTTTAACATTACCAACTGAACTTAAATGGGACCAAATTAAGTACACCGTCAAGAGATCGATCTTTACTCAGAAACCTTAGCAACTTTATTCCAGTACCCATGTGGGTATGAACGATTGTTTGAAAATGTAACAACTTAGTAACTCAAGACGAATCGCAAATTAAATTGTGATTAAAGTTTAAAGTACATGGCCAAAAAACCTCCGTTACATTGACATTTCCTTTCGTTTGCAAAAAAAAATTCAAATTTAAAACTCACCACTCAAACCAGTTAACCCATGCATCACCATCGTTGTAAAATGTACTGTGCTCGAAAATCATCAAAACCTTATATTTTCTCGTCTATATAGACTCAATTAAATCTAGAAGCACTTTAAACAACGTCATGCTGTTGTTGTTTTTAACTATAGGAGATACTTTTTGAACAATTGGAGTCTTGGATACTTAGAGCAGTAATACACTCCCTAGGTAAGATGGGACCCGTCAGTCTACAGGAAGCCACTAATCAGGGTAGAGAGGGGTACCCTGTTGTATTTTTTAATTTCGGGACATAAAGGTGTTGTGACCGTTTATGAGTTTGTATCCTGACATTGAGCCAACCTATCAAGAACCTACTACCTCATTACCATTGAGATTGGATGATAATTTACAAGGAAATAAATACACGTGTACCCAATAGAAAGACCGGCCACCTTTTAAGTATCCGGCAAGACCTTGGGGCATCTCATTTAGGAAAACGTAGAATAACAGACTACTGCACGTTTTAACCAGGCGGACACTTGATTACGATCATTAGAACCACCCAATTTTGGCTCGGCCTTATAATTCCTTGACTGCTACAACGGTTGGCTCAATACTTGGTTGACATTATACTTTCAGGGTTACAATACAGTATTTCCCACCATTGTACAGTATTCCACTTGGAAACAACGAGACATCTATAGACGAAACTTGACTACTTCAATGCAACAAATATAATGGATTATATTCAACTATTCATTGTCTGCCTACCAATCGGTAAACAAATAACTTTTCGAGCTTTTGCTCAAAAATTACTAGTTAGACAAGTTTAAAAGTCAAATTGCATATTAAAATTAAGATAATATTGAAGACATATCTTGAAGAGACGAACTAGTCAAATGATTTCCCCCCAAAATGGATGATGCAGCTTAATGTTCTATCCTTCTGTTGAGGTTGATGAAAACCTGTCACATGAAACAATTAATGAAAGTATTTAAGACAATCTTTGATATGATAACTTGGCACTGTACTTCTCGGACATCGTAGATGCCAGTTCGATTTCAGATTTTATCTTACAAAAGGATATTCAACTCATAGATGTCCGATAAATAACATTTTGCTTCACATAGCGTACATTATTTTTGAACTAGGACAATGGACCATTCCGTAAAATAACTGCGATCTTGTTTCGCTCAACTTTGTTCAACAGATGATTTTAGTTCCTGTCGACTAAAAACTTACTTTAAACTTTTCTATGAATCCACCACGCATCGCTATAATCCTCGTCGGAGACTAAAACGGCAGTGGCCTCGTGACCTGCTATAAGGTGGCAGTGGGAGTCCGGTGACGCGGATGATGGAGAAGCGTGCTTCCCAAGGCTATGGGCTTCTTCTTTCGCATGCGAGGGAAGTGACAACCATGTTGATTTGGAAGGTCTCTGGGCTGTTTTTAAATACTGTATGAATGAGCGAGTGAATGAAGAATTGCAAATATGGCATGAATGAGAGAGCATTGATCGCAATTACCTATTGCCTAATAAGGCAGATTGTAATTTTATCACATTAAAAAGATTTTTGATTTGAAAAAAAAAAATCTATGAATCCATTTGATAACATGAGGAACATTCCAAGATATTATTACATTACATTACTGTAGTTCTTTGACAATTGTCAGGAGGCCTTGTTTTGTGTCGAACTCAATGTTTCTGCGCGTTGGCCACTAAATGAATTTGTCTTCTGAAGAATTTTTATTCATAGGGAACTTTGTACGGGAATAATTTTTTTTTTTATGCCATTCTAATGGGTTAGTATGTTTATTTAAATATAGCCGTGCAAGTGATATGAAAAACTCCCCTGTTACCCTATTAGATGAGGTATGTGTATTTTTTATGGCTGTTTACTCTATGGGAAAATAATTCTTAGAAAAATCTATGGTAGGCAAAGTCAAAGAGAATGAATTTGCAACACGGTGCTAGGGGAAGATTCCTATATGCCCTGCTTAAGCTAAAACAAAAACCAGTTTTTGACTAACGGTTCAGGAACCTTGTAGACCTGAAACATTAGCGTGGCATTTTAAGGCTGACGGTCGGACTATTACGGTATGTCTCATTTGACAGGTCGAGGTAATCTAGAAGAATTTAGTGGAATAGAGGCAGCTAATTTTTATTAATTGATCTCATAAATGTATCGAAAACCCCTTGAAGGCCAATGCCGAATGACACTGAAGAGCTACTAAGGAAAGACGGAAACAAATACATGGGTTAGCAGCTGTGGCTGACAGCCAAGAACATAGCTGGCGTTCCAATCATCAATAAATTTCTACATTAGTTAGTAAAGATCGTGGAGTACTTACATGCTCATGGCTGAGTTGTTATCTGTCAGTAGTTAGCCAGTAATCTGAAAATATAAACAATGAATTATTGATATTTTCGTAGCAATGACATGATAATCCGTAATACTAGTGCCTTACATGAACAATAAAAGTTACAAAACAAGAAAGATAAAATAGTTTTTCTGGTATTATAAATCTATATATTGATATAGGTTTTAATCCTCGATTGCATTCCTTTTATGTGATCTAGCAACAGTGGGATTTAGATTTCAAACAAACCTGGTAACGGATGTAGTTTGTAGTCTGTCGAGTTACGTATTTGGACTGCAAGACCAATAAAACAATAAAATCATAAACTAAATATTAACCTAATTTTCTCTGACAGTCTGTTGCCGTCTATGTGGGAAGGGTGGTGGGGTCGTAGTGTGGAACACTGGGTTTGTGAGGTGCTGCAACGAATCAAAAAACTATGTGTACTCTGGTGGATGACTCACCCACCGATGGCACACCAAGCCACGGGTGCAGGTTGGCGTTCTTTAACCTCTCGGGAGAGGGGTATGTTGGACCACTTTAAATTATTTGTTGGTCCAACTTAATTCATAAGTATTTTACAAAATCAGCAGTTTTCGACGGGAACCGGTTTATTATCCAAGTTTGTCAATATTTAGCAGGTTTTTCTTTGAACGAAGCCGTGAAGTAAGTTTTTTTTTGTCCTTTATAGGGATAGAGGGATGGAGGGCCATTGAACTCATTTGGAGTAATTGTTACTGATACATTTTGATTTTTAACGGTGTTTATTTTTGTAACACAAAAAATTGAGCCGCAGCGAAATTTGTCGACAAGCATGACGTACAAAAACGCTTCATCATAATTATAGTAATAATATTTTAGAAATAAAACTAAAACTGAAAAACTAGGAAGGGAGTTGAAAACAATCTCTGCGGAAGTCATAATTACCTATGGTCAGAACCAGAAAGTCTCCTCACAAACGGCTATCTTGAGCTTGGACCTCACCTCCCCCTTATTACCACTCAATCAAAGGATTGAATTGTAAAATCGAATTCTTTGAGAACCATTGGACTAAATTATTTCTAAATTCTAAATTATGAATCATTCGATTCAGTTGTTTAAACAGCTATTAAGTTTGTCGTCGGCATAAGTTGATAACATAATAACGACACGCTCTGGAACGTCGTTCGTACAAATGTTGATGAGCAATGAGCTAAAATTTCGTCTATAGGGCTGTCACGAAATAATGTTTGACTCACCCCGATGAGAATCGAAACCACAACTTTCTGGTCAAAACAAATTGAAACCTAACTCTTACAACGCTCGGCCACCGTGACTACCCATTTTGATATAAATCTGACTCGTTATTGATTCTGGCTCTGTCTGCTGACACCGCTAACAGCAAGCGTAGTTACTTCGGCGAATTTTTTTGTGTCTAACAATCTAGCCCTTACTGTAACAATCTAGCCCTTACTTATGTAGAGCTAGACGGGTCAGACTCGAAAATATTGTTCACGATATCTGTTTAGTTCTTAAGACGGAGTGGTGATTTTCGCATACTTTGCACACGAATATAAACTCATTATATTTTCACTTACTGATTGTATAAAAGGTAAATGTTTCGTAATATGAAAGTCCATATGAGGAAAGTTGATTTAACTTGAAGAACTTAACTACGACGTGCTAGCCAATCCTCTTTGTTCCTGAGGATATTCCATACAACTCAAAGAAAAAAAAAATTACCCAAACGAACTCAAGTTATCCTTTTCTATCAAAAAAGACGAAAATTGGATTCTCTTTTTGGGTAACAATGCAGTCACTCCGAATAAAGACAATTTTGACCAATTACTTTGTATTTTGGTCGACTCGGAACAACATTCCCAACTTTAAACAGCCGTAAAAATCGTAATAATAACAGACTTCCTCAGACATCCTACAGTTAAGACCGGCATGCTTTGCAAACAGAAATAAAAACACTGCAAAGTAATTCACACAAACAAAATTTATTAATGATATTTTCGGCAATATTGTACAGTTAGATTTGTTTTTACTCAAAGCGAGTAATTGTGAGATAGCTTTAGAAAATTATATTTGGTCGAGTATACACTGGAGATAATGCGCATGTTTTAATATATGGTATCAAAATAGAAGTTTAAGTATTCAAGTGGGGGTTATCTGAAAGCTTTGAAACCAATCAAGATTTTCTCGTTTCGTTCTGATTTTTGAAGAAGACTTTGGGACTAACAACCTTGATATTTCACCAAAAACAAATCAAATTTAAGTCACTAAGAAATGAATCGAACGAGTCCACTTACTCAGTGATGCGATGCCGTGACCACTGACCGTATCCTTCGCGATCAGACTGAGGAGTGAGGTAGGTCCTGTTGAATCGGCTAATGACATGCAGCCCGAACCTGTTATTTGGCCGGTAGGGGTCGAGAATACTTAAAAGCGAATCTAATTTATGTTTCACCAAATCACCATCAGGATATTGCTAGAAGGTGTAGTAACCTCGTGGACGTGTTCAGGTAATCACTAGTCTGAAATAGTACGCTTCAGAACGTTTTGCGTCTAAAATCGCCAAATTAGGGGCAAGTCCCGTAAAAAAAAAAAAAAAAAAATGAAACAAAATTGGATCAACAGTTAAAAATTATTACGTTTATCACCCTTTTTTACGCTATTTTGTGCAAAAACGGTATTCGAAACATTATTCACTTTAATAGTTAGTGAATTATCCTGAAGGTAGATTTAGGTCCAACAATTCTGCCAGCTGTGGTTAAGATTCGTATTATTCATATTTATAACCCACTTTAAGTTCTTCCTGCTCCTATCAAGTACAAAAGTTTGCTTCTGCAATGCGCTAAGTAGGGCTTTATTCTGCAATACGGCATATTGGGAGGTTTAATGAAAAATAAACCACTGACCTGTAGGTGGTGAAGAACATATATTTTTTATATAATTTGGAGGGAGATATATCCTCTCAACCCCCCCCCCTTCCATACGAAACACTGAAATATTATTAGTCAATCACTAAGGTAGTAATAATAAATATAGGTATAAATGTCTAGTAATAGAAAGAAAATTAAATTTTGGGGGAGATATTCTCTTGTCCCCCCCAGTTGCATATGCCACACTGAAATATAATTAGTAAATCACTAGGGTATTAATAATATATTTACGTATAAATGTCTAGTAATAGAAAGAAAATTCAAGGAAAATAAATTATCACCAATTATTTTGTGTTGTACTTTTTAATGTATATGTAAACACACAACATACAAATGCATTAGACAGAGCCAAAAATCAGTTTTTAGGGACAACAAATCAGTTTTTAAGGTCACAGTTCAAGACCGCAAAGAAACCTGTTCTGGATGTATTTAACACAAGGAGCTCGCTCGGAAATATTTAAAGAGTGGCCTTTGACATTGAAGGGACAATAATAGAGGGCGATCGACTCCAGTTCGGCAAACTTATAAAGCCTTCCTTTACATGGGAAATATGTGAAATTTAATATTTCACTAAATCTTCCTGGTGGCATTAGGCTCTACAGGTGGTTGACAGAACCGGTGGTGTTAGGGAGAGTAAGGATGACCTTTGGCAGCAGGTAAAAGGGCCATTTCTGAGCATGGCGGAAGTTATTTAATTGCGAGGGCAAGTTTTCAGTTTTCATGCGACTCATTAGTTAGAAACTTCATTAAATCGTTTTAAAAATAACTGCTAGTAATATGACAGCACTAACAACATAATAACACACTTTCCTAATTTGTTTTCTTTTTTAAAATAGACTGACCTATTCGTCCAAAGACTTTAAACATTTTATTTTTACAATAAACCAGAATAAAAAATAAATAAATAGAATCGACTTATTTTCAATTATAAACATTAATTTACGTCCAACCTTTATACATTGCTAGCTAATCCTCTTAGGACATTTTTTTTTGTAGTAATATTTTGTTTTTGTCTTTATTATATATATATTTATTTGTTATATATACTTTATGTGGCTCCAGGATCTTTGGGATCTCTTGTTACTATTCTTGGGAGGTGACAATCAAGCAGGTGATTTTGGGGGATTATTGGTGATTTGCATATATGTGTATATTTTGCTTGTGTATTTTAAATACTGTAATGACAGTGAATGCGATCTGTACATGGCGTGAACGAGATAATTTACCAGTCCATATTGCCATGTTATGCGTTGTTTTTTTACATTGTGATGTCATTGTAGTCGACTTTTATTCCAGAATTTTAATTAAAATAACAGTATTAGAAAGTTAGATTTCGTTCGTCTAGGTGAACGTTCATAATTGAAAATATACTGAAAGCTAAATAAATCGTGCAATATTGTACCGCGAAAGAAAAAGGCAATGCGGAAAAAGTTTATATAGACCACTTTTGATTTGAAAAGTTTTCCAGAGAATGAAAACTTTTGTGGGAAGGAAAAATGGCGCGATGTAGATAGAAGAGGGAAGGGTAAGCAAATAGTGAGGAGGGAGGGGGGAAAGTTCGGGAAATAAAATCAATACTTGGCAACTAAAGCGAAGTTTGCTGAAGCTTTTCCGAGGAGAAGGAATGAAAAATTATTTAAAAAGATGTTTCCAGCTAGTATTAATTAATTACCTATAAAAGTGATTGAGCCCTGTATTAATCAATGTTACATTGTATCGAAACTACGATTACCTTTCGAGAAATCAAATGAGCTTTATTAAAATCTAGAAAATGTCTTTTAACATTGAATACTACACTTAAATGTGATTTGTAGCAATCTTAATTTTTATTTATTAGCTTACTACTTGCTGGACGTTGAATCACAGTCCTTTTTCATTGTTGAGAGTTGAGAGAAGAACCATTCAACTATTTAATTGCGTTTTTAAATTTAAATATTAGGTAACTATTAATATTTTTTAGAACATCAAATTTTTAATTTAAAATATACTCTCTTGCAGTATTAATGATCGATTATTTATTTATTTTTTAATATCGCTCATAAGTATTATCCATTAAGATGTTATTCTTTACAAATTAGAATAGAAAAAAAAAAATTATTTCGGTACAAAGTCTACTATGAATAACAATAATGTTCAGATAACAAATTCATATCTGGCAAAAAAAAACAATTTCATTGTAACATATATTACATCATACTTTACTTGGTAATTAGATATTCTGAAAGCCAGGTTGTATGGTATTTATAATAACAAATTTACACCTCAAAGTAACAGATCTGACTGCGTAAGTATAAGAGACACTCGTTAAACTTTTCAGTATCATCTCCTATTCAATCAATTTAACTATGAGATTCGTGGCAATGATGGTGTATCCACGGAAAGCGCTTGTGTCAGTCTAAAATAAATTGTGCCCAGACCAAAAAGAGGTATATGTTTATTAGTTATTATTAATTAGTTTATTAGTAACTAATTAGTTCAAAAAGATATTTAAAAAATTACATGACAAGTGTGATGGATCATAGAACAGAATAGAAAAGTTCTAATGATTTATTATAATTTTGCTCACTCGTCCCAAAACAAATTAAATATTATTGATCGGTCTAAGTTTGGCTGATAACATATTAGTGTTTTCATGAATGATGATATGTATCAAATAGAATACACGTGAGAGTCTTAGCAATGGTCGGTTTCTCCAATCATGTCCTGAGCGTCTGTGGCTCTCACGTTCTTGGTCAGCCTCCACTGGCTCGTATCAAGTGACGCGGCTGACGGAGAAGCGTGGGGGACTTCCCAAGACTCCGCTTCCTCTTTCGTATGCGAGGCAGGTGGCAACCGTGTGGATTTGGGAGGTATCTGGGCTCTTTGTAAATACAGCGTGAATGAATGAGCGAGTGAATGAAAATTGTAAATATGGTATGAATGAAAACATTTATCGCAATTACTTATTGCCCAATGAGGCAGATTGTAATTTTATCATAATAAAGTTGTTTAAATGATAAAAAAAAATATATAAGCCAGGGACATGACAAAACCTACATAAATCACGATTAAGTGTCATTAATTATTTAATTAATTGTTAATATAAAAATATATTATCAATCCTATTGAGTATCGTATCAAGTGAAGATCTCGAAGTTTTGATCAATAATACTTCATGGCTTTTGTGACATTAATGCGGTATAATTACAAAAGTCATCCTTCACATCCACAAGCCGAAAATTGTGTTCATAAGTCTGTCCCAACTCGAAAGGAACTCTCAATTGTTGTTACATTACACTTGACTAACAGAACAGGCAGATAAAAAGAACTATTACATCATAAAAAAACACACAAACGTATGTTTAACAGCAATTAGTAAATGGAGCCACAGATGGATCCATATATATGAAAAAAAAAACCAAAAAAGACAATAATATGAAGAAGTATGTATGCTACAACACAAAATTAAATGCAACCCATTCAATGACTACCAAAAAAACCTGATCTGAATGAAAATGAATGAACATCTCTTCTCTTTCATTTCACTTTATCAATAGGCGAATTGTTCAATATACTTTATATATTTTAATTATTTGAATAATTCGTGTAAACACGATATTTAAAATCATAAATATTTTGGAATAGCAGTTGTTTATTTGCTCACGGCAAGAAATTCGTAATTTTGAAAGAATTTGTAAATTTTCCGAGTGCTTTAACTTATTCTAAATTGTAAAGTTGTTTTCAATGTTTTTTTTTATTATTTTCAAATAATTTTAAATATTGATATTGTACATTATATTTTTTAAAACTTTATATAACCTTCCCCAATACAGTAAGATTTGTTTTTCTCATGAAGTATACAAACAAATGTTATCCATTCTAAATGATTGAAATTAGTTGTATTAAGTACACTATAGTTTTGTGAATGGGTTTTGTAATATCATATTAACTTTTATAATTTATAGGTACTTCATTTACCAATTACCGGTGTACAACAATGAATAAAAAAAAATTATTGATACTATCATTCATAGGTCGGTTTACTCTTTGGATTATTGCCAATCTAATTATTTATTATTTAATTTTTTTTTTATTTTTAATTTTTTTCTATTCAATTCTACTGTTTTTAGTCCTAATCAATGTCCTAGGAAATCCTAAATACGCGAAACCTCGACAATAATAGAAGATAATTTGGGAGAAACTTATATTATTTATAATTTTCACAAAGTATAAATAACAATATACTGGTGTCTCTTTTCTATTCAGATTTTACTATACTACTATTCAGAATAATGAAATTCTATATTAAGATTTTAGTACATGTTATATTTCATTGTCCTCAATTAGTCTGTGATAATTGTATTGCCTTTTCAGACAAATAAAAATGTTGGTACAGCCACCGAAGTGCGAATAAATATTGGGTTCTTAAGAAAGATAAGTGCTCATTAATTAATACTAATAGCCCACAGCCAGTCTATTAACATAAATCCTTATATGTCGTTGTATACGTATTTAGATGCAGACGGACTATTTCGAAGAACAAATAAATAGTGGGTAGTCAAGAGAGATAGGTGCTCATTAATTAATACGAATACCCCACAATCTTCGGACTATTTCGAAGTAGAGCCTCACCCCCGCAGAGGGCGATCACTACGAGATCCACATTCGGAAATACCCCAGGCCTTATCCCGCACATGCGCCCTGGGACGCGTCAATCTCCCTCGACCCCAGTATTCGGCGAACCTCCGTGCTCGCCTGTTGCTGTTCTTCGTGTACGTCTGCCCCCTGGTCGGTTTGTCGTATTCGACCGTACGCCACAATACTCTTAGGTGACCCTGGTAGCGATCGGCATTGAACCAGAGCAGCGTTATCTACCCCCACTAGCTGGCTCAAGAGATAGGCCGACCTTGTAGGCCCAGTAGTGGGACTGCCTCTGGCGATCTTGCAGTAAGTACAGCCTCTCCTGTCTTCATGTCCTTCTATTAGGTCGTAGTGTAAGCGTATTCAAGGTACCCGACTCCACGAGCTTCGGAATTACCGGTATAATCCGATCACAAGTCTGTCTCGTCTTAAACATGCAAATGTTTGCAAAACAGTTAACGGTGAAAAAACTCTTTGGTTCGGAGTGGTCATTTCAATTTCAGTTACTTCTCCGTAGATCAGAACTGTATAGTTCCCCCCGACAGTAGGACGCACTTCTTGCTTACCTGGAGTTCAAAAGGGCTTGAACTCTTTCATTGTTTATAATTTCTTGTTCTGTAATTACACTTTAGTTTATAATAACAGATTATAAACTAACTTGAGTATTTGTCAATTAATAATATACGAAATAAATGGGTTGAGATATCACCAAAGAGTGTTTAAAAAAAACACTTGGTTTTCATTCCATATTATTCATCATTAGAACATTAAATTTGCCTTAGTCTGAAACTGTAATGAATAATTGTAAATAATAATAGACGAATTTCAATTTGTTAACTTTTAAATTTCAGACCAATTAAATTATTTTTACGACTGGCAATTATGTAATATGAAGACGTGAATGAAAGTATAGCTTCTCCCTTCGGACTAGGCAATCCCCCCCCCCCCCTAAGCCCCCAACTGGTTAAAAACATGTCATCAACACCCACAAATGACAATTGATGACCACGACATTAGATTAGTCTCCCTCAAGTAATTAGCGAATTTGAACCGAACGAATTGTATGCAGTAAAATTTATTTATTTTTATTTTTTCCCTTTTGTGTTCCTCGCCATTATCAAGAATCGTGGTCGAGTGACTGTGAATGACTTGTCCTCCGTATTTTTTTATCAGCCCGTCACTCGGCACGAACGTGATGATGCAGCTGTAAAAACTGCGTGAGAAGAAATATTATTTACACGCCCAATTAATGGCACATTGATAAAAGTACGGTATAAGTTAATATGCTTTTTGGTTGCTTCGTAGAAAATAATTTGAGACTTTTGAGTTGTCAGGTAAGGCTCCGTTTAAGAGTTATGACAGTAAAAATCCACATTTTTTTCTTTATCAGTGATCGATCCCACACTTACACAGAATGAACTAAGCTACACTGAACCCTATGTCTAGTGAGTTGTAGACATAATAAACACTTTAATAGCACACGCACAGAAATGCTCATTAATAATTAAGTTAAACAAGTAATTAACCAACAATCATTTTCCTTTTGCTTTAAACCTAATCCTTCTTCTGTGAGTTTCTTATTATTATTGAACTAGAATTAATGACGGCCTCTGTTGAGTTGTTCAAGACAATAATATATCAGGAATTGCGACTTTTAGAGGTATTATATTCTTATCGTTGTAAAGGGACACACGCCAAGGGTACTCCAGAACCTTACAAGCCTAGTATTGGGATTTTCCATAAATTAATAACGCAATTAAATCATAAAAACACTTAGACGGGTGTTGTTTGTTTATCTGCGACTATTATTAATTTCATATCATGTTGCGTATAATCTATCGATATGTTTGGTCAAAATCTTCTGACTTGTCACATAAAGAGAGTTATATTAAAATCGGGATGAACAGATCCGAAAATAAACAACAGTTTATTGATAAAAGGTATTTGAGATTATGATTGATACTATCATTTATTACTGATCCTTTGATCTCTTGATTATTCAACTCTCCACGTATATAAATAAGCGATGACCATTATATTTGCTTGTATGAGATAAATAAATATCATAGGAAAATAAAACAACTGGATAAATTCACAAACAGGATTGCATAAAAGTGGTGCCATCCATTCAAATTTTCAGGTAAAGTCCTAATTATCTGACCACGAATAATTCCAAGGTCAATCGCAAATGAAATATAAAATAAAATCCTGAGATGCAAAAAGTATTTTTATAAAACATGATTTTTATGCAAAGCTCAAACAAATGGACTGTTGTGGAAAATTTATTAATAAACTTATGTAAAAAATACTCAATTATCACAGAAATAAGGGAGGTTTTCAGCTTGAAATGATAGCAAGTACAAAAAGAAGCTGATAAGCCGAAATGTGCATAGATTTCTGAAAAATCTTGAAAAATACTCGAGGTACAAAAGAAATATCAAAATAAAGGCCATAGAACAATCGCTGTTCGAAATCGTTATTGTGATAAAATTAGAATCTGCCATATTGGGCAATAAGTAAATGTGGCCATATTTACAATTCTTCATTCACTCGCTCATTCGTACAAGAATTACAAACAGCCCAGAGACCACCCACATCCATATGGTTGTCACCTCCCTCGCTTGTGAAAGAGGAAGCGGAGTCATGGGAAGTGGCCCACGCTCTTCCATCAGCCGTGTCACCGGATACAGTGGAGGCTGACCAAAAACGCGAGAGCCACAGAGGCTCAGGACATGATTGGAGAAACTGGCCATTGTCAGGACTCCCACTGTCACGCATTTATAGCAGGTCACGAGGCCACTGCCGCTTCAGTCTCCGAGCAGGTTTATAGGGATGTGTAGCGCAGTGTAATGACTGTGCTAAGGGATTAAAAAAACGAAGAACATTAATAACTAAACAGCAGGTTTATCGAAAACTTAATAACTAATGTATTAAAACCTCCGAAATTCGTTAGTACATATAGCATTGTTCAATCGAACATATGTAAGTTTTGTTAGAATACAATGATTCATTGATAGGACCTTCCAAAATGGTTCTAATTTTTTGTATGTACTTTGGAACCATCCTGTACAATATTTTATATGTAACGGTTTTACTTCACTCTCTTTGACTAATCAAAAAAAACTATCTGTTTATTTTGTTTGTTGTTTTACTCTTTTATAAATATATTTATATTTTTGGTAGTACAATTCAAAAAATCTTTTTACTGACATAAATATTCTGCAATTAACGTTTCACCTGTTCAGGAATCATAAGGACTGCAATTAAAAATAAGATTTATTAAAAATTACATTTCAGAACATGGTATTTTAAGTGTTTCCAAGCAACACTAGCAAGAAATATATTTAAAAGTAACATAATACTAGAAATGTAATGTAATGAGATTTCATTTCCTAAATAAAAAGAGGGTAACAACAAACCTTAGAAAGGAATGGTCTATTTTAAGATATGTTGACATATTTTTATATGTACCGAATTGGTTACGTCTTTGGAAAAACAAATTAAAATGTATCAAGGTGTTTTTTTTTTATATCTGCCAACTAGGGCAGAAAATGCGGTAAATTTTTTCTGGGATGTAATGCAGTGGGTCGTTCTTCATTCGAGAAACACAAAAGTGTCTACTTAGAAAAAAATCTATTTATTTAACCGCATATGCGTTCACCCTAAAGCAGGATAATGGCAATGTGAAACGGAATTAATTTCACTGCTCACCTAGTGATTTGAACCCAATCATGCAAGTACCCCCCTCTCAATAATTTTATTAGAAGTTACACTCCTGAGGGCATCACAGGCCCTATTCCGGCTCGGTTACAAAGCGCATCTACCGCAGCTGTGAGCCCTTCAAGCTCGTCAAGGGCTTCCTAATCAATAACATTCTCTAGCTGGCCCAAGTGGTCTCGCAGGCACGAGCTTATCTGCTCATATCTTATGCACTTGTCTACGACGTCATGACAGTAAAGTGCCGGCCAGAGCCCTTGTGAAAAGCACCACTGGAGATGACGCACTGGAGTGTTCTTATCTCACGTGGGGGGGGGGGGCACCGCTTATCATTAAACACATGTTAAGGAATCATATTCTCACAAACTAATGATCATTAAATGAATAAAAAACAAATATGGGAACGAGTCAAGTTGGAAAAATTATAATGAACAAATGACATTTAAAATAATACAAAAAACCCTTGGAGAGGTAGGGAGGGAGTTCCAGAGGTTTGTGGCTCGGGCATTGAAGGACCTTTCGAACCACGCAGTCTTACGGGCAATATAAACGCCCGAAGGGCGTGCTCTGGAATTCTGGGTTGGAAGATCACTAACTACAAGTACCGTCATTCATTACAACCTTTCGATACTCCTTTAAAGTTTGTCATTAATACTGTCATGCGCGCGAAATCCATTTTAATTGTATTCTGTAGAACAGGAACCAGGAAAACCTGCCGCTTGCGAACCCGTTCAATACTTCCCTGACTCCCCTTTTACGTCATATTGCTGGACATTGATGAAAATACGACCTATAAATTTCTAATCGTTGTTAGATTTTCACGATGCTCATCACACTCGGTTCGTAAACGCGTGTTTGAACCGAGTTTCCAATAAGTTAATCTTTGTAAATTTATGAAATGATAAGACTATAAAATATTTCTGGCCATAAGCCTAGTATTATTGTTTAGTGACATGAATCCTCCAATGCCTCCAAAAGTAGTTGTGGCAAAAGAAACTCAATGTAATATTTGAATATTATACTGCTCAGTCAATTATTATTTTTGTCAACATTACATCTTATAATATACACAATTATAAAACAATCGTCCGCTAAAAACATCCACGAAAGGAACAGTAACTTCTAAAAACCTGGAAGGAGACGAGTGCTAGGTGATGAGGTCAGTATCGGACTCCAACCGCTAGATCATGCTCCAATTACGCGAAGGATTAGGATTAAACTTGTGCTGGCCCCTTCCTATCCCGATGAACATTAATTTCTTGAACATATCCTTCTTCAAATCTGATTTGTCTTAGCTACGAATTACGTAGATAAAGTGGCGCGATCCATTTTAAATACTCTACTCGTTCCCAAATGTCATTCTGATCGCCTGATCAGTAATGATACAAGAAAATTTGTAAGGTATGACTTCAAAATAATCGCCTTTCGGCCCTGCTAGAGCTTCTTCCCCATAAAATCTGAACTAACTCTTGAGATCATGAGATCTGTGAATAAATCCATATGAAAAAAAAAAAAAGATGAACAGAGTACGCACCGGATCACGATCACGATAAGAACAAGTTGTGATCTTCATGGTTCAGTTCTCCTCTTCCGAAAATTAAAAAAAAACATGGTAAGAGTCCCATCCGCAGTTGGGCCGGTGGAGAATGGGCTGTCTGAAATATTATTTAGCTGTAACCACTTCTTCGTGACCGAAGGAAACGGCGTTGATTCAGCAACTGGGGCAGGAAGACTTCAGGAGTGCGGCAGATTTTGTATTTTTACCTGCATTACATAGCCACTGGGGGAAGGAAGGAAGAATAAGAAGAAATATGATTATTTCCTTAAAACTCGATTCCTCCTTTAGCTATTCTCACGTTTTTCGTTACGGATTATCTTCACTTCAATTAGTGTGGTTCCAACGCAAACCATGCCCGGCTATAGAATCATGTACCTTGGTCATTCCACAAAATGATTCAGAAATATTGATACTACCTGACGAGTAGATCAATACTGCCTGGTGCGATAGCGGAGCAGTAAGTAGCAGGGTTCCCTGAATAGGAACTGTTAGGTAATCCTGCCCTAAATCCCTAATCCTACTCGATCACGTTGTACGGCCACGTGCAGGTATACCATGCTTCAGAAGGGTCACGCTCCTTCCGCCACATGCCAAGTCTTCTTAATTCAACCGTAAAAATTGTTTAACTAACTTTTGAGGACATCTTGTATCACAAGAGGAATTCGCTGGCCAAATGGGTTACAGCTGCGTTAGCCAATGACCCATAACCCGACCGTTAGTTAACTCAACCGACTATTTGAACGAATGCCATGTCAGTTTTGGCTCCGTGTTTACATTTTTGATTCAGACATAGAGTCCATGTTGAAGGTCACGTACCTCGAACCTTATATTCGACCGGCTTCCGTTATTTTGAGCTGTCAAAACCCAATGAAGATTTGCCCAGAAAAGAATTTTGACATAAAAAAGAAAAAACTTTGATAAAGAGATATTTTATACAAGGCCATTGTTAAAAGTGGTATTTTGTCGAAACATGAAAATGAAAAATCTGAGTGAAACCAAGATGAATGTTTGGTAGATAAAACAATTTATTTGGAGTTGTACTCGCAGCTAAAAAAAGGCGTTTCCTTTACAATTATTAGTTGTGGTTCGTAACTATTGATGGTTCTTGATAATGGTTTCTAAAGTGTCAGTATAATAATTTATAATGATTTATTCATAATAACAAATTATTAGATAGTAGAGGTGGACCGTTGATGGGATGTGATAAATCTTGGCCGAAATCGCAAAACCTAAGGTCGCCAAAAATAAAAGCATCTTACCTGTCGTGTGGTGCAGCGTACTTTTATTAAGGATGATTTTAAAAACGAAAAAAAAAAAGGAAATTGGAAGCAAAAATGCATCATGGATCAATCTTGCGGCAGTTGAGTAGTGACTGATATAAATACCCTTCATTTCTTCACAATTGCGAGGCATTGAAATGTGAGGTCACTGTGAAGACATTGTGAAGTATGCGAATAGTTACTCGGAGGTCTATTGAGCGATAGTGTCACATCTAATCAACATATTTCTGAAGAAAAAAACAATATAGAATAATAATAACATGTAACGTGATAATGTGGAACGTTTTGTCTTTTTTCTTTGACCAATAACTCTTATTTGGCCGAAACATTCCACTTCATGCCCCAATGGCTCTAAAAAATAATAGCAACTGAATTAAAATCAATTATGAGCCGCTATTTAATTAATTACCTACAATTAATTGTAATTTCCGACGGCTAAATACTAGAAATTAACAAAGTAACCTTAATTGCGGAATACATCTTTTGTACTGATTAGTTAATTGCAGTAATTATTCTACATTTGGAGTTTTGGGCCCTAGAAAAACATCCCTAGCATGATGACACTGAAGGAGCAGCGTGGGGTTTCTCCTCGATCCATTCTTTAACTTTGGTTGGGAGGTGACATGTGGTCTTGGGGGATTCCAAGTTTTTGTTCATGTCTTTGTTGATTGTTTATGTATCGTGGATACTGTATGAATGAGCTCCTTTATCACAATTACGCATTGACCTATTAGATGACAATGTTTTCGAAAATTGGTTTAAAAAATATACCATTTTCCTTGTTTCTGTTTTTTCTTTTTTTAAATACTTATTAGTTATTGTCAAAGGATATGTTTTCAAAAAGAGCAGTAGCTGCCGGGATGTACGAATGGACTTGGGTTTGATTTTCAACTGGTATAGTGGATTCTTGCTAGGAATGCTTTGTAACCTGTAGACTACCCGCCCTTCCTGCTTGATGTCATAGTGCACATTTGCAATCCCCCCCCCCAAATAAACAAACACTAGTATCAATTCTTGTTCCAGTTGCGTATATTTCTGGAAGAATAGATGAAATGTTATGACATAATATTTCCACCCTGGAAGAAACAATGAAAATATTCAAATAACAACTTTTCTTTTGTTTCCTCACAATTTTTTTAAAAATCGTTTCAATGGAAACGTTGTCTGAGGAACAGTTGACGCTCGTTGATGAATGGGGCGACTAGATGCGATAATGGTTTTGTTTTGATTAGTTAATTGTTCAGCAGCTTCCTTTCCCACGCCTGAATTAACCAATTTTTTTTTACGCCTTGATTGCAGGCCATTAGTAATTAAAAATCGCTAAGTAATCCCCTATTAAGTATAGCTTTAATTAATATATCTATCCGTCTTTTAACCTCTCCAATAGTGCTTTTACTAAATTTTAACAATACCATCATAAGGGCGTAGCAGTTAATCTTACATTTTAAAAGCACTTTACATTTTAA
Organism: Acanthosoma haemorrhoidale; assembly: GCA_930367205.1. NCBI lineage: Eukaryota > Metazoa > Arthropoda > Insecta > Hemiptera > Acanthosomatidae > Acanthosoma > Acanthosoma haemorrhoidale. Next base: position 27,027,233 of record OV884014.1, read on the forward strand.
TATTGTGCCAAAACAAAAAAAAAATTATTTCAAACATTACAGAAAATTTCTTCATATTTCCGTAATCAATAACAGTTTCTTCCTCAACTCTTGAGTCAGGCAGTCATAAAAGTCCTGCATTATATTTAAACATATCTTAATGTTTGTCCATATGATTTTTTTTAATAATTAAATAGATTCAATTTAAGTATAGCAAAGCATCGCGGGCTGATCGTTTGAGTAATCAATGTCTATAATAATAACAGTGATGCGAATTGTTCCCCTTACCTCTTCATTATATTATTTTTTTCAGTTTTATTCAAAATCCAAAACCCTTATGTTTGTCTGTCTGGTTATTGTGAGTCCTGTTTGACCTAAAAACATGATTTTCCGACGCGATTCCGTTTGAATAAACGGCGACATGAAAACTATTTACATCTTTATAAAATGTAATTTAAGGGTATTAATTGATTACTTAAATGTTTTCCTATTATATTAAGTAGTGTATATAATTAATGAGCTCATTGTCCTGATTAATAATATGTTATTTTTTGTTTTCTATTTTTGAACAGTAACTATCATTAAAATGTCATTAAAATCGTGTTGTTGACTTAAACTCAACCGGTAACTTTTTCAGAGTCATGACATTTTGCATGTTTGTTCCATAGGATGCCCCGATGCTGATCAAAATAAAACCAGCTTCGTTACAAATAATAGTTAATATCAATGTATTAATTACTGTGTGTAGCGATCGCTAACTACATAAGATAAATCCATATATATTCTAAATTAGTTATAATATGTTGTAAATTAATTTAAACAAAAGTAAATAACATTACCAAACCATAAGTCATACCAGTGTAAATATTGTAAACAATAAAAGACGCAGCTGCAAAAAAACTAGTCAGAGGCCCTTGAAGGGGGAGTCAGGTAGCGGCTAGGAGGCTGGGTGGGTCCCAGCCTAGAACAGTCAAGCGTCACCGCAACCCTGCGGTTTGGTTGTTCAGAAGAAAACCCCAGATCATTGGTTACTGGGGGCTATACATACCCCCTAGTTTGAGCCGGTAAACCATTCTAACTACAGCTCTCTGACTGGTACTTGCAGCTGCACTGATGTTTCAAGATTTAGCCTTCTTATTTATGTAAACCTCTACATCTCTCTTCCTAACCTCGCTATGTTTTAGTCCGGCCTCGTCAGACCCCACACTGTCCTAGTAGGATTCTCTGCCTTTGTCTCGCTAAAACTAGCACTTCCTTGGGAGAGCCCTCTTCCTCGCGGACGACGATTGCCGTGGCCCTACAAACTTTACCAAGTAGTGTGTGTCACGGCAATCCAGTCTACCTCTCTCTAGTTCACACTCGCCTTTGGGATCCGGACGGTTTTCGCCTACCCTACCGAATGTGAATTCGTGGTCATTCCAAGAACACATAAACTACCTACAATACCTACTCTATATCTCTTCTCCTGAACATAGTGCACTGCCGGGGCACATACCTATCAAAAATAGAGTCAGATAGTACAGTAGTAAGACCCGTCATGAAGCAATCTAGGTCATAGCTTAACCAACCCTCACTTCGTCACTAGGGCTAGGGTAACTAGGCACCCCCTCGTAATGAAAAATATGAAATCATAATTAACAATCAATAAAACAAGGAAACCAATCAAGAGGGAGTAATTAGAAAGATGATAGAAAACCTCAATTGTGTGCTTATCCACACTTAACAAACATTTTTTTTTTTAATTTTGTAATACTTTGATGAATTATAGTGAGTGTATTTCACTTGTCGTAGGCTAGAACTTATCACGGCGGAGTCTTAATCATCGTTAATCGTTAATTAACCATATTAGTTGTTTCCAAGGTATTTATTGAGGCGCCTCTTGCTTATGCAACTTCAGCGGACATGATCAATCTTAATTTATACATCGACCTAAAGAATTGTTCGCTCAACATGGCCATTTTAACACCATCCCAACTCACATCTGATCCAAATCTCTAATATGATGTTAGAAAGCGACATCATATACTTCCCTGGGATAGATAAATCATTTACGTTCGAAGCATTTAGCGTTTTGAATATTGTACATCTCTAGGCCTCTAAAACACCGTCGTATACCTCCCATACCCAAGACCTAACCTTAGTCTACATGAAGAAATGATAGTTATGATAATAATGATGGTTAATCACACACTCAAACCCACAAAACTTTCACACGAAACAACGCACAATACTTATCATAATGGCCTTATTTTTTCGCTTTATCTGCCCTACTAAAAGCTGCAACGTTGAGAATCTTTCGTGGTTTCGTTTATGCCTGAAAATATAATCGCTATCTGCTCGTACCAACAACTGTGCCAACACAAACGACGATAAACACGCGGTGGGTTTGTTACCCATAAAATAATCTCTCGTCGGACATCATTAAAAACCTGAATCTATTAACCTTGGGCTCATATTTTAATTAAAAATAGTGTCTATCATATTGTGAGTTCTACACAAAAACAATCAATATCAACGTTTACACCATCTAGTGACATACATAGGTGAAATTGTTACCGAGTACTTTAGGGAAAAAATGTAAAAAGGTCATATTAATCTCAAATTCGTCTTGTTAAACCCAGATGAAATAGAATACAGTGGTTTTTTTTTTTCCGAAGTCACTTCTAAAGGTTATGTGTTGAATTCATAACGTGGGTGTTTTTCTTGTTATGTTACGTGTATGACATATTCTCTACTGCGTTAATTACATTGTCATAATGATATGGCATGGTATGTCCATTATTAAATCCTTTCAGATTTTGTTATATACAGCTTCGATAAGTTCAATTTGCGCATACACATGGTCGGATAAATCTTGCACATATCTGCCTGTTTATTACAGTTCAGTGAATCTTGGCAAAGCGAAGGGTTTATAATCGCACACCTTCGAGACAACTGGCCCATCGCTCTATTTTCGGTTCTATTGTGGCTTTAACAGGACCTGTAAATTCAAATAAATTAACATTCCATAGGGGATAACTGCAGATTAAGTAGTTCTTTGTTTATTGTTCAGTGGCTAAGTGATGCATAATACACATGCTACCTGAACACCGTAACAACAAATAATTGGACTATACCACTGCAGGATAAATCTTGTTGTAAAGTGTTTACATACGAGTACATTTACCTCGAGGCGTAATTACACTGTGAAGTTGATTGTAGTGTAAAAATACTCTATTGTAAAAACAACTTTAGGTTATGTTAAAGCATCAGTAAACCTCAATGGATTCTCAACTGGCTGAATCAATCACAAGATCTTGGTATTTTTAGTAATTCAAATTTACTTAAAGGGCGTTAAACTCTAAAAAAGGTCTATCTTTTAAAATTTTGAAAATAAATATTATTTGGAAATGGTTGTACTCGACATCTTTTAGAACCAATTTTCACCTTCTCCAAGGAAAGGAGTACTCACGATTCACGGGTCCATTAAGGAGTTTTTCTAATTAGGATCTGGAGCGAATCCTCTAACTTTGCTATGGGAAATCAGTAGTTACTTGATTATGGTAGCAGATCTTGACAGTCAGACGATGGTAACATAGGTTGCGATCTGTGTATTTTATTATATTTACAGCACTTATTAAGAATGTACAATTCGAAAATTCCATATTGAATGCCCTTTTAAAACTAATTATTGCTCAGCGCCATTGATCAGATTCATCAATTAATTTATTTTTATTATATTGAAACTTCTTTATTGTGCTAAAATTACATTCTGCTTTATTAAGCAATAAGTAATTGTTATAGATGTTCTCATTTATACCATATTTACAATTCATCATTCACTCGCTCATTCATACAACATTTATAAACAGCCCAAATCCACATGGTTGTCACCTCCCTCTCATGCGAAAGAGGAAGCGGGGTCTTGGAAAGTCCCCCGCGCTCCTCCGTCAGCCTCGTCACTGGATAAGAGCCAGCGGAGGCTGAGGACATGATTGGAGAAACTAACCATTGACAGGACTCCCACTGTCACGTATTTATAGCAGGTCAAGAGGAAACTGCCGTTTTAGTCTCCGAGGAGGATTATAGGGATGAGTGGTTCAGTGCAATGACTGTGCTAGCGGATTAGGGTGGTTTGTGGTTTGATAGGTTACTATGGAATTTTATGATCTTGGTAGGAATGTTGGGTATATTAAGATCGTTATGAAGGGTTTTGTTGCTGGCGTAATAAGGGGCATTTACTATTGTTCTCAGGACTTTTGATTGAAACGATTGGATACGCTTGATGTTCCCCATAGCTCTATTCCGTATGTCCTGATTGGGTTAAGTATAACTTTGTAGATTAGTAATTAATTTTCTACTGAGAGATGGGATGTCTTTTGAATTAGTCTGTACAGTTGTCCAAAGTGTCTGTTTAGTTCTTGTCTTTTTAGCTTCGTATGTGGGTTCCAGGTCAGCCGTTTGTCGAGATGGAAGCCTAAGTACCGTACACACGCAATATTAGTAAATAAATTTAGCTATGCATCAGTGAACATAAACATCACCCATTTTTCACGTATACGCCAACATCTCTGAAGGACTGTTAATATTACAGCAATCAATTAAACTATAAGAAGTGCTATAAATTTATTCTCCATTAAATGTCCAATGCGAACGTGTTGGGTGTGCATACAGGTGGGTGCAAGGGACTGCTTGCATGCATTGGAAATAACTGCCTTTAGGTTTCTTTGTAATTTATCGCTAGGAGCACGAGGGTAAACTTCTGCATTTTATTTCCCCACTCATTAATAAAATGTTTGCTGCGTGGGATTTCTTATCCTGAAATGCGAGTCGTTTACTTTTTAGCACAGTCACTGCCGATAAATGGCGACCCAAGGATCTCAAGGGTTGCAATTTTGTTTTCAATTTTTTTCTTATCAAATATTATTACCAAAAAGTGATCTTATCAATTACTGATTACAAAAAGCTAGACGTGGTCTTAAATATTTGTATAAATACTATAAATAATTCTCTAAGATAGAATACCAACAATGCTTAAGACCCCACAACTCACGTTCGATACCTTCTCTTGAACCATTTTTCAACCCGATTACATTTTTAGGAAACATGTCCATTGGCCGTCTTAAAAACATCACAAATGAGCAGCCTATTCTATCGTGTAATTGGGAACCATTTGTTTTTTAAATCCTCATGAGAAAAACATTTTGTGAACTTTTGAATTTATATAGAAGAGGCCAAGTCACCTTGGTCTGTACTCTTAAAGCCTATTTATTATTCTTTCAATTATTTACAAATCTTCCTAAACCTATTTACTATATACTATCTTACAAATTATCTATTAAATCTTAAGACCTATTTACAATTTTCATACACTCTAGCTTAATATCTATATTTACAAGACAAACATACTGTAACCTATTTACAATATTACTAAATACTAACTTAATATCTATATTTACGGAGAGTGTGCGTCTTCTCCAACTCTTCAACTTAGTTGTGCTTAGTCTAATCTAATCTTACATAACCCTTTATTAGTCCATTTTACAATGTCTCGTCTATTAAATGTTTTTAAAACAATCCGGCGGTACAACGTCTACATACATACAACTTCTGGCGAGCCTTCCCGAAGACACTACTGCACAATCCGCACCGCTCTCTTCGATATGGTGAAGTGCCCAATCCCCTGAAGCTCCCTCAACTCCAAGATAAAACGAAGGAAGGCCTCAGGGCATCTCCTATCGCTCATTTTCGTTCTGATAGCTTTTGACAATTTCCGGTCCGACCATCCTTAAGAGAAAGGGTCTGCCCCACGATCACTGAGGTTACAACTTCTGCTACCCTGGTCGTAATAGTAGCCATCTTCCATAATCACCTGAATTGGACGTGTCACTGCCATATTATTTATAGCTAATAAGAGCTGTTGCACCTGATCATACGGGGACTCCTTGGGATGGAAGGACCAGCCACAGAACTTTCTTTTAAGCTCTCCACTAAAGGATAAAGGAGCGAAGCCTTCAAATCGGCGGGCTGATGGACCATGGCCGAGAACCTTTCGTTTTTAGAAAACACTCCTGCTTCACCAGAGTCAGAAGACAGACTATACTGAAGAGAGAGAGCAGCAAAGGTGGTGGGGATAATCCTCAGGAGCTCGCATGGAGGTCCTCTCTTATCGAGTGCTGGAGCTGTGCTCTGTACTGGTGTACACATTATTGGAATACTGGAGTATTTATATTGGCCAGAAAAGCGCTTTCGAGAGTCCCTTTAATATTATTCGACGAAACAGCTCGAGTGAGTAATCTTATATTCAACAATTTATGCACAGATTTGATTATTTATTTTATTTAATTGGTCCTTATTTAAAGTTTTAAATCATCTCAGTAACCGAAAATGCTTTATAACAAATAGCTAACATATTAGTCAAACTTAATTATTAAAATTTATAACTCGGAACAATTTCTATCGCTCGGTTGTCATGAACTTATTTTTTTGAATTTATTTTTCCATTAGCTTCCTTAAAGAGCCCTCAATCGTGCTAAGAATATTAGAACTTGGAATGTTTAATATCTTCTGACTTGAAATGAACTACATTCCTTGACTTAGGTCTCTTTAAGAATAAATATTATGATTTAAAATATAAGCCGCAGTCAAGTCGATTTAGATAGTAAAATGAATTTTAGATAAACACATGAAAATATGTGAAATAACAACGAATTTAAATTCAAATAAAAGCCCTTAAAGTCGATATGTTGGTTAGTGAACAATGACAGCTTGATAGCAATCTCGAGAGACCAGAGAATTTCGAATATCCGCATGTGATACTTTGTAATATACATTTAGGATATCTGTTGAGCAGATCATTTTACGGCTACCAAAATAAGACAAAATTTACCCTGTAATAAATAAATGATAAATTTATATTGAAACTTCTTTATTGTGATAAAATTACAATCTTAAATAAATGATAAAGTTAACAAACAGTTTTACACCTACACTCTCTACCCTTTAAGACAACTTTAAATTAATGGTCACGACCTTTTGCTCCGTTTAAAGGTCAGAGGTGAGATGAAAAACTCATTAACAACTATTTTTAACTTTGAACAATAACGTTTATTACATTGCTCATAAAGGAAACTTAATCAGTTTGTTTCGATTTTTTAACAGTGATTTTATAATACAATAAATTCTGCTATACAGTAAGTCTATCCTTTGCCCCGTTTCAATATTTGATATCCCATCAAACTACTCAGAAAATGTTTAGATTTTGTATAGTGAATCTATTAGGTCAAATATAAGCCAACGTCGTATTTCAGCCAGATCAGCTCAGAATGTTTGGCACAGTTAGACCCTGTACTGAAAAGGCGAAATGGTTTAGCAAAGAAAAAGAAGTATTTTTGATCCCAGTAGCTTTTTAATAATCATTTAATAAATATCTGATATGGGTCACCACAGAATTCCCAAGTATCTCTCTGTGTTTTTCTCTATTATTCTATATAAAAATAAAGCTTAAAAATAATAATATTTATAATTCAAGTAATAAAATAAAAGTAATGAACAAAAATAGTCAAACTGCTGATATCTGGATCTATCAGTTTTTAATATTACTTTCTTATTGTTTTAATAAAACATCAAAAAGTTAAAATGGCTGTGTGATTGATTCAGTTTGACCAAGGGTGTACACGATATGTTTACAATGGATCTTAATTTGTGATTCTGTTTTCCCTATTGGAAGTAATGTGCATGATTTTAGCAGGTATCGATACATTATGTTGCACTGTAACGTGTTATACAGCTCCTGAGAAATGCCTAATGGGTAGCTGGATTAACCATATCCCATCGCATTACCGCCCGGCCCCACCACGGCTATATGCAAAGCAGGTCTTATGCAGCGGATGTCCTGGACTCTCGTATGCAAATGACCAGCACTGAATATACGTGCCGGTATACCAATATCATAGGATCAAGACTAGAGTATCCGTTACATACACATACCGACCTTACATAAGTCGTACGAATAATGGTAAGGAGTTGAGTGACCCCTGGTTCCATCTTAGTATACTTAAATTGAGTCCTCATATATAATAATACAATTACTTTAACGGCAGAAAGAGTGTGATGCATCATGTTTACACCAGACTAAGGTTTGTTTGTATTGAATGATGCCGTTCCAAGACCCTGAGGAAAAGCTCAGAGGCCATGAGAACTACTTAAGTTCGCTGTTCAGAGGAATTTAAAAGACCGCGACATAAGGGAATATGTAAAAGACGAGAACCAATAGTCAACGTGTTGGAAAATCAGGGAGTATGCTAGGAGAGTAGGGTGGGGGAACAGTTTGAGGCTAACCATTGACCGACGGGGAATTTTTGAAAATATCTTGGCTTAAAAAGAGGGTTTTGGTCAATAGTTATCCCTGACTGTAACGGCAGTGGCCGCGTGACCTGCTATAAATACGCGACAGTGGGAGTCCTGGCAATGGCCAGTTTCTCCAATCATGTCCTGAGCGTATGTGGCTCTCGTGCTAACCGTCAGCCTCCGCTGGCTCTTATCCGGTGACGCGGCTGACGGATCGTGGGGGGCTTCCCAAGACTCCGATTCCTCTTTCGAATGCGAGCAAGGTGACAACCATGTGGATTTGGGTGGTCTCTCGGCTGTTTGTAAATACTGCGTGAATGAGCGAGTGAATGCAAATAGTAAATGAATTAGAACACTAATCACAATTACTTGTTTCCTAATATGGTTTTTGAGGGTGGTGCGGAAAGTGATAGGATGGTCATCAAGAGTTAAAACAGGCGAATCGGCAAAGGATCTGTGGATGAAACAGGACCATGTAACAATTGTCAGAGTTTGTTACATTAACAATTGTGATAACGATTTTAAAAAATATTTGTGATAATAGTCCATTAAAGCCCCAAAAAATAACAAATATTCTGATTCAGGACATCGAGAGCTTTAATTTACAATATTTATTTTTTAATCATTATAGTTCCTCTAAATGAAAGTGGGATTAGAGATAATATATTTTTATTACTTGGTTTTTTTAATAATGACACCTCATTATCATTTATATAATTTATGGGCACGGTTTTATTTTTAGCATCATCGGAACAAAAATTATAACTACTCTGCAAAATATCTTTCTCATTAAAAAATCACGAGTTAAAGTTGCGAACACGATGTTATAGTCATTTTTAATTACGTTTAGAAATTATAATTTGAAAAACTACATAGTAATTACATATAGTTAACCAGGACATAGGTATTGACACCATACTTAAACATTTTGTTTTTAACAACAACTAATTAATTAATGACACTCATGTTTTATGGCGATGTGTATATTTTTGTGTATGCTTCCTTGTAGCATTTCAGGGATCTCAGGGAATTTCATATTTTGTTTTTTTTAAATTCTTGTCCTTAATTTTCTACTGCTTACAGATATGTAAAAGTGATAGCTGTGACATAATTGATTTGACTAGCTTATCGGCAGGGTCATACGTATTTATCACTGCATATGTTGACTATTAAGTTGTTATGGCATCAATATTAAATCTCATTATTAGCAAAAAAGTGTGAATTTCTAACGGGATTCGCCAGTACCTCTGCGTCCCTTTAATGACATTATCCATACTACAAACGTATGTCTGAATATATAAATGACTCCGTTAAAAATGGCACGAGAAAAGGAAAAACATGTTGATAGTTGGCAGTAGTCCAAATGGATTCTGTATCGTGTTCCCCGAGACCATTTCGTTTCATTCAAACAGGAATTCCGGAAGATATTTCTGTCCATTTAGAAGTCTTAGATACAAAGTATTATAGAGTTTTAATAGGCTGTTGTATTTTATGCCTCCGTGTTGAGCCTGAAGGTAGATCCTTTACTTTCGAAAGAACGGAAAAATGTAGAACAAGTACTCTGGCCCTCTGGATCACCCTCCGCTGGCTCTTATCTGGTGACGCGGCTGACGGAGGAGCGTAGGGGACTTCCCAAGACTCTGATTCCTCTTTCGCATGCGAGCAAGATGACAACCATGTGGATTTGGGAGGTCTCTGGGCTGTTTGTAAATACTGCATGAATGAGCGAGTGAATGCAAATAGTAAATATGGTCTGAATGAGAACATTAATGACAAGTGCTTATTGCCCTATAAGGAAGAGTGTCATTTTATCACAGTAAAGAAGTTTATCTTCTTTGCTGAGACTGTTGTTTAATTTTTAGATTACTTCAACAAAGAAATATTGGGGTATTTTGAGGTCTGGTGGAATATTAGTTTAAAATTTCAGATCGGTTGAGTCATTCGATCGATACCTCTCTGTTTCTAAGTATAGCCTCTCCCGTCGGGGTGGATAAATACTTTTTTTGCTTAATGTTTTAGCTCTGTCCTTTGGTCGCTTGGACATAAGCGAGCAAAGGACTGTCGAGCGAAAATACTTTTGTCGAAGTAGAGGAAAATACTTTGACAGATGTAACTAGTGTTAAGCCTCACAAGCTGTTGAGCAGAGGGGCTTTGAGGTCATCAACTCTACCTCCCACCTTCCCTGTATCTATTTCTGGATTTATTTGGTTCGTATATTATATGCCACGGCTATATATATCAACCTTTATTTGTATATAAAGACCGTGTTCTAGAAATAGCTCAGTTATTATCGTCAGCTTAAAATATCTCTTTATATCGGAGGAAAATGTTCAGTGATTCTCGTGAACACAAATAACTTAAATACGTCAATCGTGACGTAAGTGAGATTTTCTAAAGGTGCAGTTCAATCGGTATTACTTTTTTACTAATTATTACGGTATTACTAATCACATGGAAATATGCAAAGCCTTTTTAACCGGTAAAATACATTCCTGTCAAATTTGGTAATTATATTTTTCACACAGTGTGCGAATGTCGACAATACTTTGGAATTATACCCCCCATCTCAAAATTTGATCCAAATGCCCTTTTCATCTTCTGATTCGCAGCAAATTTGGCATGAATGCCGGCCAGCGAGGTTTCGAAATTTCAATTTCGAAATAAACCACCTTATCTTGCCATTATTTACGTAATCCATAAGTGCGTAAGTGATTAAAAAATCATTTTTATACGAGTTTTAGACACGTCTTTTTTTAAACCATATTAACGTTTTTTATCTCTATTCATGTTATCTACACTATACATCAACAAAATTTTCAAGTGATTATAAATGTTGAAGACAAATATGTATCTATTTTTTATTCCGAATCACAAATATGGCATCACAAAATGTATTAAAAAAGTATATACTAATTATAACTTTCCGGTGAAAGTGAAAGAAAACATGTCAGTATAAGGATTTCTTTGATACGGTTCATTTTACCCGTTTGAAAATAAAACCTCACACGTCGTGCGCTGACTATATAAAAGATTTATTTATATATTACACATTGTATTATTATCTCATTGGCACAATATATATAGTTGCATGGCAATACGAATTTGGTAATGACGCTTCTTCTCTCGACAGTTCAACCAACTCTTGACCTGTTTGAATACCTGAATATCCTTTTGTGTCTGTTTGATAGAGTACTTCTCTCAGACAAGTTATAGTTAAATAAAATCAATAGTCAATAAAACCATTGTTACGCACTGTAGAGCACAATTGGTTTGACTATTACATCTTAAATCTAGGCGAGATGCCAAGTATGGTGATATAAGTGATCAATACTCACCCTTAGCTAAATATAAGATTGACAATCGTAGTATTGCTATGGATACATATATTGTATATCTCTCAGAGAGTAATCAGTCATATAAATAGCACGTGAGAAATGTCCTCTGGGTCACCACTCACGCTTCCTTGCTCCAGTATTGAGAGTGCTTGAATTATTGTGAGGTAATGAAATGAAACTAAGAAGACTCAATGCGAGGCTAGTTAAATAATGTATGGTATCTGCAATAGTTGTGTTTAGTACATGGTTCCCCCCCTTAACCCCTTTGAATTATACAATGTGAAAACATGAACAAATCAATAAACAAGAATTAGCATTTTTTTTCTCCTCTTTCTGCTATACGCAGATGCATTTGGTAACATAAATCAGATTGAAGTTAAAAGGAAAATAACATAAATACATTACAAGGTGATGGGGCTCACCTTCAGTTTGAAGATGTGGGAGAAAACTTACAAACTAAAACCTAAACCTAGACTAAAGCGTTCCAGCCGCGACAGCGTCTTGCCATCGATGGGGAACCGAGCGGGGATTATCGTGTTAAACACCAGGTTTGTCAGGTATTGCAGGGAGTCAAAAAATTTGATATGTCTACGTTGGATGAATTCATCCACCGTAGGCAGCTCAAAGATTTCGTGAAGCTCACTGTAGCGCCGCTGCTCGAATGAAGTAACTCTGACCACTTTCATCAGTATACCGTTTTGGAATTGTTGGAGTCGCCGAGCTGTTGTATACGTCAGATGACGAAAAAGCGGTGCACCATACAGCAGAGTAGGCCTTAGTATGCTCTTGTATATCAATAGCTTGAGACGCAGTGATAGATTGGGGGAAGTTAATAAATGCGTAAGCCGGCAAGACTTCGTGGTGGTTTGCTTCAACTTCATCGTAAAATGGTAACTAAAATGGAGGTGTCTGCACACATGCATTAGTACATGAAATATTTCATTATGGAATCATACCTATCTTCAGCAGCCATTATGAGAGAGAGCCAAAATATTATTGATCTTTCCAGACATCCCAGCCGTTTCAAGTCATATAACTCAAAAATAGCCCTCTCCTGTGGAAAATTTTCGCTGAACCGTCCAAGTGTAGATCCATATGCAGTGCTCGTGACCGGCTGTAATGTCCGCTAAATATAGAAGGGAGGAACCCAGTGTGCGCGGCCTACAGCGGAACCGATCGATATAAAAAGAACTCCCCACTTAGCTCGATGAATCAAAGCCGTCACGTTGTGGGTGTTATACAGTTTTTTTTAAAAATATTTTAATACTTATATATTACTTTTAAACCATTTAGACATATTAATTGAGTGAAAAGACTTACTCGTCTAAAACAAAAAAACTCATTGTTTTGCTACATAAGATAAATCACCCTATACTCTACTGTATATATATATTGTAAACAAATGTAAATAACATTACCAAAATATAAATCATTGTAAATGTGGTAAGCAATAAACATGCAGCTGCGAGCCAATTAGTTATATGAGCTGGGGCACTCGCTTCCAGTAGCAGGTACTAAGCGACCCAAACCGCCGAGAGGCCCGAAGACCCGGGTCAGGTATCGATGGCATATCTCTTTGTCAGAGAAGAAAACCACATACCCAACTGGCATTGGGTACAATAAAACCAAAGCTGATTGGCTACTGACGAAGCCAGCTGGGTATTTAAGACCGGCGGTTTGGGTCTGTATTGCAATCTCCTGACAACTGGCTGACTGGCTTGTGGCTGCTCTGGTGTTCAAGAACTTGGCTTCCTCATTTATGAAACCCTCTGCATCTCTCTCTCCTCACCTCACTACGTTTTAGTCCGGCGTGGGAATCTCTGCCTTCGTCTCGCTAAATCTAGCACCTCCTTGGGAGAGACCTCTCCCTAGTGGACAACGATTGTCGTGGTCCTGCAAACTTACCAAACAGTGTTCCCCACGGCGATTCTCTCACACTCGCCTTTGGGTTCCGGACGGATTTCGCCTACCCTCAGATACCGAGTGTGAATTCGTGGTCATTCCAAGACCACAAAAACTACCTACCCTATACCTCTTCTCCTGAACACAGTGAATCATCGGGGCACATACCTATCAAAAAATGAAGTCAGATAGTAAGACCGTCATGAAACGATTGTCCAGGTCATAAACTTAATCAACCCTCACTTTGTCTCCAGCACTAGGGTAAATAGGCACCCCCCTCGTGACGACCCGACACCCATGTTATAAGATTGTTCGTATGTTGTACGTGTACGCAACACTGACCTAGTTAATCGTCCCTATAAATTTTATGCTACGCATATCCTGAGAGTATTAAGAGCATTTCAAAATATTTGATGGCGTCGAGTGTACATTAGGAAATAAAATACCTTCCGGCTATCCACAGATTTGATAATTTATATCTGAACGTCATTAACGGTCGATTTGTTGTCAAATATACATTATCGTTAGTTGAATAATCTTTGTGGAGGAGAGTTTTTTAAAAGAAAAGAAAGAAAAGCTTTATTATGAAGTACAAGAAAAACACTGGTATATACAAATATTAAGAGTTATTTTACTACATACTGGTTCGGATGTTGGGGAACGAGATTCTGGGAAACAAGTAAAGATTCATATGTGTATAAGAGAAGGGTAGTTCCGGGAATTGGGATGGAGGTCTTGGAAGGAATGCGGTTTCTTACTTAAAAATATCAGTGACTTCCATGAAGTCACGTGGCAGGTATACAGTTCTGCTCAACCCCCTTCTACTTTTAGCATTATATATAATATTACTATTACAATATTCTTAGCATTATATAACTGATGTACGATTTCCACAACCATTGAACATTTAACGTTTTAAGGAGAAGAAGAAGTTTGTGGAAAAGAAAAGAAAATGTTGGAACAATGTTGACTGGTTATTAGTTACCTTCAAGGTTTTGTTATTTGAAACTAATTCATATCAGTTCCTTAAAGCCGAACGAGGAATGTGGAAGGGAAGTTAGCATTTTGCATACATTTATTTTATTTTATTTTTTACTCCTTCCTGAAGATTCAGTTAAAAAGACAGCATTTCATCGCTTCAACCGCATACAAGTTTACCGCAGACTATTTTTGACGCGAGTTGAAGCAACAAGGTCAGTACCGGTAGCAATGCTATTTATACCCGCACAGCTGGAGTCGTCGCTTTCCTTCAGTCAGCGCTCTCTCTCTCCTAGCATCATCATAATTATTATCTGTGCACTGTTCCAGTGGGCTGTGTGCCTTGTGACCACTCCTTTGATCGGTGCATTCAAGGGCACGTAACATAAATAAGTCAGTCCATTCGATATGGGCACCCGGGCATGTAGGCATCACTGGAAATGGCCGAAATGGGCTGTCACAGAAGCGATAGGACTTTACAAAGTATAACCCTTACTTCGTCAGAACTTGCACGCCCACTCCAACAAGACCCAATAGCTAAACGATGACAGTCGATGCTCAATGAGTAGCCTGTAATCAGATCAGTGAGAGATTGGGGAGACTCAATATCTCTGTAAACGCGGGTAAGACTGACTGTGTAATTTTCTCTTTTCAAAAAGGAAAAAGCCCGCTACCTACTAGTTACATAGTAGGAACGGAGGAAAATTCACCAGCCAACAACCTAGTATATCTGGGAATTAAAATGGACAGACACCTCCAAGAAGTTGAAGCAAACTTCACGAAGTCTTACCGGCTTACGCATTTATTAACTTCCCCAAATCTATCACTGCGTCTGAAGCTATTGATCTACAAGAGTGTACTCAGACCTGCTCTGCTGTATGGTGCACCGCTTTTTCGCTATCTAACGTATACGACAGCTCGACGACTCCAACAATTCTAAAACGGTATACTGATGAAAGTGGTCAGAGGTACTTCATTCGAGCAGTGGACCAACAGTGAGCTTCACGAGATCTTTGAGCTGCCTACGGTGGATGAATTCATCAAATTTTTCGACTCCCTGCAATACCTGACAAACCCGGTGTTTAACACGATAACCCCCACTCCGTTCCCCCATCGATGGCAGGACGCTGTCGCGGCTGGAACGATTTAGTCTTCGGGTCTAGTGCTTTAGTGTTTCCACGGTTTTAAGCTGAAGGTTAGCCTCATCACCGAGTGTAGTGTATGTGTTTTTGACTTTTTAACAACAAACTGATCGTATTATATCTATGTCCTCCTTCGAATGCATCTGGACGGATGGATGGAAGGAGAAATATGTAAACCAAAAATTATTTGTTTATTTATTTTTGTTCATTGTATACTATTAATAAAGAGAGGTTCTGAAAAAAAAAATAAAACTGAGATGAAAGTCCAACAAGTAAGCTCAAGTACGTCAAATGAGAGGTCAAACCGTGCCAGGCGTCGAGAAGAAAGAAGTAGAACTTACTCGCCTTAGAATAGGACATTGTAGTCATGGTTGCCTTATCACCCGAGAAGCCAAAATTGAAATCGAGATTTCTTTCATATATTCGAGTAGCCCCAATCTTACAGATATATTTTAAACAGCCAATTCCACTAAGATTGCCAGCTGCATTCAAATATGACGAACCGATAAATACCATCATACAATTTGTTTCCAAAGCTACTCTGTAATAGCAAACTTATAATAATAATAAATATTATTTCCCCCCCTTCAAATCATCAGCCTTAGCTTGGACCTAGTGTACCCACATGGGGGATAAATCGTTTAAATAGCTTCTATGCTGTGAGTGCGGGACGGTTGGGACTATGGGCCACTCAGGACCTTGTACTATTCCGGACTCCCATTGTTGAGCTCCCCAAAATGAATATGAAAACAACGGTGTTGGTGACCTGAGGGGTTTGCGCCGAAATAAATCCCCCCCCCCAAAAAAAGCTAAAAAAATCTGCGCACTCACTGTCACAACCGTTGTAGGAACTAAGTAGAAAAATGGGATAAATCTTTTTCGACAAGGTATTTAAGGCTCGTATAAAAAAAGTTATTAAGAAAAAGTGTGAGACTTTTCGATTGAGATTGCGCAAGTAAGAGTCATATGAGCTTAGGTAATGCTGAATACGTTGGCTGGTTAGTATGGATTGTAATAGATTGAGATAAAAAGACACCGTGTTTAAACCGCAAAAATCTTCTTTTTTTTTTCCTTCTTTTTCCTTCTTCAAAGCCCCTTTAAATTTACAGATAATTATATACAATTATAGACCCTCAGGTGAATCTATTTACAAATTATTTTTGTATTCCCTGTAGCATCGCTACATTATATACAGGTTTTGTTATTTTATAAAAATTATATAATGGAATAAACCAGTAAAATGATATACATTATACGTGACTGGACTAAACTGACTAATAAAGGTGATGGGGCTCACCTTTTTCACCAAACATAAAACTAACTTACATACTAATTCTTAACCTAATTGTTCTCCAACAGTCTGTTGCCATCGATGCGGGAGGGGTGGTGGGGTTATAGTGTTAAACACTGGGTTGGTTAGGTGCTGCAACGAGTCAAAACACTTGATGTGTCTCAGGCGGATGAACATACCATACCCACCGACGGCACACCAAGCAACGGGACAGCGTTCTTTAGCCTCTCGAGAGAGGTATGTCGGACCACTGTTCGCATAATCCCATTCTGGAAATGTTAGAGACATTTGGCTGTGTTGTCAGTCAAGTGGGTAAATAGCAGATGCGTCCTAAGGTCAGCAGAAATCTTAAGAATCGATACGTTTTATGTTAGGTGTTCGTATTTTTGATTGTAAGAGGATCAATTCTAGGGTGTATTTATTTTGTTTTTAAATACATATTTATTTGAAGAAAATTGTAATATACTCTCGGAGAGCAATAGATAAATGTAATATACATAATTAACTATGGCATTCTTAAAAATTTACATTTACTCTTTTATTCGTACCTTATTTACAATTAAAACGTACGCATACATCATGTACCAGCGATTCCCCTATACACCCACAGTATTCCCGGCTGGGGAAAAGGAGGATTTGGGAGATCCCTGAAGCTACTCCAGCAACCGCATCACCGTTATAAATCAGTGGAGGCAGAAGGAGGAGCCGCAGACAGTGTAATAGAAGTTGCGGCTTGAGAGAATCATCAAGTCCTAAACGAGACTGGCTTTCAAGGCTGAAATCGCCTACCTATTTATACTACCTTTGTTCACTGTTACCTAACAGGCAACATATAGTTCTTTTGTTGTGAAGTACCCATCAAATAAATCCAATCGTAGTCTTATGATACCCGATATAGCAGACTTTTGTGTCTTCGATTTTAACATCCTTCCCCTCCGTTCAGGACTATTCGAACCAAGGATTCCACGTAACTCTTCAAGCATGGAGCATGGTTCTGCAATGCTATTAACTGCTTGCTAATATGCTTTATCAAGCCTTATTAAAAGTGTAATAGCTCAACATTGAGCGATTAAACATCTTGCAAGTGCACTCATAAGTGATTAAAAGCCGACTGCATTAGTCACACTCGAAAATATTTCGTTATAATCATTAAGCCGAAACTGTAATTATACTGCCTGGCTAGAAAGGTGAATGCACCACGCTTCTTCCGTTGAAAATCGACTTAGTTTTAGACGATCTCTGAACAGCATACTTTGGAGTTAGTTGTGAATTAAATAGTAGTAAATTATGACGGGAAACAAGCCGAAAACATAAAAGTAGTACATTGAAATACGACACGAAGTATTATTTTTCCGTGATTGTTTCTTGGCAAAGGGAACAATCACTGCTGACTTGAATAAACCTGTCACGCTTCTACAAGCCGGAGTGGACCGCTTGTGCTAATTTGCTAGTTTTGTCTGTTATATTTTTGGAAACCATCTCTCTCTCAAAAAAAACACTAAGTAAAAAACACTTCCTAGATTGGCTGTATTCCACTGTGTACATTGCATCCTTAGTGAAAATGGTGCGACCAGCCTGGACGTGAGCCAAGCGAGACCCTAGTATTAAATCAAATGCTTTATTCCAAGCTGCACATCTGCATTGGCGCAGTATTGGCTTGTACTAAATAAAAAAATCAATTCCCTGCGACTGCTCATAGAACTGGAAATGAACCGTTATGTTTAAGTTTACTAACACTTTCTCGTAAATCATGATCTCTGAAGCTGTTAGCAAATGTTCATAACGTAACTCCTTTAATGCATAATGTACATCATTAAACTTTTGTACAATGAAGATTACTATTAGTAGAAAACAGAATTTGTATAAAATGTATCCAAGCTACAGGAAATATAATGAAGCAATTGTAAATAGATTCGCTTGTAGAATCTATATTTTGTAACAAGGGGAAATGAAACAAAAAAAAAAATTACTTAGGCTTAAATTGTGTGTTGTTGTGTAATAATACTTAAAACCGAAAGTTGAGACCCACGTAGTGGTTGGATATAGCACTATATCCAAATGAGTCCTCAAAATTCTGATGTAACTTCCAATGATTATTTTAAAATTTGTTCGGTATATGTAGGTACTATGTAATAATCTCGTGAACATAAGCCAGAAAATGTCCGTTGTTATGTTTTTTTTTTTTTTTTTTCTTTCATAGCCCCTTTAAATTTACAGATAATTATATACAATTATAGATCCACAAGTGAATCCATTTACAAATTATTCTGTATTTCCTGTAGCATCCCTACATTATATACAGGTTTTGTTATATGTTCGTTTTTTTTTGTTTTTTTATTTTTTTATTTTTTTTATTTTTTATTTATTTATTTATTTTTTTTCTAAGCTCTCAAACTTACAAAAATGGAATGTGGGAAAAATAATGAAAATTATTTTTGGCTGGAACGTGCCTTTCACTAAGGGGAGACCCCTAAACTCTGGTCTCCCTCAAAGCGAATAAATCTATGTTCGTTTAAACCTATGTGCTACATTTGAATGCTTTTTACTCGTTTGCAGCAAGCGGGAACAGGTGGTGGGATTCTAACTTTTTCACGCTTTTTTGTTTGTATAATCTTTTCCGCGCTTCCGGAAATCGACCGATTATAACCGTCAGTACCTTGATCTTAGTGACATCGCCATACCTCCAATAACTTCGAAGTTATTGTAAGTAAAATTATGCTTATGTTTATTTTCTTATCTGTACTGTAGTTAGTAAGAAAGTGAGCTTCAGATATTACATTTTCCCTTCATTTAGTCTACGAAATGATACAGTTGAAATATGCCAGTAATGATAAGGGTTATAGAGTATGTAAGTTAACGGACCATGTCATTAGAGAGAG
The DNA here is from genome assembly GCA_930367205.1 of Acanthosoma haemorrhoidale. Classification (NCBI taxonomy): domain Eukaryota; kingdom Metazoa; phylum Arthropoda; class Insecta; order Hemiptera; family Acanthosomatidae; genus Acanthosoma; species Acanthosoma haemorrhoidale. The sequence continues at coordinate 27,047,067 of OV884014.1, forward strand.
CATTGCCTCCAAAGAGAAGTCCAAGTTGGTGAAACGACGAGGTATTTAGAAAACATTTGCTGCTGGGATATGTAACATCCTTCTCAATCTCACACCATCAGTTTGGCACGACCTCTTAAATTTCTAGGATTTCCCTGCCTACCTGGTATGTTGTTTGCTAGCTTTAAAAATACCGTGTTCTGAAATAGCTAAAGGGCTGTCTTTGTGGATTGGCTATCTCATGAAATACCTGAGAAGTGAGAAATGACAGATAACACAGTACACACCATTGTTCTTGATTAGTAAGGACATAATGATTAGTGCGTGCCTAAATATTGTTAATCTATCCTCAAAAATATTCAATTATAATCTATCATAACAATTTCTTCTACAGAGATAGAGCGAGGTTTTTTTTTTTTTTGGTTTTTTTTGGATGACTAATTTCGCCGATATTTACCTTTTTAGGAAATAAAAATACTTTAATAATAAAAGCAAAGACGAATCATTCAAAGAGTATTTCATCAATTTATGAAAATACTTTTGCATTAAACAATAACACCAAGGAATGAAAAATATTTAAACTCAAATGATCTCAAAGGAAAATTCAAGAACGTTAGAAACAATAAGTAATAATAACACACGTTACCAAAAATGTGATGGTAAGGTTAATAATCCATAAATGTTATTAGCCAACAGTTGGTTATCGATTCACACCTCCAGAAAACATTCCGATGTTTGTAGGTGGAGTAGCCAAGTTGTCAAGGAGTAGCTTTGAGCCACACCGATCTTAGGATTTTGTATTGGATTTCCCACACCGCACTGAAACTTTTCTTTGAAGAATTCTTCCCGTTGGAGATGCATTTCTTGTACTTTACTACATACTATTTCTTGTACTTTACTACATACTATTTCTTGTACTTTACTACATACTATTTCTTGTACTTTACTACATACTATTTCTTGTACTTTACTACATACTATTTCTTGTACTTTACTACATACTATTTCTTGTACTTTACTACATACTATTTCTTGTACTTTACTACATACTATTTCTTGTACTTTACTACATACTATTTCTTGTACTTTACTACATACTATTTCTTGAACTTTACTACATACTATTTCTTGTACTTTACTACATACTATTTCTTGTACGGTTTCTAATCGAATTGTGGGATCAAAAATGAGACTTGTGTGTTGCCCTTTGGTTGTTTGCAGTTATGTCTTATTTAATTGGTACTGCCAACCCTGTTAAGCTAAACTATGGAAGGTAGGTGAATTTCTATGGGCACAATTGCCGGTGGAGCAGTGAATAGTGAAGTGCTGCAGGTGCTCAAGGTTCAAAAGTAACTCAAAGTACAATGGCGAGTTTTTTCTTGCTTCTTGGGGCCCGTCCCTACCACCTCAGATGTCTTCTAAAGCCTGGTCTTACCTGGATGAAAAGCTGTTTAGGCACTTCATCTCAACTTTTTAGCTTTCCACAACCGAATACATAGAAAGGATCTCCATTCAACCCTGTTAGGGAAATTTGTGTAGCGATTTTTTTTTTAATTTTGTTTTTTTTAGAACCCTTTTATTCAAAAATTTTGAACAGAATAGCATGAACAAATTGACAGAATAATGGCGGCTCCTCTTGCTGCATAGCACAACATGCATTTGAAGGAGGGTAGAATTACAAAACATTTATCTTTTATTTATTACAGTTAAAAATTCCAATAATCAAATATACTGGACTAGGTGATAGGGCTCACCTTCGGTTTACAAAATGGGAAAAACTTACAAACTAAAACTTAAAGACTAAAGCGTTCCTGCCTCGACTGCGTTCTGTCATCGATAGGGGAACGGAGCGGGGTTATCGTGCTAAATACTGGGTTTGTCATGTACTGTAATGAGTTGAAATTTTGTGTAGCGACTAAATTGAAGATGTGTTTGATCCTGTCTAGAAAGTTAAGCTTAGACTTCAGCAGTACCTACGCTCCCTACTGTTCCAGAAGTGATATTCCAAGGATTTAAATAAGTCTATAATTGTTATAGGTAATTAGTATTTGAATTTGTAGACTGCACTAATGATCACTGTTAATTAGTCTGTGGCTACGAACTGTGCAAACGAACGGTTAGAGATAATTCCCTTCCTCGCTTAGACAGGTTGTGCTGAAGTCAGTCACTGATGAAAAGTGTTGTAACTTGCTCTCCAGCCTAACCCCAAAGGAACAGATCATTCGAAAAGAGAAAAGCGTCTAATTTTTCTGTTCGGCCTAGAGCCGCAATTACAAAACATCACTCTCGTTCTGGGTATTCTAACCTAGAACCTTCTTTTCTTGAAATGTTTGTCCTGCCTAAACTTTTAACCGTCGATTAATGATTTCAATGATGTCCCAGCACTTGAGCAAATACACGTGTTCCTTCGCTCTTCAAATGCTTTTTTTTATCAGCCTTCATCATACGTATCTCTTTTAATGAATAAACTTATCACCACTCTAAAGTGAAGAAGTTGCCATTATATCTTGAGATAAAACGATAATGAACCCATGTAAATGTTTAATTTTTTATTTCAACTCATCGATGAAGACTTGTACGAACCGTTTGCTGGAAAGTCTTATGAATGCCTAGGTGTTTTTGGATTGCAGATTGGGCGATGAGTTCATTCGCTGTAGACTTATCAAATTCTTTGACTCCCTACAGCACATGACAAACCCCGTGTTCAACACGATTACTCCCGCCCCGTTCCCCCATCGATGGCTGCAAGCAGTCGAGGCAGGAACGTTATAGTTAGTTTTGAGTTTTTCCTTATTTTAACCCGAAGGTGAGCCCCATAACCTAGTCCAGTCTATTGTTTTTGTAATTTTAACTGTAAAACGAAAAATGTTTTTGTAATTCTACCCTCCTTCAAATGCATGTTATGCTCTGCAGGAAAAGGAGCCATAAATCTGTAAATTTGTTCACGTTATTGTTCATTTGTTTATAAAAATTTTTTTTGAATAAAGGAGTTTTAAAACAAAAAAAAAAGGGATAGCAGACATAAAAATGAGTTAAATTTTTAAAATTTATATTCTTAAGAACCTCGTGCTGAATTGTATAAGTTTTGGTCTAATCTCAAGGTTAAAACCAGATTAAAGATGATAAGGGAAAAATAAACTCTTTGCATTACCGGAAAATAAACATTTTTAGATGAAACGAAATAAATAGTTTGTAATGGTGCTCGAGTCATATTTAATAGGGTTATGGAGCCTAATTTTTTGCTATGAAGATTAACATCAAGAATTATATGTTTGAATAAAAAAACTAGAAGACTTACAGGTGCACCATTTTATGTACGAAATCATAACATAAAAATCCCTTAAGTTTACTTTCACATAATTTTCACGAGCTTTTACGACTGATGCAAGTCGACTTACCGGTTCAAGGACTCAAAGAGGAGTTGTTGGATTGGCGATCTTCTGAATTAATTGCAACATACCTTTAAACTTAGCTTCAACAATATTGGGTAGGTATTACTGTTTGCCCTCTACCTACATCAGGCATGCCATTTTGTCTTGTTCACGGTACGTTAGCTGGTCGTGACGCTAGTCTCAGTTGTGAATCAATAAATAAAGAAGAAAACAAAAAGGCTATTTTCAGCGGTCAACAAATGTAACCTCAAATATATTTCCAAAAAGTCAATTATTATATAATTATCAAGACTTCCTCTTCATTACATGTTTTGAACAGAATGTTCGAGGGGTAAGATGGCACCCATTGGCTGTTAGCTATGCTAATTCAATAAACCCCATCCTTTGCCCCGCCGAAGATACACTAATTGCACACAGAGCAGATACACTAATTGCAGATACACTAATGCGGAGGATATAGTTGCGCAAGAGAGGCCTGGAGAACCAGTGTAGTGGGACACCTGTGGCTTTCAGTCTGGTCGCGGCTCTCCTCGAGGTCGAACGTCAGCTGGCAGCTCTCAGGCAGGTCTTTGCTCTCTAGTCATTATTCTATCTTCTCTCATGTCTTCTTCCCTTCCTCGTTCTACTATTTATACATCTCGGTTATGTAACCTGGCCCTCTCTTCTCTCCAATTCGTTGCATTACTGCAAATGTTCCACCTACCTTTTAAACATCATGGTGCAATTACGTCATACTGTCTTTTATTATACTAAGTATTAACGCTTTATGTGTTGCAGTGTCTTTTTTCATTATTTATACACTATCTAACTGCATATTGCAATTTAGGATATCGCAAGTTAGTAGACTCATAGTTCAGTGTACTCGCTTGCTCTGTTGTGACTAATGAAAACTTTTTGAGCTTAGACATGAAAAACCGTAACGCTTTATGTCATTACATTTTTACAGCACATAATCAGCACACATTGCGTTGTGGAATACATGTTTAAAATTTCAGATGGATTTAGCTCTATACCCGCTAGAAAGTAGAAAGCTCTTAAGTTTAGTTTTTATATTTTATTATTTATACACTGTATGAAAAACAAACATTTTTCAAAGAAGGCTTTACAGTCTCTTAAAATATTTGTTTTTGTATTTACATTGGCAAACGTTTCGCCTGCTATCCTCAGGACTATGTACGATTTAATCTTTTTCACAACCGTCATTCTCAGTCTTCTAACATCATATGCAGTATTTGTACACTCCCTATATGTATAAAAACAAAATTTCTTTTATTAATATCGATAAGACATTTGCACGGCGAATGAAAGTCAAGTAAATCTATGTATTTTTCGGAAATATTTTAATTTTTTCTTCTTGTCATGTTCGTGGTACCGTATTTCCCGAATATAGACGAGGAAGCGTTATCTGTTGGTTGTCAATCTTTTCTAGACCCAAGGTTGAAATGCTGAGATTATCCTCTATGGCATCCACCAATTAAACTTCAAAGTTCCCACGGTGATTACAAACGCGTTTTAAAAATTATCTTTTCTCTTATATTCGCTTCGAATGCATTCCCGATAGCCTTGCTGATAATCTGTGTTAAATAATATAACATATTTTTTTTTTAATTGGACTGGTTCAAATCCTATTGTTTATTTCTGAAGAATTGATATTTAAAAAGGTCTATTTTAAAATGTAGGTTCGTCAGGAAATCAACACGGTGAATGAATGATGCGAAGTCATTGTGGCCTTTCCTTTCAAGGCTGTTCACGGAACGATAGACACTTTTGTTTCTGATATAGTTACTGAGCTGATAATGAAAATTAAATTCATTCGACATTTAAACATAAAAATAAATTGGTTATTTTAAAAACTTTTCGTTGTATTAGTTTGCCTCTTCCGGTAAATTAAAGACCCATATTACGTACACATGTTAGGTATATTGCATGACCTAGTAATATAAAATATTTAAAAGACATTCCTTCGACTGGAAAAGTACTGAGTGGCACCTCTATTAAGTAATTATTACTTTTCCCCGAGTTTTCTGATGACTAAGATTGTGAATATTACGTAACATTTATTGGTTTTAAAAAAAAATCATTGAACTAGTTAATAATATTACTTTTGGATTTGTGCGTATGGAAGTTCAGTACTCCAAAGACAGTAAAAATAAAATGAAAAAAGATATTTTTTAGAGAATATCACTCAGGAATTTTCCTTTGAACGGGTCAGAGCAACATCCTTGGTCCTTGGAAGGTCTAATGAAGGCTTGGCAGGATTGCCAACAAATCTCACGAACGCATGGAAGGTAATTGGTACGACTGAAAGCAATTAAGTAATAACTGCATTGGCTTTTACGATTTGACTCGTTGACTATGCGATACATCGCACGCTGTTGGTTTTTAATCATACAGGTTGTTTATTTGATATTGTTGTAATGGTACTCTGCTCATTTCATGACTGTTGGGGTAATTTATATGTTGAGATAGTATTGATTTTTATTTATTTATTTATTTTTTTCCATAGCCCCTTTAAATTTACAGATAATTATATATAATTATAGATCCTCAGGCGAATATATTTTTGTATTCCCTGTAGCATCGCTACATTATATACAGGTTTTGTTATTTTATAAAAATTATATAATGAATAAACAAGTATAATATTATACGTGACTGGACTAAACAGACTAATAAAGGTGATGGGGCTCACATTTTTGATCAACCTTAAAACTAACTTACATACTAATTCTTAACCTAAATTTTCCTCGACAGTCTGTTGCCATCGATTCGGGAGGGGTGGTAGGGTCATAGTGTTAAACACTGGGTTTGTCAGGTGCTGCAACGAGTCAAAAAACTTGATGTGCCTCCGGCGCATGAATTCACCCACCGTCGGCACATCAAGCAACGGGTGCAGGACTGCGTTCTTTAACCTCTCAAGGGAGGTATGTCGGACCACTTTTCGCATGATCCCTTTATGGAAATGTTGAAGATTTGTGGCTGTAGCGTCAGTCAAGTTGGTAAATAGCGGGACACCGTACAGCAGAGCTGACCGAAGGATAGTATTGATAAAAAGAATGATCGCTTTTCAGCTCTTATGTTGTCCAGGAAACCTCTTCATGGCAACAAGGATGTGAGCTCAAGTTCCTTACAGACTCTGAATTTTATTTTAAAAACTGTGAAATATTTTTATTTATTTTTATGCTTCTTTCTAAATCCGAAAATAGATTTAGGAAACGGCTCGAGGTGTTACTTTTAAAGAAAGTGGGGAACAAAGCTAGCCTGCTATGCCAAGATCAATAAGCAGGGGAGGCTCCATGGTAGCGAGTTGGCAACTTCTCAAGCGTGATTCGTGTTGAGGCAACTAGATATCTAGGCAATGTGTCGGCTGAATCATTTTTTACTTCAAGTACTCTCTGAGACAATTAGGTAACGCAATAAATATTGTCATATTTATGACAATGTTTTCAACATACTTCAGAATTTAATCTACTTTAATATTTCATTCACTGAATTATTAAATTAAAAAAAAAACATTGAATGTACTACGCAGGGTGGGTAACGTCGAATTTTATATTGTTTCAAATTCTAAATGATTATTTATTAAATGATACTTGCCAAACTCAATCAATGCTCTTTAGTGATATTATCGAAAGTTTTGACGAATCGTCTTCTGTATTAAGAAATGTCACACATCCTAAATCAGAAATCTTAATAATTGTTGATGATTCAAAGAATGTATTGAAATCCTTGGTACCTATCCTTCAAGATAATCTGATGACGAGTGATGAGTTTCAAGTCTATGATAAATAAGGTGAGCCCCATAACTTTTAATAAATTCAGTCCATTAATGTATATTGTACATCATTATACTTTTGTTCAATGCAGATCACTATTAGTAGAAAACAGAATTTGTATAAAATATAGCCATGGCACAGGAAATATAATGAAGCAATCGTAAATAGATTCGTTCGTAGAATCTATATTTTGTAACAAGGGGATATGAAATATATCTTAGAAATTTTATGTACCATCATAAAACTAGAATTGGCGAGTTCTCGGAACAAACAGATAGAAAACATAAAAGTCTCTGAGATTGAATAAAAAAAGTCTTTGTGTCGTAACAATATGTTTTTCACAGTTGATTTTGAATAGCGCTGTTTTTGATTTGAACTGATTACAAATTAATATATAAAAATGAATATTTTATTTTATTATCATATATTTTAATTGGTCTGCAGATGGAGGAATTCCTCTCGTATAAGAGAAGGAGAAAATGTGATAATGTGAGGAATCAGCAGATTATAATTATTAGTCGCATCGGATGAAAATTGCAAAGACCGGTATTATTATCACGATTGTGTAACATCAGCGTTGTATAACTCGTATTTTTTTTCTAAGCAGCAGTAGATAAGGAGTGAGTGAGCGTGGGACGGTTCTATTGCATCTGTTGTATGTATTTATAGAAGAGCAGCGTATTTGGTAGTGTGCGTGGTGAGTGTTACGCAAGCGAGACCGCTGTCAAAACAAGGAACTTGCCGATTCGAAGGACGAATTCGCTGTTTAAAAGGGGTAAACATATGTAGCGGAATTCAGCCTTGCTTAGCTGCAAAAGTATATTTATATTGTCTAGTATAATAAAGGGTGTCCCAGAAATAACGCAAGATTGAATTGGCCCCCATTTGTGCAGCAAATTGCTGGCAACCCTAAAAAAACGATTTGACAGCTGACAGTTTAGGGTTAGTAAAAATGGAGCGTTACACGATAGAACAACATGTCTTTATTGTTGAACATTATCTCAAAAATAATGAAAGTTTGGCGGCCGCAGTTTGAAAATTTCATATAAAATATGGTCGGAATAGTGTTTTGACTTCATCTACTGTGAAGAGATTAATTGAAAAATTTAGGGAAACTGGATCAGTTGGAGAAACTAAACATACTGGTCGTCCAAAAACAAACCGTTCAAATGTCAATATCGAAGCAGTGCGTGAGAGTGTTGAAAATCCAGGAACATCAATTCGGCGTCGTAAACACAGTTCTTTGTGCCGAAATTAGATGATATTGATGTGGATTTCAACAAGATGGTGCCACATGCCATACACCCCATGAAACAATTCAAATACTGCATGAGACATTTCCAGGTCGTGTACTCTCTCGTTTCGGTGATCAGAATTGGCCACCTAGATCGTGAGATTTAACACCTTTAGATTTCTATTTATGGGGATATTTGACGTCAAAGGTGTATGTCAACAAGCCCAGGTCCATCGGTCCATTAAAAGAGAAAATTCAACCACATTTATGCCAAATGGAAAATTTCGACAAAAGAGTGCGTATGTGCCAGCAAAGTCGTGGAGGCCATTTGCCCGATGTGTTATTTCATAAATAACCCTATCCTATTTACTTTATAATTCAATAAAAAAATAACAACAAAAATACTAAAAACTGTGTTTTCTATTTAAATCAAATCTTGCGCTAGTTCTGGGATACCCTTTAAAATCAGTACGGGGTCCTGTCAAAATTCATTGCATTCTCGTAAGATATTTCAGAATATTTAAAAAAAATGTGAAATGCTACTATAAATAAAGCAAATAAGATAATATTAAGTGTTTATTTTTCTTCAGCTAATAAGAATAAAGTCAGTGCACTGCCTAGCACAAATAGTATTTATTAAAGCCTGTTTTCCTTCAGGAATACTCCCTTGATTCATAAAGGTGAGCCTCATCAATTTTAAACATGTTTAGAAACTTTATGCTTAATGTACATCATTATACTTTTGTTACAAACACAAACCGCAAATGTAGCCAAGCTACAGGCCATAAATATATTCATTTATGTAGAATCTTTAATATTTTAATATGATATGAAAAAAATCCCTTCATTTCATGTTATTGTTATTGAAATATACATAATTTTATGTTTATTTATTATTATGGTGTTGATTAGTATTGTTACTAAACATTTTCATTTGTACCGTTTTATCATTTTTAGAAGACAAGGTCTCAGAATAATGATTTTTTTTCATTTAATTTAAATATTAGAAATTGGTTATGCCGTAAAAAACAAACAATTCTCTGTATCGTTAACGACAACAAAAATTTTAAGTTTATCAAAGTCTCCTTTAAATAACCTTCGATCTTTAGATTCTTTTTTCAGAAATATACAACAGATATTTTGCTGAGTGCTTGACTGGTTTTGAATACCAGCTTTTTCTAAATATTTTGTCCATTGGGTAATAATAATTTTTCCTTAAGTCCGATGATTTTCTGCTCTCGTATTTTCCACGTGGTAATGGCACCCTAAAAGACCATATTCTTTGTTTAAAGATTTTCCAAGATGTATGTACAAAAATAGCTTTCCTTCATACCATTCACAACAAGTGAGGATGGTGGCTCGAACCCAGACAACTTTAACCCCCCTCCCCTCCCCGCCCCAGACAGAGTTAAAGACCCATGACTGAGGTTACCTCAATGTTGTTAACCCCAGCATACACGAGCTAACGGTCCTCCCTATAAGAATACCAGCCCGCAGGCAACATGAAAGACTTCATTAGTCACCGCTCACGTGCCGTCAGGGGTACACAGCATCAAGGTCAGCTTAATTCAAAACCTAATATCGATACCGATTCTATCAAATAATACATCAATATCGACGTACATCCATAGAATCATGATTGGATCGAGTGATTTTCTAAAAAAAAAAAAAAAAATCCAACTCATTACACAACCTCAAAATTGTGAAGTGGAGTTTTTGCTTGATAATAAAGGGATATGTGGAACAAAACACCGTGAACATTTCTGGGCGATTCGTGATTTTGTGAAGACATGAAGATGTATGAACTTTAGGAATACGTTGATAATTAAATAAATAGATTTGCTGGAGAGACCAAAGGGTTTAATTTGAAAAAGAAACTTTATGCTTGATGAAGAATGAAGCATTTTCGGTAGAAAGTAGTTTTTTACAATCATTTTTTCAAGTTATTATGAACCTCACTTTAGATTAGGCCCGAACACTGACATGTGATGATAATTTTTTCTTTGGTTTCTTTGTCTTTATTTTCTTTTGTATGTATTATACATTTAAACTTCTTTATTATGATAAAATTACAATCGGCCTTATTGGGCAATAAGTGTGATAAGTGTTCTCATTCATACCATATTTACAATTCTTCATACCGTGTTCACAACACCCCAGAGACCCCCCAAATCCACATGATTGTCGCCCCCCAAAGAGGAAGCAGAGTCATAGGACTCCCCCACGCTTCTCTGCCAGCAGTGTTACTGGATACGAGCCAGTGGAGGTTGACCAAGAACGCGAGAGCAACAGACGTCAGGACTCCCACTGTCGCCTATTTATAGCAGGTCACGAGGCCACAGCCGCTTTAGTCTCCGAGGAGAATTATAGGGATGTGTGGCGCAGTGTATGAGTGTGATGTAGAAAATTTTGGTCATTGTTTTCTGTGTTTGATATCATGAGCAAAAATTGCGAGGAAACTGAACAATTCTAATATATTTACGATGGCAAGAGACCAGGGATACACAAAAACAATTAACACGATATTAATGATAGTTTTAACGATTTTTTTCTAATTAAAACCAATTAACGCCTAATATTGCTGCCGTTTATTTTATTTCATCAGATCATCAATTTGATTCCTTGTGTTAAGCTGCATACTTCTATGGCCATATGTTTCTAGAAAAATAACTATTTCTTAACTTATCATAAATGTATCTTCTTTCAGTCACGGAATGTTATAATAATATTTTATCAGCACTCAAATTTAATCTCGTAACCCATTGATTGTAATTACTGAAATAATTAATAATGTCTTATTTGAATTCTGGTATTTTCCATACCATTGAAGTTATAAAAGATTAGATAACAACTATATCATAGACTCTGAATCAATTAATTAATAGATTTGTAATTTATTGTCACGCCCTTTAAATATATTAACGTATAAAGATATCGAAGGGTGTGCTAATAACAAAATTGCTTTACAAATAGCTTATTGATTATAATGTAAGATGTGGGTATGACAAGGTCTGACGCAACATCGACATGTTAGCAACATTCTCCAGATATAGAAACCTTTCTGGCAATTTCACCTTCAATTTTCATAAACTATAAACCTGGTAGGTTAGAGCAACAGAAAACACCTGCATAGCGATTGCAAGCTGCCCCGTTTTAGCAGTAAACATCTGCGCTCATTGCCAGGGATTCAGAGCGGAATAACAACAGTCACACATGGGGCTCTTGTGTAATCTAAACAGTGTCTATGAAAGAAAAACAGTGTCAGGGTGGATTTGACTGCCTGCGGTGTTTATAAGCTGGCTCTAGGCGTAGATATTATTAATAGTTTATTTTACTGTGGAAAAAAAATATGCAACAAATTTAACAAACGGGTGTTAGATTGAACGCCATCCATCAGTGTAGCAGAACTACATTTTTTTTTTTTTTTTTCCCTAACCTCTCTAGTTAGAAATTCAGGATGAGGGAAACATATAGAATATTTAGGTTAATCGGATCCTTATACTAGGAGTACCTGCCTGAAGGTGGTGTGAGAGGATTAAGGGGTGTGGGAAGCCTCGGTGGAGGTTGGTTGTTGCGGTGCAGTGGTGAGAGCCCACTGGTGGCTGGGCCTAGAGTCTCTCTAGGCATGTAGTGTATTCTTATTTCTTATTTTATAAAGATAAATAAACATAAAGAGCTTCTTATTTTATAAGAATTATATAATGAATAAATTAGTATAATGATATACATTATATCATAAACTGACTAATAAAGGTGATGGGGCTCACCTTTTTGATCAAACTTAAAACTAACTTACATACTAATTCTTAACCTAATTTTTCCCCGACAGTCTGTTGCCATCGATGCGGGAGGGGTGGTGGGGTCATAGTGTTAAACACTGGGTTTGTCAGGTGCTGCAACGAGTCAAAAAACGTGTGTCTCCGGCGGATGAACTCACCCACTGACGGCACACCAAGCAACGGGTGCAGGTCAGCGTTCTTCAACCTCTCCAGAGATGGATGTGCTTTCAATGTACTAATGTAAATGCACTCTAGTATGTTAATCAATTTATACTACATCGAAATTGTTTACTTTACAAATAATTGTTAGGATATAAATTTTAGGATTGTTTTTGTTTTTTTATGTGATAATTTTTATCCTAAAACGAGACAGAAAAAAAAAAATATTAAAAAGCTGCTTTTTCAGTTATTCTTGTATAGATGGAATCAATTTTCCCCTATTTTACGATGAAAATATCCTTTTCATAAGTTAAACTTAAGAAAATGTTCTACGAAATAGGCCTGCATTTCCTTTTTTAAATTGATCGTTAAGGAATTTTTTATATGTATATACCGATATGAATAATAATTATTCATACAGTGAAAATTAAATTATTATTTTTTGATCTTGAGGACTGCCTATCACAGGTTTTGGTTATGCAATCATCTTTACGTAATAGTTCCATGACGGCGTCATCATCTTCTGAACAATGAAGTGTACAACGATAATAAAACGTGGATTAATGTTTCATAATTTCATTTATGATATTAACTTTAATTATTTGTTACTGTACCATCGGACCTTCAAGAGAATTAATATTTCGCCTTTTTTATTTGTATGTTTGGACAATGTTTGGACAATGGACAAATGTTCCTATGTTGTATGCAATATAGTGGAAATTATCCTATGTTGTATGCAATCCCATTACCGGCAGGACTCAAAACAATTTTCAGTGTTTAACTATTAATACATTTACTGATTGCTTTGCACTTTGTACTTTATTCTTCTTATTATTATTATATTTTTTCTATTCTAATGTTGTGAAGATGTCATATATTGTGTTCACAGTGACATTTTTAAGTTGTTAATAGAATGAACGGTACTAGTCCTGTGTAACATAGTAAATCGAGCCCACCAGATCAAAACCACCGTGGACAATTAAGGGAGGGTGCAGGCTTAATAAGATATGAGGGCCCGTGTCACCGCTTCACTTGCCGAAAGCGGGCAGTCTAGCTTTCAATTCCCAGGCCGACAGAGAATTTTGAGTTAACTGTAAGCTCGAAGTGGACAGCTTCAGATATGGAAGTTTTCTGAGGCAACGTAGGATTTTTTTTTCTTTCATAGCCCCTTTAAATTTACAGATAGTTATATACAATTATAGATCCTCAATCTATTTACAAAGTATTTTTGCATTTCCTGTAGCATTGCTACATTATATACAGGTTTTGTTATTTTATAAAAACTATATAATGAATAAACAAGTATAATGATACACATTATACGTGACTATTATCCTATTTTATAATAATTATTATACTATTACACATTAAACTGACTAATAAATGTGATGGGGGTCACCTTTTGATCAAACTTAAAACTAACTTATATACTAATCCTTAACCTAATTTTTCTCCGTGTGTTGCCATCGATGCGGGAGGGGTGGTGGGGTCATACATAGTATTTAACACTGGGTTGGTTAGGTGCTGCAACGATACTGCATTGAGAAAGCTGGTGAGTTCTCTTGCCCTTCTATACTATATGATTTTGGCAAGGATTTTTTCCCTTTTTGGAGGGAGAAGATTACGCAGTCAGTCTTCCCTGCAACGTAGGACTGAAAACCAAAACAATATATACATATATTGTCATGCCAAATAACGAGATTTAAACAAATGATGGTATAGAATAACAGGATAGAAAATTCCAGCACAAAGGTGTGCAGGCAACTATCTTCACAAAGCAAAGGCAGATTGACTTACCCTAAAGAGACTTAACTTTATTGGTACTAATTGGAAACAAGTTGAAAAGAACAGGACAGGCGGTGTGGTCAACTTTTCCGCATCTCGAGGCCGGTGGGAACAATAGAGGTAATTGAGGCTACGTGCCTCAGCAATATACGGGTTATTGCAATTAGTGGGAATCGAGAAATCAAAACCAGATGTTTAGAAGTTAATGGGCTTTAATAGGTACCACATCTGATAGCAGACCGCCACGAGAACCTACTGGAAATAAAATCTATCATAATAAAATGGAACTAGTCAGAACATTTTATATCTTCTTAACCACGGGTAAAAATCAGAAATTTAAATCTTAAATAGCTTCTCAGCTGGGATTTGAGAAATCTTCAAATATAGCGAAACGGGTCCGGCTTTTTTACATGGATATTTATATCTAATAATGTATTTTAACCAAAAACTAATCATCTACATAACTGCTGCCTAAAGATCAGCTCATCGGTTTTTACATTGAAGTGTTTAAATTTTTCTTTTTAACGTTTTACTATTTGCACACTAATAAATACTGTACACAAAGCAAATAACTCAATTGTTTTCTCTTGTAACTCACTTAAATCTTGCCCTCTACGGGCATTTTAATAACTGCCTCAAAGATTCGCTGGGCCTATCAGCATCCCTCTGCAGCATTATAACGGGGGGGTGGATCGATATCCTACAATGGGGTGAGGGACCAGCGAACCTACGGGGTCAGATCTGAGGCCCGTGTGGCTTATCTAGCCGCGGCTGAGCTATCTGATCCCTGGATCTATCAAGTGCAGTACATAACCACTCACTGCATAGCCAGCCAGATAGTTCCAAGTACTCATAATAATCTTCAAGTCAATTGTGATTCATCACACGAGGAAGGATTTAGTAGTAGCATTTAATGACTATTTGTAATAATAAAAGCTAAGCGAATTATTCTATTTTATGATGTGATCCCAAAATCGTAAATTCAATCGGTGTCTACCTTGAAACTAATAAGAGTTTGTTCGTTGAATTTTTTTAGAGGCATCAATCTGATACGAATCTAAATTATTACACCGGATGGGGGGTACTATAAAATAATTTTATGTTAAGATGAGATAACTTTCAAACCGGAAAATATTTATTTGGACTAATTTATATCGAATAGAAGTGCATGAAAATAACGGGTGCCTGACTGAACGTTCTGACTACTGCAGATATACTGTATCATCAGTTTCGCCTACAACATTAATTTTATAGATAAATAATTCCAGTGTAGCAATGAACTGGTGCGCACGATATTTAACAGCAAATTGATACCCCGAAACACAACAAACATCTAAAAACCGGCATAGGTCGGAACCTTTAATTTCGCAAAAAATAACTAAATATTTTTTTGTTTTTAATTGGAAGAGAAACAAAGCTGTCTGGATAAACGTATGTTGTATAACAGCGAAACAAACGTAATATTTGTAAATTAATAAGTATCAGTAGAACGAGGAAATGAAAGTTGTTGACACTAGAGAAGTGTTTTTCCATTTCGGCCTTTCTTAACATACTCCAACTTCGGCAGGAAAAACATATTTTCAAACCAAAATTGATAAAAACTATTTAACATGCATACATTCATGTACAGTCTATTTAGTTGATATTTACAATCGTATATGTTGACAAGGTCAATGCTGCAATATGATCTACGAAGTACACAAGCAGTGAGTGAACCCTGTGACCTTGCATGCCGAACGGCCATCATTCATCCGTCAAAAGCGGCATTCACAGCTGGTTATTTTCCGGTTAAAAATTGTAGCATAAGTCGTACATTTTATACAGTTGTACATCAGTCATTTATAATATGATCATATTATCGGTTCATTGACTAGCAGTCATAAGATTTTTAAGATAACTTGAATTCCGTTGAATTAACAATTCGCACATTTCAACCAGATTTAACTTGATCATATCCCATGATTTGTAGCAACACCCCATACATAACCGATTGTCACGCAGTTCGATTTTAAGCTCTATCGATTATTTTGTATAACCTACATTCAGAGTGATATGAAAGAATCGTAGTTATAGTATTAATTTTTATCAAACTGTTTCATTTGACATGCTCATCAGATTGGAATCAACACACATTCCAGTTTGCACTAACGTAGATATGTATATAACCTGACTATTACAACTTATGATCAAACAATTTTGAAATGCTACCTTCCTAAAATAGGGCAAACTGTTCGCATCCAGTTTTAAAACTTAATTTAATTCACATCAATCACATGTTATTTTGGCATGTATTTATCGTTTTAGTTCGGAAATAAGTGTTTTTTAAGGTTGTTTCTAAATTTAAAGTGTTACATTTTATTTATTAAATCGAGTTGTATCTTGAAATACAGTTTATATAATTAATTGTTCTCTTATCCAGGTATCCTACGATTTTTACAAACATGATTACGAATTTAATTTATATGTAAGTATTTCAAGCTGTAGATTTGTTTGTTGGCGTTTGAGTGAGAACGCGTTGGTTTAGGAGACGTTCTCATACCTTTCTACTCACTTTTGGCAGGAACTCATGGTACTGACAAATGACTAGATTGTAGAGCTTTGTTGTGCTATAAGACCGAGTCAACACAAAAAATAAAAATAATACAACCTATAGCCTATTTTGATGGAAACTCACTTCCTAATTCAATTCACCGTATCGAAGCGATTTAATTGACGCAATTGCTTAAAAATTTAAATGATGTTTACAAAAAGTCAAGGTAATACAAAGGAGCAGATTACAAAACTGCATTTGGTTTGCAAATTGCAAAAGGTTTTTGTTTTATTACAGCTGTCTTGCAGAGTTTCTTTTATTCATTTCCCTCTTTCTTCTTTTCATTTTTTTTATGCTATCAGTCATTGATTTTAATAGTTCCCTGATTGCTTTCTTACATGACATCTTATAACACAATTACTGCATTGTTGAACGTCAATCAAATAATTATTGTTAAATATTTATATTTCTTTGAAGGTCAGTGCACATTTTAAATTTTAGATCAGTAATCCTTGACTACTAAAACAAACCACTAAACTGCCGTTCAATAAAATTTCATCCTCACTAAAAATACTGTTCTCGCGCGCTTGGTCATCTTCCACTGGCTCGTATCCGGTAACGCGGCTGACGGAGAAGCGTTCTTATCAACAACTTTATTATGATAAAATTATAATCTGCCTGATTGAGCTATAAGTAATTTACCAATTTACAATTTTCATTCGCTCGCTCATTCATACTACATATACAAACAGCCCAGAGGCCCCCCAAGTCCACATATTTGTCACCTCCCTCGCGTGCGAAGGAGGAAGCGGAGTCTCGGGAAGTCCCCCACGCTCCTTTGTAAGCCGGGTCACTGGATAAGAGCCCGCGTAGGCTGACCAAGAGCGCGAGAGCCAGAGACGCTCAGGACATGATTGGAGAAACTGGCCATTGCCAGGACTCCCTCTTTCACATGCGATGGGGGTGACTTGTGGATTTGGAAGGTCTCTGGGGTGTTTGTAAATACTGTATGACTGGGTGAGTGGATGAAGAATTTATCACAATTACTTATTGCCCGATAATGCAGATTGTAATTTTATCACAATAAACATTTGATTTGATAAATACTGTGGACCGCAATATATTTCTGGAGTCATTTAAAGAAGTAAACGTTTTGTCTTTGGTCCAATGCTTAAACATAGTTAACTACAAGTATACCACCACAACTGCTGACGTTGAAAATATATTTCCTACTTGTAATGCATGGAATTATAATAACTATTGACAGTCAATGTTGTTTACATGGACTTATAAATTTTGTTTTGTTTTTGTTTAAGGATATTCTTCAATAATCGAAAATGGCCACACGAGGGCTACACAACCTGATTGACCAGGAGAGCAAAGATCAAGAAGCGGAAAGTAGTCCGGTCAGCGAGATCCCAGCCTTCGACAAAGGAGGCGGGGGAGACACAACAGAGCTACCAAATGAAATTTCTGCACCATACGAGTTCCCGCAGTTCCCCATCGAGCAGATAGAGAACAAATTGGCCAAACAGAGGATCCTGAGGAAGAAAGCGGCTTTGGAAAGTGAAGCGCTCTCAGACAAGTGTTCAAGCGATGACGTCGATATCTTCAGTGACTGCGGACGGAAGAACAATTATCTGAAAAACAACTATCAAAGGGTATCCATTAGTGGGGAAGACACCTCCAGCTTTTATACTGAAGACAGGAAGATGGCCTCTGGCAAACTGATAGATGCCCTTCAGACTAGACACAAGTACATGAAGATGTCACGGCAATCTTTCCCCACCTTGACTGCCAAGTACCTTTTGAACATCAAATCAGAGGCCATAGTTCATCTGAAAGAGGTGATTGGAGATGACGGGATCGCTGACCATTGTGTCCACGCTCCTTCCAACGGCAATCCGTGGGATTGCGAGTTCCCTCCTTCCTCTAACTACGTGCTTAGACCCGTTGACGGTGTTTTCCAAGTGTACAAGAACAAAGAGAAAGCCGATCTGGACGAGCCTCTTGACTATCTATACCCCCACTATCTAGAGTTCGTCGCTGAGCTCAACAAAATGTGTGCTACAATGGTGGATGGGCCGCTGAAGTCTTTCTGCTATAGGCGCCTCACCTATCTTTCTTCCAAGTATCAACTCCATCTTCTTCTCAACGAACTTAGGGAATTAGCAGCACAAAAAGGGGTCCCGCACAGAGATTTTTACAATATTCGTAAAGTAGACACCCACATTCACGCTGCTTCCTGTATGAATCAAAAGCATTTGCTTAGGTTCATTAAAAAAACTCTCAAGAACCACAAGGACGAGGTAGTGACAAAAACTGATAAGGCTTCTATGACTCTTGAAGAAGTTTTCCAATCCATGAACCTCACGGCGTATGATTTGACAGTAGATATGCTTGATGTGCATGCGGACAGAAATACGTTCCACAGGTTTGACAAATTCAACTCTAAGTATAATCCGATAGGGGAAAGTAGACTGCGCGAAGTTTTTTTGAAGACTGATAATTACTTAAACGGTAAGTATTTCGCTAGGATAATAAAAGAAGTATCAGCAGATTTAGAGGAAAGCAAATATCAGAATTCCGAGCTGAGGCTTTCAATATATGGTAAAAATGTTGACGAATGGGACAAGCTGGCCAATTGGGCGATCGAAAACGATGTGTACAGTGATAACGTCCGTTGGCTCATTCAGATCCCCCGGCTCTTCGACATTTTCAAGCTGAACAACTTGATGAGTAATTTCCAGGAGTTTTTGACGAACATATTCCTACCCTTGTTCGAGGTGACGAACGACCCAAGCACCCACCCGAACTTGCATAAATTCCTGCAGTACGTGATCGGGTTCGACTCTGTCGACGACGAGAGCAAACCGGAAAACCCTATGATCGATAAGGACACAGTGAGGCCCGAGGATTGGACCCAGGAAGAGAACCCTCCATATGCCTACTACCAGTACTACATGTTCGCTAACATGTGCGTCCTCAACCACTTCCGGGAGGAAAAGGGGATGAACACATTCGTACACAGGCCCCATTGCGGGGAGGCCGGTCCAGTACAGCACCTGGTCTGCGGATTCATGATGGCCGAGAACATCTCCCACGGGCTGCTCCTGAGGAAGGTCCCTGTCCTCCAGTACCTGTTCTATCTGGCCCGCATTGGAATTGCCATGTCTCCACTCAGCAACAATTCACTCTTTCTCAATTACCACAGGTACAGTTACTCTTACTATTAATTGTTTGCAATCATTTCATTTTCCACCCCATTACTAATAAAACAGGTGAATGCACTAATAAAGCACAAGAGAAAATATAGATTAATTTATTCTTACCTTATTTAGTCTTGTCTTATAGGAATGATATAGCTCACTCAAAAATTTGGATGAACCCACCATACCTTCATTTATAGTCCGACCACGAGTACTTGAGACACTTACTGTAGTTCAGAAAGTGCAAGGCAATGACTAGTCTAACTACTACATAGACATTTAGCTGAGTATGGTGTGTAGTCAGCGTGTAGGTTTTTGGAACAGGAAGGGAGTGAGCATGCAAGCAGCTGGGCACTACCTGTTCAGATAACATTTGTGTTCAGAGATAATTCTTGTACTCAAGTATTCTAGGTAAATAGTACTCGTATTGGACTATAGTAACATTTCTGCTGTAAAATACTATCAAGATTTTTAATTATAAGAGTGTAAGCTTTTATTATTAATGCACTATAACCCAAAAGTCAGTGTTTAAATTCTTTTAGACATTTATCTATCCTTTACAATGTCAGACCACCTTTTTCTATTGCTCCAACTTACTTCACAGGGCTTCTAAACTTTCTTCATTCACTTTTTTTTTTGTATCTGCATGTTATTATGTTTCTTTTATTATTCACATGGTGTCACCTATCCTCAATTAAAGTTCAAAAGTATCATGAATTTTAACTATTTTTTCTTTGTTTTTTCTATCTTAGTTTTTTATTATTTAAGTTATTATTATTAAATAGTTATTTTGACCTAATTATGTTCTATTCTTGCAGGAATCCCTTGCCAGAATATTTGGCTCGTGGGTTATGTGTCTCATTGAGTACTGACGACCCTCTTCAATTTCACTTCACTAAGGAACCCCTGATGGAGGAGTATAGCATCGCTGCCCAGGTGTGGAAGCTGAGCGCGTGCGATATGAGTGAGCTCGCTCGGAACAGTGTTCTCATGAGTGGGTTCCCTCACCGTACCAAGCAGTACTGGCTCGGTCCTAACTACCACAAGGATGGGGTTGAAGGCAATGACATAAGCAGATCAAATGTCCCAGACATCAGGATCGCGTTCCGGAATGAGACCATGGTCGAAGAGCTCTCTAATATCTTCGGGCTTGGTGATGACTTGAAGGCAGCAGCTTAAATAAATTATTACACCTTAGAGAGATGGGTTCAATGATTCTATTTCCATTTGTGTCATGGAATGAGGGAGTTAAAGCCCAGAAAAATTTGTTTCTATTCTTTCTCTATGTAACACCCATAAGAATTTCTATTGCATAGAAAAATGGGAAATTTATTTTTATAACTCTTGAAATTATCATTAAGTTTTTTTATTTAATTTGCTGGACAACTGCTATATTTTGGTTTACATTTTTGATAATTGTTCTTCCTGACATTGAATCCTCGGTTTTGAAATACTTCCTGCGAATTCGTGCTGTGATATATAAATTTAATTTCTGCTTTTAGTAATGTAACTAACTAGACTTGGGTAATACAGTATCCTGATATCATTTCTGTTTTGAGCATTTAAGGTAATTTGATAGATGATCATTATGAATGACAGGGTTGATACAGGGTCTATATACGGTGATTGAAATATAATTTTTTTTTACTTTCTTATTATTCAAATATAAAATTATAAAATATCCTTAGTACATAGAGATAGAATTGACAAAAAGAAAAGTATACTTATGGTATATAAATTAACAAATTAAATATTGTTTTATTTTTTATTAAATGTCAAATTTCAAATTTTGGCATGAGACATTTTTAATTTTTGATATAAGTTTAAAACATTAACTTAACTGGTTCGGGATTAGCAATTATAGGGAATCCAGAGTGATGATTGGATATAAACCAACTTTTAGGAGATTTTAATGCCAGTTATAATTTAATGGATTTTTATGGAAGAGATGTTACTTATTGACTACAATTTAATTTGTTTGCCAAAGCCAAACCTGGGATAGTCAGAGTAAATATTTCTTATCTGTATTTGTTATAAATAGCACAATATACCTTATCGGTCAGTTGCAAGAATGGAGTTTATAATGTACTGGCATACGATTTGCATATGATCCATTTTACCCATCTCAAATATGTTAACATAATAAAGTTAAAAAAATATATAAAAATAAATGAAATTCCAATAAACTTTAATGTTTTAGAAATATTATATAAAATATTAAATGTGATAATGTTTCCTTTTTTGTCTTTTTTTTTTAATTTATAGATGTATATGTGTACTATTGTTACATTTTAAGTGACCAAATTTATGGACGACTTTTCCTTATATATTAGATTAGTTAATTTTTTTACCTATTTTTTTTTTAATTACGTAACTAAATACTATATAAAAGAGTTTAATAAAAGATTATTTAATGTGCAAATATGTTGAAGTTCATTTCCATCAATGCTTTACCTAATATGTTATATATGTATATCGCTCAGTCAGTTTTTAGAGAGCTTTTCAACTTAATCAAGATGTAATAACCATCTCCTTAAAATGTTTCTCTGCAGTACAAGGGTTAGGCCATAATTTTATTTGTATTGTTGTTTTCATAAATAAAGGTTGGGTTTAGAAGCACAAAAAATCAATTCAATTTGAATCCCATGATTTTTTTAAAACTTTCTCATTATTCACTGGTGTGTTTAGTTCTCGCCAAAAAATGTCAAAACTATATATATCTACGAGAATAATTGAGTGCTTCAAGAAATGACAATTCATAAGCCAATTGCGTTTCTAAGGACGTAATGTTCGATAGTTTGGAATATGTTTAAACAGACATGACCAGGAGACTGAACAGAATGTACAAGAAACTAATAAATACCTTTAAGGAATGCGTCAACTTATCAATAGACATACATCACTAAAATAAACATGTAGGAGATTACTTTGGTTATTATTATTTTACTGATATGGTTACCCTTGGTACTACATTAGCAAGTGTGTTAGAACAAAATTGCAAAGGCTACAGAACAAATTACTCTGGAAAATGGT
This sequence comes from Acanthosoma haemorrhoidale, assembly GCA_930367205.1. NCBI lineage: Eukaryota > Metazoa > Arthropoda > Insecta > Hemiptera > Acanthosomatidae > Acanthosoma > Acanthosoma haemorrhoidale. Next base: position 27,069,943 of record OV884014.1, read on the forward strand.
GGGAGCTCCCCGGTCCTTAGGAAATCATTCATCAAGAATGCCTTCAATACTCCATCAAATAAGAAGTGCCTATACAAGTGATAGTACGTCAGTCATTCTTCAAAGGGAGTTTTCTGTCAACTAGGTAAACCTTTTTAGATTTAAACCAACGATTTACTTATAATCCAATTTGATTTTTTTTTGATTTTTCTGTAATTGTTTTGTGTAAAATATATTTTAATTGCCCCCCCCCCAAAAAAAATATTAAACCTTACTAAGTTAAAAATTAGACAACATAATAAAATATATTGTTTCTTATATTTATTGACATTTAACTAATGTCGAAGGTAAATAAATTTTATTGATCATACAGATCAAAATTCTCATAAAAACTAGGATAGTGTATAACTGCTTAATTTTTACAACCAATATCTAATTGATCAATTGTAGGGAAATTAAGCATTAAGAAAAAAAATGTATTATTATTTATTGGAAGTGTAACATTCTTTCATTTCTCTGTGACAATATCTTCCTGGGTTAATCTTTTTGGACCTCAAGCTAAAATAAAAATAAAATTTTACTGGATTTATTCAATATTACTAAAATTCTTAAACATTTTGGGTTTAGTTTGTAAAATATGGAATACAAGTCCACTACAATGAAGGATTTTGAAGAAGGTTATACCTTGTAGGTTAATACTAAATATATCATTTATATTTTTTGCATATATTTGCATGGGCATATATTTAATTCAAAATAAATTCCTAAAGGCACACTACAACCAATCAGACTTAATAGGGGGAAAACTCGATCAGCCAGAAGGTTGTAGATATTTCTGATTTTATTGCAAACTCTGTTAAAATAAGGGTTTTTATTACAATGGAATAAAAACTTAAATTTTTTTATTATTGGATTTGATTAACTATCTGTAATTATTGTAATTGGTTCTGATTTAGAGGATTTTTTATACAATGAAAATATATTTTTTTCGAATGAAACGTGGAAGAAATAAGAGTAAGCATTGTTTTTATTTTACAATATAAATTATGTTTTTCTGTGACTATGAGTTTGTGATACAATTTACACTATATTTTTTATCATTTATCTCTTTTACTATACTTAATACAACATAATAAAATAAATTTTCTTAATAAACTTTCTTACTTTCTGATACCTAATATTTTCCTGGGTTTTCCAAGTTCTTTCCTTAGCTCATACTGTTTACATATATACTAGAGAGCTCTGCCTCCTTCTCGCTTCTACAATCCCATTCCCGGACCCAATCTCCTGTTTTATGAATGTGAAAATATATTTCTAATTAAGCCCCCTAGTAGTTTATATGATGAAATGTAACAAGGATGAACACTAAATAACTCATTCTTAGGTTATAACGTAATGACTTAACTAATAGATTAAACATTGGATTTGCAAAAAATATTCAAAATTGATTACACAGCTGGTTTATACACGAGTTCACTATGTTCATACATGATTCATGTGTAATGTGATGATTCAGGTTTATACATGAATTCACACTATGTTTTCAATTTGGTTAGTATAATATAACTTAAGACAGAAAAAAAATACTTATGGTACTACAGAAAAAATAATATGACGCTAAAATTAGATGTTTTAGAATCTTATGTTATTCAATTATAATGGCATAGATCTTCTCTTGTAAATAATAAATCGTAAATACACTATTGCCAGAAGGGTTTAAAACCTCCCTGAAAAAAAAATTAACGGATAATCAGTAGTATTAGGTAATATATTTCCGGATTTACATTTTTCATGTTGATAAATTTTCACAAATTCAACAATTTCAAAAATGTACCGAATCGTACCAACAAAAGGACTCCGCATTCAAAATTGTTGTTAGGTATTACGTTAACGAAATTCCCCAAAATGTCATTCGGCCACGTCCGGCATGAGAAGCTTTTAATATTTGAACAAGTGGCCGAAATAAACTTGCTATTTAAGTACATCCATTCTCCCTTCTACGCTACAACAAGAAACTTGAAAAATACGATTTAGTTTATAATTGCTGTAAAGTACTTTGTTAACAATGAAAAACATTTTTGAGGATAATGAATCAACAAGTATAAATTTGAAATCTATTGTTGTGGCCACCTCTTAATTACGAATAATTAGGAGTTCCCTCTTCTCGGACCAGTAAATATCTATCTAAGTTGCCATATGTTTAATAAAGCCTATGACGTCAGGCGGAGAGGGGAAACAGCCGTAGGTGGGGAGCCATCCCTGCCTATATAAACCGACCGTCTAAGAGCGGACGATAGAACTACCAAACCGGCACCTAGAACCCTTCTCTCTCTCTCTCTCTCTCTCTCTCTCTCTCTCTCTCTCTCTGCACTGGCGCTTGCTGCTCTACTTAAACCAGGGTCTTCTCATTCAACTCTCTGCATCTCTCTCTCCTAGCCTCGCTAAGTTTTAGTCCGGTGTTGTCAGACCCCACACCTTCCTAGTGGGAATCTCTGCCTTCGTCTCGCTAAAACTAGCACCTCCTTGGGAGAGACCTCTCCCTTACGGACGACGGTTGCCGTAGCCCAACAAACTTTACCTAGTAGCGTCTCCCACGGCAATCCGTTCTGCTTCTCTCCGGTTCACACTCGCCTTTAGGATCCGGATGGTTTTCGCCTACCCTTAGACACCGAGTGTGAATTCGTGGCCATTCCAAGACCACACAAACTACCTATAAACCTACCCTGTACCTCTTCTCCTGAACATAGTGCTTTGTCGGGGCACACCTTCTAAGATCTTATGGAGTCAGATCAAAGCGAATTAAGCTGCCCACCGACTAGGCCGCCAGCCAGGGTGAAAGACCACAGGTCCACCCGCCTTATATCTTTCTTGGCGCTCGCCGGTCGGCGGCTAGCCCGCGGCAGGCGTCTCCTCCTCACTTTGGGGATATTCGACAATCTTGACCCGACATCTATTTTTTTAATCTAAAATGGTAAAAGATCTCATCGGTATCCCAACAGTATCCATGTTCCTGGAGCCAGGGCCCTTCGTGATTTCATATTTGTAAATATGTTAAATATTAATGTTCGTAAAGAAAAGTTAGTTCCACCATTTGTAAAATATACGTATATATATAATTCTAGGTAAGGATTCACTTGGTTAGTAGTTACTGTTCACTAGGGTGGGAAAGTAAGCTAAATATGATTATTTAAATACCACCCCTAAAGAAGTGAGACCCATGTCACAGAATCGATCATTTCGTTCCACTCAGCACGCATTGTTGTTACATTGGATACTTATTATAATCATTGACCCTATTGTCAAAAACGTTATTATATTGTTTATTTTCATTTGTATGTAAAATTTAGACAAAATATTTTTAAAAATGCCCCTCCAATAAATGTACCGCTTGGAGTTGACCCCTCCCGTCACCCCCCTTGGTACTCTTTCCCCCCCCTAGGTACGCTGTTCTACATTTTGTGTTTTGTGAAACAGTTACCTTCCGCGGGGCAATACCTAGCTCAAAATAATGAATGACCATTCATTCATTTGGTTTTTGAATTTAACTAAAAAGGCTACTACCACTTGTAACACCGATCAGATTAAAAGCGCTTTCAGCAGGACCCATAAATCATACGGATGTAGGAGAACGGGTTGATCCAACGCCAACAGACGCTTACCAAATAACTGAATATATTGGAGGGTATTTTGGGGCCAAGGAAATCACGAAGGGCCCTGGTTCCAGGAACATGGATACTGTTTGGATACCGATGAGATCATCTTTCGCCATTTGTATTTTAAATTAAAAAAAATATCTGAAAATAGATTTCAAATTTATACTTGTTGATCCATTAGCCTCAAAAATGTTTTTCATTGTTAACAAACTACTTTACACCAATAATAAACTAAATCGTATTTTTTGAAATTAAAATTAATTTATTTAAATAACAATTATAATCTTATGCTGATATAAAAAATGACAACTAAATAAAAACTAGATAATAAGTGAAAAACATTTCTCCATAATTTATTCATGGCATAATCCCTTTATCTACGTTAGCGATATTTTAAAATATTAGCTTCTCGCAATGTTTACATTTATCTAAACAGTTATCGCTTTTAAAATATCTAGCATGGAATCATCCAAAAAGTGGTCCGACATACCTCTTTCGAGAGGTTGAAGAACGCTGACCTGCACCCGTTGCTTGGTGTGCCGTCGGTGGGTGAGTTCATCCACCGGTGACACATTAAGTTTTTTGACTTGTTGCAGCACCTGACAAACCCAGTGTTTAACACTATGACCCCACCACCCCTCCCACATCGATGGCAACAGACTGTCGGGGAAAAATAGGATAAGAATTAGTATGTAAGTTAGTTTTAAGGTTGATCAAAAAGGTGAGCCCTATCACCTTTATTAGTCAGTTTAGTCCAGTCACGTATAATGTATATCATTATACTTGTTTATTCATTATATAATTTCTATAAAATAACAAAACCTGTATATAATGTAGTGATACTACAGGAAATACAAAATAATTTGTAAATAGATTCACCTGAGGATCTATAATTGTATATAATTATCTGTAAATTTAAAGGGGCTATAAAAAAAAAATCAGTTAACTCTTGTAAGATAGAAATTGTTTGGCCTATTTTCTGTTACGAATTCAATAAGTCAGTAGATTTTGCTCAGTATCCGATTGTACTTTTTTTGTTGTTTATTTCCCTTATTTTCGCGTGAGCTTTCCTCTGTTTCAAATATCACAATCCCTAGCATGTTTGCCACGGGCCTTAGGGTGAAAATGATTACTATTTCACTTTAAGTTCGATAAATTAACATTTTTTGACGGGCCTATGGGGAAAAAAAAAAAAAATCTAGAATATGAATCAGATACTTAAATATTGTAGGGTATAGATGTAGATGTAGAGGTATGTGCGTACATTCCTAGTTTCCAAATATTTTTGTCAAATATTCTACTCAGAAATTTGAAACCTTCGATTATTTGAAGTTTTTGGATATTGGTTTGATTGACAACGCTCCAACTGGGAGCTGCGCAAGTTAAAATGGGCGTTACTAAAAAATTCTATATAAGTAGTTTGGCTATTACGTATAGAATTTCTATTGATAAATGGGAAAAAGATAGATTTAACTGATTTTCCAGTATTGCATGCATTGTTTGTATGTGGGGCGAAAGTGAGATAAATCTCAAGGCACTTTACAATAGGCTGTCGGTCTAATAAAAGTTTATATGTATAAAAAAAAGTTTAATGTGCAGAAAAAATATCGGATGCTACTTCAGAGCACATTAGATGATGAAAAAACAACGTCAAGATCTTTACTTTAATTCTCTATTCAAAATAATAAACATTTTTTTTTTTAAATATCGACTGATTCATTGCTTACTTGTGTTTTATCGAATTGGATGAATTGACTCAAGCTTGGACAGGGGGCTAACGAAAATCAGAACAGACATATTTTTATAAGGGTTTCGAGTTTCATAGAAAAAAAAACGACATCCTAAAAAAAGGGCGAGGCCACTGATTTATGGATCAACTATAGTTGCCGTCACGAAATTTGAAGCTTGAGATCCGCAATACATCGCAAGCCCTGTTGCCGCACTGTGCACTACTTCTCTTCTGACCCATTTACTTTGATAATGTCAATCATAAAGCAATAAACAAATTAGTGATTAAATGGTATACATAGTCTAAGATATCTTTATTTATTCTATTTGATATTGTAATATTGATGATTTATTATTTTCTATTTATTATTATCTATTTCAAAGGTAAATAGATGAATGTAGATGGAATTTATTTGACTAGTGCTTGAAGGAACAGCCCCTGTTGTCCCATAGCTTACCATGGAGCTTATATTATCTTTATTTTACAATTATAAGTATGTGCTTTCATTATTATTAAAAATTATGGTTAAATATATCCAAGTGCTCAACCACCAAGCTACCTTGAAGAAAAAACATTCTCTGGCAATACCTCAGGCTATAACCTGTCGTATTGTTCCATCACTTTCTGCGTCCTTTTTTTCTTTTTTTTTTTTTTTTTTTCTTTCATAGCCCTTTTAAATTTCTAGATAATTATATATAATTATAGATCCTCAGGTGAATCTATTTACAAATTATTTTGTATTTCCTGTAGCATCACTACATTATATACAGGTTTTGTTATTTTATAGAAATTATACAATGAATAAACAAGTATAATGATATACATTATACGTGACTGGACTAAACTGACTAACAAAGGTGATGGGGCTCACATTTTTGATCAACCTTAAAACTAACTTACATACTAATTCTTATCCTAATTTTTCCCCGACAGTCTGTTGCCATCGATGCGGGAGGGGTGGTGGGGTCATAGTGTTAAACACTGGGTTTTTCAGGTGCTGCAACGAGTCAAAAAACTTAATGTGTCTCCGGCGGATGAACTCACCCACCGAAGGTATGTCGGACCACTTTTCGCATGATTCCATTCTGCAAGTGTTGGAGACATTTGGCTGTATTGTCAGTCAAGTGGGTAAATAGCGGGGCACATTTATATATCATCAATTTGAGACGAAGCGACAGGTTAGGTGAAGTTAGCAAGTGCGATAGCCGGTAAGACCTTTGTCGTACTTTTTCTATTTTATTACTAAAATGAGTAGAGAAATGGAGATGCCTATCCATTTTTATACCTAAATAGTGCATTGAGAAAGCTCGTGAGTTCTCTTGCCCTCCTATCCTATACGATTTTGGCAAGGATTTTTTCCCCTTTTGGAGGGAGAAGATTACGGAGTCGGTCTTCCCGGCGTTTACGCTGATGTTTAACATGCCCAGTATGTCACTGATAACGTTACAAACTGACTCGGCCTGTGTAAGAGCTCTTGGTGCACTCATGCTGCTGCTGTAAACCGCAATGTCGTCGGCGAAAGTAATTACAGTAGCTTCTTGTTGCGTCCTTTATTTTCTTTATGTACATTAAAAAAATAATACAATTTAGTTCATTAGGTAGGTAGGAGTATAACTTGAAATAAATTTAAAAACGAATTACGAATGAATTATAGTGTACAAAGGTTGGAAACAATTCCAATCAAAAGCCTTTCAATCAATTAAATTTATGCGACTGCAAAATATTGGTTAGTGCTTTTACTGAGGGATTTGTCACACATGAAGTCCTGAAGAAACGTCGAAATATAAAAATAAATTTTCTTGAAAGTAAAAAAACGGCATTTAATAGGATTTTTTTTAAAGAAGGCCTACAATTTCGATCGTCATTGATGTAAAAAAAAATTAGTTCAAATAAATTGTTCTTCTAGGGAAAAGTTTATTATAGGGCATGCCCTCATATTCTTCAACTTAAAGCCCTCCTGCTTTACCTACCTTTACCTACCCCTGTAGGTATCACCATTTTCTAGACGGAATGTTCTAAGCAATTTGAACCGAAATGCATTTTAAGAGAACTGTTTACAAAGAACAATGAAGTTTATTTTCAACTATGGAAGCTTGAGGTCAGTTTCGTGCCATCTTGCATTACTAATTGTAAATTGATTAAACCTTACAAATTGATGATGTGTACTTAGAGTGATGATTATGGCTGACCCTGCACAAGGCTCGGGGCAGAAATAATGTCAGCTATAGTTAGCGAGCTGGGAAAGGCGAGGTAAAGGCGTTAGTTGTAGCGATGACCGCAAGGACGCGGGCTTTTCCGTCCATTGTCGAGTCACCGGCTATCGATTCGGTGTTTTTCCACAGAGGCTAATTGTTGTAATCGTTCCAGCGGTGGTCTTGAAGCGGTTCCATTAACTTGTAACAAGAGTAACAGCATACATGTGTCACCGCAAGAACAAACCATTCCTGTTCCTTGATCAATTAGGGTGCCTAATGGAACATAAACAACCCGTAGACAACCAGCGACATTGTTATTGTTGTGTTTAATCGAAGATGGAGACATTAGACTTCTCAAAAGGAGCCGGTTTGCATTACATTGACATCATATCATTATTATTATCTTTTTCATAAGGACCAGTTAACCCTCATCGGAGATCGAAGCGGGAATAGTCTAATGATCTTTAGTAAATATTTATTCAATGGAAGTTCTGGCACTGGTAAGTTTTCTCCCCTCATGTCCTGAGCGTCTGCGGCTCTCACGCTCTCCTTCAGCCTACATTAATACGTAGTAGGAATAGGGCAGCAGGAGTATCACGGTGGACTTATCCAATGTTACCCAGAGTTCGTTCCCGGTTGACACCTCATGTGTATGCTGTTACAAGAGTAACCGGTCATGTATGATGTTACTGGTCAATGGAACCACTTCAAGACCACCGCCATAAATATTAGAACAACCATATCTATATCCGGGAAGGTAACAATTCCGCGGGTGAAGGGAAGGGATCCCTTGGCTACGCTTGCATGTATGTATTGTATGAATGTGCACTGTAAATCCCTGATGAATTAGAGAGATCAAATAAATTCAGAAGAATTGTCATCCATTTGTCTTTATTCCATCAGTATGTTTTCCTCTCACAGTATAGTCTATAGAAGAGACGAATATTTTTATCGGCTGTACATATTCCATGAAATTTATGTATTGAGGTTGGCTAGAAAGTAATTTCGGGTTTTTAGTGTGAAATAAAACTAAATTTTTTCTATACGAAAATGGACTTCAATCAGTCAAATATCTTCCATTCTGTTCGATGACCTTTTGCCATTCTGGTACTTCATGATCCCGCGCTCATAGAACTTTTGTTCCTTATCAGCAAAAAACTCAACCAAGTACAATTTGAGGTCATCGTTATTACTGAAATTTTTGCTATTTAAGAAGTTTTGTAAACTTCGAAATAAATAATAATCCGATGGTGCAAGGTCGGGGCTGTATGGGGGATGTGACATCACTTCCCAACCAAGCTCCAACAGTTTCGTACTTGTTGGTAAAGATGTGTGAGGCCTCGCATTGTCGTGGTGGAACCCAAATATCGAGCTTCTTAACAAGTCCAAGACGTCTTATATGATTTTCAACTGTTGTGTGTGATACATTTAACTGCTTTGCAATCTCTCGCACAGTTATATGACGATTCGATTCAATTATGGCTTTTATTTTGTCATCATCAACTTCAGAAGGTTGACCAAACCATTGGTCATCTTTCAGTAAAAAATCTCCAAAACGAAATTTTTTAAACCAATCCTGACACGTGGGTTCTGTCAAACAATCAACACCATAAACGTCACATATCTCTTTATGAGCCTCAGATGCTTTCTTGCCTATATGGAAATAAGTAAAATGTGTCGAAAATGCTTATTTGTTGACAGTTGTAAACAAAATTAGACGGAATTCCTTTCTATAGCAACCTAAAGATATCGACTACCAAATCTCAAAAGAAAAAAATTCTTACATTGACAAAGAGAATAACGAAACAAACCTAACGCAATTCATCAACTGGTGCAAACCGAAATCACTTTCTTGCTAACGCAATAATATATGCGTCACTTTAATTAAACTTTTATAAAACATACATAGTTGTATGTGAATTAAACATTATTAAAATTAACATGTGCAAATTAATCCAATCTAATCACAGCGGCAACAATCTGTTGGCAACAATCTTGGGAAAAAAGTCAGTTAATAGCTTGCCTCTTTGTAGTTCTTCATTCTTATTTTCTAATTGTTCTGCCAGTTCGTATTATTCAGAGAATGTAATTATGAGCTGTTCTCTTGTTTTTTTACCGTAGTGAATGTTATTTACAAATAATTTCCTCTCGCACGCAGTTGTACACGGAACATGTTTAAAGTTTTATTCACTTTGGTCGGTTAAATCTTGACAATACAGCCAAATGTCTCCAACATTTCCAGAATGGGATCATGCGAAAAGTGGTCCGACATACCTCTCTCGAAAGGTTAAAGAACGCTGACCTGCACCTGTAACTTGGTGTGTCGTCGGTGGGTGAGTTCATCCACCGGAGACACATCAAGTTTTTTGACTCGTTGTAGCACCTAACCAACCCAGTGTTTAACACTATGACCCCACCACCCCTCCCGCATCGATGGCAACAGACTTTCGGGGAAAAATTAGGTTAACAATTAGAATGTAAGTTAGTTTGAAGGTTAATCAAAAAGGTGAGCCCCATCACCTTTATTAGTCAGTTTAGTCCAGTCACGTATAATGTATATCATTATAATTGTTTATTCATTATATAATTTTTATAAAATAACAAAACCTGTATATAATATAGCGATGCTACAGGAAATACAAAAATAATTTGTAAATAGATTCACCTGAGGATCTATAATTGTATATAATTATCTGTAAATTTAAAGGGGCTATAAAAAAAAATCAGTTATATCTTGTAAGATAGCAATTGTTTGGCCTATTTTCTGTTACGAATTCAATAAGTCTGTAGATTTTGCTCAGTATCCGATTGTACTTTTTTTTTGTTTATTTCCCTTATTTTCGCGTGAGCTTTCCTCTGTTTCAAATATCACAATCACTTGCATGTTTGCCACGGGCCTTAGGGTGAAAATGATTACTATTTCACTTTAAGTTCGATAAATTAACATTTTTTGACTTTGAATATAATGGCTTGACGTATATATAGCCATATTACTGTGCTAAGGGCGGTGGGTTCCATGCGAGAGCCTCACTTCAAATGGGCCATTACGATTTTTTAAGGTAGGCGTGGAGACTTCGCTGGTCTCTCTAATTTTTAAATTTAGTTAACATTATCATCATAGCTAAATTCCTGTTGAATATTATTATGTTATGTTAGTTAGCCAATATGTCATAACATGTTATGTTATTATGTTTTGCTAGCCATTATGTCATAACTTGTTATGTTAGCCAACATCGTTGCTTCATTGAAGCTATATAATTATCAAAGTCCTAAAGAAATAAAGATTTACCTTCAAGAACTGCCTGGCCTTGCCATCTTGTCGATTTGGCACCCCTCATGTACATATTATATCACAAGCCTGTATTTACTTTTATTTTTTCCGTTATTGCTGTGCGATGAAGTATATTCTGACCCGGAATAGATATTTTTTTCTTTTGCGTGGCTCATTCGATTAAAAAAATGTCTATCAATCAATAAGTTCCTAAAGGTCATGGCGTAACCACTCCTCTTTCTTCATTCATCAGAACTATTAATTAACTACCAATAGCAAGGTTTTGCTGTCTCCCCGGTGAGTGTTGTGTTAAGACAGGCGGAACACTCATCGTAACTTACCACTCCCTTGAATTTCTCCAGCCACATAAATATACCCAAAAATAAATTGAGTCTTTCTAATTTTGAAGGGACTGAGTAGCATTCATTCATTTTTAAACATTTCTTATGCCCACAGCCCGTTCACGATGCACACGGGATATAAGCCAAACGTGAAAATATTCTTTAAATAACTTTCTACTCGTATCCTGTATGAGTATTTATTTTAATAATAACTCGAGAGAAATGAATAACCCTGCTTGTTTACTTGTAAATATAAATATTTTTTGGAACCCCTCCAAATCGTTCAGTAATTATGTTGTACATTAATAAGGATATTTCTGGGGACGATTTATTTCTAGATGGATTAACTAAAAAAAAAAAAAACTTGGTAGGGCTGAAGTGGATTCACCAGTTGCGTTAAAATATGAAAACTATGAATCTTTAGCTCCTTTGAAAATAATTCGATTCCGAAATCACTGCTGTACCACCAATATTATCGGAACAAAATACTAATGTATAAGGCACACAGTGCTTAGCCATGCTGTCACATACATATTGGCATTGATGCTTTCGAGAAAATGTCAACTTGGCATGTCAACCACACAATACTGGTAGAGCATAGGTGTGGTTGCCAATGTGCCCCCCAAAGACGTTCTACCCACAGTGAGATGATTAAAGTCATGAGGTTTTTTATGATTTTGATATGTACGACATTATTATGGGACAGGTTACAAACCTTTCTTGATGCCAAATGCTTAATTTGTCCCGTAAAACTTATTATAAAATAAAATTGACTCCCCTGTTAAAAAGGTAGAAATCGAGAGTCCGGATTGTTCTGTAACTTTTGAGACTTGACAATGTTGCTTTTAGAGCCTAGCAAACCACAAAAGTGGTACTGTCAGTCCACTTATTCAAACCTAGGATGGTTAAAGTCAAGTATCATAGTATGTAGCTGTGTATTGGGCTTCTGTGTGAATGGATTCGCCGAAACCTACCTGGATGTTGCATGAGTATACGGTTAGACCTACAACACAAACTTGTAGCCAACAGCAAGCTATTACGCTTTGTCACGCAAGCACCACTTTATGCCAACAACAGGATTCTCCGCAACGGTATAAAAGTGGGTACTGACCTTTGTCAATCCCACAGGAATACGGAATATTACTAGTTAGCTGAGTATTGCGAACCGGTCCATCGTGTTTGTTTGTAGACAACGTTTTGACCTACTATTTATAACTGCATCAGGCCTTTGTGTTAGAAGGAGAATGGTTTCGACTGTTTTAAGACATATCCAGTTCACTTATATGTCTTAAGACGACACCATCATTCTTCTAACACAAAGATCGATTTCTATAGGTAAACTTGATGAAAACCTCTGGCTCAATTCTTTTTCATCAACCTAAGCCGATCTTCCACAACAGACGCTTAAACTCATTTTAGACAATAAGGTGACTAACAATAAACGTGGAGAGTGATAGCTAAGTTTTTGACAATTGATCAGAAATTAACGGCTCACCAATCACCATCAGGCCACTAATGTCAGGACAGGATCTGAAGAGGGAACTGGAGTTTATAAGAGTAGCCCGTTTTCGTAGCGATTAACCTTTAGTTGTAATATTACGCAACATGTTATTCCTCGTTGTCAGACTCCCCTTTTCTGCCAACGTTCCCTAAAGCACCCTGTACTGTATATTATGTGATTACTGTTGACACTGATGACGCAGTTTGCGTACAAGGATGATGATTACTGGAGCTCTCTTGTTGAGATGATTGCGTCAGTCGGCTACAGCTCATAACTCCGCATTGCTGCCTTGGAGATTGCTCAAAAAGATCAGCTGTCAGAGCAAAGACAAGAACCATCTCTCAAACGATAAAAGTATGTTCTTGGTGGAATTATCGGATTTTATTTTTTGTAGTGAAATTAATAAGAAATAATCCAGAATGTAACCGAAGGTAAGCAAAAAAGTAGCGAGGTGAATCCCTCCCGAAAACCTTGAATAAATTATAAAAAGTCAAAATAAAACTGAAAGCAAAATATATCTTTAACTGAAATAAGACAACAACACGCCGATCTGAGGAGGTCCAGACGATTTTATCTCAGCCTATTAAAGCATTATAACCCCTTATTATTGTCGGACAAGCTCTATTAAACAGAAGACGTATTAACGCATATACGCAAAACTGCGATTGCGAGAGATAAACAATCATAATCGTGGAATATATTATTTATTATACAATTAATCCTTTTTAACTATTTGATGATTTTTAAGTATTTACTTTAATAAGTTTTCTTTTATAATTATTATCTGAAGCATCAACTAAAACATTCTTGCAAAATATCATTCCTCTATACGTTACGGACTGGTGAATACTCTTATAAGTTTTGACCACTGTTGTGACCACCACTTAATTATGAATAATTATAAGTTCCCCTCTTCTCGTATCTATGCCATCAAATGAATATCAGAAAATATGTATATATGTTTCAATATGTTTAATAAAGGTTATGACGTCAGTCGGAGTGGGGGAGAAGCTGGTAGGGGGAACAGCCGCAGGTGGGGATGGATCCCCACCACGGTTAGCCTGCCTATTTAAGTAGCGCCCCATAGAGCGAAAATCAGATACTTATACTCGCGTATGATGCAACCCAAAGATAAACTTTGGTGGAGCGAAAATCAGACTTTTAACAACAATAAAAATTTTATTATATTATGCACTCCGCCAAATGCATGTAAATGCAGAAAGAGAAATATGTAATCCAATTATTTTATTATTTATTTTTTGTACATTGTATTATTTTGTTGAGGTTTTGAAATAAAAAAAAAAAAAAAAAAAAAAAGCGAAAATCAGAAAGAAACAAACCGGCACCTTAAACACTTCTCTCTCTCTCTCTCTGCACTGGCGCTTGCTGCTCTACTCAAACCATGGTCTTCTTATTCAACTACCTCTGCATCTCTCTCTCCTAAACTCGCATTGTCAGACCCCACACCTTCCTAGTGGGAACCTCTGCCTTCGTCTCGCTAAAACTAGCACCTCCTTGGGAGAGATCTCTCCCTCGCGGACGACGGTTGCCGTGGCCCTACAAACTTACCAGTAGCATTTCCTACGGCAATCCAGTCTGCTTCTCTCCGGTTCACACTCGCCTTTAGGATCCGGACGGTGTTCGCCTACCCTTAGATACCGAGTTTGAATTCGTGGTCATTCCAAGACCACATAAACTACCTATAAACTTACCCTGTACCTCTTCTCCTGAACATAGTGCTTTGTCGGGGCACACACCTTCTAAAGATCTTATGGAGTCAGATCAATACGAATTAAAGCTGCCCACCGACTAGGGGTCAAAAACGTGGTTTAAAAAATGTCTGGGTGGTTGGCTCTCACAATCTGGAAATTTTAAGGGAAGTTGTTAGAGGGAGATCTGTACAAAAGTATAGAGACATTTTTCTCTTTGTTTCTCAGCGAGTCCTTTACGGCATTTACACGACTACTTTTGAATCTAACTTACAGCACCTCTTCACTAAGTCATACAAGTTGGAACGTCCTAAAAATAGGACAAACTAACGTGGCAACCTCTATGAGCTAATTCACACAAAAAAAGAAACAGCCAACGATCATTTTCGGAATAATTAACCCTGATTAATGATCCCTGAAGGCACGTCGATACAGATTCAAGGAGAGGAATCTTTAATCTATATCAATGAGATATAGTTACCGTATTGTTGTCGTTAGTGACGAAAACTGTCAATTCCCAAGTATATTATAACGTGTACGAAGAAAGTAATCGATTAATTAAGTTTAATTGCATTAATAGCAATTAACTTCGATGCCAAATCGATGTGGCGCTTCGTGGCGGTTTACTGTTTTCTCAGTTTTTGAGTATTTTCAAGACACTAGCGAAACTATATAAATCATTACTATTTATTTTCTCTGCAATTCCCTTTATTTTTCCCTTATCTATAATCTTAAAAATTTAAGTATAGATAAGGCTAAAAAGAGCTAAGGGGAAAAAAAAGAAAATTTCTCTGCTGGGAGGATACCAGGATATATAAAACAATTTTATTATCAATCGAAATAAGTTATAAGCTAAGGAAATATAATTCAAACTGCCCTGTATATTTCTTTTGAACGAGCTTATAAAATTAACTAACACTTACAATATCTTGATGGAACTGATGACATTCTCTGGGGCCTACTTGACTAAAACCGATCTCTATTAGTTTTGTTTGGAAAAACTCATTTGTATAATGGGATTCCGAACATTTCGGAGTCTGACCTGGTGGAGTCTGCGACGAATAAAGGAGAGTCCTTGAAGATAAGAGGGGGACAGCTTTTGAAGAGTCGTGTAAAAAATATTACTAACTTGAAACCAGTTTCGTCTTAAGTTTACCAGAACGACAAAATGCCTTGTGTTCACAGACCCAGAAGCAATCGCCACTTACAGGATTGCTACATCTCCAATGGAAAATCCACCTTTTGACACGGGTAGTTTCTTTTTATAGTCTTTTTGTTTCGTCAGGTTCGCTATTAGCTCGATGGAGGGAACCGACTGAACGGGTCGTTACACGAATGCATGGTGCAGGCTGCAACTATCGAGCTATGCCATTCTTTAGGCATGAGGCAGGGAGAATTATTGATTTATCGGTCAGTGGGCTCCTGGTTCATAGCGTACATTACCATGCAAAATGCCAATTTAACGCAGTGATATCCGATGCATTAGGAAATCTATTGGATAGTTGAGAATTACAGAACAGTGGCGTTAGGTGATATTTGTTATAATCTATACTGGTCAAATAGTTTTTTTTTTCCTATTCCCTTAAAAAAATGACAAAATGATTTATTATAGATTCTCATTCGAATCTATTCACATATTAGTTTTATATGTCCTGTAGCGTAGCTACATTATATACATGTTCGGTTATATAAAAGTTATATAATTAATACAAGTACAATGATACACAATATACTTGACTTCATTGACAAGACTCTATAAGGTGATCGGGCTAAGTGTAAGTAGGCTGGTTAGGATTTAAGGGCTCTGAGAGGTAAAACCTACTCTGCTACCGGAGTTAGGGTAGAAAAGTATTAATAGGCCATCAAAGGGTAAATGAGGTATTTGTTTTTCTTAAATCTGATTACTCACATCTGTTTCTTTCAGCGATTACTGATTCTGTCTCTATTACTCACCTGAAAATCAAAACATTACAATTAGTTATAGCACAATTGTTTTTTTCAATCAATTTATAATAGCTATAAATAATAATAATTCCGTGGCCCAACATCTCAAGAAAACATTTGTAGCTTGGTCGATAAAAGGCATTGGAGTCTAGTGCTCAGTGTTGTGGCAACATCTCCACAGCGAGGAACAAGAAAACACCATTCACAGATCTGAAAACACCTGCTTACTTTTTTATATCGTGACATCACTTCGAGAAAGTCAGAACACGCCTGCGCGCTCGCTAGAACCTTGAAATAGTCGGACCTAATTGGTCAAAATAACGCCTTACTTCGTTGGTCACAAGATACCTCTGTTTACTCCTCGGGGGTCCGGGACTGGTTTCAGGCATTTTTTACGTATTCTAATTGGATGGTTGAAGTGAATACAGCTCTTTTTCTCTGCCCTGGCGATTGCTGTTCGACTTAAACCGTGGATTTCTTAATTAATTACCTCTCCACCTCACTCGCTATTCTTGGCGCTGTCGGCCTTCACAATCTTCCTAGTGGAGATTCTGCCCACTAAGCTCTCCTTGGACCCCTTCAACTTTGACGGCTTCTGGGGCCCTACAACCATACCTAGTAGGACCCCCACCCGCGGTCCAGTCTACCTCTTTTCAGTTTACACTCACCTTTAGATCCGGACGGTTCTCGCTTATCCTCAGTGAGTGATTTCGTGGACATTCCAAGACTACGTAAACTACCTATAATAATTGTATGTGTTATGTCATGTACCCCTTCTCCTGAACAACGTTTCCCCTTCTAAGATCATATCGAGTCACATCAAAACAATAAACGAGTTAAGCTGGCCGCCGACTAGGCCGCCAGAAACGCTCAAATACCCCAGGTTTATCTCTTTCCCTCGTAAACCGTGCTGTTGCTACTTCGACAAGACCTCCACCATTGGGATTGCCAGACAGAACCGTGGAGCCTATATTTTTGTTTTTTAGACCTGATAGGTTCTTTCGCAATTAACTTTGCGAATCTGAACGAACTCCAGGCCCGATCCCATCAGGAAAAGTCATTAGCAATAATAGGTGTACTAGTGTCGGGCATACATACGGACGCAAATATTTTATTAAATGGTTTTTTTTTCAACAGATATTTTCATGAACTATTCGTCGTGGCTGCAACTATCGTGTTTTGTCATTCTTTAGACATGAGGCAGGGAGAATTATCGATTTATCGGTCAGTAGGCTCATAGTTTAGTGGCGAAAACTAAAGCGCACATTACCATGGAAAATGTCAATTTGACGCTGTCATATCCACTTTTAACATTGGGAAACCTATGATAGTCCTTATGGCTTTTCGAGGCCTGGTAGAGTTGTCCGATTCAGATGGACCACGTTTCCAAGGGATCAGCTGTCTACAGACTGTCCCCTTTCCCTAGTATCAAAGGCCACTGATGAAATTCAATCCCATCCAACCCAAGGACGGGATTGAAATCAATACATCCCGAGGTCAGATACAATTAATTCCGCCTTAATGCTTGTGCATGGCTGAATGCAGTCGAAATAAGAGCCAACTTGTGAGCATAAAACACACCCCTCATCATCATTATGACGTTACTCAAAAATAGTTGGCAATTAGAGCTGATAAATTCGAAAATCAATAGTAATAATTATTTTATTAATTTTCTTTGCGGAAAAGCTTCCTTCATGAAAAATAAGGAACAAAAATGCTGAAAAGGCAATCTTCAGAGAATACACGGAAAATATCTGAGGTATAACGAATTATTTCTTTTTTTTATTTAAAAAAAAAAACTTATACTTCAGCAATTAAACTAAATTTCAACAATATATACTATAATAAAAGTTCAATTTTAAATCCAATATTATTTTCTATAGTAAACATACTATAATTATACTTTAGCATCACTAATGTAATATTTTCATTAGCAAATTACATATATCAAAATAATATTTGCATTAGTAAAGGCTCACTGCTTCATTTGAATTCGAAGTGGGGGCGTGTACGATATAGTTTACGATGATGTAACGATCCAAATACTAATGAAAACATCAATAAAATGAATAATTTTCCATTGTGAAAATATTGGTTCACGCAACTTTAAATAGGAAAATCCCCACACTTGGGGAAAATCCCCTTCGAAGTTAATTCGATGTTTTGGTAACTTTCAATGGTGGAAAACGAAACCCCGAGTAAACTTTGTACATTAGCTAAGAATATAATGAGACGTTTCACAGCTGTCATTGTTATGGAATTTCACTGTGCCTGAATGACTGGAATTAACTTGTGGCGGTCGCATGTAGCTCAACAGGTATTGTATAGTACGCTATTGAGTTGGATGTGCAACGGTTAACCAAAACCTAGTAAAGGGGCCACTAACTCATAAAAACGACAAAATGGACAATATGTTCTTGCTCAATAATTAACATGCACCTTAGAAAGTATGTTATTAATAACTAGCAAAAAGTAATTAATTACTACTCTTTGATAAGGTATATTAATTAACACAATAGGTAAAAAATTAAACAGATGAAGTTCTTAAAACTAATTCAGTTTTATAAATGAAAATGAAACTATTAAATGAAATCATAAATATATGCGTATAGATTACTAGCCCAGGTTCTTCCCGCAGCATTTAATAATCAATCAATCAATTTTAATCAAATTTAATAATAATAAACTTTTTACTTTATTTTTCCCACATCCAATTTTTATAAGTTTGAGAGCTAAGGAAAAAAAAATAAACCTCCTAACCAGGTCCTCCTAGTACAAGGATCCGATCACCCTAAATATTTTATGTTTCTCCCTCATCCTAAAATTCTAACTAGAGAGCTTAGAAAAAAAAAATAAATAAATAAATAAAAAAAAATAAAATAAAAAATTAACAAAAAAATAAACACAATTCTACCCTCCATCGAATGCATCTGCGTATGCAGCAAGAGGATAAATTTGTTTCACACAAAACAATCTTTAGTAAAAGTCAAAAGGTTCATTTGTTTGTAAAATGTTTTGAAAAAAGGGGTTTTGAAATACAACAAAATTTGTAAACCGAAGGTGAGCCCCATTACCAGTCTTGTATGTAATTTTAGTTTTAAAACGATTGTTTTTATATTTTGTACCCTTCTTAAAATGCATGTTATGCTATGCAGAAAAAAAAGCCTGAAATCGCCAATTTGTTCATGCTATTGTTCATATTTGTTTGTAAAAATATTTAAATAAAGGGGTTAAGAAACAAAAAAATAATAAAAAAATAAACAAAGGGCACAGTTTTAACAATCGATTATTTTGAATTACATTTTACGAAAGAAATGAAAATGTATAGCAATGTGATCAGCCGGCTTTGCGGTGTCCCAGCTTGAGTAGTCAGCCTAAATGATAGTTAGTCACCAGATGATAACAACGCGTTATTTAAATGTAATTTAAAGACTCTACCACACACTTATGTCATAACAATGAATGTCTGTATATTTTTCTAAGTGACTATTGATGAATGGCAGCAGACACTGGTTTTGAGCCTAAGACCTTTCGTACGGTTACTCTTCAAACCGAGGTACGTCGTCACCTCTGAAAGATGACTAAGATCAATATTAATAATAATAATTAGTCCTAATAAAAAAAAAAAAACAGTGTAAGTTCTTATTTGAGCTCGAGGCCTCCTGAACTTGGACCAGGCGCTCTCCCATCCAAGTTAAATCGAAAATCTATCACTGTCCCATTTCCTTAGTTGCTCTTCGATCACTATCCAATGTCTTTAGAAGATCTAGTCGGAACTTTGAAATGATCACTGGTTTATAAATAATTATTAAAACGGTGAGAATAAATGTATAATGAACGGCTAAAGTTAAATATTATTTAGGGAACTAATGTTTAGATAAACAACTTGGAAGACTCCTTTGAAAAACGCCAAACTGGATGAAGGCATTGGTTACAGGAGTTTTTCCTCGGGATAATAATTATTAAGATAGTGAGACTACATAATTATTCATAAAATATAATTTAATCCCCACACTTAAATGCCAATTTTGAACTAAATTAAGAAGTTGATTTATAAAAAAAAGCGCTTATATAATTTTTCTCATGAAATATCAGTTATTATTTAAATTGACTTAAATACATTCAAACACCATATTGCAATACTGGTGAAAAATGATTTCATAGTGTCTAAAAACTGGTTTTAAAATAAACCTTTAAACTGAATTCACTCAAATTGTTGTACTCACGTAACGAATCGTGGGTAATTAAAAGTTTCTTGACACTGATATAAATTGAGGGAGCCCTTTGATATTTTAAGATTCCTAATTGGTTGATGGCTGTTACTCAGAGGGTTGAAAGGAAAAGTTCCCCTTGAGTGTTAAATAGTGTTTTAAGCACTTGATGGCAGTATGAGGCGCCGAAAGCGCTCGAGCGTTAAATAATCGGAATTTCTGAATAGACGCATATAAGCGACTTTTCCTGGAAACCCTTTGCGTTTCCACTTCCTTCCAGGCCCTAATAGCTAACAACTCCCAGTTCGAAATAGATTTTTTTTAGATTGAAAAATCTTTATTGCGATACAATTACAATCTGCCTTATTGAGCAATAAGTAATTGCGATAAATGTTCTCATTCATACCATATATACAATTCTTCATTCACTCGCTCATTCGTATAGTATTTACAAACAGCCCATAGGCCTCTCAAATCCACATGGTTGTCTCCTCCTTCACATAAGAAAGAGGAAGCGGAGTCTTGGGAAGTCCCCCACGCTCTTCCGTCAGCCGCGTCACCGGATACGAGCTAGTTGAGGCTGACCAAGAGCGCGAGAGCCACAGACTCTCAGGACATGATTGGAGAAACTAACCATTGCCAGGACTCCCACTGTTACGTATTTACAGCAGGCAACTGCCGTTATAGTCTCCGAGGAGGATTATAGGGATGAGTAGTGCAGTGCAATGACTGTGCTAGAGGATTAGGATGGTTGCTATTGTTACTATGTTTTACGATAGGTTACTATGGGATTTCATGAACTTGGAAGGGACGAGTCAGCCGGCTGATTAGTTACGGAAACGTGCCAGTTGTGGCTGACCAAGAGCGCGAGAGCCACGGACGCTCAGGACATGATAAGAGAAACTGGCCATTGCCAGGACTCCCACTGTCGCGTATTTATAGCAAGTCACGAGGCCACTGCCGCTATAGTCTCCGAGAAGGGATTATAGGTATGAGTGACGCCAGAGACCATGGAATTAGGATGGTTGGATAGGTTACAATGGAATTTCATGAACTGAGTTCAAGACAGTAAGGTATATTAAGATAGTTATGAAGGGTTTTGTTGCTGACGGAATAAGTGGCATTAAATATTTTTCTCAGGACTTTTGGTTGAAAGGATTGTATACGCTTGATGTTCGACTTTTTTGCTGTCCCCCATAGCTCTATTCCAGTCATCTGGTCGAAATAATGTGTAAATAAATACTGAGTTCGATCCATTTGGAAGAAAGAGTTCTACCCAGCTAAACGAAAAACAAATCGTCCGTTATAAACAAATCATCAGTTTTTCTATGATTTATGTTTCTTGGACCGGCTGCTGGATGACTATGTTACAATCAGAGATTGGAATTTCCTAAGGCTGGCGAAACCCGGTAATCCCCGAGTCCATGTTATGCCCAGGTGTCCTCCAGATGTGTCGGTATTTCCAGCGCTTAACTTCTTTGTGTCGACAGCATTTCTACACTAATGGCTAAACAACAACTTTACACATCCTGATATAACACTAATTTCAAGCCACATTCCATACTATTCTTTGTTCGTTTCAATTCAGATATATTCTGCAACTATCTGGGATGAATTATTACGAGGCATTAAAAAAGATGTGAAGCATTGTTTATCATTCATACGCAATGGCTACATTCCAAATTAATCATAAATGCCACTAATTAGTCATGAAAAAATTAGACTGCTTGAATTGTATCAAATTGAATTTTACATGTACTCCAATGTATGTATGGAATATGACTTATGAAGCTAAGTCTCCTGAGTGGTTACCAAACACGTGATATTTCTAAAAGATACTGATTATATAAAACAACAATAATTATTCTCCATTTCAAATTTAATATTGACCGACGTTCCGAAGCTGAGTTGTCTTTCTATTATCGCTGGTTCCTTTCATTTTTTGAGCTTTCGACAGCCCGCAGCTGTCATCTTACGGCGCCACAAAAATACCATTCAACAACCTATGGAACTGGTCATAACTTCATTATTTAAATTCTTCTTCTATCAACTGAAAACGAGGTGTTCGCCCCTGACCATTTTCTGGCTATGGTCAAAGTAAAATAGAAAAATGTAACGTTAAATCTGAACTGCGGTTACAGAGATTTAAAATGTTAGCATGATGATGGTTGGTAGCGATCGCTCAAATCCTTACCGACCTGGTTTACTTTTATTTTTACTTTTTTTGGATAATAGTTGTTACTAGAAAGGAGTTTGGGAAAAATGTGGAGACCGGAATGAAAAACATCCCAACAGTTGTCAGCTGTTTAAAAAAAAGTTGACTGGGAATTCGGTTTCTCTCATGTGCTAAATGCACCTCGGTCGAATTTAAAAATAATTAAAAAAAAAAAAAGGAAGCTATTCGTTTTATTATTCTGCGTTGTTTAATCACTTAATCCAGGTATTGTCCACACATTATTTTCTTTCATAATTTTTTTTATATACACTAAATTTTATTTAAAGTTACGTTATCAAGAACTGACCAGGTTTTAATCCTTACAATACTCAATAAATTAGCCCATTTCTTGCTTACAACTCCATTGACCATTATTTCCCACTCCCATTTGGAGTAACAACTATTCAGCCAACAAACATAAAACGTAGGTTTAGAAACATGAATAATTAAATAATGTTATTATTGCGAAATGTGCATTTACCGTGCCGGAATTTTCCGATAGCTTCCACGACTGTGGCTGTGCTATAGATATCGTGAAAAAAAAATATCCTTGGAGTTGCTCAGGTTTAAAATATGCTCAGGTCATTCGGAGAAAGGTCCACTTTGTGGGAAACAGCCGGGGGACCTTCGAGCTTGGGTCAGTGAGCGGCTAAACCCTTGGGATTCCCGGGCATCCGGTGTACAGTCAGCCGGAGCTGCGAGTGACTGTACTCTAATAGGCCAGTAAAAACTGCCTTCGTTGGTCATTAGAGCATTTTTACAAGGACTACAGGCATTGTCCACAATTAGCAGTTGTAAAAAATCTAAAGATTAAGCCACTCGGTGGATAAGTCTCGCTATTCAGGTGGGTCCCCTTCCACAGGGGATAAGGTGCGCTGACCAAATCTGTAAGTCACACTGCACAAGAAACGCACACACAGCTCGCAATGACAGTCAAAAAATAGATATTTGTATACCATACTGATTGGGGTATCAAATTAAAGATTTAGACAAGGTTTACTAGTTTGTAATATGTGACAGTAATTACAATCTGCCTTATTGAGCAATAAGTAATAAATAAATGTTCATTTATAACATATTTACAATTTTCATCACTTGCTCATTCATACTGTATTTACAAACAGTCCGGAGACCTTCACCAGATACGAACCAGTGGAGGCACCAAGAGCGCGAGAGCCACATACGCTCAGGACATGATTGGAGAAACTGGGCATTGGCAGGACACCCACAGTCGCGTATTTATAGCAGGTCACGAGGTCACTGTCGTTTCAGTCTCCAAGGAGGATTATAGGGATGAGTGGTGCAGTGTAATGACTGTGCTAGGGGACTAGGGTAGTTGGTTAGATTACTATGGAGTTTCATGAACTTGGAAGGGATGAGTTCAAGATAATGTGGAACGCTTCATGATTTTGCTTGTCATTGCTGCGCAGGGGCCATGCCATGTTATCTGTATCGTTCCAATTTTAATACATAAATATAAAATATTTTCCAATCATGTGATGAGGCTTTAGCGGAATATTATTAAAACAGTTTTCGCAACAGTAACAAATATCATAATTATGTGATGCGGCACTATGAGATGAATTGTTTGCAGGGTCTGGTTGCTCTCCCTTGAGGAATAGATATTTGCGCATATATCATGCCCCTGAGTTCACGGAGAGACAAGTGGGAAGAGGGTATCTGCCGGCATTCCTTCCCGCGGCTAAATTACAGTTCCAATTTCTCAATAAAATATAAACGCTCAAATTTACATATTTTGCCAATTATCTTCGAACTGCTTGCGGTCAAATTGATCCTTGTTTGTTGAACGGGGTCCATGCAAATTCAATGCAGTAATCAGTTGATGATATCGTTTGGGTTTAAATTGCCTGCTTTCGGAAGAAAAAAATCCAGTAATTTCCATACCGTGAAGGTAGTAAGCATATTGTCATGTGACAAATGATTGACAAAGGACTTGACGTTTGGTATCAGTGAAATATCCGTAAATATTCTAGAAATAATTTGAATGCAACATGTGTCATGCAAAATGTTCTGAATTTAAGAAGAGTTACATAAAAGAGGGATTGAATCCTTTGATTAATGGGAACTACAAAAGTTTGAAAACGCCTCCTGATAACAGGGTTGTTTGTTTTTTTCTAAAATAACTAATCAGAAACTCATTATATCATAAAAATGCAAAAGAAAACAAGAACTGTATATAAGTAAAAAAAATATTAAAAAAAAACGTTACGGCAGTGGCCTCGTGGTCTGCTATAAATGCGTGACAGTGGGAGTCCTGGCAATGACCAGATTCTCCAATCATCTCCTGAGCGTACGTGGCTCTCGCGCTTTTCATGAGCCTCCACTGGCTCGTATCCGGTTACGGGGATGACGGAGGAGCGTGGGCGGACTCCCAAGATTCCGCTTCCTCTTTCGCATGCGCGGGAGGTGTCAACCATGTGGATTTGGGAGGTTTCTGAGCTGTATGTAAATACTCTATCAATGAAAATTGTAAATATGGTATGAATAAGAACATTTATTACAATTACTTATTGCCTAATAAATAAGGCAGATTGTAATTTTACCATAATAACGACGTTTCTAGTAATCGAACTCCTAAGAATTGAATAAAGTTTTTAATACAACGGGAACACTCTAAAAACTCAAATTTCGAAATTACTATTAAGTAACAAAATTTCATTTAAGGTAAAGCTACACTTGTCCTTGAAATTTGAGATATTCATTTAAAAGTGCCAATTCGCAGACAACTTTGTACCTGGACGTCAGACAAAAGGCTGCTAATGGTTATTATTATATTGAAAAATAGTATTCAATGCTATACTTCAAATCTAGGACAAATATTTTCAATCTCAAGTATACATCCGACAGATTACAATTATACCTGAAAATATAAATAAAAATTTTCATTCAAAAACAACTTGTATTTTCAAGTAATTTTTTGCATGAATTTCATCTTTTTAAAAAAAAAAAATGTTTGGTCAATGAATTCTCCCCCCCCCCCCCAAGAAGCACTTACGTCGAAATTGGCTCGTCCTCAGTCCCTTGTCTTAATGCAGTTTGTACTCACTCAAATATTTAATTGATTAAACTGCTAAAACTCCATGTCCTCAAACATAGAACAGAGCATGTTGTTAGTGGTTTTTTAAATGCTATTTTGTTTTGTTAGTTTCTGCTTATTTTGAGTTGAAGGCAAACAAATCTTGTGAAGCAACGAATGCCAGTTGTACAAGGCAGCTGCCGTGCATAAACGATTGACCATGCTCTATGCATTAACTCACAAGTTAAATAGTTAATAAATCAATCTAAATGTTTATAAAGAGGGCTTTGGCGAGTTGCGAAATCCGCCATTAATGTTAACTATTTACTTCATTACGGCTTGACAGTTGTAAGCTGGTCTATAAATTTTATCCGCGGTCAGTACAATCGATTTGGATTTGCAATTCAATTCGGATCTCATGTACGGAATGTAAGATATGACTTACTTCTCGAACATATCTTCGCGGCACGTTGCGGCACACATACCTTCCCGTACATCAATCACCTTATGACTACTCAACCGGGAGGAGATTTAAACAAAGAAACAATGTAATCTCGCAATGGTTAAAGCTAGACCATGAATTATTTATAGAAATAAAATAAAATGTAGAAGACCCTTTTTAGTATCATTCCTTAACGAATCAACAAAATATTTTACAAAACACGAACGCTTTCGATGAGGGTTCG
This sequence comes from Acanthosoma haemorrhoidale, assembly GCA_930367205.1. NCBI lineage: Eukaryota > Metazoa > Arthropoda > Insecta > Hemiptera > Acanthosomatidae > Acanthosoma > Acanthosoma haemorrhoidale. The sequence goes on from OV884014.1 coordinate 27,096,414, forward strand.
ATCCCAAGTAACGTGATACAAAAGGTTTTGATATCCAAATTCATCCTTTTGCAATTCAGTATTTTTAAACAAAAGTATCTACATATAAAAACCCTACATTATTTTAATTTATTTATTTTCATTCATCACGTATTAGGGACAACGCCCCCAAAAAATTCTTTTAAACTTATAAGAAAATTGGCAAGTAGTGGCAGCGATTTTATAACACGTGGAATAGAGTCTACCGCCCTTCTTGATCTCTCGGTGCATATGACCCAGGTGGAAAAAGACGAAGGGAGTGCGATTGCGAAGAACGGAAGAAACCACTGTGTTTGATCTGTAGTGGAAATGTTTCAGCGCCTAAAAAATACCACGTGGAGAACCACTTCATTCTGATTTCGATTCCGAATATCCGGTTGGAAAAAATCCTTATGAGGCATCAATTAATATTCAAAAAACAAAGTAATGCAATTTCTCCTACGAAATAACTTCGCTAATGGCACAACAAATGGAACTAAGCGGAGATTTTAAAAAACCTTGGGGTTCGTTCGTGTTTTTGCTACTCTCGTTTTTGGTAAATTCCTTGAATATTAAGTTGCTCACATTATCTTTCCTGGTTGTTTGAATTTTATAAAAATTAATAGGTAACTCACCTACCTAACATTGCGGTATTTGAATTACTACCTATTGTATCGAATAGGCACAACAAATATAAGGGCTTCAATTTGTAAAGATGGGTGTGTAGGTGGGGTGGGGGGTGGGCCTCCCGAGTTTGTGGAACCACGAATTTGGGCCACGACCGAAAAAGGTTGGCCACTTATGGTGTATAATATTGTGTCATGTTGTTTATTTGTTAAAGAACTTGTTCTGTAGCCTCGGCGTTGTTAGCCAAACCAGCGAAGATCCAGGTAACCAGTTTATAAGCAATGGATGAGACCACAGAGTGACTTCTGATCTCAGAGTTGATACAATGTTAGATTCAAGTCCGAATTGTTGACGTAATTTTCAGTTTTTATTACCAAAAATTAACATCTGAGGACTGTTGAGATTTTATTATTCTAATTGTGTGTGAACAGTTGTAAAATATCCGGCGTAACAATGAATGAGATTAATTGCTTCACTTGTTAAAGATACAGCAATTAAAATGCTAGTTAGACATATCCGCCAGACAGATACGCCAATCATGTGATTACGTTATATTAATTCGTCAAAAATCCGGTAGTGAATATTTGGAATATTATCCCACATATTTTAAATATTTTCAAACTGGTCATTGTCAATGACATGTGTCAGATGAACTTCCCCAGGGTCGAACTAAGGGCCCATCGATCTTGCGTTATCTTAATAGTAGGTCAGGGCAGATATGTTATTATAATGAACGAATAATTTTTGGAATAGTAATTTTACATAAAGCATTAGTTGGAAATGATTTGGATAATTAAGCAATCTTCTCGCAGAGATCCGGAGCGAGGACGCAGGTCATGTACAGGTATTTCGAGAGAGACCAATGATCATCCATCATCCCGACCAATGAGGACATCACTCCCAAAAATATAAGGATATATTATATATGTTACACATTCATTATCAAGTTAGAAATTTATTATCAATAAAATAGTTATTGTTAATATTAATGGCCAAAGAAACGAACTATTGAAAAGATTGGGACCTTTACAATATACTTTACTACAGAGCAATTGTCCTTCGAATATCGACGAACTTCGGAATATAAATTCCCTTGGGACAAACTCTCGCAAAGACTACGCAATGTAGAGGCAGACGGTGAGGACACGATGTGACCCTTAAAGTCAATTTTCCAATTTGACCAAAATTGAATGAAAATGAGAAAATGTCTTATTTAAATTATAACAGCAATTTCGCAAGTAGTAGTCCTTGGTTCTTCGTTGTTTATCGAGCTCAAGCTTTTGACAGGGTTATAGTCCTACCTTTCAAACCGCTTCTTCCAAGTTCGCTGTGGTTTAGAATATTCTATTTACTATCCCATAAAAGCAGGAGTTCCACAGGGCAGCGTCCTGGGTCCCATCCTCTATAACCTATACACCGCTGATGTCCCCTCTACCTGCAATACCTTCTTGGCCACATTTGCAGATGACACTGCAGTCTTGTCATCCCACCCAGACCCCATTATAGCATCCCATAACCTTCAAAAACACCTTGATGAGATCGAATATTGGTGCAACCAATGGCGGATCAAACTTAATGAAGCAAAATGTTCCCACATTACCTTCACCCTCTGCCGCAAGTTTTGTCCACTACTTTATTTTACGGTACTTAGGCTTCCATCTCGACAAACGACTTACCAGGAACCCACATACGGAGCTAAAAAGACAAGAACTAAACAGACGCTTTGGACAACTGTACAGACTACTTCAAAGGACATCCCATCTCTCAACAGAAAACAAATTACTAATTTACAAAGTTATGCTTAAGCCAATCTGGACATACGGAATAGAGCTATGGGGGACAGCGACAAAGTCAAACATCAAGCGTATCCAATCCTTTCAACCATAAGTCATGAGAACAATAGTAAATGCCCCAAATTATGTCAGAAAACCCTTTACAACGATCTTAACATACCCTAGATTTTTGAACTCATCCCTTCCAAGTTTATGAAATTCCATAGTAGCCTATCCAACCACCCTAATCCCGTAGCAGTCATTGCACTGCACCACTCATCCCTATAAACCTCCTCGGAGACTAAAACGGCAGTGGCCTCGTGACCTGCTATAAATGCGCGTTGCTTATCGTTTATTGCTTGTTGTTATTTCTGTAGCTTCCTAGATGTTTTATCCTGCGAGCGTAACATCCCATGAAGATCACTAAATATTGAGACAAAAATATTATCTTCACTCTACCTTTGGTTTCCATATTCGAATATTGTAATGAGATGATAACACCAAAAGTTGCTTAGAAATTAACAATACAATGCCCCCTCGTCTAAGCATAATAACTCGGTATCAATGGACTTGTGTGCAGTTAATGAAAAAATAAGGCTCGTGGGTAAGTGGTTGAAGTGTGACTAGTGATTTTTTCGAAACTGCTGTACAACTGTTGCTAACTGGGACGCTGTATCACATCATCTCGTAACCCTAATTAGATGATATTATGTAATGTACCTATTCTGTAATCAGCTGGCTCCCCATTCTTGGGCAAGACAATCATTATAATAAAATAATATTCCACCCAAAATAATTGCTTTATTAGCGACGACAGAATTGAACAAATATGGAACTAGCTTTAACTTCAAAGGGAATTGTTATAAAGTTTGTATAAGCCGAATTTGAGAGCCCAAAATTTTTATTTATAATCTCAACGCCTTTTTACTGATTCACATTCACAAAAAGTCATTTTAAATCAAGCTGACTGATGAATTGTTTTACCCAATTTCCAAAAATAGGACAAAAATAAGCTTTGGGGTCGAGCTTGAAGGTAGATTCCTAATAAAAAAAATGAACGAATCCCTCCGAACGGACAAAAGGATTAGCTTGACTTAATAGGACTTTTGCTAGAAACTGTGGCTCTCGCGCTCTTGGTCAGCCTCCACTGGCTAGTATCTGGTGACGCGGCTGACGGAGGAGCGTGGGGGACTTCCCAAGACTCCGCTTTCTCTTCGCATGTGGATTTGGGGGTCTCTGGGCTGTCTGTAAATATTGTATGAATGAGTGAGTGAATGATGAATTGTAAATATGGTATGAATGAGAGCGTTTATCGCAATTACTGATTGCCTTATAAAAGGCAGATTGTAATTATAGCCCAATAAAGAGTATAGTATGATATTATTAAAAAAATGAAAAATTGTAATTAATATTGATTAATCACCTGTTCAACGGGCAAGTCATACCTTTATTGTAATGAAATAAAACGAACATACGATTAAAGACGACTCTGTATTGTATGTGACAGGCATAAGCCTTCCGGAAAAAAGTACAATTCCATACCAAAATTAATTCGTTTCTTCTAACCAAAGAGTTCGGATTCCTCCAAATTTATTTTCACAATTAAAGTTACACAGTGACAGAACATTCAACCTCCAGTCGATGGAGAGGGTCGAGTCTTCTTATTTTACTGTTTTTTTACTAGACTCGTTGCATACTAGCATAAGATCATTCTTATTAAGTGAGTTTTGAAAATAGATTGATTTGAATCTGAACTTGAATGTGTCGTGTCTGTGTTGCGTAAGTAATGGTAGCACATAGCACAACCTCGAGCAGGTATCCCTGTCAGTTTTTTTTTTTTCAGTATGTTTATTTAAACCTTGGAGAGTTCTTGTAGTCAGCTATGCAATGCGCAATATCTTTGTTATGAAGATACGAGTATAATTAAGGAGCAACGATAGTCTGAGCAATTTTGTGCAAAGTTTAAAATGAAATGTATCGAGGAAATGTGGGATTAGATGTAAGTGCAAAAATTGGACGATATTATCTTTGAAGTTTTACTATGAACCTGAATCCCGTGTTTGAAGTACGCGTCCAAACCGGTTTGATGTGAATCATTCATGTGAAATCAAAATAATTTTCTATATGTTGTTGAGATTATGTTGAGATTTAGTTCAAGGGGTCTATTACAACATTTAGATCTATAAGGCCAAACAAGGACAAGGCTAGCACGTAGGTTGACCTGGCTACTTGGCATTACCGGAACAAATTTCACACGAGCTCACATCAGAAATGCCAGGAGCCCTGTAAATTCGATTCATGTTGTACAAGGTAGAATCAAATTTTGTGGCAATGTTGCCACACTTTTGAAAGTGAAATATCTGTCCGAGTGAGATATCAGGTGATAAGATGTGACCCGTCAAATCGCAAATGTACTAACTAATCTGTAATGTGACTGGACAATCGTCAATGAAGTATAATCTGTATATTGGATTCGGGGGGAAATGATATATCAATTGAACATCATAGATAACATTTTCTCTATAATTAATATTCATAATTTTGTTTTGAGGAATAAACTACTCAAAACATTATGATGTCAACATTTTTTAATAGTTTTCATTGGAACGAAACCCATTTTTTGGGAATTTGTGCTATTTAAGTGCAAACATTTTAAAGATTCGAACCCGTCACCTTCATAGAAAATTTTTAGGGTTTCGTTATTTTTTTTTTCAAAATCGGAAACCCGTGTGATTGCATGTCTGCATTTACAGGTGTACCACTTGGAAGTCCCATTTAACATCGGAGAGATGTGGAAAATATAACCTGATATAAGTAAAGTACCAGATATTTAAAACACGAGAAAGTTTCACGAATTAATTAGATAGCATAAAAAATTACATTATTTTAATTGGGTATCAAATTAAAGCACCGTTTAACAACTTGTAATTTGAATTTTTTTTCCTTTAACTAAAATTCCAAAAAGACATTAAACCTGTCTTTAGCTTCATCATTTTCCAAACTTTAATTCAACTAGCGATATTTTTATAGTAACGAAATTTCGCATAGTAGTTCCAATTTATGCTCCAATGATGTCAATGATAAAACTAGACCCGTTACAAATATAGGAAGGTCATTAAATAGTTAATTAACATTAAAAAATAAATATGTTTCTATCATATTGAATAGGTTTAACAAATTAAAGATATCGAAAGATTTATTATTATAATAATATATAATATGTGCTCAAGCTAAAGCGTTTCTATAACTAAGTAATGTCAATAAAAGTGCCATGGAATGTAGTCGAAGTTCTTTTTGCAATCCCAATGCCATAGACATAAATGTTTTACTTTTAAAGATGCTATTTTAAAAATGAATGATATTTTTCAGGAAACATAAAGCCGAGATTGGAATTTTAAATATGAGTTAACCATTTCCTTTGTGAATTGTGCCGAGGACACGACTGATCTATAGACACGTCATAATTAACAGACCGTATTAATTCTGTCGCTTCCATTCACATTTGTAACCTCCAGTTTGAAATGTATTGGGAAAGTACAATGTCCCTGAGGTATTGTTATTAGAAGATGTTTTGAGACGGAAAAACATTCATCAGTTTGTTTTCATCCTTCACCTCTGTCTGTCTAATTGATAAATTTGATTCCGTATTGCTTAATAGTAAAGATAATAATTAAAATATACCCGAAACTTCATCGGGAAGGTAAGGCAAGGAACAGCTTCGTTATAGATCATGTCTAGTTGTATTTGCAAATTGCTAAAGCGACATTAAGTAGTGGAATTTCTGAGTTCGATAATAGTAGTAGTAATTATGATACAATCTTAATTTATGTTTAAAGCTCTAGTCCATATCTCGATATGAGATGATTATGCGTGCAAGATTTAAATTTCTGATTTTTATCCCAACGATTCAGAGGCGATAACACATTGGAAATTTCAAAGTTGACAAGTATTTAAGGAACTCTCATAGTTACGAGGACATAGGTATCTCTCGACACTATAATATTTTTAATAATAAATGAAAAGACTAACATGGAACCCACAACGAGGCTAAAAAGACAAGAACTAAAAATACAATGTACAAAAAGAAAAATAACAAAATAATCGAACTTACAAATTTCTCCTCTTCCTGCATTTAAATGCATTTGGAGGAGTGCATAATACAATAAATTTTGATGTTCTTAAAAGTACTCAGTCTTATATTCACACTAGGTGATGAGGCTCACCTTCTATTTGTCACCACACTACAAAACCCTTCATAATGATCTTAATATATCCTACATTCTCGAACTCATCCCTTCCAAGTTCATAAAATTCCACAGTAACCTATTCAACCACCCTAATTCCCTAGCACAGTCATTGCACTATAACCATATCTAATTGTACATATTGTGTTTTAAACCAAATAAAGTTTTCTTTTTGAAGTCTTGCGTAGCAAAGTTATAATTGGTCATCCCTATTTAGTACAGTTTGGCACAAAAAAACAAGGATAAAGTTGGAAGAAGTGGATTATACAGAAAGGATAAGACAAAACTGAGATGGTCCTACTTGGGGTATCAGCTAACCTTCTGCCTCGAAGTCGGTAAGCAGATATTTGAATTGCAGATTTATCCAATAAACACTTTCTGTGTCTATTCCTACGGCAAGAGAACGACTGGTAGTAAATCAAGATTTGATCAACTATCGGGAAGCGTTTCAGTCAGCTCTTAGGAAATCCGCGTGCAGCTATTGTCTCAGCAAGACGCCAAAGTGCATTATCATCAAAATCATCAGCATTATCATCCTCATTAAAGATTAAATAGAATTAATTTATTCAATTAGATAACTATTAAACGGGCAACAAGGTCATACATAATAGAAGAGGAGAAGATAAATATTATTTCTCTATTTATTTTGTTTTCATGATTACCTTATTCCTTTCTTTATAACCAATGAATATATCTATTTATTTAGAGCAATCAATCCTTGAAACTTTCAAACAAATTTTTATTCGAGTAAGGACAAATAAAAATGAAATAAAACAACGTACTCACTAAACTAAAGTTTCTCAACTCCTAAAAATAGCTCCGGTTTACTTGAAAGTAAAAATAAATTCTTTCCAGACTCACCCCATCTTTTCTTACCTTCTTAAAATATAGTTATTTATAATTTTTTTAATGTTTATAAAAAGTATAAACAAATTTACAAAACGAGTCAAAATCATAACCGGAAATTTCACATCTCCAATACCGGAATCATAGATAAAAAAATAAACCATACCAACAGACTTTTGTTAAGAGTCATTACACACCAATTAATATCTCTTTTCCGCCAATAGCAAAACTGACAACACATTAAAACACTTACGTACAATTATTGCACTTATTGAAATATTATTGTTCCTATTCAAAATAACTATATAAAGAGCTTTATTATGATAAAATTACAATCTGCCTCATTGGGCAATAATTAATTGTGATACATGATCTCATCCAGACCATATTTACAATTTTTTCATTCACTCGCTAATTCGTACACTATTTACAAACATCCCAGAGACCTCCCAAATCCACAGGTTGTTTCGCATGCGAGAGAGGAATCAGAGTCTTGGGAAGTCCTCCACGCACCTCCGTCAGCCGCGTCACTGGATACGAGCCAGCGGAGACTGACCAAGAGCGCGAGAGCCACAGACGCTGAGGACATGTTTGGAGAAACTGACCATTGCCAGGACTCCCACTGTTACGCATCTGCGCTGGTCACGACGCAACTGCCGTTTTAGTCTCCGAGGAGGGTTGTAGGGATGAGTGGTGCGGTGCAATGACTGTGCTATTGGATTAGGGTGGTTGGATAGGTTACTATGGAATTTCATGAACTTGGAAGGGATGAGTTCAAGAATGTAGGGTATGTTAAGATCGTTGTGAAGGGTTTTGTTGCTTACATAATTAGGGGTATTTACTATTGTTCTCAGGACTTTTGATTGAAAGGATTGGATACGCTTGATGTTTGACTTTGTTGCGGCCCCCCATAGCTCTATTCCTCTATATGTTCAGATTGACTTAAGTATAACATTTTAAATTAGTAATTTACTTTCTATTGAGAGATGGGATGTCCTTTTGAAGTAGTCTGTACTGTTGTCCAAAGCGTCTGTTTAGTTCTTGTCTGTCCGCGAAGTGCAAGTCTGACATCTACCGTTTCATGAATGGCAAGCCTTAGAGTTGTGAAAGCTGACCAGCGTGAGGTCACAGCTCCGCACCGGGCGGCCTAGGCTTACCACAAGGACGCATTTTTAGACCCAATCTTCTTAAATCTATCAATTATAATTAGTCTTTGGCTGCCTCAGACCGGTCCAGACTCCGTTTTCACTCAGAGTGGTATAATCTACTACCCGTGGGGGGTCGGACGTGACCTTTTCTGAACGAATTGAACCTTGAGGTGTCAAGACCACACGAAATCCTCGCTGGAGCTTTTTATATGGGGTCACAGAACGGCACTGAAATGAAAACAGAGTGCTCTATAGCTGTGAGAGTTCAGAAAAACATTTTTGCTAATAGAATTGAGTTGATTCTGTTAATTAAATTATATCTTGATATTTATATTTCATGCCTTTTTAAAAAAATAATTTTTAACGAAACTTAAGTATCAATGTAGAGGTGTATCTTTTTGAGTGTTACTCTGAAGAATAATTAAATTGTGTCCAACTGGAGGTTTATCTATTACACTTCATGTGTCAGAGATACTGCACCTTGTTCAGCAAGAAGCAAATACTGAAATTTAAATACGGGATTTACACTGAGACTAAATTCCCAATACTAACATACATAAATAAAAGTGTAAATAAAATGATGGTAGATTACGAGAATAAAGGGTAATGACAAAGTTTAGATTCACAAATCAACATTAAAGGAGAGCGTTAAATGCTGATTGAATGATGGACTAGGATAAGCGATTAAAGGTTCATATGGAAAAGACGGATAGGTTTGGAACATTTAACTGAAAATGAGGAGCGGTCTTGGTCCAGTGGTCCACTATGTGAATGTTATCTTACGTTAAGTTTTTTTGTTTGTTTTTACGTTGGAGTTGCAGAAGAAGGTCACAAGGAAGTACAGAGAACAGTTAGAAAGGAAACCCGAAGAGATATTTGAGAAAGTAATTCATAAATCGTATCAGCTTTATCTCAAGGCCTTCACTACGCACTGTGCTATCGTAAACACAATCGAAGGAGAGCAATCAAACATTAAAATCTGTACACTGTAGATGAAAACATAATATAATTGAGCGGGCGTGCGATGACAGAAAGTTATCAAAGCGACTGGTTAACTATGGATAGAACAGGGATGATGCCTAGGACCATAGACCCTCCCCCAAAAAAAAATTTAATTGCGATACAAAACATATAATCATAGATATCGGTCTAATTGGGGTAAACTATTTTGTATTTTATTATAAACGTTACTAAGTACAGGCGTTTAAAACCGCAAGAAAAAATGCCAACGTGAACCCACCAATACGACCACTAACAAAATATAGGCTGCTGAAGAACACCTCCATAAAAAATCTCACGAAACTTGTTCAACTAAAATTTGTGTTCTATGGCCAATACTTTATAAAGTTCTAACCCAGCTGAGCCACTAGCCAGGGACATTTTTTCTTCTTTACCCATTATAAATTAATGAAATAATTATAGTGACTCAGGAAGTATTTTACTCAATTGGGCAGCAATATCGTTGCTTTACGGGGGAGTCTATGGGTGGAATATAGCTATGTTTGTAGTATAATATTAATGTACCAATAAAAGAACGTTGATGACTCATAAACGATCCTTAAGTAGAAATATTATTTTCGTGACTAGGCAGCTAAGGTTAAAAATTAAATATTAATGTCTATATTTTAACTGTTGATCAAAGTGTTGACTGTTGTTAATTGTTGACCATAAAACATCCGCAAAGACGGCTATGTGTCATAACTTCCAGCTCTATGGGAAATATTCTACTGCAGCAACCACCGTTTATTTTTTTTTCTCTTACCTTTTAAAGTCGATGAATAAAAGCCAAACTTACTTTAATGGCACGAAATTTTGGCACTTTTCCTATGTAAAATTATACATTATAGTTTAATTACAGGAAGAAAACTAACATTATGAGGTTTCTCAATTGTCAAAATAACCGCAAGAGAAGTAGCATTTAATATTTATTGATCTACAGGCAGACCAAAGCTTAAACGATTGGTTTTTACTAGTCGACAGAATGTTCCCGTTGAGTAGGATTTAGCAATGTTTTGGAAACACCTATGACTCCAAGCAGGTGTATTGTACACCTGATGATCTCGATGATGTCTTTGGCTGAATGGCATCAATTCCCTCCTGCGAAAAGGCATTCGCAGGTTAAGGCATTCGCGAAAGAAGTTAACTAGCCAACAGTGTGCCAGCCATATTAATTCCCAAGGGCAAACTTTCCTATGAATAATGACAGAGAACATTTCGTCGTATGACTGATGAGTTCGTCTGTACAGTCATACAGTAGAATCCCGATAATTCGTATTGTCAAAGGACTGACAGTTTGGTACGAATTATCGGGAATACCAATTATCGGGAGTACACAATAAAAAAACTTATTAATGCAAACACGTATGTATTATGAAGTAAGTACAATGTAGTAAGGATAAAAACTATGCAATAAACACTGCTTAATACTAAACTAAAGAATAAAGAATACATGCAATAAAAAATAAGTACATACTTATGTTCTAGATTAAATAAACACCAATCAAACATTTGTTTGAAAAAAAAAATTTTTTGGACGCAATCCTTGCAGATGATTATTGTCAATTGCTTTGTCAAGAGTGTTCAGACCAACATCTGATTTTGCTAAAAAATGGCGCACGTTGTTCACGTATTGTTTAGCAACTTTAGCAGTAATTGTTAGTACATCATCTTCATCCTCAATACTACCAGGTCGTCGTTAAAATGGTAGCGTATCACAAGGATAACGAAAACGAGACTGAGCTGTAGAAACGAAAGAAACGCTTAGTACAATACTTAACACTTTCCCTCTCTCCTCTCTTTATTTCCTTTCAGTAAAAAGAGTATGAATTACATAGGGGACTTCATCGAAAACTTGCCTCTCTCACTCGCTCTCCCTTTTGCTTCTGTAGAAGGAATTACTTGATTTCCTAAGAAACATTTACCTCGCACTCATTCTGCTCTCTGTCCTCTTTCCCTTTCTTGAAACAGTACGAATTAACGAGGTTTTTAAGCTGGAAATACGTATTATAAGACGTTTTATGTGACCTCGTGAATAAAAATAATACGAATTACCAAGGGGACTGAAATGCATTGTTTTTATACCACTTACCGGGAGTTTCTCTGGGGACTCGCAAATTTGTACGAATTAGCCGGAAATACAAATAATCGGGCTACGAAATATCGGGATTCCACTGTAATAAGGATCTGAAATCAAAAGGTCAAAGACAAGAGGATTCTAAAGCAACGAGCACAATGGACAAAGGCCTACCTACAAGAATACAGGCAGACGAAAAATAAAAATCTCCAGATCATAAAATGATTAAGACTGACAGATTTAGACTGAGCAAGGACCGGAAATATATTTGAAAAATACAGTTATTAGAGAGGGCCTTGATTCGAGTCTGGCTCATGCGAGCATATTTTTTCTGTTATATATTAGTAATTATAAGTGGTAGCAGGGCAAGTACCACAACAAAAATTTCTCATTTGAATAAATAGACCTTTTTAATAGCATACTAAATAGCCGAGGCTTGGAACTCCTTCCTCGTCCTTGTGGTTTTTTGAATCTACAGTATGCTGGAGATTGTTGTTTAATTACGACAGTTATGTACAAATACATAATTATAGTACAAAGAAAAAACAAACAGCATAAAAAGCTGATCCCTTGCAGATTTTCCGAATCCCACTCACCTTGGGCTTAAACAAATGGAATTAATTTTTTTTTTAATTATTGTTGCTTAGATAATCTTTAATAATGTTCGTATGCAATTCGGGTGCTTGAATTAGAATATTATTGCACTTTTTAGGATTGGTACACTTTGGCTTTAGTGGCCATATTTATTACGATATAACATAAATAAAATATGAAATCCTCGACAAATTCGATTGTTGAATTTGATGTTTATTGTTCACCTATAAATTTATATTCATATATAAATAATTTATAGCCATTTATACATAATCTGTAATAATGCTCGTATGCAATTCGGTCAAGGAAATTACAAGTTCATTTTTCGGGTGCTTAAATTAGATTATTGTTGCACGTTTTTGGAATGATATGGCTAATGTGGAAATATTTATAACGATAGAACCTATAATAAAATATGAAATCCTTGAGAATTTCGATCCATGTATTTGATGTTTATTGTTCAGCAATAAATTTATAGCCATACATACATAATTTATAACCTTTTATTAGTAATAATCTTCAATAATGTTCGTATGCAATTCGGTCAAGGAGATTATAAGTTCATTTTTCTTAAATCGGGTGGACACGTTTTTAGAATTGTACGGCTTCAGTGGCAATATTTATTACTATATAACTTATAATAAAATATGAAATCCTTGAGAATTTCGATCCTTGAATTTGATGTTTATTGTTCACCAATAATAATATAAATTTATGGCCTGCACAGTGTGTCTTCAAAAAATTTAATCACAAATTTGAATATCTGCAGTAATGTAATTTTTAGCAGACTTTTTTATTGTTCATGCAGTTTGAAAATATCTTCGGTTAATGTAAATTAATATTTTATTAGTTCATAAATTTCAGGAAAATTACCGTAGACATGGAATTATTTTCAGAGAGAAATATAAAGAAAATATTCTTTTTAGAAACATTCGTGTGGTAGTTTAAGTGTTTTTACCTTGTTCCGATTTCCGTGCTACCCACGTAGCTTTTTGGCCATGCACGTAACAGCCAGACCGGTAGGTTTATAGTTCCCACATTTTATTGTGTATTTGTATATATATATATATATATATATATATATATAAACTATTTATTTATTTTTTCTATTATGCGTTCGTTAAAAGTTCGTAATCGGGCTGTAATAATCAACTTGAGGTCTGGGATATTGTTGTTTTCGTCATAGTGAGTGTTTATAAACGATAAATACCCTATTATTGCACTATTTATGCAATTTAATAATTGCAGATACGTCAAATTATATACCGTGAATAATGATAAATGATAACATTGCAAACAAGCTAGAAAATCTTTTTTTTTGGATGTGAATCCGCTGACATTGTAGAAAATAAAAATACACTTTTTTACTCATGAGGCTTTTATCATATTCTTTCTCCCAGATTAACTGTATGGTGTTAAATTTTCCGACTTATGTTCCTGTGGTTCAATCCAACAATTCCTTGAACCTTCACCGTTTTACCTACAACTAATATGACGAACGTGACGTTACTCCTTATGTAATAAGCGGTAAAAAGTACGCACTTACAGCGAGTTCACAATGTCCTTCCACTACTTCATCGTAGCCCTTATTAAAAGAAGCGGTTCATGGCGAAGGAGTTAAGAATTCCGCGTCAGTTTCGTGGTACAGAAATTTAAAACACTAAACGGATCTGGTTTCTTTTTTTTTAACTAAAAGTATGAATAAGTTACTCAAATGAGAAGTTCTTATGTGATATTGGTCATACTATTCATGATTAACATGGGCATGATAAATTATCACTCGAGGCAGGGTAGCTCAGGTGGTTGAGCTCCCGAATAGATGTCGAGTAGTTCCCGAGTTCTGGTCCCAATCTTGACAGCAATTTTGACGAGTAACACAGTTCATATCTCGTGCATTTAATTTTTTATTATTCTTTTTAGAACCACTCTTTTAGCGACACTAAGCGTAGTAAATTAATTCTGCACGGCAAGAAAAGATATGTCGCCTGTATATGTCGGGTTATGCTCTCCCTACCCCAAATTGGAGTACACAACATGCTTCGACATGAAGCGCTCTTTTAATAAGGGCTGCGATGAAGTAGATGGGCCAAGTAAAGGTTTAGTGGAAGGGGATTGTGAACTCGCTATAAGGGCGTACTTTTTACCGCTTATTACAAAAGGTGTAACGTCACGTTCGTTATACAATAAAATGAATTGCAAGATTCGAAACGAGCTATAGAGCATTAAGAATGCGGCTGAACACTTTGCATATGTTAGTCGAATTGCGAATCTTCGATCAAGGAGATTCCGAGTTTAAAAGGAATTCCAGATCGAGAATTAATTATATTGATTATTTGTGCGCATAATCGTTTGAATTAAAAATGTTGCAATAATTTCCTATAAATAAACATTTTTTTTTTCATTTCATCTATAACACAGACCCACAGTTATTCTGCTGGTGTATTTTGAACTGATTTCATATGAATTTAATGATTTGATGCCCTGAATTTAAATATGGCATTCGCTTTTGCATAGGAGGTCAAAATTCTAAAATATAACATTTTAGTGAAATATATGGTACACTATTTTGAGTTCAATCCATGGATTAATGAATTATTAATATTATACTATACGATTAGACAACTGTACAGACTACTTCAAAGGACATCCCATCTCTCAATAGACAACAAATTAATAATTTTCAAAGTTATACTCAAGCCAATCTTGACATACGGAATAGATCTATGGGGGACAGAAAAAAAGTCGAACATCAAGCATATCACCCTAATCCCGTAGCACAGTCATTTAACTGCACCACTCATCCCTATAATCCTCCTTGGAGACCAAAAAAGCAGTGGCCTCGTAACCTGCTATAAAAGCGTAACTGTGGGAGTCCTGGCAAAGGCCATTGTCTCCAATCATGTCCACATCCATGTCCAGAGCCACATACGCTCAGGCTCTCGCGCCGTGGTCAGCCCCCGATGGGTCCAAAACTTCCATAGTAGCCTATCCTACCACCCTAATCGTATCCGGTCACGCGGCTGACGGAGGAGCGAGGGGGACTTCCCAAGACTCCGCTTCCTCTTTCGCATGCAACGGAGGTCACAACCATGTGGATTTGGGAGGTCTCTGGGCTGTTTGTAAATACTGTATGAATGAGCAAGTAAAATAATATAGTAAATATGGTATGAATGAGAGAGCATTGATCGCAATTACTTATTGCCCACTGAGGCAGATTGTAATTTTATTATAATAAAGCTGATATTATAGGGATATTATTATATGCAAAGATAAAGAAAAAAGGCAGCGATGGAACCAACAAGTCACTGGACACTTCTTTTCCAAGGAATTCTTGAATGCATTTTGGAACAGTCCCTTATTAAACTCTAGCAGTAATCTGCCATCATGTGCGTATCCCTAGCTAGTCCGGGCCTGTGAAATAGATTTAATATCCTGGTGAAATCTTTCACCTTGCTCCTCACTGGCGTCTATTAAATTGTCAGGAAAACGATCTAATTGGCTGTGTAAATAGTCCACCTTAATACTCATCTTACACCCAATTTAAAACTGCATCTCGTTTACCAGTTCAAGATCGTTTTCAGCTTTACAGTTTCCCAGATAATTTCCAACAGCGGAACGTTAAAGAAAAACTATCATCCTACAAATTAGAGCAGATAGACAAAACTGATTTCATACTTAGATACAGTGCCCCAATCATAACTAAAATCCGTTCTGAGAACCTAAACATCACTACATTTTTTTTTTCTTATATACCCTTTATTTATTTCTTACAGTTTAATAATTTTCATGGTATAACTTGTATTAGTCCTAAAACCGTTAATTAACTATGAACGTCCCAATCCATTTGCATGGTACACTACATATTTTTTTCAAATCAATTTATTTCCAATATTTACATAATAAAAATAATCTTATGATGCAATGGATTTAGTCTAAATACAAAATACTAAGATCATCGCTCGTGATTATGAGTAAACTATATATTTAAATTGTACATATAAATTTTAACACGGGAAAAATATGAATAAAAAACCTATCAAAATAAATAAATAATTAACTATATGCCAATAGAAAAACATTTCTTCATAATATACGAGGGTGGGCTAAAACGTTTCCGACCTAACAAAGATACAAGACTTTTTTTAGAAATATTTTTTTTATTTTTCAACATAGTCTCCATGTAACTCAACACACTTCTCCCAGCGATGCTCCCATCTCTGTAACGCGTCCAAATAGTACTCGGCGTTTTTCTCTGCAAAATAATCGTTCACGAAAGTGATTGCCAATTTTTAGATGGGGGAACAAAAAGAAGTCGCTTGGGCCTATATCTGGTGAGTAAGGTGGATGGTCAAGCAGTTCAAACTGTAATTCATGGATTTTCGCCATGGCAACCGCTGAGGTGTGAGACGGTGCGTTGTCTTGGTGAAACAGGATTATCTTTTTCTGCAAAAGTGGCCGTTTTTCCGCAAGTTCTGCCTTCAGCTTGTCAAGTAATGATGCGAAGTATGCTCCTGTAATGGTTTTTCCTTTTTGAAGATAATCGATTAAAAAAACTCCATGACTATCCCAAAAAACAGTCACCATCACTTTCCAAGCTGAAAAAACAGTTTTTGTTTTTTTTGGAGCCGGTTCCCTCTTTGCAGTCCAATGTTTGGACTGTATTTTTGTTTCGGGCGTATAATGGTGTATCCAAGTTTCATCCACAGTAATTAATCGGCGCCAAAACTCGGATTTACTGCGCCTAAACTGCGCCAACAGAGCGTTGGAAATGTTCATTCGAACACGTTTTTGGTCTAACGTGAGCAAACGCGGCACCCAACGCGCGGACAGCTTTCTCATCTTTAAATGTTGATTTAATATGTGACAAACACGTTCTTTTGACATGTTCATAACCTCTGCTATCTCTCTCACTTTAATTCGGCGGTCGTCTAGCAGCATTTGGTGAACTTTGGCGATGTTTTCGTTGGTAGTTGCAGTTTTTGGACGTCCCGAACGTTCATCGTCTCCCAAGCTCTTACGACCACGTTTAAATTCAGCTGCCCAAAATTTCACTGTGGTAAATGATGGTGCAGAGTCCCCGTACACAGAATCCAACTCATCTTTGATTTGCGTAGGCGTATTGCCTTTCAAAAACAAATATTTAATGACAGCTCGATACTCGATTTTGTCCATGTTCATAAAAACACTTACATCGACTCACTCAAACGACTGTTACACAACAACTGCGCGTCCAAACGGCCGAAACTTTGGTGAGTAACTGTCAACAGATGAGCAACGAAATTCACCAGCTTTTATTTACGACTGCTGCTATCTTCAAGTTGAGGTCGGAAACTTTTCAGACCACCCTCGTATTATATGCTAAGTTCTTATGTTTGTGTAATTTAACTACGTTAGCAATGTTGCAAAGTAATGGATTTTCGCTATGATCGCGAGAGGACATGATTGGAGAAACTGGCCATTGCCAGGACTGTTATGCATTTATAGCAGGTCACGAGGAGTCTAGGTATTTTTTTTTTCTTTCATAGCCCCTTTGCATTTACAGATAATCATATATAATTATAGATCCTCAGGCGAATCTATTTACAAATATTTTTTGTATTTTGTATTTGTAGCATCGCTACATATACAGGTTTTGTTATTTTATAAAAATTATATAATGGAATAAACAAGTATAATGATATACATTATACGTGACTGGACTAAACTGTCTAATAAAGGTGATGGGGCTCACCTTTTTTGATCAACCTTATAACTAACTTACATGCTAATTCTTAACCTAATGTTTCCCCAACTTTTTCCTCAATCGATGCGGGAGAGGTGGTGGGGCCATAATGTTAAACACTGGGTTGGTTAGTTGCTGCAACGAGTCAAAAAACGTGATTCAACGTCTCCGACGGATGAGCTCACCCACCGAAGGCACAACAAGCAAGGGTGCAGGTCAGCGTTCTTTAACCTCTCGAGAGAGGTATGTCGGACCATTTTTCGCATGATCCCATTCTGGAAATGCCGAAATATTTGGCTGTGTTGTTAGTCAAGTGGGTAAATAGCGGGGCACCGTACACCAAAGCTGGATGGAGGACACATTTATAGATCATCAGTTTGAGACGAAGCGACAGGTTGGGTGAAGTTAGCAAGTGCCGGTAAGACCTGTGTCGTACTTTTTCTATTTTATTACTAAAATGAGTAGAGAAATGGTGATGCCTATCCATGTTTATACCTAGATAGTCCATTGAGAAAGCTGGTGAGTTCTTTTGCCCTTCTATACTATATGATTTTGGCAAGGATTTTTTCCCCTTTTGGAGGGAGAAGATTACGCAGTCGGTCTTCCCTGCGTTTACACTGATGTTTAACATGCCCAATCTGTCACTGATTAAGTTACAAACTACTCGGCCTGTGAGTCTAGGTACTAAGCCTAGAATTTCTATTGATAAATGGGAAAAGGAAAGCTTTTGCGAGATTTATATGAGGGGCGAAAGTAAGACTGTTCTAGATAAACCCCAAAGTACTTCACAATAGTTCTCTAACTCCAGTCTAATTCTTTAGTATATATATAATGCAGTATAAGTGTATACTAAATATGTATAATGTAGTAATGAGAGTATAATATTAACCCTTCACAAAAATAAGAATCTGTGAACTATTTTATGCTTACACCTTCTCAAAGAATGCTCCATTTTCCTTCTGTGCTTTATGAAAGATGCATTGGCCAGATTGTTGCCTACTTCAACGTCTGAGGGAATATGAATTCTCGGATCAGCTGCAGAACCTGATGAGATCCTATCTTACAGGCAGAACTTTTTCGGTTCGTATAGGCACTACGTCTACGACCCGAAGAAATTACACTGCCGGTGTCCCCCAAGGATCGGTGCTAGGCCCCCTGCTGTTCAACATTTACACCACCCACATCGTAGGAGCCTCGTACCCCAACTGCGAGGTATCGGCTTATGCAGACGACATAGGTGTTTACAGCACTAGCATCAATCCCACCAGAGCCCTGGAATTCGCTGAGAGCGCCAGTCAACAGATCGCCGAGAATCTCGATGCCGTCCACATTAAAGTCAACCCGGCCAAGACGCAAGGAATTATATTCAGCTATAAATCCGGAAGAAAGAAGCTCCCAAAATCCTTCGTCTTAGACGCAAAGAGTGCCATGTAAGCAACAAGCTATGCTACCTTGGGATTACCCTCGGTAGACACTTGTCGTTCACAACACATCTCGGCAAGAGTAAGTTAAAGTTAAAGAGTGTTAGGAAGAAATTCTTCAGCCTCGGACACCTACTTCACAGCCCGGCTTTATCGGTACGCCTCAAGCTGCTGATATACCAGAGCGTCCTAAGACCTGCTTTGATGTATGGGACCCCTCTCTTCAAGTATCTAACTCCTAACACTCTCAAAACGCTCCAGCAATTTCAGAACAGAGTTCTCCGCACCTCCCTCAAACATACCCCGTTCGACCGAATGAAGGCAGACGAGATGCATAAAAAATTTGAAGTGCTCACCATTCAAGATTTCATCAAGAGATGGCACATCAAATTTTTCGACTCACTCCGACACAGCCACAACCCACTATTCTCCGACCTTCAACCACCACCAATGCTCGTCAGATGGAAGCACTGTTGGACCACCGAAGCCTGGAGACAGATAGACGTGATCGAACCCTAGCCCCCTGACGGAGACTGAAGATCTACACCCAGCCGGGAGATCGGCTTCGACTCAACCGAAGCTACAAGACTCCATCTACCTGTTTAAACAGGGTAGACCTGGCCGACTACAAACTATTTCCTAGGTACCCCTAGGCTCCACCCTTAGTAGACTCTCACTACCTTCCCGATTCCACCCGCCTCCTTTAGGCATTCCACACCCTATATCCTTCTCATACATCCTTCAAATGGGTGACTCCCCTTAGTGAAAGGCACTCATTAGCCCAAAATAATTTTCCTTTATTTTTCCCACATCCTATTTTTGTAGTTTGAGAGCTAAGAAAAAAAAAAGCCAGATTGTTGTATACGAATCGTATGCTTTTAGATGAAATAACAACCAACGCTTTTTTGTATGAGATTTGCAACTAAAACATTTAAATATTTGAAAGTTACATAAATACTTGTATGCCCTCAATTCAAAATTAAATATTAGTCAAATTTGTGATTCTCTGACAAAATCAATCTGAGCTAGAGCTTAGAAGGCCACAGGGCAATGGAAAACAGTTACGACGAGTTTTTTTTTTTTTCTAATTGCCAACTCGTGCATTTCCAGCCACCCTATGTTCATTCATGGCATCGCGCCAATTCCAGCAAAGCCGTGTCTGATCTGGCATATCTGGGGCATTTGCGGTTCTCTGGCACAGCTGCTGCCAAACGTGGACCTTTCCTCTCGTTATTTGTCATGGACTATACGATTGAATTTCTTAACCATTTTGCAGGAAAAAAAAAAGTATTTCGATATTGGGTTTCGTCGTTGAATGTGGAAGGTAGGATTTTTATGAAATCGATTAAAAAAGTTCGACGTTTCGACTTGTACGTTCCTCTGCATCACGTGGTGCTGATAAAAATGTCCACTCCGCTCCCCAAAATCCATCTTTTGGCTTAAGACCTAATGTCCATACATAACGCCTTCCATTAATAATATATATGAAAATTTTCAAGGTTCTTTGAATTTAAAAAAAAAAATAGAAACCCATACATTTAACACACGTGTCTGCATGTTTGTTCTGGTGTTTGTTAGCATGCACAAATGGAGCGATCTCCATTAAAAATGAGTAAGACCAATTAACTCAGTTGATTTAAAAAAAGTATAATTTTAAGTAAGGAAGCAAATTAGTTACACTGACGCTTGGATGGATATATTATATGGAATGATTGAGATACATATTTAATGATACCAGAGTGAATCCACTGGACCGTCTTAGTTTGAGGGTGCACCGTCTAGATGACGCAAGTCGCGTAGTGTTGCATATATATATCATTATATTATATTATAATCATTTTAACAACCACCTTGTTAACGCTCAAGTGCGTCATGCACAATTGACTAGAATGTTTTGTTTTTTTGCATCAATATTAGCCGATTTCCCAATGCACCACTCAGGAGGATTCCTCACTGCTAACCAAGAACTCACATTTAAAAAAAAACAGCTAACTATACGTACTTATATAAGTGACTTGTAATTTTTCAGAATGCGGAATCAGGTGTCTAACAGATGTGTTAACACTTATTGTCGAATGCATCATTCCAAATTATGCATAACGATTCGCAGCATCATTCTGCGCCATAAAAGAAAATTACTTAGATTATTAATATTTATATTACCACTTCGTCATAATTTATTAGTAAGTTCTTTGTTTTTATTTTGCGTCCTTCGTTATGCAAGCCTGGAAATATTAGGATCCTTCCAATTAGCGCGTGTTTGGTGCACGTTTGCATGCTCACCCTACAACATCCATCACAATCCAACTGGAAAATGCTCTAGCAGAGGAACAGCAAGTGCGAAATCTTATTCAAATACATTATTTTCTAAACTGGTAGGAAATAACGAGGGGGTTAGATAATGAAGTCCAAACCCCGGGTTCAAGGCCAATTTTGCTTTTTTTGTAGACTGCCGTTTGTGAGCGCTGAAGTCAAATAGCCTTCAAAGTAGTGCTCACTTAGCAGTCGAACCCGAAGGTAGAATTATTACTTTTAAAGTGTAGTTTTACTTTTACTTTTTACTACGTTACTTTTAACGTGTTCCGAGAAAATGTCGTGAAATCCTCAGTGACTAACCAAGACATAAGATTGAACCTCTCGACAAGCAGTTTTTATACAGTAGATCTTTGGCGAATTTAAAAGGCTGTCTAGAATTAAATAAAATGTCTGTAACAGTCGTAGCCTTGAACTTCTCCCCCTCTCCAGACATTTTCGTATTTCAATTTTGAAACTAAGTTATGATTTGGATTTAATTTAAGTATATATTAATATTTTTTTTGCATAGAATTGGTGCCTTAGCAAGGGCAAGTAAGTAAATGGATATATTGCGCAAAGCAAGAAAAGAAACACTACGCAGCAGACGAGCTTGAAATCCGTATGTGACACATCCATCATCCTTTTATTTGTTCAACCTTAGTAGTATTGATTTAAACGACTTAACCGAAAGTCATCAATTATTTTTATTATTGATAGTCCTAGCTACTTAACATTAAAAATAGCATATCGTTCATTAAGATTGTGTCAATTTAAAAGTGCCCCGAGTCGTTAAAAAGTTATTAGTATTGGCCATCGTTATTGTCAGGGATTAGTGATTTTTTTTTTTATTAGTGCAAACGTAAAAATGAATGAATAGCTGTCAGAAATGTCTAATGAGTTTTTAATGCTCACGAGATAACGACAGAGCTATCACATCTTCATTACTTACAATGTCCTTATTAAAATTTCTAGGCTGCAAAGAATGTATAAAGAGTTGATTTAAAACAAATAAAGACAAACATAAGTAGGATAGTCTGCGAGGGTGGTCTGAAAAGTTTCCGACCTAACAAACCTTTATTTTAGCTTTTATTTCACTAGCTTTTATTTGGTTTATTAACATCTTCATGTTGAGGTCGGAAACTTTTCAGACCACCTGTGTATATGTATAGTAATGATAATATAGGTTGCAAAAACAATTTTTCACAATTACAATTAAAAATAGGTAAGTACAAGGAAAAAAACTAATCACTAGTAAGGAGAGCGAATAGGGTCTTTTTTTGTTCTATTACATTCTCTAAAATCGTACTTTAGAACCTATTTGAGTAATAAGTAACGATTTGTCAAATTAATCCAACAAATCAACTGAAGCCAAAGAGAGGAGGGGGTGAAGTTCTGCTTGTTCCGTTCAAAATGGTTGTATGTATTTACAACAATTTAAATAAAAAAGCTATTTTAAGAATCGCAACCAAGAATGATATCCAATCGAACAGGAGGGATGTATAGAAGGCAACATTCGTTCTCCTGGAATAGAATATTATTCTACAAACAACAAAGGTTTACTCCTCATGAGAGAAACCAGTGACCATTACAAAATAAAGTTGGTGTTCTCAAAGAGAATAACGACCAATTTGAAAAAACTAAGCACCTGTAGGTTTTAGATAGTCTGTATCAAGACGTGACACACTGTGGAGACGACTGCGGAAACGCGTTATGTTAACATTTGACTCCCCTGAAACAAGACTCTGGAGCATTTAGGAATGACCCACCTGCATTGGTGAACAACGCGGACAATTACAGGCCATTTCTCCTTTCTTTCCAAGACTGGAAGGTAAGAGGATGGTGAATCATTTGAACGTCTCTGGGAGAGCAGAAGACACCCCAAAAGTCAGAGGAAGAGGAAGGCGACGAGTGGAGTAAGAACTAGAATGTATTTCAGGACAGATTGTTGAGGGCTTCCATTCATGTAAATCTTCTGTATGAGGTTGTATGGAAGTTCCAGCATACCCCAAAGAAGCAACCAAGTCTCCGTAGAGGAAGAATATAAAAATAAATGTATACAAAGATGTGTAAAAGCCAATGAGTGCCAATAATCCACATTTTCAAATTATTCCATTGTTTCTCAATTTCCTAGAGTTTAACCATTTGATAAAAATAGCGTACAAAGTAACTGTTAATCACAACGAAAATTCACAACTGTGAATTATTCTTTTGTTTGTCACCTCCCTGGCATGCGAAAGAGGAAGCGGAGTCTTGGGAAGTCCCCCACGCTCCTCCGTCAGCCGCGTCAGTGGAGGCCGACCAAGAGCGCGAGAGCAACATATCCTCAGGACATGATTGGAGAAACTGGCCATTGCCAGGACTTCCACTGTCACGCATTTATAGTAGGTCACGAGGCTACTGCCGTTTCAGTCTCCGAGGAGGATTATAGGGATGAGTGGTGCAGTGCAATAACTGTGTTAAGGGGTTAGGGTGGTTGGAGATCCACCCGCCCAGAGAATCCGTAGCAAAAATGGTGTAATTTATTTTTGTTTTAGGAAAGGGTGGTAGCCTGTAAAAATTATTCTTACTCCTTCAAGTTTGAGTACAAAGGGGTAATAAATAAATTCCTATACAAATTATTTTTTTCTCTAATAGTTTAAATAGGAGTATTCTGAATCACTTTTTGGTCTGAATTTACTGGATCACTAATGGTTTGGTCACCACTATCTATCTACGTGAATCAGATTCTTATAATAGTTCATTGGCATGAATGGAATACGCTTATCGCTCGTCGCTTTTTGCGATCTAACTTACGACGCCATTAGCAATAATAGATCTATCATGAGAAGTGTCAAAGAGAGTGTTGCGATCAATCAAGAATGACTGATCACTGACAGAGCCCACTCCGATAGTATCGACACGGGAGCCCGTCCGTATCACCAGATCTAACCTCACTGCCAACCTGTTTATCTGCTTAGTAAGTATTAGTGCTTAGTCACTGCACCACTCATCACTGTTAGTGTTACGAATTATAGTTCGCTGCTCGCGGCGGGGGTCACTTGCGGATTCAGCTCTGAACGGAAACTGACCATAATATCTTGTGCACCCTCCGAATGGGGTTGCTTAGAAATAATCTTTAGTTGTTTTTTTTTTAATTCAACAAAATAATTTTACAAAATTGAACTCATCCCTTCCAAGTTCATGAAATTCCATAGTAACCTATCTGACCACCCTAATCCCGTAGCACAATCATTGCACTGCACCATTCATCCCTATAATCCTCGTCGGAGACTGAAACGGCAGTGGTCTTGTGATCTATAAATACGTGAAAGTGGGAGTCCTGGCAATGACCAGTTTCTCCAATCATGTCCTGAGCGTCTGTGGCTCTCGCACTCTTGGTCAGTCTCACTGGCTTGTATCCGGTGACGCGGCTGACGGAAGAGCGTGGGGGACTTCCCAAGACCCCGCTTCCTCTTTCGCATGCCAGGGAGGTTACAACCATGTGGATTTGAGGGGCCTCTGGGCTGTTTGTAAATACTGTATGAATGAGCGAGTGAACGAAAATTGTAAATATGGTATGAATGAGAGCATTCATCACAATTAATTATTACCTAATAACGCAGATTGTAATTTTAGCACAATAAAGAAGTTTTAATATATATTAAAGATATGTATAGTATACAATATAAAGCAGATAGTATTATGAGCATTAACAGAAAAAAACAAAACAATGCTTGTTCAGATTTAAGGATAAAAAAAATGTATCTATCTGTCCTTACTCTTAAGTAAAACTGACTTAATGCGCAGAGATGTTGAGTTTTGTTTTTTTTACGATTTGAATGAAATGCTGGAAGAGCGTAGGGTTGATTTAGGTATGTAAATCCGGGTGTATGGTAAATGGATTGCTCGGTAGTAAAAAAAAAAAACCCAACACAGCGGTATGTAGATGATATGGAAGTTGCCGCAAATTTATGGGATGTGCCCTCAAAAGGATTCGGGGTAGAGCTTGTTTTCCATGATATAAATGCTAATATCAACCAAGCATTCCTTTTTAATTACAACACTTCCCGATTAATTAAACGTGAAAAAAAGGACTACCAAGTTTCACTCACTTTTAAGCATTATCAACTCAAGGCTCATTAAATTTTCGTTTCTTTCCGTAGTTAAGAGAATTTCAAGAATATCAAGTAATGTTTTGTGGTCGATATTTTAGCATTTTCAATTGTTCAGTAGCGAATTTCGCACTGAGCAACACATATTTATTATATCATATTTTTGTTTAAATTATATAATAATAAACAATATTATAATTAACAGAATCATTGATTATAATAAGTATCCAATTGAACAATAATGCGTGCTAACTCCGGTTGTAAAAGATAACTCGTGCGCAGTAAATTTAGATTTATTCCCAGAGCAGGCACCTTCTAGGTGAAATAAATTTGGGCAATAAACTAATCTTGATTTTGATTGACTTAGAAAGGACATCAAATTAGGGAGCGCCTCAAGAGCCAGAAGCTCTAGGTACGCCACTAAAATTGTTTATAGATTTTAGTTATAATATGACAATAAGAAATATTTTTGAAGAAAAACATAGAGCTGTTTTTATTATCTAGTGTCCGAAATAAAAAAAACATAGCGATTCAATTAGTTTAATAAAAAGGTGAGCCCCATCACCTTTATTAGTCAGTTTAGTCCAGTCACGTATAATGTATATCATTATACTTGTTTATTCATTATATATTTTTTATTAAATACATGCCTAGAGGGACTCTCATCACTGTACCGCAACTATCAACCTCTACCGAGGCTTCCCACACTCCTTAATTCCCTCACACCACCTTCAAGCAGGTACTTCTAGTACAAGGATCCGCTCAACCCAAATCTCCCTTTATTTTTCCCTCATCCTTAATCTTATAATTCTACTACTATTTCCTTTATTGTGCAATATTTACAATCTGCCTTTATAAGGAAATAAGTAATTAAGATATATGCTCTCATTCATACAATATTTACAGTTCATCATTCACTCGCTCATTCATACAATATTTACAGACAGCCCAGAGACCCCCCAAATCCACCGCTAAGAGAAAGCGGAGTCTTGGGAAGTCCCCCACGCTCCTCCGTCAGCCGCGTCACCGGATACTAGCCAGTGGATGCTGACCAAGAGCGCGAGAGCCACAGACGCTCAGGACATGATTGGAGAGACTGGCCATTGCCAGGACTCCCACTGTCACGCGTTTATAGCAGGTCACGAGGCCACTGCCGTTTCAGTCTCCGAGGAGGATTATAGGGATGAGTGGCGCAGTGCATTGACTGTGCTACAGGATTAGGGTGGTTGGAAAGGCTACTGTGGAATTTCGTAAACTTGGAAGGGATGAGTTCTAGAATGTAGGGTATATTAAGGTCGTTATGAAGGGTTTTGTTGCTGACATAATAAGGGGCATTTACTATTGTTCTCAGGACTTTTGATTGAAAGGATTGGATACGCTTGATGTTAGACTTTTTTGCTGTCCCCCATAGCTCTATTCCGTATGTCCAGATTGGTTTAAGTATAACTTTGTAGATTAGTAGTTTATTTTCTATTGAGAGATGGGATGTCCTTTGAAGTAGTCTGTACAGTTGTCCAAAGCGTCTGTTTAGTTCTTGTCTTTTTAGTCTCGTATGTGGGTTCCAGGTCAGTCGTTTGTCAAGATGGAAGCCTAAGTACCGTACTGTCTCGGATACAGGGAGAGGAATAGAATTAAAATAAACTAGTGGACCAGACTTGCGACAAAGGGTGAACGTAATGTGGGAGCATTTTGCTTCATTAACTTTGATCCGCCATTGATTGCACCAATACTCGATCTCGTCAAGGTGTTTTTGAAGGTTATGGGATGCTATGTCGGGGTCTGGATGGGATGACAAGACTGCAGTGTCATCTGCAAATGTGGCCAAGAAGGTATTGGGAGTAGAGGGGACATCAGCGGTGTATAGGTTATAGAGGATGGGGCCCAGGACACTGCCCTGTGGAACTCCTGCACTTATGGGATAGTAGTTAGAGTATAATCTTATAATTAGAGAGCTAAGGAAAAAAAAAAAAAATAAAATAAATAAATAACAAAAAAAATGTGTAAATAGTTTCACCTGAGGATCTATATTTGTATGTAATTATCTGTAAATTTAAAGGGGCTATGAAAGAAAAAAAAATTAGTTTAATTATTTTTATTTTAACAAAAACAATGGAATTATTGTCACTGCGAAGCCCAACCCAGAGGTAAAAAAAACAAAAAAAACGATATTTTCCACTTCCGAAACCATCAATGCAGTCTACAAGTTATGCCCTAAGTATGCATAACTCACAATCGATTCTATTAAGTACCAAATTGAGATTTCGTTTTGGAATAAATTTGACTTAGGGTCTGAAATTTGAAGGATTTTACGATGACCCAGACAGAATGTATTTACAGGCCCAATAGCATAAATAAATATACCCAAACAGAGTCCTGACCTCAGTTCCTTCTAATACACGACGACGATACTACACATCACTCGCGGCTTCATAGCTTGACTGGCAGTGAGACTATTAGTGGTCATGTTCCTGCTCGCCAAGGCTCTGACGACTCTTCCATGTTTGAACAGTCGCAACAACAAATATTTCTCTTCAAGGAAATGTCTTTGCAGATTTCATTTTCTTCAAAATGTTTGAGAGATGAAATGCCAACGGCGCATAACGTCTTACGCAAATACGCCATTTTAGTGGCAAGTCCTAATACTTTTTCCAGAACTACATTACGATTGAAATATGTCCATAATTAACCCTTAGCACATCTTAAAAAGAATCACAAGGAATCGTATCCATTATATTTGAAAACATTCGAAGAGTGTTTGCATGATCTAAACCGTTAAATGTTTTGTGATTTTAATTGGTTGGTAAAATATAGAATTTTTATAAAAATGGAAACATAAAATAAGGATTGTGATTTGAAATAATTCCAAAAATTAACTTGGGTTAAAATTTTGTGTTTCTCCCCTTAACTCCTAAATTTTTTTCATATGTGACTTTTGTGAACTGAAGATGAGCCCGATCACCTAGTAATGTATATATGTTATAGACTTTTAACTTCAATCTGATATTGTTTTCTAACCCAACCTCCTTCGAATGCATCACCGCATCGCAGAAAGAGGAGAAAATTGTTAAATCTTTGTTCATTGATTTTGTTCATATTTTCACATATTGTATAATAACTAAAGGGTTTTAGAAAAAAAAAAAAAGTGACTTTTTTAATAGAATCATTTTTTTGCAATAGATCTGACAATTATTTGTTTTATTGGGTATTTTAAATGAACTAAAGGTTTCCTAAAAACTATTTGAAAAAAACAAATGTCTCCCGTATTGTGCGTGAAGCTCACCCCGGAACAAAATTAAAGGAGCGTAAGATTTTAGGGAAAATATATTAAGGTTATTAAAATCAAGTCTCACTAATTTAAAAGGCTTTATGCCTTACAGAATGTTTTGTTAAATATGATGCGTCACTCACCTTTTCACCTAGCGTACTAGTTGTTGATTTGGAACACGCCTGCAATATAGAAATATTTATTATTATTAAATTCAAAGTAACGATCAAATCAAAATGTTTAAATACTACACAGAATGTCTTCACAACAGTTTAGACGTAGTGACAAGAGATAAATCCTACCTTATTATTATTCAAATAGAATTGTTGTCTTCCGCAATACTTGGTGATACTTAATATGTAAGTTATTTATCATCACTGGTGATTTCCATAGTTTATTAAACCGTCAAACCGATGCTTCACGCTATATTTCAGACAATCTTAATAATATAGTAATGCTGTGGCATTCTTCTTGTTCAATTTATTTGCTCTACGATTTACAGACGGCAAATAAACGAGTCTGTAAAAACAACTAGATATTGCTAATGTCAGCGAAAACGCAAAACAACTCCCTATTCATTCCTGTCGTTCGTACCCATGCTTAAAATTAAGATCGATAAAAAATAAAATAAAATCTAATTTTTACCTGTGAATATTTTTTGTGTATGATTAATGAATTAAAATTTCAACCATTATAAATAAAAAATCTTCGTATTTCACTGGTCCGTGGAACGACCTGGTTAATAAATTAGCGATAAAAGGCAAAATCGCAGTCCGTCATGGGATTTTAATCTAAAAAAGATAATTATGAATCAAGTGAACTTAGTGTGTACGAATACCAGAGCATTTTAGGCTGCAATCCTGGTTGTTATGGGCCGTTCTTCAAAGGTTTCAAGTCTCTAGATCTGGGAAAGCAGACCAAATGGTGGACATTACGGCCCTTGGGCAACCATCACTGCTATCCAACTGAATGAGCTTCCACTACATGCCTAGAGAGACTCTAGGCTCAGCCTTCAGTGGACTCTCACCACTGGACCGCAACATTTCCACTCTACCGAGGCTTCCCACACTCCTTAACTCCCTCACTCCACCTTCAAACACGTACTCCTAGTAAAAGGATCCACTCACCCCAAATAAATTCCTTTATTTTTCCCTTATCCATAATCTTAAAAATTTGAGAGCTAAGAAAAAAAAACAAAAAAAAAAACACTACAGTTATCAAGTGCCAAGAAGGCTTGAGTCGCAGACCTGACACCGTGGTGATAGCTATTGTTCTTGACACTTGACAATGGCAATGCGAGATCCCGAAAGTATTGTGGGTCAAGTAAACTGTTTCCAATTATTGTGTAGTCAATGTTTGAGTAAGAGACATGAACTTTGCATGATGCTTCTTCTGGTGTCTCAACAAGCATCACTGATGGGTGAAATAAATGGATTTTGCGGGTAGTATCCTGTGATTTTTCCTTTCAACCGTTCGCATTAAATTTGGTTTTAATTTCCTCGACATAACAAAAGTGTCCCGGTATAATTGAAAGACAAAAAAATGGAATTCTCGAATCTACAATTATCAAATAAAGAACTTTACAATTCTCACAACCATTAGAAACGACTACAGCACTAACATCCGTGTCTGACTTGACGCATCGAGTTACAACACTCGACAACATCAGCTTACAACTCACTACAAATTAAAGTTGTGTTTCGAATTATCCACGTTGTTCTCAGGCGAGAAGAACAGAGCGCCGAGAGGTAAGTGCTCTAATAAATTATATCCCATCTGAGCCAGACACGCAACTTCATAAATAACCTTCAAGACGAGCACACGAGAATAGAGAAAATAAAATAAAAGCCCATTAAAAAATAAATGCTTTTCGTCTGACTGTGTTGGATCAACATCTGGTACAAATCGCCCAATCAATAAAGGACTACTTTTTATTATTAATTAACACCTACACCTACTTCAACACTGTTGTTTTTATACCATCGACACTCATCAGACATGACAGCGCGAATTGTAACAAACAATAATTTGAAAACATCAATCTTGTATAATTAGTTCAGTTAAATGGAGTTTATAATAGCATTCAAATTAATTATTTACAGTGTTCGTTTTTAAAAAAATAAAAACCCTTGTCATCGCTCATGTGTTTGTTCCGGTGATTGCGAGACGTGAAATTTCACAAATGGAAGGAGTTTTTACAGCCATCGGGTTGCCTTTCCAATTGTTTTTGATTTCATCACATATTGATCCCCAAAACCTTTTTTTATTTTAATGTATATTCCGTGCCCGTTTTTGATGTTTTGTAAGCCATCGCGAAGAATTACAAATTTAAATGGTAAAAAGCTCTTAAAATCATCGAAGTGGGACCATTTGTTTTTTCAAGTTTAAATTTAATTATTCTTTAATCGGATTTTGGCAAACTCTTGATAAGCATTATTCGAGTTATCTTGAAATATATCATTACAATATTACCTCTATCAGATCATTGGGTTCCACTTAATGAATTTCCGTTGAAGGATATGTTTTATCTGATGCGTCCTGAGCATGCTGTATTCAATAATGGTGGTTAAAGTGGAAAGACCTGCTCAATAAATTGCAAAATCGCAGTCTGTCATGGGAATTTAGTCCGAAAACGATAATTCTGAAAGAAGTGTACGAATGGCAGAGCACTTTAGGCTATGACCTTAGTTATTGTGGACCGTTCTTCAAAGGATTCAAATGAAAAGTCACTTATAGGTCTCCACCCACAAATTTCGACTGTTTAACGCACGAGCGCTTTTGCCGGGTCTCGCTACAATTATCAAGTACCAAGATGTAACTAAGGGATAATCGATTGTCGATTGTCACCATCGATTGATCGTACTATACATTGTTTTTCAACTAATCAAAAGTTCGCGCCAAGAGGTCCCTCCCATCCAAACTCCATACCACCCATTTAGTTTCGCAGTAATCATTCGTTGTTAAAAGACATAGTACATGCCAAAACCCAACACCAAACCCCCACCCAACATCAGGGTATTTAGGCTGTACCTAAACACAAGATTAAACAGAAAGTGAGCCCCATCACCTAGTATTTATACATTGCATTGTAATTTTAACATAAATCTGTTATTGTTATGTAACCCAACCTTCTTCGAATGCATCAGCGCATCTCAGCAAGAGGAAAAATTTGTAAATTGAAATTTTCAAATCGTTAAAAATGTTATAATTAAAGGGGTAGAGAAAAGAAAAAAAAAAAAAAAAAAAGAACCAGAAGGCTTGAGTCGTTGAGTTATCAAGTGCCAAGAAGGCTTGAGTCGCAGACCGTGGTGATAACTATTGTTCTTGACACTTGACAATGGCAATGCGAGATCCCGAAAGTATTGTGGGCCAAGTAAACTGTTTCCAATTATTGTGTAGTCACTGTTTGAGTTAGAGACATGAACTTGGCACGACGCTTCTTCGGATGTCTCGACAAGTAAAACATAATAAAAACTAATTAGGAACGGTTATTTATCAACCTATTTCTTCGTAATTACAACAGTTAGGAACGGCCAGGTGTTAATTAAATCCAATAATACTTTTTTTTTACCATGATAGTTTGATAATCAAACTTGAATGAATACTTCGTTTTTTATAAAGGTAGCTCAGAATGGTCGAGCGATTGGAAGATGCCTGGAGGATACGAGAATCGATCCTTTATCGTAGAAATATTATATTCCATATAATAATTACATAAATAATAAAAAATATATCACTTATCTATCAGCCTGGCTAGATTCCATCCAGGCCTTATTTCATTTGCCGTCCCTAGGGGTTGACTACCAAGCTGCGGACATGGTCACCATGATAATATATAACGTAAGACGCCACCTTGAATACAAACACCCAATCTCAAAATATTAACAAACTGAGAAATGTGGAAGTTCTAATGAAATGCCGCGCGGAAAACGCACTATAAGATCGACCGGGAACGACACATCTATTTAGTCTTGGCTTACGCTATTATTAGAGGCTGTGAACTAATACCATGGAATTATTCTTGAGTCAGTCATTAGTATATACGCATTGATTATATGTTGCCTGCTCATTTTCGAGGTTGAAGTCTGAACAACGCCATCATTTAAATGATAGGAAGGTTCGCGTTTCTGCGTGAAGGTGAATGAATTTATTCCGCTGGATGCTGTAATGCTCCCCTTTGCTTGATACTGAAAATGGTAGCATGGAAGAAAGCGAAAAACTAAAGTACGCTCTATGAGGAACGTGAAAACTGCAGGAATTTCTGACATAACATAAAGTATGTATGAAAACTTACTTCAATTGTTATATGTAATGCTGAAGGATAAATTTCCAAGTCAGAAGGGTGAGGCTATTAATCATTTATTTGTCCATCATCCTCGAGATATGAGCGCAATTAAAACTCGTTGAGTTGTTAAAACAAATCAAATACCATCAAAACGTATGCAGACAGGTTTTTTATTAATTTCTTGGAGCTCTTATTATGTTATCAACAAAACCCTTCATAATGATCTTAATATACCTTATATTCTCGAACTCATCCCTTCCAAGTTCATGAAATTCCACAACAACCTTTCCAACCACCCTAACCCGTTAGCACAGTCATTGCACTGCATCGCTCATCCCTATCTCGAAGACTAACACGGCAGTGGCCTCGTGACCTGCTATAAATGAGTAACAGTGGGAGTCCTGGCAATGGCCAGTATCTCCAATCATGTCCTGAGCGTATGTCGCTCTCGCGCTCTTGGTCAGCCTCCACTGGCTAGTATCCGGTGATGCGGCTAACGGAGGTGCGTGGGGGACTTCCCAAGACCCCGCTTTCTCTCTCGCATGCGAGGGAGATGACAACCTGTGGATTTGGGAGGTCTCTGGGCTGTTTGTAAATATGGTATGAATGAGATAATTTATCACAATAATAAGTAATTATTACTTATTGTCCAATAAGGCACATTGTAATTTCATCAAAAAAAAAAAAATATCTTGGAGCACTTCTGTTCAAGGATCACAGATACTTTGGTTCCAAATTTGACTTGAACGAAATTTCATTCCAATGTTCACAATAATCAAGTTTGTATTCTGATAGTGATAACTGCTAAGCTTAATAGCTTCTTGGATCAACTCGCTAGTTGTCTTAGATTGGAGACTTTGTCCTTTGATAGTCTTTAATATAGATCTAGAAGCTGATCGGTTATTACAGGATTAGACTGGCCATGACTTGGCTAAAGATTATAATCCAATATTCTGGTACAGCTTCACTTGGCTACTTACACAATATACTTGATCCTTTGACAGAGTTTTAGTCCTATTACTGGCGTGGCCTTGCTCTTCTAGGTCAAATGTGTCTCAGATTTGAGTCAACATCATTATGAGTATGTTATTTATTTAGACCGAAAGGCTATAATTATATTTAATGTATTCTACCTGAAAAATCATTTTAAATATACGCAGTAAATTCTAGTAGTAAGTTCTACGGAGTTTATCAAAAACAAAAAAAAAATGTGTATTTTGAAAATAGACTATTTACGAAATTTTATGTTTTAATGCTATCATTCCATATATTCAATTATGTCATAAAAGGCGTTAGATATTTATAGTTCTATTAAAGTATCCCTAAACTCCTTTATAGTAATTGTTATTTTGTTAAAGAATTTGACAAATGACAGGATTATACTTGTTAACATATCCTTAAAATATTACACCGCTCGGATCGTTTTCACGTGTAATATCGTAGCCTACAGACGTACAGAAAATCGCATAGAAGGATTAAAATTATAAGAACTTTCTCCATTCATCAATAATAACTTTATTATAAAAAAATTACAATCTCCCTTATTGGGAAATTAGAAATTGTGATAAATGATCTCATTCATACAGTATTTACAAACAGCCCAGAGACCTCCCAAATACACATGGGAGGTGTAGTCCTCCCTCGCATGCGAAAGAGGAAGCGGAGACCTGGGAAGTCCCCCACGCTCCTCCGTCAGCCACGTCATTTGATAAGAGCCAGCGGAAGCTGACCAAGAGCGCGAGAGCCACAGACGCTCAGGACATGATTGGAGAAACTGTCCATTGCCAGGATTCCCCCTGTCACGTATTTACAGCAGGTGACAAGATAAAAACTATCTAGCTTTAAAAATTAGCCAATTGCAGAGCTAACACCACGGAGTTTACTAGTATTATTAAGTAAGATTATCTCTCCTTAGTATGTGAGGTTGTTTTATTACTATTGATATTATATTGTTTCTCAGAATGCTTTTACCTTTTTAATCTTTTTTAATAACTGTATATGGTATATATTTTACCGTCTCTTCGCCATCGCCATATTTTATAAGTAATTATATATTGCTTTATTCTTGAATATGATCTACCACTTGAAGTGTTTTGTAATTCATAAGGATTTGTGCCATTTTTAAGCACACAATAAGCTCGCTTGCCTGAAATAAATGTAAATTGTTTATAGTGTCTATACGTGATTTTTTTACTATCAACCCTTTAAAGAGCGGTAAACAACAAACATAGCATCCCAAATAAAAAAGAACATTTGGTGTCTAAATATAATATATACCTAAATCTAAATAAAATTAACTACCAACTAATCATATTTGTGAGACGATATGGTGCACACATAACATCATAGTATGAGAACGCAAAAATAAATAAACTACTACATTAAAACAGTTGGATGACATTGGCACATTGTTGGTTTTGCCCACTCGGCTATAAAGAATGAAAAGGCAACAAACTGAGAACAACGACCCGCAGAGGTTGATGTTCCCTCTTCCTCTCCATTGTCCATAATAAATATTTATTTGTTTACAGCTTTATTATCAGCCGACGTGAACAAACTACTACGGTGAATTCGCTTTAAGTCATAAAAGGACCGTATACATCAGTAGTGGCGTAGCAGGTGAGATGCGGAAACCTTCAAAATTACAAAAATAAATACTGAAAATACATATTATATAATCAGTTCTGGTTGATATAAAATATATTGCGTTGTATTACAAACGAGATATAAGCATACCCTTGTTTTAGGTAAAGTAACTCGTCTAGAAAAGTTCGCAGGTCCTAGTTCTTAGTGCCTTAGAAAATAATAATAAATAAATACAAAGTAATAAATGAAATTGTCAAGTAAAAGTTGTTGTATCGACGGATCAGGAAAGTAAAGACAGAAAAGGACTAATTAAGGTCAATTTAATTGCACTGAAAATGAGTTTTCAGTCACAAAAAATGAGCATATGACCGACCAATTGATCAGTTCTGGCAGGAATATAAACTTGACCGCTATTGGTCCCTGAGGGTTTATTCCGTCAAATTTAAGGAACGGCTTTTTAATTTGAATGGACCCAAAAATACAAAAGAAATGCAGATTCTACACTGTACAATACACTTTAATTTGTAATATGGATATCAGATTAGTTTTACGAGTTTTCCTAACGTAAATATTCTCCTCACCACCATGTTTAAAGATCGTCTAGCTTTAAATTTAAATTATATAATTTAGTAGAAACTTCTTTATTGTGATAAAATTACAATCTGCCTTATTGGGCAATAAGTAATTGTGACAAATGTTCTCATTCATACCATATTTACGATTTTCATTCACTCGCTCACGGTATTTACAAACACAGTATTTACAAACATCCCAGTGATCTCCCAAGTCCACATCGTTGTCACCTCCCTAGCATGCGAAAGAGGTGTCTTGGGAAGTCCCCCACGCTCCTCCGTCAGACACGTCACTGGATAAGAGCCAGCGGAGGCTGACCAAGAGCGCGAGAGCAAATTTTTTTTTTGTAGGTGAATAATAAACTGAGTTATCACTCGAGTGAAACTAGGGCTTTTGACAGAAGAATACGAGAGAGGACGCTTTTTAGATGTTTTGAGTATTAGGTCGTCAGTTGTACGTTTGTACAATCGTAACACCACTGGTGGAAGCGATCTTAATTAAACCCATAATGCATTAGGTTGAATAGAGCATGAATTGATAGTGTTTACAAACAGCACAGAGACCTCCTAAATCCACATGATAAATTATATAATAACCAGAAAGAACGAGATCTAAATGGTTTCGGTCTAGCTTGGCCAGATTCCCGACTTCTTAATTAAAGTTTTACTCAAGAAGATGAATGATTTCCAGCCAGCCCTAGTACTTCTAAATTTCAGACCGAATGGTTCATTTTTACAACCGATATCATAGTACTGTTTGCATAGGTAGTGCACAGTCAGGCAGACATACGAAAGAACAGTTTGTAAGAAATATCTTAACCATACGTGGACGACAACCAATTAATAAAAACTTGGTTATGTCCTCCAACCAATGATGACTCCCGAAAACTTCCTCGATACAGATGTAACGGTATAGATTAGCCAGATACAGCGACCGGCCCATATCGCTCCCAGCTATCAGAGCATGGCACGCACGATCCTGAAATCGGAAAAACCGGTTCCTTCGA
The DNA here is from genome assembly GCA_930367205.1 of Acanthosoma haemorrhoidale. Lineage (NCBI taxonomy): Eukaryota > Metazoa > Arthropoda > Insecta > Hemiptera > Acanthosomatidae > Acanthosoma > Acanthosoma haemorrhoidale. The sequence continues at coordinate 27,133,959 of OV884014.1, forward strand.
GGCTGTCTGTGGTCGTTTGTTTTGGCTAACATCTGGAAGGGGATCAAGGAGTGGCATGGTCAAGTGAATTAGACACTGGGACGTCAGATATTGTTATTTTTGTCCTCGGACGGACTTCTGAAATCTAGAGATCCAGATGAACCAGATTCAGCTAAACATGGTCTTTCCTATCAAGCCAGGTTGAACTCCTCAGTTCAATATGTAGCCGTATAGTACCGTAACAGCAGCTGTATTACTTCGACTGTTTCCGGCCATGTTTGGCAATCCTAATGTTAAAGCAACTGGAAATCACTATTACTCAATTTAAAATAAATTAAAATAAAATGTTATATCTAAAACAATTAAGGAAAAGTTTCTAGGTTAAAACATAAATATATTCAATATAAAATAAATCATGCTGTTATGTTCAAGAGCTTATAATGCTATGGACCCCGACCGAGTGGTCTGAGATGTCAGATACCGTCTCAGTGCCTGTGCGTAAATAAATTTATCTTCATAACTCTGATTGCATAATGGATAATTATGCTAATGGATAATGGATGGATAATTGCAAAAATTAACCTTTTTCGTTACCCTTATAGTTCTTTGGTTGGCTCCTTATTTTTCTGTTCGTTGGTTGAGCACGTAAAATCGGAGTACAAAAAATGTGATCGAAAGTCATACAAAAATTACAGGAGTGTAATTTCCTGAGCCCGATGATTTGCAAGTCTCTGCGAATTTAGCTAACAGTATGTTACGATGGTATGTTCTGGATAAGGACGACATCTGCCGAAAGAAGAGATTGACACAGGAGAAGACGGAACCCCATAATTCAAGAGGAGACAACACGCGGAGGAAATTGACAGTGACGTAATTTGTGCCAGCTTCCGTCAAGTCACAGCTGACCACTTGTTGGAGAAGCTAAGAAATAAAGTACCGTTTTATAATAGGACTGTTCCAACACAGAATCACGGACTACAAATAGTTTCAAACGGGTTTGTGATCATTTGCTTACTAAGCATGCGCGAACATGTTGGAACGCTTTGTCCAATCTCTGACTGTTGACTCTGGCTGAACTCTTGAAGCCGGCTCGAATTCTTTTTTGTTTTTAGTCGAGAAGATTGTTTTAAGAGAGAAGAGAAGACTTTAAGCTAATAAATAAAATATTTCAAATATTAAGGTCGTACAATGTAAAATGCTGTCGAATTAAATTGTTTTCGTACAAATAATAGTTTTCTGGCCACTTTTTATTCAATAATAATTTGTAATTAAGGAAAATTTCATTTATAAACTAAAAAAGATTTTCAACGATTAATAATTTTAGAGTGAATACTCAATTATTAATAGACAAAATAAAAGTTAACGTCTATCCATTTTATAATTAAAAATTTGTAATTGAAGTAGTGAAGATTTAAATAACTTCAATTAATTCTACTAACGATATTTATAACCTTTCTTTTTAAGGCGAATAGGAAAACAGGGGAGAGTGACTGCGTACAGATTTCTGACTTTGGTTCGAGTTGGTACGCATAACTGTACTGCCCAAGCTTCCGCCAGTTTGATGAACGCTTGTACTTGTGTCGCAACAAACTTAATATTATCTTTAATTTGTTCTTATCCTTGGGGAACCTAAACAGAGATACTTTGTAGCCGCTTCAGATCAGACATTAACCGAACAGAAAACAGCGTTCCTATTTCCTTGTCAATCAATGTTCAAGGAAAATACGATAAATCCAGTCTCACCGCACTTTGTATTTTAAAAACAAAATTTAGCATGACCACATTAGACTTATTTCCATGTTCAAGGTTGACCATTAATAACGCCTAAATACTATTAACTATTAAAATGTATGTAATTAGAATTTGCTATGTTCTTAGACCCGGACTCTGTTGTGAGCCGTGAGGGTTTATTTTTGTTTTGTTTTATGGTAGTTGAGTTTTACAGCTCTACATTCCAACGTGATCAGCGCAGTAGCCGCTTGCAAGGTTTCGTTTTAATTGGGCTCAGGGCAGAACAGACACGCGAACCTGGTTTCTGGCTCACTGTTTAAAAGCGAAAATGGCAAACAGGCTAAGGCCAATGATTACGGTCCTCCACGGGTAACCTTTTATCCCATACTGATGCCCTTTCTCTTATGGGTACGAATTCAATAGTTAATACTCATGTCAATAGTCAATAGTCAATGAATTCAAGTCCTGAGAACAATAGTTAATACCCCTTATTACGTCAGCAACAAAACCCTTCATAACGATCTTAATATATCTTAAATTCTCGAACTCATCCCTTCCAAGTTCATGAAATTTCATAGTAACCTATCCGACCACCCTGATCTCATAGCACAGTCATTGCACTGCACCATTCATCCCTATAACCTTCTCGGAGACTAAAACGGCAGTAGCCTCGTGACCTATAAATACGCGACAGTGGGAGTCCTGGCAATGACCAGTTTCTCCAATCATGTCCTGAGCGTCTGTGGCTCTCGCGCTCTGGGTCAGCCTCCGCTGGCTCATATCCGGTGACCCAGGTGACGGAGGAGCGTGGGGGTCTCCTTAAGACTCGGCTCCCTCTCTCGCATGAGAGGGAGGTGACAACCTGAGGACTTGGGAGGTCTCTGGGTTGTTTGTAAATAGTCCATCCAGCCAAGTTCAATCGAAACCTATCGAACTACCTTAATATCCTAGCACTAACACTGCGCCACACATCCTACAATCCTCCTGGGAGACTAAAACGGTAGTGGCCTCGTGACCTGCGTGACAGTGGGAGTCCTGGGATTGGCCAGTTTCTCCAATCATGTCCTGAGCGTCTGTGGCTCTGGCACTCTTGGTCAGCAACCACTGGCTCGTATCCGGTGACTGAGGAGCGTGGGGGACTGTATGAATGACCGAGTGATTGAAGAACTGTAAATAAGATTGACTACATTGATTACAGTTACTTATTACCCAATAAAAATCAGATTTTAATTTTATCGCAATGAAGATTGTATTTACAACAATTGCAATAGTAAACATGACGGACTAACGTTAAGGGTTGACGAGATGCAAAACGGCATTGGCACAGAGGCACCAATTGGAATCTGCACCGAAGTTCATGAAACTTGTGACAAGGCATGAACGGAACAAGATGACCTTATTTAGGTATATTTATATAAACTTGTAAATGCGACCGACTAATAAATACTACGACCATTCAATTTACAATTGTAACAGACCAAGGAATATGTAATGTAGAACTGAAATAAAATCGAACAAATGCAATTACCCAATCGAATTCAAAATAGCCTGAAAAATCAGCTAACCTTTGTCCATTCGTGAATGAAAATAGCTGAATATATTCCACCCTTTATGGTCATGTGTATGCTAAAATCGATGGGTCCACATTTAAACTCAGTAAAATAATGTTATACAAAGACATTATTTTTATGTTATTTAATAGTAGCATTTGTTTCACTTTTATTGTTTGTATTTAGTTGTTATTTGAATTTGACCTTATCATTTTAATCAAATACATGTGTATTCGAAATTTGTAAAAACCAAGCGTCTTGGAAATTAAGCGATTATTCAGTGGTGAGCGAAGCTAATTTATTACTTGAATATATTATTAGTCTGCTCTAGGATTACAGCAGAGGATTTCAATTCAAGTTCATTTAAAATCTGTTAAATAGCTTTCGAATGCACATTCACAGACTCAACGTGACTTCAAAAATCACACATATTTCTGAATATATGACTACTTTTTAAAGCAGATAAACATTTGAAAAAGACAATTGGCCGATTCGGGAATTTTCTTCAATGGCACTTTTTAACTTCCAGCGTGATGTTTCAGAACATGGTAAACAAAAAAAAACTATCAAGCACATAATAGTCCTCACTTACATTCTAATTAGTAGAGTCAGTTTTATTACTACTATGAAATTGAATTAATTACTCTCCCCCTTGAAACACTTAGTTCTGGTTTTGCTTTCGGGTTATTATTATTGTTGTTAGCATTAGCTAACATTCTTTTTCCAAGGCAATCGGTGAAATTATCCAGCACCAACGTATTTCTTCATTCTGTCATTTTTTTTTGAGGAGCAACGTATTAATTATTAAAGTATTAATTGTATTTTTTATGACAATTATTTTATGAAACATTTACTTCAGACAAAGATGGTTTAAATTTTAAATTGAAGTATTTTTGGTAAAAATATGTTTTTTATATTTTGGTTAATTTTGTTTTTTTAAATCAGAAATCCAAATGTTTTACCAATTTTTTGCATGTGCGACTGTCTTTGTGAATCCCCTCCTCATGTCAAGATATTAAATTGTATGTATACATTACTTGATATTGGGTAGATATGAAAATTATAGCCATCTCTTTAAAATACGAGCGTCACTAATTAAGTAATTAATTGGTATTAACACTAAATACTTTTCTATAATTTTTAAGAAGATATCAAATTTTAAAAACTATAATAGCAGAAAAATCATTAAAACTTTCATTAATATCGCGTCCGGACCTTTAATTCGAGCAGTGTTTTATTTAGAAAAATGATACTTTGCATTGCAGTTCCAATTAATCTTATGATGACGCTGAAATCTCGTAATTTCCTAAGCTAATCATATCAAGTATCGTTTTCAATTAATGATCTCAAATTATCAATAATATGTAATAGTTGTAGAGGGTCTTAAGTGAACTTTATCAATTATGTGAAATCATTAAAACTGTCATTCGAAACGTATTCCCAATGTACCTGCAGTCCCAGTTTCATACAGAAGGGTGAGATTTCTATTTAGTGCTCCAGAGATGTTAAAAATAAAAGTTAGCCAATAAAAGGTCAATTATCATATCCTGTAATTAAAGACATAATCAAATAAAAGTGGTTGACGTTCTGAATAATAATATTTACTATCTGTCGAGGGATTTAGTATAGTAATATTAGAAAAAATCATTACAATCTTTTTGGTCATTTTTTAACAATCATTTAACAAACTGACGCAGAGATGTAAAGCCTCACCTCGGATATCGATGCTATTCCTTTGATCTTTATATCCTAAGTTAATATTTATTTCCACAGCTATACTGAAATTCATAATTTATAGAAACAGATTTTGACAGCTATAAAAATAAATTTCGATCTAATGGGCTTATAAATGTCGAGGCAAATGCTCTTCGAGACGACTTGTAACAGATTAACTATTTTATAGGTTGCAAATGAGGCAAGCTACGCACACGTTATCCTTGGCAATGAAACTATCGAGATCACTAAACAGTATTGAAGTCTCGTCAGGTGTTGGTTTACTTATATTTATATTATTTACTCGTCATTTCTGACAGTATTTGAGCGGTCACGCTAATTTGTAAATTTGTTATTGAACATATAAAGTGTTTTTGTGTTTTTAAACTACAGCATATACTCCTGATGGCTATACTAACACAAATTGTCACTGTTGTTTAGTCGTGAGTCACATTTGGATAGGGTTCATTGGCGTGAAGGTGTACTGCTGACTTCACACTGAAACGTTTTAACAACTCTCCAGGGTCATCTCGCGTCAGCAATTAATTTTGAGCGATTTCCTTATTGATTGTTTTTGATCACCTTCATAATATTTTCTGTTCATTGTATAATTAACTAAAATAAACCAAATATAACTTCAGTCTTTTTTTGAATTATGAGTATGGCTATTTGTATTTTTCAATGAACATAATAACATTTATTACACCTATAAAGCGCTTAAAACAACTTTCCTTGGATACCCTAAACGATGAATCTGTTTTAAAGTATAAATAATTGTTAACATTGAGGATACTAAGCTCACTATATATATAGTGGAGAATATTAAGAACAAGATAGTATCACGAACAATAACGTATAATATGTAATAGTAAAATTTTCAGAGTCTTGAAAAAGTGTCGAAAATTCTTACTGTAATAAATTATATTACAAATTAGTATGAATTTATATAAATTAGGTAAATAAATTAGCTTTAAAAACAAAACCAAACAAACTCAAAAAGTAAATATACACATATGAATGTTTTAAATTGTTTAGTTAACATGTAAACATTGAGTTTTATTAACTAACTTATAATTAAAAATCATTTAAAATGCACAAAGTTAAGAATGATTATTACTTAGTATTAACTCGAAAATATGAGATGAGAGATGTGGGATTTATAACCACTCTACATGGAACAAAGGATTTATTTCAATATCAATTTTACTAGAAAGCGTAACCCCTCAAATAAATAGCCAGCATAATTATAAAACCCATGGTTTATCAATGTTACTTTTTTTTCTTTCATAGCCCCTTTAAATTTACAGATAATTATATATAATTATAGATCCTCAGGCGAATCTATTTACAAATTATTTTTGTATTTTCTGTAACATCGCTACATTATATACAGGTTTTGTTATTTTATAAAAATTATATAATGAATAAACAAGTATAAAGATCCACATTATACGTGACTGGACTGAACTGACTAACAAAGGTGATGGGGCTCACCTATTTGATCAATCTTAAAACTAACTTACATACTAATTCTTGACCTAATTTTTTCCCAACAGTCTGTTACCATCGATGCGGGAGGGGTGGTGGGGTTATAGTGTTAAACACTGGGTTTGTCAGGTGCTGCAACGAGTCAAAAAACTTAATGTGTCTCCGGGGGATGAACGCACCCCCACCGACGGCAAACCAAGCAACGGGTGCAGGTCAGCGTTCTTCAACCTCTCGAAAGAAGTATGTCGGACCACTTTTCGCATAAAACCCATGGTTTATCAATGTTACTACGGCACAAATATTAAGTAAATATATAGAAAAAAAAACACTAGGAAATAACAATAAATTATAAACCTGAAAGACTATATGCTATGGTAATCTCGATGCTTTGACTGCCAAGGATGAAGTGTGTAGCTTGTTTTCATAAGCATAAAAGATAAATGACTACAATAAAAGGTGAACTATTAATGCAATAAGCAATCATATACCAACAAATCAATAAGCAATTATCTTGTGCGAGCGATAAATTATGGATTATAGTCCCCACGAGCTAATAGTTTACTCAAATGTCAATAAATAAATAAAGTTTTATTTGCTTCAGGGGATTTTTACAAACTGACATAATTGCATTCATATATACCCAACATACTTACGCCATTGTGACCAATTTACATGAGAGACCTGTTTGTTGAGAGTTGAGAGTCGTAATTCTGATAAATGTACCGTATCGGTGTATAAGACGCAGGCTGCATTTCACTCATTAAAGGCAACGTAACAAAAACAAAACCTCAAGCTAAATATTTTTCATGCTCATTTAAATGTATAATATAACATGCATTTAATAACAATGCATGATCTATGTTTCGGACCGGTCAGATCATAGCTTATCCCGTAACCTGTTTTCAAAATAGTGTACTTCCCCTCGGGATTGGGAATGAACTGTTTTGTCCTTGGTTCTATCATCTCGAACCGAGGCGTTTACAGCAGGAAGGTTTCGAGTCCGATTCAAGTCTGTGAGAGTAAGATTTTATCTTGCGGCCGTCTCAGGAAATAACCTCCACTTCTCCATTGTATGAAACATAGTGTCGACCATTAAAATGGCAAGCTGTTTTACCCATACATCCATCAATATGGTTATAGAATACTCATAGCTGCCATGGGGAATAAATTTAGTAACTATAGGCAGCAACAAATAAAATCAGAAAACAGAGACGTTTCCTTAGGCTTTACTTTCAAACAGGTATGGGGCAATTTAAGATTCATTCAAAAACGCCACGGATAACAAGGCATGTGTATTATTTTAAATATAACAAACGGATATGGGGGGGGGGGGACTCTCCCAGTCTAGAAACTTATTTACAATTTAAAGTTATTATTTTTTTTTCCATGGTTAGAGACAGGACAAATGCGGTAATGTAAATAGAGATTTGATGATGTCTACACAGGAGATTCGTTCTCGCTATTGTGTCAATAAATCTCTTCCCAATCACTGAATAATATTAATAATGAGCTAAAACGATTAAAAAATCACTGTCGTAAAACCAAAATCAATAAAATGATTGTACACATTTTGGCATCAATGAATTACCCTTGGGATTGAAATCCTCTAAAAAAAACTGATAAGTTTTGGGAACCGACAATAGAAAACGCCTATTAACGGAGTTAAAACCGATTTTAATATTTTTTTCCATTAAATAGTATTATTGAAATATAGAGTTATATATAGCCAACCCCGTATGAGGCTCCGCCACAGATAGGGGCAAAAAAAAAAAGAAGTTATTTATGGCCTTGAAGAAAATAGTCCATATTATTACCTGAACGCATGAGCAAAGATTTGCTACTAAATTTAAGAGAAAAAAAACTATATCTGTGCTTACGTGGTTTGGTCGAGAAGAAATACTCGTATGTTACTTATTTTTAGTACATTAGAGTTAGTTTGTATCAAACATAGCAGTAGTGTTACAACGTTAAAATACGCTGTCCTGAAAATATGTGTTTTAATCTTACGTAGTTGTTCCCTGGAACCTCAAGTGTATCCTATCAATGTGAACATTTAAGAGAAAACGAGGTCCGGGACTGAGCTCCCAACTCGTTGGAGGCACATTCACAACCTCTGATGGTAAGGACAAGATATCTGATCCAAGGATGTTGATGAAAATCGTTATTTTACATATTTACAATTTTATTTTTCACTAAACCAATTCTCAGTAGCGAAGACGGATCTGCAATAAACGATATCGGGGATCATCTTTCACGATTTCCGGCATTCACTCTCGATGACTGGTTTTTTACGAATTCGAAAACAATTTTTTTGTTTTCCTCCTTTATTTTTCCATCATCCTTAATCTTATAATTAGAGAGCTAAGGGAAAAAAAAAAAAAAATAAATGGTGAAGCCGCTGATTCTTGGGTAATTGATGAAAACTACATTGAGCGTAGGTATTTGAAATAAAACTGATTATATCCAATGATGCAGCAGTAATTAACTGTAATTACGATCCGGCCTTGATTACGAAGAAATATAAACGATCCAAGGGCTTAACAAAATTTGAAATGTTACATCAATCTGTGGAAAATATCATCTGCTTGCCTGGTATTTCGTATTATACAAGAATAAAGAAAATGCTTTAATTTAATAATATTTTTACAAATAAAACGACCTAGCATACTTACAAAACCCATGGGGATCGTTAATTTTACAACGATACTATAAAAAAAAACAATATGGCGTAAAAATAAACCGGTAGCTAAAGAAACCACCATACGGTAATTAATCTCGGCACTTTACTACCGACGATGAAGAGTGTGTACTCAGTTTTTATAAGTCTAAAAGATTAATGGCTGCAATAAAAAGTGAACTATTAATCTAATAAGGAATCGCTTGTGCAAGCATCCAATCGGAATTAATTAATCGCTCGCTCGTGCTAATATGATACATTCAAACGGGTCAATAAATAAAAGTTTTGTCTGCTACAGACAATTAAATATAAAATATATATATAAAGTATGTATGTAGTCGTAACCAATTTATCTGAGTGACATGTTCGTTTAGTTCCCTTAACTTCGATAAATGTTATAGTATGCGCTTTACACTTCAAAGACATCCATAGATCTATCTATTTCCTCACAATACAAATTTTTTTTGTAATAATAATAATTGGAGCTGTAGTCAATAAAAAAAGGTGGTAATAAGATATACAAAGTAATAAACACGACCGAAAATTGATCCTACACGAATACATATGATTCAAACTGGGCATTCAACAGTGCCTTCATTCACGGTGCATTCATTACGCATTCTGATCTGCAAATTCCACTATGGTATAAATTGCACTTTAGTATTAACCAAGATGACAGAATAGGATTCTCAATGAATCATAATAAGGTAAGATTTTTTTCTTCTGCTCTTTACATGAAATCAGCCATAGATTCAATATTTTTGTCAAAATTAAAAAAATGTGCTAAGCCACTGGCAACCACGAGACAGTACCAAAATTCCTCCCATTGACAATCAAATTTTGATTAATTAAAACAATGCTTCTTTTTAATGGAAAACCTGGCTTGAGTCTGTGTTTACACATTTCCTCTTGAACTTTTATCGATTTTCCTATTTCTTGAACCTCTTAATGCAATGCGTTAGATTGCACCCGAAAAAATGACAAAAAAAAAAATGATTTCCGAAAAACTGTATTTACTCATTATCAAAACGTTATATCCAAACTCTCATTGATTATTTCAATACATAGCTCAAATTGAAATTTGTTTCGAAACAATCTACTACCATCGGGGCTCAACGGTTGGATGTGGTTACCTCCATTTCTCGATTTTCGTCGTCTACGTTTCCGACTTTTGCAAAATATTTTTAGTTCTAAATTTAAATATTGATTTTTTGGGTCAGTTTGAATTACCATAGCCTATTAGTGTTATGCTCTATCGAATGCATAGGCATTTTCTCCCTTGGCAGGATGCCAAACTGTTGTTGGTAAACAATATTATTAATCGGTATTCAGAGGTATAATCACGAATCGACTGGATAGACAGAACTACAAATGGATTTCAATTTCCCTTCAAAGACTCAAGAGTCTTAACTTAGATATCCGCTACTCCGTTTAACAGTTGCCTTGGAGTTTGGAACAGTAGCAACACCGGCCGGAACAGTTACTGAGCCCCCACACTGATGTACTTATGTAAAAGATATAACTTGCCTGTCACGCTGAGGAACGGTTGATGTGACAGCTACACTGTGACTGGACCACTGGGTATCCTGCTCCACCGACCAAGAGTATCTGACTGGACCTCGCCGACCGAGCGCAGCCCCCACCACGGCGTTCAAGTCTCTTTTGCACCCCTAGGCGTCTTTGGCGGGACATTTGCCGGCTCCGACTGGCTTGGTTTTATTTTCAAACTGTCAAGGGCGATCGTATTTATTCTGTTCGATTGTCTGTACGTACTTCAGCAGGTGGTGAATATTATTCAATCAATAGGAATCTTTCAACACATCTTGCACAGAAGAACATTTCGGAATGAGCTGACTAAATGCCATCTGGAAGACGCCGTTTGTTTGATGAACAATATTAAATGAAACTCTTCTTCGTCTCTCAAAAATATTTTTTATTAAGTATGACCGTTTCCGGCCCCTCTATGCAAGATAATAGTTCGCGATTAAGCAAATTTAGTATTTAACAAAAAAAATTAATTACTTCTGAGTGAATTATTTTGGTCAATCAGTACAGTCGTGTTAGTAGTTGCAGAAGTTACTAGCTAACCATAGTATCAAACATAGCAACATAATAATTATTAACTTTCATTTAAAATTTTTATTTAAAGCCTTCAGAAATTTGTGTTTGGTTGAACGTTAGCAAAAACGTTTAGAGATACAAATAACAGAAATAATAATAACAACAGAAACAAAATCTGAGCCATATTTATTACATTCAGGCGTAATATCAAGTAAATATAACTCAATATTACTTAGGCATAGAATTAAATATCAATATGTAAAAAAAAAACATACTTGATATGTGAGCAAAAAAGTTTAAGTAAAAGCTTCGTTTAACAATTATTTTGTATCTAGTAATAATGAAAGATTTTATAAAACAATTAAAATTGAAACTAATATTTTTTTTGCCGGTTCAATCAATCTAATTTTGATTATCTCACGAATCTAAGCACATCAATTCCCAAAAAAAACTCTATATTTTACTGATGAAACCATGATAAACTACCTTCCTGTTGTTTTGATGTTGATTAATTGGATCAATTTTGTTATAATTCCTACCGTTTAAATAAAATTAAATCGTGTTAAATATGCATAAATGATTATTTCCAGGATTCCAAAAACTGCTTTCCGAAAGCAATATAAGCGAAGCGCATAAGTCAGCCCCACTCAAGGAAGGAAAAAAAAATTGTATGCATCGGTTTAATATGCAGCACGCACCAAGGCTGAGTTTCACAGTCAAGGTTCAGAAAACCCAACACAATTCAAAGAATGGCTCTTTGATAATCATTCATAACGAGTGTCATATTTAGCATAATTAGTCAAGGGGAAGATGAGACCGATTTAATTCGGGTGATGTCACAAGTTGTGACACACGGGTGAACACCAAGTTGCGAAAATTAGTGCAACAGTTGTATTCGAGAATATTAAGGATCTGGTTTAACTGGTTAAATGGAGCCTATTGCCGTCGATTAAATTTTGATTGTTTTTACTACTATTTGACTGACATACCATAGCAGTAGTAGTTTTATTTATTTATTGTGCTATAATTACAATCTGCCTTATGAGGCAATAAGTAATTAATATAAATGCTCTCATTCGTACCATATTTACAATTCATCATTCACTCGCTCATTTATACAATATTAACAGACAGCCCAGAAGCCTCCCAAGTCCACATGCGAAGAGAAAGTGGAGTCTTGGGAAGTCCCCCACGCTCCTCCATCAGCCACATCACCGGATACTAGCCAGTGGAGGCTGACCAAGAGCGCGAGAGCCACAGACGCTCAGGACATGATTGGAGAAACTGGCCAATGCCAGGACTCCCACTGTCACGCGATTATAGCAAGTCACGAGGCCACTGCCGTTTCAGTCACCGAGGAGGATTATAGGGATGAGTGGCGCAGTGCAATGACTGTGCTACAGGATTAGGGTGGTTGGAATTTCATAAACTTGGAAGGGATGAGTTCTAGAATGTAGGGTATATTAACGTCGTTATGAAGGGTTTTGTTGCTGACATAATAAGGGGCATTTACTATTGTTCTTAGGACTTTTGATTGAAAGGATTGGATACGCTTGATGTTCGACTTTTTTGCTGTCCCCCATAGCTCTATTCCGTATGTCCAGATTGGTTTAAGTATAACTTTGTAGATTAGTAGTTTATTTAATAAATTCAGTCCATTAATGTATAATGTACATCATTATACTTTTGTACAATGCAGATCACTATTAGTAGAAAACAGAATTTGTATAAAATATAGCCATGGCACAGAAATTATAATGAAGCAATTGTAAATAGATTCGTTCGTAGAATCTATATTTTGTAACATATATTAATTTTGTAACAACAAGATGTGTGGATATGAAACAAAAAAAAAACTCGTATATTTCGAAAAGAATGATTTCACTAAAAAAGTTTCATGTAAATAATATTATTTTAAATTCCCATTTATAACACATTGTTTACTATAATGTCTTTTGTTCAATTTAACTGACTGGCCTCCAAATTATAATATTCGTTTTAAGGACATCCCATCTCTCAATAGAAAATAAACTACTAATCTACAAAGTTATACTTAAACCAATCTGGACATACGAAATAAAGCTATGGGGACAGCAAAAAAGTCAAACATCAAGCGTATCCAATCCTTTCAATCAAAAGTCCTGAGAGCAATAGTAAATGCCCTTTATTACGTCAGCAACCAAACCCTTCATAAAGATCTTAACACACCCTACATTCTCGAACTCATCCCTTCCAAGTTCATGAAATTCCATAGTAACCTATCCAACCACCCTAATCCCCTAGCACATTCATTGCGCTGCACCACTCCATCCCTATAATCCTTCTCGAAGACTAACACGGCAGTGGCCTCGTGACCTGCTATAAATACGTGACAGTGGGAATCCTGGCAATGGCCAGCTTCTCAAATCATGTCCTGAGCATATTTGGCTTGGCATATTGGCATATTTGGCATATGTGGATCTATCACTCTTGGTCAGCCTCCGCTGGCTCGTATCCGGTGACGCGGCTGACGGAGGAGCGTGAGGGGCTTCCCAAGACGCCGCTTCCTCTTTCGCATGCGAGGGAGGTGACAACCATGTGGATTTGGGAGTTCTCTGGGCTGTTTGTAAATTCTGTATGACTGAGGGAGTGAATGAAAATTGTAAATATGGTATGAATGAAAACATTTAATAATAATTTATTACTTATTGCTCAATGAAGGCATATATATTTATATCAACTCCGTACTAGATGACGTATTGACGAGTAATTATTTTCCTCCTTAAGATATTTAAAGAAATATTCCTAAAAGTGAAAATACAATAAATTTCAATCCTTCTTCAACAGTGGACTTCAGCAAACAACATATAGAATCATTCAAGTAGAGATTTTAAAGTGATTTAATTTGATATAAAATAATGATCGCGTTAAACTTCATAATTTTTTAAACAATCACAAAAAAAGGGAAAACGAACACTTTTGTATCCTACCCCCCTCTTCCTAAATCTTTACTTTACTATAACTATAGTTATGGGGTTTCATTGCTAGGCAGAATTGATAAATGAGTAGATGGATTTGCTGGGATATCGCCTTAAATTCTTGAGCATGGTTAAAGATATCAACATCTCGCCCTCAGCATACTTAAACCTCAACCCAACAACTTTTTTATCTATGCCAACTCCACGAATTCAGGTTAAAAGTGCAAACGGACTATTAGCAGGGACAGCTAAGGCTCCATTAGGGCTCTCATAATGTTGGGACACTTAATAATGTTCCAAACAGGCCGGCAAATGAGGTCTTCTGAACCTTGGGGGGTGGGGGGGGGGGTACCTTGTACCCGGCGCAGAGAATCGTTTTCTGATGACGGTTCTATTGCCGGGAAGGTTCGTCTTCTTTCCAAATCCAAGGGTAGGTAACTAACTCCACAGCTATGCGAGAGGTAATCATGCTGTTTGTTTCGAATACTGGCGATTGGAAGTTTAATGTGATTATAATTGAGGAAGTCTTTGCGTGCCTTAAGAAAGCTTAACAGGGAAATCACAGGTAAAATGAAGCAATACGAAGTGCCTAGAGAAAATTATCCCATCCACATTGAATGAAAAGTTCAACAAGTTCAAAAATATTCCATTAACTGAAATGCGATCTTTTGGCGGATAATCTGTGTTTGCACTCATAAGGGAGGGTAACCATAAGTTTGCGAAATGAAAATATATCTCCCAAAATGGCTTTTTTTTTATTGATATTACATCGACAGTCGACGTTTCGCATAGTCAGGCATCCTCAGGGCAACCGTTCGGAACAAGAAACTATACAGACAACAGTAATGTATATAACTTAATTTAATAAATAATAAGATTGGAAACAATAAAATAGATTTTTTTTAAACTAAACCTAACACAACATAAATATTAATCAGTGTGACTGTAAGGCACTAATAATAGCAGATACATGAAAAGGGGGTACATAGTTTAGGAAAGAAGATCACAGTTCATCCTTCGTTGGAAAAATAATTTACTATAAACCAAGGTATAAAAAATTTTTTCTAATCCTCTTCATTAACCAGCTACCTTTTTTTATGTCAACCAATATTGTTATCAAATAGTCCTTTAAAGTTTCAAATTTTTTTCAAATCTGGCAATCTTCAGCGTAAATCTACGGCAATGATACAAACTCAACCCTCTTGTTGCTTTATCCCGATGCAACAAACCCTAAATCTGAATCCTCTGACCCTGCATTGACGATAGTAACTTTGACCCAGTTATCAAGTGGCCAAGAACAATAGAATTGATCGGTGCTGTATGCCTAACTTGAGCCCACAAGACCCCATCGTAGGATACAGACACAGCAAGCAGCTTGGTAACCATCAGCCTATAATTGTTCAGAGCTGACTTATCAATAAGTCACCTTTGTGTACCTTGTGCGATTCACAAATAGGGCAGGAAAACTTAAAGAGATGATTGATGAATTGATTTAGGCTAAAGAGGAGAGAAACTAGCCCGTGAGATCTCATTTCACACTTTTAATTTAATTTGTTTTTATTTTTTTTACTTTGACTAAAAAATACTATTTACATTAGATTTAAGGCCATCTGTGTGGGTGACATTTTTTTTTTTTTCGACAAAAGGCAACACCTATGCAAATATGCAGACTAATTTGATTGCTTATAATAACAATGAACTGAATTCTCCGGCCAGTTTTCGTGTTCTTAAATTGAGAATACAAGTCCTGCCTACCAGACAGGTCGGGCTGTGGTGCCACCTGCGCCAATGCGTGAGTGCGACTCACGTGACTTCGTTTAAGTGTTACTCTGATGAATAATATTAATTAGAGAAAATATCTTTGGTTTTGATAAGCTATCGACAATCAGTTCTGTTTTTTTCTTATCGGTAATTATATCTTATTACTTATACAGTTTTTAACCAACAATAAGAATTGAGAGAACTGGCACATAACTCCCTATAAATGCTAAACATACTAGTAACAGTTGGGCTTAATGCCCGTTACAATTGTATAGATGAACTTCTTTATTGTGACCAACTTACAATCTCCATTATTGGGCAATAAGTAATTGCGATAAATGTTCTCATTCATACCATATTTACAATTCATCATTCACTCGCTCATTCATACAGTATTTACAAACAGCCCAGAGACCTTCCAAACCACAACAGGCTGACACCTCCCTCGCATGCAAAAGAGGGAATGATATAGCTGATTAAGAATAAGAGTTTGAAAGAGGAATTTTATTTACTGATTAATTGTAAGCACTTAAAAAAAATTAATTTACAGTACTGTAATTTACTCCTATATGACAGAAGCCTGGAAGCGGCTTTTATAAATGTTGTTAAATACTAATGTTGCTTGTTACTTATTTATTTCATTATAGTTCATAAGCCCCCTCTCCTCACTCCCCTCATCTGCAAAATCATTCTTTATCATTAAATTCATCGTTATCATTACTTTTTAGCTAATTATTTCCGTTAGTATTAAGCAATATATAATCAATGTGATCTGGGGTTTTATGGAATATACGAGAGGATTGATTTATACGACGAAAAATATACAAAATACTCGTATGTTCAAAACATTTTTACAAAGGAAATTTCGCAGAGAGAGGCAAATGAAAGAAATATATCGTGCCGCTGTTCCTAACTAAACTCTTTCCCTTATATCAAATTAAATTTCTAAGGAAAATTTCCATTTCTTGTTATTTTATTATTTCCATTACAGAATTTATTTCTTATGCATAACCTTACCATGGAATCATTTATTCCAAACTAGAAAGACGCGCAATACACCCAACAATACACGAAGAGCTACTCAAAAAAGCTCAAATAATCTTCAGTGGTGAGTGTAAAAGCAGTTTAGTGAATTGTGTTCAAAACGTGCGACCACGCAATTGACTGAAATCCTTAATTGATCTAAAACTTATATAAAAGAAGCCCAGACCTTCAATATCTCAAGGTCGAAGTCTGGCTGAACCGGTTTAATTTTTTTTTTCATAGCAGAGCCAAATTAGGTCCATCATTCAATGACCCATCAATATTTTGCGAATCTAGCTAAAATAAGAAGAACTAATTTCAATTTTACCTATTTACAAGACTTCATAATGATAAAAACTGAAAATTATCTCATTTTTCTATCAAAGAAATGATAAATTTTGTATATCGACTAATTAAGATTTGTTCTATCTTTGACCTACTCTAAACAAAATAGTTTTTATTTTGACTCACCTCCCAGTAACTATAAGATTTGATTTATACAACCAAAAATATACAAAATACAGTGAATTTGAAAACAAATATCAAGAGTTAAGGGTTGCACCATGTGGGAATAGTAAACAGGTTCAATTTTGAAATTTACATTCAATAGTAATATTTTACAACAGCAAGACATATCTGAAAAGAGTATTATACACCACGTTGCACTGACAACATTTAATAACCTCTCGCTATAACTCAGTCCCGGATTAAAGAGTTTACTAGTGTGCATTCTCCGTGACATGTTTAATTTAAAAGTTTCCTTTTGTCTGGTTCATCAAATCAAAGCGCATAAGGTAGCGTCCTGTGAAAGATTATCCTCGTCGTGGTTAGTTGAATCATTAGAATAAATCAATCTTTCTTCTTCCGCGAAATTTGTTTGAAGCTATGTTGAAATCTCAAGTAAATTGATTTTAATATATAAAAGGGTGTCTATCATGTAACAATAAACCTCACATTGAACTGATGCCTAACTGCCCACTGCATCAATAACCCCATTTAGTCGATATCACTACAGAAATATAACCTCAACTAGCTTCAGACTTCATTAGAAATGCCAAGAGGGTGACAACTTTGAGACTGCAATGCCTAAACATCGAGATAGTACAAACCTGAATCGAACATAGACTGGTCGTACTAATAAAAAGTAGGGCTCGGCGTGGCATTGTTGGTTTACGCTAAAAAAGTCTCCCTTGGCCTGTCCGGTGAAGCAACGAGTCCACGGATGGAAACAATCGACATTCAAAATATCAATTGAAACATGTCATTTAGATACCATAGCACCAAAAACGTTTCAATATTTTTGTTTAATCACCATAGTAAAAAAAAAAATGGCCTTTCCTACAAATTTATTTATTTATCCTATGATATTGTCATTAGACTTAAGATTTGTAATGTTGATTGCAACAAAGAATATTTTTTCAAATTCTCGTGACTTTAATAATGTTTCAATAAACATGGGAAAATCCTAAGCTGACATTATTTAAAATTAACTGCTGCAGATCCTCAGGCGAATTTATTTACAAATTATTGTTGTAATGTAGCGATGCTACAGGAAATACAAAAATAATTTGTAAATAGATTCACCTGAGGATCTATAATTATCTGTAAATTTAAAGGGGCTATGAAAGAATAAAAAAAAAAAATCCTAAGCTGTTACTTTCGAACTATAACTTAAGAAATAATCATCATATACCGAATTGCTGTCGAATATACCTTCGAAATCTTGGACCGAAAGTCTCGTTTTTACGAGCGCATCCACAAAGTACCCAGATGATTTGTCCCGTGCATGTTTGAAAACCATTACAGCCTTTTCCTTAGGGCTGGGTAATTAAAGAGACTTCATCATAATTCACTTACAATGTAATCAAGAATGCCTGAATGCAAAGGCGCAGAGTCGATTATTATCTTCGTAAGAGGCAACCGGAAGAGGGGAGAGATCAGATAAGAATTAACCTTGCGACTTTTATTTCAATTTACTCGAAAGGATTCGATAATTCTTTATTGAAGTGACTGGTCAATCATTTTAGCCTTTGCGGCTGATTGAGCCAGCTCCAGGACCTGTTCCTTTATATGGAAACTTCTTTATTATGATAAAATTACAATCTGCCTTATTAGGCAATAAGTAATTATGAAAAATGTTCTCATTCATACCACATTTACAATTTTCATTCACTTACTCATTCATACAGTATTTACAAACAGCCCAGAGAGCCCCCAAATCCACATGATTGTCACCTCCGCGGAGTCTTGGGCAGTCCCCCACGGTCCTCCGTCAGGCACGTCACCGGATACGAGCCAATGAAGGCTGATTAAGAGCGTGAGAGCCACAGACGCTCAGGTCAGATTAGAGAAACTGGCCTTTGCCAAGGCCCCCACTGTCATGTATTTATAGCATATCACGGGGTCACTGCCGTTTCAGTCTCCGAGGAGGATTATAGGGATGAGTGGTGCAGTACAATGACTGAGCTACGGGATTAGGGTGGTTGGATAGGTTACTATGGAATTTCATGAACTTGGAAGGGATGAGTTCAAGAATGTAAGGTATATTAAGATCATTATGAAGGGTTTTGTTGCTGGCGTAATAAGGGGCATTTACTATTGTTCTCAGGACAGCTGTTCCTACCAAAAAAATTTATTCAATGTAACTATATACTTCAATTAGCCTTTTAATTACTACCGGAAGTAAGATACTCCCGACCATACGGACTTCAGTCTTGAGGGCCCGATGGCTAGATGATAAAACCCAACTGTTTCAATATTAATACTAACACGTATTCTCATTATTTACAAACCGATGAAAATAGGTAACACACGAGCCGCCTTATCTGGACCCTACTAACCAACACCACATGTCATCCCCAGTGCGCTAGCGTATCTAAATATATAGTATGGTGTACCATTAGTTTTACTTTCTCATTCATGTGCTGCCTCCATTATCATTATTATTATTTCATTTTTTACGTACGTTTACAGAAAAACGATTTTACAAAGAGCCTCAGCGCTCTCTTATAGGTGTCATATCCTGACTTAAAAAACTCCTTAGAGAGCTTTATCCTGGGCCAATCTCCATAAGTTTTTCAGTAGGTTACATCTTGCAATCCTAATATTATGTATTAGGGCATAATATCATAACAAGATTATAACAGATATCCGAAAATAACGTTTCATTTGTTCATTTGAAACGGAGCAAACCGAGTAGCGTGTGCCACATAGACATTACCGTAAAGCGAGGACCGGTGCCCACATGTTATACCTGCGTACCATTGACCAAGGTTCCTTATATAGATCCCAAACTAGGCCAGTTGCCGCTCTGAAGGACTGTCGCTATGTTTACGTGAGGCAAGTACCATAATCTGCCAGCTGTAAAGGCCACAATGGACAGCGTGATTAATTGCGTATATATGTGCAGATAAAAATCCTCTTTCACTGCTGGAAGTTGACACAATAATTATTTTCAAAAGACATAAGCAGCCAAGTAAACAAGATCAAAGGAGCGTAGAGGTGATTCAGAAAGAAAAATGTATCTAGTTGGGCAGTAGTTATATATCCACAAGTTCAAAACTAAATAATGAAAGTTATCTGACCTTCCTGCGTTCTATAATTTTAACCCAAGTAATGCAAGGATCTAGCTATTCTGTTATTTCTTAGATTTAATGTCATGGTATAATCAAGTGGTGACATTTGCATAAAAAAAAACCAGCTCATGGAAATCACAATTGCAAAAGTTGATGTGTCTCTTGCATAGCTCTTAGCATATATCGTTTGTTCACTAACGATCGCTATTTTTAAAACTGAGTTCTTTGATGTGTTGAAGTAAAAAAAAAACACATAAGAAAATAATGTTTGCATTGAAGAAGACAAGGAATTATACTTATTTTGTCTTATTATTGTTACAAAATAAAACTGTACGAAGGCAGAAAAACTGTCACTAGTGCACAATATTACAGGGATGGGCCAGCGCAATCCTGTCGTGCGTACCCCAGCAGTTGTACGCCACAGTGTGAAACTATAACGCGGTATATCACCGAGCGAGTCTGGTCTAAAGGAAAAAGAATGTGGGAATAGTCTGTCTCCTATGTTGGGATGTCCCTGTAGGCTATTTATATATAACTTCTTTATTGTACTAAAATTACAATCTGCCTTATTAGGCAATAAGTAATTAAGATAAATGCTCTCATTCATACCATATTTACAATTCATCATTCACTCGCTCATTCAAACTGTATTTACAAACAGCCCAGAGGCCTCCTAAATCCACATGGTTGTCACCTCCCTCGCATGCGTAAGAGGAAGCAGAGTCTTGGGAAGTCCTCCACGCTCCTCCGTCAACCTCGTCTCCGGATACGAGCCAGCGGAGGCTGACGAAGAGCCTGTAGACTATTTAGAATGCTTAGTATTTAGGTTTGATTCCCGCTTGTATAAACGGTATTTGAAGGTGGGTGCGTAATGCAGGGTTCAAAACGGTAATATGGCGAGTTTGTCATATATTTGTGCGTATTTTTTTGTACATTGGATTATAATCTCCACAGTTCAATTTCTTATGTACAAATAGGTTTATGGCATTGTAAATATTTTTTTTTTGTTTTCCAGTCCCACAGTTGATCGTCTTACAATAAGTTTTTTAGACGTCCGAAGCGTCAAACACTTGTGACCTACAACAGTTTACTGCAACTCGTTACAAAACCTTGTTACAACGTCAAAAATGACATAGTACATAATGAAATTATGAATGATGAATTATGTGTCAAATCGGAGATGTCTTAGCTGACTAGTGACAGTCCCGATGACGTTAAACTTCCAGCTCAGACGAATAGAACTATGTAGAACCTGTTTGTAAAGAAGTTAGTGGGTGATCTAATTGAAGCAACTTTCTTCATAGCGAAGTGAGGGGATAAAATAGTTTCTACCCTAGCCATTCCACTCATGCCTCCGGATCTAGAAATAGATTTAATTACTGTCATGGCAATTTTGTTGAATTCCTTAAAGTCAAGCCTAGTTTGTTTTAGCCATTTACATCACACAGCAGAATGGAGAGGTCGTGAACTATACACAGGTGGTCTGAAAAGTTTCCGACCTCATCATGAAGATGATAATAAAATAAATAAAAGCTAGTGAAATAAAAGCTAAAATAAAAGATTTGTTAGGTCGGAAACATTTCAGATTATGTTGAAGAGGGTCATGTAAAAATGTATGTATTATTTAGACGGGCTGTAAGAAGCGTTATGTTAGATGTCATGATGTTCGGGCATAAAGTGATTTATGGTGTTCTTCTGTCATATGTATTGTGCAAGCAGCGGGTCGGTCCAGTTAGTGTGGTTTTTTTATTGGGGGGGGGGAATGAAATTTCTCAAGAACTATTAGGTACTTGACTCCAATCGCTTCCGTTCTCACATGAGCCTTCGCCCTGAGGGACGGCTTTTGTACTCCTATTGACAGTCGAAAAGACTTTTTTGTTCATCCACGGCTGCTCAGCACGTGAGTTCCTCTTCTCGGAGCTAGAGTATTTGGTAAAAAGTACTTGGCTACATAATCCCTTGAGGTACTGCAGGCGATGAAGTTGCTGACAACGGTGACATTGGGGCAATGCTCCATTTTGTCTTGGTCCTTTATTGATTGGTTATTTACTCGATGACGATCCTTGCGTTGTCCGCGTTGGTCTCTAGATCCATATAGAATTTTAGAGATGTTCTATTGGTCTTTTGTGTTAGCCGTTTTGCAACATTCTTGACTTTAAAGCCGGCACTTATTGGTTAGCCTCCGCTGGCTCGTATCCGGTGACGCGGCTGATGGAGGAGCGTGGAGGACTTTCTAAGACTCCGCTTCCTCTTTCGCACGCGAGGAAGGTGACAACCATGTGGATTTGGGAGGCCTCTGGGCTGTTTGTAAATAGTTTATGAATGAGCGAGTGAATGAAAATTGTAAATATGGTATGAATGAGAACATTTATCTCAATTACTTATTGCCTAATAAGGCAGGTTGTAATTTTATCATAATATAGCTGTTGTGTACTCTAAAAAGGAAAAAAAAAGCGGGCGCTTGATGTTCAGTTTTTATTTAGCCTAGTTCTGACATCATTAATGATCAATGATCGAATACTATTCTGGCCAAACGCTCTTGTCACGATTGGTACATCCAATCATATATGCATCTTTTTTTTTAAGGTTCTGATGATTGATTACTTCAAAATAAATAAACTTGGAAAATTATTCTCTTTTCACTTGTCATCTGCGTACTATTTTAAGTATTATTTTCAGTACTTTTTAACAAAGATGATATTGTCATATTTTTTTTTTCTGACCTTGAAATTATTAGTTTAATGACATTACAATTATCGGTTAAAATAAATGCTCCTGTATCAAAATCAACGTTGATATCTTTAAAGCCTTGAAACAGTACATTTAAAAAGTAAACAATAAATTCTTAGTCTACAGTTATATAATGCTAAAAGTAGAAGGGGGTTGAGCAGAACTGTATACCTGCCTCGTGACTTCATGGAAGTCAATGATATTTTTAAGTAAGCAACCGCATTCCTTCCAAGACCTCCATCCCAATTCCCGAAACTACCCTTCTCTTATACACATATGTCTCAGCTTTAGCCCCAGTCCCCACTTGTTCTCCGACACTCGTCCCTAAACACCCGACCCAGTATGTAGTAACATAACTCTTAATATTTGTATATGCCAGTGTTTTGCTTGTACTTCATAATTCATACTTCATAATCTTTTCTTTATTTTATTTTAAAACTCTCCTCTACAAAGATTATTTAGCTTACGATTGTAGATTTAATTTGTGTGCTTAATTTAAGTATACAAATATAAATGGTTATTGGGTTACGTCGACAGCAAGGTTTTTCTATCATTCCCACGCTTTATTTCTGCTGCTTCTAGGAACTTGTTAGATGCTTGCAACTCGTCGAAAAGCCATAATGAGGAAGATAATCACCGATAACAAAAGACCGCGGCGCCGACCATGACGTGCACATCAATAAATTCATCTATAATTTATCGATTCAAGAGACACAGTAACCTCTGGCAGGGCTACCAACCCCACTTACCACTTACCAATGCACTACAATTGCCATTCCAGCCTTTTCTTTTATTACTTTTTTTCTCCAAGCTAATAATCTACTGGTCCTTGGCCGGGCTGTCATTATGATCACTTATAGGGTCTCTTCCTATCAGCGTGGATCGCTAAAACTAATTGCTGAATTAACAGTAATTTTTATAATTCGCAAACGTGTTATGACCACTGAGTTATTATCAGAACGGAAAGAGTCTGCAATCATCATTCCAGGGCCTTTTTTCTGTTTTATTAGCTTGGATAATGAAATTCATTCGATAACAATGGTCTCATGTTTCCAAAGAAAATATTCTGCGTTCTGGGAGATCATCGAGGGCAGCATCTATTAGCAGTAAGACTAAGATATAGCACGAGTGAGTTAAAGATAAAACATTCAACAGCAGGCCTAACCTTATTGTAAGAAGCCAATTACAAGGAAAGTGATGTGATTAGTTGAGCGATGAAGGCACGCAGTTATAGGAAAATTTCTTGAAATAAAAGCTTAAACGTGGGATCAGAGATCTTCGAAAAGTAAACCAAAATTTTGTAGGTTTTTTTTTTTTTTTTAAATTTAAAACAACTTTATTATGATAAAATTACAATCTGCCACATTGAGCAAGAAGTAATCGTGATAAATGATCTCATTTATACCCTTATCATTCACTCGCTTATTCATACAGTATTAACAAACAGCCCAGAGACCTCCCAAATCCACATGGTTGTCACCTCCCTCGCATGCGAAAGAGGAAGCGGAGTCTTTTCCGTCAGCCGGGTCACTGGATAAGAGCCAGCGGAAGCTGACCAAGAGCACGAGAGCAATTTTTTTTTGTAGGTAAATAATAAACTGAGTTATTACTCGAGTAATACTAGGGCTTTTGACTGAAAAATACGAGAGAGGACGCTAATGTTTTTGAGAGTTTTGAGTATGAGGTCGTCAGTTTGTCCAATCGTAATACCACTGGTGGAAGCGATCTTTATTTAACCCATAATGCATTATTGAGATGGCGGTGGCACTGGTACGGTGGAATAGAGCATGAATTGAATTTACCATCCATGTGATGATGGCATAAAGAAGAGTGAGTTGGAATAAATAAATTGCAATTAGCGAAAATGCTCGTATAATTGGTTGTACGAGTTCCGCTCGTACATTGCACAAGATCCATTTCTAGGTCGTTTGTTCACAGCCGATACGTAACGAAAAACAAATTCGAGAAAATAACTCGGTTTGTCTAATTTAGATGAGAAAAAAATGATAATTTGGTTTAGCGCCGAAATGTATCATTTTATTAGAAAGCGTTTATACTGAATTATAAAATGTTCATTTCTATATTAAAAGTATTATTTTGGTTGGAATTGGTTTGATACTTGAAAATACCTTTTAACGCTTCCTCCCTGTCGGATACTGAGCGCACTTAGGTACGTTTCTTTACACGATATCCGTTAAGTTCGTCAGTTAAGATGAATGCGAAATGCGAAAAAATGCAAATTTAAACCCAGCGAAGAGCAACAAAAACTAAAATCTTAACTGGAAACGAGCCAAGAACGCCTTAATTTATTTCGAACGTAGAAAACCATATCGCGTTGTCAATTTTGCTCATAAAATGAGCTGCTTTGTCAATCGACTTGAGAGAATCAGACAATAAAATATAGCATACGCAAATTCTACGTTTAAGCGCACCGAGTGGATAGACATTGGTCTTAGCAGATTGTTTTTAATCCGTCATAATATGAAACATGGTAAATGTTTTAGTCATTAACAAAAATTAATCAACTCAATCTCAATGTTTCTAAGATTGCGGCAAATCTTTTTTCTTTTTTTTGTGTTTGTATTTAGCTGCAGTTTAATTTATACCTAGAAAAAAACAATTCAGTAATAACACAGCACTTTTGCCCGGGGCGCACAATGCTTAATGACGTTGTTGCGGTGAGAAAAACAGGTGGTTAGCGGGGTTTTTTTTATTACCTTCATTTCATCTGTATCAACGACATTATCTATTTAAATTTGCTGACAGAAGTCAATTTGTCCAAGAAACTTCAGGATGTTTTCATGGAATTTCTCTTCATTTGCTCCTTCTTCATTCAGTCCAGTTCTCTGTTAAATTAAGAATTTACGGCATTAAGCAATAAAGTTAGTGGTACATAATGGCAACCCGTAGCCTCTGGAAATCAAGACAATTCGATTGTGGGTCATGCTGGAGCAAATCCATATAGATACACCCTAACATGGCGAAGAGGCGAGGGACACGGGAGCGCTGCGGAGTTCCAAACACAAATCAATCAGCAAAGTACTAGAAAAGTCTGACACGGTCAAAATTTAATACAGAAATTCGCGTTAGATCTCAATTTTACCACCAGTCTACGTATCTTTATGTAACTATTACCAATTCTAAATTTACGGTGCGCATATTTTCACCGATTAAGCTTGAAATGAAGCGTTGAGTCTGGACTCCGGGATCAACACGCATTTTTGTTAAATTGCATGCTTATTAAAATCATTGATTCTGTTGATTTTCAACAATAATAAATTGTTATTTGTTTTTTAATGTATTTGAGACAAAAATATTTTTATATGTTAGGCGAAAATATGTGCTACCCCCCTCCCCCAGAAGTACGCAAATGTCGATTATATATTAACCATGGTAATTTGTCGTTATTTCAATCTGCTTATTTTAAATATTGAAGGCAATTCATGATTCGTTTCAACATGCTCCCGAGCCACACCGAGAGACCACATACGCCACACGTATAGGTGAGGGAGGAAACGAGGAGTTGACGTGTAGGCTGGGGGGAGCCGATGGTGGCAGCGATGTAATAGCATTAGGGTATCTATTAACCAACGAGAAATTTGAGAGATATGTTGTTTCCAAAAGAGGGTTTGATAAATGGTTATCCCTAGTTTTCTTGACAGTGGAGCAGAAGTGATGGGAAGGTTATTAAGGTTTAAAGCGGGAATATCATTTAAAGTCATTTAATTTGCAGGTAATGAATAGCCAAACTGCTTTATAGAAATCATTAAGTAAAATTATTCAAACATTCACTATGGTATTAATCTAACACAAGACATCACTCTATTCACCACCAGGAGCAGGAATAAATAAAATCTTGAGCGAGCAACGTGAATTTGTCAGTGGGAGAAACATGGCGATCTCAAATCCATTCCCTTTGTAGACTGCCCCTGAGACTTTTCGCACTGGAAATATCTATTTCTTAATATATACTCTTTATTGGGCTATAATTACAATCTGCCTTTTATAAGGCAATCAGTAATTGCGATAAACGCTCTCATTCATACCATATTTACAATTCATCATTCACTCACTCATTCATACAATATTTACAGACAGCCCAGAGACCTCCCAAATCCACATGCGAAGAGAAAGCGGAGTCTTGGGAAGTCCCCCACGCTCCTCCGTCAGCCGCGTCACCGGATACTAGCCAGTGGAGGCTGCTTAAAATTAAAAGATGACTAAAGGAATGAGTGGTATTTCACCTTCTTCTTTTCCTGTTGCGGTAGTCACATTAATTGCATCACTCATCCGTCTCCTCAACAAACAGCCTTGTGAAATAGCATAGTTTTGGCAAGAGAAGCTTCCGTAGTAAAATCGTCTAAAACACCGTTTTAAGTAACAAAACGATTCCTTATATTGTTAATTTATATATTAGCGTCATCATTCCTCTATTTATTGTTAAACCTCTGGAATAAAAGCCTCTAAAATCCCCCCCCGGTGCCGTAGAAAACATAGCAATATGTATTGGTGTCGGCCATTACATATTTGGTCTCCACGTTATCCATAAATATCTCAGCCAAGATGCCATTGAAGGGTATAGCCATAGGTAGAGAGTAGGTTTGGCCATACCATTCCTCTTCTTATCCAGGAAAAATTCTGCTTCAGGCATATTTCAGTCAACTAAATTTTTGTTTTATTTGGTCATTGTCGGGCTTCTCAATCACGTCGGGGTCACCAGTTGTCGGGTTGCCACTAGGGGAGTGCCTAATCACTCTAGCCCTGGTGACAAGTGCGGATTGTTGTAGTTTATAACGTGGACCATTGTTCCAAGTCGGCGTTTAATATCTGACTCCATTTATGATAGGTATGTGTCCCGGCAATACACTACGTTCAAGAGAAGAGGTACAGAGGTTTCATAAAGAATAAGACCAGTTTTCAGAGTTCGGGTGGGAGACCGGCAGCATCACAGGTACAAGTCGGCAGAGGGTCTGCAAGGAGGCTGAAAGGCAAGGTGCCAGACGCAGAGGCGCTGAGGAGAGAGTGGGTGACGAGGAGTCTAATAAACTGACTTCCAGGGCCAAGTGGCCCTGGCGTAAAGCGACACCAAGTAACTGCGGATGAAGAGAGATAGAGAGTAGAAGACTGAGTTTCCGGGCCTGGTGGCCCGGGCGTAAAGCGTCCGAGTGAAGGCGGAAAGACTGAGTGGGATTTTGGGCTAGAAGCCCCTGGATTAAATAGTATTTTCCTGCTTGGTGGGGGAAGCGTGCAAGTGAGGAAATGCGCACACCTGCGACCCATTACGTGCCCCTCGGCCCCTAAGGGACTGTTTCGACTCTTTATGGCATGCCAGGTGGCATTATTGCCCACCTGGCTTTAAGGCCGGTATACCTGGTTGTTTTGTGGCTGTCCTCTGCCGACCCTTTTAGTTTTATGACTGCCGATCCCGAGCATGATTTATTACTAGAAGCTTTTACCTTGATTTACATTAAATTACAATACATTATATATGCACCAGAGTATAGGGTGATTTAACTTATGTAGTTAGCGGTCGCTACAGTCATTTATCCATATCGGTGCTATCAGTGGTGACGACAATGCTCCCCATTTATAACAGCCATTTCGCTGAGTTTTGGCTTAATCGGTGCCTTTGCTTATTAATTTATTATTATTCATTATTTATTATTGTATCTTAATTGCAATCTGGATCATTTTAGCCAATATTTTAATACTATTGAAGAAGAATTATACTACGAAATGAAGAAAATTTTCACTATTAGCATAGTGGTGGGGGCCCCTTCAAGAAATAGCACAGTAGCTGAAGAACCATTGGACATACCAACGACCAGAAGAAATATAGGATACGAGGTATGCTACAGTTTGGGGGCCGTTATGGGATTAATTAATAGAGTCCGGGGCTAGTTAATTAGTAAATTGGCTCTTCCTTATAAATGAAAAGTAACTACTTATTAAAATCATTAAGAGATTAAGTGGTCAAAGGCTCACTAAAACCAAAAGAATTAGGGAATTTTCTGCATGTTAAATTAAGAATTAACATATTAACAATTTTATTTTCGGTTCCGTACAGAATTTACACACTACTCACATTCTTCACGCATATTCTTACTTAATCATTATTATTCCTTACTTCTTATTGCTGATATATGTTGCTGCTACGTGCCTTGTAGTGGCTTCCAGCTAGTTTCTATGCCTCTGCCTACTCAACATGATGCGCTCTGTCATAACCACTTATTCCCCTGTGTACATATATCCAAGTGATTTAGTTTCTGATCAAAATTTTTGTAATGGCTTTTATTATCCTTGTAAATCCACCACCACAATATTTCGAATTTTTCAGGAATTTCGTGCGTTTGTTATTACAAAAACTATTTTTTTTCCTTTTTATAATAATCAGCTTTATTATGATAAAATAACAATCTGCCTCATTGGGCAATAAGTAATTGTGATAAATATTTTCATTCATACCATATTAACAATTTTCATTCCCTAGCTCATACAGTATTTACAAACAGACCAGAGACCTCCCAAATCCACATAGTTGTCACCTCCCTCGCATGCAAAAGAGGAAGCGGAGTCTGGGGAAGTGCCCCAGCTGCTCCGTCAGCCACGCCACCGGATACGAGCCAGTGAAGGCTGGCGAAGAGCGCGAGAGCCACATACGCTGAGGACATCCGGAGTCAACATTCAATTTATCATCAGATTCAGATAGATACATTCCCAGTGAGAAACCCCCCCCCCCAACGGAAAAATATGCGTTAAGATCTGGGAATCAAGACAATATGCGCTAACCAAACCCGGCTCCACCCTGTCCAACCGGACCCCACCCCCGTCGAAAGACGATTCACTTTCTGTGATGGCAATATTTAGATGCATCAACAAATGTGACCGAACAAATCACAAGAATGAATAACAACTTAACAGAATTGAGAGTTGACTTGACAAATCAAATTGAAGGTCAATCCCAAATAATTTCACAAATTAAATCTGTCCTACAAAATAATTTCAATGAGTGCTATGAACAAATGAATTGCAAATTAGCTCGCCAATTACTAATTTTGTGACGAGAAAATTAAAAATGAATCAAAAACCCTCTGTTGTGAATTCAATAGAAAATTAAAAAAAAAAAATGTATCATTTTCTTGCAGTAATTTAAGTAAATTCAAAATCAGAGACTTTCAATACTAGCCCGCTCCTCCTGCTAGAGTTGAAGACCTTCAGGGAGCCAAACAGTACCCCATCACTGCACAGCTTTGAAAAAAAGTATACAATATTCTTTCTCGTGCTCAAATCTTTGATTGATTGACAACAATGACAGGAACTGCTCGAATAATGATTTTGACCTTACCGTTTAGAACGACTAATTGTAATCATAGATAAACAATCGTAAGATTAGACAGCATTTTATGATTAGATTTTTTTTTCAATCATGTCCCCATCAAGGATAATTACCAACGGGTAAGTAGTAGAATTAAATAGCTCGATAGTTCATGTCATTGGTGTGTAGATTGGGTTCAATAATGGACCGTGTGTCGATTTGCAAGCGCCCCCCATTAGTTATTCTAAATTTTACATTTTTTTTTTTCGACAAAGACAAAGACGGAAGGCTGTCATCACGCCAAATCATCATAACAGAACGCTATTAAATCGTTTATTTGTTTTTGTCATCATAGAAATTAAAGAATGTCTGAGTTTAAAGTTTTGCAGTAATACTTCGTTGTGCTCCAGTAAGCCATAGACTAACATAGACATAACATATAACTATATATAGTATAGTATAAGTTAATGTTTATTGAATTACAAGCTAAGAAAGGTTGGTAATAAGAACACGTAGAACGTTATAACAAGACTGCTTTATTTAGACCAAGATACCTCTATCTATAGGTATTACCTGTAAACATATACAGATAACATATGTTTGGGGATTAAGGCTGGGCACTAGTGGCACCTGGACTTAACTCCCCCCCACCAGTTTACGAACACCCATTCGCAAACTTTGAAGTCCAACACTCGGACGTCTTAGTCCATTCAAATAATGCTCCGCTAATGTTACAAAGGAGCAAAGGCCAGCCGTACACAGCCTGTAATCCCTCACATTAAGCTCTAATCCTATAAAACGTAAAAACCAACTGTCACTTGTAAACAAAAAACATAAAAGAAAACTTTGACTTTAAAAAAAAAAACAATACTTCTGTGGGAAAAATCACATAACTATAACTATTTACAATGTTCCTCGCGTGTATGCTGCGAGGACACTCCAGCTCATTCCTGATCTACAACCTCCCCCCCCTGGTGGAAGCTTTAACTGTTCTATGTGGACATTTCGCCGCTTCTTAGGGGGTCGTATACTCTCAATTGTCACGACGTTGTGTTCCCTAATCACGATCACTTTAAATGGGCCCTCATATCGCACCAGCTCTTTGCTCCTATTTGACCCTAGTTTTTTATAGACGATAGTCCCGATATTAAGTTCCCCCAATCGATCCCGGACTTTGAGGTTTTCCCGTTCCACTCGTCTCGCTTTGTCCCTCGTTATCCTTTCTCGGACTTTGTCGCATATTTTCCTCAAACCGACAGTATTACTCGCCATTTTCTCCGCCATTCCCTTGTCTGCTACCGTCTCTGCCCCATTTCTTCGTCTTTCGCGCAGCCCAAAGAGGATCTCGAACGGGGAGAACCCCGTCGCGGTGTGGATCGAATGATTGTAAGCGGCCACCGCCTTCGGCATTGCCTCATTCGCCGGCAGACCCTTTTCCGCGTGATATACCCGCAGGTGGTCACTCAGGGTGCTGTGTAATCTTTCTATCCCTCCTCTACTCTTAGGGTGCCCTGGGGTATTAAGATGCCAAGAGACATCGAGAGTCTTCATTTCTTTTCGGATGTTGGCATTGTCAAATTCTCTGCCCCCATCCGACGAGATCCGGTCTGGTACTCCGTAAAACTGGAACCAGGTATTTAATGCCAGCATTACCGCGTCTGATGACCGATCTTGCACCGGGTGCGCCATGGCCACTTTGCTAAAGCTGTCGATTGTGGTAACCCACTTATACCCCCTCCAAGTGAAGGTATCCACTTGTAAGTCACTCAACGGTGTCTCGGCGGTGGGCGATTCTTCTTGTCGCCCCCATGGCGGGTGTCTGTCATACTTCGTAGTGAGACAAACTGCACATGCCCCTATCATTTCTTGTATGTTCTTTTTCATTCCCAACCAAAAGTACCTCCGCCGCAACGCTTGCAACGTTTCCTGAACTCCACGGTGGTTTGTTTTTCCTTGGTGATAGGCCAGCGTCACTTCCAGCTGCTGTTCTCTGTCTTTGAGTGTCTCCACCATCGACGTGC
This sequence comes from Acanthosoma haemorrhoidale, assembly GCA_930367205.1. Lineage (NCBI taxonomy): Eukaryota > Metazoa > Arthropoda > Insecta > Hemiptera > Acanthosomatidae > Acanthosoma > Acanthosoma haemorrhoidale. Next base: position 27,166,540 of record OV884014.1, read on the forward strand.
ACCGAATAAATATCCTATCCACTCCAAGTTGTTCCGTTCGCCAGAGTCTACGAATTTTCTCCCAAATAGTGGCATTCCCTACAAATACATGATAGGTCTTTCCGGGTTCCGAGGCATCTTTCAATGCACGGCAAATTTGGTCGTTCCTAACCCCTGGTGGCGACCCAATCGTCGCGATTTTACTTCTCCCATAACTGTCATATGCGATCTGCAGCCGCCCTGAGGTCTTGGATTTCCAAATGATCTGCCGTCTTTTGTCGTTCACGATCCCTTCTGTTACTTCCATTTCAACAGGTCTTTCGGCGGCGGAACCTTCCTCTTCAAGGGTTTCCTCACCTTCGCTATCTCCTCGCGTACCGAGGCTTCCATCCTCCCCGGGTGTCCATTCCCGGAGAAACTGTTGGATTTCCCGGGATGGTTCCCCTTCTTCCAATGCATTCACAGTAATGGCTCTGGACAGCCAGTCTGCCACTACGTTCTCTTTCCCAGGTTTACATATGATCTCCATATTGTACTGGGACAAAAACTCTTTCCACCTCGTGACCCGCGCCGAGGACTCCTTTAACTTTCCTACCCATTGTAGGGGTCTGTGGTCGGTGTGAACACGGAATTTTCTGCCGAAGACATATGGGCGGAAATGATCTATAGCCCAGACGATACCTAGGAGCTCTCTCTCTAGAGCACTATACCGCGCTTCCGTTTCTGTGAGCCGTTGACTAGCGTACGCCACAGGGCGCTCCCCACCGTCTCTCTCCTGCGACAACACTGCCCCCAGTGCGTATTCGCTGGCATCAGTGGTGATTGTGAAGGGATGTTGGAAATCGGGAAATGCTAATATTGGTTCCTCTTGTAAGCTAGACATACATTTCCGGACGTTCTGCTCCATGATTGGGGTAATTACCACCCTCGCTCCCTTTCGCAGTAAATTATTAATAGGCACCAGGTATGCCGCCATGTCCGGCACAAATCTTCTGTAATAATTAAGCGTCCCCAGAAGTCGACGGATCCCCTTTACATCTGTGGGCACCACCATCCTTCTAATCGCCTCGACCTTCGTAGAGTCTGGCTTAACCCCCTCCTGTGAGATGGTGTGGCCCAAAAAATTGATTTTTTTCTTCCCCAACAGACTTCTCCATGGACAATTTTAATCCGAATTCGCGGACTCTCTGAAATACACTTCTTAGGTGCTCAACGTGCTCTGCCTCCGTTCTGCTGAAAACTAACAGATCGTCCATGTAGACCTGGCATACCGCTTCGTCTATTCCCCTCAAAAATTCATCCATTAGGCGTTGAAAGGTAATCGGGGCGTTTTTCAGTCCAAATGGCATCCTGGTAAATTGATAATGCCCCCTCTCAAATATAAAGGCCGTTTTGTCTTGGTTGTTCGCACTCATCTTGATCTGGTGATAGCCTGCCTTTAGATCTAGGGTACTAAATATTGTCGCCCCGTTCAATCTGTCTAATATGTCCTCAAATCGGGGAATAGGATACTTCTCGTCCGTCGTGTTCTCGTTTAACTTCCGATAATCGATAACTACCCTGTATTTCTCCGTCTCGTCCCCAGGTCTATTTTTCTTCCTCACTGCCCATAGAGGACTGTTATATGGCGAAGTGCTATCAATTATAATCCCTTGCCGTTTGAGACTCTCTAGCTCCTCTCTAATATGCCTACGTAGCGCCTGCGGATATCGTCTCTCTTTCACGTATGTGACGCGTTCTTTCTTTAACTGGATCTCGTGGACCGTCTTCCCAGTCGCTCCTAGCGTGTCTCCCTCTACGTAAAAAATATCCTCAAACTCCCTCTGTAGGCCTTCCCTCCAGCCCTCTATTTTATTAACCGCCCCTATCCGCGCTCTTCCGTCCCATAAGTCCCTTGACATTTATATTCCACTTTCCCCAACTTAATGTTCCATTTTTCCCCGATATTCTCCACACGCGCGCCTACCTTCCCCAACATGTCGCACCCAACTATCACCTGGTACTCCCGCGGCATGTTTCCTACGATATGTATCTTTAGATCTCCCCCTTTCTTCGCCCACCTATTTAGCCCTATGACTAACTCTCCCACTACCTCGCAAGGGCCTCCCGGGGTGATTAAACTACAATTACATACCTGAATCTGGAGTGCCATCTCTCCGCCATACAGCCTCTCCAGCGCTCCGCGGGACATGATGGTGTTGGTGCTTCCCGTGTCCACCAGACACATCTCTCCTCCTTTGACCCTAATTATTGGCAACGCACACATCCTCTCCCGAATTGCATTACATCTCAGGATGCGGTCACCTCTCTGCCAACACGCTCCTCAGGCTTCATCACGTTGCTCCCATCTACGTGACTCGACCTTCTGCCCTGTCTGTCTCCTGTTTCTGCTGCGCCTCGCTTCTTCTCCTTCAGTTCCCGAAGTCCCTGATGACTCATCTTCTGATGACCCACTCTCCCCATGTGTCATGCTCCGTCTCCCTCTTACTTCTTGAGTGTTTACCTCCATTGGTTCTGGTCGTTGGTATTCTCTCCTCCGGAAGATATACGGGCAATGCCTCGCGATGTGTCCTTCCTCGCCACACTCAAAACATTTCGTTCGAGGACTCTGTGCCACTAAATGTCCTGCCTTCCTACATCCGTGGCATTTTCTTTCTTCCCTGGGCGGGGCATACCTCGGTCTCGTTCCTCTAAATCTTCTTTCTCCTGTCGTTCCCTTGTCTCTGCCAATAACGGACGTTTCTGGTCTCCTCCAGGTTGGTTTCAGGGTCCGGGTTCTTTTGTATGCAACTCGGCTCCACTCATTGTCGACGTCTTGCACCCTCACTTCTTCCTCCTTGGCACTAGTGTCGATCATTGATTGTGCACACTCCGAGAACGAGCGCTCATCAGAGAATCCTTCCTTTCTTCCTGTCTCCTTGGCCAGTTGCACTTTTAGAATTGTGGATAAGAATCCCATTCTACCCTCCACCTTTTCTACGCTAATCGACTCTCTCATCTTCTCCGTTATCTTATTGAAACGGACTACTAACCCCGCAGCATATTGCCCGTTACTTTGTCTTGGGGACTTTGTCTCCCTAAACATTTGGAATATGTCCTCCTTGGGAGTCCATCGTCCTCCTCCGTACGCCTTCTTCAATCTCATCTTAATTAATTCCCACGGAGTTTCTTCTTCTGCCTAAATTTGATTCAGTATACTTCTCTTGACCCGACATATCAGGGCCGCCTTCAACGATTCCGCGTCTCTGGGATCTATTAAATTTTCTTCTGCTTTAGCTCCAATTAAAGCTGTGAGACGGTCTCCTCCTTTTAGGAAATGGTTCAGCTCACCCAGTTCCCCAGTGAATCTCTCCATCTCCGCAACAGCCTTCCTCAGATCCTGGGTATTCATCGCTTTTACCCTCATCAGCGCGAGCGCCGTGGCATGAACTTCTGGCATAGTTCCCACTCTTCTAATATCTGCTCCCTCTACGAGATTCAAGGCGGGCTGTCTCAAAACTCCTCCTTCAGTCATCTTCTCTCTTTCGCGTATAGAAGAAAAAAAAACAAAAAAAAATTACGCTCGCACTCGATAACTCTCTTTCTCCACGGTTCACGGGTTTCGGCACCAGTTAATGTTTATTGAATTACAAGCTAAGAAAGGTTGGTAATAAGAACACGTAGAACGTTATAACAAGACTGCTTTATTTAGACCAAGATACCTCTATCTATAGGTATTACCTGTAAACATATACAGATAACATATGTTTGGGGATTAAGGCTGGGCACTAGTGGCGCCTGGACTTAACTTATATAACTATATATATAACATAACATGGACTAACACATCGCCAAGGTTTGCAAAATGTGCTATATAACATCAACAAGTGGATGTGTATTTGCTTGTTATTTTATAAGCGTATGACATGTAGTGTCAGAAGTGGGCATACTTAATACGAATTTAAGTTGGTGGCAAGGAATGAATTCACTGTGACCCAAACCTTCGTGTTTTGGTCTCACCGCGACGAAATGTGTTTATTATCGTGTCTGTAATTTTGATTGTGAGAAATTCAATTATATGTTTAAGTCATGCAGTAGTGGATTAATCTCTATATGACAATAAAGGTGATATAAATACCCTTCAAATGTTCGCGAAATAATCTCTGCTTTTTCAAAATATTTATCTTTCTTTATATTTTTTGTGTTTTTTAAAATTTATTTCTCACTATCGTATTCCAATGTTGTATTAATTTGCCTTGTTCCTCCTTCTTATACTTCCGGAAAGCATTAAACCAGAAGCAGTTAATTCCTCCACAGTTATTAAACGTGGAAAATGTAGTAGTTGAAATGATGAGTATAAGGAAAATAATTTAGTATTGAAGTAAAAAAGATGAGAAGAATCGGCGAGAAGAAGATGTATAGACGCTTACAAATGAATAAATAATAATCCACCGCTTGCAGTATGCCCTAAGTTATTGCTCCGTCAACGCTGTATGAATTGAGATTGCTTCAAAGCATATGCCTTGACGACAATCGTGAACTCTCATAATGTTTGGCACTTGGGGTCAACTAATGTGCGATTTACTCAGGGACACTTTCGTTGCGTTAACAGTCTTTGGTTACCTAATTATAACTGTTTGAGGACAGAGGGTACCTACCAGGGCCGGCTCGAGGTCTGACAGAAGGATTCCACTCTTAGGATATTAATTATTACTATTTCCCATCGTTTCGTTTCCTGTATTTAGATTTGCCGTCATCTCCTCAACTTTGTGTACAACACAGGTTTCTGTATAAATGCTATAAAAAAAGTTTTTCAAAAAGTATATTTGTAATCAGAGTAAATCTGGGATCCATATGGTCTTAGCACACCTAGGTGGAAGAGGGGGGGGGGTTGACATGTAAAAATAGTCAAAAACGACCAATATTATTGAATTCGTAGTATTCGCTAGCATGAATACTGACATTCTCAGTAAGTTCAGCCTCAGTACATGGGAGGTGGAAACAGGTAAACAAAAAATGTCAAAAACGACTAACATTAGTGTCAAACCCATAGTTTTCTGGGTTACTAAGCTAATTGGTGTAGAACTATGTAGCTATGTAGAACTTTTTGGAATTTTTTTAGAAATAAATATAACCTTCTAGGAGATTATGGAAGCAAATAAACTCGGTATAGTGAGATCCTTCTGCAGGTTTATAGAAATAAAAAGAACTCTGTAAAACCATTTGGATTTTTTTTTGTGGATTGCTACCGTATCTTTTACTTAATGTGGGATTTCCAATTACTTTACTAAGGACTTGCCAAAAGTTTGCAACACCACAAGGCTGTCTGTATTGTTGGCTAACGTAATTGAAGGATATCCTTTCTTTAACTTTAAGAGATTGCAATTTTCAACCACGATCCACAAGCCCCAGAGGCAATCTATTAAGTACCATGAAGTGGATTTTTGAGATCATCACCATGTTTCTCCCAGGGACGACTTTATGTTGCTTGATGAAGAGCGGCTTTATCCTGAAGTTTGTTTATCCTTACACATCCTAGAGGGGGAATTGAAAATGTTTATAATCAAGTTTTGAGTTGAATTAATGCTAATTTTAATTTGTTAAATATTTTACCTTCACACTAATTCTTTTAGGGCCTGGGTTAAACTTGTCTGATTTGCACCAGCAGGGAGGGAAAGGGAGTTTATTGCTTTAAGATGTCAAAGACATGAGCAAAAAGCTAGTACATAATAATTTGGAATACTACTCCTCTATGTATTACTATCAGTCATATATGAATTATAATTCAGTTAATAACGGTAAATGCCACAGATAAATGAACAAAACCCACCGCTACAAGCCCCCAAAATTATCATTGTCAAGCCCAAAGGGAGATCTGCTTTCAAACAGGTTCAGGGCAATCATCAATCTGTCCGTTTCTTCTAAGGTAGTGGCCACAAAAACCATATATTCAAAAAAATGCTGATTGAGGCTATATATGTTTTTGTTAATATATATCTGTACCTCGGAGGGATACAACACTATGTCCATTTTCATAACTTTACAGGAGAGGAGTTTTAAACTTTTTTTCAACAATAAGTGTTATTGGCACAGCTATTTATTGAGATGTAAATAACAATAAATAGAATGTTCTGGTAAAATATTGTTTCAACATCTCAATAAATAGCTGTGCCAATGTTGAAAAAAAGTTTAAATCTCCTCTCCTGTAAAGTTATGAAAATGGACATAGTGTTGTATCCCTCCGAGGTACAGATATATATCTATATACTTTAATATAGAAAACCAGGAACTTATTATTATAAACGTAGGAAAAAAAAACATTAATAATGTGTCATGTTACCTATTAGCTGACTTACTTCCCCCTAACCAATACGTTTCCTCAATTCAAATCTAGTAAACCATTTTAGAATTAATGTTATCTGTTTTCAGCAGTGGTTAAAGGTACAAGAAGACAATACAAAAGGAAATTCAAAGATGAGATAAAAGATATTTTCTTTTGTCTCCCGACAATATCTCTCTCTATACTAGGGGTTCTGCCCCCTGGGGCCTGCAGCACCCAACCACTGAGTTCCGGCCTCTGCTCCCTGTATTTTGATGACTCGACACTCCAATAAGATTTCTCCATTTTTATTCTTTAAAAAACACAATAAATTCTAAAAAAAATCTTTATTTATAAAGGTTATCCCTAAACAACATTTTTAATACTTTCAGAACATTGAATTTTTATCAGTTGTCCATGGCTGAATAAAAGTCTATCTATGTGTATCCTACCATGGTCAAACCTCTGCTCTTGATAATTTTCTTTCCATATACACATCAAAACGTACAATGTGGTCACTCTGCTGAATTATATGCCTTCTATTACTCCTTCAGCATCGCTCTATCGGACAAACTGACATACTTAACTACCATTTGAAAGGAGAATAATGAACATACACAAGAACAAACAACATACCCAACACTACATACAACAAATTCTGTAATCAGAGTGACACAACCTGACATTAATACTCTATACAAACCAGGCATAACAAATAAATGGTTGAAAAGGAGCTGGATGATAGAGATTTTCAGTAAATTACACATCCTAATAACAGGAGAGAACACCAATTCTCTTCCTCCCACATGCTCCATTATTTTGACAGCACATTCACTGAGTGTTTATTGATTAACTGATGTGACTAAATATTTAAAGTCACAATAATAATAATAATAATAAAGCCTCCTTTAAAAGATCCCAATAGTTTAAACAAGGACTTCAAAAAGAGAAAAATTATTTAGTTCACCACCTATCATGATGGCTAGTACTCATTGCAACCAAATATACTAGAATTGTCCCAACTCTTAAGCATACATGCTGAGAACAGTCTGTGCAATCGTGAGTATGAGTGAGAAAACAAAGCTAAGGTTCAAGAGTCTAAGTTATATGTTATAAGTGAACAGACTTTTTTTTTTTCAATATGTGGGGAGAAATTCTTGTAATTTATCTCAGACTAAATTATAAATAGAACTAAATGAATCTAAATAATATAAGTATTCAATACTTCTGGATGCAACAAGGTACGTATTATTATACTTCCTTTGATCCATATTGTTGCTGTGAAAACTAAAGAAACAACTTCCAAGTAAACCAATGTATTATTATACGACTAAATTATACATCATTCAGTTGGCAAGGCCTGTCTAAAACATCTGCACTCAATGAATATCTGACCTTTGAATCTCACTGGAACTTTTTGAAAATTAGAGCAAAACCTAAATATCTAGTGAAAATTTAAATGGATTTTTTCACTTAAATTAAAGGGTCTTGACCAAAATTGAAGCATGCTTCCAGATGCTGTTGACAGCTAAGCTATTCGTACTGAAGGATTCCTGAATTAGTTTCGATTAAGTTTTGATCCTTTCCCTTACAGGAAACTATGATTTTTATTTATTTTTTGCGCGTAAAAAAAATCTACAAAAATTAAAATATGGCTGTATTCAAATGAAAATTGCAATCAAATCATTTTTTATTGTTAATAATTTGTTTACTGAGAATTTTTTCTAACTTATATTTCACTGAAACTGCAATCTAATAATAATCTGTCATCTAATAAAAAATAAATACATTCAAATAAGTGGAGTTTTAAGATAGTTACTGTAATTAATAGAATAGTTTTCTGGTTTTTTTCATGTAAAATTGTTGCTTTTTCATAGTTGTTAGTTTCCTGAAATGATTAATTTAACTATAAAAAACTGTAATATTTTATCATGAAATCGAGCTTGAAAAAAAAAAAAAAAATTGGTATCTTCTCTAATAATAATAATTTTAAAAATAAACCACATTAAACTTGATGTAAACGGAATATTACAGACTAATCAATAAAGTCCTCTCACAATAAATTTTGCAGTTAGAGAAGTTTTTCAACTGCTGTATTTGCCATTTTCAATGAAGTAAAGGTCAACAGCTTTCCAACATTGAAAATTACAGTCACATCAGGAGGTTTGAAAGACTTATGTACATAAACCGATCACGATAGACTATTAAAATTATTTAAGAATAACAAAATCAAATAACTTGTTTTCTGTTTCTAATAGGATTATTACCTTGCTGATCTGAATCTCCAGGTAATTCCATCAGACCATCTCCTACCCCCGACTAGGTACTAAATATTCCTGAGCCACCAAAGTTTAAAATCTATTCCTTTTACATCTATTTAAGGTAGGGTGGTGCCCTCTTAACCCCAATAAATGAGGAACTGGATACCTGTGACTATACATATATATTTTAACACTAACACATGATTAGTTACAAAAAACTATATGTCATTTTAAAGGATAAAATCTACAAAGTACTTTAATATATCACAATAGTAGACAAGAACAAAAAGTATTATTAACAAAAATGTTCAAACTCAAAATAAATTTGTGGTGTTCTAAAATGTGGTAAGGAACAATTAGTTATTGTATATCAATAAATTTCATACTCTGTTTGAGGCTGTTAATAAAAAACAGCTTTTTACTTTCACGTAGGAGCCTTAAAAATTCCACAATTACACTTTATGTGAACAAAACTTTTATTTTATCCATTTATTTCTTTTTTAGGTCAACAGTACGGTTCGTGAAAAAGATGTTGATTTTGAACTCAAAATTTAGCATTTTATTGAGAAAAAAACAAATATTCAAAATAAAGCCTGTCTTTATTTATAGTGGTAACTCATCTAGGTCCAGCTGAGGCCTACGACAGGTCCAGGTCAATTGCATGACATTATAATATCCACTCGGGTCTGGAGGATATAAAGAATTTTTAATGAATGAAGAACACCACCATTGTCTAACTTTAAAGTAATGAATCACCTGCAGCTAAGTTAATCAATCTCCCAAATTTTCTGTGTGGCTTTGAAAAATTTTTAAATTACTTAAATTTCCTGTTCGAATGACATTAAAAGATGAACAAACCATAATCAACACATGAGTTAGCAATCGGACAACAAATATGTATAAAAAGAATTTCATTTGAAATAAAGATTTGTGATGATATCATTGACAGTTTAGTTAGTGTAAATAAAAATAGTTAATATATAGCTAATTATCATAGATTGAAAACCATAATTTTTTAGACCACAAATTAATTTTGAGTTTGAACATTTATGCTAATGATACTTTTTCTTCTTGTCTACTATTGTGACATATTAAAGTACTCATTAGATGTTACCTTTTAAAATGACATATAGTTTTTTGTAACTAATCATGTGTTTGTGTTTAAAAAATACCTGTGACTATCCAGTTCCTCATTTGTTGGGCACTTAACCACCACCCCATTTAACATTTAGAAATAGAGAACTGAACTTTTTTTTAGAACCTGATTTATTCTCTTGTTATTTTTCAATATTTAAATGCTCGTTTCGTGCTTAAAAAATAAAATTGTCCCTATTTTTATTACAGTTGTAAGCGTGAGGTACACTGACCCTACTTGCAGTAGGCTACTTAGATCCTCTTTAATTGACTTATAATGAGCCAGTAATTTAATATTTATAATTATTGTGTGTATGTGAAACAGCTGGGAATATAATAACTTGATTATTATAATTAGGTAAATAACTGCATTTATTGAAAAAATCTGTCACATAATTCTAAAACTGACCTATGATATTTCCAGAAATTACAGACACTTGTAACTTGTTGTATACATTAGTTAAACATTATAGGCCTGCCTTCATTGCATCTATCTATAAACTTTATTGTGTATAAACTTTCTTAAATTAAAATTGAAGTCATTAAAAATATCTTAAAGAGAATTTTTCAAGCCGACTTAAATGACATAGCATGAAAAAATTAAGTTCAGTATTAAAAAAAAAATATGTTGTTGCTCTTTTTGATCATTAGATATTGAATAACAGGTTGCTGAATTAACTTATCCTAAACCTTATTAACTTATCCTAATACCTTACAGTTCCTCAAGTCTTAGAACCAAGTTGCCCCAAATCAATTTCGGTCATGGAGCAACTGGACACCCCCTTCAAACTTTTTCATACCAAATAAAAATTTGTTAAATAAATCTACTTAGTGTATGCTTGGAAGAGATTCAGTTATTTTTATTGTAATCATAAAAGGACACTAACCAAAATATGTTGAGTAAATAACTGGCACAATTTGCTGCAAACACAGTATCATTTTTTAATAACCTCTGTTCTACAATCATGAAGTGCCAATGGTGGACTGATTGTTTCGGAGGGAAGAGATTTTCAGTGTTGTCTATATGTGGTTTTAAAATTCTCTCTATCCACATTTAAAAAATACAATGGGGGTGCCCAGATACCCCACCTAACCCTATGCTATTCTATAGTTATTCCAAATATAAAATATGAGAACTAGAACAAGCGGAATACACACATTTGGCTCTAAACAATCACTAAAATTTATCAAAATATAAAATCAGCAATTGTCAAATTGGAACCCACAGCACCAACATCGAAGCGAATTGTTTTTATCATTGCAGTTTATTTATTAAAAAATATTTTCCAGTGGGTTTATTGTTAGCCATGAGAATTGAACTGAACTGATGGTTTTGATGGGAGATCAGTTTGGGTTGATGGAAAAGGATTGTTTTCATCAAGTTTATATATACATGGACAAGGTTTCTACAAACTGTGTATGTCTGTGTCAAGTTAGGAGGAGGTTGATACCCATTGTTTAAGAAATAGTCAGTTCACTAAACGTCTTAAACTGTCAACATCAATCTCCACCTCACATGGGCCTGATGCAAACATACCTAGTTTCCAGAAACATAGTCCTGAATAAACTTTATAAAAACCTCTCATCAATTCTTTTTCATCAACCCAAGCTGATCTCCCAATAAAAATCTTCAACTCATTTAAGGAATATTTTAATTAGAAGATAGACTGCTATTGATAGCATCCAAAGAAATTATAACTCATCTAATCCCATTAAAAATATTGCAATTTATGACAGGAAAAAGTTGGCCAGATGTGTTATTTCATTCACACTTTTTCCACATGCTACATGTGGTAAATAAATCAGACTTCTGATTCACTTGAAAACAACTGCAACCAACGGCCTCAAGAGAGGGGAAGTATTTTGTGGCCACAATTGAACCAGTTTGATTATTTTTTAACAATAATTTTTATGATACTTCAGCCTAATAACTAGCTGGACTAATGGTTAACCCGTTTGCACCCACTCCAGAAGAACCATTGTTGCTGGAGGGCATACCAGCTTGATTTTTTCTTTGATATTAAGTTCAATAGTTGACATAGAAGAGTTATCCCATTACAACTGTTTCTATTTGGATTGATGACAAGCATAACCCCTGCCAACACAACTGTAGATTATTCTGTCATGAATAAATAGCACCTGACAAATAATAAATCGGAAGGCTTAAAAGTATCTCATGCTAGACCTGCTCCAAGACAGTTCTCATTGCAACTTTCTTTTCATTGTGTAGAGAATTTGACTGAAAGCAGTCTTTTAATGTGTGGGCTAGACTCCCCTATGGATTACACAGTTCCTGTCATATTTTTAATGTTCCCTTTGATAAGGTACTGGGCGACTTTGTGATATGTCGAAGTATTGGTGAATGTATCTTTGGAGTCTGTTTTAAAGATGATCTCCCATAAATAATTTCATAGAATTTAATTGTAATGTACATTTCTATGGTGTTTTATTTTTTTTTTAAAAGAAAGATATGATGGCCTTTCAATAAGTATTCTCAATCGTCGAAAATTTCGTTTAAGTACTTGTCTTTTGTGGCATATTTCTATCCTTCATATGGTCAAGGTGAATACCTAAGGTTAGGTATAGTATCAGAAATGTTTAAACATACATTGTTAAGGTTGACTAGTGTGGTCTGTGTCTTGTCTCAAATAAGATGAGTGTAATTTTTATAATGAATGCCTCATTTGGAGAATGAAGAGTAGCCTGAATATAAAGGGTGTCCCAGAATTAACACAAGATTTGAATTTGCTGCCATTTGTGCAGTAAAGTGCTGGGAACCCTAAAAAAAAACAATTTGACAGCTGACAGCTTAGGGTTAGTAAAAATGGAGCGTTACACGATAGAATAACGTGTCTTTATTGTTGAAAATTATCTCCAAAAAAAATGAAAGTTTGGCGGCCGTAGTTCGAAAATTTCATACAAAATATGGTCGGAATAGTGTTTTGACTTCACCAACTGTGAAGAGATTAATTAAAAAATTCAAGGAGACTGGATCAGTTGGAGACACTAAACACACTGGTCATCCAAAAACAAGTCGTTCAAATGTCAATATGGAAGCAGTGCGTGAGAGTGTTGTTGAAAATCCAGGAACATCAATTCGGCGCCGTAAACACAGTTCTTTGTGCCGAAATTGAATGATATTGATCTGGCCAATATGTGGTTTCAACAAGATGGTACCACATGTCATACAGCCCATGAAACAATTCAAATACAGCATGAGACATTTCCAGGTTGTGTACTCTCTCGTTTCGGTGATCAGAATTAGCCCCCTATATCCTGTGATTTAACACCTTTAGGTTTCTTTCTTTTTGAAGTCAAAGGTGTATGTCAACAAGCCCACATCCACCCATGCATTAAAAGAGGAAATTCAACGCAGCATCAACGAAATTCAACCACATTTATGCCAAATAGTCATGGAAAATTTCGACAAAAGAGTGCGTATGTGCCATTATTATTCCATTAATAACCCTATCCTATTTACTTTATAATTCAATAAAACAATAACAACAAAAATACTAAAAACTGTGTTTTCTATTTAAATCTAATCTTGCGTTAATTCTGGGACACCCTTTATTTTCCGGACTATTACCTATGAGAAACTTCAACTCAGACATCTACACAATCATTCTTCGGCTTTAATTGTGGCTGAAGATCCAAGATCATTTTTTTTTTTCATATCCCCTTGTTATTAAAAAATTAAAGAATACAATGCAGATGATATATAAATGAATCTATTTACAATAGGCCATTATGTGTCCTGTAGCTTGACTACATTTCAGACAATTTTTAATAATTTAACATTGCGATTTGTGATGGTAACAAAGGTATAACGTACATTATAGTTCTAAGAGCATAGAGATCGAAGACCTAAAGTGCTGCTACCTGTTACCTGGTTGAGTAACTTGGTATAACCTCTTCGAAAGTTATCTTTAGTTTCCAGTTCAAATCGAGATTTTGTTTGTTAGTCGTGTAAATGTTTGTTTCAACCAACTATCACTGTATATGTAAGTAGACATTGGTATTATAATTGCGTTGATTACTTTGACATTCCGATAAATTACAAAATCATTTTAATTTATATATGACTATTGACATTTTTTATTTATTTACGAATAACTATGACATGTTTATTGTTTTACTTTTATGCGTTTATGAAATGCTTTGATTTCTTTTCTGGTGTGTAAATTGAAAGTTTAAAGCCTTTTTATTTCAATTTAACTTGTCATGAGAATGAAAACCCAGCAAAGCTGCTATGTTCAATTCTATTTTGGATGAGAAGGCCTTAGATAAAGTGATATAGTTATTAACTTTGCAAAAACAAAAATTCTTTTTTTTTAGCAATAAACGGTCACTATATTGCAATTATTAGTTATTAAGGAACAAACAGGAGGGAAGGATGTTACAAAAAAACATGAAATAATCATTATTAATATCCAGCTATCTGGAAACCTTTCCTGTGGTTGGGTAAGATATCCTAATAATTGTGACTGTTGTCATTCCAGTCGAAGTCTTCTGTGGATGTCATTACCACTAAACGCCTTTATACTTTGGGCTTATAAAATTATCAAAACCCATAAAGCTTACCGACAATTGATTCAATAAACATTTGCTACAGATTCTAACATTCAATATATCCATGTGTTTTGATTATATGTTTTTATTTTAAGAACTTGTTAGCCTGCCAAATTAATAACAAAGAAATAAAACACCCTCTGTAATTAACTCCACCTTCATCCCTTCTGTAAACACCATCAATAATTATTAACTATTGAAAGACATCTATTAGTTTGTTTGTATTGTTGCATTAAAAAAATTATGGATGATATACTTTACACATCATTTTTTATTAATTATCAACTTAGTTTCATTATGGTAATCTTATTCAGCTAATATATTTTCTTTATTACTTAATGAACGAACATATATGTATAATGATTACCCTGCTAAGTGTTGAACAGTTTTGCTCATTATACTATGGTTATGTAAAAAAATAATAATTTAAATAATTTGTAGGTTAACATTGTTCTCACGGTATTATCTTTATTAGTGGTATTGTACATTACTGATCAAACTACTTGAAATAAAAAAAATTGTTTGCTAACAATCCTTTCCTGGAAGTGTGCCCCATCACGTTTTGGAAATTGTTTGAACAGTTCATACTTTGTTTGATGGTGAACACCTTTGGTAAATTTAAATTAATTCTTGAATAATGGAGAACTTCCAATATTTTTTTTTAGTGTTAATTAATCATTTAAGCCATTTAAATTTAAGCCAAAAAAAAAATTCTTTCTTCTTTCATTTTTTTTTAATATAATGCAATAGAGCATTCATGGGTGATAATCTTCAGTGTGGGCTCACTGTTTTTTTTCTGGCTAGGACCGGTGACCTTGCTGGTGATTTCGAATTGCTGTTCTCCGGTGAAGGAGAAAATGAGCTCCTTCTCGACGAGGAACCTTCTTTCTTTGCTGGCAGATGAACCATCGTGTCCAAGTGGCGAAACCTTTAAACATACACAACAGTGTTAATTTATCAATTTTTTTTTCATGACTTAATTACTCTTCATTAACTGGGAAACATTAATATAATATAAATGTGTGTAGCACATTATTGAAGACATAAGGCCTAGCGAGATAGTTGCTCATGATAGAAGTTAGCACTGACACTAGGTTATTATAGCAACCTTTTATTAGGTTTTCTGTACCACAGTTAAATATTGTTCTAAGCACTTTGATTTGACAAGTGATGAAAATCAAGTAAAAAAACGTTTCTTTTTATTTGTGCTCCTAGAAGTAAGGTATAACTAATCAAGGAAAGCTGAATTTAGAAATACCTGAATAGTATGTAGTGAGAAAGTTTTTGCCAGAAGAAAATAATGGATGAGCACTCAAACATGGGATAGGAAATTGAATGCAACAGAACCATTAGTAAAACCCTGTACAGAATTCTAAAAATAATATATTGATAATTGCAAAACTAGTAACGTAATAGCAAAACATGATGAACAGAAGGCACAGATTAAAAAATGGAATGAATACTTTAAAGAGCTATTAAATCTACTAGAAATAGATGAAGAGTGGGACAACTCAATAAGTTCAATGATCTCGCAACCACCTGATGCACAACAAGAACAGACCCATGACATGAAGGGTGATAAGAAAGACATGGAAACCCCTACTAAAGAAGTAATCATTTAAACAGAACTGATGAAGTCCAGTCCTGAAAAAATAGTGGAAATCCTGGACCCATTGTTCTGGACATACATGGAATATGGAGATGAATTTCAGAAAGAGGCATACTTGAAAAAATCCTTGTAAAAGGGGATTTTTTAAAATAAAAAAATGGAAGGGTATTACCTTGTTATCCGTACCATCCAAGATATTTACAAAATTTATTTTAATCCGATTGAATAGGAAAATTCTAGAAAAAATAAAGGAAGAGTAGTTAGGCTTTTGATGCAACAGATTCTCTACCAATTTAATTAATGCTGTGAAAGTAATCTCGGAACATTGTAAGGTTTCAGTCCCGTCTATATCTCCTATTTGAAAAAAATGGCCATAGTTGTCAGATTAATACAACTTTATGGGTCCGCACCTTCCTGTGTATTCTATCTAAGAGAATACTTTGTCAAAGCTTTTAACAAATTAAATAGGTTAAATATTATAACAATATCTCATCCTAGCCCATAATTTCTATTTTTGTATTCATAAGGAATAAAAGAACATTTATAAAAAAGTTCATAAAGAATAATAGTTTGTTTTATAATGTTTCATTTAATGTTCTCTCAGGGTTCTTGATGGTTCTAGTATTTAATTTGGTCTATTTAATCTTAACATAATGGGTTATAGAAATTTATGTATTATTTAAATAATAGTTGCTACAAACAACGATTCCCAATAAAATGGATGGACACATTCTTCATCTTGGTAGAATGAATCTTCACTCAAGGTTGCTTTTTGGTTCCAAAAACTGATCAGGTTCTGTAGTTACATTTTGCTGTATAATTATAACAACCTTAAAATTTCTTTTTCTTGTGCATTTGATTCAGAATCTTTCTTGAGAATTCTATTTTTGAGTTGCTTATAGAATCACTCTTACTAATTGTACCCTCTGTTCTTCTTGCGGGCTTCCCCTGTCCATCTTTAACGCATGTTCTAATTTTTCTACCTATTCACTCAATGTTTTGATTTCATTACTTGTATCATTTAATAATTTTCAGTATTTATTTCTACTATGTCATTATTTTTTCCTAAAATTTTTTGGAATGCTGGAAGCATTTGATTGTTACTTAGAATTCCAGGATTTTTTGAAACCATGTGCACAGTATTACTTTCACCCTCCCCAAACTGCAATCATTCTTTCTTAGTATACAATTTTTTTAATTTAAACTTTTCTTGTCTTAACTTGTCTCTCCCAATTCACTTGATCAAAATGGGTTTTACCTGTTTCCTTTCAGCCTTCAAATACAATAGTGGAATCAATCTTATTCAATTACAACCATAAATGAAACATTTGAATAACTGCCAAGACTATACTTTAATAAACTGTACTCATAAACCAAAAAATAATAAGTCCATACTTTGAGCGACAAATATAACAATATCTCGTCATTGCTATAATTTTCATTTTTTCATTCTTATTCATAAAAGTGCATTAAAGTTAAAAATCAAAGTTTATTTTATAATGTTTTATTTAATATGATCTCAAGCTTCTATATGGTTCTAGTAGGTAATTTTGTCTATTTCATATTAGCATAATTGGCTACAGAGATAGACATAAATAATTTAGAATATAGTTACATGATACAACCAATGATTTATAATAAGATGGACACATTCTCTTTTCTTATCGGGGAATGGGTAGCTTCTTTGATAATATGTGACTTCTTGCTTCTACTCGCTCTTGCTTCCAAATTATCTTGATCCGTCTTCTGTGAGCATCTCATAGTAACTCTACTCTCAAAATCCTAACATGTGACTGACGCTTCTGTCTAACACCAGTTACTATTAATAAACGACCACCCTACCATCTCACGCCCTATATTTCCCCTCAATTAACCCTTAATCACCTGTTCTTACACCTGAGCTCGTAACAAACATATTCCTGCTTTCCCATCTAACTAGATATTCAAGCATTAAATACAGTTTACTTTGATCATAAAAATAACATTACTATATCTGGGAAATTATGAGAAAAATGGTATTTTTAAAAAGGAGAGGGAGATTTTTAAAACAAAGCTTTGTAGACTAAAGAATTGAAAATAAAATTATGAGAATCGCAGGAAAGGCTCTGTGAATCCTTAAAAACACACAAATAATGAGAAATTTGAAAAAAAATAATCAATGGAATAATTATTATTAAGAAATCCAACACTAATTGACCCAAAGTAACCTAGATAGTGTTAGCTTAAGAAGTCCTATGGGAGGTGAATTTTTTTAGATCAGTAGGAAATATTTTGTTGTAAAGTACTATAAAATATTTCTGCAAAGGATTTGCACAATTATCATTTAATATTATTTGTGATCCATAATTTAATTATAAATTACTTACTATACTTGTAAAGTTTTATTATTACCTAACTGCTAACTCATTTACCCCAGCTCCTGCTTCTTGAAAGAGGAAAGCAAGCGGCCAGCTTATCCATGATGCCCTGTAACAAATAAATAATTAATTATTTAATAATGAAGGAAATATGTCATATGATAAATTGGGTTGTCAACCAATTTATTTAATGACAAAGTTTCTGCTTCAAGTGTCAAAGAGAGAAAATGAACTGTTGTAATACGTAATAAACCATAACGTTAACAGCTCATCACTTCCTCTCTGATTTTGCTCTTGGCATACATAAATCGACATGCATCAAAACATCATTCATAAATATTTTAGTCGAAAACATCAATATTTCAATAATTTCACTTATTAATCAAATTTAAGTGCAACTGTCGTGACTACCTGTTATCACAAAATATCATCTTATTACTTTTATAGAAACTTTAATTTTATCAAGATACATTTTGAACTGCATTAGTTCAACTTTAGACCTGATCTTCAACATCCTTGTTATGTTAACATTTAACCTTTGCCATACATAAAAAAATGTTTTTATTCAAGAAAATGAATCTTGTTAGAGTGAGTTGTTTAATTTATTTACAAATAAATTTCATCCAATTGACTCTCATCGTGTTAGTCGATTTTAAATCAGTTTCCAAAAATTTCAAAATAATTCTGGTTCAAGCAAACTTTAATTGAATCCATCGATTAGCGTGTTTCATTTATCAGTCTCCACTCAATGTTTCATCAGATTATGTACATCTTAGATCTTAACACCAATGAACTGGCTAGTAAATTGTAATATAGGGATAAACAATTCATATCAATTCTTTTTAATTATGTCTGATGGCATATGTGGTTGTGGAGCTACTATCAGATTGTGCAAGGCCTGAGGAGTTGTGGGGATAGATCTCCACAGTATGTTTTTTTGTTGGGTATCTGGTATTTTTCTGAAATTGCTTTTGGAAAAAGTGGACAGGCTATGACCCCCCTGTTAGCACAAGTCGCCTAAATGGTGCCAAACTTAAAAAATGAAGGACCCAAGCATAGCCTAAATGACTAAAGAAAGTTCAGTACCCATGAGAAAAAATGTTGCTACTTAATTAAATAAAACAAACTCATACTTTAGCACCCGATGATGGCAGTTACACTATCGTGAACAAATGAGGTTATGGTTTAAAAAGGAAAGGTGATCAATGTGGCTTACACTGGGGCATTGACTTCCACTACCGAACTCTCAGGAGCTTCGAAGTCGTCCTCGTCTTCTGTCACGTGGGAGGTGTGCCGTCTTGCCCCGGGCAGGGACTTGGCTATCTTGGGGTTGTAGATCTTAGGGTCGGACACCATCCTCACGAAGAAGGACCTCTTGTACGCCAGCGTTTCACTCCGCTTCCGGTCGCTAAGTTCAAATACCTCGTCTGCGTTCTCCTTCAACCATAAAAGGATATCAGGCTCAGATACTGATTAAGATTCCAATAGTAGCGAGCCCTTCCCATTATAGCGGACCATCTGGTAAGGCGTTAGGAGAAGGCTTTGGGTTCTATGTTTATATATTAGTAGCCCTTCAAGCAAGATGTATCTGAACCACTTCGTGTTTTTTCCATTAGGAACTTCTCCAGCTTCCCCAAGAACTGGCCAAAGTTGTGATTTGGCTTTCTTCCTTGGGGGTCTATGCGTGATTTTTTTTTTTTTTAGTGGTTTCGTTTTGATAGAAATCATAACTTTCTCCTGACCCCATCACAGCTGGTCCGAGGTAACGGGTTAGTACAATGAAGCTTATTACAGTATTGATCGTTACCTGTTCTTTCTCGAGAATTTGCATCTCCATGAGATCAGTTGCAAACTCCGTTATTACATCCCATGCATATTCTGAAACCGAATTTATCCTTCATAATTGCTTAATAATTAACAAGTTATTGTTGCTTAATCTAGATTGGAAACATTAAAACAGAAATTTGTCGGTTAAAAGGTTTCCAAACATGACTACAAATTAGTGCGACTTACTCTTAAACTCAGTACTGAATTTTAATTTCCTCCTAGTTTGGTAATGATCAACCCAATCCAGCCATTGTATGATTTTGGTTGAATCTATATAACTAAGGAGGAATATTGCCGCTTTCGGCGAATCGTCAGCGTAGTAACACTTAACACTATAAAATTTGACCGCCATTAAAATAACAGTGTCAACATAATCTTCCCTAGTCCGATAATATCAAATTACTCCACTCAGTTTATGCTGATTACAAAACAATGTAAATATATATTTATTATGGGACTATTTTGTATAAGACTGTAATACGAATAAATAAACATAATTCTAGCTAACAAAAAAATAAATGGCTTACCTCAAATCAGCAAATATTTCCAGGAAATAAATGCTTACTTAAATTCTCGGCGACAAATCTTACGACTCAGTTCATGACACGCTTCAATATGTCACATACACTACAAAGTCAAAGTGTAGGAAAATAAGGGCGGTATCAGTCGACGTGTAAGCAAGGGAAGGAGGATGAAGTAGCTTAAGGGTA
The DNA here is from genome assembly GCA_930367205.1 of Acanthosoma haemorrhoidale. Taxonomy (NCBI): domain Eukaryota; kingdom Metazoa; phylum Arthropoda; class Insecta; order Hemiptera; family Acanthosomatidae; genus Acanthosoma; species Acanthosoma haemorrhoidale. The sequence goes on from OV884014.1 coordinate 27,187,287, forward strand.
TCTTAAGGGTACTTTAAGAGGTACTTTATGCTTAAGGGTAGCTTAAGGGTATTATTGACAGTCGGGAGATTTGGGGAATATGGGAGGGTTCCAGGAGAGGGTCTGGCGATGGCGATGGCGATGCCTAAGTTTTGGACGGTGGAGCAAAAAGCGATAGGGTGATCATTTAGGGTTAAATGAGGAACAACTGCGACTGAAAAAAAAAATGATGTTATGAATACATTACCTACGTCTTTAATAGATGCATTCTGTGCCACGGCACAGAACCTGATGGTGTACCTGTCGTTGACATTGGCCGGTACCATGTGCAGTTTTCCACTTCCGTTGATGTTGCTCAGCAGTTTTTCGTTGAGTTTGTCCGTCCCTTTGAGCCGGAAGCAGACCAACCCCAGCTGTAATGTTCGTCAAAGATTAATTTTTTTTCACACTGGCTCTTTTTAGCTATTTGTATTCTTGTCAATTATTCTTGTTTTGTAATTATTAGTGAATGAAAAATGTCGTTTTCAGGTTTTCAGAACCTCCTGTCCCAGTGGATTCGATTCTTACTTTTCTTTATGGAAATTTATAGCTATGCAGTTTGGTTTCTTATGGACCGTGAAATCGTAGGTAATATAGGTTCTGACAAGTTATCAAGGAAGTCCGTCTAGAAACCGAATTAAACCTTACTTTTTACATGTGGAGGTCACCAATATGCAATGCGAAGCATTTTTTTGTAATGTCTTAAAGAAGGGGGGATTGAACTTAAAATCTTAAATAGCTGAAAAGTTCAAAACTATGTGGGAGTAGTTTTATTCACGTTAAATTATTCTTATTTAGTCTTATATTAACCAAAACTTAATCATACTATGCCTAGATATTATGAAAAATACATTTATAATTTTAGATCGAAGCATGGAAGGGTTGGACAAATATGATACGAATTCAAGCTTATTGTTGACAGGGATCATTACCCACCCAAAACTTTAAAGTTATTGATGAGACTTTATGCCACGCTTACTAGGGCATTAGGTGGCGCCGAATGGACTTCTTTGTTGTTTGTTAGACTAGCTCGACTTTGTTTTTGATAAATTAATCACTTGGATAATATCCTTTATCTTAGAATCGAGAAAGGACATTTGATGGCGGTATAAGGACGTTGTATATTAGAAATAGTTTCGTGATTGTCAGTACCTAAAGAGTATTGGCATTACCTTGACTTCGTTGCAGACCATGAACCTCTCGTCCTTCTTGACCAAGCTTTCGAAGTGCTTGGCGAGGAGGCAGTGGTGCCTGATGTACTGCTGAATGCCGGCGATCCCGTAGCTCCTCAGGACGAACCACAGCTTGAGGGAACGGAACCTCCTGCTGAGGGGAACGCCCCAGTGCCGGTAGTCGATGGTCGAGTTGGAGTAGCCATGCTGGAGGTACAGGGGGTCCACCACCAGCGCCGAGGTGAGCTTCAGCCTGTCCCGAACCCACATCGTCGAGCAGTCAAAGTTCACCAGCAGCCACTGGATACCAAAGTCAACTATTAAATTTTTGTTAATGGCGGGTAAATATGCACTCAAGTCAACGCTGAATATATCTATAATATGTCTGTGCACACACAACATAAACTAAACAATCAAAAAAGACGAATTCCTATCATATATCGTTCATGAAAACACCGGTAATTTGTCGCATGACTTGTACAATAACTAACGATCACACATTAAAATAAAAGATTACAAACTATTTACTAATCACAAACTACAGTTTACAGTAAAGAATTTAAACAGCAGGGGTGATTGGCTGAGGTGGACGGAGTTTGGTGAGAGGTTGAGGAATGAGCTTCAGATAATTGTTCTACAGAGTTTAAGTAGACCTTCTTGATTTTGCTTAGATTAGGGTTTAATGTTACTTGTTTTGTTCCTTACTTCCAGATCCCGCTAGGTGAGCTAGATGATACATGAGTAAATACCTATGGTTAGCTCAGCGATAACAAATATTTACTTCTTTGATTTATGCCGACCATTGTCACGTAAAGCGGTCTTACCGGTTTATAAAAGATTATAAACTATTTACTAATCACAAACTACAGTTTACAGTAAAGAGTTTAAACAGCAGGGGTGATTGGCTGAGGTGGACGGAGTTTGGCGACTCAATCACTAATCACTCTATAATAGCTAAAAAGTTGTTTTTTTTTCCCCATGGAAACATTTAACTTTCCTTTTGTCAGATTAAGGTATTGTACATCTTGTGAGGTTTTAATTTTAATAAATACAATGTTGTCTCTACACAAAGTTATGTATTTAAGCGCTTTCGACTGCCTGTCATCCTCAGTGCTTTAATATTTAATAATCAGAGAAGTGTTGTTAGAAACAGAAGAAAGCTCTATTCCAAATATATTAAGTGGAGAGACGACATTTTATTTCGTAAGATTGTATTCTTAAGTTCCTTTTCTGTACATATTACCTTGGTATCGCGCAGTTGATAGCCCTGGGCTGAGTAAGACATCAATATATTTGTCTAAACCTTTGATATTGGCTAAGCTGGTTTCCGCTTTTCTTTCTATATTTTTATTTGGAAAATAATGATCATTTTTATATTTATCTTCGTACATAATAACTTTTTCGGGGTTTGATGGAAGCTATATCATAATAAAAAGTAAAAAAATACTTCAAAATTATCTAATGGTTTTATAACATCACAAAAACGTGTTTAAACTTGCTTAATATTTATCACTCGTCGCCTGGAGTTCAATATTCACCATTGCTGAAGACAATTATATGTAATTGCGGCTTCGATAAGAGGTAAATAAAAAAGCTTAAAATTAGTCTCTGATATTAAATACTTTTCTTATGATGACTGGTCCTAATTAAAAATTAATTTTAACCTGAAATTAGGACAGTTCGTTTTTATTCGATCTGGACCGCTACGAGATGGATGTTTGAGGAGAGAAGAGTGGAGTACAGATGACGCCTTACTCCATTTGAGTATAGTGTTATACTGACCTTGTTAGGATTGGTGTTGAAAGAGTCGGCATACTCTATACCGTTGAGGAGGTGCTTGAGCTCCGGTAGGATAAAAGCGTTGCCCGCGTAGGCCGCGTCGACGTGGAGCCAGACGGAAGAGAAGAGACGACAGATTGGTCCGATTTCCGAGAGGGCGTCGAAGCTGCAGCAGGAAGTCGTACCCAGGGTCGTCGACACGAAGAAGGGTATCAGGCCCATAGCCTCGTCCTCTTCCATAGCCTGAGGGAAACAATGAACCTCATAGTATCATTTCATCATCGAACTTTGATAGTGTTCTAAATAATTGTGAAATTATGAACCAAACATATCTCATAAGTCTGTACTTATGCTAAACCTTTATGTCAATATTACTGAATGCGCATTGTTTCGGTATAATTAAGCGATTATTAAAAGAAGTTTTTAGGAACATTTCTTCAAAATCTGATTTTTTAACAAATTTAAACTCCTGTATTTAATATACTAGGTTCATTGTTACCCTTGAATGTATAAATGGGTACGATGAGTTCGTTAAGGGATAGAATGTTAGGCTTTAATCAAATGTATGAATGTCTGCAGATGATAAATATCTCCTGCCTTATTTGAAACATTCGATTTGTTATTATATAAAAAATATTATGTTACCATTATCAAGTATTTTTTTGTTCTAATTTCTGTTTCATCCGGGTTAATGTAATGCGGGTGGGTTTCTTTTGGTTTTATCACGTCTGCATCGATTTCCCATTCGCAGATATTATTATTGAAACTTCTTTATTGTGCTAAAATATCTGCCTTATGTAATTGTGATAAATGTTCTAATTCGTACCATATTTACAATTTGCACTCACTCGCTCATTCATACAGTATTTACAAACAGCCCAGAGGCCTCCCAAATCCACATGATTTGCATATATTAACTGTTTTATTTTGTACACTTATTTTATAAGAAACTACCACACTCTGTTTGCATTGCACCTTATACTATGCTTTTTACATATGATTGTTTTATCTATTAGTCATATATTTGGGATTCTGAGCCTCAAACGGGCTTTTGTGATTCAAACCAATCAACTTTTACATATTAGTATCTGTTCGTTAGCTACCCGCACTGCACTCATATCCAGCTCATTCTGTCTGTATTCCTTTGTACCCAATTTTTGTTACTAAGTATTACCAAACACCTTACATCCTTTTCTCATTCTGATGCAGACAATATTAGCATGTCGAAACGTTAATAGATTTGACGGAAATCTACAGAGAACGGTTTGAACGGTTGCTTTACTAGGGATACTTACCTGCCTAAGGGTGGCTCCCCTGAGAGAGCACTTGTCGTCCGGCTCGAGGATCCTCAGCTTGACGAAGCAGATCATGGCCGCCTTCTCGACGCACGAGTGCGCCTCCTTGGAACAGTAGGCCATCAGCTTGGACAGCAGGACTCCTTCCTCGACGAACGGGTGGAGCTGCTTGAGGCGCTTGATCCCCTGTGCTCTGGCGGCCAGCATGTTCACTAGAACGCACTCACTGGCCGATGTCTACAGAAAAACAGACCCTGCTGTAAGACATTTTAAACTAACTCTCAAAAAAAAAAGTTAAAAAAACTTAAATGGACATAAAAAAAAACTTGGGAGCCGTTTTCTATCTATTAAATTTCCCAATCGCCATCTCAGGTTTTAGTAAAGAAGTTATATCTCTGCGGGGTTTTCATTGTGGATAAGGGTACATCGTATGCGCAAAATAACTTCAAAAACACCGTTAAAAAATGAAAGTTTTGTGCCTTATAAAAATGTATAATGCATTATTTATTTTACACAAAGGTTTATTCTTTTTAAATCATTATGTTGTATTAAGAACGAAGTATTATCCTATGTTGTTTCAATTAAATTTTTTTTAAAATTTATATCATGTTATTATTGTTAACCACCCTCTGTTATTTACAATTCGTAAACGCCCTTCTGACATTCTATAAATTAAGATAATGCTAATTTAAATGAGATTTTTTTTTTTTTTTTACTAAGCTCTCTAGTTAGAATTTTAGGATGAGGGAGAAATATAAAATATTTAGGGTGATCGGATCCTTGTACTAGGAGGACCTGCTTGAAGGTGGTGTGAGAGGAGTAAGGAGTGTGGGAATCCTCCGTGGAGGTTGATTGTTACGATATAGTGGTGAGAGTCCACTGGTGGCTGAATTTAAATGAGAATCTTATCCAAGAGCTATAATAGGACATTTTGTTGTAAGTCCAAACGAGAGTGGTCTGAAATGCTTCTTTGAAAAGACCCTCGTATACATATGTTCTATGATTTGTTTGAGAGAAGATGGAAGTTCTGTATTCTCACGTATTCAAGGGTTTTATTAACTACTCTACCCTTGGGATAGTTATAATAAAAATAAGGACGATGTCAAGTTATGTTTCTGGACATTTTCCGATATCTATTTTAAAATAGGACTCATTGCTTAAAATATAAGAAAAAATGCTTTTAAAAGTTTTTGAATGTTCTTTACAGTGAAAATATAATTTAAAATGAAATATATCATTATCCTCATTCATTTTCGAGCCGTTTAGTGACTATAGCTCCTGCGATGGAAACCTGGGTAGACATCTCATCTACAGTTTGACGTATCAACAATGTCGTTACATCGCAGTTTAAAATGACCGTTTAATTTCCGTTTGGTCTATTACTGGTACTCGCGTGGGAGGCTAAAGCTGCTGAAATCCTGCTTATCAATTAGGAGCCTTAGAAAATTAATATTCACTGCATAGTAAATTGATAAGTCTTAACATTATTAAAGGGGAATCAATGGGATTAAAACTTTCTTCAATTAGAGGACTGGTCGATGAAATTTCGTCATACACTTTTTTCAATTTGTTCGCAAAAACCGGTCAATGTGACGGCTGCTGTGAAAAACGTCGAATTTCACTTATTATGAGGACGATTTCGGTGGGTTAAAGGAAAAGTTAGATATTACAGACAATAAGCAATTTTTTTTGTGTTTTTCGTTTAAGGGACTTTTTGTATGGAGGTGAAGTAAAAAATTCTTATAATGATAGGCCAAGCTTTCGGTGATTTTCATGTTTAAGGCTTTCATACATCCTAATTAATTAACACAATAAAAACGAAAATTGCTGCTCTGTGATAAGTGAATAAATTAATTTGAACATACTTACTATTTATTAATTTTATCGGAGGGATAATTTATATATCCTACTCAGGAAATATTCTAATGACTTTTTTTAATTGATTACTCTTCTTTTTTTTTAAATTTGGAACGACACAACATACGTTGCCTGATAGTGGACTAATGCCAGAAAAGGATATTATGGAAATTTCTTATGATAATTAATTTTCATATTAATTTAGTTAAACAATACTTTTCAACGATTTTACTCTAAATTACTTTTCTTTTTTTTTATTATGCAGTTTTTGTATGTTTTCTTCTGTAATTATCGTGTCTCAGTATGTAAAAAATGCATTGTTGTGATAAATCGATTGAAAATTTTTGACCTTCTGTTTTTTGTGGGTTTTTTTTTGCTTACCTGGATGACACCTCCTCCCTTGCTCCCGACTGGGAATGCCAAGAAGTCGTCTGGAAGACCGATAGCTTTGCCTGTCGGATGTTTATATAGTTTGAAATTAGCATATGTATACTTCACTTAATTCATAAATGTCATTTGTCTATAAAGGGCTTACCTAACCAATCTAAGACTATGGTTTCCAGCTCGGTACAGGCAGGACTTGCAGCCTGTTAACAAACATATCAATGAAGGTGTTCTAGATTACATGATCGCATGCTTTACTGGATAAGAACTAGAAAGGCCTTACCCAGGAGAAGCCGATGCAACCGATAGCGTCGGAGAGCATGTCCCCCAAGATGGACGGAAAGGAGTTGCCCGAAGGGAAATAGGCGTGGAACCTCGGGTGTTGCCAATGTGTCACCTGTAAGCGAAAATCTTGTTTAAGTTCTGCACTGCCAGAATGATAAGAACGCGAAAGCACATCTCTGAAATTTCAAGGACCTATACATTTGTGGCATGAACTGTTATTTCTAGCTTCGTACCAATGAACGGAACCGTCTTCTCGCAGAAATCTTACAGGCTTTTTCGAAATCCCTAAATATTCTACCCTTCTAAACATTCTAGGGTATTTGTGCTGGTTGTGGGTTATGTGTAATATACATCAACAAACACCCATGTCAACAACCTGGTTATTAGCTCTTGAAAATGGCCGCGGGGTCTGTCGAAAGCGCTATGGTACTAATTTAGAATAGATTAGAATTTGTTGATGAATCTAAAACTTTTGATGATTGACAGCCGAAGGAAAAACTAGTGGCTATACCAACTGAGCTACCGCCTCGAGTGACGATATTCCTAATGAATAAACACTCCTACCTTATACCTACGCAAACAACAGTAATACGCAAACAACAGTAGTACGCAAACAACAGTAGTACGCAAACAGCAGTAGTACGCAACAACAGTAGTACGCAAACAACAGTAATACGCAAACAACAGTAGTACGCAAACATCAGTAGTACGCAACAACAGTAGTACGCAAACAACAGTAATACGCAAACAACAGTAGTACGCAAACATCAGTAGTACGCAACAACAGTAGTACGCAAACAACAGTAGTACGCAACAACAGTAGTACGCAAACAACAGTAGTACGCAAACAGCAGTAGTATGCAACAACATTAGTACGCAAACAACAGTAGTACGCAAACAACAGTAGTACGCAAACAACAGTAGTACGCAACAACAGTCGTACGCAAACAACAGTAGTACGCAACAGAGACAGAACAGTGGGGACACAGTCTGAAGTTAATTTTCAGAGAGCAATGTTTTTCATTGGTTGTTAATTATTAATAATTGTAAGTAATAATGCAACCGATACCACAGTAGAAATTTCTGATGAATCTAAAATATTTTTCATTTTATTTAACGCAATTCCACTACTTGTGCCATTGATGTTAGAATTAGATTTTTTTTAGAAAAAGGCAATAAAGTAGATTATAGATAAAATGTCAGTTATACCGCAAATATAATTTGACCCATGGTTATTTGTATCGTAAAATAAGCCACAAAAAAGATATAGGGTGACTAAAAGAGACTTTTTTTTATCCTATAATGCCAATGACTCATCGTTACCTCATGCCCCGATAAGACTACATACCCCAGGCATGATGTACTTCTCGACGTCTGCCATGATGTCGCTCCACGACTCCGGTTGGACCGGAGCGGACGGGGGCAGGAGCGGCCTCAGGTAGCCAGGCTCGATGGACGGGGTCACCCGCCTCTCCTCGATGGTCCCCATGTACTCGCAGATGTAGTCTACCATCTCCTTGCCTCGCTTGCGGAACTCCTCTCGGTCCATTCTGAAACAGGTTACTTACTTACATACAACATATCAGGGCATAAATATAAACTCCACAAGCTTTACTTTTTGCCCACTTCTTGGAATATCATCATGGGAAGAAAATGTAATCATTTTATGTCGGGTCGTCACGAGGGGGTGCCTAGTTACCCTAGCCCTAGGGACGAAGTGAGGGTTGATTAGGCTATGAGCTGGACAATTGCTTCATCACGGGTCTTACTACTGTACTATCTGACTCCATGTTTGATAGGTAAGTGCCCCGACAGTGCACTATGTTCAGGAGAAGAGGTATAGGGTAGCTATTGTGGTCTTGGAATGACATTCACACTTGGTATCTGAGGGTAGGCGAAAACCGTCCGGATCCCAAAGGCGAGTGTGAACTTGAGAGAGGCAGGCTGGATCACTGGAGGAGACACTACTAGGTAAAGTTCGTAGGGCCCCAGGTGACCGTCGTCCGCAAGGAAGAAATCTCTTCCAAGGAGGTGTTAGTTTTAGATTGACGAAAGCAGAGAATCCCACTAGGACAGCGAGGTTAGGAAAGAGAGATGCAGAGGTTTTCATAAATGAGAAGGCCAAATCTTGAAACATCAGAGCAGCTGTGAGTACCTGTCCAGAGAGCCGTAGTTAGAATGACTTATCGTTTGTTTTTTTTGTTTTTTCTTCTCTTAGCTCTGTAATTATAAGATCAATTATGAGGGAAAAATAATGGAATATTTGAGTTGAGCGGATCCTTGTACTAGGAGTACCTGCTTTAAGGTGGGGTGAGAGAATTAAGGAGTTTGGGAAGCCTCGGTAGAGGTTCGTTGTTGCGGTACAGTGGTGAGAGTCCATTGGTGGCTGGGTCTATAATGACTTATCGGCTAAAACTAGGTGGTATAAATAGCCCCAAGTAGCCAATGGGCTGGGGTTTTATTCTGGCCAATCGTATTCAGCCAATAGGGCATCGCAGGGTTGCGTGACGCTTGAATGTTCTAGACCAAGACCCACCCAGCCCCAAAAGCTACCTGACTCCTTTTTTGCAGCTGCGTCTTTTATTGTTTAAAATATATACACTGATATGACTTATGGTTTGGTAATATTATTTACATTTGTTTAAATTAATTTACAACATATTATAACCAATTTACAATATATATACAATAGAGTACAGGGTGATTTATCTTATGTAGTTGGCGGTAGCTACATTTTACATCCCTTGGTTACCTCGCCTTAGAAATTATGGAGCGATGCTCGATCTTACTTATTACTTTTTAATTTCGGTAACGAGTCAACAGACCGAGCCCAGCTCTCTTAAATCCAAGCTTGTTCTTTAACTTCCTCCCTTAGGCCGCTAAGCATAGCAGACCACGTCCCATACTGAGAAATTACCTCAAGTAATTAAGTTAATAAGTTCTGAAGCCAGGCGTTTCTTCGGCATGGCGTTCTACTGTGTTCACGATGAGTGGGCTTAGATATAAGAATATGGTAAAGATAAAGTAAGAGTAAACAATATAAGAGAATATGATTCCATCTTAATAAAAGAAGGGTTAAAACAAAAGTTCTTTATTGTGCTACAATTACAATCTGCCTTATTAGGCAATAAGTAATTGTGATAAATGTTCTCATTCATGCCATATTTACAATTTTCATTCACTCGCTCATTCATACAGTATTTACAAACAGCCCAGATACCTCCCAAATCCACATGGTTGTCACCTCCCACGCATGCGAAAGAGGAAGCGGAGTCTGACGAAGAGCGCGAGAGCCACATACGCTCAGGACATGATTGGAGAAACTGGCCATTGCCAGGACTCCCACTGTTACGCGTTTATACCAGACCACGAGTAAAACCAAAGTTCACATAGCTAGAATTGCCAGGGTGACAGACGTATTATAACCACCATGAAACGTTAGATGACCGACAGGATAATTTTGTACTCATTATGCTATTTTATAGCGTTCCCTAATGTTTTCCGGTTGTTTCTTGAACGCGCAATGTGTGCGATAAAATTGTTTTTTATAAGATTGCAAGAAAATTATAAAACACTATCATTGCTTATTCCTTCCATTGTTGAAATATGCGCTTATTAAATATAAATAAATAATTGATTTAATTGATTGATGATATGGACAGAGGGAGAAGTAGGAACGCAACTTTACACGTTAAGTGGACACAGGAGTCCCTCCCTTGAGTTCAATGCAAATTACGGAGTTGTAAATTGTGGACAGGTCATTGTACCAACTATTACCTGGAGGGAAAGGAATGGTGGACTTAATTACGGACGAGCGAAGGGATTTTATTGGGAAGGTCCAATATACTGACTGTATTATGCACATTCTCACGTAAGTATAGAATGTGTTATATTGCTTAATAACCTCATGTGTAGTGTCACGTTTTAGTTCTAATGTCTAGAAATTTGATAAATAGATATTTTAAACTCATATTATACGAACTTCTGAACTAGATTTCAACTTGTTGTGGGGTTTAAATATATTAGTGGATTTTATTCTGATAGTGTTTAATAATTCGTATCTCCATCTTCCTATAATTATGTTTAGAGCTTTATTTAATTTCTCTTTTTAATTGCTCTCATTCATTGTGGTGCAAAACTTAATCTGTGGTTCTGATTGTTCTTCGGAAAGGCTTAATATATCTCCACAAGCGTGTTGATTTTGTCCTGATAAGAAAGACTTTGACCTTTGACGCCCGCTTTTCAAATGTCTTTTCCAATTGTGGTTTCATTTGTTCCTTATCGAACGTTAATCTTCTCTTAAACTTCCGCCATCGTCCAGTTTAATTGAACTTTCCTCTTTTTCTCTGTTTTCTAGAAATTATCTGTTAATGTATTTTTTGTTGTAAATAACGGATTTCTCAGAATTTCGTGAAAGGTATCGAGTTCAATGCTCGAAAGGTACTAAAGAGTGTTTGATTAATAAATAAAAAAAATTCATAAAGGGTGTCCCACCACAAAAAAACACAGTTTTTATTATTTTGGTTGTTATTTTTTTTATTGAATTATAAAGTAAAGAGGATAGGGTTATTTATGGAATAACACATCGGCCAAATGGCCTCCACGACTTTGCTGGCACTCTTTTGTCGAAATTTTCCATGAGCATTTGGCGTAAATGTGGTTGAATTTCCTCTTTTAATGCACTGGTGGATGTGGGCATGTTGACATACACCTTTCACTTCAAATAACCCCATAAAAAGAAATCTAAAGGTGTTAAATCACACGATCTGGGGGGGCCAATTCTGATCACCGAAACGAGAGAGTACTCGACCTGGAAATATCTCATGCAGTATTTGAATTGTTTCATGTATCATCCGATTTCGGCACAAAGAACTGTGTTATCATGTCGCGATATCGAGCACCAGTAACAATCAATGCTTGACCAGCCTCATTTTCAAAAAAGTTTGGTCCAATGAAGCCTCCAACCCAAACAGTGACACGTTGTGGATGCATTTGTTTTTCGACAATCACATGTGGGTTCTCCGAACAGTAGATGAAGTCAAAATACTATTCCGACCATATTTTGTATGAAATTTTCGAACTGCGGGCGACAAACTTTCATTATTTTTGAGATAATGTTCATCAATAAAGACACGTTGTTCTTGATATCCTTAGGTACTCCAGGAATATGAAAAGAGCATAAACAAAAAAATAGAACTGAGCTGTAGAATTTGGGTTGAGAGGTGCATCCTATCGGGGCCCCTTTAAACGATACGGACCGTTTCCAGCCATTTCTTAACCGCTGGAATAGAAGTGGCCATTTTGTTTCCCTGGGCCTAAAACACTAGAGATCCTTGAGCAGACCTGGCAATGTACCGCTTAATAATAACGGCCAATATATTATACCCAGAGAAGGGCCTGGCCACGACCCAAACGGTGGTTTCCCTTCAAGTACACCGCATGCTGCAGGGTTGCCAACAGCTGCCCCATAACCGGCCTGCTCACATAGTGGCTTGAATTCTTTCAACACTGACAGGGCAACACTGATTTTGCGGCGTGTGGTTACAGTGTCGAATTCCATCTTCCTATCTTCTAAATACGAGGAAAATATCAGGTTTGCCCAATTGTCTCCAGTTTTTGAAATAAACGCAATACATACTCTTATATTGAAAGAAAAACGATCTTTTTTTTTTTTTGTGGGACGGGGAATTATTTAAACTAAAAGACTGTTATTATTTGTTTATTTTGAACTGATGAGGAAAATAGTAAAAAAATGTAGGTTGGAAAGCTCAAAATTTGTTATTTCTTTATTAAAATATAGAAAAACTTTTATTTTACAATGGGAACAAAATTATGAATGACAATTAAATGGAATCAATCAAACTAAACGAAAATAAGTTGAGTCAATGTGAAAAAAGTAACTATACGTACGTAACTCCAATGGCTATACCACAAAAAACAAGTATTTTTTTGATAATAGAGTGTAAATTTAACACGGAACCTAGATGCTGGTTAAATGCTAAGTGAGACCTTGGTTGTTGGATGTTTTCATCGTCCTTCAGGTCATCAACGCAGATATTTATACATTTAAACTCATTTTGGGAGCCCGCCGATACGAGCCCTAGAGGATACCTGGGCGAGAGCGGAACCGTCCCAGGAGCCATCACATGTCAGGGGGTGGTTATGTATAGTGTTTTATAGGACCTGAGGGTGTAGATAAATACCATGTTAACCACCCTAACTTTCTGCCAAGATTCATTCTCCAGAGCAAGCCATCAGTGTTAACATTTTTATACTTGCTATTTACCTTCATTGTTTTGTTTCTTTTTTTGGCTTTTACCCTATACTTAATATGTATATACGCCCCACCCCCACATAATCTGACCCTATTATAATCATTTGTCTTCTTTTTGTGAGGTTGGTATACAGTCCTATACCCCGTTTTTACCTATACCCCGGCTTCCTTTACTTTTCTACAGATTTACTAAACAAATTAATTTAGTACTGAATAAAAAATATATATTAACAAGTGTATAAAGGCTTGTTCACAAAGTGCACGACACCAATTTCTATTCATCGGCCTAGTATGTCTATTTTTTGAACCCTAAAAATGTTCTGGGCCAGTGTACATAATATAGCTCAAACAATGTTAAAAATTTTTAGGGTTTAATGCTGGTTGTGGACCGTTCTTAAAAATGTCTTCACAAGCTCCGTGTATTAAACGGATAAGCGCATTCGGCGACTCACAATACCATGCATCGACAGCCAAGAAGACTAGTTAGCATCGTGGAGTCAGATCTGTGAAGATTTTTTGACATAAAATGTTCCAGAACAACAGCCGCAGTAATCGGAGGGTTTGACCAGCCTTCAATTATACGGAGTTGATGAAAATCCACCTTGAGATGCTTCCGAATAACGCACGCTAAACTCGTGGTAGTTTTTGAATTCTTCGCACGATCCATGAAGCATCCGGGGTGAACTAGGTGTGATTGGTATATGAACAAAATAGAGGGACGGGACGTTCATCTGGACGAGATTGAAAATCGGAGCGTGGTGAGCCCTCCGCCGAGGCTGGTAAAAGTTTAATTGAGCCGAAGAATAGACGACGGGAAGACGGAGCGACAGGTGTGCTGGTAATTAGGTCTGGCCTGGTAAAAATAGGATGATCTGCAGAAGACTTGGAGTGGCCGGCCAATTAGCTGCTGCTGATAGCGCCCTTTGTGCTTGTCCTTGCACCGCCTCATCTCCTCGCCCACCTTATAATTTCTTTCACTTTTTCTCTCGGCCACTCCAGTTCATACCCTGTACTTCAACATCGGAGTTCACAAAATTCCATTTAAGTTCAAAACTTATTTGCGAAATTTATATTGGAAATCTACCGTCCCGTGTTTGGCTCATGCCACTCAGTCAAGATGATGGAACAGAGGAATAGATTAGCAATTTTAAATATAGTCGCGCTATTCCGCTAGCACTAATATAGTTAATTTGTCTAGAAATACCTAATTTAGAAGACTGTCCACAAAGAACAAAAAAAAAATTTACAGCCGTTTCCGAATTCGAACAGATGAGTTGTAGAGACAATTATAACAGTCATATCTTATAGTCATTTTTAAAAAAATTATGAATTAAAAATATATGAATGGAACAAGAGGCAATCTGTCAAACGTAGCTGTTGACATCCGAGTTTAATTAAAAAAATCAGATAATTAACTATCTTTTAATTATAATATTTATAATATAATCTTTTCCAACGATAGTGTAGCTAGCATAATCAACGTATTGCTTCAGTATCTTCACTATATCTCACCAACTTTGCAACACAATGTGTCAGATCTTCATATCAAATCGCTTTGTTCAGAATTTTAAGTTTTTCCATATCCCTTTATTATTAAAATTATGGAATTCAATACAGAGTCTATGTAAATGAATCTATTTACAATAGGTCATTATATGCCCTGTAGCCTGGCTACATTTTATACGTTTTTACATTGCGAATTGTGATTGTTACAGTTATAATGTACATTTTACATTCATTGTCTGTACATTCATTGTTAGTTTAAAAGTGATGGGGCTCACCTTATGAAACATAGACTTAAAAGTAACACATCTAGCATTCAAATTCTTAACCTAGTTTTTCCCGACTGTCTGTTGCCATCGATGCGGGAAGGGTGGTTGGGGCCATAGTGTTAAACACTGGGTTTGTTAGGTGCTGCGACGAGTCAAAAAACTTGTTGTGTCTCCAGTGGAACTTTGATCAACTGTGGCGTGCGTCATATTATTGCCTAAACAATAGTATTTACTGAAAATATTATTTTTTGCTAATCGAGATCAAAACAAAACGAGGAGCTTAGAGTGTTGGGTTGCTTTAACATAACTGTCTGCCTTACAAGCTGGAAGCATTTTAGTTGAAGAATAGATGAGATGAGTAATGGAAAGACGCTATCACAAAAAGATATACTGGTATGCACAATAACGAAGGATCGGTGGCACATTCATCTCCTTATAACACTCTATTGAGTCTGAGTATCAGTTTTCATCATTAAATTTCATGAGAAACCGTAATGACATACCTCCCGTTTTACACCAGCTAGTCGCTATATGAAAACATTCCAAGGACATAAATATTGCGCATTCCAGTCCGTTGCCAATAGCCATTACATCTGACGCGGCAGTCTAATAGCCAATACTGTAAACTTATTGTCAAAGAGCTATAATTGTGTGGACATTAATACCAGACTATTAACTTCTGACTTGTAAGAGGACAGACCTGCAACAATAGTTAGACTTGTGTTGCAAACACCTCTAACATAGCATAGGGGCTTAATTAACATAACGCCGTTATAAGGAACATGATTTGCAGGACTGGTAAATTTGATAACATTAAAGTCAAGAAAAAAATAATAACTCATGTGATTTGGTCAACATTGTGGGAACTTTCAGAGAAAGTATTAAAGTATATTAAGTAAAATATAATAAAGTGAAAATTTGGAGAAGTAGATAGCCTTAAAAGCAACTCCCCACCCCGGGGAAGTAATAGCCATTAAATTACGGAAACCTGCTTTTAATTATTATTGTTCAAGTTATGTGTAGTTTATAAACATTTGAAAGGACGGATGTGTAGAAGGGAACAGCACATTGCAAGGAAAACTGTAATGCGTAAAGTTGTTAATCTGTTGACTAAGGATCCAAACAAAGATATAATTGTTAATTTAAATGAAGATAACAACAATAGTATACAGCGTAGATCACTAGACTAGGTGAGTAAGAAAACAAAAACTAATTATTGAAATCTCACTGCTAAACTCAAATTCCCTTAGTATTATTAATAACAAATCTTTATTACTTAAAAAAAAAAAACAATATGTATATAGACATACAATGGCGTGGCAGCTTACCACCTAGCCCTTACCTCAGTATTAAATTATGTTAAATTTAACGCTAACCGCTTCACTAGGGGGGAGTTTTTGGTCTGATATACGCTCAGTAAATATATTATGTGTGTATTTAACATAAATATATTTCAATTGATATTTTATTAAAAAAAATAACTTTCAATAAAATAAGAATTATGCTGAGCTTTTAGCCATGTTCTTTAGGCTTAAGCCATCTTATATTAGGGGGAAAAAAAGAGAAAAAGCTACGTACCCATATATGGTCATAAAAAAAAAAAATCTTGCTTTTCTAGGCTAGTTCTGGGGAGTAGAAGGGCTGAGGCTAAGTTATAAAGCAGCAAATTTTTATAGAAAAATATTTACAGAAGAAATTTTTATGAGAAATAATTTACATGGAGGTTCAACTACTTATAGACAAAAGATAAACATCAAAGAAAATTTTATAAAAAAAAAAAAAAAAAAGTAATATGTACACATTGTTTAAAGATGCCAAAAATCTCCAAGATAAAATTAAGTATTATAAAGGTAAAATAACAGAAAGATAAAGATAGATATGTACAAAGCAAAGATTCTCAAGATGTCTCAATCTTGTTTATATCTCTGTGGTAAGTTGAATTACTGTTAATGTTAACTATTGGTTACAGTAGATTTAGAAGAAAAATGATATATTTGCTATACATTCGGATGATGGGGATGATTGTCTTTAAACAATTGGCCTGTTGAAGGGGATTTTGTTGTGTGCCTGGCGAGACAATGGGGTTGAAAGAGATCCCCAGGTGGCTAAGACTGATGGAGATCCGAAATCAAATCCGCTTTGTCTATCAATTGCCTCGGTCTATTTCTTCGGTGATCTGTTGGTGCCGTTAATAACCTCTCCTGATCTACCCTCTCGCCGGCTAGAGGGTAGGTAGGCTAACAGCGAGATAACGAGCGAGCCAGGTTTGAACCTAGTTTTGAATGGATAAATAATCTTCTTATCATGGCGAGAGGTAATTTTAGCTTTTCTCAATGGAGCACAATAAACTATAACTTAATCCGATTTGTTCGTTGTTGAAAGGAAAACGGTTGTATCTCCTTTGACTAACAATGGTTTTATTTTGGGTTTCACTCCATTATCCATTTAAGAACAAGAAAATGTTTGTAAGTAATATGTGCGGAGCCACCTGCCACTTATTTTTTGGGGTGTGTTCAATTAACTATCCACTAAGGTGGGCAGTAATAGGGTTACTCTGGAGGGACCTTGAAGGGAGGGGGATAGGAAAACACAATGTTTTTTTAATTTTAACGAAAATATTGCGCGAAAGAGCACAGACAAATTTTCAGAAAAGCATTGGACGAGGAATATTAAAATTTAGGAAGACTGCCAAACTGAGAAATTTTATTAAAGAAATAGAAATATATGTCTACTAAAAAGATATGAATATTTATCATTTATTTTTTTTAAACATGTAACCTGTACATGTAAACTGTACCTGTACATGTAAACTGTACCTGTACATGTAAACATGTGCACTTTGAAAGATTGAGATGGTTTGTACTTGTACTGAGGTTACCTGGCAACCAATGACTGAAAAACATCTCGTAAAATGGGAACTCAAAACATTTCTGGCTTACATTAGGTGCTATTATCAATAAGACATTCGAGCTTTCTCACCGGAGCAGCAGAGAACAGTTCATTGTTGTGGCACCAACGTGATATCTTTTCTGGGGTATGATATGCCTACATTGTAGTATTATGGTAAACGAAATAAAAACACAAAAAGAGGGTTTACATGTTATAACATCAAGCGTATCCAAGCCTTTCAATCAACCGTCCTGAAAACAATAATAAATGCCCCTTATCACGTCAGCAACAAAACCCTTCAAAACGACCTTAATATACCCTACATTCTTGAACTCATGGTCTGTTTATTATTTTAAAATAATTGAAAGTGTGCACCTGCCTTCAACTAAATTACCATGAACCTGACTACATTTGACAGTGTAATAAGCCTTTTGATTCAATTTTCATTTTCACATTCTTTTACTCGCACCCTTACAGATCCGGGCAAGCAATCTTTTCTCTTTCTAACTATATAAAACTTCGTACTGTCCCACCATTCTGAGGTTTCCCTCAAAAGAAAACCGGAAAGATTTGTTTGATGCATGTAGCTGATGATGGTCGTGGTTAAAACATAATAAACAAGTTCCTTCACTGAAATATTATTATATCACAGATGCTTTTCAATAGACTTGGCTGTCATTTTCCAATTCTTATACGAAGAACAGAATCAATGATAAGCGTTCAGCAACACAGCAATATAGTCAAAAATAAGTTAATATTAATATTGCAAACGTGAGCGATTGTTCAGGATACTAATTACTTACTTACGTCTGTTGCTTTTCAGACTTAGGGAGGCTGGAAGTAAAATTTTTTTTTTTTTCAAGTTAATTTATATTAATACCAGCTTTTTTACATTCCTTATGAATTTCCCGTTGAATACTTAAAACATTTTTAAAGCATATAATTCTAGAACTTATCCCTTCCAAGTCCATGAAATTCCATAGTAACCTATCCAGGAATAGCACCAGCCTAATCCCGTAGCACGTCATTGCACTGCATCCCTATAATCCTCCTATTAATAAGCCAATCTGGACATACGGAATAGAGCTATGTGGGACAGCAAAAATGTCGAACATCAAGCGTATGCCCTTCAATCCTTTTAATCAAAAGTCCTGAGAACATAAGTAAATGCCCCTTATTACGTCAACAACAAAAACCTTCATAATGATCTGAATATACCCTACATTCTTGAACTCATCCCTTCCAAGTTCATAAAATTCCACAGTAACCTATCCAACCACCCTAATCCCCTAGCACAGTCGTTGCACTGCACCACTCATCCTTATAATCATCCTCGGAGACTAAAACGGCAGTGGCCTCGTGACCTGCTATAAATACGTAACAGTGGCCAGTTTCTCGTATCCGGTGACGCGGCTGACAGAGGAGCGGGGGGTACTTTCCAAGACTCCCCTTCTTCTTTCGCACGCGAGGGAGGTGGCAACCATGTGGATTTGGTAGGCCTCTGGGCTGTTTGTAAATACTGTATGAATGAGCGAGTGAATGAAAATTGTACATATGGTATGAATGAGAACATTTATCACAATTACTTATTGCCTAATGAGACAGATTGTAATTTTAGCACAATAAAGATGTTGTAAAATTGCATATAATTGTGTTTGCTTATTCACTTAATGTATAGACTAATATTTATTATCGGTTTATTATATAGTACACAAAAAATATTGAATTAACCATTTAACGAACTTTATCAATTTTAATAATTTCTTTATCTTTTTTTATCATTGGCGGTTTATAAGTATTAATTCTTATTTCTGTTCTGTATTTCAGCACTGAAAGTCATATCTAATAAGCTTAAAAGTCTCTGTGATATAATACAATATATTAATATGGGTAAACACTTGCTTACCATTGCATTATAATAAAAGAATATAAGATAATCTTTTTATAGCGTTATTTAACATTTTAATGATGATTTTTTATAACTTCGGATGTGAGAATCCGGCACCATGGATTCAATAACGATGGAATTTATACAATTGGACATTTTCCAGTATTGTTTTTTTAAAACTGATAGTCCTCAGTAATTATAAATTTTAGTGGGACCTATACCACAATAAATATCTCTCATTTTAAAACTATATATTTAAATTTTTCTAATATTTAAATATTGTACCTTTTCATTGGTGAACTAGTTCTCGGAAAATTAACTGACCGCCTCTGGGCTGGAATCTGATACATTAGGTAGTGTAGTACTTAGGTAGAGGTGTTGACTAGCAACCCTGGTGGTCGCAGATATTTACCGTTCGCCAAGAAAATGCCTGAGAATCTCTGGGATGTAGGGTGGTATCAGTAAAATCTATCCCCCCCCTTCCCACCCACCCGCCGAATGACTAAATGGCAATGAAGAATGAAGGGACAAAGGAATACGAGGGGATAGAACCAGGTGTGGAACAGGCAAAGTTAGATTGGCTTTTAGGTTTTTCAGCGGCATTCTCTTAGCGAACGAACTGTAGAATCGATCATACCAGTAATTTTTTCTTTTGCTGTTAATTATTGAATAAAAACAGTGTTCTGTATCATTGCTCTCCTGTTGTACCAGATTATCCTAAGGCATTATCCTATAGCCTCAATCAACCCTAGCGGGTCCTGTGTTCGGGACTTCACACCGGTGCCTTTGTTGGGCCAAGGCCCAGGCAGATTAGCGCCATAACAGCCACAATGGAGTTCTATTTCCCACCGCGCTGAGACAATATACAGTATTTATCAACTGCTAGCTCGAGAGATCTGTCTTTAAAATATTTCAGTGCAATTTTCTTATACTTTTCTCTTACTTCTGTGCATCTTACGAAGAAAAAAATTGAATCACATTTCAGAAATTATAGTCATTTTCACTTTTCTTAGAAATAAAAATTTACGAAGCTCATTAAAACTAATACACCTACATTACTCTAACCAATACACCAAGACCTCCATGACTTGGTTAATCAGCCGTCATAACTTATTAAGCGAAAACTTGTTGCCCAGGGCCTGAAGGATTAGCAATACCCTATGTCTATTTACTGCCAGAAATGAAAAAAAAAAAAATATGAAATGGGATTAAGAATTCAAATTATATATGCTACTAAATCGACGAAATATATGCCCATTCTCTTAACTTTTCTGCCCTTTCTATATAAGCAACTCAGAAAACTTCCCATCAAAATCAAGACAAAGAAGTTTTCTGTCGGTCGCGCAGGAAGTGCGTGAGTAAGGCACTTCGTCGACCTTCGCCTACTTGCAGCCTGTGGGTTCGACCAACACCCTGTTTCCACTACCCTACGAAATTATCCTGGAAAGTCGGCCTTTTCATGTCAGGTATAAATGTTAATCGAGGAAATGTGGGCAGTTGATATGAAAAGATTTACGTGAAATCAATTTGTATATTTATTGCTGGTCCTCACAGGAGGTTTAAACTTTAAAGAAGCAATAATAAATTCAAAGCTATCCCATAAAGTAAACATTTGGGAGCTAATAATTATATAGTTGTGTACTTCGTCTGGCCTTGCCATCGTAACTGCTGCTTGCATTTTAACAATAAAAAGAACGTGTTAGTTTGTAAGATATTCACTCCTTAAAATACATATATTATGCAGTGAAAGGAGCCACCCACAGCCAATTTATATTGCTGTACATAAGTTTATTATTTTAAAAAACATTCAAATTAAGGGGTTAAGGAAAAAAATAATAATTGTCGTTTGATTGTTTTAATTTTCGGTTAAGCCCTTCATAATGATCTTAATATACCCTACATTCTTGAACTCATCCCTTCCAAGTGGATAAAATTCCATAGTAACCTATCCAACCACCCTAATTCCCCAGTCACTTGCACTGCACCACTCATCCCTATACTCCTCCTCGGAGACTAAAACGGCAGTGGCCTTGTGACCTGCTATAAATACGTGACAGTGGGAGTCCTGGCAATGGCCAGTTTCTCCAGTCATGTCCTGAGCGTCTGTGGCTCTCGCGCTCTTGGTCAGCCTCCGCTGGCTCTTATCCCGTGACACGGCTGACGAAGGAGCGTGGGGGACTTCCCATGACTCCGCTTCCTCCTTCGCACGTGAGGGAGGTGACTTGGGGGGCCTCAGGGCTGTTTGTATATATAGCATAAATGAGCGAGTGAATGAAAATTGTTGAGAAATGAGAACATTCATCACAATTACTTATAGCCCTATCAGGCAGATAGTAATTTTATCATAATAAAGTTGTTGTTGAAATTAAAAAAAAAAAAAAAAAAAAAATCGGTTGCGTTTTCTTGATATTTTAGCTAATTAAAATTTATTTTATTTGTTTAAAACGTAAAATGTGATCAGTAACCGAGATTATTTAGCAATAAAATAAAGAATAAAAATAATAAAATAAAGAGTGTGGAACGTTAGGGGAAATGGAGTGAAGACCATGCGAGGTTCTTAAATACTTATTAAATAAATAAATTGTGAAAAATGTACTTGGTCGTCTAGGCCACAAATGGATCATTCTATTTGTTTTATCATTTCGATCGCTGGTTCCATTTCACATTTTAAACAAATAAAATAATAATATTTATATATTATGAATACAATTAAGATCATAAATGATGTAAAAAAACAAAAACAATAATAGTATTATACTATAGTAACTATTGCTATAGTTATTAACTATTATCATAGTATTGTTTTATTATAAGCTGATAAAGTTTTCTCTGTTATTGAACTGTTTCAGAATTAAATTGAGTTAGCCTTTTCGTTTCTATTATGCCTTCCCGAGTGTTTTTCTTGATTGTTTAGTTAGACTGTGCCAACGCGATCCTACGTTGTTATGGCTCTAACTCCTACCAGTATGTCAATATCCGACCTCTGGCTTGTATCTCTTAATATTCTGCAATCACTAATTAAATAGAGCGAACCAGTAAGCGATATTTTATATTAAATGAGTGCTCATTGGGTATAATGTATTTACGTTTTAACTCAGGGCAGGACACTTGGGAAATTGAGTTGTTGTTTTTATCATACCGTTGAATTAAGAAACTACAACTAGTCAATATGAATAATTGCCCAGAAAACCTGTTTTGAAAGTTTGCAAGAAGTTTTAAAGTTGAATGTTTGATGCATTTAGTGAAGTCGTCAAGCTAACTCTCCCTGAAGTAATTAATTTCCATACTGATGAGTAAACAGGTTCGGTTGAAATCTTATTAGTCAAATGGAAGACTCTGGGAAGAAAAACACTCTGGAACTTGTCAGCGTACAAGAATAGTTCTCACTTTGTCCTTCCTGGTTGCTGTTTCATAACAAAGCATTGGAGCGAACATTATGGGGAATTTTAATCAGTTGCGTAGCGTCGCCATTTTTCAAAGTGAAATTATTGTTTTATATTATTATTGTTGTTGGGACATGTCC
Organism: Acanthosoma haemorrhoidale; assembly: GCA_930367205.1. Classification (NCBI taxonomy): domain Eukaryota; kingdom Metazoa; phylum Arthropoda; class Insecta; order Hemiptera; family Acanthosomatidae; genus Acanthosoma; species Acanthosoma haemorrhoidale. Next base: position 27,210,423 of record OV884014.1, read on the forward strand.
AACGAACGCCTCTCGGCACCTGTCCCTCCAAGAAGGGAACAAAAGCATTAGAAAATTGCAATGAACATAGTTCCTGTAATTAAGGTACTGTAAGATACATCGCATCATAGTGAAAAGATTCATTTACTCCAGCACATAAGAAAACTTGTAACGTAATAATGTCAATTGTTCACTTATCTAGAATTAATTTGATCCAAAAATCAATATTGATATATAATATGGATTATGGCACAACAATTCGTAGAGTGAAAATTTGTAATTTCTTTATTTCATAGTATATTATAATACTAATACATAAATAAGTAATCATTTTCAATTATAAGTAATTGTTCATTAACCCCTCAATTAATTCATTGTTTTTCATGTGATGATTTTATTCTTAGCATTTAATTATCATTAAATGTTGAGAACACTATGCTATTGATAGTTTAATGGCTATTTTTTTTTTTTTTTTTCTTAGCTCTCAAACTTATAAAATAGGATGTGGGAAAATTATTTTGGGCTAATGAGTGCCTTTCACTAAGGGGGGTCCCCCATTTGAAGGATGTATGAGAATGATATAGGGTGGGGTATGCCTAAAGGAGGCGGGTGGAATCAGGAAGGTAGTGAGAGTCTACCGAGGGTGGAGCCTAGGGGTACCTAGGCAAGGGGTTGTAGTCGGCCAGGTCAAGCCTGGCCAGCCCCGGCAGGGGCCTGAAATAAGTCGGCCTCTCGGCCGGAAGGTCGACCCTGCTTCAGGTAGATGGGGTCTTGTAGCTTCGGAGATCGGCCTCGATCTCTGGGCTGGGTGTAGATCTTCAGTCTCCGTCAGGGGGCTAGGGTTTGATCACGTCCATCTGTCTCCAGGCTTCGGCGGTCCAGCAGTGCTTCCATCTGACGGGCATTGGTGGTGGTTGAAGTGGGAATAGTGGGTTGTGGCTGTGTCGGAGTGAGTCGAAAAATTTGATGTGTCTTCTCTTGATGAAATCTTGAATGGTGAGCACTTCAAATTCAAAAGGTAAGCAACAAGCTATGCTACCTTGGGATTAATGGCTATTTGTTAAATATGTCTTTTAAAATACAAATTACATTATTAACATTAGGTTGGTGCGAATGAAATGTCGGATTCTCAAGTGAATATATTAAACTGCATATCTTTTTCCAAAAGCTGTTTATTTAATCAAAATATGCTCCATTTACTTTAATACAATTTTCCCAACATATAATGCATAGATGCCTGTCTTGAAGAAATTCTGATCTTTAAAATCAATGAACTCTGATATGGCATTTTTCAGACTGTCTTCATTTTCGTACTGTTTAGCCCGTAAAAACAGTTCTAAATGTTTAAATAAATGAAAGTCGGTTGGCGGAAGATCCGGTGAATAAGGTGGGTGTTGCAAAATTTCATGTTTTAATTCATTTAATTTCGCAATTGTTATGTACGATGTATGCGGCCGAGGGTTAAATCGATTAAATCGGGCTAGCATACGTTCAAGCGATCCAGCTTCTTTCGCTCGGTTCGTGCGGTGTCCACTTATCCATTTTTTTCACCTTGCCAATTTCAGAAAGATGTCGCAATATTGTTGTATTGTCAACCTCCATTCTGGCAGTAAGTTCGCTTGAAGAAACAGTTGGATTCGTTTCCACCAATGCTTTCAGAGCATCATTTTTCACAGACGTTTCGGGTCTTTCACGCGGTTCATTTTGCAGGAAAAAATCGCCAGACCGAAATTTTTAAACCAACGCTGCACTTCTCGATCGTTCACAGTATTCTCCCCAAACGCCTGGTTTATATTGCGTGCATTTTTTGCAGCATTATTACCAAGTTTATACTCATATAAGAAAATTACACGAATATCGGTTGAATTCATATCGGTGCAAAATTCAAAGCAAATAACAAAAGGGAACACTTTTGAGAAAATCTTTGCTAAAATATGACTGGCAATGGACAGTACGACTATAAACCAGGTTATGTCAAAAATCATAACAAAAACAGGGAGACAAACGATCACATTTAAACAAAATCCGACATTTCGTACGCACCAACCTAATATAATGGTTTGATTGCTAGTTGTGAGTTTAGATTAAGTAAATAACGTCAAATTTTATCTTACCGCAAGTTTGTAAGTCGGACACCGCTGGTATAAGAAACATTCTGAGCACTTCATAATGGCGTGCCGATAACTCTTGTGAAGAAGAAATAAAATTTTTATTACGTTCTATTAATCTATCATTATGATTGGGACATACATGACATACACATGGGTATAACATAAAGGTTCCCGGTTCAAAAACAACGAAACCCTAAAAATGGACCTGACAATTTGTGCTCTGGATCCCCTGGGCTTGGAAGGATCGTGGAAGTTAAGACCTCCAATAGTCGAGACTTAGACAGGATCCTTTCCTGCCCTGCTTCCTCACGATCTTATTGCCCGCGCTTAATCACAGTCCCGGGTGAGCTCAACGCTGCTCTTCCGACGATAACAGACTTAGTGCCAAGCAAACGGAAGCGCAAGTACACCAGACACTTGGAGTAGTGCAAACACCAGGAATATAACTGATTTATGTCATATATGCTGTGTGATTGTTGCCCATGTTCTGTCCTGTCAAATGAATGTAACCATCAAGTGCTCCGTAGCAGAAAAAATTGATACTAATGATCAAATGAAGTTACCTTATCCCTTCTAAACATTCTCTCCTAAGCACTGGATATGCTTACAAAGTCGCGATAGTCACCATTGTAGTTACAATGTCATAATTATGTAATTTAAGGATTAGCTAGCCCTATAACTGAATATCAAGTACTTGCATAATCTCCATGGACCATGTTTCATTTACCACACTTGGTTTATCGACCAATAAAAAATAATCGAAGCAATAATACTTTTAAAATAAATACATCAATCTCTTGTACTGTTTTACAATTCGAGATTAATATAAGTTTCGAAACTCTGAATTAGTATTAAAAATTGAAATTAATGTTGTAACGTAATTGTAAGTTCATAGCATCATCCGATCGATACCGAAAATGTTGAACTAACACATGAAATTATAGGTTATATGACCAAAAATAATTTTTCTCGAATTAATAGGCTCTTTTAGCTCATAATCATTTATCCTTTATTGTGCTAAAATTACAATCTGCCTTATTAGGCAATAAGTATTTAAGATAAATGCTCTCATTCATACCATATTTACAATTCATCATTAACTCGCTCATTCATACAATATTTACAGACAGCCCAGAGGCCTCCCAAATCCACATGCGAGAGAGAAAGCGGAGTCTTGGGAAGTCCCCCACGCTCCTCCGTCAGCCGCGTCACCGGATACGAGCCAGTGGAGGCTGACCAAGAGCGCGAGAGCCACAGACGCTCAGGACATGATTGGAGAAACTTGCCATTGCCAGGACTCCCACTGTCACGCGTTTATAGCAGGTCACGAGGCCACTGCCGTTTCAGTCTCCGAGGAGGTTTATAGGGATGAGTGGTGAAAGCTACAGGATTAGGGTGGTTGGAAAGGCTACTGTGGAATTTCATTAACTTGGAAGGGATGAGTTCAAGAATCAGCTCATAATAACCTAAAAACAATTCAAGACAAGAAATATCAATTTATTCCTCGACGAAGGGAATTCAATTAGATATTCGAAGATATTACTAAAAAAGAATGAATTAATGTTATGCAGTGACACAAAGCACACGGTCGATATTATAGATGGAAAAAATTTCATATTGCTAATAATGTTTTCAATTGCATAGGAAAATTCTTAGCTTACTATAAATCCAAGGTTATTTTTTATAATCTATCGATCTATTTAATTATACATATATAATGTTACTGTTCCTTTACAAATTTAATCGTTCATTAGATAATTACAATGACATATTTATTAATTGCGAAAATAGCTTTTATTATTTTGGTTCATATTTCCCATAGTTAAAGGGGTTGTATCAAAATTTTGGTATGAACTAGATAATTTGTACGGTTGCTCGTGCAGCATACAGACTGACCAGGGAACTAATTAATAGAAAATTATCACGATAGAACTATTATCTAGATGTATATTCTATCTACATGTATGTAGACAAGAATCCGAGCTTGTGTTAGACAATAACCGTGTGTATTTCACGAAACCAGTCCGCGGAGACACCCAACCACAAGAAGCTTACGGGACCGCGGGTGAGGAGCGTTAATTAGTTGGTAAGAAGGGTCGCATTTTTTAATTACTGTATGAATATTAATATTACTATTAGTCGGATAGTTATGTTCGTGCTTATCGTTTATTATTACAGGGGCAAGGGGTTTTTACAATCATACAGCACTTAATTAGATAGTTCTACTTGAAGCAGCTAAAATACAATTTCAGCCTCTACTGGCTCGTATCCGGTGACACGGCTGACGGAGGACCGTGGGGGGTCTTCCCAAGACTCCGCTTCCTCTCTCACATGCGAGGGAGGTGACAACCATGTGTATTTGGGAGGTCTCTGGGCTGTTTGTTAATACTGTATGAATGAGCGAGTGAATGAAATTGTAAATATGGTATGAATGAGATAATTATCACAATTACTTATAGCCCAATGAGGTAGATTGTAATTTTATCTTAATAAAAATTGTTGTAGTTGAAAAAAGGTTTTTTTTTTTTTTTAAATACAATTTACTGTCCATATTTGGATTGAAATCATCCCTGTTACGGAGAAAGATCCTGTATTTAATTTATTTTAAATCAAATGAATGAGAATAAACGCGGAGTGGAAAAGAGGTATTTTAAGCAAGTTCGTGATTCCTATTGCTGCGGTCCTATTTTGGGTCAAAATTAAATGTTTGACTCGTTTTTTAAAACCAAAATATTCTAAAATGAAAACGAGGTCAAATTTCCATTTCTCGAATTTATCGATTTAAAGCCAACAAATTTCTTCAAACAAGTGATAAAAAAAACCCACCTTATTGAACGTTGTGAGAAATGTATTGAAGCTAAAGGAAGTTATTTTGAATAAAAATAATTCGTTAAAGTTAGTTTTTTCGTTCATACCCTCGGAACTGGCATTCCATTTGTAACAATTCATTATTTTAATTCAGGCTAGAATTTGAGTTATATATATATATATATATATATATTTTTATTTTTTCTTAACCCCTATTTTAATATGTTTTAAAATTAATAAGAATAAATTGTAGGCAATTTAATAGTTGTGGGTGGCTCCATCTACTGCATAACATTTTCATTTTAAGGTGTGCATAACTTAAAAACTAACATAATCTGTTTTTTGTTAAAAATATATAAACCAAAAACGGGACCAAGTGATGGGGCTCACCTTCGGGTCACAATAAAGGGACTAAAACTAAACTTACGTACTAACTTAAAACTATTGCGTTCCTGCCTCGACTGCCTTCTGCCATCGACAGAACGGAGCAGGGGTAATCGTGTTAAATGCGGGCTTTGTCAAGTATTGCAGCGAATCGAAGCATTTGATATGTCTACAGCGAATGAATTCATCCACCGTAGGCAGATAAAAAACCTCGCGAATCTCTCTGTTTCTCCGCCGCAGGAATGTAGTATGTCTGACCACTTTCATGAGTATGCCGTTTTGAATTTGTTGGAGTCGTCTCGCTGTAGCTTCAGTCAAACGAAAAAGCGGTGCACCGCACAGCAGAGCAGACCTGAGTACACTCTTATAGATCATGAGCTTCAGGCTCAGTGATAGATTGAGGTAAGTAAGTAAGTTTGTACTCCGGTAGGACTTCATGCGTGTCTGTTTCAACTTCCTAGTGAAATGGCCACAAAACGGAGGTGGTGGTCCATTTTAATGGCCAGATATACGAGGCTGTTTGCTGGAGAGTTTTGCGGCGTTCATACAGTAAGTTGGATCTTCAGTTGGTGGATCTTAGATGAGCATGTGGTCTACCGGGAGCTACTGGGCTGCTAAAGTAATTTAATTTGTTGGTCTTCATTTTTCAACTTATGTTTAGTTTTATTAGATTTATTCCACTTGCCAGTCGTTTCTAGGCTTCTCTTCTCGACGCAATTGGATTCCCATTACTAGCACCATTCACTAATTTGGTATAAGGTAATAATTCAGGATGAATAGTTGATTGAGGGTACACAAAACTTAAACCTAACCAATGTTTATCTCTTTATCGCAAAACATACTCCTTATGTGGCTTTATTCTCTCAACTCCCTTAAAAAATCTGAACAAATGGTATCTATTTTACTTTTAAGAGGTTCAAGAGCTTTTTTCCGTAAAAGTAAATTGACAGATTCTCTCAAGAAATTTAGTCAGGTTTTAGACAATATTCTTTAATCGTTTTAAAACAATTGACTAACTAAACAGACCAGGTTTGGTGTACATACCAAGAATGAAATATACCCACATAAAGTGAACGTAATATCAATAATATTAAAGGGTACATTATTTATGATTTTAAAACGTTTAACATGCCCAGTCACATCTGGACATGTTAAACATCAGTCTTCTCCCTCCAAAAAGGGAAAAAAGCCTTGCCAAAATCATATAGTATAGGAGGGCAAGAGAACTCACCAGCTTTGTCAATGCACTATCTGGGTATAAAAATGGCTATCGCACTTGCTCTAACTTCACCCAACCTGTCGCTTCGTCTCAAACTGATGATATGTATGTGTCCTCCGGCCAGCTCTGCTGTATGGTGCCCCGCTATTTACCCACTTGACTGACAACACAGCAAAATGTCTCCAACATTTCCAGAATGGGATCATGTGAAAAGTGGTCCGACATACCTCTTTCGAGAGGTTAAAAAACGCTGACCTGTACCCGTTGCTTGGTGTGCCGTCGGTGGGTGAGTTCATGCGCCGGCGACACATTAAGTTTTTTGACTCGTTGCAGCACCTGACAAACCCGGTGTTTAACACTATGACCCCACCACCCCTCCCGCATCGATGGCAACAGACTTTCGGGGAAAAATTAGGTTAAGAATTAGTATGTAAGTTGTTAAGAGTTGGTATGAGAGCCCCATCACCTTTATTAGTCAGTTTAGTCCAGTCATGTATAATACGCATCATTAATATATAATTTTTATAAAATAACAAAGCCTGTGTATAATGTAGGGACGCTACAGGAAATACAAAAATAATTTGTAAATAGATTCGCCTGGGGATCTATAATTGTATATAATTATTTGTAAATTTAAAGGGGTTATGGGGGAAAAAAAAGAAGATTTTATGACAATTTATTAATCCGTTACGTCTACTGGATCGACTCTTAATGTACCTTTTTCACTTTCCCCTAATTTCGTACGTGCTTACGTTCATAATGACGTGCTTGTATCTTCGCTTGTGCTTGTGCCGTCCCCGATGCAAAGAACGAAGGTACTTAGAAGCTGAGAAATGCTCGTCCTTTTCCTCGGCATTAGTTCTGTATTGCGGGATGTCGTTCCTCCACGTGGACCCTATGTACGAACGTAAGCTGAAACATTTTTATTTATTTATTTAAATTATTTTTCTTTGGTTGTGCAGTGTTGGGTGTCCTTTTTCGCGAGAATACCACACAGTCGTGGTGAAGTCCCTCGTCCCAGACTCTGTTCTTCCCTTGGCTTCTGTATCAAAGGCGATTTGAGACGTCATATTTTCTTTGATTCGGGCTTCATTCAAATTAAAACATAATCCTGTCGTTACATTTCTATTCTTATCGCTTCTAATTTGCTTTCTAACTATCTCGCTTAGATACCTTATACCTATCGCTTGGCTCTCGTACTTGTTATTTACAGTATTAAAGGACAGGTATAAACAAATTTTAGACAATGTCAGTATGTCAAAGAAGATGGTTATGGGTGTTTAGAGGAGGCTGCCAATAGGAAAAGTTCAAGTTGCGTTTTGTATTGTTAAGGTGGGGGGGGGAGAAAAAAACCCAAAGTTGTCAGTACAACTTACTAATAAAGCAATGGCCAGTTTCTCCAATCATGTCCTGAGCGACTGTGGCTCTCGCGCTCTTGGTCAGCCTCCGCTGGCTCTTATCCAGTGACGCGGCTGAAGTAGGGGCGTGGGGGACTCCCCAAGACTCCACTTCCTCCTTCGCATGCGAGGGAGGTGACAACCATGTGGACTTTGGGGGCCTCTGGGCTGTTTGTAAATACTGTATGAATGAGCGAGTGAATGATGAATTGTAAATATGGTATGAATCATGACACTTATCTCAATTACTCATTGCCCAATAAAAGGCAGATTGTAATTTTATCTTAATAAATTGTTGTTCTCTCTCATCATTCCGAGGAAAATTTGAGCCATTGACGATAATGTCACTATTTTTCTTCTATTTCTTCCCCGTTTACATAATCGTTTCGCAAACCAAATCTGGACTTGTCAACGCTGATGGGTTGTCTTTTTTAAACAGTTGGGAAGAAGTACTCCGCGAAATAAAATTCCGGGTGAAATCATTTCTATATTTTCTACAGTACTTGTAAATAAGAAGGATACAAATGAAATCGGATAAATACAAATATTTTAAGTGGTGTTCTCCTTATTAACTAAATCAACAGACAGAAAAAAAAATAATCAAGAAACAAAGAAACTTTTAAGAATAACCATAATGATGTTTTTTTCAGGCTTGCTACAGTTAAAATGTTATAAATTAATACATTAAATTATGATTTTTTTCCGTCAGAAAATCTTTTTGCATTCTTCATATTAATTCGTTGATGTTTTAGGACAGACAATTTGCAGAAGAATCAGGAATGAATCATACACGTCTTCGAAAATCTTCTATATCCTCAAGCTAGATTCAATTCACTCACAAGTAAGTTACATTTCATCATATAATATAATTATTTATACAAATAAACATTCAAAGATGTGCAAACAGTAATAACATCCATATAATGATAAAATAAATGAATTCCACCAAAAGATGCATTGAAAAAAATAACAAAGTAATAAATAAACATTTCCCCAGCCTGTAAGACAAAACTAAAAAACAACAAAAAATCATTAAAATAATTACTGTAGCAATAATACATTCTTCATAAACATGTTTTTATTCAATGATTAAATATACGTAATATATAGTCTTTCATGACGATAAAGTACGATAGTAAATAATGATATACATACGTTTATTTATATAATTTAAAAATATTTACATCTTATCTTTTAAAACACTTTTTTTTTTCGTTTATGAGTAAACATCAGTATGTCAGGCAACTTTAATGAGTCCAATTCATTTATATATAATCCATCGGGTCGTATGTATTATTCAATTATTAAATGTTAATAATATTATAAACTTTAAGTCACAGGTTAAAACCAATTGAAGATTTTTTTTTGTTGTCAAGGTATATATAGGCCATATATATATATATATATATATATATATATATATATATATATATAGTGGATGTGTGACATGAGCTAAATCACTCATGGTTTTCGGGTCTGATGTTTGTAGTAAATCACAAATTACATTGTAGTATTACATAAATTATATGTATTTCGCAATACATTCGTTAATATTAAGTCGGGGGGGATTTTTTTTTATTTTACAAGCAGTGGCCAATTTCCTTATACAATCCAATAGGTCGGTTGGCCCCGTATTAAATCACGCAGCATATAAGAAAACGGAAATGAGAAATATGGGGCGTTTGAAGGTCGAAAACATATAGTTATTTCCGCATGTTAAACTGTTTTCTAATGTTGTGGAAATTTTCTATTTTATTATCAAAGATACCTTTATATATAAATAGAAAAACCTCTTCTGTCCTGACGCTGTTCAGAGTTGGAGGCGTAATGTCAATCTATTTGTCAAAACTGTGATAAACAGGAACGAAAAAGCTGGTTATCTTCTCCGAGGCCATTGACTACAGTTGCCCTTGCTACATACATAGGGAATAGAGAGAAGGCTACCTTAAAAAAAATGAAGTTTTTCTTACAAAGAATTTTTTTTTTTCTCTTGGCTCCTAAGGCACATTGGCAAGAACTCTTGGCTACCTGTCAAACATTTGTCCAACTAGTATTAGCACCAAAATAGTAGTATCACCAAAAAAAAAAAAAAAAATAACGATTAAGTCGCCTGCTTCTCGTAAACACGAAGTTTTACTTCAAGACCATGATGCCATGACAAATATCTTCATAATTACGAAAATCGATTGTTGCAACTAAACTTGAAACATTCAAAAAGGTTATCTTATCTTGAAATTAACCTAGCTCTCGTTCTGTCAAAACTGAATGCATAGTTTCTGAACAACAAGAGACGCTATACATCTTCCACTGTGACAAGAACTCAAATCTGGTAAAGTTTTGATATTTTAGTCAGTGGCGCTTTGTTCCCTTGAAGACAGGTGAGTGCTTTTAATTATTACAAGTGAGGCTCTCCCCCTTAACTGGGACGTGCGTCGCACGGACCTTTATAGGGTATGGTAAGCCGTAGGGACCCCAAAGGTGATGACTTTCATCATCCAAAGAGAGTATGCCGAAAGCGTACTCTACCACAAGCCCCCGGAGTAAGTACCTCCAATTCCTTCACCCCCCTAAACTCGAAAGCTCAGTCCGAGGCCAGCACATCCGCCGCCCCTGTTGCCCCCAAATCACCACCCCCCCTAATATTAGGGCGGATTAACAGCTACGACCTCACAAGGTTACTAGCTGATAATAACGTCAAGAACTTTAAAATAGTACAGACACAGCAGAACACAAAGGTGCTCTGCCACAGCGTGCATGACCAACAGCAAACAATTGCTGCAATTAGGGAATCAAAAATCCCCTTTCATACGTTCGCCCCCCGTGGTACTAAGCCCAACAAGAAGTACTTGATACACGGTTTCGATCTCTCTCGCCCGATTGAGGAGATAAAAGCCCACATTAATAGCGTGGGTAGCAATATAATCGATGTATATCGATTGAGGCGCTCTGACCAAAATGGAGGGAAGACGGAGATCGAGCCGATTCTCGTAATCGGCGACCATACTCTCAAGGCGGAGAACTTAAAGCAACTCCGTCATATAAATAATGTGCTCTTTAGAGTGAGCACCTTTCATGACAAAAGAGGCATTCCGATGTGCCTTAACTGTCAGGAATACGGCCATACAAGACGGTACTGCTTCAAGCAGGCCAAGTGCGTGAGGTGCAGCCAACCTCACGACATAAAAGACTGCCCCAGGGACGCTTCAATTCCTCTCAAATGCGCCAACTGCGGGGGAAATCATGTCGCGTCGTACCGACAGTGCCCGTACAGGATTAAACTCCTAGAGACCGCAGAAATCAAGAAACAGGCACAGAATTTCACAGCCGGGCCGAGAAAAGCCACATTTATGACTGCCCCCCCTACCACCGCGACAGACTGCCTCCTATGCGCAGATGGCGTCAGGTAACACCAGGGTTCCGGAAGCAGCACTCCCAGCACCTCTACCTCAGCCCGCTAACAACAATGATGCTATGCTGAGTATGATGAGCGCTATGCTCACTACCATGAACAATCTCGCCGCACTGGTAGAGCGGCTATTAACACAGTCTGACCGGGTATCCAAATGATGGGTCATAGTATATTAAATTACCACGTTTGCGGCCTTCGGCCCAAACAAGCTGACGTAGAGACACTTCTACGGTGCCATTCACCAGACGTCGCTGTCCTAACAGATACCCGACTTAAGAAGATTCATTTCTGTCTATTCGCGGGATATACCGCCTACCGCCACGACACTGAGACCATCTCTGGAGGAGTAGCAGTGTTAGTGAGGAACGGAGTGCCCTGTAGAAGACTACCCCCACCCGTGACCCTAGGCCCCTCCCACTACATCGTAACGCTCCAGTTACGGCTCACAAAAAACATGATAGTGTCAGGAGTCTACAGAAGACCGAGAGCCAATTGCGACTCGGACAAGCTCCTGATCACTACAATAGCTCAGGACCGAAGACACGCCATTGTGGGTGACCTAAACGCGAACCACAGTTGGTGGAGCAGTACGAGGGCTAACGCCCTCGGCCGTTACATCACAAAGACACCATTTACGGTCATCCACCCAGGATCGCCAACCTTCCGTCACTTCGTGAACCCCGACAGGACCTCCACGCCCGATCTATTCCTGACTCAACAGCCACACCGAGTCACTGGGTGCTCCGCCTTGGACTTTACCACCTCCGACCATCGGCCTGTGCTCTACGAACTAGAAGGCGACATGCCAGAGCCGCCAGCTTCTAGATACAGGTACGATGAGGCCAAGTGGGACCTCTACAAGCATCTCATCAATACCGAATTGCCCACAATTGCGCCCCTGAGACACACTTGGGACATAGATTACGCTATCTATCAGCTACAGGACGTCATCGATCGAGCTGCCGATGCATCGATCCCGACATTTTCTCCGAAGCCCCCTTCTCTGAGAAAACCTCCGGATCACATCCTACAACTGATTAGACAGCGTAATAACATCAAGAACAGGTGGTTTAGGACCAAAAACAGGGACTTAAAACCGGTTTTAAATGCTCTCACAAACCAAGTCAAGTCCCTGATGGCCCAGTGGAAAAATTCGATTTGGGAAGATCGCCTCACCAGTCTCCACGGTGACCACAAGCAATTGTGGATGCTTGTGAAGACCTGCAGGTCCAAAAAGAACGGTGTAAGGCTGGCCGTAAACGGGCAGTTCATTCCCACCACCGAGCAAGCGGACATCTTGGCGGCCCATTATGAGGAAGTCAGTCGTGGCCAGGGACAGCCAATAGGAGCCCTCGACCCCCCCTCCCCAACCCTCCCCACCACTACCGAAATCTACACCTCACACCGGCAATGCGCTGCATTCATTCGAAGAACGACCGGCAAGAAAGCCCCAGGTCAGGATTCCATCCAGAACATCCTACTCAAGCAGCTGCCGAGGAAAGGAATCTCATTCATAACGAACGTGTTGAACTCCTGCTTCAGGCTGCACTATTTCCCCCAGAACTGGAAGCACGCTGTAGTGGTCCCCCTTCTGAAACCAGCGAAAAGCGGTTATGAGCCATCTCATTACCGCCCCATCAGTCTGCTGACTCAACTCTCGAAGCTGTTCGAGAGAATCATCCACGTACATCTCTCCGGGCACTGCGAGTCACAGGAAGTCATCCCACCATAGCAGACTGGCTTCAGCACAGGCTTAAGCGCGAATAACAACCTGGTGAGATTGCAACATCACGTCGCATCGAACGTCCGGAGCAACAGAGCTACCGCTATGATTTCACTGGACTGTTCGAAAGCTTTCGACTCTGTCGACCACTACATCCTACTCCAACGTCTGAGGGAATATGAATTCTCGGATCAGCTGCAGAACCTGATGAGATCCTATCTTACAGGCAGAACTTTTTCGGTTCGTATAGGCGCTACGTCTACGACCCGAAGAAATTACACTGCCGGTGTCCCCCAAGGATCGATGCTAGGCCCCCTGCTGTTCAACATTTACACCGCCCACATCGTAGGAGCCTCGTACCCCAACTGCGAGGTATCGGCGTATGCAGACGACATTGGTGTTTACAGCACTAGCATCAATCCCACCAGAGCCCTGAAATTCGCTGAGAGCGCCAGTCAACAGATCGCCGAGAAACTCGATGCCGTCCACATTAAAGTCAACCCGGCCAAGACGCAAGGAATTATATTCAGTTATAAATCCGGAAGAAAGAATTTCCCGAAATCCTTCGTCTTAGACGGCAAAGAGTGCCATGTAAGCAACAAGCTATGCTACCTTGGGATTACCCTCGGCAGACACTTGTCGTTCACTACACATCTCGGCAAGAAGTTAAAGAGTGTTAGGAAGAAATTCTTCAGCCTCGGACACCTACTTCACAGCCCGGCTTTATCGGTACGCCTCAAGCTACTGATATACCAGAGCGTCCTAAGACCTGCTTTGATGTATGGGACCCCTCTCTTCAAGTATCTGACTCCTAACACTCTCAAAACGCTCCAGCAATTTCAGAACAGAGTTCTCCGCACCTCCCTCAAACATACCCCGTTCGACCGAATGAAGGCAGACGAGATGCATAAAAAATTTGAAGTGCTCACCATTCAAGATTTCATCAAGAGAAGACACATCAAATTTTTCGACTCACTCCGACCTTCAACCACCACCAATGCCCGTCAGATGGAAGCACTGCTGGACCGCCGAAGCCTGGAGACAGATGGACGTGATCGAACCCTAGCCTCCTTACGGAGACTGAAGATCTACACCCAGCCGTGTCCGAAGCTACAAGACCCCATCTACCTGTTTAAGCAGGGTCGACCTTCCGGCCGAGAGGCCGACTTATTTCAGGCCCCTGCCGGGGCTGGCCAGGCTTGACCTTCATCTTTTCATAATGCTTTACATTTCATAATTACACCCTTGGTAGACTCTCACTAACTTCCTGATTCCATTGAGAGCTAAGAAAAAAAAAAAAAAAAAAAAAAAATTTCATAATTAATTGATTACAGTACAAATAAATATTCTCTTATCATATTGAGTAGGTGATGTATTGGGTGTCCCAGAATTAACGCAAGATTTGAATTTGTGCTGTAAAGTGCTGGCAACCCTCCAAAAAAACAATTTGACAGCTTACAGCTTAGGGTTAGTCAAAATGGAGCGTAACACGATAGAACAACGTGTCTTTATTGTTGAACATTCTCTCAAAAATAATGGAAGTTTGGCGGCTGCAGTTCGAAAATTTCATACAAAATATGCTCGGAATAGTGTTTTGACTTCATCAACTGTAAAGAGATTAATTGAAAACTTTAGGGAGACTGGATCAGTTGGAGAACGAAACACACCAAAACCAAGCCGTTCAAATGTCAATATCGAAGCAGTGCGTGAGAGTGTTGTTGAAAATCCAGCAACATCCATTCGGCGTCGTAAACACAGTTCTTTGTGCCGAAATTGGATGATATTGATGTGGCCAAAGTGTGGTTTCAACAAGATGGTGCCACATGCCATACAGCCCATGAAACAATTCAAATACTGCATGAGACATTTCCAGGTCGTGTACTCTCTCGTTTCGGTGATCAGAATTGGCCCCCTAGATCGTGTGATTTAACACCTTTCGATTTCTTTTGATGGGGTTATTTGAAGTCAAAGGTGTATGTCAAGAAGCCCACATCCACCCGTGCATTAAAAGAGGAAATTCAACGCTGCATTAACGAATTTCAGCCACATTTATGCCAAATGGTCATGGAAAATTTCGACAAAAGAGTGCTTATGTGCCAGCAAAGTCGTGGAGGCCATTTGCCCGATGTGTTATTCCATTATTAACCCTATCCTATTTACTTTATAATTCAAAAAAAAAAATACTTTCTTGTTAAATCAAATCTTGTGTTAATTCTGGGGCGCCTTATTATTATTAATTAATGATCTCGTTCGGAGCGGAAGTGTTCCTTCGTATCGCTGCCCCCGCCGGCCCTAATCCCGCCATCTTCTTCTCCCTCTATGTTCTAGTTTGTCAGTTCATAATTGTAATGTCCTTTTTATTTTCATTAATGTAATAATATAACACTGTTATCAGGTCAATTTCATAGTGGTATCTATCATGGTTAGTTTCGTCCAAAATCTTTTAATTTTAAAATTAGAGAAATTTATTTTTGTGTTTTGTTTCCATTGTTTAACCCCGGCTGATGGAAATCTTCTCCGCCATAAATACATTATTGAACTGTTATAATAAATAAAAAAGTATATTATTGTTACTATACTTTTTGCACCACCCATTGATAGATAGTAGCCTCTTGTAAGATAGAAACAGGTTTCGTAACTTTCTTAGGAAATCCTTCATGCTGTCGGGGTTTTGCGGTCCTGTCATTTTTCACTGCTTTCCATTCTCAGGCAGTTTAGTAGGTTAAGTTTAACTAAGATTGTCCTTTAATTTCCATATTAATCATTTTATTCTGTTCTTATAGAATTGTTTGTCTATTTTTCTTTGTAAAGTAAATTATAAGCTCTTCAAATGCCAAAGTAATCAACTCCAATTTGAATAATTGATGTTTATCATTTCGAGTTTACAATACTTGTCCCATTACCTAATAGGAGTGATAATTATCTATAGTATCGTATTAATTGCCCGATTCCATGACACACGGGTTGTGTATATTATTTATTAAATTTATAATAATGTTTTCTTATAAATATTAAATCACAGTTTAAAACCAATTGAAGATTTTTTTTTGTTGTCTAGGTAAAATATATTTGTATTTGTTATCTTATGTTTCTGGCTGACAATGATTTAGTTGAAAGTCCGATCCTTAGATGGACTAATTAATTTTTTTTCGAGTATATTGATGACATTTATGACTAATTAAGACTATAAAACCATTAATGATCTCAGTGAAATGGAACGGGAGAATCTCTCTTGAGGCTGTAAAAAGTGCTCTCATTTCGGAGTGACGGTTAGACTAAACGGGCTTAAGTTTCAAATCCTCTAAAGCTCTTAGCTTGGCAAGAAGTGTATTCATCAAGCCCTAAGAACAGCACCTGGGCTTGCGGGAGAGTAACACTTTACCTGTAATTATCTCAGTGAAAGTGATACGTGTTTTTTATTTAATCCAACCGGCAAATGTATTTATTCAGCATCGTAGCAACACAATGATTAAGCAGTTCGTCTTGCATAAACTGACACAGCCGGTTATATTGTATCATTTCTTTTATCAGTCTAATCGCTATGTCCAATTCATAATTTTTAGTAAAAAAAAAATAGCAACACGTTCGGGATTCGCTCTTGCATTCTTTACCCCTGTCAGTTATTATTTCTACCCTATCCATGACTACCTTCCAAGCAGTGATTTTGTCTTAGTGTTAGAAAATGTAAGATATTCTCAGATATCTGTTCAGTGTTTGAATTGGTTCAGCACAGACTATTGTTACCCAAACTATTAGGTTGGTAAGAAAGTGATTTCGGTTTGCACCAGTAGATAGCGTAATATTTGTTTCGTTTTTCTTTTGTCAATGTTAGAATTTTTTTCTTTTGAGATTTAGTAGTCGATACCTTTAGGTTGCCATTGAAAGAAATTCCGTGTAATTTTGTTTACAACTGTCAGTTCACGGTCAGCTTTAACATGGAGTGGAAAAATAAGCATTTTCGACACATTACACTTTTTGATTTTCATAAAGTCAAGAAAGCTGCCGAGGCTCACAAAGAGATATGTGAAGTTTATAATGTTGATTGTTTAACAGAACGCACGTGCCAGAACTGGTTTAAACAATTTCGTTCTGGAGATTTTTCACTGAAAGATGACCACGTTCTGATCGACCTTATGAAGTTGAGGATGACAAAATGAAAGCCATAATTGAATCGAATCGTTATATAACTGTGCGAGAGATTGCAAAACAGTTAAATGTATCACACACAACAATTGAAAGTCATATAAGACGTTTTGGCCTTGTTAAGAAGCTCGATTTGTAATTTGTAAACATAGTGTTAGTGCGGCTAAACTTTTACAATACCTTTAGTTGTAGTTGCTAATACTTGTTAGAAAGTCAAAAATAAATAGCAGAGGCTTATGAAGAAGTTCCCTCGGATGTAGGGAGGAACGAGTATAAAAATCATTTCCCATGAGAATAAGCCAGAAAAAACACATCTTTAAAACATTTTCAAAAAATATCTTTCGTTAAAACCTATGTGTTCGTTTTTTTATAAATCAAATTTTTTTTTGAGAGACATTTTTTTATGTGTTATGGTTTACATGTACCAGATGACAAAGCGCCTTTAAACAAATACCAAAATACAATTAATACGAACATATCCTCTTATTTATATATATGTAGGAAAACAGAAACAAAAAACCATAAAACTAATTTGTGTCTATCAAGTATTAGTTCCCTTTGAAATGCTTTCTGTTTAGAACTTCCGCAATAGTTTTTTGTACACATGATTCTATTACTAGCGCGTATAATTGTAATTTCATAAATACCATGTCAGTATTTTCTGTATTGTATATGTGGAATTAAAAATGTTATACCTGTTTAATGAAGTCCATCACCTGGTACCTTTATCATTTCATTTTTAACAATGAAAATACAGATGCCAGATAAACAATAACTTAAAATACAAAATCCTTAATTAATAACAAGGAGCAAATCACAGCTCAATTTATATTAATTATTGAATCTATTTTCTTTTTTAAAAAAATATCAAACAGGGGTTAAGGAGGGGGGGATGTTTAATTGGAAATAATTACGCGTTTAACGAATAGTTACGATTAATTATAATTTAGTTGTCCTGTAATAAACGATGATGTTGAGAAAGATTCGTAGCCGAAATGTTGGAAAAAAGGAATATGTAAAAACCCATTTATAGAATGATGATTAAATGAATTCGCTTTCCATATAGGGATTTGAAGGTTTGCACAACATCTCAATTTCTCAAGGTCTCAAGGCTTATAAATATTTGAAGCAGTTATGCAAACCATTAAACCATATAATATTAAATTGTCATCGTATTGGTTTCAATATTCATATATGAAGTAAATACAAGGTATATTTTTCATCAATCCAAGCCAATTGACAATTAATCGTTCAATTACATCTTATCCCAGGGCTAAGCATGCAACGCCTACATCTGTGGGATGTGTCTATTACAACTGTGCTAATTGCACTTTACACAATTCTATAACATAGAATAGTACTCATATGAATAAGTTATGCTCTAAAAATGTGACGTAGATAAATAGGGGTAAGATGACGCACAATCCAAACAGGATTATTCAGGCCCGAGAACAGATTAGATTAACTGGATTACAGAGAAGGGATTGGAGAGCACAAAGGTTGACACTTCGTTATTTGTAGGCTGTATTTCTGATTATGGCCATTCGGTTGTGAGCGACGAAATCCTATCTTGTTCATTTCTTATTTTTTTATTGTTTTTATTTATTTTCTTTGGGCCTTATTTTAGATGACGTAACATAATCAGGAAGTTATCAAAATTTATTCACAGAAGTTATCCATGACGGAATAATGTTTTGATCCGATAAATACTAGGTTAATATCCTACGTCAGAAAACCAATATTATTCACCATAAAATAAACGTTTTACTTATTAATATTTATTGAATTCAGGCTAATGAATAATAATGCTACAATAATGCGATATGAGATTTTTTTTTTGTTTCTCCTCACATACTTACACATTAAAATTCAAAAAAAAAAAACTGAGAGAACTTTTTTTTTTCCTTCATAGTCCCTTTAAACTTACAGACAATTATATACAATTATAGATCCTCAAGTGAATCCATTTACAAATTATTCTGTATTTCCTGTAGCATCACTACATTATATACAGGTTTGTTATTTTATAGAAATTATATAATCGAATAAACAAGCATAATGATATACATTATACATTGACTTGACTAAACTGACTAATATTGTGACTAATGTGACATTGAATCAAACAAAAAAGATAACTGATACAATAATGCAATTAAATTAACATAGTTTTTTTTTCTTACTAAAAATGCGCTTGTGCATGTTAATGTAATACTCTTATGTGCAATAAATAGCGTGCAAGTTGTGCAAATAATATGA
Organism: Acanthosoma haemorrhoidale; assembly: GCA_930367205.1. NCBI lineage: Eukaryota > Metazoa > Arthropoda > Insecta > Hemiptera > Acanthosomatidae > Acanthosoma > Acanthosoma haemorrhoidale. The sequence continues at coordinate 27,229,855 of OV884014.1, forward strand.
AGTTACCTGAGAATAGACTTACGATAATTATACTATAAAATATAATTGTTACTGACTGAGGTTCTTTGACGCACGTTCAAGAACTTTCTAAGAGAAGGAATGTAGAAATAATTGTTGTTTAAATCCAATAAATTACTCCCCCCCCCCCTTGTAATGACCAGAAAGAGCTATTCTGTGGAATGACTATAATCTTCACTCCATCCACACTTGAAGAAATAAGCCCATATCCCTTTTCTTACTATTTATGACACGAGCGTTTTTTTTTGTCACATGATATTAATTAATTGTGTTCGTGAAATGGATTATATTTTAGGATGCAAGCCTATTTTATTCGCTATAATATTTATGGATCTGATGCTATTAAACTATTTAACGATTTTTACGTCTCAGCAGATTATTCTCAGTTCTATATTGTTTTATTTATTTCTCTTTTATAACTATTTATTGTCTTCAATTTGCCTAAAAGGTTCTTCAGAAATGATAAACTACCGTAGTGCTACCAAAGCTTTCCATTCCGAAAACGTAAGTCACAATCAATGATCTAGCCATTATTATTATTATTATAATTTATTATATCAAACCGTTTCAGTTTTCTCTGTACTAAGCACTACGGGAGCTTATCATTTCTTAAGAGCCTTTTAGGCAAATTGAAAACAATAAATAGTTATAAAAGAGAAATAAATAAAACAATATAGAACTGAGAACAATTTGCTGAGACGTAAAAATCGTTAAATTATTAAGAGACCGCAGTCTGCTTTCCCATTTTTCAATTATTATTAAACAATTAAAATGTCGGTATGGCATTGTTTTCAAGCTTAAAAACGGTTCAGCTAAGTATATTAGAAAGAGGGTTTTTTTTTTGCTGATGGAAGAGTGCCTGGACGAAGAACGGAGACTCCGGCTTCTTTGGCTAACAGTTTTATTTAGTATTCTATGTTTTTTACTGGTTGAAATTCTGTTATACCATTAACTAAATTGTATCTTTTTATGAATGAATAATCAATTATACGATTTTTGAAACGATGAACGTGAATCAAATTATTTATGGATGTTTGCGCGCAAAACCCCCATGATTATTTTAATCGATCAAATTATTATTTTTAAAATGCTTAAACAAAGTCGAACATCAAAGAGGGCAACCAATCTTTTCAATCAAAAGTCCTGAGAATAATAGTAAATGCAAAACCATCCATAATGATCTTAATATACCCTACATTCTTAAACTCATCCCTTCCAAGTTCATAAAATTCCATAGTAACCTATCCAACCACCCTAGTCCCCTAGCACAGTCATTGCACTGCACTACTCATCCCTATAACCTCCTTGGAGACTGAAACGGCAGTGCCTTCCTGACCTGCTATAAATACGTGACAGTGGGAGTCCTGGCAATGGTGAGTTTCTCCAATCATGTCCTGAGCGTCTGTGGCTCTCGCGCTCTTGGTTAGCCTCCGCTGGCTCTTATCCTTATGGCTTCCACCTTTGCACGCGAGAAAGGTGACAACCATGTGGACTTGGGAGGTGTCTGGGCTGTTTGTAAATGCTCTATGAATGAGCGAATGAATGAAAATTGTAAATATGGTATGAATGAGATAAATTATCACAATTACTTATTGCCCAATGAGGCAAATTGTAATTTTATCATAATACAGTTATTGTTAAATCAGGCGGGGGAGGGGGGAAAATGCTTGAAAAATCCATTATGATTCCATCCAGGCAGTATAAAATACGTCATTTCTATTTTTGGATCTTAATATTCATTTTTCAGAATATATTTGAAATTATTTCTGGTTAATGTTTTTAACCTTAGGGGAAATGTTTCTAATAACATATGCCGCTTTGGTTTCGTTTTTGTTTTTTTTATTGACATGTATTGGTAGCTACATTTTTGTTAGAATCTTAAGTTTCAGTTGTTTATTCTAGATTTGTTCTGAAACCTTTTGGCAAAGCCAAAATTATTTGTTATGAACGGTAAGCTTTCGCCGCTTTCTGTTCCCCTTTGCAACAAGTCTTTCCCACTAGTCTCGCTTTTTGCTAGGGAGCTTTTAGATGTTAAGCTCATTAGCATATTGCACGCCCATTGAAAGTTTTAGGAGTCTTCCTAGTTGAAGCTTTGTACGGATATTAGGCATAGTGAACTCCATTTGATGTGGGTTCGCATCAAATACTCTCTGACCTTTGGTTTGAGGCTGGCTTCTACTGGCGGTTATAGACGTTTATCGATAAAGCAAACATTTTTTAAGATTTTCTTTGATGAATAATAATAGTTTTTTAATATTTACCAGGATCTAATGGTATTAAAGATTTTAAACGTAGGCATTAATTTTTGTCGAAAGAAAAAACTCTTTCTACGCCTGTGATTTTAAACCCGAACCTTCTGTTTTCCATCCAAGCACTCTACCTGTCTAAGTTTTTGTTCCCGTAATGGCGGGGAGAGTATTCCTGGATAATCTAAAAACACGGAAATTCGAATACACGTTCATGTTGCCTAAATTTAATGTAAATAAATAAAAAAAATGCCAATTGTTAAGTTACAAGTATATTTTTATTTTCAATAAGCACAAATGTACATACATATATATGTAAGACAATTATTGAAGGTGGGGTAAATACACTGAAATCAGTTTCTCTGTCAACAAAGTAAGCGATTTTATTCACTATATTTTATATTATAACAATTATTCATACCTGTAAACAAAGAAACGACAATTACAGTTTATAATTACCACTTCTCTATTCGCACTCTAATTACAACTTTAATTACTTAATATGACCTTTCCCGATTCTCTCACTTTTTAGAATCTTGCTGATAGCTCCATCTGGTGGAGATCAGTAGAAGCAGCGCGGCAAATTCAAATTAAAGAAAGTATACTTTCTTTAGATATATACGCAACATAATTCAAATGTGTTTTAGTCTATTTTCAATTTTTTTTTTTACTCTTATACTTGACTTTTCTCAGCTCTGTTTTTATACTTCTTAAATCTATAATTTGTCCATAGTTAGAAGTACAATCTTCAAAATGGTAATAAGCTGGTCAACAGCCTCGCAGCAAATTTGTACAAACACCTTTATCCTGTCCCTTCACATCCAATGAACATATCGTATTTGTCTAATTTATTGAAATTAGAATGTATTCTTTTTCATCATCATGTTGTGGATTTCGCTCTCCAACTTCCACATGGCGTTCTAAAAATTTTCTCCTGCAAGTTGTAGTGTTTTTTGAGGCAATCTTTTCCATTCTTCACAAGCAGCAAAAATCGCGCGTATCACATTTTCAAGTCATCTTTCGTGGATTCGGCTCAGTTTTCTTCTAGAGTAAAAGAAAAAAAAGTTTTTCTGTGCCGTCTTTTTAAACCGGGTATCACACCTCGATCCATGGACTGCATCGTATTAGTTACATTAGGTGGTAGAGGGTTGACGAAAATTTCGCCATCATGGTGCGTCAACCAGTAAAAGTGTTTTACCAGTAAGGCCGTTTTCCCAACTGATTATGGACATATTAGTGGACGAATTTCTTAAAAAAAAAATCTTTAAAAACACTTTGATTCATCCGAAAAAAAAAAACGGTATACTTGAGATTGTACTGTATTAATAGTTGGCCGTTCACCATATTGTCATTTAAGCTTCTCTTAAGTCATTGGACGTACGAAACTTGTAGGTGTTTGTGCAGTGCGCGCTGTTTTCAGCCTGTGCACTTTTGATTAATATCTTTGTATTATCAAGATGTGGGTTTCACCAATTAAATGTATCTGTTAAACTTCAAGCGTTTAAATAAATGGTCCATTAGTTTTGTGATTGAGAGTTTTTAATTTAAGTCTTGTGTGAGGTTTCTACAAAGAAAAAAAACTACAATACAGGCTGTGACGTCTTTTAAATTGTTTCAACCTTGTCTCGTAAACATGTTCGAAATGTTCTTTAGAACATGCACAAGCAGGTTTCCATCGATGTCATAAATTAATTTGTCCCCTTCGTTGACGTTTCGTCTTAGAAAAAAAAATAGGATCTCCTTGTGACTAGACTAGAAAAAGGACTTTTTTCGAAACTAACACTCCAAGATTTCTTTGGCAATGGTCTGTTACTTTATATAAGATCTAAATTAATAAATAATATATATAAGATATAAATTTTTTTTTTTGCAGAAGTTTACGTAGTACATGCTCTAATAGTTTTTTGGTTTCTCGTACACTCTTATCAGGCTAGCTTCAACCCTTTGATTTGGCACATCTAGAAACACACTCGCCCCATGACTAATAAGTTGAATGTACCTGGCTGAATTAATGGGATTACTATTTCAGTAATTTGTTTCCTACCACGGTCCGCTTCCTCTCATATGATTATAACTTCACGGGACTTTGAGTGGCCATGTTGTTTCGATACCTCAGTGCTCCATAACGAAAATGTTACTCGATCTTGGGGAAAAAAATTAGCGCCGAACTATGCTGCTTGAGATGATATTGCCTGTGGTTGAATATAGTCAATGATAAGTTATTGGTGTGTATTTTGGATTCTATTTGACCCATTGCCCACGCTCTCCTCCGTACTACAATACCTCCGTTTGATTTCACACTGACAGGAACGTAGATATCTGTAGAGCACGTGTTATCTATTCAACCGAGACCTTTGTCTCGAATAATACACTACATATTTCGAGCTCCGCCCACCAACATTTTCCATCTCCTTCACTCGATATTACATATTATGTATATTATGGCCAAGCAGTGTGGGCATGTGTAGAAAGGTTGTAGTAAATATCAATTTCGTTCTGCTCTAATCTGTTCAGTGTTCCGCAAATCTTTATTTCGACTATTATTATTATTAGAACATCTGGCTCTAAATGAGCGTGGGGTGGCCAAGTTTGGTTAGTCTGTATGGGTGTAGGTTCTACGATAGCAGTTGCAAATTGATACCATTGGTCTCAATTTTGAAAGGTACATTTAAACCACAGCTCAAAACATTCCCTGGTTATTTATTGGCCAAACTCGCAAGCTGTTTAATATTTAATGGACTGATTTTCTACCGGTAAGTTCCTATGTGAAAAATATTTGTAGAGTGAGTAATGCTTATAATTAAAAAACGCTGACCTGCACCCGTTGCTTGGTGTGCCGTCGGTGGGTGAGTTCATCCGCCGGAGACACATCAAGTTTTTTGACTCGTTGCAGCACCTGACAAACCCAGTGTTTAACACTATGGACCCACCACCCCTCCCGCATCGATGGCAACAGACTGTCGAGGAAAACTAGGTTAAGAATTAGTTTCTAAGTTAGTTTTAATTTTGATCAAAAAGGTGAGCCCCGTCACCTTTATTAGTCAGTTTAGTCCAGTCACGTATAATGTGTATCATTATACTTGTTTATTCATTATATAATTTTTATAAAATAACAAAACCTGTATTTCCTGTAGCGACGCTACAGGAAATACAAAATTAATTTGTTAATAGATTCTCCTGAGGATCTATAATTATATATAACTATCTGTAAATTTAAAGGGGTATGAAAAAAAAAAATGCTTAATCGGCTCTCGGTGAGAATGCGTCTCCTAAATTCCGCGTAAAGGAGTCCTTATTGCAGTCTTGAATTAAAAATAATGTTTTTAAAGAAATTGTCACTAGATACTGTTTTCTTAATTGTTAACCCTGTTAGGGAGAGGCTCTACTTTCAGTCAGGTACATCTGTCTGCCTGTCTCTGTGATCTACGATGACATCAGTCCGTTTTAAATCTTGAAGGTCTGTTCCAAAACCTCGAAATATGCCGTTCTGGCTTTGGTTTGGTCAATATACGATAATGGGAAGGATGGAAAAAAAAATGGAAAAAAAAAACATAAAAAATACTGGAGCTCGTTTCGTTAACTTTTAAGGACTCTCTCAAGTCTCAGCTCTAAAGCTTTAACTTTAACTTTAAGACTTTAGAAGAAACTTTAAGACCTAACTTCCTGATTATTTTCATATAATTGAGAAAATATTAACGATGAAACGCCACGTTCATACACCAAGAATAAATTTCTGGATTTTTTTTCTTATTAATGTTTTAATTGTTTTTATTTATTTTTGATATATATTGTGACTGGTCGTCTTATTACAAATAAATCAAGAATTTTTGATCGAAAGGTACCGAGTAGTAATTTTCATAGCCATTTATCAAATTATTTAAGAACAACTCGTCAAGTCCTGTAAGCGCGTTATTTAAGTATAATATAAATGACTTAACAAAAAAATATGTTGAAAACATGGCTAGGAAATATCCTCGGGTGAATATTATACCGATTTTGATGAATGGATGAGCAAAACATATTATGCATCTTTAATTTTTCTTTAAGTGATAAGAGGAATTAAGACGCTTCTTATATTTCTTCCCTGAGATTACCATCAAATTTTTTTTCAAGAATGGCTATTGTTGTAGCTTCCTATTCGTCGATAATCACATGGGAATTCATCGGAGGCGTCTTCAAACTCAGCTAATTTATATTAATTATTAGTAATTAGACATTAGCTCATGTGGCATATAAAAGAAGCAATTATCTCCCTCTCTCTCTCAATTAGAACAAACGAAGGTTAAAATAGTTTATTTTATTTGTTTATTATTTTTTCTCTCCCAAAAATGTTTTAATAAAAAAAAAAAGTTCAAATAGCAGAGCACTAATACTTACTGTCTTGTGATTTCCTAAGACCTCTTCTTGAGGAATGGTTGATCCTCCGATCGGTTGCAAGGGAGGACGAAATATTAGAAGAAAAAGTAGTTTCTGAAGAAGTCACCCTGCAATGGAGGAGAAGGGGAAGCTGTATCTTTTCATAGAACTTTTGAACTCCAAATATATTATCTATTCAAATTCTTTAGTTATTTGGAATTACATTTGTTAATCTAGAACATAAACATGTATGCACCTGATAAACTACTAGATTAAGATAGCATCCTTTAGGGACAGAGGCAAAAGAATGCCAGGTGCGGCCATCTCAGCATATTTTTCATTCAGTTAATATGTCTCACACTGCAATTTGCACATTAATATTTTTTCGATGGAAATGGAGAACCGGGTAATCCTAAGGTAGAGGGGGATAAGAAAATATGAAGTACATGCAGCCGGGAGAAGAATTTTAAACCCCGCCATAATACTGACTGAAGTAAGCTTTCCGACTAAACAATCAGCAGAGAAAAAAATTATTGATCTACGAAAAACAAGATGCAAAAATAATGCTAGAAAAGATATGTGAATACGTCAAAGGGAGTCAAGGTTTGACTAAAAATAAGAAACGAAAATCCAACAGAAAAACAGCTGTGAACCCAATAAGATGAATATTGTTAGCTCCAAACATTTTAATTTTTGAAAAAAAATTTCACGTTACAAGACTCTGAGGAGAAATATTAAGTTCGAATTTAAAATAGCTCGTTGGAGAAAGTATAAAAAGGAGAGTACATACCTGACGAAGACTCACTGACAAGACTGTCCTGTGAAGGTGACACTCGCTGAGTCGGCCGCTGCGGACTGGCTCTGGAAGGCTCCGCTCCGTTATCAGTACGCCTGCTCCATATCTGGCAGTCACTGTTGTGCACCGTGCTGGTGGTACCTCAGCAGGATACGTTCCAAAGGTTCCGGTACCAGTTCCAGGGGCAGTTCCACACTGTAACTTAAGCCTGTCAGTTCATAAATTATTCCAATAGCTTGTGATGCTTACGTTTACAATTACATTAGAACATTACAATGAAACATTATCGACGAACTTCCAGGGCACCCGACCCTATTCGATACAAAGACTTTTATTATTTGGTTGTTTAAAGTTTTCTCTCTCTGATAACCCTAAAATATTTTGTATATTTCTTCCATACTGCCAATAAAGGTGTTTCTCATATAAACTTATATCACCGTGGCAAAAATATTTCAAATACATTAAAGTATTTGGTTGACAAGGAAGTAATTTTGGTTTGCACCATGACAGCGTTTTGGGTTGTTGTGTTGTAAACGGGCCAACAGACAACACAAATTAACAAACCCTTTGAGTTGCGTATTCGCATATCTGTTCTAGCATTATTTTTTCAATCTTGTTTTTCGCCGATTAATAAACGTTGTATCTACTATAGCGTTATATCTGTTTCGTTATTCTTTTGTCAATGTTAGAATTTTTTTCTTTTGAGATTTGGTAGTCGATACCTTTAGGTTGCTAAAGAAAGGAATTCCGTGTAATTTTGTTTACAACTGTCAGTTTACGGTCAATTTTAACATGGAGTGAAAAAATAAGCATTTTTAACAGATCTTACTTTTTTATTTTCATAAAGGCAAGAAAGCGGCTGAGGCTCGCAAAGAGATATGTGAGGTTTATGTTGTGTTGATTGTTTAACAGAACGCACCTGCCAGAATTGGTTTAAAAAATTTCTTTCTGGAGATTTTTTACTGAAAGATGACTAACGTTCTGGTCGACCTTCTGAAGTTGATGATAACAAAATGAAAGTCCTTTGCTGACGAGGACCAGAAGTTCTATAAGCGCGGGATCATGAAGTTACCAGAAAGATGGGAAAAGGTCTTCGAACAGAAAGGAATTGACTGATTATAGTTCAGTTTTTGTATAGAAAAATTTGAGTTTTATTTCACACAAAACTGAAATTACTTTCTTACCAACCCCAATATATGTATTCAAAGATTAATGCCGAATTATGTAAGGTTACTGTAAAATAACAGAGTTTTTTTGCCTTTCTACAACTGTTAACATATTTTTATGTTTTCAAAAAGCGTTTTTGACAGCTTTAAGCTGTCATCTTCCGTTATCTGAAATAAAATTCAAATGATAAAAATCTTACCCGCGCATATGAGGGCAAACTAAAGTTCTATTATTATACGCAACAATGTCCACACAGACAACACATTTTATATGTATTCATCATCTTATCCTCAGGGACCACGCTTCTACGCTTTAGTCAGAAGAATGTATTGAATGAATTTTATCGGTATGGCATTTATTTGTTTGCCCTGATTGGTTTGATTATTCTATCAAACTCAGCGTAATCCATTGCCGTTAAAAACACAATACAATTGATGAACATTGATCGAACTCGATTTCTGTCTCTGGTTGGATTAACTCCCAAAGGTAAATTTCTTGTTTAATCAATTGAAGAATAGTTGGAATAGCTCAATAGAAGGTTTAGTGGGATATTCAAAATGTCTGTACATGCGGTTACTTAACAATTGAATGTTAGCGAATAATTTATCTTACGATACATCTTGATTGAAGTAAAGTTTATTGAAGTATTACAGAGACACCAAGTCACGCTATCCAGTGCCGAAGTCAATAGTCGTCATTCCTATGGCTATCTTATCCCGCTGGAACATAAAAATTTGTCCTCTCTTCATCTCAAAAAACTCGACGCATGGCACGGCCTGTACCTCTTATCTCTACAACGCCGGTTATTCCCTCTCCATACTAACAAATCCTACTTTTCATCTACCTGTCCTGAGTCTGGTTGAAAAGCTAAAAACGTGTATTTTCACAGATCTCGTACAGATGGCCGTTCACAGCTTTCGTAGCATCGAGCATTATTTACTAATGCCGGTATCTCACTTTTTCAAGCCTTTTACGCGGGGCGTCATAAGCCGCCAACGAGGGTTTTATGGCGCCATATCCGGTCTTGTCAAATTTGCAAAATTGCCTGGACCCAGGATGCTTCGCTATATGTTATCCTTACCAAGGGAGAATTGTCCTAACTAAAAATCAAAACCTTTATTCTTAGACAATCTCTTTGACTAATATATTTACAAAAAAGTAACTCTGAGCGATTTCAAACTTTTATACGTTATTTACAACTGGTTTAACAGTATAAGACATTGGTTCAAGCATCATTCAATACCAAATTCTTACAAAGTGTTATAAATAGCAAACTTAATACATAAAATCATATATTTAGAGGTTAATATTCTGATTGCTCTATGTATATGTCCATATATGTTCTTGTACATACAAGTAGAAAGAGGAAGAAAAACAAGCACATATATGTATACGCACATCCGTACACATTAATATAATAATAGAAAATTCCAATATTTGATGTATCATTCCAGACATGCCATTCTGTCATATTTACATCTATAGCCGCCGCCGTGGCATTAGACGCTATAGATCACGTGCATAGAAGAGAAGTAGTGCACAGAGCGGCCACAGGGCTCGCCATGTATTTTCTGGGTCTCAAGCTTCTAGTTTCGTGAAGACAACTATACACAGGCGGTCTGAAAAGTTTCCGACCTCAACATGAAGATGATAATAAAATAAATAAAAGCTTTGTTAGGTCGGAAACTTTTCAGACCGCTATCGTAGTATTCGGTCACGCATATCCCAGTTGTTATGTTAGTCTATACATAGTGAATAAATAAGTAAATCATAAGTACAATCAATGTATAAAAACTATTTCTAGACGGAATAGATACATTTTGTTAGTTATTAATAATATCAGGCGTTATTGTATACGTTTAACTTATATTAAACTAAATAGTATCAACAGTTTTAGTAGATAGTCTTTTAATATTTTTACAGCTAAAGCCGGAATTAAAAAAAATAGAAACTGTTTTTATTTACTTATAATCTAGGGAGGTTCGTTACGAATGGTGAATTTTTGCCGGCGCGTGACACCAGGATTGTAAGTTTTACCCTAATTGCTAGGAATGTTTATTTCATTTATAAATATCATTCTTTTTAATGGAACATTAAACGGATTCATCTGTGTTAATCGGGTATATTCATCAGCAGGTATGTTTAAAGTTCGTTTCGTTCCGAACTGTTGTACAGATTTTTTCAGTTTTGTAAAATTGTTAAATTTTTTAGATCAAAGACCAAAAACGATTACAACGAATTCGACTGAGTTCCTAAAATTAATTCTGTTGATCTGAAATTATTCCGAAGTTACGTTTCACAACACACGTTCTAATCACACACCTTGTGATTACAACACACACTGATCAGTTAAAATAAATAACGCGAACAATAGAAAAAATTAAAATAAACATCAAAAGTACTAAATCTATCTGTTCTTTTCCCCCAAGATTCTAAAGACTTATTTATTAAATAGTCTAATGCAAAAAAAACAAAACAATGATATTAAAAAAATAGAAGTTAAATTACATAGTTTTCTTCTCAATATTTTAACTATATTAAATTTCCTTAAGCTGATTTTCAGTGATCCGATGACAGAACATTGATCAAAAAGGTGAGCCCTATCACCTTTATTAGTCAGTTTAGTCCAGTCACCTATAATATGTATCATTATACTTGTTTATTCCATTATATAATTTTTATAAAATAACAAAACCTGTATATAATGTAGCGACGCTACTGAAAATACAAAAGTAATTTGTAAATAGATTCGCCTGAGGATCTATGATTCTATATAATTATCTGTGAATTTAAATGGGCTAGGAAGAAAAAAAATAAAATAAAAAATAATGGCAGAACGGAAATTCAATAAATATTATAGAAGCTCATTCGTCTGGATATATTTTTTTTCTTCGCGATCTACGTTCCGTTTATGTATAATTCAAAAAGACGGAGTACGTAATTTTGTACTGTGAAAATATTCAAAACCTTTAGATTCCACTGATGTCAGTTACGTGACGTGATCTGCCCAATTGTTCCGATCCGAGCCTGGAACCTGTTCCGTGGAACGGGAAGTCCCTAGTCAGTGGCCAGTCTTAGCCGCCTTCGTTCGTTGTCTTCTAGTAATCCATTCCCCTCATTTTCTTAACTTATTGAGTAAGTAATTATTATTCCAAATTGATTTTTTTTTACGAGGTGATAGTTCGTTCGTTTGAGTTCCGTTATTTTATTTTTTATCTTTTTTCATATTTTTCAAGATCATCACTCACTGCATGCAGTCTTAAATAGATTTCACATGTTCATATCCAATATATAAGTAAAAGTAAAAACAGCATTGCAAATTTATACATTAATATAAATAAATTCAATGGAGACCTGCAAGTTTATTTAATTGGCGTGTGAAGCATGGATTACAATTAAATCCTAAAAAAATCTACATGTATAATAATTGGTCATTCATTTACTCAATAATTTACTCATTACTCAAAAAAAATCATAAATAAATATCAGTCAAATAAAAATCAATAATATATCATTAGACTATAGTGAAAATATGTTTAGGCATTATCATTACGGAGAACTTATCTTGGGTTGCACAAATAATTTACGCATTTAAAAAGATCTTTAATCAATTATATTTCTTTACAAAAATCCCAAATTTTAGTACAATACATATAAAAAAATATTATTTTTGTCGAGTCAATAATAAAACCAGATCTAATATTCACCTTTGGCTGTTATGTATAATTTAAATTATGAATTAACTCAAAAAGTACAAAATAAAATAAACACTATATTTTATCAGGTAAATCAATTTCATTTTAATTTTAAAGTTAGATGATGAGATAAGAGATAAATTCAGGCAATTAAATATTATAAAATTAAATGAGTTTAAAACCGTTACTTTGGTCAGTTTGATGAATAGAATAATTAATATTTAAAAAAAAACGGCATATCTGTATGAAAAATATAAAACACTTTTTTTTAGAACCACAAAATATAAATTAGATTTGGTTCGACACATTTCAAATACCAAAATGCAGAACCAAAGCATTACAGAAAAAGTTTGTTATAGAAAGCATAATATTGCACAATGAATTACCAAGCTCATTAAAACCTATCAAAAACCCAAACTAAAGAATTAAAACAATTCTCTACTAAATATTACTTTTCAAAATATTAGAAGATATTTATAATCTTAGAAAATGCGTATCAAATTCAAATATCAATTATTAAATTTAAAAAAAATCGCTTTTATTTATTAAAAACAATAATGCATATAAAAGTAAGAAATTTTCGAAAATCCGATCAAATTGTATTTCGATCTCATTTTATTATCAACTAAATTACGCATTGTTTAATTATTTACATGTATCAATTTTCTTTTTGTTAGTAGTGCTTAATGTAAATTATTGAAAGAGACATAATTTGTAAAATCCAAACTATGTCATGAGGTAGACCTATTGACATTGTACTTTCTCGTTGATTGTAAGAAAGTTCGTTCGCGACCTAAAGTGATGAGATTTTGTACTCAAAACCGTTTTCCTTCAAATGTACCAAACGGATTCGAATTTTATTTTTATTGTAGTACAGCTTTATTTAAGATGAGATGTAATGTTCATAAGATATCTAAATGCCAAGAAATCTTCAATACTAATTTACATTTAGGTAGACAAGTATTCGATACCCTATAATACCTATAATTGAACTTTTTATATTCAACTGTTTTGATTCCTGTTGTTTTTTTCATTGCTCATTTTCAATGCTCCTTCCGTTTATGATTCTGTGTCATTAAAACTGTCATCAAAAGTTCATTCGCAATTACTTCGCGTCCATATTTGCATACAGAGTGATATTTTCCATGAATCTTTTGCTTGTGGCCCCAAGAGATGCAAAAAAATAAAATCATTCTTATTAAAATAATGAATAGTCAAGTGAATAAATATATTGAAAATATCACAACTTGCGCACAATATCTTCCTGTTTCGGACTCATTCAGTCCATCATCTACCAGTGTCGCGTTGCTCAAATTAATTAATAATAAATAAATATTTTAACTTATCAATAAATAATTGTCAATAAATAACAAAATATAAATTTTTTTTAGAAATGGTTGTGTCCATGAGTCAGCTTCTGTCACTCAAGTGATAAATAATAATAAATGTCGCATTTATTGTGTGTGTTTATAATAATACTCAATTCAAGAGGTTATTGTGCGCTAGTAGTGATATTCAATACACATAGACGTCCTTCAGAACAACAATTATTACTATATGTACGTATTTCATATTCATTAATGGCATCAAATTATGTATATATTACTGATCTGAGTAATAAAATGCAATATTTGTTGAGACCTAATGGGGCTATTGCTATAAAAATTAATTTAAAATTTCAATGATATCTTTTATCATCACTATGTATCACTCTTGCTTTCAATTTCAACTGATGTTTCATTTTCATTTCTCCTCCCTTTATTCGACCATTTTTTCCATTTCCTTAACGTGTTTAACCAGTTGATGAGCTGTTTTGAAATTTAACATTTCTTTTCATAATGTTACTACTTCATATTGCAACGGTGAATATTTATTAATAAGGCAAGAATAGAAAGTGTGTTTACAGGATTAATTACTTGTATAAATAGGTCATGTACAAATTAGAAATATTGACAAAAAAAGTCATGTTTAATTCTAATGCGAGTGATCAGTAATTTTCTATCAAAAATAAGGGCAAGTTTTTTTTTTGCCTACAAAACGTTTCACGCACTCAATTCTCCATGACCTGTAACTGTTAGGGATTTTCACGTTCTGTATATCGCCTGAGGATGAAAGACGCGGGATGTTAAAGATCGTCCTCACAATCTCTCATCCTTTAAACTTTCTTCTGGATTATTGATTTATGTGCTATTTGTGGTTTGTGGTTCCTTGAAATAGAGCGGGTTCATTACGCCCCTTGCGAAGGAGCCAGCCTCTGTGCCGCCCCCTTCATCTAGCTTCTTTGACTTTGATATGCTTTTTTTTTATTAATTTGAAGCGTACTAAGGCCTCTTTGAATACTCGGGTTGGTCATTCAGTTAGCTGACGGTAACGTCCTGATGAGGGGCCTGGGCTTTCCTGACTCAGGCCTAAGCCTAAGGCAGTGTCCCCTTGAAAATAATTTCCTTGCGTAGAAGATTACGTGGTGCATTTAGAATACATGAATAAATGCTCTATTTCTAAGAATAGTGTGAAAATATGAAAACGAATGACTACATTTTATTTTTAAGAACAATTAATGGCAATATTCTCAAGTATCAAGATGCTTTTTGTTGAGTTCATTGTGGAAGAATGGGGCGGCGCCCTTGAAGAGTGAGAGACATGCGCATTGGACTCCTCACTATAAAATGGGTGAATTATACAATCCTTGTTTTAGATGTCAAATCCACTAACTGTGTTAAATTTAATCTATCCAATTCCGCCATTTCTGCAATACATATCTTATTGCTATCGTACTCTTGCTTCTATATTTTTTTTAAAAGATGTCCCTGCTAGAATGAATCACCAATTTTAATTTTTTTATGATTAAAACTTCTTCATTGTGCTGAAATTACAATATGCCTTATTAGGCAATAATTAATTGTGATAAATGATCTCATTCATACCATATTTACAATTTTCATTCACTCGCTCATTCATGCAGTATATAAAAACAGCCGAGAGAACTCCCAAGGCCACATGGTTGTAGCCTCCCTCGCATGCGAAAGAAGAAGCAGAGTCTTGGGAAGTTCCCCACGCTCCTCCGTCTGCCGCGTCACCGGATACGAGCCATTGGAGGCTGACGAAGAGCCCGAGAGCCACATACGCTAAGGACATGACTGGAGAAACTGGCCATTGCCAGGACTCCCACTTTAACCCATTTATAGCAGGTCACGAGGCAAGATGCTTGACTTTGTGGTGACCATTAGATCACAATTCTTAATAGACACAATCCTTAAAGTGTCATAAATTCTTAAAAGGTGCTTAAATCTTTAATGGCATATAAGTTTGAGGGCTAAGCTTGGGAATACATGAGACATTGTAATTTATAATTGTCTAGTAACATAGCTTGTTATTTTTATTTGAATATTTCCCGTCGGCGGGTACGTTACTACGTAATGTACAAATTGGTCAATTCCGAAGGCATTGGAGGTCTTTCAGCCAAAGAATTCATTGATTGTCTTAAGAGATCCATCAACCGCCTTGGGATCTCACAAAACCTTTATTCTGACTGTAGAACTAATTTTGTGGGCGCTCCGGCAGTATTGAAGAAGCAGATGAAGTCTTTCTTATTTCAATAACAATAATTGTTTGCAGTTTATAGTATTTTTTAATTTTATATTTAATTTGTTAAGTTTCTACTGTTGACTCAGAATTGGAGGTCATAAAGCACTTAAAATAAAATAAACTAATTTGTTCCAATCGTCTAAATGTGTGTCGCGTTATAAGAGGTTTGATATTGGTTTGCATGATATTTAAATTAGTTTTTAATTATTTTTCCGTAGCTCCTATCTTGGTGCTTATTTATTAATCAAACAAGAAATAAGAATACAAATTATAGTCAATTTTCAATTGTTTGTCTATTTTTTACATAGTTTTTTTTCAATGTATAATGTGGAATAACGGTATGGTCGAAAGTCTGTAAATGGTATGTATTTACATGTGTCCAATTCGTTTGCTGTGTGGTTTTAGTTTTATCTAACATTATTAGACATTTCGTTTATTACTATCAGCTTATATGATTTTTTTTCAAGTTTTATTCTGTCCTTTTCTAACTGACATGATTCCTTTGTCATTCCTGTGCTTAGGCCAGCAACAGAAGTAGATATAAAATGTTTATATTTTCGTGTTGCCGCCGGGCAAACAGTATCACGTTACAGAACTGTTGTTTTTTTTCTCAAGTTTTGGACAGTTTCAATTGTGTTTTTAAATTCATTATCTAAATAAATTTGATACTGTTATACTCTATACAGGGTCTATTCCGTAATAAAATAACTCTTCAATTTCAAATAGCCTACAAGGGTGGTATAGCTGTTGTACGTGATAGAGCTGGCTTGCTCAATATATCTCACATGAAACACCTAGCCCCATGGCCCATGCCCAGTATACGCAGACATTTAACTAAGACATGAGGACGAGACCATCGGACCATTCCTGAATGGGCTGTTTGAGATGACATCCTGTACATCCTCGATACGAAATAACCAAAGCAATTACATTCATGATCTTTATTCTAAATAGTCTATACATCATCCATCCTTGATCGGAAACATTTTGATGATAAATATTGCACAGGAGAAGTATTAGAAAATTCTCGGTGGCAACCACTTTTAAATAAATTTTCTCTACTAAATTATCACGAGGAACATATATGAATATTTATTGATATGGAAAATACCCAAGCATGCTTATGAATAGCTTCCTAAATTTTATTGAATAAATATATTAATAACATTAAAATTTATTCCCTGAAACCCCTTGGCACTGACACACTAAAAACCCTCCTACTCCAGCAACTTATACTCAAACCCTCCCATTCGAATCCTATATCACACTTCATCCATAATTTAATTACCTTATAACTGTCTATTTTATCACTCATTCCTAGTCCAAGCTGCAAATCTATCGATCTCCATTCGCATCAATCATTCAAACCTAACATTGAGTTCTTTCATTCCCCTCGTTGAGTTTTAGCCAAATTATTATTTATATCATTCTCTTATTATAATAAAAACCGTACTAACATTTTTCTGTTCATTAGCTATTCAGATACAGAGAATACTATTGATCTAAAGAAATATAACAGCACTGTGTTCACTAATATCATTCTGAGGATCCCCGAATAAAGTTTTCTTTTACATTTTCAGCTACACTTGATCAAAAGAACAAACACATGATATTCATAGTTAATAAATAGAAAGTAATCGATATATTAGAACTATTTCAATAAGTCCAAACTGCCACTTGTGAATGGTTTGGTTTTCTTTTGCTAGTACTTTGGCGAGATATTATTATTTTTTTTATATAGACTGTTTAATAGTTATGGGCAAAGTTATCAGCCATCGATTTGTAATAAATATAAAACAATGTAATGCAAACCAGTCGATATTGGGTTCCGAAACATGAGATGGGGAAAATGCTGTCTCTTTCAGGACTAGGCGCCAGAGCTATACATAGCCTACACAGCTGTCCAGTCTTGCGGGATAAACTACCTTCACACACTTGCCATTCCTAGGCGTTACCCTTGTATTTGTTTAGTTTTACGCAATCATATGTGCTCCATCTTCATAAAGGGTGTCCCAGAATTAACGCAAGATTTGATTTAAATAGAAAACACAGTTTTTAGTATTTTTTTTTTATTGAATTATAAACTAAATAGGATAGGGTTATTTATGGAATAACAAATCGGGCAAATGGCCTCCACGACTTCGCTGGCAAATACGCTCTCTTTTGTCGAACTTTTCCATGACCATTTGGCATAAATGTGGTTGAATTTCGTTGATGCAGCGTTGAATTTCCTGTTTTAATTCACGGGTGGATATGGGCTTGTTGACATACACCTTTGACTTCAAATAACCCCATCAAAAGAAATCGACAGGTGTTAAATCACACGATATAGGGGGCCAATTCTGATCACCGAAACGAGAGAGTACACGACCTGGAAATGTCTCATGCAGTATTTTAATTGTTTCATTGGCTGTATGGCAAGTGGCACCATCTTGTTGAAACCACATATTGGTCACATCAATATCATCCAATTTCGGCACAAAGAACTGTGTTATCATGTCGCGATATCAAGCACCAGTAACAGTCACTGCTTGACCTGCCTCATTTTCAAAACAGTATGGTCCAATGATGCCTCCAACCCAAAATCCACACCAAACAGTGACACGTTGTGGATGTATTTGTTTTTCGACAATCACATGTGGGTTCTCCGAACCCCAAATGTGACAATTTTGTCGATTAACAAAGCTGTTCATGCTGGATAATTTTGCTTGAAAAATCAGCATCCACTTGTTGATGTTCAATAATCGATACAACGAACTCTCTTCGCTGTGTATGGTCACTAGGCTTCAATTGTTGTGTTAACTGAATTTTGTGAGCATGGAGACCCAGATCTTTAGTGAGTATACGCTGTAGAGAGCTTGCAATTCTTGTCTACGACGCCGAATCGATGGCATGTGGCACCATCTTGTTGAAACCACGTATTAGCCGATTTCGGCACAAAGAACTGTGTTTACGACGCCGAATTGATGTTCCTGGATTTTCAACAACACTCTCACGCACTGCTTCGATATTGACATATAAACGGCTTTTTTTTTGGACGATCAGTGTGTTTAGTGTCTCCAACTGATCCAGTCTCCATAAATTTTTCAATTAATCTCTTCACAGTTGATGAAGTCAGAACACTATTCCGACCATATTTTGAATAAAATTTTCGAACTGTGGCCGCCAAACTTTCATTATTTTTTAGATAATTTTCTACAATAAAGACACGTTATTCTATCGTGTAACGCTTCATTTTTACTAACCCTAAACTGTCAGCAGTCAAATTGTTTTTTTTAGGGTTGCCAGCACTTTACTGCACAAATGGCGGCAAATTCAAATCATGCGTTAATTCTGGGACACCCTTTACAACCCTATTATCTAGGGATACTGAGTTTATTCCATTGAACCGACATGTCAATTGTACATTCTGGGCAAACTGCACTATAGCTGTGAATCAACATATACAATGCTATTAACTTCCTTATTTGAAAAGTAAGTATTTAAGCCACGGTTAAGTTAGACCCATAATCTCAGCCATCTCATGGGTTAGAAATTCAAATTGTTCAAAATAAATTTATCACAATTGTATATAATTACCCTTACTGCACTAGCATTTAAAAGCTTCATGACGAATTAAATATTCCTCCTACAACTCAATAAAGTCGCCTACTAATTAAATAGGGGATCACTTGTTAGATCGTCCAAACGACAATGGTACTTATTTCAATATATCATTTTCTCTTTTATCATTAGCCCTTTATTTAAGTTAATCGTTAATTTGTTATTTAGTTGGGTTCTTAGTGTTGCCTAGATTAAAACTTTTATTCTTAAACCGCTCATCAATATAACAGCGAACAGTGTATACGTGGTAAGTCGCCACAGCATATATACCGATACATAAAATTTATAATAGCATTGATGGGATAACTGACTAGATATCTCAATCGGATAAATCCTGCTGAATTATCCTACCCCTCTTTGCCCGTAAGGACGAACAAAGATATATGAGCATGGGATGAACTTAAAATTATGTTAAGACTTAAGCCGATAAGGGGGATTTCTACCCCCCCCCCACCAATACCCTACCCCCGCTGCTAGTAGTTTTGGGAATGTCTATTTGAAATGAATTCAGGTGTATTTAATTAAATCGAATCGATCCGGACGAAGATTAATTTTACTTATAAATCCACGATTAGTTTTTGAAGAAAGAAAGATTTAAATTATGTGTAATATTTATTTAACTTGTAAAGGATATTTAATTTAAAAATTATATATTTGATATTAGTCTGTTAAAAGTGATTTTAGACTGAAGGGCCCAAGTTATTTTCTCGAAGATTTTTGGTCGAATGTGAGGAAAGTTAGAAAATCAGTAGTTGTTAATAAATACCCACCTCTCTCTGGTCTGCTCACAATTGTATACTGATTCAAGTGCTTTTGGTGGCTGTACCTCCATTTTTAATTTATAATTAAATTTATAGAATATAAAATGAAATGTTTGACTAATGGCAATGGATATAAATAACAATAAGTCGAATCATGTTTTTTTTTTTTAGGTTGCGTTGATTTTCATAAAAACCAGAAACCTTAGTTGCACATTTCTCCGAAAGTATGTTTTCGGTTAAGTTAATTCTCCTCCTGCAGGCATGTAATTTCCCCTGTATGTTACATTCGATAATCCATAAAAAAAAATTCTCCATACCTCATTTTATTATTAAAGTTAAAATTTAGAGGGTATGAAATAGCGTTTGTTTGTTTTTTTTCAGCTTATTCCTATTTGAAAGTCGTTTAATCTGTCTGTAATATCGTGTTCACCGTTTTTGTGTACTTGTGTTTTGTACGGATTAATTGAATTTTGCATGGAAAATCTATTTGAGGTCACGATGGCGCTAAAAATAATTAAACAACATAAAAGCCTTCGAGTGCATAGTTAGTTGTCAATGCGAGTAGGCTATTGATTATCGGCTTGGATTGATTGATTAAACAAATTAGATTACCTTTGTTCAGCTGATCCAGACATCCATATTATGATGAAACGTTCTCAATTTAAAAAAAAAACATGTCGGGTCGTCACGAGGGGGGTGCCTAGTTACCCTAGCCCTGGTGATTAAGTGAGGGTTGATTAAGTTTATGACCTGGACAATCGTATCATGACGGTCTTACTATCTGACTCCATATTTGATAGGTATGTCCCCCGACAATGCACTATGTTCAGGAGAAGAGGTATAGGGTAGGTTTATAGGTAGTTCGTGTGGTCTTGGAATGACCACGGATTCACACTCGGTATCTGAGGGTAAGCGAAATCCGCCCGGATCCCAAAGGCGAGTGTGAACCGGAGAGAGGCAGACTGAATCGCCGTGGGAAACACTGCTTGGTAATTTTGCAGTGCTACGACAACCGTTGTTGGGGTGGGGTCTGACAACGCCGGACTAAATAGTAGCGAGGTGAGGAGAGAGGGATGCTGAGGTTTTCATAAATGAGGAAGCCAATTTTTGAACATCAGAGCAGACACAAGCCATCAGTCAGCCAGTCGTCAGGAGAATGAATTACAGACCCAAACCGCCGGTCTTAAATACGCAGCGGCTTCGTCAGTAGCCAATCAGCTTTGGTTTTATTGTACCCAATGCCAGTTGAATATGTGGTTTACTTTGTTCTCTGATAAAATGATGTGTCACCGATACGTGACCCGACTAAGGGTCTTTAGGCCTCTCGGCGTTTTGGTCGCTTAGTACCTGCTACGGGTAGCGGGTGCCCCAGCTCATATAACTAATTGGCTTGCAGCTGCATCTTTATTGTTTACAACATTTACAATGATTTATGGTTTGGTAACGTTATTTACATTTGTTTGCAATACTTATACAATAGAGTATAGGGTGATTTATCTTATGTAGTTAGCGGTCGCTACAAAACATGTAGATCTTTTGATTGTTTAAGCCGATCCCCAATTGAATTAACTATTATTTATTTATAGATTGTTTTGGAATTCACATTTCAAAAAAAAGATTTCTTGAAAATTGTAAGAGTAGCAACAATAATAATTTAGTCGAAAGTTTTGTGCATAATGTTTCATCTAGGAAGAAGATACACCAAGACATTTTTTTTTTTCTCGGTATTTCTACTTTAGGCGCTTTGGGGTCTGGCAAGTAAATATAATTAACCAATGTAGATAACAATGATGGAATGAAGTGATGCCCTATCTGGCATCTTGAAATCCCGTAAAATCTCTTCGGTTTTTATTTTATTTCGGAGACGCGGAGCTGGTGGCACTGCCCCTCCTGACGGAGAGAAGGGGAAAGGAGACAAGAACTATTCCACGATAGAGCTGACGAAACGAGTGGCGGATTCCGTGCGGGAACCAATATCGCCCCGGAGCCCGAGGCTCTAATCCGCCAGTATGAGGCCTGCAAACATCGGCAGTCGAGTGTCGTCGCTCTGGCTTATCTGTCCGTCCGTCTGTAGGCTGCTCCTTTTCGAAAGTGATCGCTGTATTCTTTGAACCGGTTCAATTCGACCAAAAAAAATATATTCAGAGGCCGCCGTGTTAATGCTTAATTACGATATGCTGCAAATTGGTTTCCGTAAAACATTTCAGCTCTCTCCCTTAACTTCTCTAAGTCCTTCACGATTTCGTTTATTCGCAGCAGCCATTCAAAGATAAACCCGTTTTAACTCAAGTTGGTGTAGTCATGGTTAGTAAAAAATTGTCTCTATAAAATTCTATTTTACCATTGAATCCCTTCCATTTTGACCACCACTGTATGTAAATTACTTTGGTTTTAGATTCGAATGGGACCAATAGTTAGTGAATTGAATATTTGAGTAAGGTATAATTGTGTACAACTTTTTATATAAATTCTACAATTTATATAATTGAAATCTCTCCATTTTGACCTCGTTAATTGTAAGTAAATTAATTGAATATTTGAGAAAAGGTAATTAGGTATAACTTTACGCTAGTGCAATACGCTCAGGGTTTGATAGATAAATCAAATCTGTCAGTACTTGAATAGTTAGATGGCACCCTTAAAACTTAAATATTCTAATTATTCAACTAGAGCGTAACAGCGTGGTGTTTGTGGGTAAAGTCAGGTAAATATATAAACGGATATACGTATCCTTAGAAAAGATACATCTTTTATATGTATTGGCTTATATTGTTATGTATTCGGATACAGTCATTTATCAAATTGATACGCCCAGATGTACCCGTTTATTTGTTAAAAGAAAACCCCTCATTCCCGAAGGAAAAACAAATATAGATAGATAGATGTAGTGGAGGGGGGAGCTATACAAATTATCGGTCTGTATTATACCCATCCCGTGCTACTGTTCCTCCTCGAATTCGCCTGTCCTAACGAAGTCAAGAATGGACCTCTAGTTGATAGAGTTATGTTATTCTTGTCGCAGCATAAGATATAAAATCTTCCAACATGTTTGCTCAATGCTTCACACTTTCCGAAAAAGTTTTAATAGGTTTCCTCCTCCAATTTGCATCTGTGGCAAATGGAGTTATAGGATAGGTGTCGCCTTAATCTGCAATGACCCGTCAAAACTCCTATTATGAGGTTAATGTTTTGCCGGCTAAAGTTTAATAAGCATGAGTTATTTACTTTGGAGAGTCGGTTGATGAACGCAGCTAGCGCTGTTGGACACAGTTCACAGAGCCTTTACTTTCAAACAGACACAAAGAAAACGTCTTTCGTCTGTAAATTCTGGTTTAGTGTAAAAAATCTATCATACATTTTAAAGCTTAGGGTATAATTAAGATTAAAGGCAGTGCCCTTAGGTGATCCGCAAACTAGGCTTTATGGTTTAGTTGATTTTTTTTTCATAACCAGAAATCTTTTAGTTTCAGCTATGTGTGTCCAGGGTCATTGTTAGTCATGTCATCATATAATTCACACAAGAATATAATTGTGTGATTAGATCAGCTGAAAATGTTTATAGTGTTGTGGTTCAATCGACATCGCGTTAATAATCTTTTATTTTTCATATTAACGCTGTAATAAAAGTTGTTAAAATTATATTCAATGTCACTTCAACTAAGGGATCTTTCCTTCTCCCAAAAATGTTCTGAGTGACGACCCATTTTCTATGTAACTCGGCGCATCTGGTTATTCTAGATTATATAAGTCGTAAATATTGTAAATTTGTCTTAATCTATTATTTTATTTGGTTTTCACGCCCATGTCTTGATCTCCCATCTAAAGCAAGGAAGGTCCTCCTAATAAAGGCCACCCACTTGGAATTCAAATAATATTCTCTGTAATTTTTAGCATGTCTACATAGAAGCTGACTATAAGCTGTTACACTAATAACTTTATCATTTTTTATATTTATGTAAAGAAAGTATTCTCTCTTTAATTTTAAAACTTAAATTTGCCGCGCTGCTTCTACTGGCCTCCGCCAGATGGAGCTATCAGCAATATTCTAAAAATTGAGATGATGTAGAGAAGGTTATATTAAGTAACGAAAATTGTAAATAGAGTGCGAATAGAGAAGTCATAGTTATAAACTGTAATTTCCGTTTCTTTGTTTATAGGTATGATTGTTTAAATAATATGAATAGTTGTTATACTATAATATACTGTGAATAAAATTGCTAACTTTGTTTACAGAGAAACTGATTTCAGTTTATTTACCCCACCTTCAATAATTGTCTTACATATATATATATATATAGTTTTATCAATTAGCAAGTATGAACCAGACATTGTCCCGCTCATGTGACTCATTGATCGATGTGAGGAATGAAAAGCCAATACGACTGCTCGGCTCCCCTCGCTTATAATTGTTCTGCGTGTATTCCGTCTCGCAGACTTCCTAAAACTTTTCCAATATTCCCCCTTGAAGTTTCACCGCGTGTTCTCATTCATGCATTTTTTGCTACTGGTGCATTTTCTGCATTGAACATCCTCGAGTATTTTCTAAATTTTTTTAAACCCGTTGGATTGATTTTTTTTTTAATTTCCCACATCATTACTGAATATTATCATATACTGAAGAGAACGTCCTGCCTAAATATTAAATATTCTACCATTATACTCTGCCCACAAATATTCTGCCACCAACCTTCCAACCCACCAATATTCTGCCCACAAAATTCCAGCGTACTTTCCTTCCTCGCTTGCTCCTCTACTCTCTAGAACACCCTCCCTCCTTATTCAAACACTTCATCACCATCCATTAGACATTATATATTGTTTTTATTATTTTATTCATTTCATTTATATTTTCAATTCATTGTTTGTTTCATCGTATTTTATTGACTTCTTTGTTTGTTATTATCATGTCGGTTCATCTATGACTTTATTGACTGAGTGCAATTAAACAACCTTTTGTTTTAATTAGTATTTATTTTCTGTTATAGAGGTTTTCACTTTATTTTACTATGTCTTTTCCTATTTTTTGTTTATATTGTAACATACCTCGTTTCATTTTTTTCTTTTCTGGTTCTGGTTGTTGGTATGTCCTATGATTCTTCAGCTACTGTACTTTTTGTTGAAAGTAAAAATATTCTTTGTTCTTTAGTATAATTGTGCTTTAATAACTTCATAATAACCGATCACTATGAACGGGAGTACATCTTCTACTCAAAGCTAGGCGTGAACCAACCTTTCCCTCTTCAATGCCACCTGGCTCACTCACATTGGCCAAGCGAAAGTCACATGTTCGGTGTTATAAATTAATCAAAATTAAAAATTTTAAAAATCCAGAACATCTGAATTTATATAATGTTATAGTTCTTTTTATTTGCCAGGAGTGAATTAGTTATATGTACTTCTTTGTTATTCATAGGGAGCTTAGTACGGGAATAATTTGTTTTTCTATTTATCTATCTAATATTACATCTTATCATCTAAATAAAATATAACAAACAAAAGACACTTTTTAGTATTTCCAGCTTGGAAAATTGAGGTTTACTTTCCATGTTGCTTGTTTGGAAAAGGGTCAAATTTGCATATTAAATTTAAATAAAGGTAAACATGTATGTATCTAGTTCCTAGCCATTGGACTTTCTCAAATTTGAATAAAGCTCAATTAGTGGCTTAAAAAGCCAATAAATTTCATTTCTTGAAGATTTCATGGGAGTGAACTGGGTTTTTTTTTAACGAAATTGTGATTAGTTTCAGTAATAATTGTGTGTTTTATTTTAAATATGGTTAAATGAATTTAAGGAAAGAAAAAGGGTGGAAAACAATATCTATAAATTACTCAATATATATTACAACCACTATGTATTTTTAGACAAAACAAAACTCATGGTACGACGTTAAATACGTAATTTTATTCTTAATGCTTAAATTTTTTTTTTAATAGCTAATAATCGTCTAAAGACGATGAGAGTAATCAGAACTTTTAATTTCCGAAAGCTCTAGTTTAATTTTTTTTTAAATCATTATCGTATCGTATCCAAAATATCTAACACGTGTTTTTTAATTCACCTAAAAATTTCAGATCGATTGAAAAAATTTTACTTTCGAAGAATATGAACTATTTGTCACCCACAAACTTTTTGGAAGTTGAGGATTTTCCTTTATGGTTGACAATTAAAGAAATAAAAGGATATCCCATTCGGTTCAGGCTGCATCTATCTGCATGTCTTTATTTCTATTAATGACTCCAAAAAGTTTTTGAGAATTTATTTTTGCATATCGTCCTCGAAAAAAGTGCACATTTATACCCGATTGTGGGTAATATAATTGCATTGCTAAATCTGTGAAATCCTCTGGATTATCGTCATTCCAGGATGCGATTCAGCTATACAGTGTACTCTAGAATGATCGTCGAATATAACATGTATTTAATGTTACTTTTTTTTATCCTAAACATACCGATGACTATCAGATCTCGACTACCTCTGGCACCAAAACTGAAGACTTACACTTACCTATTAAGACCCATTTGGGTATATCGAGCACAAAGTTGTAAGACAGCAAATAAAGGTAACTATCAAATGTAACTACAATAATTACAGTTCAATTGAAACTACTTATATTTAGCCCTGAGGCTCACCTGTCAGAAATACGTCCCTAGACTGAGAGTCATAAATTCCACACCTACATGCCTACATCAAGATTCGGTTCAGACAATCCCATCAAAACATACACGGATACCGGAATCTTCGCGTACTTGATCTAGTAACACGAGACTTACTTCACACGCAACGACATCCGAGGAAATTGAATAGTAATTTATTTATTATCTGGAAAAAAAGTGATTTCGGTTTGCACCAGTAGTTAGCGTTATATTTGTTTCGTTATTCTTTTGTCAATGTTAGAATTTTTTTCTTTTGAGATTTGCTAGTCGATACCTTTAGGTTGCTATAGAAAGAAATACCGTGTAATTTTGTTTACAACTGTCAGTTTACGGTCAGTTTTAACATGGAGTGCAATTATTACCATTTTCGACACATTTTACTTTTTTATTTTCATAAAGGCAAGAAAGCGGCTGAGGCTCACAAAGAGATATGTGAAGTTTATGTTGTGTTGATTGTTTAACAGAACGCATATGCCAGAATTGTTTAAAAAGATTTCGTTCTCGAGATTGTTACTGAAAGATGACCAACGTTCTCGTCGACCTTCTGGAGTTGATGATAACAAAATGAAAGCCATAATTGAATCGAATCGACATATAACTGTGCGAGAGATTCCAAAACAGTTAAGTGTATTACAATTGAAAATCATATAAGAAGTCTTGGACTTGTTAAGAAGCTCGATATTTGGGTTCTGCACGAATTGAAAGAAATTCGCCTGACACAACGGATAATATTTGATAAGCTGCCATCAACACATTCCCTGATATGTGGTGGCATCTTGTCATGTCATTCATCCCCATTTGCTACTATTATTCATTCACTATCTCGTCAAGTGGTTGTATTATTTACTTTGTATTTATTTTATGTATACAATTGTGAATAAATTAATAAAACAAAAAAAAAATATCCAATGATCATCGTATTGGCTTCCCGCCTTGCACTCTTCGAGACACTTCCCATTAGGGTTGCCTCCTTAG
This sequence comes from Acanthosoma haemorrhoidale, assembly GCA_930367205.1. Lineage (NCBI taxonomy): Eukaryota > Metazoa > Arthropoda > Insecta > Hemiptera > Acanthosomatidae > Acanthosoma > Acanthosoma haemorrhoidale. The sequence continues at coordinate 27,257,712 of OV884014.1, forward strand.
TGCAGACTCAAAAGTCCCTCCCATCTGACTTTTTCGTCAAATTTTAATGAACGGTTTTTTCCCCCTTTAAAATTTTCCGAAAGTAATTAGTTACTGTCCCTTTCATAGGAAATATCCTGTATCGGAATATATAATTAAAAAAAAAAATTCCATTGATCCTATAAGTCTCCTGCCTCTTCCTCTACTTTTAAAAATGAAACATAATTTCTAAAGTTTTTTTTATTCTATTTTTAAGATCCAGGTAGTAAAAATTATAAATAAGCTAGTTGATAAATAATGATTACTTTGTATACAACTTTATTAGCCCGGTCAACAGAAATGAGCTATTGAAAGTTACTTCGGCTTCATTTTCCCCTTCCATTTTTTTTCCTGAAGTAAACTGTATAAGTCTCCAAAACAATGCATTCTGCCTTAATTTCCTTCAGTCGATTTGCTTAAGCATTTCTGCACAACTAGAAAACATTGCCCGTGTACTATTTTAGAACTGCAAGTTTAAAAAATGGGCTGTTTCATTAAAAATTCTAAGAGGGGTCTCTGTCGTGATGCATACTTGTATCGCAGTGATTACATTACTTTGATACAAGATTTGAAATATCAGGTAGAACTTTTATACGTTGGTTTTTAACGTGTTATTGCTAATTAATGATTCTAGCTATTGGTGGCAAAGCTGCATATCCCAACATCACGTAACTCGCCTTTTCTTGACTTAAAAATAGTATATAAGGGCTTGAAACAATTATACAATAAATAAAAGCAAATTTTCAATATTGACAACATGGAGATCTTATGACGGCATTGAGATGAGTGTATAAAAGTGCTTTGTAGTAGGGATGGCTTGATTGTCTATGGTGCTTCACAATCGATTACCCATATTATATCGACTTCGTACAATCGATTTATCGATCGAACATTTCAAAGCTATTAAAAAGTCATTTCAAAAACCTTAATTGCAAACTAGAACAACATATTTCTGCTCTCTGCTCCACCTGTGGTTCTTGAAACCACAATCCACTACGGAAAACCTCAAAATACGCGTTTAGCTTCATTGATAATAGTAGTGAATCCGTAAAAATTATTACTAACATTTTTAATAAACTAATTATATAAATAAAATTGAAAATCATCACATTCTCTCATCAAAAATGTTTAAAAAAAAAAAAAAAAAAGGTAAACGAAGTTTTTCTAATTGATTGAATAAAAATTTCAATTAACCCTATTATTTATTACAAATTACGTAGAAATAATCAAAAACTTAGCGTTACAATTTATTTGTATACGTAACTCTTTTTATTAGAATGTCATTAGTTAACAGATGTCATTTTTTACTTTTTATTTCACATTTTCTATTTTAGTGAGGGCTCATCGACGAAAAATGTTTTCTTTAAGTTAGTCAAAAAAGGTAATTACTTTTAAGAAGCAATAGTTTCATATTTTGATTAGCTCAAAAAAAAAAAAAAAATTAAGGTCAAACTAAAGAAATTTCGCAGAATATTTTAAGTCTTTCCCCAACAAAATATTACTGTGAAACTGAATCGGTGGGATTGGGTGAGTGTATAAACCATTAATAGTACGTAACTTCAAAGGACATCCCATTTCTCAATAGGACACAAATTACTGATTTACAAAGTTATACTTAAGCAAATCTGGACATACGGAATAGAGCAATGCCCTTATTACGTCAGCAACAAAACTTTTTTTTTTTTTTAACCCCTTCCTGGGCTTTCGCCCACACGGGGAATCCTCATGGCCCGTGAAGCGGGCGCATGGGTCTGCTCGTCGACTATGGTGCGCGTATTATTCCGTGCAATGGGTGTTTGCAACGGTCAGCGCACCTTGGGAATTCTGTTTTTCTTTTTTTATTTCATTCCATAACACATTATAAGTACAAAATTAAACGAAACTTAAAGTTAAACAAAATTAAACGGAACTACAAGGAAATAGAAAATTATCGTACAGAGGAGAGAAAATAGTCAGGAAACAGTCCTGGTCCACTCTGGGACAAACAGCAACAAAACAAAACTATATACATAAAAGAAAACAAAAGGAAGCCTATTATTTCTATTTACACTTTTCTTACTTACTAACTTATACTATATTTACAATTCCTACATAATAACTTACACTATATTTACATCCTTACATCTACCCTAACTAACTTACTTACTATATATACATGGGGGTGTATCCTCTAGACCCTACTCTAAGCTCACAGTGACTCTCTCCCCATCCGGCGGTACAACGCTGGCTTCGCCTGCAGGGTCTCGATGAGGAAGAAGCCCCCCGCCCACCAGATTGCCCCGGGAAATAGTAAAGTGTCCGGGCCCTTGCAGATCCACCCAATGCCCTACAAACTCGCGGAAGGCGGTGTAATTACTTTCGCTGCTTACCAGCTCCGGTAGGTCCTCCTCTCCCAAGGTATAGGTCCCTATCTTCGTTAACAGTCGCGCTCTTGCCGGCTCCAGTGCGTGGCACGTGAGCACCACGTGCTCTGCCGTGTCTTCAAGCCCGCAGTGAGGGCAGTTCCTGTTTGGGGCCCTCTTCATTTCAAACAGCTTAGATCTGAAGCCCCCGTGTCCCGTAAGGACCTGTGACGTCCAGTAGTCCGGGGAGACCCATTTCGCCCTCAGCCTGGCCTGGACTGAGGGGAAGTACCTCTTTAGGGTGCTCCCTTTCGTCGTGGTCAACCACCTATGGTTCCACATCTCTACGGTCCACTCTCTGATGAGGGCCTTCCACCTACCCGGCTGTTCATCTATCCTTTCCCGGAGAAGATCGTGCGCCTGTGCAAGCGTCGTTGAGCGGTCAGCAACAAAACCCTCCATAACGATCTTAATATACCTTATATTCTCGAACTCATCCCTTCCAAGTTCATGAAATTCCGTAGTAACCTATCCATCCACCCTAATCCCCTAGCACAGTCATTGCACTGCACCACTCCATCCCTATAATCCTCTTCGGAGACTAAAATGGCAGTGGCCTCGTGACCTGCTATAGATGCGTAACAGTAGGAGTCCGGGCAATGGTCAGTTTCTCCAATCATGTCCTGAGCGTATGTGGCTCTCGCGCTCTTGGCCAGCCTCCGCTGGCTCGAATCCGGTGACGCGACAGATGGAGGAGCGTTGGGGACTTAACAAGACTCCGCTTCCTCTTTCGCATTCGAGGGAGGTGACAACCATATGGATTTGGGAGGTCTCTGGGCTGTTCGTAAATACTGTATGAATGAGCGAGTGAATGAAAATTGTAAATATGGTATGAATGAAAACATTTATCACAATTACTTATTGCCCAATAAGGCAGATTTTAATTTTATCATAATAAAGTTGTTGTTTAATCTGTTCAATAGTACACAGCAATCGATTTCGACAATTGACAATCGATCATCCCTATTTTGTGGAAATAAATTTCCGAACAATAATGGTTATATACATAACTTTGTAACCCTCTAATTTTCTTATCGCTCTAAAAATAATTCCAATTTATTCAGAAAGCTAGAGGCGTCACGTTATAAAAAAAAAATAATTAATTGTCTTTTGTAATCGATTTCCTTAACGATGTCTCGTTACTGACTGAATAATTAGTGGATTTTTATTTGAGTGTCTCAGAGGTATAATGCATTATATTTTGCTGGTCGTTTTATGAAACCAAATTTAAACTGATGGTATCAGCTAAATATTAAATAGTATAAATCAGCTTTATTTTGCTACCTTCATCACGAATACTGGACTAACCTAAATATAACTAGTTTACTCTAGGATCGGTAACCTCGCCATTTTTATTCTCGTTATATCAGAGACTATTTTAATTATTATTTAGTATATTGTAATAAAGTAATTTATTAGTCAGAAATATAGCTAATGACTAATAAATTGACGCTACGCAACAATATGTTTTAATTACTGCATGGTTTTAATTATTGATTCTATGAGTTCAGAAATATTATTTACCTAATAGTCAAATATATTTCTGTAACTCATGACTTCTTTAAAAAAAACTTTATTTGGTATAGCACAAATGTACAATTAGATATGGTCGTAAACTAAGAGCAAACTAGCCACATGAATGCCTGCAGGGAATCGATCCTCTGGCTTCTGCCTAGGGGTATTTATGTGTGTAGGGAAATGACAACAGTAATGATAACAGTACATATATTACTGAAAGGTCGTGGGAGACAAATATTTAGAATGGGGGTCTGGGAAAGGAAAATAACTTATTGATAATTATAATAGAGCTGATTATATGTTAACAAGTACAGTTCTTAGGATGTTATTGATAAACGTACTATTTGTTATCGATAAGATTATATGTATTACATAACTGTCGATGTATTGTATGTTCTTGAGGCGGGCATCTGGGTTTTACCTTCTACTGTATCGATACAAGATTTTAGGGGGCGTCTAAGACTCTAACATATGTATTTATTTACCTACTGAAATTTTGTTACATCTATTTTAAACTAATTTGTATTTTGTTTTTAATATATATTTAAAGGAGGTAGAATGTAAAGGGACAATTTCGAGAGGAATGGTCTCGGGACTTCGTGTGAGTTTTTTAGCTACTTTTTAAATGATGACGGGATTCACAACGACTTGGAGAGATGGTCAGAATGAAACTTAAAGGGATCTGGTTTTGAAAAAACAACGAAACCAGAAAAAAAAATTTATTTAAGTTGAATTCTTAACTTAAACGTGCAGGCGTTAGGCTCCTATCGCAACTATACCCTAACCTTTATAAAATAAGATAGACTTTTTACGCTAACGTAAAATTTACAGACGTATGATGTTTGCTTTGTGTTTTTTTTTTAAGGTAAAGCCTCTACATTTGAGCTCTTTATATAACTAACTGGTCAAGTGCACATATGTGTTAAGTGCCTGTTGTAAGCCTGTCTTATGTGCACTTAGCCATCGATATGTGCTGTGGATCTGTTAAGTATAGGCTGAATGATCCTTATGCCAAACCTGGCAATACTGGCAGACACTTTGACAATACCAGGCCAGCGGTGTTCTAAATGCATAGCTAGGACCGAGCCGGGAATACGAACCGTCCAGAGATAAGACTGGCCTATATAGATCTATTACGTGAGGGCGAGTGGCCATGGTCAGGTGTTGGTCCAGCCATCCTCCTCACGTCTCCAATATACCAGACCTCTCCCATCACATACAGCCTCCCACATTCATGAGCCCTCGGGCGGGCCTTTTGCCCTTCTGCTCTTATTCCCACCCCCTGGCTCGTTCTCGGTGTCGCCTTTTCGCTAATCACGTTCTGGGATGTTAGCCCCCTAAGAATAACAAAAATAACGGCCAATGAGGGCTTTAAAAATTGACAGAAATATGTTAACTGAAACGGGGTGTAAAAAAACGACTACTTTCCGATTTGACAATTATTTTATTTAATTACCAAGATGAGAACAATAGTAAATTCCCCTATTACGTCAGCAACAAAACCCTTCATAACGATCTTAATATACCTTACATTCTCGAACTCATCCCTTCCAAATTCATGAAATTCCATAGTAACCTATCCAACCACCCTAATCCCGTAGTACAGACATTGCACTGCACCACTCATCCCTAAAAACCTCCTTGGAGACTAAAATGGCAGTGGCCTCGTGACCACTGCGTAACAGTGGGAGTTCTGGCAATGGCCAGCTTCTCAAATCATGTCCTGAGCATCTGTGGCTCTCGCGCTCTTCGTCGGCCTCCATTGGCTCGTATTCGGTGACGCGACAGATGGAGGAGCGTTGGGGACTTAACAAGACTCCGCTTCCTCTTTCGCATTCGAGGGAGGTGACAACCATATGGATTTGGGAGGTCTCTGGGCTGTTTGTAAATATTGTATGAATGTGCGAGTGAATGATGAATTGTAAATATGGTATGAATGAGAACATTTATCTCAATTATTTATTGCCTATTAAGTATTAAGGCAGATTGTAATTTCATCATTGCTGTTGGTCAGCCTCCGCTTGCTCGAATCCGGTGACGCGGCTGTCGGAGGAGCGTGGGGGACTTCCCAAGACTCCGCTTCCTACTTCGCACGCGAGGGAGATGACAACCATGTGGACTTGGGTGGTCTCTGGGCTGTTTTTATATACAGTATGAATGAGCGAGTGAATGAAAATTGTATACTGGTATGAATGAGATCATTTATTATAATTACTTATAGCCCAATGAGGCAGATTGTAATTTTATCATAATAAAGTTGTAAAAAAAAATAAAATAAAAATAGCAAGAAAAATGTTTTTAACTTTTTAAAAAATGTTATTATTAACACGTAGCAAACAAAAAAAAAAAAGCTAAAAAATATCTTCATGAAATAGTTAAGGAACTAAAAACAAAATGCGCGATATTGGTCCTAATGCAAAAAATTAGACTGCATGAAAAATTCTTACTAAAAAATAAATGAAAATATCATCGAAGGGTTGCTAAAAATATTCACAGGTTCATCGGCATAAGTGAGTATATATTTTACGAAAGGTAACCCTTCTCTGCTGTTGGCATATATTTTTTTTATCATTTTCAAAGTTTTATTTGGATTGAGTATTAGAGGTGTTGGGGTTGTTTTTTTTGACAGTCGAAAGCGCTTTGGCGAAGTTAGTAATTTTATGGAGAGAAGGGACGTTTTACTTCTTAAATTTGAAACTTCAGAACGAGCTCTAATACATAGTATTAACAATGTTTTGAAACTTGAGATAAATGGAGTCATCATTGCGACCATACAGGCATGCAGATGAGATATATGTCCACCTGTTCTAGAGTGGATCCGAACAGGAACGGCAAAGAAGTGGATGGCTACATGTACTGTCCTGAAAATAGATAACAGGGGCATCGACACTAGTATAAATAGTACTAAAGACACTGTCTTAATTTAGAAGATCGATCCTCAGACGGCAGTGGAAGACATCTATCGGATCCCGGAATGCAGGCTATATGAGGAGGCTGGTGGCTCCAGTAATAATGGCGAAATGAGGGCCGTGTCGGAATCCGGCTCCAGGAATGGGGGTGTCTCCGCCCCCACCCCGGCAACCCCCTTTTATTTTTCATTATATCTGCGGTCTGGGCTCGGCCCATAGAAAGGTCACGCATCGCGGCGATGGGCTCTTCAAGGACCTCTGGCGTATTCTGCCTTAAGGAACGTGAACCCAAAATAATTTGTATAGTCCCACCGTCCGGAACGTTGTCCCGAAGTACAATTTCCTAGAAATGAGGGTTTTTAAAGGACGAATGAAGTCAAATAACAACATCTGTAAAAATTATAATTAGTTGCCTAGTCAGAAAGGAGAGATACTTCTTTTGAGCAGGTGAGGGGCTACATCGGTTTTTCTCCTGTCTGTGTCTTCTACAGTTAATGATCTCACAAGACTTAAGCCCTCTACAGACTAGAGCAATATCACATGATCTATAGGTTTGTCACCTGATAAACCCTGCCCAAGGACGTCGGGTGGCAGAGTCAGCTCTTACTAGATCAGGTCGTGTAGATCATGGCATGATTTAGTCCAAGATCCTTGAGCAATGAACTCATGCGTGTCATGTCAAAATGGACGAAGTAACTAAACGGAGTGACGTGTTATTAATAAGTATTGAAAGCTTACTAAGATTTTCTAATGTGGGATAGCTCCCACAAAATATATTATAATAGAGATGCCGGACAGCAATCCTTGGAAATATTACTAAACATTTAGTTTTTTTTAAACATTTGAAATGGCTTTACATGTGTCTGGTATTATTTGTGATAATAATAGTGCAGATATTGTGCCTTTTGAGTTCAGAGTTCGCTTAATATTTAAGAGTTGCAATTAATCGTTATTCCGCAGTAACAATTTCTCTCGTGGTGGTATCTTGCTTTGTGATTAGAAGTTTTACTAAATTTAGCAGCTCAGTTAAACTTTCGTTATCCATTCTCAAATGACTGAATTTTCTCTGTCAAATTCTCCAATCAATATCCCGTAGCTCAAATCATTCATATTCTTCTATTTCTTCTTTCGTTCTCTAAATTAATACTTAATGCCAAAACAAGTGCAAGTTTCGTTGTAACGAAAAAACAGGCGGCATGATGACCGTGCGTCCATACCGAAGGACTAAACAAAACTGTCTCGTGTAGATGAGACTCGATTTTTTGGATTTCTTTAAGAAGTTAACGAAACAAATAGAAGTTAAAGATCATATACAAATATTGGCCAGGTCGTATGTAGGGTAGGTACCTTAAAAACAATTGAGGCTTCGTATGAATGAGCCTCAGGTCTCTTTTTTTTATTGTTTCAAATCCATTTATTGATTAAATGTATATTTTTGACATCAACATCCGCGGAGATTCCACGGGATCTTTACATAAATGCACATTGTGTTTATTATATGTACTGTAGCGTGGCTACATTGTTTCTAAAGTGTGAGGTTAACAATTGAGCTAAGGTAGGCTGATAGTACAAGTATACGTTTAACTCAATGTACATAAATCGCCACAGCTCAAGGCAATTAGGTTCACGGCATTGCTGGCGGGGTGCCAATCGCCCAATATTTACTCCGTTCCTTTATGCTTAGCCGAAGCATCGTTAGGATATATAAACTGTTCTATAGGTATATGGTATATGATAGTTTCTGCAAAAATAATGATCTGAAATTTTAAACATGTATTCCTTTTTATACCAAAGCCCATTTTGTGTGGAATAATTTTTTTTTTCTTCAAAAACTTTAATAAATCACAAGAAACATGCCAGCTAATGTGCTTTTTTTTAAACTTAAGATGTGACATACAACTCAAAAATATAGAAAATGGAGTTGACTCCTTCTTGCTACAAACCCTTCATTTTTTGGTGGCGATGGATTGGTCGTAATGACGGGAATACATAATATACGTATATTATAAACGCAGGTCGTTGCAGTTACCGATTCCCCTGAGCAGCTTCAGACCAATGTCTCTCTCAGACCCCCAATAAACTAGTAGGGAAGATGAACTGCTTCACGTAGTCCGCAATAGCCACTCGTCGGGCTATTACGAGTAAGTACTCGTACTTATAATTAGTATGTACCCGTAGTATATTAGTAAGTACCCAAGTGGGTACTATAATGAAAAAGTCATTAGTGTGTCCTTTAAGATATCGAAGTGACTGTAATTGTGAAGAATTGAGTAAAGATTCTTAACTCCATCTTTTCAAGTTTGTGTTTCTCGTTTTGACCTCTTGTATAGCACAGAGGGGTGGGCGCTTTTCTCACAAGGACGCAAGCAAAATTACAACTGCTGAAATAAGAAGAATAGCTGGGAAATAAGGTGGTTTTTTACACAAGCAAACTGTGTACAAAATTAAAATATAGAGTCGAGAAGTTAGACGAGTTTGAGAAATCCTGCAATAACGTTAGCTCAAATGGTTTGGGTACGTCTCCTGAAAGGCAAGGTGGCATTTTGGGTGTGCAGAATAGTCCATTTTTAGTAATTTTGACAACAACCCACAAAATTAGTTTGGAAATATAACGACTAATATGTGGTATACATGCTTCTAATTGTATCATCCATTTTGGTGTAGATGTTGCTAAACCCAGATTAACTTTATAAAAATATGATTACGTACTTTCTAGAAGTTCTAAATATTGCAAATACTAAATGGGCGAAGAGTAAAGAAGTATTCTCGTAGAATGGTCATAGAGAGCATCAATGCTTTCATCAAATAATATATCATATATATTTACTACATAAGTGTTGTATTTCTAATTTTTTTTTTTTGTAGCAGAATAGCACAATTTCAAAATAAGTACAGTTGAGCACTATTAGTTTAATATAATTTATATTTTACTTAATGACTGTGATTGCTTCATCTTTGAAGAACAGCCCATCGCCTCAGTATTTCAATAACGGCGCCTACTTATTGTTTTACTTTAGTACACACTTCTTTGGACCCTTTATGATCTAAGCCCGACCTGCTAAAGGTTATGCTCAAATAATTGTTATGTGCTACTGTTTCAATTTTTTACAATATTGAGACATACTGGTTTATATTTTTTTGGTTTTCTCTTGTGAACTATTATTGTCTTTGTTTTATTTTGTCTACTTCTACACTATTGTTTTTGCAGTACTCATGTACACAATTCAATTTCTGCCGGGTGTCAGATTGAGAATCTTTTATAAAAAAAAAACTATAAACAGCTAAAACAGGAGTGGGCTTAATGTTAAGGTATGTAGAAAACCCTGGGTCATATCAATGATTCTCTGTATTTTGCTTTCAGGATCCAAACATAAGGGAGCTCATTCGTTGATAACTTTTAAAATTCCATTGATTTAACTACTTATCCAAGATGATAAAGTTTTTTCATAATAGCAAGTAGTTTACCATGTCTATCTCTTTTTTTCACATTGGCAAAAACGAAAAAGAAGGTTTTTCTTCAGTAGCATGTTTATTTAAATTAAAGTATCGATTGCAAAGATATTATCACGACGTCTTTCTCCAGGTCAAAATCCTTACTGGCATTCTGTTATAGTGACTAAAAAGATATTATTCCTATTGACATGTACTAATCGGTGATTCAGTGAACTTTTCCTTCCTTTAGCTAATGACAGTTTTCCAACTTATAACTGCTTTTTGTAGTATCGCAAAGATTTTTAGTTTTCTCTTGGAGCTGATATTTTTTTGTTTTTTTTATTAAATTTATATGACTTTCTTTTTGCTGATAAATAATTATGTCTGTGTGTATGTGTATAGAAAAATTATTAATCTTTAGTGATTTAAAACAGTTGGACATTACAATTGTTATTCACAAGGGGCATGGTCTTGGAAGAAGATTTTTTTCTGTTTCATTCTATATTTACTTTATTGAGATTGCTATACTTTCCATGTTTTCCCAATATCAGATCTGACCTCTATGTTAAATTACATGTGTGTTGCTTGAAAAGAGAACTACTAAATACCTGGGCACATAAGAACATGACTAAAAAGATGAGTGGAAAGATTTTTAGTTTTCTCTTTAAACAGATTGTTTCCGGTTTTAAAAAATCTATCAAAACTAAAAATTATCTAGCCAAAATTTTCACGACACTGATAAAATAACATAAGAGCATGCCTATAATAAACTTTGTTACATCTGTGTGTTATGTTTCAGTGGAGAACTATTCAAAAGGGAAGAATGTTGAAGAGCCTTTGGACAAAGACAAGTTACCCATTCCAAATTTACCTAAAGACTTCCTTTGGATGCAGGTAACAATTTTTCACTTCTATGTAAAAAGTAATAATTTGTGTAATTCCATATAAGATTAATATTTATTATTAAGACTGCAGTTCTTGGTAGAAAGTAATAATTTGTGTAATTCCATATAAGATTAATATTTATTATTAAGACTGCAGTTCTTGGTAGAAAGTAACAATTTGTGTAATGTGTTGCTTCATTTTTTGTATGATTTTATTATCGCTAGAGTTCTTCCCCCTTGGCCCCCATACATTTTTAGATAGTGGACATAGATGACGCTTCCCACCGATTACTGAAACCTGATAAAGGTCCTTAGTCACGTGACTTGTCCCCTTTCGACCATGTGACAATTTTGTTTCATTCCTCCCAATACCACTCATAAAACATATTTTATTTTAATGTATGATGACAGCAGAAGGACAAGTTATACCAGAAAAAGATCATCTCTCTAAAGGTACAATAAAAGGTGTATTCTTATCTAAATAAAGTAGATGAATTTGGATATCTCTGATGTGAAGTAGGTATTGATGTATCTACTAAAATCAGAAGAAGAATGATGGATTACAGATGAGGAGCAAGACAACTTAAACAATTATCTAACACATTAATTAGACCAGTCTTAATATATGTATCTGGAATGTAAACTCTTTGTAGGTCCTTGGAATCTTTGAAAGGAATATGCTACACTGTATTTTTGGTCCTGTCCGAATAGATCAGGAAAAGATACAATTGTCCTGTTGACTACATACCCTAGTTTCACAAAGGTTATAGCCAGTATGATAATTCTTAGAACCTTAATATTTGATAGTTTATCCTAGTTCAGAATTATTTAATATTGGATATATTTTTATCAGAATATAAAAATAGGCAGTTACGAGTATTTGTTTTGGTAAATTTGATTATTTCATATGTAATGTCTCATATACCCAACTTGATTTACTTCTTTTTAATACTTTCATATTCAATGTATATACTGACTGGATAGCTTCACAATAATAATATGATAATATGTTTGCCCTTCTGTGAATAAAGGGCAAACAATCCAAAAAGAGACTACTGCATTTTAATGTCTACACTATCTGAACATTAAATTTTTCAAAAAAATCTTTTCGAGTCTCACTAAATATCTTTTATTTATGATGTTACGTCACCGGTTAATGATTCACCTTTTCAGGCGTCCACCAGGTCTATGAATGATGTTATCTTTAAATTCATTATTCCATTCGTTCATTATTGCGTGCCGAATTCGCAGCTATAACCATCTATGTTCTGAAGATACCTGAATAGGCAAAATGTCCACCCATGATGTAACATCATAAATAAAAAATATTTTGAGAGACCCAGAAGCTTTATTAATTTAATGTTCAATCAGTTTAAAAAATAATAATATGATTAACTTATATTTTATAAAGATTAAGGATCATTAATTTTGTGGACTTAACAGAGAAAAGTATTTCTCAATATAAACATCAATGAAAATCCTTTCTGTAATTACAGGTGCAAGGAGGTAGCAAGATGAGGAATCTTCTGGAGCTGGCTTTAAAAGAATATGGCAAAGGCAAAGATGTCCTCTGGACAGGATCTGGGTCTGCCGTCGGAAAAGTCATATCTTGCGCAGAGATCCTCAAGAGGAAATTCAAGGATGTCCATCAATTCAATAAAATACAATATCGCAGGTAAAATAATCAACTTACATTGACTACAATTTAGACAATACAATTCTTTATTATATAGTACATAAAATAATATATCTTTCTATTGAATGATATAATGACAACAAGTTAAAGTCATAATTAAGCTACAAATATTCATAATCCTTGCTATTATTATATAAATTGTATAATTATTTATGGTATAATATATTTTTAGGTGCGAAGAATACTGGGATCCAAAACTCGAAGGACTAGACCAACTTGTTGTTATGAGGGATGTTCCAATGATGCACATTCTTCTTACTCATGAGCCTGTTAATACTGATCTCCCTGGGTAATGTTTCTATAGTAAATAGTAAATATTGCTAATTTAAAAAAAATATAAATGTATTAATACATACTTCTTTTCATACCAATCCAGCAGATATGTGGGTCTCAACTTGTTTGTTATTGAAGCAGTCGATAGTGGTGTCCACAATCGGAAAGAGCTCATACAAATATTTTGTTCCCGTAAAGGTTAGCAATCACCAAGTACAAGAAGGTGATCATGTCTGTTGAGAGAACAACAGCGTCTTTGATACAAAGTAATATTGATCGAGTCCACCTAATTCAACTCAACGTAAGAAGGAGGTAGAAGGATAGAGGCGAGTTCACAAATTATATATCTAGGAGTGAGACTGGGAAGAATATTAAATCCCAGCCCCTCACACCAAGCATTCGGTACAGTTTCTAACATACACCTGTTTATAATGCAGAATGCCTGATACAACCGACGTACCCAATGTTGGGTATTGGGTTCCAAGTCTCGAGAATCCTCTCCCATGGATTTATTCTGAGTATGATATTTAGGGCTGGAATTTATGTGTATTTACATATTTCAGTGAAATCACGTTTCTAAATATTTCTCTCCCTTTTGAAGTGATGCAAGTGCTATTGGTGGTAGCTCCAGTGGACTTTGCCTTGACGAAACAGCGCCTCAAAGACAAAGATAGAAGATGTTGCATACTTTATGTTTTATATCTTATCCAAAACACGTACCTTATTTATTTCAATGTTTAATTCTTCTTAAATGAATCATTCTTACAACAATTTTCAAAGAAGTAAAGCCCCTCTCTTTGGGCACCAAGATTATTTTTAAAAAATTTTGATAGCTATCTATGTCCTTGTCTTCTCTTATTCTTTCCTCTTCGTCATTCTTGCGACTGGGCCCCCTGATAAGGACTAACCCATCACATCCCAGTCCACTGAAGACCACTCGATCTCTGGCCGACTCCACCATAGCAAGATGGCAGTGGTGCAGTCTACAACCCCCATAGGAATGGGCAGTATGGTCAACACTATGGCCTCTGACCCAATGCCCTGCCCCCGTTGAGTGCCACTCACACCAGCCTCGATCTTGTTGACTCAGATTCACTACCTAGACCCCTTAGGCACAACCCTCGGTGAACTCTCACCACCGTCCCGAAATTACCTACACCTCTCCCGAGGTCCACTTCACTCCTCATCCTCTACACCCATCCTTCAAATAGGACCCTCCTAGTAAAGGATCCACTGAATACAAATAAATTTCTCCTTTTATTTTTCCAAATTTGAGAGCTAAGAAAAAACAAAAAAAAAAATTCTTTTCTCCCAATAAGCTCCAATCCGCCTTCCTATTGATTCAGGAATATCGAACTCTATTCCCATCAATATATGTCACTCTCCCAACCTTTAAATTTAGATTTTACCCGTTCCTTATCTCCCTTCAATCGAACAATTCATTATTATTATTATTCTTTTATTTTATTTTTCATCAATTTTATTCTTTTCCTGTTTTAATGAATCCTTGCAACCTTTCACGGCCATTTTTCTCTGGTAATAATTCCTATATTTTCCTTATGTTCCTAGTTACAATTGTTAGCAAATGTCATTCACTTCTATTCATTTATGTTTTGTTCAATATTATGCTGATGGTTCATTGAAGTAACCACATATGTACATAGGCCAAATATTGTTTATAAGCTAACCCTATCAGAGTAATATTTTTGTTAGCTAGACATATTTATCTGTACCCTGTAATTATTCTTAGGGGCAACGTCCCTGAATAAAGTGTTTTCTCATTACATTTACACTTGTGCTATCCTCATTTATATTAATTTATTCATATGTAAATAATAAAGATGAAAAAACTAAACTTTACTTCATTGATTTTCTAATGTAGTTGTTATTTTAAAAACACAATACGAATGTTTGGTTCATTAGTACCTACTAAATGTCATGAGCTAGTAGAAATCAAAGTAATAAATCTTATTCTGCAGGTACCAGGACCTGAAAAAAGAATTTAAACCCAAGGGCAATGGAAGACAAAACAGGCTGAAGAAACCTACCAAGCCTAAAATCAGTCCGGACATCGAAAAAGCAGGGCTGGTCTACAATGGAGGGAAACCAAAGAAAAATGTACAGAAAAAGCCATATTAAACTATTCTTTATATTTTTTTATGTAAATAAATATGTTTCACTTATAACAAAATTTTAACAGCCTGTAAAGTGTATAAAGAAATAAAAATATTTATGTACTTATAACAAATACATAAACACTTGTTTATTGGCAGTTATTTGTTTATCATATCCTGTATTCCTGATTTTATTTATTATAAAAGCTAACATCTTTGCTGGAAATAGTGAATGTGCTAATACTGTTTAATTCACACACAAAAAAAGAAGAAATATATAACAAATGTTTTTTCTGAGCCCAAAGGAAGAGGAGCAGGATGTATGTATGTTCTGTTATTAATACTGATTCAAAATCAATCTGAAATTTGGGAACATGCTGATTACGTGTTTGTTTAAATACAATAATTATAAGCATAACACAAATGACATTACAGGTTGGAATAGCAAAAACTTTTCATTGCAGCCCAGTTTAAGTATATTTCACGTGTAATCGAGTTAACATTCAGAACTCATAATTACAAATCAAACGAGGTGTACAACCAGGGCTGTCTAAGTTCTTCGAGGGTAATGTAAGAGAAGTCGGGTCACACAAGTTTTATTGGTTCATGGCTGAACTATTTAGAATTTGGTTATAGCTGTAATGTTTTTACAGTAAGGCTCAAGATGTCGTTCTATTTGGTTCCATCGCCTATCTTGAAATAGGTGCCTACACTAAATGCGGGAAAAGAAGTACTTTATGTCTATAAAATCAATTTGCTGAGTCTATTCTAACAGATGCCAACTCGAAGCCAGGCAACCATCAACTCAAATTAATCATACTACATGGTTTATTCAAATAATAACCTGTTCTTAAACTGTTATATATACAAGTGATACATAAAAATGATTGATTTGGTTGACTTATAATATTTTTGTTAATTATAGAGAAAGTTATTCTTTCAAAAATATTTGATACTTATGAAAATACTAGATTCAAGCCAACAAAGCCATTAAAAGTTCCAGTTGTTTTACATTCTTCACTTAAAGCGGGAGATAACTTTCATAAGATTCGAACCCAAGTATTCCATGAAATGAATTATCAAACTTGAAAAATACTAAGATATTACTTGTCAGTTAGCTATATTGTACATATAATAGAGCAGTGAGCACCGTAAATATCTGCATTACTCCTAAACTCCTGTTTGTCATTGGTTGCTAGTTTAAATATTTAATTCTTCTTACTTTAAAATTTCACGATCTTGAGGTCAATGGCAGTCTCTATTTGTCGGATTGTAGATTCCTAAAATTTTCATTAGAGGGCTACCATCCAACTTTATTTCGGTTTTCCGTGGAAGTAATGTCTTGGTTGTCCGCGTCTTTTCTAAATTCTTTGGATTTGATCCGTAGTATTATGTTGTTAATTTTTTAATATTTTTATTTTTATTTTATTCTTTTTTGTGTTAAAATGGAGGGGAAAATTTTCTTCAGCTACAATGACCTCGCCCAATTTATTGAATTTTATCAAAAGGAAAATTACTGCCAGCTGAGAAGCAGAATAATGTTCTTTATTAATATTGTACTAATAATTTAATACTTCATTAATCGTGTATAACTAAACCTTTATTGACCCTCTATATCCCACCCAGGGATTCTTCAGTTTCACTTCTATCAGGTGCCCTGAGAAGCTCAATTTGTTTTGTTTATTTAATTTACTTCATTTTGAATCATTCTCTTTCAGTAATACATATCAGATAGTAGAAAACTTATCTCAAATTGGCAAACAAAGACCTAATTTACTATTCATTAAGTACAGATGTGTAGGAGGAGAGAAATATGAACATTCTGGATACTTTGTGAGATAATTCTACCATTAAAATTAGGACTTCCTAATTTGCAGAACCAACAAAAAAGTGAAAAACGGAATCTCAATTATGCAGCTTGAAAATAGTGAGAAATTGATACCAATTGTGCCCAGGAAACCTTTAGGAAAATCCCCGTCCTGTACCTTTTCGTTTCTCATTTTACCCTTTCAGGTACTCCCATTATTTAATTTACTGTGTCTGATCCTCTGAAAAATTCAATTCGATTCAAACTACGCTTACGAATTTCCCTCACTAATATTAGTTTATTAACCACATTCATTCATAGCAGAAATGGTAGATCTTTCTCCTAAACTTTAATTAATCTGGTTCATTAATCTTTATGGATTAGTTTTTGGCTTTTATAAGTATAGATTACAAAACCTTGAAAGGTTAAACAGGTCAAGATTGTATTGTAAGCATCAGTTACTTAATGTCCTTCCATTAAGTATACCGATATCAATCAGAGGTACTGTGCCTTATTTCTTACATTATTTTAATGTAATATTTATCTATACTTTATTTTCCAGTACTCTGAGGAAGGGCTGCCCCTTTTCTATTAATTTTGGACTGGCAGCAGATGGACAGAATTGCGATCAAGGATTTTGTAGATGCTCCACCGTCGGATTAATAATCATACATTTGAAGTCCTACCTCAACAGTGCAGATTATCTTCTCAAGACCATTATGAGATAGCTAATATATTGAATCTAAGGTGAAATATAAAATTAGTGAAAAATTTCATACTAGAGAAAAAGGGAGCAAAGATATTCATAATTAATATTATGCTTAATAGCAGAGACATTTAACTATTAATTTGGCTTCAATCAACTTGAATGAATTATTTAAAAAGTTTGGACAATGCACATGTGGAGGTATTAGTAGCTGGGAACTAACTAGAAAGAATATACTAGGAAGAGTTATAGATGAACCATCAGGTCTTGGTACAAAAATAGTAACAAATGTAATACCAGGGGCTGGTATTTGGTATTAGAAACTGGAAAATCAGGTACAAAAGATAAAACCATGAATATTAAATTATTAAAAAAAGAATTGTTTCCAATGACCCTTAAGTAAATATAGAAAGGGCACATGTGTGTGAGGATTTATGAAGTTTGGAATTGTGGACTATATTCCAGCTCTGGCTGAACTGTAAATAATTAGAGACTCTTTTAGACAAAGGAGATCTGCTTTTAATATAAAGGTGTCTACAAAAGAGTTAAAACTCAGTTTATTTTCATAAACATTTTTATTTATCTTAATAATTAATATTTATTCTAGGACAAGAGAAAGAGATGTAGAGATCACTAATGGTCTAGCCCCTGATTCTATTCAAATGATCATAAATATAGTAAATTTATAATTAAATGATATTAACACATCATAGTAAATATTTTCTAAAATTTATTTGTTTCTTTTACAGAACTCAAAAGAGCACAGCTATTGAAAACAAATTACTTTGAGTGATATCTCAATTGAACATTTGAAATGCATGAGATTTGGTAGACCTAGAGACATTGACAAGACTGTCCATTGGTTTGAAGAAGAAAAAGATGATGAAATAGTCGCCATTTTCTAGTTTCTTTACTAGTTGAGAGCAACAATTGTCAGATCAAATGATGTACTGACATTAAAAAATAGTGGAGGGGGGGGGGAGTTTTTTAAGTTTTTGACAGATCTTTTTCTATATTACTCCATCTGCACTTTTCCAGATTGATAACCTAACAGACAATATTTTTCACAAAAAGGCTTAAAAGATAGACTCGAGTCTAGTACAATTTTCTGAGGAAAAAAAATCCCTTAGGTTATTGGACTATTTCAGCTTAAATTATTTTTCTGAAATTTTCACACAAGATTCAGCAAAACTAGTTCTATAGTATAGACTTAAAACCATTGTAGAGGGCCCTAAAATATTTTAAAATACATAAATAAATAAATTAGTTTTTGCTTGTACTTATTCTCAATTATATATTTGTTTGCATAGTTTCCTCGATTTGTTACTGCATTAAAAGAAACTTTGAAGTGATGTCCATTTTAATTGATTTCAAATCAAATGTGTAATTATTATTGGTATTAATATATGTGATATTGTAATTAAATAAAGAGTACATTATACATTTTTAATGAGGCAATATGGCCGACATCGGGAATTACTTGGTTTTCCTTCCGGTTTGCCTAGCTCCATGATTTATGAATTGACGCCAGCTCAGAGATCGTGCTGCATTCCAATTATTTACATTAAATTATCTCATCAAAATTTTAAAATCAGGAGGGTGAAACGTATTCCTCAATCAGCAAATAACTTATTTGTCAATAAAGTTTTGTTTTTATATGTGGTTTATAAAATAGGTCTTTAATGTGTAGGATGAAGTATTGTAAAGTGAAATATATACTTTAAGTGATCTACACAATAATACTTGGAAGTTGAACTTGGATGTAACTATTAATGAAATATAAAGTAAATAATGTTGTATATGATGCTTAATTAAGATAACCTACATATTTTGAGTTGTGGTTCAGTTGCCTGAGTTGGAAGCTTGTAACAGTTCACTCTTTAGGTTTGAAATAATATACACACATATAAATGAGTAACTCCAATTAATACGTTTTACTTTATTTAGTTTCTTTATGAAATATTAGAAGTATTAATTATTTTCAAAACACAGTTAACTGCTAATGGTAAGTAAGTAAACTGAGATCAGTTTTGTGATGATCTAAATTATCTATGAAAGTTTAACTATTTATTTGCCAGTTTTGTACATTGGAATAAGGTAGTTTCATGTAAATAAATCGTTAAGTGTCCAGATTATGTTAACAAATAGAGAATGAATCAGTTTTTCATTGTTTAATTATGTTTTTACATAGCATCCTATTTATCCAAGTGGCTACCTTCACCACTTCTCAAGCCCTAAAGGGACTGACTTTTTGACAGTGTAAAAAGTCTGAATAAGTTGGAGTTTAACAAGGCCTGTTGTTGCTACTTTTATATTCTTCATATGCACCATAAGTAAGTAGAGAACCACATCCGCCAAACAGAAGGAGAGAGAGGATATTAGTGGGCTAAACACCCGATATAACCTTGTAAGCTACCTTCTTTTGGCTATTAACCCCACTTATGCCAGAAGCACGTTTATTTAAATTATATGTATCATTTATTATTAATCCTTTTTTTAACCATTTATTCTAATATGAATGAATGGCTTCACGTAAAAAGGGCATCAGTCCAGTCATGGCAATAGTTGGGAAATAAAAAAAATATAGCCTGGAGTCAATATTTGACCATTTTCCCACTTGATCATGATCTTATCTTAGCCTTCAGGAAAAATTGGTACCCTAACTAAAACATTGACAAAGAGCTTTTCAAAACTGGATCAAACAATATTAAATTTAAGATTTCTGTTGTTGGCTCTTGAAAATTATTTTTTACCATGGAGCTGCTTCTTTTTTTTTCTCCATCTGGGGAGTACATTTGAACTACCATGAAAAATATTATGCCTAGGTAAAATGCGGGTTGAGTTGAATTTGCGAACACGATTTCAATGACAGTGACTTTATCTAATTATATTCTATGAAAACATGATTTACATATTGTTAATAAAGTCTTTGAAAACTTTAATTTTTTAATCTTCCCAATAGGATAGGAACTGATGTGCGCGATAGTCTGTAGATTGACTCATTAACCTTATACTGATGTTATGTCAAATCTATCCTGAATACAATAGATTACCTTTTTGCTATTGAAAAAAAACTAATGCGATGCCAATTCAAGACAAATAATAACAGCCTGAGCTTGGTTATTTGTCATTCTCGCCATAAGACATTCAATTAGATAAAATAGTAAAACATTTAACATATCAAGCTTTATTTATACACAGCACGCTTTCCCAATTTCTTTTCACAGAAGAATTTCGTACTGATCAATGGAAGGCTATCTGGATATTTAGCAATAACAATAAGCCATATATGTGATATAAAGAAAAAAATTATCTGTCTCAAAGAAAATGAATTTTAAATAAAATCTATTTCTGTCTCACAAATTGGTTATTGAAGAAAGTTTGATGGTGAAAGTGTGAGATAAAAATAATTAGACAGAAGTTAAGCCTTTAAAAGCTTTTAATTCAGATATATTTTAGAATAAATAATGAACGTGTGATCATATTTTAATATCACGATCATCCAGTATGGGGGTTAACACATAATCGTCCAAGTTGCATCTATGATCTTCCTTGATGTCATATAGTCGTTGCATAAGAAAGCCTTGTCATGTATGACTTGCAAAAAGTCAAATTAATTTCTTGTTTTTTAATGGTTACCAAGTTAACTTCACTGTAAAATAAAAACAAAGTCAGGTATGATGCGTCACATAAGCAAGTTTTGTTAAAGTTGAGGAAAAAGATTTACGAAACTTGTTCTGATAATAGACCACTAAATCCCTAACAATTATATTATCAGTCCGGAAGTCTAGACATTTAATTTGATACCTTATTCAATAGAACAAAATAACATATTTTTCAATTAAATGCAATTAATTAATAGTTGACCCTTAACAATTTGCCAAGAAATTGCGCATTATTGGCATCTATGAGACCTCCAGTAAAACTTTCATGAAAAATTTCATTCTTAAATAAGAAATTGCTATTGCAAAAAAAATTGTAAATAAGCTTTTGCTGACTGTTTTACAGATTTTACATCATTATGGTTCAGCTTACCTTAACTCATTAAATATTATTAATAAGTATGTCGAGACTAATAACTTAATACCCTACTCAATATTTATTTTGCTGATTAATTTATAAATGGCCTTCCATTTATTGTCACATGCATGGTTCTGTTGAGTGGAAACTTATGAAATGTCAGTAGGGTATGAGGCAAAAGAAAGGAAAAACAAACTTCATTCAAAATAACTTCCATTAGCTTCAATACATTTTTCCGAACGCCCAACAAGGTTTTATCCCTTGTTCAAAAAAACTTTTTAGCTTTGAATCAATAAATTCGAGAAATGAAAATGTTAGCTTGCTTTCATTTTGCCATACCTTGTTTTTTTAAATTGTGTCAAACACTGAAGAAATGATAGCCAGTTGGTTAAAAATTAAGTGAATATGGTAAAACTTCTATTTTCGGATCACATAATTTAGTGAAATTAAACTTAAAAGTTTAACGTTTAAAGGTTTTGGTGATCAATCAGATCATGTGGCACCCACTAATCCATTTTTTTTAAGTATGTCTGACGTTTAAGTGTTTTGAAAGTTCTCTACTTGTCTGACGTGGATTGGCCTCAACTAAAGCCCTTAGTTCATCATCGAGCTTTGTTTCTGGCCTCCCACAAGATTCATTTAAGAGATCGATTCTTACTTTAATCATTTCATCAAAATAAATCTGGAATTTCATCCGCTTCAACCAAATATTTTTAGCATCAGCCAGATATCAAATGAAAAAAAAATATTCTCTAATAAAACACTGGTTAAGTTAAAGTTGCTTACAAGATGATAATGACAGTTCTAATAACCTGGTATGAATGCAGTTTGAAAAGCCAAAACCAAAATTACAGATTGCTAATCAAGACTTAATTATTGTCACTTACTCATTTTTTAATGTTCTTTCTGATGTTATGTCTCGTTCTTCCCAATGGAGCATACATGTAATTAGGCATTTATTTGTTATTATTAAAGCTAAATATTTGTACACAAGCATAATAAGTACTAGTTGACTGATTCATCAATGGCCATTTCTTTTCCATTAGATCTTCACTTGTAACAACAAACATTTCTTAAATTTAATTATTTGTATAAGTATTGTAACAATCTTTTAACGATCAATTAAATTTTTATTTTACAATGAATAATTAGTCAGAAAGACAGTGCAGGGAAGTCTAGTGAGGGTCACCCAGAGATGATAAGGTATAATTGACATAGGTGGACAATCCTTAGGAGGCTAGGTGAGTTGAAATATCAGGTAGAAATAGTTGCCATTATACTTGAAAGATGGGTTCAGTTGTTGCTACACCTTCAGAAGAGAGAGACTGAGATGATCTGAAGTTAGTTAGAAGCCATGAGTGAAATGGCACATCCAGCACCAGTCAAAAAAAATATCCACTTATTAATATAATATATGATTAGTGCCGGTCGTGGAAGAGTATAATATATAAGATAAAGTTTGAAAGCATACAAACATTTTAAAGTCCTTCCTTGCCTTTCAGTCAATGAGGATATATTAAAGTTTCATTGTTCATGATTGGCTAAGCTTTGCCTATTAATTTAATTATTAGATATGGATTTACAGTAAAAATTCCATTTCCAAAAAGGACTACTGTATTATAAAAAGTATTACTGTAAAAAAAAAAAGTATATTTTTGCTGTTGCCTTCGCTGACTGGTAGAAGCGATGCTCCTTTTGGCTTTGAGCTCCAATATAATATATCTCTCAGTGCATCATATCCTACAATTATTTTTAAGGATTATGATTACACAGACATTTTAGCAACTGAATATGACAGGTTAGAGCTGTTGAAATGTTATATGCGAATAAATACCATATTGAGGAGCAACGGAAGATTATTATTTATTAGTATATTGTTTGAAATAGTCAATACATTAGTACATTTAAATTATATATAAATTTATATAGTCAATCACTAAAGAACTCTTAAAAAGTTATTAAAATGGGCCTGACTTTTATTATGTTTATTTTTTTTTTTGTACACTTATTTCAACCAAAAACTAATCATATATACTATGAAGTGTTTGTTGTAGAAGGTATCTTTAAAATTTTGGCTTGATTGATATATTTTTATGACCACCATAGATCAGATAATAAATTCATATCTGGCAATTAAAAAGAAATATTACAATATAAAAAAAAAATACAATATAAAAAAAAATACAACGTAAAATAAAGTGTTAGCCTCTGTGATACAATTAATTAATAATTACCTGTGTAATTATTTGTATTTTAAAAACGTAATTGATAAGTGAAATCTTGATTGAATAATAATTTTTTTTTATCTCTAATGCCCAATCTTTTGTCATTACTCCACAGAGCTCTCTGAGGGACTGAATTATGACATAATTTGGGTACTCATTCAATTGTGGGAGATTCAATTTTTGTGAACAAAATTTGTCTTTTTGGAAATTATTAAATATCCTTCTTTATTTATTTCTCATTTTCTAATGGATATTCTAGTAAGAAGTCTGCCAAAGAAAAATGTTGTTTAAATTAATATAAATATAATATAAAGTACATAACTACTTTAAGGAAATAATGATTTCATTCTTGGGTTTTTTTAACTTTTTAAAAAAAATATCCAAGTAAAGGCTAAAGCGAAAAAAAAAAATTCTATAAATTACTTGTCATAGTGTTGATCCCACTATTTTTAATAATCTATACCAAAGAAAAAATATTTGACAAGACTTGAATCCATCGAATTTACTCAATTTCTGATGATAAAAAGAGCACAACACACCTATGAAAGATATCTTT
Source organism: Acanthosoma haemorrhoidale (assembly GCA_930367205.1). Lineage (NCBI taxonomy): Eukaryota > Metazoa > Arthropoda > Insecta > Hemiptera > Acanthosomatidae > Acanthosoma > Acanthosoma haemorrhoidale. The sequence continues at coordinate 27,282,272 of OV884014.1, forward strand.
TCAATTTTTAATCAATCCATTGTTGTGTATAAATAAGAATTGGTTACCTTCCTCTAAAAGTAATTTTTAAATTTGAAGATAGTAAATCAATACTGTATAAAAAAGTAACCTTGTTTAAACAAAAACCATTTTATAAATCTGAGGTGTATAAAAAAATCACATGAATAAATCAAAATTGAAAACACAATTTGCATATTTAATAAGCAAAACAACCATTGGCTGGTTTGGGAAGGTTACATAACTTAGAAAGACATATTAACCCTTATCTCATTAAAATTAGATCACAAATAATACTTTTCATAAAAATCATAATAATAAAAATCTAAATCATCCAGAAACTTCTTCTAATATTTTTTATTAAAAACAAAAAAGCCTAAAAAAATTTTACCATACATTCAAACTTTAAGTTTGCAAGTGATTCAGTTGAAATAGTAATCTAAATCCTGCCTGTTATTTGAGTTGAAGGTTTTTTGTTCTTTCTTCTTCTGCTATAGTTTAAACATTTGAACTAAAGTTGTTCTTTGAAAATAACTCATCAATTGTTGTCTTATGAAATTATTATTGTAAGGAGCTACATAAAAGTCATGAAAGTAGATAGTTTAAAAATTAGTCCCATCTTGTTACTGTATCATTCAAATTATTATCAATATAAAAGTTAGGAGATAAAACATAATGGCTCAAAGCCGCTTACCTAACTTTCTAACTTTGTGGTTTGAGCAGCTTTGAAAAAGTTGAGCAAAGGGCACTTTGAATATAGGTTGTGAATGCCTCAGCATCAAAGTTTAAATCATCTGTTGACTTATCCTTATCTTAGGAAGAATGCTAAGCAGACATATTTGAATAACCATTCAATGAAATAAAGGATATTAATAAATAAAATATGTAAAAAGGTAACAAAGTAACTTTGCAGGGAATAACAATGTCAAAGCAGTTTGATACTGGATGAAGCTTGATGTTTTTATAATTAAAATAAATTGTCTACCAAGTATTTATTAGTTTATTATCTAATACTTTTGATTGTCTTAAGAATCTGAAATGTTAATTCCACATTATCACCACTAAATTTAAAAATATGATAAACATTTTGTATAATATAGGTGGAAATATTAGTTATATATTTGTAGTATTTGTCGGTTGTAGGTGGAACATTAATATGAAATGAATTGATTTCTGTTTGGGCTCCAATTTATTGTTTGTAGAACACAAACGGCTTGAATCATTGAAAACTTTTGGGACTTATAAACAATAAAATGATTGAGATATAAGTTATTAGATATTTTTGTCAATTGAGTTATAGGCTTAATCCTTCCTTTTAAGAAGCCCTACAACATTTAGTTTGGGAAATATTTGAGGGATACAAAACATTTTTGAGATGTATACGAATTCAGATCTGAAAAAGGAACAAAAATGACCCCATTTCTTATATTTTATTTTGCTTTTTTTCACTTTTTTGCCTATGCCAAGTGTAAAATGAAAGATTTCATAAAACCATCGTTTTATTTATTTAAACAGACATGAAAAAGGTTATTAAATTTACTTCAACATTAAATCATGTACTATTTTTTATCTAAATCTAACTGTGCTCAATACAATTGGCCAGGAAAGTAGAAAATATTTTTTTTCAGAAGGCTTGGATGCAATTTGTTTAATTTTATTCCAATGATCCAGGTAAAGTTGTCTACATATTATTGAGAGGCATATAAATAGATGTAGTATGGGATAAATTACATTTTTTCAATTAAATATTATTATGGTTTTATCACACTTATTAACACTTTCCGAAATAAATAAGCCATATATAAAGGAAATGATTGGCATTTAATCTATTAGTTTTTACTCTATTATAAAACTCATAGTATACTCGGTTTCCAACAAATATTTTGGTACAGGTTTAATTAAAATCAGTTCAGTAGTTTTAAGTGATTGACATTCAAACACATACACCACCTTTGAGAGTTTCAAATGATAGAGTAGATAAAGACCTTGGTGTACAGAAACCTTTTTAAAATATATAGTGCAGTGATGTATTTTTGTTGCATTTGCTATCCATGCCTTTTACAAATAATATTTGACGAGCTGCCAAAAATTATGTAATATTTTCCGTTTTAAATATGCAGTGGTGATCTCATTATTAATCATAAAAGTAATGTCACTGGATGGTCCTTAAAATTCAAATTAAATTTTACTTCCTTAAAAGTAAGTAAAAGATAAGGGAGCCTCATTCTTAGCCCTGGCTTTTAAAATTAAAAGCTCTTATTTATTTAAAGAATATGAAAGGCAGTGGAAGTAGTGCAGCTTTAAGAGGCCCTTTAAAAGATGCATTCTATTGAAAAATTGAGGTGAAACTGATAGTAATAATAGTCATCGCTAGAGGTTTGATTCTGCAGCTGTATCGGTTATCTAGATACAGCAGTCTTAACTGAGATATCTGCTCTAAAGAGGTAATTTCTCTTGGCAACTCAACATCAGATTAGGTAATTAATCAACTTTAATTAGAGGTCTGATTTGTGGACATGATTTTAATTAAAATTCGATTTAAAGTGGATGATTGTCAATCTATTTGTTGAAGGTATCAATCTAGGGAATGCCGCTGTTAAATCAGGTTAATCTCACATCTGAGGAGTCATTTCTTATGATGGAATGTATTAATTAGCAATTTTGAAGAATGAGCTGTTATTTCAAAATAAGTTTTTCCATTTTGAAAATAATCTATTTCACATTTTTGACATCTATTCCTCATTACCAGCTATTTTTGATGATTAACTTCTAAGCCGTTTCAAATGAAATTGTCAGATAAGTTGTGGCAGCCTATTTTTATGTTTTGATACAGTTTTTACCTGCTGTAAATGACTGTGTGTTAGGGCTATTCGACCCATTTATCCAGTAGTACAGCCATTTTTGTATTTATTTTTTACAGTTAGTCTGTGCTAGTGTCAAGTGTGCTCAATGCAATCCTGCAAAAAAATTGTGAGTACAAGGTAATGTTGTTTTAATTGTGAAGTAGGAAGGGGTAGAATCTACTTTTATTATTTTATTTTATTATTTTATGCCAGTCTGTCGGAATGAATATTGTACGGCAGTGGTCATATAAGTGAACCAATCAATTTGAAAATTTAAAGTTCCACAAGTATGGAGACAAATTTTTCTGCAAATGCAATAATAGGTAGTATGGAAATAAAAATTAAACTTAAAAAAATACGTTCTGTTAATTTTTAAGTTTCTTAAATTTTAGCTACAAAAATATTAATGATTTACATTGCTAAATCTTTCTCCTTGGTTAGGAACACATTAAAGTCGGTAGGGGGAAAAAAAATCAAAGATTATTTAAAAAAAAAAAAATATTTAATACCTATTAAGCCTGTTTTAATAGCTATATTTATGTAAATGTTTTAGATATTAAAAATTTTTTTTTTGTTGAAAAAGCCAGTTTTATACGGTTTAACAAATAAAATGAATTTGTTTTGGTCTAAAAATTCAAAATTTTTAAGGAACTGCCGCGAACATCCCTGATGCTGCTCCTTTACTTTTTATCTCCTTAATGTTATTTATATATACTTTAAAAAATACAATTTAGTTTTAAATAGAATTATTTATAATATAATAAATTTCGTGACTCTTAAAAATTAACAATAATAGTGAAAATGCTCAGATAACCGACGCTAACGTCTATCGTTGGAAAATTCGAAGAAAAGGTGTCAAGATTTTTTTATTTTCTTAATGTTTAATTATAATTCTACTAAATAAAATTAATATTTTCGTTACAATATTATAAAGTGAGTATATTTTTCTTTGGACTGCTATAAAGAAATTTATATACTAAATATTTCGGAAATGAGAAAAAGGGCCGATCGTGACGTCACTACCCGGCAGACTTTGTACCTTAACACCACTCTGGTTTGGAAACCATATTGCGCAATTTAATGTGCAACGTCAATGGTTATTTGTAGGTCTTATTTTACCTGTAGAATCAACCAATACATAGGTAATTTCAACCCCAATAATAGGTTTAAACGTATTCATAAAGATTTCCAAGGTTAGTTACTATATGAAGTTAATTTCATATATAGGTAGGTAAGAACACAGGAACTTTGCCATATCAGACAATACCATTTCTCTTGTTTAAAAACGAAATCATATTGAAAATTATACTCAATAAGTAAATTGAAAATCAATAAACATTAATGTTTGATGAAGAAAATTAATTTTTTTCTTATATATTTATCATACATACGTAGTCTGTATTTCACAAAGGGTGTATTATTATCAGACAGTTATTAGATATAGTTATAATTATTAGCTATAGTTAGCTATTATCATATAGTTATTAGCTACAGAAAACTGCTAATAGAAAATATTCGAGCCAATAAAAATTGAGTTATTAGCAGTTATGATCCTGCTTGATTTACTATTCATATCAAGGAGCATATCCTTAAATGAAACTTGCACAACTATTTTTGAACTACTCACTGTATTAAATTGATATTTGAGTTATAAAGTTTTACAATCAACAAACCAACATTCAATCAACTTTCATAGTTACCACTTATATCCAACCTTTATCCGCAATAAGAAACATAAATCTTTATTTTATTTGTTTAATCGAGTTAATTCCCTAATAAAAAAACAAAAACATGACGTTTGTTTTCATTAGCTCAGAAATGTTCGAACTAAATATTTTTATTTAAAAACCTATATCATTAGCAATTTTATAAACGATTCATTGCAACACTTGAGAAAGTGTAATGTCATTATTAGTTTGTCAACTGAAAAAAAACATGATTATAAAATAAATGAAACATTTGGAGAAATTATCCACTAGATATTAATATTCTTGCCATTAATTTCTTAAATTTCTTAGCAATCACAATAGTGAATAAATACTGCTTATAAGCCTATAACTTTGTTATAGAATATGTTAATTTAATAGAGTATGTTAATTTTTAACTATAGTTTTATTTCGACTGAAATAATTGAACATTCCCCAATATTTCTGTTTCTGAATACAGATCTTAGATTGATACTGAATTATTTAATTTTGATTGAGGTAGAGATATTTTCTACTTTATTGTTATTTTAAATAACTATTCAATAGGATTTTTTGTTACTGTAACTGTATATTTATATAATTGAAATAGCAGCAATTTATATCTGCAATCAGCTTTAATTTCCTTGAATGTTTCTTTCGACTCTGTTTTGTCCTGTGACTAAAAGAAATGTGACTTTTATCTCTTCATTTGCTACCTTAAATAATATTGCAACTTGGTCTCTAGAAGGAATATAGCTTAATGTGCTTATCTCAGTGAACCTGAGTACAACTGGAAAAATTGGCATATCCACTTAAGTTGTCTCAACAACTTCTGCCATTGATGAACTTTACTCTGCTGGTAGACAAGTCAAGTGTTTTAGTATTCTTTCTTAATAAAAACATGCTATATAATAATATAGCTATTAGTTTTCCAAAAAATTAAATAAAAAACATAGAAAAACGGACATTCTTTTCTGGAATGATCCATGAATCCACAGTTCACATATAATGTATTTTTTTCAGAGTGCTAGTGAATAATTCTTTATTATTTTTTCATCAGTAGCCTTTGAGTACTGTTTCTTTCTCTCCAATTTCTCTACCAGATTCACTGCTGGATTATAAACATTGTTATTTTCACTTACACATCTGGGTTACAAAAGCTTAGGGTTGGTTTGTTCCAGCTTGTATACAATTAACGACTTTTTACTCTTGTGCTTGTTCACTTGAAATGCTGTCTTCATCAGTTTTGAGTATACTCCCCAACAAATTCCTTTTTTGACCACCCGAACATTTAATGTGCCCACAATTCATATCTGCTGTACAATATGTGCTTTCTATTCTGATTATAATTGGTAGAATTACCGGGAGTAAAGTGAATTTAGTTAATCGGGTTTAAATATAGTGCGTTTTGTAATTACCGGGAGTGCAAGTGCTTCAAGGAATAGCGAAAATGATAGCTGGATGGGCTTGGCAACTGCAATGGAGAAATTTGGTAAGTGAATTTAATTTTTTTTCCTCATCATTGACATTAAATAATTTATTGCTCTTCATTTATCTACTGTTTATATATCCCTTTGTGTAATCTCTTTATGAGGAAATATGCCCTAATGCATTATTTACACAAATGAAATAAAATTCCCTGGCCCTTCAAGGATTTAAACTCAATTGTTTCTAACCTGAATTTCTTCGCAGTATGAAAATGTTTATTTACATTAGCAATGTCTACTGATTATTTTTGTAATACCTCAGCCAATCTTATCACTTACCACTCATATTGAATAAACTGGTGATATGTTTTTTTCTAGTGCCAATCCTTTTGGGTCTATGGCTGCCATAAAAGATTTTAAATAACATGAATATTAATTTCCCTTCAAAATCTTTTCTTTAATTGGTCAGGTGCCAAACAATATCAGTCACCACTTCAACCTATAGAGAAAAATTACTTTTTATCCATGCATAGGGTGAAGTGGTAGACTAATCATTGTGTGGTACCTGAGGATAATGGACATTAAAAGTTCTTACCAATTAAAGAAAAGTTTTTAAATAGAGAGACAGACATTTGGTGTTATTTAAAACTTGAATTACACCTTCTCTTCCAATCTAACACCTCATGGCATCAGCTATAAAAGGGCTGGAAGTGTGTGCTATGTTTAATGTCAGGTAACCGTAGGATGGTTGTGTCACATTACTATGTTGGCTGCCAGATCCTACCTTACATGCAGATGCCTGAAAAGGCCGTTACAGACAAGGTGGGTGAGTGGTTATCTGCCCAAGTACTGTCCAGGTGATTCTAACGGCTTAACCTTGGTGTGCAAAATAAAAAATCCGTTCTTTAAATTTCATTTAACGTGGTACAAAATCCACTGATTAGTCTTGATGTCCTTCAACTGCAGTTACCAGTTGTCTCTGTTTTGTGAATTTGTCATCCTGTCGCAGATATCAAAGCCACTTGCTTCATTTGTCACACAGTCCACCGCAGCTTCGGTCTTCCCATTCTTTAAAATTACCATTTATAATTTTTATCAATGTTTACATCTTAGTTGCATTTAATTATTATTATTACTTTTTTTTTTGTTTCAGGTGAGAACTGGGTGTTGATGTACGGTATGTACCTTTTTTTTATACTTTTGGCTTCAGCAAGTAATTATCAAAAGTCTGAAAATAATAAAGACAACAGCTTTGGTTAAAACCAAGACAAATTATTGATTAGTAAATTTAATATTTCTATAATTTATGGGTTGATCCGAAGTTAAGGGACACTTTTGTGGTTATACTGGGGTTGGGCTCTGGGGTAATAGGGAAAGGTGCCACTAACGTCTTGATCAACTAATTAATGTTATAACAACTTTCAGCTGAAGCCAAAATATGTTTTACATTTGTTTTGTAACTTTGCATGTTTTTTGCAGTTATGTTCTTCAAGATCTTCTGGATCACAGCACACCTTAAAACTACACACACATTTACATTGTTTTATTCATGAAACATTTTGCTTTAGTTATAGAATAGGATTTGAGGTCAAAACTTACCAAGTTGAAAAACTCAGCAAAATTTTTGTTCCCTGCATGCATTTATTAGTGTAATTAAACTTGCTTATTCAACCATAAAGCTAATAATCAAAATAAAAATCCCTCAGGAATTTTAAGAATCTTGTAAGTTACTGATAAATTATAATGTACTCTTACAATTTACAGTGTAGGGACATTATATCTTGTGATTTGATCAAATCTAAGTTAATTGTTAATTAACCTGCACTTTCCTGGGTTTATTATAGGCCAATTCTTAAATACATATATATTTTATTTATATATTGATAATTGTGGGAATATTATTGATCGATAAATAAAATGTGTGACTCCAGTAATAGTTAGACCACTATTAGAGGGCCGAAAGTTATTATTCATTTATCATTGCCCGAAGATACCAAAGAAGGCCCCCCCCCCCCCACTTGCACCACTATTCCTGCAATAAACATGAGCATCCAAACTGTGCTTTTGGAAAAATCCATTTATTTGTTGAAAACAATTCAAGGAGTAGATTTTTATGTTTTGTTCTTTTATTTTGTTGATTCTTATATCCAATACATTTACAATAAATATTTCATACTCATGATCTTTCATTTTTTTTTTGTATCCAAATAATTATTCCATTGTTTTTTGTAAACAAAAATTTATTATGTAGAAAAATAGATGACTCAAAGTAAAATTGCTTCTGTTCAGCTTCAACTTGATGAGTTTTGTCTGTACTTGCTTTAGTACGTACACTCAATTGTAGTCATGATAGGAAATTATGCTAATATTTTTTCAATAAATGGTAATAATTAATTTCAATAGTTCAATCAGTAATAGAATAGGAAATATTTTTTAGGACATTCAACAACATTCTTTTTTGAGAAATAGTGCTATTTTCGTTTAATAAACATTTTTCATTTAATTATTACAGTATAGGGTATACCTTTTCAGGACATTCAACAACATTTATTATACTAAATATCGATAGGATATACCTTTTCAGGACACTCAACAACATTTATTATAGGATATACCTTTTCAGGTTATTTAACTAGTTTTTTTTTAAAAATTAGGAACAGTGGTATTTTTGTTTAATAAACATTTTTCATTTAATTATTACAGTATAGGATATACCTTTTCAGGACACTCAACAACATTTATTATAGGATATACCTTTTCAGGTTATTTAACTAGTTTTTTTTTTTTAAATTAGGAACAGTGGTATTTTTGTTTAATAAACATTTTTCATTTAATTAATACAGTATAGGATACATCTTTTCAGGACACTCAACAACATTTATTATTGGAAATATTGATAGGATATCCCTTTTTAGGGCATTCAACTTTTTTTTTTAATGAGAAACAGTGTTTTTTTTTAATTAATTACAACAGTATAGGATAAACCTTTACAGGACACACAACATTTATTATAGGAAATATCAACCCATCTTATTCATAACATTTGTAAGTAAATTTTTTTAGTTTCTGAGATTTTTAACACAATTGAAGAAGATAAATCAACTCTCTGTGCCTTTATTTATTATCTTTTTAGAATTTAATGTTTAGTCAACATATTTTTATATACATATGCTTTTTATCAGATATTGTATTGAAAAAATAATACACATCATATCTTAAGTAATGTAATTTTAAATATATTCGATTTGTGTCTGAACTCCTGTCTAGAGCAATGGATTACAAGTCATTTCTTTTTTTGTCTTCACTTCTCTCCAAGCATTTCTCACCTGCATCTTGCTTAGTGCTTCTCCTCCATGTTTCTTCTGAATCTATATATTCATATCTGCCTTAGGTCATCTTTGTCAGCCTATTTTGGAGATCTTTATAACGACAACTACTTACTACCCATTGTCTTTTACATTTTGCTATCCTGTTATAATTAATAATCCTAAACATTTGAGTTGTTAGTCAGGATTGATTAGTGATAATTTCAAATACAGTAATTATAATCTAGCATACAATTTGTTCCACAACTAAAATTATGTTGAAAGCTTCCAAGTGCGTACATTTTACATGTTAGGCATGGGTGATGACCTTTTAGAAAATTGTTCACACAGGAGTCGCATTTTTTAATTGTCTTTATCGCATTGGTCCTTTTTTTTCCCTTGTAATCATTTTCTTTTCTTTTTTCTAGTAATTCTTTCTTAATTTATAATAATTATCAGCTTCTCCAATTGGAATCATCACACTCCACAAATAACAGAACACTTTGACTTTTTCCCCTCCATGAGAATGTTTTCTCAAGTATGGCTCTTGATTGACTTTCATCTTTTTGTTAAGTTTTTTTTTGCCTCAGATTTCTGAGAGGAGAACATCTCAGAAGCGAAATGGCCTGTTTATTAGAATCCATTGCACTCTCCTAAGTTGACTTAGACCTTACTGTAGAATAATGTTGATCACTAAAGTGGCAAAAGGTATCCTTGTTTTGCTGCTATCTTCACTTAAATTGATTCCAAAATTTTTCCCCTATAGAGAACCTGACAGCTTTAATCGTCTTAGGGCCCCTTTCCCAAATGATTTTTTTTTAAGTCTGTATACTTTGGTATACCAAACATCTGCATTGCCTTCCAAATATTTTTTTGATGAGTCTGTCAAATGCTTTTTCCGAAATGTGTCCTACAATGGGAATATAAAAAAAAATTCAAATTCTGATAAATCTTTGAAATGAACGCAAATAGTAACAAAAAAGTCTGATTTTTAAATTTAAACACATATGAAATAAAAAATCTATATTTTTATTGCCAGGATGGGTTTTTAAAATTTAATTTAGGCTGTTATATAATATTTTAATATTTCGATATTTTAATTTGGTTGTTATATAATATAGGATAAACTTCTTTTAGAACACAACAACACTTATTGAAGAAACTTACACCATTTCTTAAAATAATTTTTTAATTTAAAAAAATACATAATCATATCTCATTTAATTGATATGTACAACTTTTTTATTCTATGATAAATAATTTTCATTTTAACATATACTAAAATAAAATATTTATAATTCATGAAAAAGTTGTCAACTACTCAGTTTAAATTTCAACACGTGACATTTAACACTTGACCTTCAAAGTTGAAGCAGAGAATCGCATTTTGGATGTTTTTTCTTCATATGTTTTTGTATTTATTTATGTATTTAATATTTTATGTATTTGTGCATTAAACACAATTCACCATTTTATATTTCATTTATTAGAATTTTATTGCAAATATTTAATAACTTAATAAAGTATAATCCGATATGATAAGTTACTATATTTTGAAAACCTATTTCTAAATATTCGAGTTGTTAGTCAGTGTTGATTAGTGATAATTTCAAATACAATAATTATAATCTAGCATACAATTTGTTCCACAACTAAAATTATGTTGAAAGCTTCCAAGTGTGTACATTTTACATTTTAGGCATGGGTGATGACCTTTTAGAAAATTGTTCATACAGGAGTCGCATTTTTTAATTGTCTTGACATTGGTCTTTTTTTTCCTTGTAATCATTTTCTTTTTTTTTCTTGTAATATTTTCTTTGCAAAAAATTTAGTGTTCTGTTTGGTAATATTTATTATTCTTTCTTTGTTTCTAAATGGCTTCAAAAAATTAATGAATGTATGTCTATTGAATAGCAGTATATATAAAGAAAAAAAATTATTTCTAGATTTTCTGATCTTACGGATGCGATAGGGGGAGGAAATGATTTAAATATTCATCTTTAATATTTATTTAAATTTCCGTGGACTTCACATAACAAATATACTTCGATCAGCAAAATTAAGTATTTTTAAAATTTAAAATGTTATAAACCATATAGGTTCTTCTGAATCTTATTCGAGAAAAAATAATTTTAAAAAATAAAAAAAGTACTGTATTTAATACGTAAAGATGTAACTAGTTTTAAATAAATATTTATTGCATGATAAATATTACTGAATAACTATAGATGTTTAATCATAATTTTTTTTACAATCCATTCGCAATGAACTATTATTTATATCGACCAAAACTATTATACTCACACTGCTTGTGTCACTAAGTTTGTGCAAAACAACCATTTTGGTCTGAAAATAATTAATCAAACTATTCGTGCTAAAATTATAATCTAATGCTATGATGCGAGTATTCATCCTTGTGATGATGGTATACACATATCGAATATGGTATCATTAATAATAACAGAAACTCATTTACTTAGAAAATTATTTCAACTGAATCAACCAGCCAGTTTTCAATAGTGGATTTTAGTGCTGCATAAGTAAGTAGATCCAACTATCTACTTTGAACTATCCAACTACCTTGTTTATCTTGCATCTTTCTCACCCCACCTGGAACTTTAAAAATTGTAGAGTAGTAATATTTTAATAAACTTGATTTTGGTCCATTTGAAAATCAAATTTTTAGTCTATACATGAAGGTATGAATAGCAAAGCAATAAAATGAAATTTGGACTATTAGAAAATAAAATTACAGTAAGCTGCGAGTGGAAAGTACTGTCAGTAGTAGTGAAGATCCAGATGTAAATTGAATCTTTATAAGACTTCCCTAAATTGTATAAATGGGCTTGACCAGGTGCTTAGGTTACTTTTTCAAACTTTCATTAAAATATTACGAAAAAATACTGAATGTTTTTGACCCAGGTCCTTTAATTTGATTGGTCACTGGAAATAGCTTCTAAAAAAGTAAAATGAGTCATCAAATCATTAACATTACTCTCTTTGATTTGTTGTCTTAACCATTAGGAAAATATTTAAATAAATAGCACTTTTCTACACGAACATAGGTAAATGAAATTACATCGCTGAACAATCCTCTGGAATAGTTTTAATGATATGTCTTATGTTGTCATAAAGTATAATGGCACCATAACAGTTCTCCAAAGGAGAAAATAAAAATGTCCTTTGAAAATTCAGCTTGAACAATAGATTATGCATAAATGAACTTATGATTTATTATTATAAACATTTTAACAACTTATTATACTATTTTTCAGTTATGTTTTATGCACGTCTGTTCTGGTTATTAGGAGTCTATCTGGTTTTTACAATTTATTTAATATTATTTGACCTAGAGGCATGAAATGTTACAATTCCTCATTCTTTTCCCCCTTACTCAACTACAGGATAAATACTGCCAACTTCGTACAATATAATTAAAGGAAGTAATTAATTAAATCAGTTAGTAATTAATATTTTAACATAATATTGCTTTGTAGGGTATCAAATTAATTAGTGGATTATAAGTGTTAGCCAAAAGGTATATTTCTTTATTTGTATTTTATTAATATTATTCAAAGGGTTCCAGTATAAAGTTTTTTTTTCTATCTTATCTATATGTGCTATCAGGGATTTTTGTGATAAGTACACAAATGTAGCCTGGTACTAACAGAATATTTATTACGATTTCACAAATTCACAACAATGTAAAAAGTCTGCCATACTGTAGTTACTCATAAATGTAAACAAAACATATCAGTCCCCAGCTGAGGAAAAAAAAACATTGCCAACCTAATTATTAAAAGTTACCATAGTTGTCCAGAGGTTTTAAGAAGCAGAAAAATAATCATTGCCGGTGTCAATGCTTCAGTCATCGTCTTCTAGGTAGTTAGGTTGGTGTCTGGGTGTGTGTAAGGGCAATAAATAAAGAGAAAAAAAAGAAATTAATAACAATGCTTCAGTGCCATTTCTAGTCTACAATTTTAAAATTCAAAACAAATTCAAAATTCCAACAGTACTACTCTAAAGTTCAGTGAATTCTGAAAAGAATGGTATCAAACACATTTTTAATGAATTTAGGCCACCTCTTTTTCTACTTTTTTTTTATGACTTTAATGTTTTTAGTGGTATGAAGGACTATTTAAAACTAAATTTGTAAATCACTAACATCAGGTTAGTTTCGCCATTTTGACTAGCAAAAAATATTTTTACTGGCAAGGAAGCAGTTATAGAATTTATTAGAATCTAAGGGAGTTTTAATTAAGAACTGCTAAATGCTTCTAACAATACAAAACATGTTTTAAAAAAAAAATGAAAAACTAGACCAAATATGAAGTGATATGAGCAATGGAATTGGAACATTAAGTAAACAGGTGAAACATTCATAAGATAACTTAAAGTCTGACAAGGAAATCTTAGAAGTGGGTCCTACAAATTTTACCTAGTAGTGTCACCCCCAGCGATCCAGTCTGCCTTTCTCTCTGGTTCACACTTGCCTTTGGGATCCGGATGGTTTTCGCCTACCCTTAGATACCAAGTGTGAATTCATGGTCATTCCAAGACCACATAAGCTACCTATAATACCTACCCTGTACCTCTTCTCCTGAACATAGTGCACTGTCGGGGAACACCTTCTAAGATCTTATGGAGTCAGATCAATACGAATGAAGCTGCCTGCCAACTGGGCTGCCAGCAAAGGTCAAAGACCACAGGTTTACCCATACTATCTCTTTCTTGACGCCCTCCAGGCATCGGCTGGGTCGTAGAGACCCTAGCCCGCGGCAGGCACCCCCTATTACCCGACATACACATATGCAAAAACCATCCAAACTGGTTATGTAGATGTATAAATTATTTGTTTTTGTTTTTTAATCAAAAATCAACAAAGCTGAAAATAACAATAAAATAGCAGGTTATTTAAGGAGAAACCCAAAAGAAGAACCTGATCAGCTGGGAGTAGATTTTCACATAAACCGATTAAATAACCAATTTTTTAATAACAAAAGTAAACACCGCAAAATAACAAAATTACAGAAGTATTCAGGAAAAATTCAGAAAAAAACAAATAGAGACATGCTAATGTAGCATAGGCTATTAATAGATAATGAACATAACGATTGGATAAAGAAGATTATGCAAGTTGAAGAAACTATAAACAATAATTATCATAGTACACCCATAATAATCATAAAGAATGTAAAGAAAGGATTAACTTTCCGTTTTTGGTCTTTATACATAGGAAATACAACTAAACAGGATAGCGAACCATATTAATGGAAAATGGATTCAAACATAAAAAACAATATTATAAAAGCAGGGAAAAGAAATAAAGATAAATTTGATAGTGTCTCGTCCCTCAATTACCCTCCGTAACTTGTATTTATTGACAAGAAAGCAGGTAGATGTAAAGCTCTCTCATTCATACTCTATGAATATTCATATTCATGAATGAGTAGACACCCCAAAATTAAAATAATATAATAAAAGTATATTTGTAATGTGTGTAGGCCAAGATGGCATCAAATATCTTTTATTGTATTACAAACATGTATTTCTGGGTGCATTAAATTAAATGAATGAGTATGTATGATTCAATGAAAAGTAGTTGTATTTATCATGATAATATTACTAATGCAAAACCTGTGCTTGCCTTTTGGAGCAAAATTACTTAATTCGGGATCCAAATTAATATAAACACTCCCTGATTGCATATTCAACTGAAGGAACACAATTTGTGTTCTTGCTCTTAACTTACTTTTGTGTTATGTACTTGTGTTACTTTTCATTTTAAAACAGTTCCCAACTGTAACGATAGTGATAGAGTAAAACGCATTGTTTAATTGTTTATATTGACTGTATACATGAAGAATGTATTGAATAAATTAATTGTCAGTTCAGAATTCCCACAAAGTCAAGCATAGCTTGTGTGCGATTTAGGTGGGAGCTACACACTTTATGAGTAAATTTTTTGTAATGATGATCGATACACAAATATTATATATTAATGCAGAACTATTTAAGCTGTATCTCATATTGGAACCGGAGAAGGAAGGGAAATGATCAAATATAATGACTAAAACTGTACAAGAACTTCAACTAGTTAAAAAAGAACATTCATCTGTTACAGAAAAACTTGAACATTTAGAAAATATATTTTGTAATAAAACCTTAAAAATAATGGAAAAAACAGAACCTAGAGGAGGGATTTTCAACCTTTGTAAAAATATTCTCAAACAGATGAGAGAATTAATGAAATTCACTCACTACATGATCAAGAAGGAAGAAACCATCCCATGCAGCTAGAATTCAGTATATAGGCATAAGTGTAATTGGAATTTAATTTTTTATTTCATAATTCCCCCCAAAAAACTGAAAGGAAACATACATTCCTTTGGCTGTAAGTCATGCTAAATTTAAAGGAAAGGCTATTTAAGAATTCTAATGCAAGGTAATATCAATAAAAATAATTACAAAACATGAAGTGACGAATGAATGAAAAAAATTGTTTTATTCTAGGACAACAGTCTCCTAAGAGTAACAAAAAAAAATACAAATAAAAGTGTTACTAGCTTAAAGTAGAATGAATAATTAAAACATACATGGCTTGTAGAATGAATAAAACAACATGGGCAAGGCTTGGGAACCCGTTACTTAGGTAGCCAAAACTATAGAATTCAAACCAAACATAAATCTGTATTAATAAACGGAGAACCTGACCACAGGCCGGGAACTACTGTATTCCAATCTTGACTCTGTCTCTATCTTTCTCTTCGGCTTTAAGATATCAATCTTAAATGTAATTTAACTGAGGTTTTCCCCATCATCTGCTTCATAACCATCATGAATCTGAAAATTACACTCAAATCCTGAAAATTACACTAAAGTGTAAAGGCAATGAGATTTTAATTAACCTGGTCCAAGATTTTAATTTGTTTTGTTTTATTTAGGGATTTATTTCCCTGATTCCCTCTGACTATGTTTCTTCTAGATTTATTGCTCAAAATAATATGAGGGTGCATCTCCCAGTTTTTTATTTTAATGGCTTTTAGCTCAATTTATTATTATCTTTATAATTTTGTTTACACTTACCACATAATAATACCGTACCAATAACCTTAACTGAGAAAACAAACAACGTCGAACAATTAATCAAAACCAAGGTTAAATATTCATATTTTGTCAATAGTACTTTCCTTGCGTTCATCTTTATGACTGATTTGTCTTGGAGTCATTTCTGTTTCTTCGTTATGTATCGTTTTATTTTCCTTTCTCTTTAATCTTGTAATTTCATATGTAATCTGTGGATGACCGGAGCCCATTTCTCACTGCCTGAGTTTCTGATTGCTTTTAGTTTGACCTTGTGTTTTTTATGAAGCTAATCTTGCAAACATCTTTCAGAAGCGAGCTTTTTGCTATCCATATACAAATAGTTGCAGTAGAAAACAATACATTATGTATCAAATTTTTAAATACTTTTTTAAGGGTTTGTAGATATTTCTCAAATTCAGAAACCCTTATGTTATCACCAGCATGTCTGTATTGGTTTCAGTGAGTCCCTTGGTCAAGCTATAGATATGAAATTTTACATAGAGGTAGCATTTGACATCATTAAATGGAAAATTTAACTATCTACTTATAATGTGAGTAAGATTCATAAATAAATAAATTAATTAGTTAGTACTACTATTCTACTTCATATATTAGGTTCACATTCAAATAAATCTTGTTACAATAGAGAAACATATCTCCCTTGCAATGATCCTTGATGGCATAGGAAAAACAAAAAAAACAAACAAAACTGACAGTAACATCAAATGAAATATTGGAAATGGCTGTAAAGGGACGCCCACACTCCTCACTTAATTGTTAAGTGTGCTCAGGGCAAATAAAACAGTAATACAGTGTGGGTAGTGAATTGAATAAATAATTGTAATTTTACACCTGATGTTTTAAAATTCTGCTCACTTTCATAGCTAAGATTCTGAATCTTTTTAGGGTTTTGTTGATTTTTTTCAAAATCAGAATCTGTTATATTTTCACCAATATATATGGGTAATTGCCTTTATGAGTTTTCTGTTCAAGCTAGAGACATGAAATATTATACAGAGGCCCCATTTGACATCGGAAAGAAACAAAAAATATAACAATTTCTTCAAAAGATGATCATTATGAATTAATTAGATAGTACTAAATAAAAATCTATAATTGTGAGTATGTGTAGTATTATCCAATTGAAGATCTCAATGTCATTATTACCAATATGTTGTTACTTTTTTCTTTCAAACCACAATGAAACCACTATTAAAACTGTCATTAACTTTAACTTCATATTCATAACTTAAGCTCGGCCAGAGTATTTATAAGAGGCATCATATTTATCTTTCTAATTTCACTTAATATCTTGATAATGCTGACAATAAAACCAGCCATATCAAAAATTATTGTTATATCAAATTAATGATCTTGATATCCTTACTAATAATATGTAATATATCTTAGGGCTAAATGGAAATATAATTATGTTAATTCATTCAAACTTTCATCAAAAGTATTTTAGCATTTTTTTTATAACTCCAGATTACTTGATGACCCAGAGATGATCAGAATATAACTAACTTTATGAAAAATATGGCCAGTTATCTATTAGTTGTTTCTCCCTTTGTCCCCTGAGCCAATGCTCCCTTCTATATCATCAACTGAAACTTTCATGCTGATACCAATGTCCCATTCATTCAAGATCTAGCCGCCTCCATCTGCTACCAGAACTTCTATTCCCGCCTCCCTGGGCATTGTAATAGGTATGCTAATGCTATATACTTCCACCTTATCCCCGGCAACCCAGACCTCGACTGGTTTAAGGCGGAGGTGACCTAATGGTGTCCGATAAACCAACTAAAATTTTGTTTATAAGTGAGCACTCGGGTCACTACTAAAGTGGCAAGTTAAGTGTTTTTGGCTAACGAGTCTTTTCCCCAAAAAAGTAGCAATACCTCATAACAAGTTCTGAGGACTGCTTAAACTACCACTGTATTGATTGCATATAATAAAGGAAATATATAAATTCAAATTACTTGTGTTACGGATCACATTAAATTTGGATTTTTTTTTTTTTTTTTTTATCATTGCACTAGAGGATGGTTTGATTACTTTTAAGATTGATTGTATAATCTTTATGACTGATATCCCACATAGTTTCTGATAATTATTCAGGAAAGCTGCCAAAGAATTTTTAGTGTTTCGGTGATCACCAACATACTAGAAGGGCAGTAAATATAAAGTTTTTTTTGATTCGGGCTCGGCAATAAACAAAGACTCCTTTGGACGTGTCGTGACCACCTTCAATCCTTTGAAGAGTTGAGGTAATTGGCGAAAGCCCACAGCCATTGGGACCGTTGTACGATCCATCTCTTGCTCAGAGGTCTATGACGTGTACGAGTAACCGGCCTGCTAAGGTGTTCAATAAACCGGCATGAATTGCTTCTGTTCTTGCATCGGGCACTGACTAGTAGCGATCACAGTTCGCCTTAAACGGAAATATTTCCCTTACCTGGGCTCACGCCGAACGGAAATGAATGAGCATGCGTCACCGATACGCATTCTTTCTTTACATCATCGAAGGAATTTTGTCCCTTAAATTTAATTATAAGCATTAAGCAATGACATAGGTAACTGAATTTTTTAGGTTTAAATGACACCAATCGATAGCTTATCTTCCAAAATGCTCTTTATTTACTGCGAGCGCTTATGACAGACCACGTTTGTCTTCGTGTCATGACAATTATACAACATTAAAACAGTTAAAATTTAAAAGATTAAAGTATAAATAAATACCTATTACAAACTTGTATACTCAAAAGGGTTAAACATTTAAATAATGTACCAAGAGAATGTTAGGGCTACCTGTGAAGTGTTATTATTAAAATACAATAATAATTTACATAATTAAAAAAATAGAAAAACATGTCATTAATGCAAAACATTTCTGACATAATCATTAGTATTATGACATGTTCATCAACAATAGTATTGCAATTTAATGCATAAGTTGCAACCGCCTTCTGTGACCTTCTCGCTGCATATCTTAATTAAATATGGACTTAATTATATTAAGAAGTCTATTAAAAACAATTATTGAAAGCAATTGAAGTTCTTACTTAATTTTACGTCGCTTTTTATTCACATTATACTGTCTGGCTTGTAGTGAGGGAGTAACACTTTCATAATTTAATAAACTACTTATCAACAGTGAGTACAATAAGCGTAACATTTCTCGAAAATTCATTAAAATTATAGAAAACCAAGGATCACTCTCTGCACAACAACCGTCCTTAACAGTCATCTAAGGAGAGTCCACTAAATGTGGTTGAAAACGGCGCTCCCACTATACATGTGCCGAACTTCCTTCCGCTAGAGCCCACTTACGTAGAATAACCAACCTCAACCTTTACACTCCCGGAGCAGTTTATAAGATTTCAAGCGTCATCCAAATTACTAATATATGGACGGGTAGTAGCTACGTTGCTAAATAAATTAGTAATTTCTTGGCAAATGCTACCTTTCAACCTCACTCATTCTTAAGTGGTGACTGAATTTTTCCGATGTACCACTCAAATATCTGATACAGCACAGATCCACAAGGCAGAATTACGGAACTTTTTGAACGCGGGCCAAACTAATTTGGTTTCTGTCCGTTCTTTGCGTAATTTATACCCGGCTTAAAAACATTATTTTTCCTGCAAGATGTTTCCGAAAAGCTAAAGTTATAACACATGACAATATTAGTGTAATTTACGTAAAGAAACCTTTTTGCCAACGAATCTCCTAACGAGATTATTTTGTTGATTAAAGAGATATTTCATCAAAAAAGGTTTATGGTTTTCATCATCATAATTGCACCAAAAGACAATCAGAAACAATTTCAAGTTCGAGAAATAACCCCCTCCTTTTAAATTACATGTTCTGCTCGGTAAACCAAACTTGAGCTTAAAAATGATATATCTTACGATATTTCAAAGATTTGGTTTCTACTAGTTCGATAAAATAAAGACATACTTTAATTATATATTTTTTCGTCTCTAACTGATGATCTAGAAATGTGTCCTCCGACCAGCTTTGCTGTACGGTGCCCCGCTATTAACCCACTTGACTGACAATACAGCCAAATGTCTCCAACATTTCCACAATGGGATCATCCGAAAAGTGGTCCGACATACCTCCCTCGAGAGGTTAAAGAACGTTGCTTGGTGTGCCGTCGGTGGGTGAGTTCATTCGCCGGAGACACATCAAGTTTTTTGACTTGTTGCAGCACCTAACCAACCCAGTGTTTAACACTATGACCCCAACACCCCTCCCGCATCGATGGCAACAGACTGTCGGGGAAAAATTAGTTTAAGAATTAGTATGTAAGTTAGTTTTAAGTTTGATCAAAAAGGTGAGCCCCATCACCTTTATTAGTCAGTTCTGTCCAGTCACCTATAACGTGTATCATTATACTGGTTTATTCCATTACATAATTTTTATAAAATAACAAAATGTAAATTTAAAGGGGCTATGAAAGATGCACTAAGATTAAACAGTAGCTTAGCTAGCTATTAGAAAGATATAGAGGGAAAGAAACGGATTTAACGGTTTTCTGCTGATGATGACTACGTCTTCTTTCGGTCACACTAAAACGGTTTTGTGCTTAATGGGTCTTGTAGATGGAATATACGGTAGTCTTCCAGGACTCCCTTCTTCCCTTTTGTAACTTTTCTCTGTTCTATGTACTTTGCTCCAAAACACACTATACCTTACTTTTTTTCCTCTTAGCCCCGAGGAAAAACCATATTGATTAAAATATGTGCAAGTTAATGGGTAAATACTCATTCTACTGCCGCACAGAAAAACATTTTAACATGTAACAAGTCTATGGTTATAATAATTACAATGACTGGGTTATGATGGGGCTCACAATCGAACCCCTCTCCTTAATATCTCTCTACTTTGGTTATCTACCCTTCTACCTTTATCTATCCTTTTTATGGTTTTCATTATTTCTAACATTCATTGTTTTGCTATTTGCAATAATAATAAAAAAAATTATTACCGTGCTCTGACATTTTTTTCTTTTTGGGACCATTGTATGTTTTCCTAAAGGTTTGCCTTAGGTAAATTTAAATTCACTTCACTTTCCTAAGTTCTGTTGTCAGAAAGCCGGCCATGCTGCGGTCACTTTGCCGGACCCAAGGGTGGTCCGACAGTTTTAAGTCTCCAGCCATTTTTTTGTCTGTGCTACGGTCTTAGCCCCTACAAACTTTGAAATTTTACAATTTGTAATATATCGTTCAGAAAATATAGTTTTGTAACGAAGTCTCATACATCCCAATATGCATATGTTGTTGCCTTTCCAGTCCAAGAAAACGTAGCTGCATCATTTCACTAGCATCTATGTTATTCCAATATCCCTTGAGCCAGATGAAAATCTCAAAGAATGACAGTAGTTCTCTTCGTCCTCTCTGAGGATCCGTTAAACCATTAATGACGAGCTAAAGGCGCGTTAGCAGTATAAAAAGGTCCCTTGATATATTTCTGTGTCCGCCCCTCGCGGACCCGAGTACAATCAGGGGCGCTGTTCTAACAATCGCAACCCTTAACCTCTCGCTTACTCCATCAATCTGACTCCGCTGTAGTTTGAATAACACCACGTCGGCCAGATTCAGCCCAGTTATTAATTACTTCATACTTTCCTGGGTCCTGACCCTCGCCAACAACACCACCTTAAACGGAGGGGGGGTTGACTTTAGTCTTGTTCCTCACCGCCGGCAAGTTTCGACGGACAAACAATGGAAAGGTAGGAAATGACAAATTGGACTTGCGACTTGGAGCGTGGACTTGTAAACGGCCTGCCACTGGGACCCCCGTGCCCCATCTATCCGCCGGGCAATCAGATCTTCATGGGGGGGGGCTCCTTGGCAATTATGCAAATGGCAGAGGACATCGTTATCCATACTGGCTACATACCGAGCCGAAATACTTTAGGGCAATTTACAAAGTTTTATAATTTAAAAGGAAATAGTAAGAAAAGTGAAAACGAAATTAGTGCTGAAAGTGTGATAAATAACGATTTTAAGAGCCTCTTTAAAGAAACGAAATGGTTTTAATGGGCTTTTATAATAATAGTCCAGATCAAATGTCTGTGAAAATTACAGACATGGATAGTTGTTGAAACCTACCGTGGCAAAGTTTATCCATCTTTGAAGCTCGTACTGGTGGTCACAGCTCCTCCACGATGGAGTTTTATAATGTTTAGTGTCTTTGAAAATTGGATTTTACACCCTGATACCTCCTGACTAATATTGACGAGCCTTTTCTCATTTTTCGGACCAATACATTTAGCGAAATCTATCATTGCTGATCAAAAACTTAAATGAAATTAAGGATTTGTGAATTTATTTGATGAAGACTGCATCTATTAGCTGAATTGCATCATTTTCTTTTTCTAACATGTTGAAAATAATAAAAAAAATGTATCAAGTATCGTTTAGCCAATCTTTATAAACGAGACCTTTACCCCCTTCGATAACTTCTTAGTCAGTTCTCTCGTTTTCATTCGGTTTCTCTTTCAGCTCCTCCATACCCATTTCACTGATGGTTTTCTGGTTGCATAGATTTAATCAATGTGAGGGGAACACCCATAGTTGCTTCTTATGAATCAGACGTTCCTATGTAAAGATCTTAGTTCGATACTCTACTCAAAATGATCGGGATAATCTGTTTTAATTACAAAGTTTTTTATTAAATATCGATGGTTAATAATTGTAAGGTTGCTTTTATTTTTAGCATCTTTGTGGTAACAAGTAAAACTTCAAAGCATAACATCACCCCCTTATGTGAAGCTAGGGCTGCAAAAAAATTACAAACATGATTTTGTTGACTTTTTGTAATAATAGCCCACTAAAGACAGATAAAAAGTTCTTATTAGCGAGAGAGATGAGAAAACTTTATTCACAATTTAATTTACATTTCAACTTGTTAATATACTGTTCTTACATTTTCCGGTATCCTTCCCATGTTATTGTATTGACTATAACATAATAATATATATCGACACCCGAAATACAAAACCTCGTAACTCGAATTTTGGCCATTTTTTCCCCTCATATTGTGGTGAAAGTCAATAGCTATTGACTCGGATTCGTAAAATACGATCATTCTTATCAGAAACAAACTAAAAATCGATTTAATGTACACCTCGTATCTCCCACTTTGATCTACAATGGACCATTAATAGGGAGATTAGTAACTGCAACAAAAACTCTCTCATAAGATGCACTCACAAGCGAACTAAACATCTGTTGCTAAATTAAAATTTTCTATTGCATTTAGAGTAGGAATTACACATTCCATGCGCGAAATAGTTTAAATATATTTGCCCCCCCCCCCATGACCCAAAAGAAACATCTGATGTGCAGATAAAAATCTTGATTTAGAATACCCTAAAGCTTATAATTTAATTTGGTAATATTTTTATTCTATTGTAAGTGGTCTTATTTAAGTAGTAAACATATAATAATAATGGGACTATTGGGCTTTCGGAGTCCATTGTTGAGCTCAAATATGTTTCTGTTTGAGAACGAACTAAATGGTTGAATGGAGCTCCATACTGGCGAAGCATAAGTTAGTTATGAGTGATCGGATGACGTATTTGCAGAGTATAAGTTTGTTTTTGGGGGCTTAGTTGGGATTTTTTTGTTAAAATACAGGAACATTTTGAATTCTAATTTTTTTCTTTGTCAGTTTTCCTGTTGAGAAGTTAGTGAAGTGCTACGTTCGGCGGACGGGGAATGAATATTGGCTTTTATTTATATTAATTTATGTAGGGATACACTATCTATCCGATACACAACTGTATCTGAATACATAAAACTTCAAGGCAATCTTTTCTAATGATACGCATATCCGTTTATCTGTTTACCTGACTTGCCCACGAACACCACGCTGTTACGCTCTGGTTGAGTAGGCACTGTTACCTGACAGGGTTATGCAACTTTAGTTATCAATCAACAAGTCATTAACAAGTAAATCCCTATTAATTAATTCGTACTTAATGACTATTGATCATAATGATTGATGAATAATAATAATTTGTCATGTGTGTGTTATTTGCCGTGCAATCAAACAGAGATTTGAGGTAGAATTTCAGAGCGTACGGGCACATCGTTTGAAATCGTAGCTGTAGGAATAATTTTTATTGTAAGAATTCGTAGCATTGGTATTTTTATTTAACGAATGGTTCAATTAGGAAATGGTACAAGCTAATGAACATTTAAAATCTTATTTTTATTGGTCAAGCATTCCAATATTCTTCTTAACAAGTCCCTGCAATCCGAAATCCTCCACAAGATAGCCAGCAATGCTTTTTTATATCAGCAACTGTACCTGACATGCTCAACATCTCATTCAAGATCCTTCCACTACGGGAACTTCCGTTCCCACTTTCCTGGTCATCCAAATCCGTATGTTAATTCTCTACCTCGCGTCCTATAAAAGTTTAAAATTAAATTTGTATCGATTGAGAAACACACATTTTGAACTCTACTGTTTGGGACACCACTCTTTCGATTCCTACACGCAAGTACCATAACTCGACTCCAGAAATACATCCTGCGCACGGCACTCTGGCATACCCCTTTTCGTGAAATGAAGGCTTCCGACATGCACGAAAAGTTCGAGGTCCCCACCATCACCGAAGCCATCAGAAGAAGACACATCAAGTTCTTTGACTCGATGAAACATAGTCTAAACCCTCTTTTCCAAGGCATGACACCCCCACCGCTACCGGAACGATGGCAACTCACAAGATCGAGTAAAGCAGACCAAATGGTGGAAATCACGGCGCTTGGCCCACAAACAACAAGCCTCTAACGGGCACCCATCACTGCTATCCAACTAAATAAGACTGCACTACATGCCTAGAGAGACTCTAGGCCCAGCCACCAGTGGACTCTCACCACTGTACCGCAACAATCAACCTCTACCGAGGCTTCCCACACTCCTTAATTCCCTCACACCACCTTCAAGCAGGTACTCCTAGTACAAAGATCCGCTCAACCCAAATATTCCTTATTTTTCCCTCATCCCTAATCTCCTAACTACAGAGCTTAGCAAAAAACAACAAAAAAAAAAAAAACATTTTGAACAGCATGTACAATTTATTTAGAACATTGTACTTTGGCGCAATCAATGTGATCGTATCGTACAATTTGATGTACGCATGCATCGATGATACTGTTTCCTAGTATTCTAATCAAGGTAGCCCTCTAATTTGTCAATGTTCTTGGCCCCTTTGAAAACAAAAGTCGATCCCCTGTCAAAGGACACTTTCACTGCTTAAATGAACCCTTTAAGAGTCACACACAACCCTTGCCCCTATGAACTAAATGGCCTCCTTTGGCTACATCATCCCTTTTGTGCGCGCCGGGGCCGGGACGGTTTCTTCCAACAGTTCCGGTTTGCAAATATGTCATTGTTTATTCCTTTGTTCGGCCCTGGTCTTCTTCTGAAGGTGCCCTTTTGAAACAAATGATCTTGCAAGGCAACAGTAAAAGTGACTTTGATTGAGAGGAACTCTTCGAAAAAGAAAGAAACTGAGAGTGAATAGACTAGACCCCACTGGCTGTATACCTAGACATTGACCCTGAAGAAGAATTCCCTCAAAGCTCAGCAAATGTTTAAAATACTGACGGAAACCACACAATATGCAACCTATGTATCTTTTTTGAACTAAGCTAATTTTATTTTAGTCTTAATTACCGACCTCAAATGGAGAAATTCAGTTCTTCAATTGGACTATAGCGAAAAAAAAAAATATAGACGTAATAATTAATTAAAATTAACCAATGCAGAATGAAAAAAAAAATGTGTTGCAGCTATAATGAAATCCTTAATAATGTGGTACATATCACTTGATTAGAATGTTAAGTTTATTACTAATGAAAATAAATAATAGTCTCAATTGGCATAATAATTGATTTTAGTATTTGACTTAGCATTAATTTTAAAGTATAGTTAAGTAGATAAGTCATAAATAACATGACAAAGGTTCTCGAAACTGGTGCTTTATATTTTGTCTAAGATTCAATATTTTCATTGAAAATATCCGTGAAAATATCAGTTTAACCACTTGAGAATTTATCAAGTGGAGAAATTCATTTACATTCAGGCACGGGGTGGGGTAAGTATAATTACGGTCGTAAAAATGATTCGGACAGTCTAAAATTTCCGATGTATATTCTGCACCACCTAAAAAATAAGATTAGTCTGGTTAATAAAAAAGGGAGTGTATAAAAAATGGTACATGAAAAACTTCGTAAGATTTCTCATGTCACAACTTAAACCGGATTCACTTTAAAGTTACCATTTTTCTCCAGGACTAAGAACACGATGAAATAGTTTTAAAGATATTCCAAAAAATGATGCTTTGAGATCTAACAATAGAAACCGTGTATTTAATATAAAATAAAAAGTAATAATAATTAAAATAAAACGTTCCAAGCCGGCTTTTGTTGGGTAACCCCCCGACTTTCTCTCTCTTCCTCCTCCCCCTAAATGTTTACAGGAATCTGGGGAAAATATTAATGCCAGGAGAGGGCCTTACCCAAGGACAGGGGAACCTGAAATATTACAGGGAATTGACATTTAGATTACCGACATTTTATTAAATGATA
Source organism: Acanthosoma haemorrhoidale (assembly GCA_930367205.1). Classification (NCBI taxonomy): domain Eukaryota; kingdom Metazoa; phylum Arthropoda; class Insecta; order Hemiptera; family Acanthosomatidae; genus Acanthosoma; species Acanthosoma haemorrhoidale. The sequence continues at coordinate 27,309,231 of OV884014.1, forward strand.
ATAAACAAAAAAAATCCTTAAGCTATTTGATAAAAAAAAAATACTTAAACTATTTGAAAAAAAAAATAATTAAACTATTTGATAAAAAAAATAATTAAACTATTTGATAAAAAAAATAAGTAAACTATTTGAGAGAAAAATTACTTAAACTATTGGACAGAAAAATACTTAAACTTTACTAAACTGGAAACTTGTAAACCAGAGTTTTATTAACTTAAAGTTTGCTGATCGAAGAATGAGAACAAAACAAATACATCACTGTCCGTGTTTATCTATACGTATGCATAGTTTGGTGTTATTTGGTGTAAACTGATGAACGACGTAAACAAACAACATAAACCCTCGGTACGTGGAAGCTACGTCCAACGAGGTTACCTGTCGTAGCTAGATAGTGGATTAGTCATTCAGCTGTGAGGTTCCCGGTGGATGGAATCGGTGAGTCGATGATCGATATGCTCATATCCATACTAGTTCCAAGTCAAATCTCCAACCAGAGGTGCTCCCCATAAACCATAGGCCGATAAGGTGGTGAGATGAGGGGGGGGCGCTCCGGCGGGTGTTGGCCAACTGATCCACACACTGACTGCAAGCGACTGATCTCGGTGCTCCGTCCTTTTAATCCTCTATAAAGGATGTAGGGTCTTACGGGGCCTCGGAGGCGTCCCGCACCGTTATTTGTTTTGTTTACTTTCCAGCATATTTCACATAAAACAAAATCAATACACTCACATTTGAAACACAAAGATATTCTTAGAACATTTATAATATTATCAATAATTATTAATTCTTTATATAAAACTAACCAAATACAAAAAAAAAATATTTATCTCTAATTTACACCTTTTTTTTTTTTTTTTTTTTTTTTTATAATAAATTTTACGAGGGTACTTTGTTAGATAATTACTTGTCAGCGCAAGACCCCTTATTCGGCTTAAACAATGAATGATAATTTTTTCCTTCAATAACTAAAATAAACGAATTACCGGCGTAAACAATCGCTAATTTACATTGGCTATAAAAGTCTATCGGTCACAATATAAAATTATAGATCCTCAGGCGAGTCTATTTACAAATTATATTAATAACTTTTTTTTATTATATATACATATTATATTTACTATAGCAGAGAAACGATGAAAAAAACCTAATTATGATTTTTTAAGTAATACCAGTGACGTGGCTGACGTAGGAGCGTGGGGGACTCCCCAAGACTCCGCTTCCTCCTTCGCATGCGAGGGAGGTGACAACCTTGTGGACTTTGGGGGCCTCTGGGCTGTTTGTAAATATTGTATGAATGGGCGAGTGAATGATGAATTGTAAATATGGTATGAATGATAACTTTTATCTCAATTACTCAATGCCTAATAAAATGCAGATTGTAATTTTATCTTAATAAAATTGAATATTCGAAAAAAAAAAAAAAAATTAAATGAAATTATTGAATGTTAGACAAAATATAAAGCACCAGTTTCGAGAACCTTTGTCACGTTATTTATGACTTATCCACTTAACTATACTTCAAAATTAATGCTAAGTCAAATACTAAAATGAATAATTGTGCCAATTGAGACTATTATTTATATTCATTAGTGATAAACTTAAGATTCTAATCAAGTGATATGCTCGACATTGTTAAGGATTTCATTATAGCTGCAACACATTTTTTTTTTCATTGCTGCATTGGTTAATTTCAATTAATTATTACGTCTATATTTTTTGTTTCGCTATAGTCCACTAAAGTTCCACATGTTATTATTAATCAGAGAGATCTTTAATTAGATACCCTCTCTACATCTTATAATTTAAAAAATATTTATTTGTTTCTTACCAAGTTATTAATTAATTGCCTTTTATTTTTTCTATTGAGCATCTTTTATTTTTATCACCATTTCAGTATCAAATGTAACGAAGCTATGACTCTAATTTCTTTAAGTGACTTTAATGACTTTAGTTCAGGCACGGGGTGGGGTAAGTATAATTACGGTCGTAAAAATGATTCAGTCAGTCTCAAATTTCCGATGTATACTCTGCGCCACCTAAAATTGTACATACTGCGTACATGTTTGTAGCAACAAAGACAAAATTGTTGGTAAATATTTACTGCTGATTTTCTAGTTCTACATCTACTACTTCACGAGGGGAAACTTTCCGAACCCGCCATTGTCGCCTATAATCTCTATCCTTTCATTACTGCGACCTCTGGCTGTAAGCGTCTGCTGTTGTTACAGTCAGTTTTACAATTATAATTAGAACTAGTTGCAGCCACTGTTGATGCCTGGTGTCAATTGGAAACGGAGAAATGGCAGCTAGGCGAAAGTGATTGGAGTAAAATGTGCTATTTTATGTCACGCGCATTTGTAAAATATTTTAAGTCAAATCTATAAGTCTTGATCAAATTTTCATTGATGGTTTCCCGGGCATACACTCTAGATCTAGTTTATATTATTAAGTTCTCCTTCGCTGTGCTTACTCAGATCTAATTAATTGCTTTATTAAAAATTGAAATGAAATGAAAATTAAGAAAAAAAAAAGTCTTTATTCTGTGACTTTGTCCCCTAAGAATAACAAGAAGGAACTTGTAAAGCTGACAAAAATGTAAAAAATACATAACATTACGCTGATATGATAAAATTATAAATGATAAAGAGGCTATTTATCCATGTGACGATTAAGAAACAATAGCATGAAATTGAAACAAACAAGAGAGTAAGGTTTCTATGACGTATTAAAGTATAAGTATACAAAATTAATAAAATAGTTAATACAAAATAAAAAGTATAATAATTACCTCATGTAGTAGATGTTACTTCCTGGTATTTCTAGTATTGTCAGCAGCCACGCTCTCATTTGTTAATATTCTGTTCCGTTTTAAAGAATATTTGAGTCCCCTTCAAAGAATGCTTTCACTATTCAAAAGATCTTTTTTGAGGTCTGCGAATACGCTTGCAAAATATTTCCTTCAGGTCGAAACTCAATGGAAACCTAGAAATGTGGCATAAATTAAGGTAACTTATTGTTGTCTCTTGGCCAACATACTAAATATGTACGTTTTGACAAGAAAAATCGAATACTTTTTTGGGAAAGCTCATTAAACAAACCATACACTAGATGAAAAAATTCGAATCATTGCCTATTCAAAATGTTTATCTACCCATTTTTATGTTCTATCCAAAATTACCAAGAGTCAAATTCTCATTTTCAGAAGGTTTCCGAAAGTGTGTAAATTTGGTATCAAATGAGGGGTATGAATAATTCATTTTTGAGTATTCATACTATTGAAATTTACGTTTGGCAAATTTTTTTTTGGTTTATGAGCCCAAGACGTCTTAAATGTGATGAAAATTTAACATCTACATTTCAAGCCAATTGTCAATTAAATGATTCTCTTGTATCAATGAGTTTTTTAAAAATAAATCTAAATCTTTATTGGATAAAATTACAATCTACGCTTGATTTTTTTGATGCCCCCCATAGTTCTATCCCGTATCCAAATTGGATTTAGTATAACTTTGTAAATTTGTAATTTATTTTCTATTGAGAGATGGGATGTCCTTCGAAGTAGTCTGTACAGTTGTCCAAAGCGTCTGTTTAGTTCTTGCCTTTTTAGCTTCGTGTGTGGTTCAATGTCTGCCTTTGTCGAGTTTGAAGCCTAAATACCGTACTGTCTTAGATTCAGAAAGAGGAATAGAATTAAAAAAAACTAGGGGACATGACTTGCGGTAGAAGGTAATGTGGGAACATTTCGCTTCATTAACTTTGATCCGCCATTGATTGCACCAATACTCGATCTCGTCAAGGTGTTTTTGAAGGTTACGGGATGCTGTATCGGGGCCTGGGCGGGATGCCAGAACTTCAGTGTCATCTGAAAATGTTTCCAAGAAGGTATTAGGGGTAGAGGGGACATTAGCGGTATATAGGTTATAGAGGATGGGACCCAGGACACTGCCCTGTGGAACTCCTGCATTTATGGGATAGTAGTTAGAATATTCTAAACCACAGCGGACTTGGAAGAAGCGGTTTTAAAGATAGGACTGTAGCATTAGGAAAAGGGTTTGTGGGTAAGTATCTTTTGAGCGGACCAAATACCTTCGTGACAAACCCATCAATGAGTTATTTTTTTTTTTTACAGTTAAATTCCTTTATTGTGCTATAATTACAATCTGCCTGTTATAAGGCAATAAGTAATTAAGATAAATGCTCTCATTCATACCATATTTACAGTTCATCATTCACTCGCTCATTCATACAATATTTACAGACAGCCCAGAGACCCCCCAAATCCACCGCGAAGAGAAAGCGGAGTCTTGGGAAGTCCCCCACGCTCCTCCGTCAGCCGCGTCACCGGATACTAGCCAGTGGAGGCTGACCAAGAGCGCGAGAGCCACAGACGCTCAGGACATGATTGGAGAAACTGGCCATTGCCAGGACTCCCACTGTCACGCGTTTATAGCAGGTCACGAGGCCACTGCCGTTTCAGTCTCCGAGGAGGATTATAGGGATGAGTGGTGCAGTGCAATGCCTGTGCTACAGGATTAGGGTGGTTGGAAAGGCTACTGTGGAATTTCATAAACTTGGAAGGGATGAGTTCTAGAATGTAGGGTATGTTAAGGTCGTTATGAAGGGTTTTGTTGCTGACATAATAAGGGGCATTTACTATTGTTCTCAGGACTTTTGATTGAAAGGATTGGATACGCTTGATGTTCGACTTTTTTGCTGTCCCCATAGCTCTATTCCGTATGTCCAGATTGGTTTAAGTATAACTTTGTAGATTAGCAGTTTATTTTCTATTGAGAGATAGGATGTCCTTTGAAGTAGTCTGTACAGTTGTCCAAATCGTCTGTTTAGTTCTTCAATGAGTTATAAAAAAAAAAAAAAAAAAATTGATTTTTTTCCCTGGTCAAAATTTCTTCATTATTGAGATTTCTAGCACGTAGTTGTAATCAATTGATTCGCTGACATGGGAAAAGTAGTAAGCCATAAAATATTAATTTTACACGGGACTAAAAATACAGTTTTGCGCTCCAGAAATATGTTTTATTTCGCTAAATGCAAATTTTCGTCGTTGATAACAACTAAACTACTTCCGGCTACTATTTCCATGGCTTTACTCCTTACTGCTTTTTCTATAAGAAATCCATTTCATTGTACTTAATACCTTTCCCACGTCGACGCCTCAATTGTCTTGTAAGCCGTTCTTAAAGCGTGCAACCGATGTTATTTACTTGTATTGTTGGTATTGTTACGCTCTCATTCGTTATTGTTCTGTCCAATTCACTTTGAAAGCCCAAGTCCAAGCACCTGTCAAAGTACGCTTTCACTAATTAATGGGTTTCTGGGTTCTTTTGACATGCAAAACACAGGCACAAGTTTGCGAAATATTCTCTAAATTGTCAAAACACATTGAAAACCTGGAAAAGTGGCATCATTACTTGAAACAGCGATCATTGAGATTCATGATGCAGTATTGGATATTATAGTTTATATTTCATCCCATGGCATCTTCCTGTCGAGGGATGATATTTTTCGCGAATGATTTACTACGGAGAAGCAATCTCAAAAAATAACCAACAATTATTAATCAATTACTTGTAATTAATGAATAGGTATATTCACATCATATTGAATGATGGGATCTCGAATCAAAGATCTCTATCCCATGATAAATAATGGTTATTATGAGGTTAGGACTTAGGACGAGATGTGATTGAAAATGGAATAGTTTTTGCAACCGTAACTAAAAACAATTAATTGCGTTTGTGAACCGTCTCAAATTTTTTTCTGAAGTTTTCGTTTTCTCCTATTGGAGGTTCACTTTATCTGACGTTGAATAATCCTCGTAGGCTATCGCAGCCATACACACAATAAATTGACGTCTTCTAAAACAATGCAACCGCTCAGGTACCGGGGTATAATTTGCGGTCGGGCCGCTTAATGGGCGCTTGTGCCCTGTTGCCCAACAGTTGTCATTTTTGAAACCCACAAAAGACACCGACCGACCTGATTTATTGCCCGAAGCTTTCTCCGTCAGCTCCTCACGTGAAAGACAGAGAGAGAAAGAGACTAAGTCCGACTGTTACCAGATTTTTTTTTTGTGGGGGGAGATTTTAACCTCACACAAATCCTTAAACAGCGACAAATCCATAGTTGGTTTCATGAGGGAAAACACATCACAATATGGTAAAATTTGGGTACGGGTGACAAAAAATACTGTCATTTACATTATGCATGTATGCTCTTCGATTGAGGTCGCAGAAATTCTAGCAGGTCAGATACCGCTTACATTACAGCATTGAGAGCACTCGAGAGTGGCAGTTTGGGCTGGTGAAATCGTTTCTAAAAAGGAGTAAATAAGTTGTGGGAAGGCAAAAACAGGACTTGATATTTACTCAACCCAAATCCAAAACCACCAATTTAACCATAATTATTCACTGAAGGTCTGAATATTTAATGGTCTACCCCAGGCCTGGAAATAAGGTTGTAAGTTATTGGCTGAAACAGAATTACCCGGAATATTGGAAAAAAGGTTAAAATTAAAAAAAAAAACCTTTTGGCAGCGTCTTCAAGGTTTAGACAATAACAACCACTCGTGTATCTTCTCATATTATTAACCGACAGTCAGTACTATAACGTAAATGTATGTATATAATATTCTTTATTGTGCTAAAATTACTATCTGCCTTATTAGGCAATAAGCAATCGAGGTACACAGGAAACACAGAGTACACAGGAAAAAAGTTTAACATGAAAAAATTCTTAAGATTTCCCATGCCATGTTCTGATTTTTTCCCATGTATGCACATATTAAAGACATATTACAGAGGTTCACATTTTACAAATTACAACTTTGTTATTTGCTAAATGGACGATTTTCAGTGCTAAAAATTGTATAGTAAATAAACTGAAGTATTTTTGTTCAATACATGTAAGTTTTCATGCTTACTTTTCATACTTCGGTATGTTTATATAAATAATATTTAGTTTGTAATTAATTTAAAAAAAAATCTTTGATCATATTAAAGATATACAAAGGAAAATTAGAAGGAAAGAGGCAAAAAGGTGTGGCAACTGATTAACTGATCAGATTAAGTAGTAATTATTAGTTTGTGGTGTGTAATGATGTGAATCTTAACTCTAATAGTTATTAGGGAAAGAGGAAATTCATGACACGGTCGCTATCCCAACCTTTACCTAGCTGATTTCCATCGAGATACTCCACTAGCATGTTCCTTAATTTATCTTTGCTGTGGATCGAATTTTAATGTGTTTCTTTACGTGGCTTTATTTTTATATATGTTTATTGACATTTTGATAGTTTTTAATTTGAAGAATTTTTTTTGTTGTGGTGATTGGCGTTCTGTGGATAACTGGGACTAATGCTCATCAGTTTTACAGTTTATGTTATTAAAATAAATCATGAGTGCTAATACTTACCGTCACTGGAATCACTGAAAAATTACTCATATGTATCGTTCGTTTGACGTTGGTAATCCCGGCCGGGCCGTGATTGTGAGTTTTTTAAACAGTCCAGTTCTTATCATTTCACAAGCCTATACGTGTTTATTAGCCTAGATTATTGAAGTAAATAATTTATGGCTCTGTTTGATGTCAAATCGGATTTAAAAAAAACAAAAAAAACGTTAAAAATTGGTCGCAGGCCGTCTTTGGATGACGGATTCTATAGCCTCTAATTTGTTCAGTTATAGACATTACCTTTTTTTTTTTTGTTCATCATAAAAATTAACACATTTATCTTTGTCAAAAAATATATATATTTTCTGAGTCAACTTAAACTCAAAACCAGCAATCTAACCATAATTATTAAATGAAGGTCTGAATATTTAAAAGCCTATTCCAGGCCTGGAAATTGGGTTGAATTAAAATAACTTGGCGCATTTGAAAAAAAGTTTAACATGAAAAAAATATTAGTTTTAAGATTGTCCATGTTCAAGCTCATAAGCTAGAAGATTTAAGGTTCTGATTTTTCAGATCAGATCAGAGATTTACTAAGATGGTTTCATAATTTATATATCCTATTTTTTTAATTAGTTGAAGGAACGATTGGAAGTTCTAAAAATGGTTTAATAAATAAACTGAAGTATTTTTAACACACTAGTTCTTACCATTTCACACGACTGGGCGTGCTTATCATTCTAGATTATTATAATAAATAATCTATGGCTGTGTTTAATGTCTAATCGAATTTAAAAAAAAAATGTTAAAAATTGGTCGCAGGCCGTCTCTGGATGACGGATTAAGGTCTGTTGCTTATGATTTGTTTAGCTATTTATATTGGTAATTTTTTTTTGTTCGTAATACAAATTAACACATTCATCTATGTATCTCATATGTATTGAAGAAATGTTTGTGAAACGCACGAGTGAACAAATCCACTGTTTTTTGAGTGTGATACCTACAAATCCATCACTGCTACTCCTAGCTTAGAGATAGTATGTAAGAAAGAGCAAATAGACATGATGGTAAGATCCAGAGCCAGTCACTCCAAGACACACGACGGGCGATGGGCTTTGTAGAAGAGGTAGGGTAATTTGTCCGTCGCCACAAACACTAGATGGGCCTTTAAGATTCCTGAGCTGGATTAGGTGCTGAAGACCTGGGTCACGTGACACTCTGGTAATTCCGGAGTAGATTGGTTCCGAGCGGCAAGCGATAGCGGTGGAAAACCAATTCGATAAACTATCACCTCTATTCTTAGTCACGATTTACAATTCTCAGCCTCAAAGGGGTGACTTATTTAGCGGACATCTCCCTCGATCCTGCATAGCTGAAGGATTTGAGCGAACGGTTTTGTACAGTTGAAAATTTCATATTAAAAAAACATGGATACGGATATTTGAGGCTAGAGTGGAATCTTGTAAATAACATCTGACTAAAACTAAACTTTTAAAGAATTTCTGATAAATTGACCATTATCAACAAAAAAGATGGATTAGGCGTGTAATACAGAAGTAATAACATTATACGAACCAACTTACAGACTTATGAACCATCATTTTATTTGAGTCATAAAAGTTAGCGAAACGATCCGGAATTTTTCCCGTGTTTCTTTTAATATCCTATTATTGCATTATAACAAAAAAATAGTCAACATATTTCAAGTTGTTTTTAGAATAAATGTTATAATAAAAAAATCCAATCAAATGAATTATTTTTAGCACAACTCTCGTAGAAAATATACTTCTATTTGGGATTTGGGAAGATGGGAGGCTGATCCGACACAGCCATATACAAGGATTATTGACAGAAAAAGAATATTAATAATTTAATATTCGTTGTTTTTCCTAAGATTGCATTTATTGTTAGCACCTCTGGGGAATTAAATAAAACATTCCTACAAAATACCATTCCTCTACTTAAAAATGGGATTGCAAACAAATTGGGAATACACTTTTGATGACGTAATTAGGGTTCAATTTACCTCAAACATAATATATAATCTCTCCCCTAATTAACTAAAAAATGACCCTTTATTATTTTTCTTGGGGCTGGTTTTATTTTAAGTATCATTGGGTCATTAAATATAATTCCCATTTAAATATTAACACGATATTAATGACAGTTTTAATTAGCCCTTGTCATTGGTTACATTATAGTTACGATAGTTAGTCGAGAGATGCTCTGGATCGGAAAGAAACCATAGCTTCAAATACGTCGTGATTGGCAATAAATGGAAAGAAAATTCCTCAGTCTAAACCCTCTATTCAAAGATATGACACCACCACCGCTACCTGCACGATGGCAACTCACAAGATCGAGTAAAGCAGAGGAAATGGTGGACATCACGGCACTAGGCCCACCAACAACAAGCCTCTAAGTGGCACCCATCACTGAAATCAGACTAAATAAGAATACACTACATGCCTAGAGAGACTCTAGGCCCAGCCACCAGTGGACTCTCACCACTGTACCGAAACAACCAACCTCCACCGAGGCTTCCCACACCCCTTAACCCTCTCACACCACCTTCAAGCAGGTACTCCTAGTATAAGGATCCGATTAACCTAAATATTCTATATTTTTCCCTCATCCTGAATTTCTAACTTAGAAAGCTTAGGGGGAAAAAAAAAACAGTGTTTTTCATAGTGATTGAGAATAGCATTGACTGAGTTTGAGACAACCAGGAGTTGTAATAATATAATGAATCGCTAGAAAGTGCACTAGGAACCAAACGAGCAATGAAGACTATCATGTTTGAAGCTTTGTCTCGGGTAGATTCAGGCCACTCAAACAATTTTCAGCAAATGGAAGGTGCATGGTTGTCAGTTATAGATAAACCTGAAAAGCTCTGATCTTGGGGGAGGGTCAATGTTTTACATTGACAACAGTACCGAAGGAAGAACTATTTATTATAAGATTGTAATGCGTTGGGAATTCAACCTAATGATCAAATTAGCTTGACCAAGTCTTAACAATACATAGAGATAAAAAAAAAACGGACACAAATCTATTCAAGGTAAGGAGGCCGTTTCATTACTTGTGGAGAATCATTTTGTTAGTAACTTGTCAGTTAAGTAATCGTACGTCTGTGGTCTCGTATTGAACTTATTTCGGGGGTTTCTGCGCCTAGAAAAACTATTTTTTTAATATTTGAAATTAACTATTATATCTAATGTGTCGTAGTAGATGGTGTTAACCAAACCTTTTTATCGAGTGCACTAAATTTGGATAACTTTTTTCTCATCGTATTATCTTGTCAAGTGTTAAACTCTATTCAAGGCTGGATAACACAAGTTATAAACAACTTGGAGCTTGGTTGTACATATTGGTTTTTATAAGTTTTAACTCGGTCAGGATGGAAAGGAAAAGAAGAAGCCACAACATCTGGCAGAAATACTTAGTTTTTTTTTTATCATAGGTGGTTATAGATCATTACAAAATCCTAAAATAAAAACCAAATCTAGTTTATGTTATACCGCCATATTATAACGCATGCTCATAGACCCTGAGCTAGGGCAACGCTCTTTACTTGGAAACGGTGGACAAAATGTTTCCGCTTTGTTGTTGTCAATTGGCGTGGTAATCCGAAACATTGTACACGCAGTGTAGCATTGGATCTTTTATGTGCGCAAGTGGCACCAACTGGTGTTTGCACGAACTTTATTAAACTATTTGCTTTGTTGGCCTTCCTGACTGTAATATAGATGGTATAAGATAAAAGCTTTCCGGTTTTTTGTAGAAATGTTTTGGTATTCCCATCTAAGCGTTTATTAGTTATGACATCTTAAGTAAGGATGTTCAGTTTCATACATAATCAACGAAACTGCAGTCACGCTGACCCAAGTTAACTTCTTTTTTTTTTTTTTTCAGAAATCTTTATTTAATATACAAGGTTGATTTACAGATTCCACAATGTGGAATCTTTGCATAAATGCACATCATGCTTATTATATTTATTGTAGCCTTGCTACAGTTTACATAATGTGTGAAGTTTAAAGAATGTTTCTACGGTAAGCTGATGCTCACAATACAAGGCGAACGTACAAACTGGTAGGGCTCACCTTAAGAACTGACCTAAACTCGAACAAAACTAACTTAACCTATTTTTACCGGAGAGCCAGTTGCTATCGATACGGGAATGGCGGTTGGGTCATAAAGTTAAAAACCGTTAGTCAGGTCCTGCAACGAGTCAAAAAAATTAATGTAACTCCGCTGGATGAACTCGCCCACTTACAGACCAAGTTAAACTAAAATAGTTAATTTATATTGGAAGACAACTGGATATTGTTGAGATTGTTCATCATCATTGAAGAGTTAAGGGTGCTGTAATAATAAATGTAATAAACCAAAGTTTTGTGAATTTCTCTCAGTTTTTGAATACTAACTAAGTGGTGCAGGAGTTTCTGTTCCTCCTATATCCGGGGATTAATGTGGACGGGGGGTGATCCGGATATGGGAACAATCCAGATACGGGAGAATGACTAGGATACATACTAAAATAAAAAAAAAAAGCAAGTAATTATACATTCATTTAATAATATATATTCTCGTTAAATGTAAGAATGAACTTAATAAATTTAAATTATCGATTTCCCTTTCTCTATTTGCGCCTATAGGGCAACTACTCTGGGCCCTATAGGGCGCCATGGCGCCATAGCTTCAACATAGACGGGACTGATTGCAAACTTGCCAATACCATATGCTACCTAGTCATTAACCTAGGCAGACACATGACGTTCTACACACACCTGCAGAAGAAGTTGAAAAGAGTACGTAGGACTTACTACTCTCTCCAGCATCTCATCTCAAGCCCGGCTATATCCTTGAGGCTGAAACTGCTCATATATCAGAGCGCCCTGAGGCCAGCACTATTTTTTTTTTGGAACTCTGTTTTCTCCACACGAGCACCATATCTAGACTCCAGAGCTTACTGAACAACACCCTGCGCACGGCACTATGGCATACCCCTTTTCGTGAAATGAAGGCTTCCGACATGCACGAAAAGTTCGAGGTCCCCACCATCACCGAAGCCATCAGAAGAAGAGACATCAAGTTCTTCGACTCGATGAAACATAGTCTAAACCCTCTATTCTAAGGCATGACACCCCCCACCGCTACCGGAACGATGGCAACTCACAAGATCGAGTAAAGTAGACCAAATGGTGGACATCACGGCGCTTGGCCCACCAACAACAAGCCTCTAACGGGCACCCATCACTGCTATCCAACTAAATAAGACTGCACTACATGCCTAGAGGACTCTAGGCCCAGCCACCAGTGGACTCTCACCACTGTACCGAAACAACCAACCTCCACCGAGGCTTCCCACACTCCTTAGTTTCCTCCCTTCACCTTCAAACAGGTACTCCTAATAAAAGGATCCGCTCACCCCAGATAAATTACCTTTATTTTTCCCTTATCTATAATATTAAAAATATATAAAAAAAATCTCTATTTGCCTTACGGCCGTCTTCAATTGTTGCTTCTCCAGTTGCTATTGTTATTCTTAATAAATATATGGTACCAGTGGTTTTATTTCGAATAATTAAAAAATAAAGTTTAATTTCTGTGTCCAAAGAAATACCACTTGGCTAATAAAAACGTTTCCAAAATGTTCCAAGTGTAATATGTTGCTGTAAAGGATTAATGTTTCTATTACTATTTAGTAGTGAATTAATTTCTTCATTTGAGTGTAGTAGAAATAGCATTTTTTTTATTTGATGTAGTTGAATTTATTTGAAATGCTATTGTGACCGAGTTCGATGAACTGACAAATAACGCTTACTTACCCACTTACGGTTCTTCTAATTTTCTTTTTCAAAATGATTTGTCTTTAAAGGTATGTATTATTTAGATAGTATTTAGTTAGCTTAACCCTTTTTTCCCTACCCTCTACATCAGGATCAAGCCCCCACAGCGTCAGGATACTGATGGATTGACGCTTCACTCGTTAAGCCTTCATTTGTATAGACAGTCGTGTTAAACAGCTCTGATAGACAGTTTATTGATTAGCTTCACTACAGGGTTCCTATTTTGCCTTTAACAATTCGCTTAGCCCGAGTAAACACGGGACCTTACTACGAGATAAACACTTTAACTTTTTCTTTAATCACTCTTTTTTCCTTCTTAACCCCTATTTTTAATATTTATAAACATCAATATAAATTACCTGTGGGTGGCTCCTTCTGATGTATAACATATGCATTTTAAGGGATGCATAACTTAAAATAATCACTCCCATCTCACAGCAGTGGGACACTTGCTAGAGGTACAAAAGATTTACGCGATGGCCAACGTTTAGGGTAACCATGATAAACTAACAGGTGTCAAAAATCGTACTATGTATCGTTAAAAGAGATTGCTTGAAGTTCGCGTCGTTACACTCCTCAGCATAAATTAGAAATGATATCGCTCTCTAGTTTATGACTTTTTCATTTCACTGTTATGGAGCATTGTTTGCAGCAGTATAATATATGTTAACACTGTAACATTAAGAAATTATCGTCTTCTATTCATACCATACCACAATAAAGAATGTAGCTCAGTGCGTCCTTAACACTATCACGCACACTTAAATACAAATATGTTTGTCAAATGAAAAAATCTATAGCTATCCATTTATGTATATTTAAATTTACAACAAATTTAGCAGTAAATATGTTTTGGCTACACCTTAAATGAATATACATGATTATATTTTTTTCACAGGCATTTAAAAATGAACTTTTCATCGAGTGTTTTTTTTTTTCTCAATTGGAAATTTACTTTTTATAATCATTTTATTTTCTTGTCAATTTAAAATGATTGCACTGAATCGGACTATTTTTTATAAGATTTATTTTAAACGATTTCTAATTTGAAATTGAAACTTTTTTGTAATTATTTGCTTTACAATTTTGTTATTATTATTATTTTATTTATGTTTCCATTTGTAATGAGTCCACTTAAATGAATTATTTTTCAGAGACTCAATTCTAATCTTTTTATTTTTCAATCAAAGATTACATTTACTCGTTTCAGTTATTTTATTTTTTTTAGTTCTTCTTTACAATACACCTTGCAAAGTGCTTATTCCCATATATGTTCTGCTGGATTTTACAGCAGATTACATCTATGATTATGTTATAATAGTTTTAATTACAATTATTATGTCTGTCATGTAGAATATCTGACGGAATGAACAAAATCAAAATTTGGAATAAAATATGGAAAAAGGAATAATATATACATAAAAAATATTATGCTATAAAAGAAATTAAAATAAAAAAAAACATGTAGAGATAAATGATGTGAACAACAGATGAATCTGTTATCATAGAAAAGTAGGCCAGATAATGTTACTATGATTCTATTAATATTTGTTATGATATTACGTTGTAAGCTAACCGTGGTCATGTTGTGTTTTGCATTTTCTCTTTCAAACAAAGGGAACTTGTAAATAATCTGCATAAAATTTTGCATTGTCTAAAAGATGGCAATATGACGGTGTCCAATATCAGTTGCAATATGTATTCACTTACTATAAGATTTATTGATGTATCAATCAATAATTTGATAATAAGGTTTTTAATTTCGAGAATATTTGATGGGAATCGTGCGAGTTTTGTGGTTTGGTTCTGTCAGTATTCTGTTGGTGTGTCATGTCTGTTCATAAGTCATTCTTTATGTAGGACTGTGGTAATGCTGATAGAGTCTGCGATTCTGAAATCCAGGGAAGCCTTACAGACCTATCTGTCATCTCCTTGCCTCCGACTACCTTAAAAGCTTTTGTAATATCGACTTAACGTGATGGTGAGAGGCAGAACTCAAATTTGACTTTGCCATCAATAAAGGTGGACTGTTAAGTACCGAAGATCAATGGCAGAGATAGACCCGTGGTTCGTTATCTCTGAGAGCGTACCCTTTCCACGACGAGAGGGAAGCACCCTCCTTGTCAGCCTCGACACAGCCAGACACAAAACAACTTTTCCAATTAAAGCCGATTAAGTGAAAAGTTCTCAACTCACCTCCCCGTGGGGGTGTTATAGGCCGTCAAAAAGGGAAAACCTCCCGAGCCTAATTTTCTCCACTTTCCAGTCGACGGAAAATTTAATTTACCCTCCTCTAACCTCTCTTCTGGGAGTACCCTCGCAGTAGATAAGAGCTTCTAAAGAATAATAGGGAATTAACTCGAAGGTGAGCCCCATCACCTACTCCTTTTTGCATTATATAGGCTTTTAACAATAAAAAGATAGATATGTTAGCTTACGAAAACTGCTTACAATGCATAGCATGGAGTACAAGGAGCCATTTACAGCTCATTATATACTATGTTAGTTATTTCATATATTCAATTGTTTTTTAATCAATATAAAATTAATGGTTAAGGAAAAATAAAAAAGGAATTATTATAATGCAGTTGTGAGCCATATTGGCAGAATGATAAATGACTCTTCAGAATGATAAAACGGAACTTTTTATTGCTTTAAAGTAGACAGTTTTTCTATACGAGGATAACCAAAACCCGCAGTACTCATTTTCAAAAATTTTACAGGAGAGACGAAAAACAACCCCAATCCAGACATTTGAATTTGGGTGAATGTTTTTGGTGCTGTTGGAAAGAACCGAGGTCCATGTTGTTTTAAGATAAGTTTTCATCGTTAATATGTATCGACAATATTTTGGTTTAAATTGCGCTTGTTATTTGTCTCTCCTGTGAAATTTCTGAAAATGGATACAGTGGGTTTTGATTATATAGACCTCATAGAATAGAGAAACCACATAGAAAGAATAGAGGCAGACCAAAGGAGTGAGTATCATAGAATATACTTCCATAGGATTTTCCTTGACCGTCTGAGCGCGTTCGGAATTTGTTCTAGTATTTCATTGAGCTTTTCCATTACATTCAGAAGTATTGTTGTGAAATTTTGATAACTCTATAAAGCCATGAACTAGTTTCTCTCATTGTGCCAAAGTAGGCCACTTGTCAGGGTATATTAGACAGAATAGGCAGAGAAATATAAAATATACTGTAGTCGTTGGCTGACTGTAGTCTTTAGAAAATATTCAGTGTCACATTTTTATCTGTCGGTTGGATCAAATTTTCCATTTGATGTTTATTTTAGTAATATTTTAAATACACCTTAATCATCACAATCTTCTTCATAATTCGCTACGAAGTCATCGGATACAGAATAGTCCCAAGGTGTATTTAGTAACACGTTGTAAACATACAAAAAATAGACTCAAATTAATAAATGAAAGTTTTTAGTAAAAATTTTTTAGCGACGAAATAGCGAAGTATAGACACAAAGTGACCTCTTGAAGGTCACCTTAAACCAAAAAGGCATTGGACAGAATCTAAAAGTGACAAAAAATGAGTTTTTAGGGTCACAGGTCATGACTATAGGACCTTGTCTAGCTGAAATAAGTATTTGACCCTAATTTTCGGGAGGGTCACCTTTTTCAAAAGAATGAGTTTATCTGTTTGTAAACCTTCATGTACTATATAAAATGTAGCTGAGTGCAATTTTAGTTCATGCAGATTACTCAAAGGTTCTAAATATTGTAAATGTAATAATCTGTTCAAAATAAAGGGAATTTGAAAACAAAAATGACTAGTGGTTTGCTCTGTAAACCTTAAGGAATTTCTGTTCAATTTACGATTGATAAATGATTGGGTTAGAATTTGTCTAGTATTTCAGTATGTTTCATTAAATTCAAAAAGGTTTTGCGGTTCACAATGTTTGCGAAATTTCGTTACTCTCTAAATGGGACCTACATGTAAAGTTGTATTATCAAAATAGGATAATGGAAGGAAGCCACAGTAGCGAAAAGATGAAAAGCCAACGGAACCCGAGATTGTGACTTGTGATTTCTGTAGCTGTGCTGTAAGATTTGTAAATGTTTGACGGTAACCTTGGATGCAATTTTGTCATGGGACCTACAGCGACGAATCCTCATAAACCAAAAACACTAAGTAGGCAATAGCCGACAGGCATCGGCCTGGAACTACAAACGTGCGTGGTAACCAGGTGATTGGAACGTGACCACCCGGGGAGGAACCACGGTTCCTCAGGTCATTAACAACAGCTGTCTGTGACCGAGGGAGCCATCTATTAGTGAAAAACAGCGTTACTGATCCTGCCGAAGTGTTTACGTCCTTAGGGCAGCCTCGGGTTTTGATCATTATTGTCTTAAGCCTTACCCTGGTTGGGTAGTTTTTTTTTACTTTAGTCCGTAGCAAGATTTTTTATTTTTTTATTGTAGACTGGAATTACGAGTCAACGAGCCGTATTGCACTCGTAACAGAAACCTTGAAAAACTGCTTCCTTTGAGAAGGTTAAAAACACATTCACTATCAGTAATTCAATTCAAACTACTTCCTTCATAATGCAGTAGGCATTGATAACCAGCATTGACAAACTTTTAGTCACTCATAAAGTTTATTCAACCATGGTCCCAAGAATGAAAAATTAAACTTACTACACACAAATATATTCTAAATGAATTCCCGCTTCCCTACTATACTCACCCATCAATACAAATAAACAATACATGGTTGCCTACATCTGATACTTTGGGACAGACTGAGGTAGAGGAATGGCTTGGAAAAGTCACTTAAACAACCAAGTGGCATCGCTACAATAAAATTTGACTGATTGAATTGGCCACTGCTACATTCCCCTGAATCGCACGAAATTGTCTGATGTGATAAGCTATCAACTTACAATTAGCTGTGAAACAGCGAAAGACATATTATTATTACATCAAACAGATTACAAATAGTTTTCCATTAGGAGATTATATTATGCTGCAGTGACTTTTTGCCAATAAATGATAAAATTTTAGAATTCTAAACGAACAAACAGGTTTTTCCATCATAATCAAATAAACACGACAGTGGTGTTAAACCTTTGTTTATTGATTGTGAGGTACGAATCCAAAAAACATTTTTACTAAAATCGTTACAATAAAATTTGACTGATTGAAATCGATCGAATAACTTAAATGATATCTCAGGAAAACAAATTGGAAATTCACAAAACTATTTCAATTTGACGGTGGAGATTATGAAGTGTATTGCTTATGCATATTTCGTTTCTCATCTACGTGGAAGGTTTTGTTACATCTACAAGAAAAGATTTCGTTTTCCTCTTTGGGCTTTTCAAGTCGTTCCCATTGTATGGGTAGGTCACGCTGGGTAGGCCGAAGTGCCCCATCTTATCCGGGGTAGCGTGGAGTACGGACCGAGCTCGACTCACTTGACAAATTTGTTTGCTAGCTCTCAGTCCCACTGACCTCTGACGGGACTGTCTACGCGTCCCCCCCAATAGTTTTAAAAATTGACAAAGGATTTGCCTAATGCTTTCTCCACTTTCCAATTCCCAGGTAAGACGTCACTTCGCGAAACATGATCTTGTGTTTGTTGTCTTTTCAGGTGAGTCGTTTTGTCCGAGTTGACATGCCTCTTTACTTCCAGCCTACCTTTTATTCCTTGTCACGGAAGTTCTCAGAGTTACAATAATCTACCGTCAATAGCTGTCAATAGTCTTGTTACAAATAAGGTCGCTTTTTGTTTTGCTAATAACTCGCATGCGAGGACGGCTTTCTTGTTTGATCGTAAAAGGCCCAGGTCTCCCTACGTATTTAACAGTATTGATGAAAAGAGTGTTTCTCTTCAATTCAGTAACTTTTTTTTCCGAAACATTAACTTCATCTTCTCAATTCAGTTTGGGACAACCAATCACACTTTGTTTTATGTGTACTTATCATAACTTTCTTTACTAATTACCTTTGGAGCAAGAAAACATTGTACTGCAGATTTTCATTTGATTCAGCTAGCTTACATGATTTGGACTTCACTTTGTATACAGGGGATAAAAGTACATCTTTCTTCGTCGTTCTATTTTGTTATTCTAATCGTAAAAAATAGATTTTGGGAACTCCACAAAGGGCTACATTCTGTTTTCAAAAACCCTCCTATATATTTTCTCGGATACTCCTATATGGTCATTCATATACAGTTTGTACTCTTTTTTGAAGATAGAAAAAAAAACTACTATCTGTTCTGTTTCCTATGAAACATTCTATTTGTTCAATTAGTCCAAATTCCAAACCACTCACTTCAATCAAACTATCAACTTAAATCTCTTAAGTATATCATACTAAAAGATCTCACGAAAGCACCATTTCACGTTTGGGAAAGAAACTGCATTCAGGCTTACTTTAGCCATATAATGAATACTTCCCCTAACAGACAAATTAAACGAAGTACAAACCCTTTCCACTGCTACATTCCTCAGAATCCCACGAAATTGTCTGATGTGATAAGCTATCAACTTACAATTAGTTGCGAAACAGCAAAAGATAGATTATTATTACATCAAACAGATTACAAATAGTTTTCCATTAGGAGATTATATTATGCTGCAGTGTCTTTTTGCTAATGAATGATAAAATTTTAGAATTCTAAACGAACACAGAAGTTTTTCCATCATATTCAAATAAACATGGCAGTGGTGTTAAATCTTTGTTTATGGATTGTGGGGCACGAAACCAAAAAACATTTTTCCTAATAAATGTAGCTATACTATATATACGTATAACTTTTGTTGCATTATGGAAAGGGAGAAAGATGGTTTTAAAAATGTTGAACTTCATATAAGTCATCTTCGCAAATTTTTCTCAGTATATTTAACTTTACAGAAAACGTATTAAAATACTTGCCAGAAATCTGGCTCTCCAATTATCTTTACTGATCCGAAATCCCCACCGTAGATTCTTTGACTAAGCCGAATTCCGCAACTAAATTTTATAAAAATTTCAGACAGAACCGTGTGAAGAGGTGGGAATCCCACTCTAATTTGTTGTTTTTCTATTTCATCCCCATCATTTCCAAAATGTCACGGAGCCCATGTGTAGTTCGTAGCTTTGTCAGGTTTTGGCATAACAATCTAAATCTAATTATTGTAAAACATTTTAGTTCTCGTCATATAATGCACTGAAAGATGAGTGATGTAGTGCCAGCAACGGCACACAGCTCCGCCGTGCACACAAATCAAATATGTTAATTAGGATAAATGAAAATCAGAGTAGTAATAAACATTTATTTGCTTCGTAATCATCTGACAAAAATTCAAATGCTGGAAGAATCCCATCACAAAATGGGAACGTAACTATTTCGGGTCTACTTCTATATGCAATAACAACTGAATACGATTTGGTTGCGCAAGAACGCATGTGCACAATGAATACATTCGTAATGCAATTGTAAACAGCTCATTTGTAATTGTCTTATACATAAAAATGACCCGCTGGAGTCCAGACCTTGGGCTGTCTAAAATTTGACGTCCTCAATACATCAACAGAAGAAAATACAAATCATTATGGAAATTCACAAGGCATGATGCAGTATTCTTAAGGTTCCGGAAATCTGGTGGTTTGTAAAAGTAATCGTGAGTTATTATCGCTATGTTTATGTATTGAGCTATGGTAATCATGACATCTGAAGAGTTATTAAAGTCTTATTCAAATATGTTTGAATTTGACTAGTTTTAATGTCACAAGGGGAAATTTATAAGTTAAAAGACTGAAACGAATATTGCTAGGCTTCATGTCCATTCAATTAAAGCCCGTACTTAATTTTTTATTGCAAACTTATTTCTAAGTTTGAGTAGGTTTCAGGCGCTCCTTTTATCATTTCGGTTGTCATTGACATGTTTTTTCTCTTTTTACATTTTTGTTCCTAAATAAATTCGATTAAAGTTCTTATCTATTGGTCCGAATGAAGATGTATTGATTGTTTGTTGTTTGATTATAGCTGATCAATATCTATTTCGGCCGTCAGCTATCTCTGAAGTTTTCCTTATGTTCTCAAATCTAAAAATGAATTAAAGTGTTGTATATTGTACATAAAATAGTTAATATTTGTTTAATATACTCTAATAATGTCATGTTAACGTCCAGTCGGTTAGTATGAATATTGGACCGAGAATCCGTTACTATACAGAGCAAACTGTTATATTTATTTCTGGCTCTAATATCTCCTAGTTAATTGTCGAGCCTGGTTATTAGTACCATTTCAGACGGGACTTTAGTTTCTACGTCTTTATATAGCTAGGTAAACTGTACGAAACTGTATTCGATCAATTTAAACTGCACTAAATCGATTCAGTGCGGCTCCTGACAGACCCCCACCCCTTGATAAATCATTGAAGAGGCAATTGGTTCGAATGGTGTTATGTTTGCTGTGTCAATTTTGTGTCATATGCAGATCATGTCTCAAATAATAAAATTATTATGATGAAAAGATTACTAATGAGTTTGATAAAGGAAATGTTGACAAATGCAGACAGCGAAAATACCATGCCATCACAAAACAATACCGGTATTGGTCGGAGATCCTACAAAATCTTTTATAAAAAAATATAAGGCAAGAGAAGATGACGGGAAGTTAAGAACACCGCAACCTAAAAATAAAAATGTGATATGCTAAAAAAATATGAGTAAAAACACTCAACTTCATGCAGGAATTAGATTTTAGAAATAATGGAAAATAAGCACACCATTACATCTCCGAGCTTAGCATATGACAAATCTTAGAAATAACCCTATGGAATCATTGGTGAAAAAAATCACCTCACACCAGGATATTGTAACTTTCTCACCCAAGCTCTTCAGAAGAAAATTCAAAAGTAAGTACTTCTAGCCTTCAAAAGAGAAGGCAGAACCTAATGTTTGGTTTTCTCTTACTTGCTTGAATGAAGAAAAGTACCCTATTTTCAGTAGATACTTATGGATGTCTGAGCTGGTGAATGCACTTAGACATTGCGGTTTACAGCAACAGCATGAGTGCACAAAGAGCGCTTACACAGGCAGAGTCAGTTTGCAACGTAATCAGAGACAGGCTGGGCAAGTTAAACATTAGTGTAAACGCCGGGAAGACCGACCGCGTAATATTTAGGGGGGCAAGAGAACTCACCAGCTTTCTCATTCTACTATCTGGCTATAAAAATGGATATGCGTCTCCATTTCACTACTCATTTTTGTAGTAAAATAGAAACAGTACGACCGGCTTTCACAGTTGCTAACTTCACCCAATCTGTCGCTTCGTTTCAAACTGATGATACATAAATGTGTCCTCCGGCCAGCTCTGTTGAACATTGCCCCGCTATTTGCCCACTTGACTGACGATACAAGCAAACGTCTCCAACGTTTCCAGAATGGGATCATGCGAAAACATACCTCTCTCAAGAGTTTTTTGACGCGTTGCAGCACCGCACAAATCCATTGTTTAACACTATGACCCCACCACCCCTCCCGCATTTATGGCAACAGAATGTCGGTGAACAATTAGGTTAAGAATTAGTATGTTAAGTTAGTTCTAAGTTTCTGATACAAAAGATCAGCCCCATCACCTTATAGAGTATTTTCAAACAAGTGAAGTATAACGTGTATCATTATACTTGTATTGAATTATATAACTTTTTTTTTATTTTTTTTTTCATAGCCCCTTCAATTTTACAGACAATTATACACAATAACAGATCCTCAGGCGAATCCATTCACAAATCATTCTTATATTTCCTGTAGCATCGCTACATTATATACAGGTCCTGTTATTTTATAAAAATTATATAATGAATAAACAAGTATAATGATATACATTATACGTGACTGGACTAAACTGACTAATAAAGGTGATGGGGCTCACCTTTTTGATCAACCTTAAAACTAACTTACATACTAATTCTTAACTTTTCCCCGACAGTCTGTTGCCATCGATGCGGGAGGGGTGGTGGGGTTTTTACAATAATATAACTTTTATACGAAATTACACCTTATATATAATGTAGCGACGCTACAGGATATATAAAACTAATATGTGAATAGATTCGAATGAGAATCTATAATGAAAATAATCATTTTGTATTCTTTTAAGGGAGAAAAAAATGAATGCACTTAAATGGGATGGGAAAGGATGCAGGAATAGATGAGAATATCCAAGGAATTCTGATATATCCTGGATCAAAAGCAGAGTGGTGCTACTACTCTATAATTTCTGAAAAATCTAAGGATTTCTTAGTATCCCAAGAGAGATCCCTGGCTGCTTTCCTATGATGAAGTCTCCAAGCCCACCTGCTCGATGTTGGAGTTCTCAATAATTCCAACTGCTTTCTATGTTACCAGGAAGACAAGTAACCAGCTTCTTATGACTTACTTCCGGACATGAGAAACACTTATTTGTCGTATTTTCTCTATTGATTTGCCATGTAGGTAGCACTACTTGAAGGCCAGGCGTAAGGTGTGTTAGTCAGCTGTCTCTCGGATATAGCAAAAGCACACTCTTCTACTAAATATATAATTAAAATTTCAAAATTTTATAATTTTGATGGTCAAAACTCTACGTATTCACTTAAGTTTACAAATGACATATTGTATTTTATCAACCACAAATAATTATAGTTTTTTTTTTTCATTTCATCATCAAGATTAGTTATAATAAACAATATTTCATGATAAGTAGCTGTCTGTTATTGATAGATCATATCAAATGACTGAAAGGATAAATAAATAAAATACACTATTAAAATTGTTATGTATAAGTATCTGTTTATTGTTTGACCATTCATACACGACATATAGATGGGGGTTTCGAATGAAAATTTCCATATATTTTACAAAATTAAAATTTTAATTGTATTTTAGAATCCAGAATATCGTAGGCAACGATTGTCACATTTTCTTAAATTTTATTGGATTTCATTTAATTACTTTCTTCACTAGGGTAAATAACATAAAGAGGTAAAATATTAAGATATAGTGACAATCGTTGACAAAGATATGAAACACTACAAATCGCTTCAGTCTAATTTTATTTTCACTACAAAACCGATTTAGTAACAACTTTCGTTTTGGATTTATATCTAAACAATGATATTACATAAATTTATGAAAACATTATCTGTACAATTTTTAATTTTTTTTTTTTTTTAAATAATAAGAATAATACACATATACATATACTACACGGGCATTTCTAAACTAAACCATAATCCCTGTGTGACTCCGAATTTGTTCACATTCGAATAATCTTAATTTTTTTTGTCACATACAATGAAAATAAATTCCTGTAATATGTAAATAATAAAAATTCTTAAACAACAACGACTAAGTCAATATTGGAAACAATCAACTGAAATTAATATTTAAAACAATAAGCCTTGATATACAAGTATACAATATCAAACATACGCAAAAAAAATGTACACACTCACTGGCATTACGATTATATCTCAGTCACATTTATACTTTAGTTATATCATATAATATTTATATACCCACAAATAGTGAAACACAAGAAAAATTGGAACAACGATTTCAACATCTATATTACACTTTAATAATCTTTAGGATATTTACACTTTGAAAGTACACGACCGAGTTTTTTTGTTAACATATATGTTTTTGAAAAACAAAATCGAACGGATAAATTCCTATTCAGTATTGCACATGTGAAAATAAAATTTCTCTACTAACTATGAAAGAAACTTAGACACTATAATGAGTGTATTATTATTCTCATGGTGTATATTAAAATACAATAAGAAGTCCATAAAATAATTTTTTTTTTCAATAATTAACCCCATGACTGTACACAATCTTACGTCATCAGCTTTACAAGTAATCGAAACGACGTTATTGCTATACTATGTCAATACTGAGAAGTATATAATAAGTATATATATATTTGTATATGCAGAAGTCTTTAGAGCTTCTTGGCGTACCAGCGTCAATTACGTGACGTTCCGAACGTGATTTCGCGACTGTTTCTCATTTCGGAGCACTAGTATCACTGCACTCACTTGAGAGCCCGGGGCTCTACGGTCGACCATCTTGGCCGGGTTCGAGCCCGGCGGCAGGAGACGATCGCAGTTGCCTCATGATGCCGAGCAGATCTGTCACTCGTACCTCTCCTGCCAGAGGTCGTGGCTGTTCGGCATCACGGAAGCTAGTTAGGTGGTCAGGTGCGTGAACTGGTAGGGGTTCCCGTAGGGCTGGGACATGTGGTAGTGGTAGGGGATCACGTTCATCGAGGCCATCTTGTGCTCCTTCTTCCACTTCATCCTCCTGTTCTGGAACCAGATCTTGATCTGCCTCTCGGTGAGGCAGAGGGCGTGGGCGATCTCTATCCTCCGCCGCCTCGTTAGGTACCTGTTGAAGTGGAACTCTTTCTCCAGCTCCAGGGTCTGGTACCGGGTGTAAGA
The DNA here is from genome assembly GCA_930367205.1 of Acanthosoma haemorrhoidale. Classification (NCBI taxonomy): domain Eukaryota; kingdom Metazoa; phylum Arthropoda; class Insecta; order Hemiptera; family Acanthosomatidae; genus Acanthosoma; species Acanthosoma haemorrhoidale. The sequence goes on from OV884014.1 coordinate 27,334,934, forward strand.
GGTCCTCTGCCGCTTCGTCTCACCGTTGGCGTTAACAGTGCCTGTAACAGAAATAATAGTAACATTAGACGGGAAATTTGACTGAAGAATGAAATTATATGTGAAATATTCTTGTTTTGATTAATAGAAACTGTAAAATTAATTGTTAAAAATATCTCCATATGCTGATAATATTGCCAAAAAAGTTTTTGGAAAATAATCATATCAGGCTAACGGGTTTGTGGCAATATAGTCTGACATAAAGATTCCTCTCAATGGAGGGATGAAATTGCTCTCAAGAAAGAGTTTTTCTGTAAATTAATCATAAAGCCACTAAAGGGCATCAAGTAATTTGAACGTACAATCTGCATGCTCAAGGTAAAGGTGACAATTAATTGTCGCATCCGGAGGTGCAGTTTTTGTTAGAAATGAAAATAATTTTTAGGATTAGGTCTAGTGAATGTGATGATACCTTTGACATAATGAGAATGGTTGACATCCGCAACCACTTTTGCCTACATAGGCCAACTGAGTGGACTGAGAGAGGTTATGTATGTATTTTATGTATGTAGGAAAGTATGGCAGCGAAAGGTTGGGACGCTGAATACCAGTGGCAAACCGCATTAGTACAATCGTAAATAGAGACTAAGGGCCCTAAATGAAGATCGAATCTTAGAGAGAGCTAGGAAGTTTTCTTAAAAATGGCAATCCCATGAAAGATCCATTATTATTTTGGTACAGAAAGGAAGGAACAACTTGTTTTCCAACAATATGCTACAGTTTTTTTTAAGTTCTTGAAAAGGTTTATACAAACCTAGGTTTAGGTAAACCTAAACAAAGTTCTAGTTAGGCAAACCTAGGTTTATGCAAAGAAGGTAAACAGCTATACTAATTTCACCCAATGCATTCCATTGACCAAACCCAAAGAAATAAACTCTGGATGCCTGGATAAATATGCTACGTGTTAAAAAAGTGGAGATGATGCAGGTGAATGTAAACCCAACGATGAGTATCTTATAACGGAAATGGAACCCCTTTAATCATACGACTTTATATGCCGTATGATGTTCAACATATGTTCGGTTATCAGATGCAATAATTATTGATCAGTTTTTATTGTACAGAACGAATAATCAAATAGAAAAAATAAAATAAAAAATACTCTCCCCGAAATTTTCGTTTCGTTGACAAATGGTTCGTTGATATTTTTAAGTTTACGCAACATAGTTTTCTCAAAAAATATTCCTTTGACGAACCACCTCGTCGAGGAGTGGCTTAGTACTGGAATTCGAACAGAGGCAAACATTGGAATACAGCCAAATAAAATATTTTATATTTTCACAGAACACAGTCCTCCTGTTTTCCTATTGATCGGGTGAGACGGGTGTCAGTGTCGGCCCTGAAGAGAGAGGGACTAATTTTAAAATAGTCGTTGACAGGCAGACGGGCACGGCGACTAAGGACTGCCCTTATTGGTTCTTGGGCTGGAGTCGGTACTAAAGAATATAAATAGAAGAAGAAATACTTTTCAAACAAACACCAATCTCCTTGATTATTGGGCACACTTGTGTTTTCATTTAGTTTTATTTTTGGTAGCTTGAAACTGGGCCATATTATTTTAAAACGAACATATTAAGACAAATCGTAGTCATCATAATAAGTTTGAACTAGAAGAGCAAGACATTATTTGTGATGGGATCATCACAGTAATACAAGTATTCTTCTCTAGCTAGAATTGGCGTTAGCACGTAAATAAATCTGTACCCAACGATGATACAATCCAGAGGGTGAAACCTCAATGAAAAAAATTTTGAAACAAAACAAAAACAAGGGTACCTCTAAGACCACTACAAGTAAATGTATCGCGATTTCTAACAGTTGCGAGTAAAAAAAAGTATTCAAACTTATTATTCAAAGCAGATTCAACAGGGCAGTATGCATGTGCATTTTGATAAAAAAGCTTCCAATGTGGCTAAGATATGTGTGTAAATTATGTAGACAAAAAAAACCCGATATAAATGCAAATAACTTTCACTAAAATTGATCGGTTCAAAATACAATATCTAGAAAGAAGAAAATGTTGTTTGGAATGCTTAAAAACTATAAAGTATGATTAATATTATTTATTTTGTTAACTGAATGCAAAATATAAATAATTTAGATTAGTTATTGTTTATATTTCAATTGAAAAAACGTTGAGACATTCAAATAAATAAGTATATATCTCTTATAGTGTATCAAAACTGGAAAATATTGTTCAAAGTTTAATTTTTGTTGTTTATTAAGTGGATTTTCTACTTCAGTATTTACTTTATTGCAAGAAAAATGAAGACATGTGAGTATAGTAACTACCAACAACAAGTGACACACTTCTTAACGAATCAACACGTACCAAATGTTTCAGTTATAGGAGAGGTTATTATCAAAAAGTATTTTGTATGTAGATAAATTTAACAACAGGTATAATTAGATGTATTTAATTGAATTTCAAATTGATTCAGAAAACTTTGAATGTTGCACGGGCAAATAAAATTGTCCAGATTAGGTGAAGGAGTGCAGATGTTGAAATTGAAAAGTTTGAAGTAATTGAGAGAACAGAGGAGGAGGAAGGAAGCTGAGAACATGGAAGAGAAAGAAGCACTGATGAATTCCTTTCCAGGTAGCCCCAATTGGCAGTTTAGAGTTGTGATGATGGAATACCGGAGTGTTCTAGAGATGAAGCCACTGAAGGCTCCAGACTGATGAGAGTGTCTGATCACAGTTGCGTGAGGAAGCGGCCGTTGAACAAGAGGGAGTTGACGAAGAAATTGATGTGACTACAGTACCTTGTAAGGACCTCAACATAGCTCACGACGACCTGAGCTCAATGTTGACATTACCAAGACCTGGAGAACTACGAGTTTAAACCGGCGGATCTCCTGAATGTTACCTAGAGCAAGAGGCATGGAATGAAGAGGGTATGTCTATCAACGAGGATGATACTAGCACAAATCCCAACAATGTTAAAACTCCTCGTTCTCCCCTCAGTATGGATGAGCTTTAAACACCTGGAGAGGAATATGCAGGGTGACACCAGGGAAGCACTCTCCGCAATGAAAGATCCTGTCTTTGACAGAGAAGCAGTAATCCACTAACAGAATCAATAATATTTTACAGCTTAAGGAAAAGGTTAAGTTATTTAACCAATATATAGGTATCCTATGTATTTAATTTCAAATCTTGGAGAGAATCTTCTACCTCGAATGTTATAGCAATCGGTTTAAATGTGATTCGTAGGTACTGATTTCAGAAGCTGAGATATTCCCATAGTATGATTATTCAGAGTAACATGAAATATAAATGTGATAATGCATTTTATGATCGAGAGTGTAAAGTTTACATTGTACTGTTATTCTTAATACATTTTTTAGTTGGATTGCCATTGGTATTATATTTATTAATAGTGTCTTAGTGAGGAAAATAACACCTGAGAACTTGATTCAAAACTTTATATAACGGTTCATGAAACTACGAAGAGGTAAAGCAATAACTACTTCATAATATGATACTATTCTAAGATTAAGAACTGAACATTACACACAATATCAGATATTTCTTGACATACAATATTGTTATTCCCTGTTACACTGTTTTTCCATTATAAAGTCTTAGACAAAAGTAGTTTTATTTATAAAACTAGAGGACCCATCCAACAAACAAAAGTGTTCTGTCAAAACGATTTTGGCCAACATCAAATAATGCTTTTCATTTAATGAAATTGTGTTTCCTTGGCTGAAAATTGTTGTTTTGTAAAATCACTTCAAGTTAAATGTGATGTACCTTATAGCAATCGAGTATAGTACAATAGCGCTATTAGTAATAGTAAGTCTAGAATGCACAGGTGTAAGTTATTTCAGTAATTGTAGACAAAAACATGTACTTGCCGAGATGAATAATGGATTGAGGCGTGGGGATAATTTGTCATAGGGATAACCATTTGTTATTCGGCAGAGATTGAAAAAGAGTTGTTCTTGCGAAGTGAGCCGAGCCGGGAAGACTGCTCCGGAGCTGTGAGCTCGAATTCAATAAACACAATTTTGAGCCTCTCCTGTTTTCTTTACCATTTATATCTGTCGGCTCCCCCACCCCGTCAGGCAATGGTTCCCTAATGGACAGCCTATTCCGCTGTCTGTCCTCCGGGGTAGGGAAACGTTTAAATATCTCTTGTTTTCCTCTGCCTTTGTTGTTATTCTTGTTGTTTTTCATTATAAATATTATCATCTAATTTATATAATTATTGTAAAGTAATACTTTGTTTTCATATCAGATAAATAGTCGGGTTCTATGAACAGTAAAAATTGATAAATTAATTCGTATTCGCATGTATAAGAACTCAATGCTTAGCCAGAGAAGAGGATGGTTTCAGTTTTTAAGATGCAGCAGATGATATAGAATATTCAATCTATGTGTTTCCATGTGTAATCTACGAATCAAAAGAAAAATAAATTAACGGGAAATATGTAAAAAAAAAATAAACTTGTGAAACCCTACCCCGTTTCGCTAACTTTTCCGATTTCTCAATTCATAGTTGCTTATGACTAAAGTTATAAATTTTTTTCTACATATTAATAGACAATCACAAGACGTCAACGAAAAACGAAGAAGAAGGTATAACCCCAAAATAATCTTTTATTTTATCTTTGTCAGTGATCGATTTGATTTAACGGATAAAATGAAGTATTTATGGTCAAACGTGCCGAAAAGGTTTTGCAATAATTTTTGTTTTTATGGAATTTACCTTTAACACCATCCATGAGCTCCGGTATCTCTGGATATTGTTCTTTTACTTTATAATATAGTTAATATTTGTTTTTTTAATTTTAAAACGATTTTTTTTTTTTAATTTGGGTATAACTTACGAGTTGAGGTGCGATGTTCGTTCGAACCATTTCTCGACTTCTTGACTTCAAAATCAAGATGTGAGCTCAAGTCAAAACATCAGCGTCTCGGAGGTCTGCCCAAAACCAAGTCCTCATCAGATCGGAGCTGCTAAGGAACTCCTCTCCACTGTCTCCGAAGTATATATCCCTTCGTCTTATGCCGGATTTCGCACTTTTCACAGAAGGTTTTTTTCTTTTGTGTTCGTGTATGGCTTTTCACACCTTCTGACGAATGGATTACGCACACTATCTGCTAAGTCCTATATCCCTTCTGGCACTTATTTTCGTGACAGAAAAAAAAAGAAGAGTTGTAAAACTGTAAAATCATCCAGCCGTTAAAACGACAATCCACAACGGCATGGGGCACACTTGCCTTCCGTCGGGGAGCTCGGCCCATACCCAAAAGAGTTTATGGCATGCCGAATCCTAGCCGTTTATGACAATCGGCCATTGTCCCACTTTTCTTATCTCGGTCTTAAAATTACTTTATAATTTTACACAACATTCCCCATGCCGGGGGTTGAACATATAACAAAGGATTATTTGTCAGCCTTATCTTTTGCACCCTTGCTGCCTTTTTGCCTCCTTGAATTTAGAGCCAGTAGATCCGAGAACCAGTCCCCTCCTATTTGTTTTTAAAGTAGCCGGTCCGTCATTAACTAGAACTTTGATAGCCTGGTTTAAGCTTATTTTGCGAATACAATTTGGTAACAAGAAGACAAAACACAAATCCTCTATTAATATACAGGAGGTCGAGATCTTTAATCCAATAACCTACTCAATAAAAGGAAGAGTAATATTTATTTGTCTATGTGGTGTAAATTGTATGCCGGCAGTGGTACCACTGTCACCAAACCAGGCAGACAGGTACACCAAATGAGAGACGTCAATGAAATTGAAACTCAGGCCACTGGTTGATCAGGCATGGAAAGACACTCTTGTGTGAATCGGCCTCGAGGCTGGCATCTCCAGAAGATCTAAAGCCTCCCAGATGTTATTAGTGGCTCTATTTATCTGTGCTTATACCGACGGCCCTATCTGGTCGCATTCCACACCGGCCATTAGAGCGCTCACCTTTTGTTCTTCACGAATTCCGGCAATTTGTCTGTCTGCTTCGTTTGTCTCTTTTTATTCGGTAATGTGCTTTCCACATTGCTTGTAGAAAGAAATATAAGAAGCCATATGAAAAATTGCTAATGTGGTATTGGCCACACTTTTATTAAAAATCAATGGCCAAAGAAAAAAATGTTTTGGCGCGATCAGAACTCGAACCACGTACCTCCCCAATTATCTAGTCGGGGACCATCTGAGCTATTGGGCAGAAGGATTCCGAGGCAGGGCATAAAATATTAATAACTACTGACACATCTTTCAAATATTATTCCACTTATTACATTTTAATACCAGATTTTTTTTAATGAGATAATAATATATTTTACATTGAAACTGTCAATTCAATAGGGAATTCCACCAGCTCAAACTTGATTATTAATATTGTCTGTCTAGGAATTAAAACTTTGATTTGGTGATATCAACAACTGATTAGAATAACATAACCGGGTCACCAATTTGGCATAAAAGTTCTTTTCGCTTCGCAGGGTGAGCAGTGCCTAGATCCGGTCACGTTTTTGTAGTAGCTACAATATTTGACTCTAGTTTTAAAACACGGATACATAAGACTGTTAAACAGTAATAAAAAAAATACAGGAAATAAATAAAAAGTGTATTTTATGTGGATCAATTCTTTAGCGTAAACGAAGACGTGTGATCCACTAAAAAACAGTGAAGCTAATTTTGTGGGCAAGAGAGTGATATGTCAAATAACTCATTCCCTCAATTCTGGATGATGATTTTGGTTCTCATAAATCCATATATTAAGATACATATATATATATGTAAGACAATTATTGAAGGTTGGGTGAATAAACTGAAATCAGTTTCTCTGTAAACAAAGCAAGCTATTTTCTTCACTATATTTTATATTATAACAATTATTCATATTATTTACACAGTCTTACCTGTAAACAAAGAAACGACAATTACAGTTTATAACCATCAAATTAAGGAGATTATACTTTTTTCACATATATAGATGTATGTATATAATTATCTTAATATTTTAGATATTATACTATTTAGATAAATCATCAAAAACTAGATCTGGAAATGAATAACCGTTACAGGTAGGATAAAGAAAGTTCTTGATTAAGCAATAAATTTAACTTGGTATGAAAAATAAAAATAAAAATTGAAAAATTCAGAACCGTAAGATGGTGAGATTTTAATTAATGTTAAAATATAAGAAGATGCTATATGATTAAATAAGTAAAATAAGTTTAAAAAAAAAAAAATTCTAGAAAGGAATAATCGCAAAGCGATACCTCGTACACACGTCCGGTGGATGACGTTCCGGATTTATAAGCCACTTTAATAAATAACGACTTTTATTTAATTACAGTCCGTAACTAGTTTGCGCTTCTTTTTAAGCTCCGCGGATTCTCGGTGGTAAGGTTGTTTATGACGGACTCGGAGCTGGCGGGTAAGTTATACCCGGCAATCTGATTTATTTCATGTAACCGGGGCCCTCCTTCATTTGGAGTGGGTCGGGATTGATGTACTTATTGTTAATTTTAAATATATAATTGGTGAACAGTGTTGCTAAACCGTGATAAATGTTTGTAAATTAATCCTAAAAAAACTCAATTGTTGGCTGAACGAATTAAGTAAGTAGTAAGTATTTCTTACCCATTTATCAATATAAACGCTAAGCTTGATACCCTGACTTAATCACTCATTTAAAATTGGTTAGCGAAACCCAAAATAACTTACTCAACACCTGATTTTGAGCTATCAGGGAAATCGGCCATTGTCCCACTTTTCCTATCTCTGTCCCTTAACATTACTTTATAATTTTACACAAGATTCCCCATGTCATGCCTATTCAGTAACTCGTTTCTGAGAATAATATCTGATAAATCAAGGTACACTATAACAGTTAAGTTTCCCGAAGTATCCTTCGTTGATTTATTTTCTGGATATTTTGAAAGCAATAACCACTATTTTATTTTTTTGTAAATATTGAAAATAAATTTATTTGAACCTAAGTAGGTATTCGAAATAAGCAGAGGCGTATTTTCATTTTCTTGTCATTTGTTGCATATTCGACCAGCATTTTAGAGAAGCGTCCTTTTTTGTCAAAGGAGGGTTCAATTTACACCTTGAAAGGTTAGATTTCATAACTTTATTGATACTTGGAAATCCTTTACCCTCTATTGATGGCAACCAGGACGACCAGTTAAAATATCTGAATTCCACCAATTAAAATTAAATTACCATAGTAGTCCTAAAGGTAAAGTTGGGATTTGGAAGACATCTGTATTAGCAAGACTATGCCCTTGAGTTTCTAATCACATGTTTTATAAGCAAACAGCAAGAATGCTATGTAACTATGATAAATATAAGCTGCCGATTCCAATACGCTAAATCAATGGCATAATAAGATGCAAATTATTCAGATACGGAAACAAATAGGTTATGTATATCGCAGACCAGGGGCAAGATGTTCGGGTATTGTTCATATCTTCCTAGGAGAGCAGCTGGAGCTTATGTCAACAAGAAGTTATCTTTGCCATAAATAAGGCGAAAATAGAAAACTGCATTAGTCGTATCTGCTATCTGGCACGCACTCTGGACAGCCTGACGCTCAGTTAGCGAGTGGGGCGTACTTACACCGCGACTACGCTTCCACTCTCTTGCACGGGCATATTACACCGACGGGAGACATACGGCGTACTCCACTACGTCGGACAAGCACTGTCCATCAGAGGACAGATAAGACTGCGGACTCCGAACGGCGTGAGCACCTCCCCGTGGAGCGCCATTACCACTGATATATAGGAGGCACCGGCTACGGAGGGACTGAGGAGTCTCGCCACTAATCACACGGCAGCCGGTCCTACCGATTAATGTCTGTATAGAGCGCCTGGAATCCGGGGACCTCGCCCGCCTGAGATATATTGCTTAATCCTTAAGCGGTGCCTTTTGTATCCCCACTTGGCCGATTTATAAATTGTTTTAACATTTTTTTTTTGTTGTCATTCAACATGCTGGAGAACAAAGGTCTTGTAAGGAGATTAACATAATGTATTGACTGTGGCCTACTACACCCTGTGAGGTTTTTCTCACAGCTGTTTTTCTCCTCCAAATTTGGTTTTTATCTCTTTACTGATACAACGTCTGTGGACTATAGGTGCACTAAAATAAATCAATAGAATGTATTGATTAAATATCCTGTCGATGAAAGCGATATTTTTATTAAATTATTCCGAAGATTGTTTATATGATTTATATGATACTTCTTGAGCAGAGTGAATATAAATATCAAAAAAAAATCCAGAAAGAAAAAAAAATTATAGCCTTACATTAAATAAAAAAATATCATGTTCCGTTAAAAAATATAAATTATTTCTACTGAATTGAACATAAACTGTACCGGTTTCTTCTGTTATTTTGAACATATTTCATGCGCATAGTGGAAAAAATCCAGGTTTATAATACGGACATACCTTTTTTGTGCTGTCACCACCGTTAATGTATAGAGGTAGCTTAAGACATACAATTATGTAGTGAGGTAGTTACGAGATACCATTCTGAGACTAGTGAAGGACGGATAACTTGTACCAGGAAGCGAGTTATGATATTTATCGGCTTTAATATTCCATATTTTACTCTTATCCAGAATAATAAGAAAAGAAATCATTTGTAGCTAACATTTTCTCCAATTTTTTATAGAAAAGGTTCTGGTCAGAGATGCAGATGTTAGTTTGCGTAGTGAAATTTGTTATTAAACAACAGTATTTAATTGTAAACGTTTTTCCTAAAAAGACACAGACGCTTTGGACAACTGTACAGACTACTTCAAAGGACATCCCATCTCTCAACAGAAAATAAATTATTAATCTACAAAGTTATACTTAAGCCAATCTGGGCATACGGAATAGAGCTATGGGGGACAGCAAAAAAGTTGAACACCAAGCGTATCCAATCCTTTCAATCAAAAGTCCTGAGAACAATAGTAAATGCCCCTTATTACATAAACAACAAAACCCTTCATAACGATCTTAATATACCCTACATTGTTGAACTTATCCCTTCCAAGTTCACGAAATTCCATGGTAACCTATCCAACCACCCTACACAGTCATTGCATGGCTCCACTCATCCCTATAATCCGCCTCGGAGACTGAAACGGCAGTGGCCACGTGACCTGCTATAGATGCGTGACAGTGGGAGTCCTGGCATGAATGAGAACATTTATCTTAATTACTTATTGCCTAATAAGGCAGATTGTAATCTTATCATAATAAAGTTGTTTAAAAAAACAAAAAAAAAAGGTTTTTTGCTGTGGAGGCATACATATTGTATATGAATAATTAACCTCCTTATGCTAATCTATGCCTAATTAAACTATATTAAATCCCATTTACATCACTGGAAAATATCTTTAGCTATCCGGGATGGACTAACTCATTAAGGTCCAAAGCTGGCTAACATTTATCTTGATCAACTAGGCGAATTTGGTTTTATACAAGTAGCTGCTCATTATCCCCCACAGGGCTTAGTAAACCATTACCATCTGAACAAATCTTTAGGGTAGCTACACTAGCATCTAACTGCTAACCTCTAGATCACATTCTTACTACAGAATATATTAATTAGTACATGATTAATTATATGATTTTCATTCTCCGACAATAACAATCCAAATCTCATGCCAGATGAAAATGTTATAGAATCCTTTCTTCACGACAAGCTGAGAACTTGGCCGACAGATAATCCCGGGTTCAACCCCAGGGGATTACTCCTGTTTAATTTTAGGGCGTTTGTCATCCCAGGCTCCCAAGACATCTCTCAAAATATATAATTTACAGCGTTATAAATTCATCAGGCATATTTATGATTTATGGTAGGGCCTCATAATAATCTGACCGATTCTATTAATTCCCCGGCTGATGGAGCTGTTATATTATTTTTGAATGGGCTACAATTGCTTGGAGATATATCGTTTGAAAAAGTCATGTTTAGTTTAATTATTATTGTTCCGTGATAGAAAATATATATCTGAGTTGAAAAACTTTAATGAAATTATTGCGTGACTCATCCTTAACCCTATAATCGGGTTGTATTTTTCAAATTTTGCCCAGTTAATGCCTTTGCGAGAGGGATTCTCAATTTCAATTTCAAGTTCCGGTACTATGTTTTGAAGAGCAATAAATTTAGAGAGAGCAAAAGAGAAACAAGATAGGATGCTTAATGCTAAGTCAAGTGTGTGCTCTGTACCTCCAAACAATACTTGAATGAAGATGAGAAAAAAAAATGAGAACCGACTCGATTTAATGCCCCTAAGGAAGTTTCAGGTGTGGTGCATTTACAGTGAGCTATTTCCTATCAGGATGGTGACTCGTCAATTGTTTAAAACTCTGGGAAAACCACCTACAGCCCTTCTTAGAGAATTCTTTATGTTTTTAATCAACATCGAATTTCAATGACTGGCCGTATTATAACGTTACTAGACTCAACGCCAAACTAAGTCAGATCTATCAAGATCTCGTTGATAGCATTGATCACATCCTAGTCGGTTTGAAGCTATATTAGAATGGAGCATGGAGGATGTTAGGAGTGAGGAATTTCCAGAGAGTGGATGAATGTAATTCTGGAGGAAAGTACATACAAATTGACCTTGCGTTCGTAGCCTAGATTGAGGATTTGAAGGATATGCGATTGTACATGTATGGTTTTGGGCCAACCACCTCAAGGTCAGGTCTCATGGGTGATTCTAAATCATTCTCAGCGGTGATTACTTCATTGCATGTTTCTCTGTCACTTAATTCTTACTACCATCTTCATTACTTTTGATTTACTTCATTAGATTCCAATAAGGGATATCAAGTGCTTAAATACGAGATCAAGGCTATCAAGCTTTAAAATAATCGGTTCTCTAATATGATAATCTAAACAATTTTCAGGTTTCCCAGTGCCCACTTTATTATGCAGGCCATGACCCAGCTAACCCGTGAAGGACTGAGGGATTAACTGTGGATATTATGGCCAGAATATATTAACAGACAGACAGCAATGACAGGGTTTACCAGTCGGTAAATTGGAGGCAGCGGGAAGGAGGCATTTACATAGCGGCCATTGAGCCCAGCCAGCCTCGGGGACCTATTAGGCAGTGATTACCAGGCAACCCTCTTGTTCTTCATTGTATGCAGCTTCTGTCCTCTGGCTACTGCTGAGCACCTTTCTATGCTGCTTATGGTAATGGCTTTGCACCCCTAAGTGACTGATTAGAAGTCTTGCAGGAGGTTTCCAGAAGTTGCGACAGTAAAATGTAACTAAAAAGTGCTGTTCATGGATTGGCAAGTGCTCCAGCCAATGTAAATCCTTAATACATATACTACGGAGTCGCTAAGGTGCGTATTTAAGTACTAGATGAGGAAAGAAACAATTTATTTATGCGATTGAGAACTCAAAGAGTTTGAAGCTCTATGCAAATGTAAGTAAGCGTGGGTGCGCTTGCAATGATTGTGTTGCTATATGAAATTGTAGATAACTGTATTATGTTGATCATTTTAATCCTTCATTGAGCTTAGCAAGCCAGTATTTTCTCCTACGATGCTAATAGGTAACAGGAAATCATTACGCTAACATCATTGTGAAATTGCTATGTTAAGAGCGATCCTTAGATAAGGAGACCGCCGGCGTAATCGCATTTTTCTCACCTCTTTATCTCCAAGATAAAGGTTCTTTCGTCAGCATACTGTTTCACTAACGATAATGTGGCTCCCATTTATTAATATATTTTTCTTGCGGGGGGGGGGGAGCTTGAGTGACGAAATAAGTTGCTATATAAAATTGAATTGAACATAAGCTAGTAGGCTCACGAATCAGTACTTAAATGTGAACAATATTTTTCAATTTAAACAAATTTTTTTAAATTATTTTTGACTAAAATATTCTTTTCAATTTTTTTAATCGTTTTGGACAAACTGTGTCGAATTGGGTCATTTGAACCACCAATAGGGTTTTTCGCGTTGAACGCTGGTTAGAATGACATGTAGAGTGTAGGCTATCTAAGCTTCGCAAGGGAAATGAGAATAAAAGCTGTAAATACGTGACAGTGGGAGTCCTGGCAATGGCCAATTTCTCCAATCATGTCATGAGCGTATGTGGCTCTCACGCTCTTCGTCAGCCTCCATTAGCTCTTATCCGGTGACGTGGCTGAGGAGCGTAGGGGACATCCAAGACTCCGCTTCCTCTTTCGCATACGAGGGAGCTGGCAACCATGTGGATTTGGGAGGGCTCAGGGCTGTTTGTAAATATTGTATGAATGAGCAAGTGAATGATGAGTTGTAAATATGTTATGAATGAGAACATTTATCTCAATTACTTATTGCCTAATAAGGCAGATTGTAATTTTATCATAATAAAGTTGTTTATCTAAAAAATAAATAAAATCTATAATGGATTTACTGCTGGAACTAAAAACTACTGTTTCAGCTTTATGGGATGTTTCTAATTTTAATGAATGTATTGTTATATCAACTATTGAATAAATAAATTAAATGCCACACCATCAGCGTGTAAAGAGAGCGAGCTGCAATCCAGAGAGGTAGGCCTGAATATCGACCAGGGCACTTTGATTGATGACCGGTATTGCTCTGTTTGTCTATGACTATTGTTCGCCTCCTTTCACCCATCTGCGGGGGTGGCTTCTTTTCAGCCGCCTCCAGGCACACTTATACCTCCAAGAAATACTATCTCAAAAGTTCTCCGAGATATCGCGAGACTTGGGGTTTTGAAAACATTATCGTTGGTATCACGAGTTAAACTTAAAAAAAAAATGTCGTTTTCTTCTTCTTTGGAAATACAATACGTCCAGCCTCTTGATCGCCTCCAGGAGCCTTTAAGCATCCCTATCCTCTGACCTCTTCCACCCAGCTCAGTTTCTTTTTAATCCCCATACATGACCTCTGCGTATCTCTATACGTAGCCTCTTTGGTGTGGCCTTTGCATATATTCTCGTCAAGTGTACTTCAATCCATCCTGCTCATAAAGCTTACTTTTCCTTGTTCTGCAGTGATTCTCCTATCGGATTAGCCCACAAAACCTTCCGGAGGAAAAGGATCTTCCCTGAAAAGACTAGAGATCTTGTGCCTCTTATTTGAGATTACTACTACTGATTACCAGGTAGTTTCAATAGCTCTTTATATATATTTTATGGGGGGGTCTTTAATCTCGTGGTATCAATTGGAACTATCAAGGATCAAGACTCACCCCACCACCCCTCCCGCATCGATGGCAACAGACTGTCGGGGAAAAATTAGGTTAAGAATTAGTATGTAAGTTAGTTTTAAGGTTGATCAAAAAGGTGAGCCCCGTCACCTTTATTAGTCAGTTTAGTCCAGTCACGTATAATGTATATCATTATACTTGTTTATTCATTATATAATTTTTATAAAATAACAAAACCTGTATATAATGTAGCGATACTACAAGAAATACAAAAATAATTTGTGGATGGATTCGCCTGGGGGTCTATAATTATCTGTAAATTTAAATGGGCTATGAAAAAAAAAAAAAACTACTCACAGTTATTACAGTTTGAAAAACTAAATACTTTACTAAGTCTAATACTAATCAGAACGTTGACAGACATTAATTTCATATACTACAATTAGTACTATATAAACATATTTATTCGTTATTTTCCAAGTGAATGATTAATTACTGACGCCTATTCATGTTTTCTGAAAGTAATTTGCATAAATTCGGGTAATTAATTAAAAACGTATGTCTCTAGGCCAAATTGAGGTCACATTTCTGGTTTTAAAAATACTAACAAGACACTTGTTACATCTGTCAAAGTAGTTTCAGATATGTGAACTGCTAATTTGTTAATTGAAACTGTTAAACCACGGTATCATGCCTAATTCCATTATCCATAGTGGTGATAACCCCCATGGGGAGATTTCGTTCCTCGGCAGTTACTTAAATAACTTCCATACATTATAACCTTGTAGAGTCATCACGCGAACTCACGGTTGCTAAACCGCCTTAACTACGTTTAATTTCACGAATCGATAAAGACTCGCAAATATTTCATAAGAGTGAACGGTGGCTCAAAATACTGTACTGAAAGTAGTATTGAATTATCTAACGTGTTTTAGAAGAGATTGGCAACGTTCACTAAAACAACGTTATCCTTGCCGTATTGAAGATTCAAACTCAGATTGAACTAGAGTTTAAAATATTTAACCTCTCTCTGTGTATGATAATGATAATAACCATGTGCGTTTAAATACGTGATAAAACGTTTTATCAATGTTTGCAAATGCATCGGCTACGTAGGTCTAATTGCGAATGCGCTATCGCCCAATTATTTCCCCATTAGCTCCAGGGTCGTTACGTATTTATCAAGAATAGTATTTTCTTCAGTTTCGTTTGTTTTATGTTTCTTTGATGTCCTAATTATCTCTTTGTACGTGCAGGTTTGAAGGACTTTCTGCACTTAAAATGGAATTACAAATGCTCCTTTGTTGTTGTCTGACGTGTTAGAAGAGATAAAATCTTCAATTATAAGTCCTCCAAGTCAACTTGTTTCACTTTTAATACACTGCAAATGTGTAATTCGATTTTTTTTTCAACGTAATATTGGATCAATCTGTCTGTCTGTACTTTGAAAAATAGTGGTTATAATTATTGTACCAAGGGGACTGGTCCTCGTATCCACTAGCTGTTTTTCTCCGATTATAGCAAACGCCTCAATTATGAGATACTAAAAAAGAGAAATTTCACAGTATTAGCGGTAGTCGATAACACATCATAAAAATATATATAACTTTTTCTTTTTCCACGGTGGAGGAGGACTCATAAATAAAAAAGCAGTGACAAAAGCGACAGAGAGACCGTGAAGATAGGGTATCATGAGAATCAAACAGCTGTGCCCCCTGAAATAGAATTGTCCCCACCCTGTGAATGAGGCACCCTCTACCCCCGGCGAGGCACATTACTGATATAGGCTACTAATGCTATCGAGAACGGGCAAATGGTTTCCTCATACATCATCCTACTGCGGGGGTCGATAATGGTACACTGAACTACATTCCTTCCTGTCTGGGGTGGCTTAGTCGAGTTTATAAAATGTCAAAATGACGTCACGTAATTTATTTCCAATAATTATACCTTATAATAATTACCAGGCAAAGAAAAAAACCTATTGACGTGACCAGGAATCGAATAAGAGACCATCCTGTAGTCTATTAAATTTTCCAAGAAACTCTTTTCTGTTAACGTTAAAAATTATTATTACGATAAAAAAAAAAAAAACAGTGTGATTAAATACCACAACTAATAATTCCCATGTCCAGCGATCACATAGATTTTTTATCATCACACAGTTTTATAATTCCAGTAGTTTCGATACAAAAATACGTATTTAAGACAATAAATTAAATAATAATATAAAATAACTATAACTAAATAAAATAATATAATAAGAGGGAGTGATTATGACTCTTTCTAATTAATACTATTTCATAAAATCAAACAAGCTCTTTTATCAATAATTTTTAACTTATAATTACTCACTCATGGAAAGGTTACACGTGGAAGAGAAACTTACCTATAACAAAAACAAAAAATATTATTAGTACATAAATACGTTTGCTTAAGAAAATAAGCATTAAATTGTTTAAGCATGTCATCAATTATTTTTTTTATACTTTTAATTTTATTATTATCGTAACAGATTTAGATCTTATGTATTGAAAATACATATTGTTATACTTTTTCAGTGATATTTCATTTTACATTTCATCATTATTCCATGACTTTGATTTCGTTGTTCTGACGACTTTTCCAAAAGTAATTATTTTTGTATATTTTGATTCTTCCATTTGTGAAACGCTGAGACATTTTTAAATTTGCTGACCGAAGGCTGGATCAGTATGATATTTGTATTTACTGTTAGGCCGGTTTCTTTATGAGATCATCGTCAGGAAACTACGCCAGACAGTCAGGATTGAAAAATAAATTAATTTGGCGTAAACGAGTATAATGAGCAAATATTTTTGTAATGCTTTATGGTGATGGCACTGGAAAAATTTTAAGATATAATATACTTAATCGACGGTTATATTTTAAAAAGACCCATCTTACTTGTATAAATACAAGTACTGAGCGGGAATATTAAAATACAAATACCGCGCCCAGTTTCGTTGTTTATATGAATAGGAAATGCCTACAACATTGAATAATACCAATAACAACATTGTCAGCCATGGTAAAAGGTTATTAATGAACCCGGTTCAAAATATATGCCACATAATTATTACTTCAAATGACGGGGAATAATTATAAAGCGATATCAATTTTGAATAAAACAGTTTATATTGATTACAATTTGATGTAGCCACTTTATCTTGAGCCAGCCCATAATTAATTAAAATCCAGCTAAGATGGTATCTGAACCATCAATTGATAGCTCAATTAACTCAGTGGGACAGTCGGCCAATCAAATTGAAATCAATGGGAATGATTAAATTTTTGTTTTGTTTTTTTCCTTTGGGATAATACTTGCCCGCTCAGTCAAAATGTTAGTACTGGATCATTAATTATCTCACATAATTAGTAATTCATTGGAAAAATTGATGAGGTGTTGGATCTAGATTAATTTGTATTCAAAGAATAATTTATTATTAAGAAATCAGGCCATAGTTTTGGAGCTTTTCTTTACTTAATAGCGATCGTCTAAGAAATTCATTGTAATTTTTCTGATGGGAAAAACTATAGGTATATATTGTTGAAAGTTGAGCCCTTTGGCCTTGGTTTCTACCGTAAAAACAACTAAAAAATATTCTCTTCAGTACGTATTTTTTTTTTTTTTTTCTCCTTGAATTTAATACAATATGTGAAAAATGAACAAAATAAATGAAGAAGAATTGACAGTTCTCTCCTCATTCTGCTATGCGCAGATGCATTTGAAGGAGGTTGGGTTACATAAATTAGATTTGAGGCTCACCTTTAGTTTGGCAATGTGGGAGAAAAACTTACAAACTAAAACCTAAACCTGGAACACATATTTATATTCTTGATTGTTTGTTGGTAAGAAACATTTCGATGAATTGTCAACTTTTTGCTTTCCTGAGAATACCATTTATAAAAAGTGGTCGGATCTATAAGCCATTGCACAGAAAGGTACGTCAGACAGGGTTGTGGCTAAAGACAGTAACGTCGAGTCGCGTTACCCGCCTGTCCGTTCGGGAAGGCAGGACTCATGAGAATTCAATTGAGACTGAGGGAAGAGTTGCCCTCTCCTGTGGGCTGATTGGGCCTGACACGTCTGGAACACTAAGTATCTCGCGGATATTTGAGAGTTAGCTCTCTCATTCTGAGATACTTTTAGGGATGAAGCTAGACGGAAGTGTGCCATGTGCTCTCACCATTCAGTACGAAATATACTTACAAAAGACCATCTAGCTAATCTTAGACTGCATAAAATAAAATATGGTTAAACAGGCGTTATAAAGCAGTTAATTTTCTTTTTTACTCGAGAGGTGTCCCCTCCA
The DNA here is from genome assembly GCA_930367205.1 of Acanthosoma haemorrhoidale. NCBI lineage: Eukaryota > Metazoa > Arthropoda > Insecta > Hemiptera > Acanthosomatidae > Acanthosoma > Acanthosoma haemorrhoidale. The sequence goes on from OV884014.1 coordinate 27,353,460, forward strand.
ACCAAACGAAGGTCATGCACTCATTTAACACTTGGGTGATTCCTGTGAGCAATTCCGACCATTTATTCCCTTTACAGTTACTCAGGTACAGGCGCTATTAGAGTTTGTAAAACACAGCAAATAATATTATTTTAAAAAGTATCGGTTGAGTTAAAGTAACTTCCGGTGCAGCTAAGTATAATCTATTGTTCGTATCTAACCGCTATGAGTTATCATGACAACTAGTCTTTTCACTATATAGACGAGGCTTCAGTTAGTCTTTTGTCAACTGTTTTGTGTGATACACGTTACGTTAAACTGTATTTTTTTAACCTCTGAAATGGAGAGTCAAAAAGTACATATTCGTCATGTAATGCTTTGGGAATTTAAACAAGGCAATAGTGCTAGGGCGACAGCTGAAAAATATGCAGTGTATATGGTGAAGGACTAATAACTGATCGGGCAGTTAGAAATTGGTTTATAAAATTCTGTTCTGGACGAATACGACCTTAAAAGACGAACCGAGGGTGGGACGTACTTCCGACTTTGACGACAACCTTTTAAAGGCAATATTGGAGCAAAATCCTCCAAAAAGTCGTTTATTAAACATAAGACATGAGCTGACCCATTATGATATTTATTCATTGCATTTCTTGAATATAGTAAATATATGTATGTCGAAGGGGGGGGGGGTATTGATTGTATTTTTTTTATAATGTAATAAATTTTATTCAGGTTACCCTTTCAAAGAATTACTCAAGTTTTGTAGGGGATTTATAACAGGGAATATCCTGAAAAATACTAAACCTTCAGCTTAAAGATTAATAAGTAATAAATTACCGAAATCGGAGTCCTTTTAATCTAATCATGGCCGATAAATCACCTAATAAAAGCAACATGGTAGAAAAAGACATAATAATAAAAACCAGTAGACTAAATGCCTCATTGAATGACACCCGGTATTAATCGGAGGGGCCACCATATATAAAAAAAGCATACTTTATGAGACGTTAGGCGGCCGGCGAGCGCCACCGTTGGTTTACGAACTGTTAATGCTTCGAAAGGTAGGACGAAAAGAAAAAAAAAACTGAAAAGAAACAAAAAAGGGAAGGAAACAGCTCTGAGAGAGCGAGGATCCCCACAAGGGTTACTAGACAGAGGGGGGGGGGGAGGCCACAAAATTTATAGCTCTATTTTTTTGATTACTGTTCTGTGGTCTGGGAAGATGTGTTTCCTCGGGGACCGGTTCTCTAACACAGAGAGTCCTCTGACTAACAGTCCATTAATAGGCCATAATTCCTAGCAAGTGCAAGAGCGGCTAATTCTCATTGTCTGCGCTCCGGCTGTAATAGTTTCACGGCTAATTTTGAACCCGTCATTATCTCTTCAACGTTCCTTACTTTGCACCTTTAATCGCTTTCTAGGGTCGAAGAAGCCGAATGTGCTACGGTAGCGCGTAATTGACGTAGTGAGACATTTGCGTTACAATACAATATGACAAGTTGTTCTTGGTCACTCAACTATAGACTAAATTTGTGGACTAATTGTTCAAATGTCTATGAGCCTCTTGCCGAGAAACAATCTAGTTAAACCTAAGCATTTCTCGTTGAATCATGAATTTTTATAGCTTTTTTTTCCTTATAATTATATAACAGAGATAATTATTAGTAACCAAGAAAAAAAGGGAACTCTCATTAGCTTGTCAAATAAATATAATAAAAATGATCAGATTGACGGTATTAATAGTTAACATGAAAAATCGGGACAACAAGATCTGGGATTCGTACCCGGTACCTCCCAATCAAGTCAAGGGTTCACATAGCATACAATACACAGATACAGTGGGGGGCTGTTTTTTTCTTTGGCTGTTAATTATTAGTAATTATAATTTATAGTGGGACAAAGACCGCTGCAAAAATTTAAAATTTTGAATTAGTGTTCTTAAGAACTGATAATAAAAATTTTACTAATCAGTTTAGTTATTTTTTTAGTATAGTATTTATTATCATATTATTAATTAGTAAATGTATATTTAATAGCCGAGTAGTGAGACACGTCGGTAGACCGCATTGCCTAGGACAGAGGCGGCCACGGATATAATTCACGTTTTTTGCCCGGAGCCCCTTTATCGAGGCAGCATCAAGACAACAGAGCCCGTTGCTAAGGAAGGGTGCGTCTATTGGTTTTTAACAGTTCGTAAAGAACCTCTCCCGCCCAGCCTGTTTGTACACTTCCGAAAATAAGGGTCTTGTTCCAGGTGACACATAAATCACACAGTACTTCCCCTATCATTTTCTTCATCGTTTGAGGTCAGTAACACTTATACCTTTGTATCATTTCTTTTTGTGGGGAATTGCAGTAACCGTTGGGAATTTTTCTGTGTTTTTCTGAGGGTAAAGGGCGGTGGCTCTGAAGCCCAACGTACAATTTGTCACAGCATCTTGAAATACGCTTACATTTTGGAAATTATGAAATAAAGTGTGACCAAAAGCAGAGTAGGGCTCGTCGTAAAGCTGCTTATGATTGATAAGTCAAAGACGCGTTAAAGGTGGTATATTATTCCCCAAAAATGAAAGTTTTGAGAACAAACAATAAAAATCATCTAATGCCGCTCGAGTAGATTCCAGCGGGATTTTTGTCATTAATTTAGCTTTTTACGATTTTTTTTTTTTTGATCTTCAGTGATCAAAGTGGTTAAATAAAATTTGAGTAGTTTATGGCAAACATTTAATTTGTAATAAAACTGGAGTAGAGATTCGGGCCATTACTTGTCTTGATGTTGTTTCTTCCCTTTCTTTGTTTTTCCATTTTATATTAAGTGTTTAAATAAAACATAATTGCTTTCATAACTACTGTAAAAATAATAAAACAAGAAAATAATTGATTTTTACATTCCAAAGTGATTAAGTCATTCACTAAAATTCTAGTAACGTTATAATTTTTATAGTTTGATAATCCTTGTTGTGGCTTTCTCTGTCTACCTGATCAACGAGAGCAAATTCACATACACTTAATAGTGCAATTTTTGGAAAATACTGCGAAATAATTAAATGCGTTCAAATAAGCAATTACTCGATAATTAAAAATGTATTATGTAAAAATAATGGGTCTAGGGCCATTTTAATTGTTGACTCCGTTGCATTTATATTAAGAATGTGCTTCTTTTGGCACTCAAATACATTATAATGAAAAAAAAATGGATAAAAATATCAATTCCACACAAAAATTGATTAAGTGTCGGTCATTAAAGTATGGCTTGAATATAACAAAAATGACTTCAAAGGAATTTACTTAACATCGATTTTGCATTTAGTAAAATATACAAATTTAAAATAGTTTCTCTATTCTGAGTGTTTTTTTCTAGGCTGGTCGTAAAGAGATACTGATTGCTCTTAATTTATGTGAATGCTAGTTGACTTGTGATTTCACCTCAGTGAAATGAAACAGACGTTTGCTGGAAACGCAGTTGGTAAGGTATTAAGGTCACGACGTCATCTAATATCTTTATAATTACACTATTCAGGTACTTCCGCCTCCTGTACGAGGGAAAGTTGCTTTCCAAGAGACAGGAAAACGTTGCAGGACAGGGTGCTAGAGTATTAACAATGGCAAGAGTTTTGAGTTTTGAAACCAATCTAAGCTGATTCGGCTAATTTTTGAAGCAAATTATTTGAGAGGTTTCGAAGAAACATATTTTTGAATATCAAATAGTGACTCTTGTATGGTTTACACTTTTAGCTGAGTTAAACGTGGTTAAAACATAGCAGCACGTCATAAAATATACGTTAACGTGAATTTTTTCAATGATTTTCGTTTTCAATTAACCTGTCGTCCTGATTTGCGCAATGCAAAACGATAAACATTGGACTGACGGCAACGAAAAATCCTATCCGCCGAAACAAAAGAGACGTGCTACTAGAAACACGGAGAAGAAAATGGCGCTCGTCAAATGGCCATTATCCGTCGAAAGCCTGGCGATGACATTGCAAAAGCTAGACAATGAGTCCTGCCATTTTGGATAGCACTGAGGCACTATGGTGGTGGTCAGTTTAATCAGCATGGAGCACCTTGGATTATACATAACTACACATTGTTTTTATTCTTAAACATTTACTTGAACTGTGTGGGATTATATTGTATACTTATTGCCAAATTCAAGAGGATTTAGATTACAGCAGGATTTTTGTCATTAATTTAGTTTTTTTTTTCAAGTTGATCTTCAGTGACCAAAGTGGTTAAAACAAATTGGATTAGTTACCTCGCAAACATTTAATTTGTTACAAATCTGGATAATTCGTGCCAGCACGTATAATTGGTATTCATATATAATTGGTTTCATAACTAATGTAAAAATAATATCACAAGAAAAAGTTACATTTGATAATATACACATACCGGCACCAAACCACCAAAAACAGTTCTGTGATTGACTTAAGGAAAAAATGAATGGTTTAATTTATTAGTACTCCATGTTCCTAAACAATGTGCAATTTATAAGTTTCAAAGAAGGAAATAATGGGTGCAGACCTAACTAATTCGTCAGAGTTAGAGTTGTTTTTTTTTACATAAATACAATAATAGAGTTTCCTTAATATTTACTAAATTATTGTGAAAAACTTATTCTAAAACTTTGGGCAAAAATAATTTTATTTCTTGATCCACACGTTTTACGGAAAATCGCCTTTTCATCAAAACATCAACTTTAATAAAAAGAACAATAGAAATAACTAAATATTTACTAATTTAATAGTTATGTCGAATAAAAATAATTCGACAAAACTATATTTTATATTCTAAATAACACAATATATCTAAATAATAATATTCGTATCTATTTAATCTTTAATTAGCAAGCGATTTGAACAGTACTTGCGGAGAATGTTCTGAGGATGACTCCCGTTAACCTTCGAAAGCGCTGGCCATTTAAAGAAACGTTTTCGAAGATAAGCAAACGTTGGAGCCAAAACCCTCTGTTCCGAGACATGACACCCCCACTGCTACCGGCAAGATGGCAACTCTCAAGATCTGGTAAAGCAGACCAAATGGTGGACATCACGGCGCTTGGCCCACCAACAACAAGCCTCTAACGGGCACCCATCACTGCTATCTAACTAAATAAGACTGCACTACATGGCTAGAGGGACTCTAGGCCAAGCCACCAGTGGACTCTCACCACTGTACCGCAACAATCAACCTCTACCGAGGCTTCCCACACTCCTTAATTCCCTCACACCACCTTCAAGCAGGTGCTCCTAGTACAAGGATCCCCTCAACCCAAATATTCCTTTATTTTTCCCTCATCCTTAATCTTATAATTAGAGAGCTAAGAAAAAAACCCCAAAAAACAAAAAACAAACGTTGGTGTTGTTAAAATCCTATTTTTTTATTTATTTTATTTTTTCAAACAGTGGTAGGGTAGGAGAAAATTTTGAGAGATATAATATAAAAAGGTGGCTATTGACAGGAGACTTAGCATAAGCCACCCTGAAATATAGAGGGGGAAGATTAGATAGATAGTGGGATAGTAGGAGTGCCGTTATTTATACCGGCCGGCAAATCAAGACTAAGTGCTCTTGTTGGAGCCGCGCATGGAGAATAATCATCGGGCTCCTCTCCTCTTTATCAGCTGCCATCTTTTATTCAAGGGCTTGTCGATTGACTTATGTCCCTGCGATGGGTCGGGGTCTCGTCCTAAGTGTTTTATTCCCTTCCCAGTCTTCCCACCTCCCGTGATCCAGCCAGTAAATATCCGCCGGTCTTGTAGATGCACCTGGTGTAAGGTCGCGTCTTCCTTTTCCATATATCACCGGGTCTAGTCCTCGTATACCCAGGAGGATCAGGGAATCCAGTAAACATGGTTCCTATCACTACTGCTTCACAAATGGACATCAGACTTCGCGGTTGTACGGTTGAAGTTGAGGATTATTCAATAGAACTCCTTGTGTTATGTCAAATTTATGTAACATGAACGTTTTGGCAGGACTAGGACGTCATCCTCGAGTTGATGGCGATTATCACACTTACTGGGTTGTTTATAAAGGAACGTCCGTCTGTGGACGTGTGGTGGCGAATTGAAGGCATTTCAATGTAAGATAGAAGCATTAATATATATATATATATATATAATATATATATATATTGAAACTTATCTGCCTTATTAGGCAGTAAGTAATTGTGATAAATGTTCTCATTCATACCATATTTACAATTTTTCATTCACTCGCTCATTCATACAGTATTTACAAACAGCCCAGAGTTGTCACCTCCCTCGCATGCGGAAGAGGAAATGGAGTCTTGGGAAGTCCCCCACGATCCTCTGTCAGCCGCGTCACTGGATACTAGCCAGTGGCAGACGAAGAACGCGATAGCCTCATACACTAAGTAACTATTAATAAATTTAGATAATTTCGAAGATGTATCAACAGCATGTGCGAAACATTCTTATTTGGCTAAAGAAACCGTTTACGAAAAGGCTTATTCTGTGTACCGCTTAAATAAAATATACGAAGCTCTCAAACTTGTATATTCTTCACCGGATATAAATAAATTACAATTTTTAGAGCTGAAGGCTCAAATCGTTTATCGATTGGAGAAATACAATGAGAGCTATCATTTATATAAAACTATTATTAAGAGCACAGCTGATGGACATGATGAACATAAAACTAATTTAACTGCAACTGTGACTGTAGTTATTGAATTGTACCACCAAGTTCTACGTTACCAAGTTACTGAAGTTGATCCAAGTTACCACCTGGTCGAACCCTTGAGGATATCTAGTCTTCACTAGCCCTGCCTAGTTCGTTGAAAACGATCGGGTGTAAATTATTAAAGCTGTGGAAAACTTGTTTTATTTGATAATATACACATTCCACACCAAACCACTGATTGATATAAGGAAAAAATAAATGATTTAATTTATTAGTACTCAGTGTTCCTAAACAATGTGCAATTTATAAGTTTCAAAGAAGGAAATAACGGGACCTAACTCATTCGGTCGGAGTCAGAGTTTTTTTTTTTTACATAAATACAATAATAGATAGAGTTTCCTTAATATTTACTAAATTATTGTGCAATACTATTCTAAACTTTGGGCAAAAGTACATTTATTTCTTGATCCATACGTCATACTGAAAATCACCTTTTCATCAAAACATTTTATAAAAAAAACAAAAACATTATAAATAGCTAAATATTTACTATAATAGTAGATATAGACTAATAGAAGACTATAATAATAAAATAATTATGATAATATTTTCGATATAGCTTCCTTTAGTACAACTAGCATTGAAGAATGTACAGCACCGATAAATTACTTCTTTTTGTTCCTACTTACCGTAAGATTATGTAAACACAAACTGTGTTTTGGTATTTTTGAATCTTTGAACTGTGTACGATAAACGACTGAGCACTGTAGAATTTAATTTTCGAAAGAGGCGGCAAGAGTCGCCCGCTATAGGCAAAGTGAGATATCAAAGTGTGGGCGGGTCAATAGTCAATAAATCTGAGGTACCTGACAACCTCTTCGGGCACGCCCGAGATCTAAGAGGATACACCAACTGCTTCTAAGCCTCTCTGAACATCAACCCTCCCTCTGAAACTATATTCGAGTACTTTATTCTCTCTATATATATATTAGTAGTCAATTGCCTTAAAATGCCCAGTTCATTTCTATAACATGAAGTTTAAAAAAAATTGTTCTCAATCAATTTAAATTCTTCCTGTGTTGACAATTGTTGGAATGGAAGCATTCTAGACAAAATAAAAAACACAATAAACCATGAATTGGCTGAAATATAATTGTAAGTGATTATTTGTGATATTGTGTCTGAGCTTCGTAAAGCCTTCATTCACTGTCTTGTTCGCTTAATTAAGTTTGTATTATTTATTTTTGTTTATAATTAGAAAATCCTCAATATTTTCGACTTATAAAGGTTGCATACCATGAAACTGGCCATTGCCAGGACTCCCACTGTTACACATTCATAGCAGGTCACGAGGCCACATTCGTTTCAGTCTCCGAGGAGCATAATAGGGATGAGTGGAGCAGTGCAATGACTGTGCTAGGGGATTAGGGTGGTTGGATAGGTTACCACGGAATTTCATGAATTTGGAAGGGATGAGTTCAAGAATGTAGGGTATATTAAGATCGTTATGAAGGGTTTGGTTGCTGACGTAATAAGGGGCATTTACTATTGTTCTCAGGACTTTTGAATGAAAGGATTGGATGCGCTTGATTTTCGACTTTTTTGCTGTCCCCCTATAGCTCTATTCCGTATGTCCAGATTGGCTTAGGTATAACTTTGTAAATAAGTTTTTTATTTTCTATTGAGAGATGGGATGCCCTTCGAAGTAGCCTGTAAAGTTGTCCAAAGCGTCTGTTTAGTTCTTGTCTTTTTAATACGTAAATCCTGCAATACTATTTAGGAACTTCTTTTTGACCTAATAAAATTTGATCTGAAGCGTCTGAATTGTTATAATATTTGCCACAGTCATTGAGCCGTCAATTAATTTACCACCTCCAAGCGTTTATGCAAATCGTTTTTTTCATATCTCAATTGCGATAAGTACTCTGCTGGGGCCCTTATATCATAATTATGAAGACTTCTTAATGTATTTATGTTACATTTTCACCCTCCCCAGCTGCGGGTCATTTAGCGAACTACCGGAACCCACACCTCTTCGAAAAACTTCCTTCTTCAGGTCCTAGGGCCAATGGTGTCTTAATTAACACATGAGGTGTCCAATAAAATAAGCAGAGACCTTTTCATATCAGCATGTCGAATCAGTTATTGCATTAAATCAACTAAATGGGATAGACTCAGCTGCTCACTTGACATTGAGCAGATGTTGGCTAAATGTTAATTGGCTTACTTCTTAATTTCTTCATTGCAATTAAAGGGAGGAATAATTTTCAATAGACACTCTCTTTCTTTACGTGGGTTTTGCCATGACTGATCATAGTCATAAAAAAAATAAAAATTAAGTGACAATCAACGTTACAAAACATTTGAATCTAGTCTGATTTTTTGATGAAAAAAGTTTGTTTTTGACGTTATTATTATTGCTATTAGTAGTTTTATATCTGATTCAGGATTGAATTAAGTAATAAAAAATGTGATATTGCTTTTGTAATTATTCTCTCATATTTGTATCGTCTTCTTTTATGCTTATTGTGAATGCTAGGATCATTCGATTTCTAACAACTAGATCAAGTTAAAAATTATCAATCCATGATTTAGAACAGATCATTTCTCGTCGCATAAGAAAATATGACTTCAAATTCAAGATAAAGTAGTTTTATTTTCTCGAGTTAAATCTATCTTCAAAAATGCCTACTCAAAATATCCAGTTATACTAGTTGCTAAATACCTCAAGAGATCGTCCTCTCCTTTCAAGGGTAGTTAACAAACATTACAAATTGCAAATAATTTGAAAAAAATTGCTATCAACAAAATTTGTTAAAAGTTTAAAAATATTATAAGCCCGTTGTTTAAACTAATCTTCAGCCGGCTGAGATGAATGCTTTTTACTATTAAATATTTAATATATATTATACGTATATTGATCATTATTACTGGTTAATTATCATTATTAGTAACATGTGATCCTAATAACTGATAATAATAATTAAATGTTAGCATATTGTACTTTAATATCAACAGTGAATAATACAAATCTCCATTTATGTCAAGAGCTGATTCGTTTCAACCGTTAATTTTTAGATGGTCATTATTTCAAAAGACTCATAAAATATAAATGGAACAACAACAACAATAAATTTGAAAAACGGTCTTAGCGAAATACAAATGTTACTAGCTCATATTTTTTAAAAGCCCTGAATTTTTCTTTTAGACAGTCTATCATTGGCACTAAAAATGTAGAAATGAGGAGCTTGCCAGTTATGCAGAGAAGGAAAAAGATCTCGGTTTCAGATACACATTTTTTTTTCCACTCCGCGCATTCATTAAACCTCCTTTCTTTTTTAACCTAAAGACTAAAATACACGCTCGTAATTTATTAAGAAATGAAAAAGACATAAATTTCAAAAAGGAATCGCCAAATGTGATTAAATACTGGAAAAAAGTAGAGTAGAGTTAAATATAACATATGGGGGACATAAATTACCTGGGGCTTATATTAATAACTCGGCGTGGCAATCTATTTCATGAAACCACCCCGGCCGCCCTGGAACCCAGGACGTAATGGTATCGAGATAGAACACTGGTAGTCCGGGTCGGATCCTCGTTCCGAGTCGAATAAATCTGAATCCTGATGTATCGGTTACCTAATAGGAGCAGTGATAGTTGCCTGAGTCTCGGAACTGAATGATTTAGAGCTGGTGGGTCGCTAGTGCTGGTACCGAATCTTTTACTGCTGGTGTTACCTGAGTTAAAGGGGGAGGCTATGCAGTCGAAATTATACCCTTTGACTTTATGTTAGGGTAATTTATCTGTGGTAGCAGTGCTTGAAATAATGGATTCTCGCTAGATCGTGGGTTATTGCTTTTAAAATACGTACAACAAACTCATCTTTGCCTGGACGCCTCGTACAAATTAACTTAAAATTATTTTGGATTATTTGAACTATGCTTATTTCGGTTTGACCGGGTAAGCTCCAGAACACGGTGCTGCTAAGTTAATGTGGGTTTTAAGAACAAATGTTAAATGAGTAATTTAGTTTAGATATTAAGCACTGAATTGTTATTGATAAATGTGAAGAGTATAGAATAGATATAGCTGATTTTCTGACTGTACAAATATGGTTTATATGCTGGGTGAAAGTGAGTTTGGAGTCTTGATAAACCCCAAGGTACTTGAAAATAGACAGCTTCTCTAATTCTTAAATACTAATATTTTATTAAAAGTTTTAAGTATTCTTGTGGTGAAAAATATTGTTTCAGTTTTGTCAACACTGGTTTTTTAATTTCCACTTAAAGAAATATATAGCTAACTTGTATAAAGAAGCCTGTAGTCCATTCACAATTGGAGTTGTGACAACTCCAGGATGACGTGAACACTGCTGTGTTGTCTGCTTCATTGTATCTACAGGTTCGATTCCCTCCTGTTTTCCCCATAAATTATTCCCAGTCTCTACAATATCATGGTTCTGGAAAAAGTCTACTTGGTCTAGTAAGGGGAATGAGTATTAGATTTAACGAAGAATCGGGGAATCCAGCCTAGAAAATAGTACTTTTATTTCGTAGGGATGTCGAGCACCGATGTTTTTTTGCAATGGTGTTTTACCAAAAAATTTAATAGTATGTAATCTTTTATGGAAAAATTTAATGAACTTAATAACTAATGTTTCAAGAATGAGACTATTTATTTAAATACTTGGCTTACAAAAACTACTTTCCAAAAGAAGTCATACATTTAGGCATTTAAAACTTTTAATTAACAAGCATAATAGAATACTTCGATCAAATCAAAAATCAATGTAATGTAGTAACCACGGTCGGTATTAATTTTTTTTGATTAATAATTTTGAAGTATTTAGATGTATAGTTACTGGGAAAGCTATTTTTTTTAACATTTTTACATTGAAAGGTTAATAAAACTAATACATGACAAGAATTCCTACAAATATATACACTTTTTAATTTCAACGACGACTTTGAAAATCATGTGGCTCTCATAGGCTCATAAAAATAATAGAATATGAAGCAGACAGACTATGAACACTAAATAAATTCTTGCTTAACTTTTCTTCACTAACAGGGATATCCATTATAATAATACGAATGAACAAACTTAGTCTTGGTAACTGTTTAAATATCAAGTGCCATTCATGAATTCATTATCTCACGTTGGACTAATAACTGAAACCCATAACTGCATGTGAAATGTATTTTAAAATGTACTTACTTAGTTACAGAAACAGATATTACTGGAATTGAGAAAAGAATGATCTATTGTTTATTTCTTAACAGGAAACTTCATACGGTCATGGAGTAGGCCATCGACATCATTTGTATTTTGGCATGCTTTTTGGTTATTAAGTTACTTTCAAATTGCTGTAGGAAAAAACTGTGCATTCAGATCCGATACGATCATATGGCATAATATATTTTGGCGAATTTGAGAAGGGAACTTAAATCCCATAGTCCATGGATTAGTGCCCTGGTATTTTTAGGAAAAAGTAAATTAATTTTTATTAAGTCTTTTAATTAAAAGATGAGAGTTGACAGGTTCTGAGAAATGTACGTTAAAAATTTTAAATCTATTAGCCATTTGATTCATACACTATCATATTCGCACCACACCGAAATGTGTTCGGAGGTTCTGTGTAAAGGGTGTCCCAGAATTAACGCAAGATTTGAATTTGCCGCCATTTGTGCAGTAGAGGGCTGGCAACCCTAAAAAAAACCTATTTGAAAACAATTTGACAGCTGACAGTTTAGGGTTAGTAAAAATGAAGCTTTACACGATAGAACGACGTGTCTTTATTGTTGAACACCATCTCAAAAATAATAAAAGTTTGGCGGCCGCAATTCGAAAATTTCATACAAAATATTGACTTCATAAACTGTAAAGAGATTAATTGAAAAATTTAGGGAGACTGAATCAGTTGGAGACACTAAACACACTGGTCGTCCAAAAACAAGCCGTTCAAATGTCAATATCGAAGCAGTGCGTGAGTGTGTTGTTGAAAATCCAGGAACACAGTTCTTTGTGCGGAAAGTGGATGATATTTATGTGGCCATATGTGGTTTCAATAAGATGGTGCCACATTCCATACAGCCCATGAAATTATTCAAATACTGCATGAGATATTTCCAGGTCGTGTACTCTCTCGTTTCGGTGATCAGAATTGGCCCCCTAGATCGTGTGATTTAACACGTTTAGATTTCTTTTTTTGGGGTTATTTGAAGTCAAAGGTGTATGCCAACAAGCCCACATCCACCCGTGCATTAAAAGAGTAAAATTCAACGCTGAAACGAAATTCAACCACATTTATGCCAAATGGAAAATTTCGACAAAAGAGTGCGTAAGTGCCAGCAAAGTCGTGGAGGCCATTTGCCCGATGTGTTATTCCATAAATAACCCTATCCTATTTACTTTATTCAATAAAAAAATAACAACAAGAATTCTAAAAACTGTGTTTTCTATTTAAATCAAATCTTGCGTTAATTCTGGGACACCCTTTACAAGTTTCAAAGCGATTCCCCTACTTTCGGATTCGGTAATTACTTTAGTTATTCATGAAAAATAAGGATGTTAGCTATAGATTTATTTTTCGTTTGAGCATTAGCAACTACTCTACTGTACGCAGTTAATACGTTTATTTTTCATCGGGCGTATTTTTTTTTGAAAAATAACAGCATTGAGGTTGCATAAACTAAGACCCGCTGACTATATTCAGAGCGCACACGGTGGCGAGATAAGGACAAATGGTAATCTGAAACGTGATCGGTTTTGAAACAGGACTAACGAGTTTCTAATGAGCTAGCAGCCATCCCCTCCACCGGCGACAGTGTGGGCGGAATATATTGGCATAAATGTTTCAAGTACTCCGGGGCCTCCCCGCTGCTAAGCCGCTGTAGTCATTAGTACGCTTCAACTTTGACGTCACTTCGGCATGTTCGGTATCCCAACAGCCCCTGTAGGGTCCTACTTCACAGGCAGAACAATAAACAATCCCCATTTTGTTTTTAGCAACTAGGAATTCCCAGCCATGAATTTGGATATGGTTGCGTATGTTGGGATATCTGCTTGAGTTGGTGAAAAAAAAACATGTTCTATTTTCATCAAACTTATCAATGAATTATCGACATATTGTGTATGTAAGCATTAAGTACACGGAGGATGTATTGCTAGTCAATGTGTTAACCAGTGAATACTAACTTCCATTCTCAAACCACCATACAAGGTAGTGATAGACTATCGTTTCAAACGGAATTAAATGAATTAGTTAACTGTTGACAGTACATATGTATACAAGCACCCCCCCCCTTAATAAAAAAAGACATATACCCTTTAAAGGGATTTAAAACCCTGGTATACTTATAATATAGCCGGGTTCTCCTGAACAAATGTTCATTGTGCAGAAAAGGTTCTTTGCGCCGAAACTTTTGAGTTGTGAATCATTTTATAGTGGACAGAAATCATAGTTAATGTGAATAAAATTTAGCTATGAAAGAATCTTCATATTTTGATTTGAGATTTTTTTTTCCTTTCAAAACCCATTTTATTAAAAAAAAATTTTTTTTTCAATATATGATAAAAAATACAATGAACAAGATTTACAATATCCTCGTGCTGCATATGCAGATGCATTGGAAGGAGGGTAGAATTAAAAAATCAAACATTTCTTTTTGAAGTTAAAAGATCAATATACAATATACAGGACTAGGTGATGGGGCTCACCTTCAGATTACAAAAAGGGAAACTTACAAACTAAAACCTAAAAAACTAGAACCTAAATACTAAAGCGTTCCTGCCTCGACAGCGTCCTGCCATTGATAGTGCGTCTCGCCTCGACGATTTCAGAATTATTCATTAAACCCCAAACAAGGATCTTTAAGGCAATAAGGCCGACCGAGGGCGAAAGGCCAGACTCGTCCCCCAGACCATTAAAAAACTAAAACAGCTATATGTTGTAATAGCAAACTGTCTGGTTCTATCGGCGATTGCGGTGTGCTAACATATACCCAATAACATATCCCAGACGGAATACCCGCTATCTCAAAATGACACATTCTAGGCGGGAAAAGGATTAGGATGGTATTGAATGAAATTTGCGCTCATTATGTCAAAACTGCTTGGCCGGAAATATAAATATATACATTTTTCTATTTTGATATTCACCCAGACGATTCTCAAAACGGACTCATCGAGAAAAAGATAATTATTATCAGCCATATTATTGTTGATAAAGGATAATCAACGATTAAAACTCACCCGAAACGGGGTCAGTGGCAGTATGCCATGTTTGAATGAATCGTCTGAATTCATTTAAACATAAATAATCTGACGATTGTAATACATTTGACGCTGCATATTATTTTGAATTAAAGAACCGAAAAGCTAAATCAGTTTTTAGTACCGAAAATTGACACCGGATATAGAATGTAAATAAAAGTAAAGGGATAGCTTTTGCAGAAATTCAATCTGACTATTTCAAAGTTTTTGCTATTCCCCACCCGCCATAAATCAATAATTGCCATAACAACTTAATTCCACAAAACAACAACACCATTCTAAAAGTGCCAATTACGCTGTAGGGTCAAACACGCCAGTCGAATTCCACCATAATGGCTCAATCTCGAGCCATAATCCGTTAATCCCGTCAAAAGCAATCGTTCCAAAATATTAGATATTACCCAGTCCTGGTCCACGATATTTATCTTTAGTATAAACCAATCCTTGGTAGACTCTCACTACCTTCCTGACTCCATCCGCCTTTCTAGGCATTCCACACCCCATATCCTTCTCATATATCCTTCAAATAGGGGTCTCCCCTTAGTGAAAGGCACTTTCCAGCCAAAAATAATTTTCCTTATTTTTCCCACATTCCTATTTTTATAAGTTTGAGAGCTTAAAAAAAAAAAACGATATTTATTTATTCGTTGTAAATAATCATTTGTTATTTTCTCCATTATAGTTAAAGTATTATTAAATTTCGATTTACATTTAAATGATTGCAACCGTAGCTATATGAACGACATGGTGAGTTTTCGAAAGCATTTGTGAAAAATTGAAATTAATGACAATTACTAGTGATGTTGGAGATAAAAAGGATTTGAACCTTAATTAATGCGCGGCTTCCAGTTAAGTTTTGGTTTCGATATACCCTTTTGGGTTAAAATTATTCCCTATCCCGAAGGGTAAGAAATAACTTTCAACCGGGTTCAAAGGGTCTTTAGTATGTCTTGCCGGTTTGTCAGTATGTATACAAGGAGTGCATGTACTGTGGATCATTTGCTGTGTGTTATGCTGTACATACTCCGTCATATACTAGGATATGATGCAGGCACACAAAGGGTGTCAAAACATCGTCGGTTTTATAATGCTAAGAACAATTAGAAGGGGCCTGAGCAGAACTGTTTACCTGCCTCGTGACTTCATGGAAGTCACTGATGGCTCCTGTTATTTTCAAGTAAGCAACCCTCCTTACTTCCCTTGCTCCCTATTCCCAGAATCGTGCTCTTTTCTTGTACATATATGTCTCAGCTTTAGTCCCAGATCCCACTCGTCCCTAGACCTTCCATCCAGTATGTAGTAACGTAACTCTTAATATTTGTATATACCAGTGTTTCGCTTGTAATGTTCTTCATAATAAAGCTTCTCTTTATTTTATTTTAAAAGACTCTCCTCTACAAAGATTATTTAACGTCCATTAACTCATTGGATGGAAAGATCCGTATTAGATGAAGTTGATGATCCACTCATATTCGTAGAAATGATCTTATCGCACTCATTTGATACCTCGTGGTTTGAAAAAACAAAAAATGTGAATTGATGTAAAAAAATTTGGCTGTGTGAAAAAATTAATTGGTTGATACTCCCATGTGTACCGCCACTTCATAACTGGAATCAATCACTTGCATTTATTCCAGTAAAGGAGATTCAACTTTTAAACCATGGGTTACATCTACACTAAAATAAATCGTCGGCATGATCGAAAAAAGAAAACGATGAGGCTACAAAGAGTGTACGGCCGTGTCAGAGACCCGGATAAGACCCTAGACCCAATAACGTGACTATAGAGACTGCAACACGTTGTTACTGTGACTGGGGATAATTGTTGGAGGAGCAGGCCCCACTAAATTACAGCGAAGCCGCTGCTGTTACACAGAGTTAGAGGCAAACTGTTGCGCGATAAGGAGAGCTTCAGATGTATTTGCAACCTGTTGCCAGGCTCATGGCTCTAATCAGTGGGTGTGGCCTCTTATAGCTAATTCAAAGCCTCTCTCAAATTCAAACTCAAATCAATTTACTCAAATGTTTACTTAATACAAATAATCTTGTGCTAATATACAACGGACCTCGTCTAAAAAAAACAATAACGAACTTCATTACACCTGATTAATAAAATCTTAGCTCATCGACACGTAAATTTTGAATTAAAAAAAATAACCTTACGACAAATAATATTAGTAAACTAGATGTTTTTACTAAAAAAATTGAAAGGGTTGAAAGGAAAAGTCATTGTTGAATTTCTGCCCACAAATTACATTTATTTTACTCGCAAGTCTCAAAAAATAAAACAAAATTAAATGCGGTCAACTCTAATTTTCCGAATGCTCAGGAAGATCTCAAGTGTATGATTTCGGTCGCAGATCTGTTACCGTGGTGTTAACTTGGTATTCTTAGCTAGGATTGATTGATTACCTTTACATTGTCTGTGAGGTTTAATGAAATATAATTTATTAAATATCTATTTAATTTATTATTATAAATATTAAAATGCATAATTTTTTAATTTTTTTGTAGAAAAACTTTCTATATTTTATTTTGGTTTGTTCTTGAGTATGATGTACTATTGTTTGAGGTATTTTGTCCCTCACTGATTTGTGATTGTTTAGCCCTTGATGATGGGAGTGTGAGCTGCCGAAAGCGCTTGTGAGTTAAATAAACTTAATTTGTGGGTGGACAACTATAATTGATATTTCCTTTTAACCCTTGGAAGAACAATCCAGAGTCAGAATGGACCCCAAAAAAGAAAACCATTTCATAATACATATATTTCCTAAGCTCTTATTTATTTGTCTTTATTTGCAATACTTTGACGTCATGTTGTTGTAATCACCCCAAAGACTTATCTCATAAGGAGCCAAGCTGTACTGTCGAGTCATCGCGTTTGTGATTGGCCCAAGGATAGACTTTTCGACACGCGGCTGAGACTTGTCAATGTTCTGACAGGTTCTGCAAATGTGCCAAACATTAATCAAAACGAGGCGTTTTAGTTTCGGGAGTGTTGGCCCTCGGGTCAGACCCGTTTCGAAACATCATCCCCTCAAATTTGCAACAACAAGGCTATCGGGACGGAGCCAGAAACACTTTTGACATTCTGAATCGCGTGATGAATGGCCGCCTTGAGCTCCCTTTCTATCCTTAAAGTGCTTCTCCGCCACCTCTCAGATACGTATGCTCTTTTATGCAACCGGTTGAAGAAATCTTTTCTGTTCATCCGGGGGTTTATTTTTGAGCAGTCAGTTACTTTTAAATAATGCCCCGTAATAATGAAATGAAAACTCCATTAGATAAATACAGTTAAAATAATTACGCATACGTTTGCCTGGTTATGGTATGTTTTCTTTCAATGGTGAAAGGAAACATAAAAATCTACTATGTGTCATTCCAACAGTTAAAACAAAAATTTATTATACGTCAGCGCATTGAACAGCTAAGGCTGCCACTCACCAGGCATAAAAATTACACAAAAACACATTACCCCCTCCCCACCTCACGTAAGTCAATAATTCATCCTTGAGTAGCATCGGAGCTCCCTTTTCTATGTTTAGAAGATGTTTTTTTTCTTTTATTTAATTGTATTTGAAATTAAAAAAAATGTCCTTTCGATCATACTTGTGAACGCGGATAAATTAGCTGTGAAATCACCAATACAATTTTAGGTCAGAATTAGAACGAACAAGTTTTCAAGTTATTTCTCTGATAGAGAACCAACAGTGGACTGTGATATCAAATAACGACGACAAATACCGAAATCGAGTAAAACATAGCAACAAATTATATTAATAATCAATAAATTAATAATTTTAGATTCAATAAATTTCAAACTTTTCTGTTTTCTAAAGTTTTCTGTTATTAAATTTTAGATTGGCTCAAACAATAGTAGTGCACTGTAAACACAGAGGTTTTTTGAGCAACCTGAATTTCCCCAAGATCGTCGAAAAGGACAGGTAACGATGGTTGGAAAATGTTTGTTGTTAGTTTATTCAGGTGTATTGTTCAAGCATACTTGTGTATTTTACTGAATGTCTTCGTCAGGTCTGTCCTAATGAGCAGGTTGAGATGAACTTTTTATGAAATTTGGTGAAGGGCGAATGAAGAAACTTCATTAAAACATGGCAACAATGTTTCATCAACCCAAGCCGATCTCCCTACAAAACGCACAACTCATTTATATGCTCATGGCTGACAATGTATTTATGTATACAGTGAATCATAATTATGTTCTAGACATAAACATAATAAAATATAAATAGACTGTCTAAAGTTAATTTCAATGGAAGCCTTTCGATCATACTTCATAGCATCATCATAGTAGTGCACTTTAAACACACAGGTTTTTTTGGGCAACCTGAATTTCCCCAAGATTGTCGGAAAGGACAGGCAGGTGCCCAAAGAAGACATAAATAACACCGTGGCGCGCATACTCGAGAAAATACACTTCTATTTTTAACATGCAAGTCACTTCCTTCCTTATCGAAAAATTTAAACGTTATCCTTAAGTAATTAATGATATTGGTATCTTTGCTTATAAAGACGTCGCTGTCACATGGTAACTGTATGTTTATGTTTTATATTGAGGCGTTGAGATCTAAAAGCTTTGACTGTTTTCACCTCGGCTGTGCCAAGAGATGTTTAATTTCACCCGGGCTTTGAGTAATTGTTGGCTGGGACGCTTATTTGGGCTATTTTTATTTCCTATATCGCAATGCGGATTTAAAACAAAGCTGAAGAGAATCATTAGGGTCTGAAATACGGACTGTAGAAAATCATTTGTACAAGCGCTCGCATATTTTCTTTGATATCCGGAGATTTATGCCAGAGGTTTTTTTAGTTGTTTTTTTTACATAAACATGCATCCCTAATATCAGATTCCAGTTGCAAATGGAATAACAGTGTAGCTGTCCCTTTTCGAAAAGCCTGTCATTCATGGAATATCCTAGAAATAGAATTAGAATGACCCCTGTTCTTCGTCAGATATAGAAATTCCTGTTTGACTATTGTACGATCTGATTAGTCAAGATATAAATTTATAAAGCTAAATGAATTTCTCGCGTTTAGATAGATATCCACCCTAATCCCGTAGCACAGTCATTGCACTGCGCCACTCATCCCTATAATCCTCCTCGGAGACTGAAACGGCCTCGTGACCTGCTATAAACGCGTGACAGTGGGAGTCCTGGCAATAGCCAGTTTCTCCAATCATGTCCTGAGCGTCTGTGGCTCTCGCGCTCTTAGTCAGCCTCCACTGGCTAGTATCCAGTGACGCGGCTGACGGAGGTGCGTGGGTGACTTCCCAAGACTGCGCTTTCTCTTTCGCATGTGGTTTTGGGAGGCCTCTGGGCTGTCTGTAAATATTGTATGAATGGGCGAGCGAATGATGAATTGTAAATATGGTATGAATGAGAGCATTTATCTTAACTACTTATTGCCTATTTATTGCTAATAAATAGGCAGATTATAATTTTAGCGCAATAAAGGATAATCAATTTGTGAAAAATGAAAAAAAAAAAAAAAGATAGATGGAATTTAGACACATAAAATAAATGTAAAAACCATAAGATATAAGCGATTAGTTTTTGAAGACTGATTGTCTTTTGTTCATTATATATTAACTAAAATGAAATATTGTCTCAAGCAATGATTGTGAAAAAAATTATACATTCTAAGATCTTCTCAAGTTTGGTGCTTTGGTCAATAAGACAAGCGTGGAAAGTTAATTTAAAACAAAATGAATAAATCAAATACCTAATTTCTTCCTAATGAAGAACCAAGACTTGACCAATTTTATTGGTATACCAAAATATAATTTGTTATTTATGAGTTACATAAATACATTATGTGCAAAGATCAATCAATTATCTCATTTTCGCATCTATGAAAAAAAAGTAAACTACAAGTTAATTACTATATCACCTAGATGGCTACTGAAAGTGCTCATTTATGAGTTATTGCAAAAGGATTATTGATGGAGTTCATCAGAGCGCTTGAGATCAAAGCGAACAAATCCGCGAGGGTTTTAGCACTCGTCCGAGGCCATTCCTCTTCCCTGGCCGTCGGAAGGGGATACAATAAGAGGAATCGGAAACAACTGCCGAGGAAAGGGATAAAAGAAAAAGTAAAGGACGAGAAATGGCTAGAGAGTTGCATCGAGATGCTCCCGTACGTAGGGATGACGGATGGCCAGCGGTCAGGTTAATAGGACCACACATCTCCGGCTACGGCCGCTAAACAGCCATAAATTTCTTGAGAGCACTTAATTTATTTCTCGAGATATCGGGGAACACTTAAAACTAAAGCTAATAGCGCCTGTAGGGAGGGTGAGGGGGGGGGATTTCGCCGGTAGTCGTGGTCTCGGGTTTTTCGAAATTTATTGCAGCTCTAACTGTTAGCGCTCACGGCCTCGAGACGGGGACTTAAATTATTTTTGGATTAATTTAAGTCTAATATACATCTTGGCTATGAAGACGTTTGCGTTTTCTGGAAGTGTTCATTTTTATATTTATTTTTTATTAAGCTATTCACAATGGTACAACGTATCTTGATTCAAGTAACGGGGTCAATTGTAGACGCAAAACTTATTTGAACCGGCCTCAATCAAGTTTTTCAAACCAGTTCGTCAAATTACATGCTTTTCTGAAAAAAACAACAACATCATTATGAAATGTAACACCTTCTTAATATGCCCAGCTTTAAGCGTTAATCCTAGGCTTACATTGTTTCAAAGCCAAACCAATGCGACAAATATTTTCTCTTAGAATATTTACATATTAGATGAGTTTTTATAAAGTACAGATGTAAAAACAATATTTGAATTTGAAATACCAAGCAAGAACTTTGATCCTTCTCAATTTTGTACGTAGGTAACATGAGATAAAGCTGTGGAGGGACAGGTGTTTTATATCATAATAGACACAGTCTACACCAGCACCAATAAAAACATTATTTGTAATAAATTTCCAATTATTCTTATAACGCTTGAACACGTAAAAATGAATAGTTTTGATGTGGTTGTGTTACAAGGAATCCATATGTTGTCATTGTATTATTTTTAGCTGTTTGCCACCAAATGAATTATCATTATAAGTAAATAAGATAGTGATCTTCATCACCAGAGGTAGTCCGTTTTTGTTTTTTAGTCGGTAAATCTGAATATTTCACCTGTGTCAGTAACGCACCAGACCGTGAGACTAGGTTTCAAAAACTGAACCTACACGAAAAGCTCTGTCATAGGCAGCAAAAACAATATTTTATTGTAATAGTTTATTTTATCTGAAAATATTTACATATTAGTAAGTGAGCTTTTCATAAAGTACGGATGTGAGGATAATATTTGAATTCAAATCGACAATGATGAACTTTGATCCTTCTCAACTGTGTACATTAAATAAGAGACATTGAATAATTGATTATTGCCTGGCCTTGTGACAGTCTCAGGCGGCGAGTCACCATCAAGAATTACCATATTCCTTTAGATCGGGTTATTTGATATCCGCGACATCTGTCGGATTAAGACTGCCCAGTAACTTTCTATGTTTACAGATTTAACGTGAAAGGTTTCCTGGCAAGCGTGGTAAAGTTCTATGATTGGTAGATACAAATTTTCCAGCAATTTTTGTTGTAAAGTCCGAGGGTAGAGGATCTACTTCCATTTAGGATCGGTACGATTGTCTTGTTCTACGATAGCGTACCAGACTAAGCGTGGCTTAAATATGTGATGGTAACTAAACTAGGAGGTTATAGTTAGACTTGAATTTAGATACAAGCAAGGATATTGGCATTGGTTTGTGAAAGATTCTGGATTTTCATCAATTCTTTTTAGTATACAATGTTTCAACATGCTATGTAACCCTGCATCAGGTCATGTTGTGAAATAATTATTACAGATTGACTGCTTATTAAATATTTAACAAGTGGCCCAAATTGACCCAAAAGTCACACATCTTACACTAGTAGAGACATCCAAACTAACAATCTAATTATATCTTCTACTAGTTAGAACAAAAAAACAAACTGTGCGCCTAATATAAAGTCAACTGTCTTAGGATACCTTGAATTTTTTTGGAGGAATACTGGAGACTCCTGTATGTACATTTACTTATTTTTAAAAATCTTATTTGAACACATTACATTTACTCTGAATGCGCCATTTGTACTGAGTCAAAATTTATATTTTATTTAATCTAAGAAAAATGTAAACAAAAACATGTTTTATGCGGAATGAAATTGTACGGAATGAATTTTACAGGCCTGTAACTGTTCAGATAGACAATTCAATTTTTTGTATTTTTAGTTTGAATGTCTATTCAGAACTGTGAAATTTTGTCACACCGGGAATGTCGAACAAATAGTTTAGAGTAAGATTGTGGGGGAAAACAAAACCCTGCAATTTTTCAGTACTTGAACTCACTACTTTTTCTCTGAGTGCATCGATTGAGAAAGAAAACCTGCATTTAGGTTCAATTAGCTTTTTAATTCGTTAACAATAATTGTTAACACAATTAAAAGAAGACATTATTCCTAAATTAGGAGCTCACAACTGTCGAAATCTTATAAATTGCAAAATCACTCTTTCAACTTTATTAATATGAGCTGGTAGGCAAGCTTTGAGCCTCGAGGTCCAACGGGAGGATGATACCGAAGAAACATTCCACGGTCTCTCTCTGATATTCAAAAATGTTTTTGGATCTCCATTAATTGGATTCAAGAAGACTCATGCGAGGGAGTGGGGCCAGCCAGCTACCTGCACGCCAAGCCAGATTAAAAATACTATAAAACTGTGGTGGGTCGTAACTCATAGGGTTGTCGGCCACGATATACTGGGGTCACGGGACATTGGGAACCAAAGGGATTATTCCTCCGTCAAATATTATTTATAATATTACAGCGGGGGGAGGATACATTTTAAATATACGCATCAATGTTTATATATAGGCAGCATCCATGAAAGTACAGGCCTTTGAGGAGAACTCAAACCTCTTCCAATGTCCTCTAGTCGAAACTATTTGTTTTCAGTCAGAATTTTGTGAGAAACATATGATAGGGGCTCTCATGAAGGAAATATTGGGAACGGGCAGGTGCCAATGGTTGAAGCTTACTGAATTAATCACTATCCAACCAGATGAGTTGAAATCAAAGGGCTAAAGACTATAAACCAGCACTATTATTAAAAACTACGAATTACTTAACAATAATAATATATACCATAATGAATTTCCCTAGTGGCTAAAATTTTATTTTCTAATTTCGCGCTCGTATCTGGTGACGCGGCTGACGGAGGAGCGTGGGGGACTTCCCAAGACTCCGCTTCCTCCTTCGCATGCGAGGGAGGTGACAACCATGTGGATTTGGGAGGCCTCTGGGCTGTTAGTAAATACTGTATGAATGAGCGAGTGAATGAACATTGTAAATATGAATGAGATCATTTATCACAATTACTTCTTGCCCAGATAAGTAATAAGGCATAATGTAATAAGGGAGATTGTAATTTTATGATAATAAAGTTGTTGTTAACATAATAAATTTAAGAAGGCTCAAAGGGTATGTATAATACAATAAACAATAATAATAGCTTATGTTATAACTATTAATTAAATCTCGCAGTATTATATGATTCTAGTGCATAATTTTTTCTATTCCAAATGTTTCATATTAACATAAAGACATTTGTACATAATAGCCTAATACCAACAATGATTTATTATAAAATCATATGTTCTTTGCATTCTTCTTTCGTTTGTGCTCTCTTGTTGGCTTCTACTTTCACTCCTCAAGCATCCTTGCATGTCTCATTCGAAATTCTTACAGTAACTGAATGACTGAACTCAACTGACTGAATGATTGAATGAAAGAAACTGACCTTTTGATTCTCTCTCTGATATTCATTGACCACGCCACTATGTACTCGGAGTTTTCCCACAGGTAGCATTGGTACCTGGTTTTATATTGTGAGGTTTTTGTACAAATTATCTCTGTGGGAAACTCACATCCTTAAAACTAACTTATAATAGTAAATTTGATTTTATCATACAAATTTTGTTACGCTATATTTAAATAATTATCGCTGCTGTCGTAAATAATTGGCCAAGCGACAAAAGTTTATGGGACACGTCAAGAGGATATCACTTCTGGTTAGATAGGAATTAAATTCACAAAGTTCTACATACCTTTTGAAAATCCGCGACAGGTATATTTTTCAAATGCGAACCTTTGCTATTTCAAAAGCGGCATGGCCCGTATATAGGTGGCGGAGAGCGGTGAGGCGGGCAGGATAGCGGGCAATTTATTACTAGCCATTAGCACACACCTCGGTCGGCGGTGTAAGGCTCCGACCGAAGGGTATCGAAGGAATACGCCATGGGAGGAGGATGTGGTGTGTTTTGAATGATACGTAACATGGAGTGGATGGTAATACCACCAAGATGAAGCATGGGGAATATGAAAACGTCAAATACAACGTCCAATGCAAGTCTTCGAAATTATCACATATTAAGTATAAAATAATGCATTTCGTTACTTAGCTTGAAACAACTAACCGAGGAACAAACTAAAGGAAAAACCTGGCTGGGGCATTTCTCCTAAACGACGTCAAAACGTCTATTTTTGATCGATTATGACCGTAATTCATATTCATGGGATATGACGTCAATTAAGCTGGCGTTTACAAATATATATATTTCATTTCTGTTTTAAAAAATCATTTCCGTAGAGATTTTCCTTCGATGAAATACGAAAATATTACGATACCTATTAATTAATAAATGATGAGTTCTACAAACATGTGATTACATTATAAAAAAAATTTATTGATGGTCCTAAGAAGGTTTTAAGTTGTTTCTTCAAGTACTCTTGATTAATTAACTGACTGCATTCATTGCAGAATTGTTCAAGAACTAGCTCCAATGATGAACAGGCGGAAAATATTTTGTTTTGTTTATTTATTAGCATTGTTTTATTTAGGCCTATATTTGTCTGTTTATTTAGGGCTGAAAGGTACAGCGACATCTATTTATGAAAATATGTTAAATCCACTTTCTATCCAGGGATTTGAACCACGCCATTTATAATACGCTTACTACAACCATTGATTACAAATATGGTTTCGTTCGCCAAATAACTATAATGCTTTAATTGTTTGGCCTATATATATTTTTTTATAGTTGGAAAAAATGAATTAGCAATTGCATTATTTTTATAATTCATGATTCACTTAGCTGAAATTTATATAATAAAGATATTAATACTTTTAGTAAAAAAATAAATGATAATGCACTTAAGACAAACAATAAAAACGGGATAAAAATTCACTAATTGGAATGAAGTATTAATTATTGGCATAAACGTGGAATGTTATTGTGAAAAAAAAACAACTATTGTCTCTTCACAACCTAATTAAATTGAATCGGTCATTTCCACTTTTTCAGGAGAAAGAAAAAACTAATATATTTTTCTTTTGAGGAAAGAAAATTCCGAAATCTTGCTGAAATATTGTCTAAAAACATGTTTTCTTTTCTGGAAATGTTTTCAAAATGAACTTAAGTTTTTCATGAAAAATTGCAATATTTTACTATTCAATAATTTTTATTCTAAGAAAAATTTAATGTTTAAGAGACCATGAAGAATGTGAAAGCATAAAAATGATTTAAAAAAAACAAAAAACTAAATAGATTATAATTGTTCAGGTACTTCTTTGCTGGACGTGATGGGCCATTCGTAAATCAGCAGGTAGTTTATGTATATTTGAAATAAATTGTTGCAGTTTATTATATCGACAATTTGTTTTGCTTGGTTGTAATTTTTCCTCGTAAGGTGGTATTGCTTGATGGGTGTAGGATGTATCTTGAGATAATTTTTAAAATAGACAAAACCGCTCTTCTTTCAATGTTGTCAATGAAAAGGTTGGTTGCGAAACTGCCGAAAAAAAAGGAGTTGAACACTTTTCAAAATGACCAATTCAAAAATTAATATTATATCCGAACTTTTTTCAAAACTAGGTCATTCTCAAGTTGAACATGTCTAAGTTTAAACTAATTAAGCTGTGGAAAGGCAGGAGATACTTTATTTCACAAAGCATAATTCGTTAAATAATCGACAATCTGTAAACTACTATTTGACTCAACTTGTTGTTCTGAGATGTTGTAAATGTAAAATTGAATGGCCACAGAGGAGTGACGGTTACATGGAATACGGCGTGTTAACAGACGTCAATACACACATAATGCATGCGAAGGTAACATCAAGATGTCGGCCTGCAAGTGGAGCAGAAATTTATGGGTCGGAGAGCGCACAACCCTTGCCCGGCCCTAAATCATTTAGGCCATCCCCTATTTACGATTTGTTTATATTACCGAGGGCAGCTTACCGCTTTACCGCCACGCTGACAGATTTATTTCGGCCTAATATACTCTTCGTCTGTAGGATGGGAGGAGTGAAAGTTTATAGGTCGGAGGGGTGTCGGTGTCTTGAAATGGGATCACCGGTCGAGAATCAGGTCTATCGAATCTATCAGCGTCTTTGTTATATCTGAGCAATATTAAGTGCCATCTTTTTATACGTTATTTCAATTATTTTATCAAGATCATGCTTTGCTCAAAATTTATAACAATTGTGAACAACGGTTGAGCTATCTATAATGGCAGTACAGCTGATACAACTATTTGTAAAATAACACTTTATTGTGATAAACTCGTACAATCAGTACTGCCGATTGGTAAAGCGGCGATTGGCATCCTTCCGTTCCGATTCTTTCAATTCCTACCTCTCCTCTCTGTCTACCAGGGATAACTCCTTGTGGAATGTAACCAAAAAAATCCTAAAGTATCAACCTGTTTCACATCCACTCCGTCGTGATGATGGGTCCTGGGCGGCTTCGGATGGGGATAGGTCGGAGGAATTTGCTCTGCATCTTACCCATACTTTCACACCTCACCTTTCTCATCAAAGCCATACTCACAGCACAACTGTGGAAGATTTCCTCACTTCACCTATTCCTCTCTCTCTTCCACCAAAAGCCGTTAATCCCTCTGAGGTCGAATACCTTCTGAAAAACTTACCTTACCAAAAATCCCCTGGATATGATCTCCTTACTCCTCAAATTCTCAAACAGCTTCCTCCTAAAGCCATAATCTTTTTAACCTATATATACAATTGGATTATCCGAACGACGCACTTTCCTCTCCTCTGGAAACATTCCATTATTGTCCTATTCGCCAAACCCGGTAAACCACCCAATGAAGCCTCATCTTACCGTCCAATTAGCCTACTCCCTATCCTCTTAAAAATATTTGAGAAACTCCTACTAAAACGTCTACTTCCAATTGTTGAATCCAAAAACCTTTTCCCCACACACCAGTTTGGTTTCCGCCAACGACATTCCACTGCTCAACAAGGCCTTCGCGTTGTTGATCACATCTCCTCAGCCCTTGAAACCAAACAGTATTGCACTGCTGCCTTTCTCGATATAGCTCAAGCTTTTGACAGGGTTTGGCACGCAGGTTTGCTCTACCAGCTCAAAAGATATTTACCACAGACCCTTTTCCTAATCCTACAGTCCTACCTTTCAAACCGCTTCTTCCAAGTCCGCTGTGGTTTAGAATACTCTAACTACTATCCCATAAGTGCAGGAGTTCCACAGGGCAGTGTCCTGGGCCCCATCCTCTATAACCTATACACTGCTGATGTCCCCTCTACTCCCAATACCTTCTTGGCCAAGCGGAGATGACACTGCAGTCTTGTCATCCCACCCAGACCCCGACATAGCATCCCATAACCTTCAAAAACACCTTGACGAGATCGAGTATTGGTGCAATCAATGGCGGATCAAAGTTAATGAAGCAAAATGCTCCCACATTACCTTCACCCTTTGTCGCAAGTCTTGTCCACTAGTTTATTTTAATTCTATTCCTCTCCCTGTATCCGAGACAGTACGGTACTTAGGCTTCCATCTTGACAAACGACTGACCTGGAACCCACATACGAGACTAAAAAGACAAGAACTAAACAGACGCTTTGGACAACTGTACAGACTACTTCAAAGGACATCCCATCTCTCAATAGAAAATAAACTACTAATCTACAAAGTTATACTTAAACCAATCTGGACATACGGAATAGAGCTATGGGGGACAGCAAAAAAGTCGAACATCAAGCGTATCCAATCCTTTCAATCAAAAGTCCTGAGAACAATAGTAAATGCCCCTTATTATGTCAGCAACAAAACCCTTCATAACGACCTTAACATACCCTACATTCTAGAACTCATCCCTTCCAAGTTTATGAAATTCCACAGTAGCCTTTCCAACCACCCTAATCCTGTAGCACAGTCATTGCACTGCGCCACTCATCCCTATAATCCTCCTCGGAGACTGAAACGGCAGTGGCCTCGTGACCTGCTATAAACGCGTGACAGTGGGAGTCCTGGCAATGGCCAGTTTCTCCAATCATGTCCTGAGCGTCTGTGGCTCTCGCGCTCTTGGTCAGCCTCCACTGGCTAGTATCCGGTGACGCGGCTGACGGAGGAGCGTGGGAGACTTCCCGAGACTCCGCTTTCTCTTCGCGGTGGATTTGGGGGGTCTCTGGGCTGTCTGTAAATATTGTATGAATGAGCGAGTGAATGATGAACTGTAAATATGGTATGAATGAGAGCATTTATCTTAATGACTTATTGCCTTATAAAAGGCAGATTGTAATTTTAGCACAATAAAGGATTATATATATATATTGTGATAAAATTACAATCTGCCTTATTGGGCAATAAGTAATTGTGATAAATGTCCTTATTCATGGAGTATTCACAAGCAGGCCAGAGATCTCTCCTCCCTCGCGTGCGAAAGAGTAAGCGGAGTCATCGCAAGCCCCCACTCTCCTCCGTTAGCCGCGTTACCGGATACGAGCCAGTGGAGGCTGACCAAGAGCGCGAGAGCCACAGACGCTCAGGACATTATTGGAAAAACTGGCCATTGCCAGGACTCCCACTGTCACATATTTATAGCAGGTTCGAGGCCACTGCCGCTTTAGCCTCCAATGAGGATTATAGACATGAGTGTGGTGGTTAGATAGGTTGGAATTTCATGAGCTTGAAAGGGACGAGTTCAATACTGTAGGGGATATTAGGATCGTTCCTTAATAAGGGTGTTTGTAAAAAAGAAGTTCAAACTTGAAAAGTTTACTTTCTGTTCAGTGCATTGAGAGTATTTGTGTACTTTTTAATAGTCATGTTTATTGGTCCTCAGAAAATTATCCGTGACATATGGGTCATTTGTTTTATTTTAAATGCAGATTCAACAGAATAAACACAAAATATCAATTTCCGTGGGAAGTCGATAATATGATTTATGGCATAGCACTAAACTATCCTTCAGAATTCGTAGAATATTCTGACTTAAATTAAAAAAGAAACTAATGTTCCAAACTTCAACTTAAATAGAAGTATTGTGGCCATTTGTTGCTTCCTTATTATATAGCTGTATTTTTGTTTAAAATGTATATTTTTTAAATGTTGTGAACACTTACTTTGAGCGTAGGGAAACCAAAGAAACATTAAAAATAGTATGCCCATGTTTCGTTCCTAATAATATACTAAAATTACATTTAATTTATTAAAGAGTTCATTACGCTACAACCAGGAAAATGTCGGCTGATTAGATAGCTCAGTTATCACTAGGACGAGTCAAATATTCATTGATGTCAGCCAACATTCTCTAGTCATCTACAACCTCCAATGATTATATTATTGATAATATTATATCGCGTTATGTCAGCAAAGAAATAATAATTATATCCTTCGCATACATATTTATGTTGAAACATTCTCCTTGCCCATGCATGGGTCTGTTTCTCTTCAACTGTTGTTGTCATTGATGTAATGCTTAGCTGTAATTCCCGCTGAAATATATTCCTGATAGTTGTCTGCCTTTGTATGACCTATGTAAAATAATAACGGCCATTCATTCCTGCTGGCTTACTAACTTCTAGAAGGAGATAAATAAATCATGTAATTTATTTCCAGAAAGAAAGTAACATATAGCCTATTTCTTTAGAAAAAGATTGAATTGTCCATGTAATTACAAAAATAATACCAACGGGCTAACGTAGATAGAACAATATATATTACTAGCAACAAACTTAGTAAGTAACATACAATATATATATATTATAATATATAAAACGTAGATATTAGAATCGTAATAATATAAAACTTTCCAATATCAGTAATTCTCAAAAAAGAAAGTGTATAAGTGATAATTAAGGTTATAAATGATTTTTCATTCGTGCAGACTCCACAACACCTAAATTATAGTAATTAACAACAAAAATAATAACTTCTTGTTTCATAAATATTTATATTTTCTTAATTGTTCCCTTTGTACGGGGTGTATTTAGGGCGAGCTCTAGACCGGTTGAAGAAACCAACTGGGGGAAGGAAGCAGTCATTATAAATCATGCGGTGCATACAACAGTTGGTAGGACTATCGATTGGGGCCTATTAAATCGATAGCACATTAAAGCAGGGCACATGGGCACGGTGGTACAGGCTTGTAGGAACCGTGACTCTTAGCCCAGTCCGAGCTATGAATAGCCTGTTCGAAATGAATGCCTCTTCATATGCGGCGAACTCGTGACTTTTACATTTTGATATTCTTTTAATACTGATATGACAGTCATTGTTAATAATTGAGGTATTAGGTGCAAAAGGATGACTGTGGAAAAACTCTGTTTGAAGTGAAATTTCAATTTTTTATTCAAAAGCCATTTTACATTTTATTTTAAATCCAAAATAATATGATGTATCACTTAATCTACTCGTCTGACTCGTCGAGTCAAAAATTGCAGTTGTATAAAAATATAACTCTTTAACATTTTAATTTACCGACTTCTTAATTAAGTATAACACCGTTTTTATGGCATTGTATTTATCTTGCTAATAACAGGGAAAAAAAAGCAATTGCTCCAATCAAAACTTTAAGTTGTAAACTGGAATATGCCCCGGTTATGTTTAGGAGCATTTCTACTAACAGTAGATTTTACTAACGAGACACCTTGGTTAGTACTTGAGGGTGACCGGAAGATTAATTAAATACAAATAAGTGAAATGAGTATTTTTCCAATCACAGAAAACAAAATTGTTTTTTTCTTAGAAGAGGACATGATCATATAAAGGGTGTCTTCTTATACAATCAAATTTGAAGTGATTATTATTGATAATGAACCGGCTTTAAGGTTTAAGCCTATTTTCCCACTTAATATTTTATTTTAACTATTACAATTCTAGGCGGAAATACAAAATATATTTCGAGTTTTCCCACGGCGTTACATTCGGCAAAGATATCTTAAACGGTCTCTGGGATAAATACTGGCGCGAGGACACGGCTCTTACAAGACCATCCCAAATAAATTAATGGGCGCACTACTCGAGTAGAAAAAAAAAAAAAATGGACCTCGGACTTTAATTTATTGGGCAGATAAATTACAGTTTCTGTTCTTTTAATAGTTGTGATTCCGGTGTTTTCTTTTTTAATAGCGCGCTCTGAACATGAACAGATAGTTTAGGAGCAATCTTAAAAAAAAAAAATGTTTGCTTTTCAGAGATTGCAGGTTGGCGTTGGACAAAAACTCGATTCAAGAACTTCAGTTAATTATCATGGGTTTTCGATAATTCAAATTTCCAAACTGTCCAAATTATTGACTTGAATACACATTCTAGAATACTTTAGGAAGCATTTTATGATAAAACAACAATTAAATTTCAATGTTTGTACGTGTTTCAGGTATTCATAGTTCAAATGTATAAGGTTAGGATTTGAAAAATGAATCAATTTATTAAATAATGAATTTCTCAGATAATTATTATTATTTTGGTTTAATGTAGCAAGTTTGGTCGTGCTGCCTGTTGGCAGGGAAGACCATGTTTGACAACCCGTTACCTGCTGCTCTCTCACGGCCACTGTAAGGAACCATATCACTCTCAACTACCTTACATAAGGTAGAACCGTTATTCAATAAACAAATTTGTGTATATTTGATAATATGTAATCTTTATATCTTTTTTATAATAAATTTTTTTACCATCTGAAATACTTTTACCTAAGTGATGATTTATTTTATATATGTATATTTATATTTAATGATGAAAATACCAATAATTATAATGATAACACGCAATTTCGATAGATGTTCAGGCGCTAGATTTCTGCAAGTTTCTTTAATACTTGATAAATGATTATAAGCTATCCTGTACAGTTGATTAAAAAAAAATTATATTTTTTTTTGTTAAGCCATTTAGGTCATTACAAATAGTTATTGGCATAAATATCAACTAGATTCCTATCCCTTTGATATTGACAGTTAAATTTAATTTCTATTAGTCTAAAACACTAGCTCAGTCAACGCTAAGAAGATTACTAAGTGCAACTCTTAAGATACTAACTGTCATCTAAAACTGAAGCATTGTATTTTTATGGTCGGTAAAATGTGTGTTATTTAAAAAGGTTTTTGGATGAATAGGGCCCAAACCCTGTTGAAACAACTCACTAGTCCTATTCCAATAGCATTCGTTCCTAAAATAAAAGGGATTGCTCACTAGTAAGTGGCACGAATATAGAATGAACACTAGTGCATTCTAATACCTCTGGATAATTGATTAGTGTAAATGTTGTGACAGTCGATGGCGAGGTGTACACACAGCGAAACCGCCAGGAATAGCAGCTCTGTTTAAGGGCCGGCAACTCTTTCAACGCGCCATAAATTGGGGTCGGGTGATCTCCTGTAAACAGCGGCGGGGAAGGTCTTGGCGCCTCATCCCCCTAACGAGTATTAAGAGAGCTAGGTGTGAAAAAAATAAATATGTGAATCTGTTTTGTGTAAGGACCGCGGTGAATTATAGTGTTTGGCCTGTACGGTCGTTGTGGTAATAACTGATCACGCAAGGAGCCCAGAATAGTTGTTGCATGATAAGTTAACAAAAGTAGGAATTTAACGGACCCTGAGCATAATTATCAATACGAAAATACTGCTACATACATAAAACGATCGTACACTTTTGTCTATACCGAAGGGAGAGGCACTTCATAAAAGTGACCGACATCCGTCTGTATGCATGTTCTGCGATAGTGATCTGCGATAATCTAACTCCTCAAAATATGCTGGTTTTGGTTGGTAGAAAAACAAATAATTAATACTGGAATAAATCTTGCTCGTTTCTGTAAGTTAAGTAATTGACACGAATACTCCCTGCTGTACTCTTTTTCCTCCTTTATTTTTTTCAAAAGTATATATAAACTTTATTATGATAAAATTGCAGACTGTCGGGGAAAAATTAGGTTAAGAATTAGTATGTAAGTTAGTTTTAAGGTTGATCAAAAAGGTAAGCCCCGTCACCTTTATTAGTCAGTTTAGTCCAGTCATGTATAATGTATATCATTATACTTGTTTATTCATTGTATCATTTTCATAACAAATCCTGTATATAATGTAGCGATGCTACAGGAAATACAAAAATAATTTGTAAATAGATTCGCCTGAGGATCTATAATTATATATAATTATCTGTAAATTTAAAGGGGCTATGAAAAAAAAAATTGCAGTCTGCCTTGTTAGAAAATAGGTAAATTGTGATAAATGTTCTCATTCATCCTTGTCAAAAGAAAATTTTTATTTATTATTGAAATAAACAAATGCCCTAGATATATTATAAATTATATTTATGTAAATAAACCAAGAGGTATCTCACCCTCAATTTATGAATGATTAATTTTCTT
The DNA here is from genome assembly GCA_930367205.1 of Acanthosoma haemorrhoidale. Lineage (NCBI taxonomy): Eukaryota > Metazoa > Arthropoda > Insecta > Hemiptera > Acanthosomatidae > Acanthosoma > Acanthosoma haemorrhoidale. The sequence goes on from OV884014.1 coordinate 27,388,114, forward strand.
AACTAAAATTCAGATTTGTAAGAAACGTTGAGTGAAATAGACGAATCGTGAATTTTACTGCAATTTGATATAGTTGCTTCATTTTCTTACATTTATGATGAACTGCAGTGTCATCTCGGAATATCACATTTTAAGATTGCGCATTCCGTGTTGTTTTCATTGGACTCCACTGCAAACAGTACTTGCAGGAAGAAGATATGATCTTTGATTTATTTATAAAAACATAAACATTTTAGTTCCCATACATTTCTTCATTCATTTTTTCCCCCCCAATAAAAATCAAACTCCTTTTAAGACTTATTGTTTTTTGAGAGGTCTCGCTGTGAACGGGAATGTGGCGGCCATGTGTGGTAGCTGGTGCGCCGAGGTACCTGACGCGCCCCTCTTCCTACTTGTAGTCAACCACTCATCACCTTCTCGTAGTCTTCCAAGATTCCACCGAGTGTATTCGAAATTCTTCAGCTGAAAGTCAAACAAATTGGAAAGGCCCCTGTAGCCGATTTCTACTTTCTTCCTCCATCTTATAATCTAGCTAAGACAAACATATCAAAACAAAACCACAAAACCAATTCCCTTGGAGAATATTCTGTCTATTTGTCAGACAAATCAGTAAACCCTTATAGTGTTGACATATCCAATTACACAAATGGTTGATTAATGACACTTCTTTATTCCGCGCAGGGTTTTCTCTGCAATCGGGTCGTCAAGGTACTTAAAATGTCATGCTTTGTTTATTTTTAGTTTGTTTTACTGTCCTTTATTTTTACCCATTATTTATCTTAAGGACGTATAATTCGGGGTCACTCACACTCATCACGATTGTAGATTTTTTTAGAACCGACTAACTGCCATATTAATGACCTTGGTTATTTTTAATGGCTTGGGTTGTATCTTCTAGTCACCAAGCGGAACCCACAGCATAGTTACACGCTGCCGTTTATCAGTTTGTATTTTTTGTTTTCTTGTTTACACAAAAGGTTCATTAAACCCTTGTTTGTGGTGAACATGTTTACCTTTAGAAATGATATGCTTCGGTTTGCGGTCGAACAGTTCAGGTGCTAACCGCAAGATCGGACAAAGGGTAAACACGGCAACGACGATACTACGCTCCAGGTGGAGAGTACTTTTGAATTCATCTATAATGTATTGTGTTCGAATCTCCTGTTTAATATCCACTTGCATAAATTCGAAGAGTTCCGTAAATACAAGCTTCCATCGCTAAACGGGAAAGCGAAAAATGAATTAAAATGCCTAAATGTCTGGTACTTTGATGAGGGTTTAATCAGTTGTAACGAATCCAGGTTTAGACCTGCGTGCTTATCATTTATTATCCCATTACATTTAATCGTTATTTGTATATAGAAGTATTTATACGGCTGTTCGTCAATTATGGGTTTCTATGTTTTTCAGTTTTAGCCAACTATCAGCTATGGAGAAAAAGGTTTAACCGTTATTAAGATGTTTTTTTTCTGGGTTGGTTTGTAATCAATTCATATTCCATACGTAAAAACGTTTTACGGGTTCGCTTATGTTGCCATTCTGAAATGCTTAGAATGCTGTTGATATTAGTGTCTGACAAACAGGTCAGACGTAGTTGGAAAAATAACACGTGCTACTTACTTAATCTAAACCCGCAACCAGCAATTAAATCATATTCCAGACCTAGTTTGTTATATATCAATCAATTAACATTTTTTCTTTATGAATTCAATTCAAGAAATTTCCTGACTAGGAAGAATGTCGATTTACCGAATATCTATTAATTAGTTCTTAAGAAAACTTTTTACTTTTTATTTTAAATGTTCCTAAAGACCTTTTTGTGATCTACGTTTTATTTTTTTGAGTGTTGAACCCAGAACCATTTTCTTTTTTTTTAAGATTGCGACTTCGTTTAAATTATATATAATCAAAACAAACAAGAACTTATATTGCATTTGCTAGACACACTAAACGAATTTAAGGGAAAAAACCGACTTTTTTCTCAGTTATTTATTATTACCCATTAGGCAGGAGTTAATATGTATGCGGTAAGTCGTCAACCGGCTCTGAAAAGCGCGGACGTCCCGTGAGAGCAATTTGGTGGAAGAGATCCATCTCTGCTGTAACGGGCGTGCACAAGGGCAGCACACCCCTGAAGAAGAAGGGTTGTTACCCTCCGAAAGGGTGCCATGTACAGTCATTAGTCTTGCTGCTCCGATAGCCACCTAAGGCCGGGTCACGGTATTTCATGACCGCGTCTTATCTTCTTGTCTAACACTCAGGTCTGGAGTCAAGGGGCCTAAGCCCGTTTACCTTAAAGGTGGTTACGCATGGGAAAGTATATGCGAGTTCACATCAGATTAATTTTTAGCAGAAGTAAAAATCTTAAAAAAATTAGTCAACTCTTTCAATGACATTAACTAGCTGCCACAAGTATGTTTACTCGCCATTTTATTATATTAAAAATGGGATTTTTTTGTTTATATCAATTATGGAGTATTTTTGAACATGTATAAGCAAAATCAAAGATTTAGAAAGAGAAGGAATAACGCTGATAGATGCCTGATTAAATTACCATGTCAGTCTGTGGACAATTTAATCACTATTTTAAACAAAAATACTTCATTTTCATTTCAGCAACTGGTAATCAACTTGTCAGCAAACAAAAAAAAATGCAAATAAATACTTTATATTGACATGAATCTTTATGTTTTGAAAATGTTGAAGCTTTGTTTGAAATGATTTTTGCATTAACATCTTTAATGTCTCCTTAAAATAAATCTTTAATTTAACGAAAAGGAGCCCTGGATTTATTAAGCCCGTAATCATTTCAAACTTCATTGGAGTTTACTAGTGCTTCATCTTGATTGAACCACTTTTACGACCTCTATCGTAGAAGACACACACTGGCAGACTAAAGGCGGTACGTTTTCCTTTCAGCTCTAATGTAATTCACAATAAATTAAATTTAAATGTTGCAATTGGGGGGTCACCTGAAGTTACTCAAAGTCATTATTAAAAAACATTATTTTCATAACTGTAACACACAGCTACCCGACCCCGTTAAAAAGTGTTAAAGAGCATCCTTAAGAAGAGTTAACATAAAATAGCCAAACTTGATCATGTTTGTTTTTTTAAATGACACCCACTATTTTAGGCATTTCGTCTTGGAGCTTCTCGAGGAGCGTTGGCGTGAGCCATTTTAGGATTACTCTGGCACTTGTATCCTGTAGGCTGATGTGTCTTATCTTACCCTGCGTTCCTCTAATCATAGTAAGTAATGTATTCGTAGGCAGAGATAATTACCATGTAATCAGAAATAATTAATTTCAGTACTAATGAGAATAATTATTTTGGGATTTTTTCTCGTCATTCGGTAAATGGCCTGATATTCATTCTTTTATAATTTATTTTTTCTCAAAATATGCCTAAAAATAAAACGGCTTAATATATTTTTTTTTTTTATCTCTGACTGCATATGGGTCAGTCACAGTCGCCGGGGTGGTACAAGCTCTCGGACAGGCGGACAGGCAGACAGAGGCACGTGTCAGAGCCCGCTGTTCGGGAAATCTCCCCTGTGAAAGACGAAGAGGGAACCCGCCGTATCTAGCTGGCTCGCTGACAAATGGGAAGCAAGGACTGCTTGACGGATGGGGTATTATGAATCCGCCGAGTGCTCTCTCTTACCAGCAGCCATCGGTAGGAATCTCTGCTGAGCTGTTTAAAAATATTTTCTAGAGGATTCATCATAATTTAAATTGAGAGTGAAGAGCTGTTGTTAAGGGTGCCAGGGGATATCCTTCAGTGGGGCTAAACGGGGCGAAATTAAGATGGATTGCACTTTTTAATTTATTCACCTTTTTTTCTCTTTCTACATCAAGGAATGTTTAAAAAATTTTCGTGTTTATCTATTTGTATTTGAGCCCAAGAAATGGAAGTTACATTGGTTGTGCTATTGTCTTGGGATGGTGAAATGATGGCTCATGGCAGTCATCAGAAAGGAAGTGAACCGTTGGAAATAAGTATTGCCTACAAGCATAGGAGGACATACGGCCTACCATCGCCCACCACGTGTATGTCGCCCAAGACAACGTACGGAAATAGTCCCTACGGTGACGAGCCTTTGAAGACCCAGACGGTCCAGATCGTCTGAGCCGATTAGAGGACGTGTTCCCTGCCTCCATCCGACGGCCGACCGAGTCGCTATCTGTAATTGTCAGCGGAGAGACCTGGGCAGGCTTTACATGAATAATATATCGTGGAGTCCTCGCCGGCCTCTACATCGGAGAAGTGTTCTGGGAATATCAAATATGAAGTGGACGTCTTGTTTGGAACCGAGTCAACGATAGACCGACTAAATCTGTTAAAGTTTTCAGGGAATCCCTCGTTGTTCGTCGCGGGATTTGCGAAAGAATTTGGATCATATTTCTCTTGGGTATTCACCCAGTCATGACCTGAATGTCTGAGGCTCTGTTGGTCTCTTTATGGTCTTCACAAGTAGCGAAACGGTCGGAATGTGAAGTGGGGAGCTTCACTGTGAGGGGAGTTGGGGCTCCTGGCCAGATTTCCTACGTACATACTGTATGAACGGGAACTGTACATGTTGAATGAGTGAAATTGTGGACAATCAAATTGTAATTTTACAAATAAAGAAATGTCTATGTAAAGTTGATAGGAAGCGATGATTAGCTATTGAGTGCTCAGGAAAGCCTAATACCTTTTAAGCATTGTTTCTATTTTCTAAACTGGATTCGCCACCTCTTTTTTGAAGTGGATCATTTCTTATGAGGCTCATAGAAACCGTCATAAGAACAAAATCATTATTCAAGGAGCAGGGATTTCCACAGTTAGTAAGGCTATAGTATTTACAATATACAGCCTATCTTGATCATTGCTTTGTAAATGTCCTTTAAAAAGGTGTAAAAAACATTATTATGATAAAATACAATCCAGATAATCTAATTAAAGAAAATTGATCTGGTTGGTTACCAAGCCATTTGGATAAGGGTGTGTTTATAAATATAGACTCAAATTTGTGTTTGCCTGTGTTCAATTTGTATACGATTCCTAATAAAATATAGAAATCTAAGGGTTATTTTGAAAAACAAAAATATATTAACAAAAAAATATGAATGCAGAAAACTTTGTCAACACTTCCTGACTTCAGAAACAGAAACATCGGAGACGAGCTGTCTTCGCCCTGTCCTGTGGACATCCCTGACAGGTCGGCTCCTGGAAATTGTCTATTAAATATAACTCCTCAAAGGGTTATTTATAACTAACATTCTCTAGTGTCACAGCCAGCTTATTCTATTATACTTGTATTTTTTTTTTTTCATATTTCCAGAGGCTGGAGTTGCGGATCTGCCAAGCCGCCGGAAACGGGAGAGTTAGGGCTGGTGTGGACCCTCGGGATGGGGTGGTGTCTTATCAATTATTTGGGCCCTTCGGGGTCAACTGTGAGCCCTCTCAGGGCGAATTACGCACTCCTTTATCTACTCTTCGGTTGGCTTTGACCCTCCAAGGGTCATTGTATCTCGAATATAATGTTCTTTATTTAATTTTTTTTGGAGATTCGTTACTGCTAGTAAAATTACACTATGCCCTAATACGCCAATTGGAATAGTGATAAGTATTTCGGAATATAAATTGCAATAATCACAACATTTATTATTGATTTCTGAACCTCAAGGGCTCTACATTCATTCAGGTTTTGGTAGGGTGGAGAGGGGGACGTATTTTATAAGTTTGTAAATATGTTGTACAAATACAGTGGTAAAGTTTATCAATCGGACTTAAATTTTAGATGTAGTTTCTGGAACATCTTAAAATTTCAGTAACTAAAATGGAATAACAAATAAAATGAGCTATGTCAGGTGACAAATACCTTGCAGATTTTTAGCCATCATCTAACAAGTTTTTTAAGAAACTGACTGAACTCTCAGAAGAGAGAGAATCTTCAATGTGGTTTCTACACCTTCTACCTCCTATATAAAATCAAGTTTATAATTGATGTATAAATATAAAAAATATTTGTATTCATTGTAAAAAAAATTATGATCACTTAACCCCAGTGTCGGATCAACTCGTTACTAAAATATCTGCAATAAATCATCAATATCATTTGAACCTCTTGGGTCAGGAACTGGGTTGACTTGGATAATTTCATTTCAGGCAAGAAGCGGTAAAGTTTCTTTTCAAGTTCTTTGATAAATCGAAGTGATGAATTAACAGAAAGCAGTAGCGGGTCGTACAAATGGCTGCGCTAAGGCGGTTTGAAATCGCCGGTTAGCGCTGCGCCCTTAAATGCAAGTAGCGCTGATAAAATAGCACAGACTTGGCGGGTATGACCTTTAACGCACGACTCGTTCGTTAGTGGTCGTTAGGGCATTTCAAAAAGGTATTGCAGTTTACAGCACTAGCGCAATAGAACACACAGCTCACAATAAAAAGTACCTGAAAAACTCTATCCTTACGTGTTATTATGATTTACCAAGTTTAATTTGTAGACAGACCATTTCTTCATCTTTAAGCGTTTTGTTCTCCTAATTATAGTAGCAACACATACAGTAGAATTTAGATTAAGGTTGGTATTAGTACAACTTATTCTTAAGGTGAGCTCTATCATTTTCTTTGTCCATACCCCTTATATTCTGTACATCAGCCTACCATAGCAATATTTTTGTAAACCAAACAAATTATATAAAATGTAGTATGTACAGTAAACATAACAAGCACAATGCGCATTTATGTAAACATTTCTTATTTTAGAATCTGTAGTAAGCAATCTTCAATTATTAAATAAAGAGTTTTGAACTCTGAGGGCTGAAACTAATTATTTTTCATATTTACTAATGACATTTATCTATAATTAGGCCTTCTACTCACATCGCTATGAATAATTTTATTACGGTATTAATTAGACCTGATAAAAACGTATGATCTCTTGAAAAATAAATTTACTGCTTTACTCCGATAAAGTTTATTAAACGTTTTATTGGCTGATTACCCGCAGGGTACTTAGTTAGATATGATTTGACAAACTAAACTGTAATAAACCATAATAAACTTTTAAGAGAAAACAAGGAAATATATTAAAACAATAAATTAACACCTAAACTCCCCACCTATAAATAATTTTTTATTTATTATGACTGGTGGTAAAGCGACGAAACGAAATGTTTGCAAATGACATCATTGAAGAAGTATGTAATGTGATGTTAGGATTAAAAATAATGCTGACCTACTTTAAGATATGAGGCATCTATGAGTAATGTAATTTTTTTTTAAGCAGAAATAATTTCAATGTAAAAACTACGCTTGTAAAGTATTAAAATAACTTAAAGCCCTGTGAAGTAACTGTGCAATATTGACTCATTGAGTGCTGTATCGATTGTTACAATACTTTGTTTCTGGAACGATCCGGTGAAAAATGAGTTGTTGAGGTTGGTTGCTCTGTTTAAAAGTTTAGACTGATTTATAGATTCTTTGGAGGTAAGTGTTCCATATCTCAGTCAAGACAATAGGCAGATGCCGTAGGTTCTAGCAAGTGTAGGTAATAAAAAGAATTAAATATTTTCATTTTAGATTGGTAAATTTGTAATAATTCTTCTAATGAAATAGTATTAGATTTCGGATGAATTCATCGGAAACTGTTTAAAATACATGAAACGCATAATTAATCTAATGTCTAGTCTCGGAGCTTTATATCCCTACTTAAGTGAAATATGTTTAATTATTAAGTATTCAATAATGTTTAATTAATAAGTATTAAAAATTATATTCCAAAGTGAACCAAATAAATTATCGGAGAAAGAGGATAATTAGTGACTTGTCAGGGATTCTCACGAGGGGGAAGTCATGATATACAATCATACGATTTACTATTCCTCTCATCCCCTGAACACTGCCTAACATAATTATCTTAGTTTGTCTCGTTAGCTAACACGTGGCGAATTGTGGCAGGTAGTCATTTCATAATTTTTTCAGAGACCGTTGCTTGTTCAGGGTGTTGTTTATTAAAAACATTCTATATTAGAATTATACCCATAATTATTAGTTCCGGACTTTATAATGTCAATTTCTGCCCTTCCGACTGAACTAATGCATACAATTAAAAACAATAGTCTGAAAAATAAAACAAAACAAATTATTGACTATTAAAAACCTAGCATGAATTAAATGAAACAGCACAAATGATTGTAATCAATGATTTAAAGAAATGTTTGCAGTAATTCAATGTATATGTTCTTATATATATGTTGTGTCCTCTATAATTCGTCATCACTATTTTTTCCTAAACACAATCTTCTTACAAGGTTATTTTTAAAGCCAAACTTCTTTGGTTCTGACAGAGAAAACATCATATTTGGAGAACATAAACACAAATATTTATGAGCTAGCTTTAAGAAATTATCGTTACCCGTTCAAACTGGGCGTGACTCTACGCTCCACCAGGTGCTGGCATGACAAATCAAGCCGAAAATAATTAACTTAAAGGGTCGTAAGAAATAAATCGAGATAAAGCTATAATTATGTTAGTCAACCGGCCAAACCATATCTCAACAACTTTGAGCCAGGGGCCGCTTTGATAGTGGTGCAAATAATTAACGGTGTTTTTCCGACGGTGCATTCATTAGTGCAAGTTGTCCGCTTTTCGGGTCAGCTATTCGTGCCTCTTTGAATCATTCTTCGCACAATGCATCGATGAAATAAGTGTTATTTCATTTTATTTGTCGAATGCATCCATGGAATTGTTCCTTAATAAACCCTCTTAGTCCCTGAAAATCGTCCATTCTAATCTCTATGACCAGAATCTAATCAGCATGTTTTGAGTTGTTGATTCAATACTCCTGGTTCTATCCCTTCGGGAACAACAATAATAAGTTGGCTATATATATACATATACTGAAGGAGAGCCTCATCACCTAGTATTGCATATATGTTGGCTTTTTAACTTCAATCTGAAATTGTATTATATTTATGCCCTCCTTCGAATGCATCAGCGTATCGCAGATAGGGGGGGGGAAATCGTAAATCGAAATTTTTGTTCATTGTAAAACTTATCAATAAAGAGGTTAAGAAATAAAAAAAAAAAAAATATATATATATATATACATATATACGTATCAGCATGCAAGTTGAAATAAATTCTTACAAATGTGCGAGTCGAAGAATACAGCAGTCAGCGTTGCTGCCGTGCACATAATTCTTGATAGATGCGATCGGCCATGCTAATGCGCCGGCGATAAATTATTGTCGTGGCTCCGCGTCCCTCGTGAAAAGCCCTCAAACAAGCCTGGAAGTAATTAAGTAATTTTCGAGCCCGCCCGGAAAGTTGTGAAGTCATTTTTTCCCTTTTCGGTCAAGATCGGTCGGCTAAGGAGGCGATGGTAGAGGAAGATTAGGCGATGGAAATTACTGTTATTCCGAGAGCGCTCCATGGGGACGGCCATAATGCTAACAAAATCGTCGTTCGGGAACGGAACCCAACGCGTGTGTAAGGCCTCGCGTTCGCACGCTCTCCGGGCTCTGTTGGATGCATTTTGGATTTGAATGGATGTGTGAGAAAATTTATTAATTAAAAAATAATACTTCACTAGTCTACACTGTAATTATTTAAGACAAAAACGGTTTCGGTTCCTACACCATCGTTTTCAAATGCCTTATAATAATTTAATAAAATCGTAGACATTGTTTAAACCCTTCATTTTGATTCCTTATTCTATATTATATAAGATATTTGAAAATGGAGGTGTAGCCGCCGAAAGCGTTTGTATTGTTATTCGTATATATATTATATGCAATAAAGTGTATTAAATAAATGTTCATTAATATGAAAAGTCCTTAACCAGCCTTCCAAAAGAATATTTATTCTCTTAAGAGATCTTTTGCTCATTTCACATCAGTATTCGACGGATTTCAATATGTAACTAAGGGGTCAGTTGTTAGGACAAAAATTATATATTTCGGCATTTACATAACCATCCTCAGTGAATTAAAAAAAAAAAAAAAAGATCCATGAATAAAATGAGGAATAACGATATGAACATTTGATTTAGATGCTACTGAATAGCTACTTAGTTTTTTTCTGATTTTCACATGAAGAACAACTTCGATCCTATTCAATGCTATTATATAATTTCCAGTTAGATTATGACTTTACAGTTTGAATACGTAGTACAATGCATGCTAACGTAGTGTAATTGTTTTAAAGCAGTGTTGTAAATTACTCAAACATTTTTTATTTTTATCGTTTTCATTCATTCAAGCCATTTCCTTTTTTAGGTCAATCCACAACAAGCGTCAAATCATCATAACGAACTAATATTGTTATATTTTGGTCGGATTCTATTTTACTAGTTATAACAAAAAAAAATATTTTAGACTTTTCAGGAAATTTTATATATCCTCGACTAATAGTAAAGTTTTAGTTACGAGGTGCACTTAACTATGCATTTATTCTCTGTTCAATTATATAAGTGTGTTTGCGTCTCTTTGAAATAAGAATATGTGAAATGATTTCCACTTTCAAGTGGCCTCACAATTTTGGATGATGTAAGAAGAAACTTGTGAATTGGACTATTGAAATTGAAGTCCTATGGTTGAAGGGATGGTACACCGTAGTGATCCATTTGGTGCGTTTGGTTTAAATTCTGCATATTCCTTAATCCTTAAAGCAGACACATTTGCTAGTTGGAGATATGTAGCCTTCGGCGTAGCGAGCGATCTCGCGGTTCGTTATCCTCAGGCGGCACCTAGTGGCAGGTATGTCCAACTGCACTCAGGTGAGGAGGGCCTCTAATTATTATCCAGCCTAGCCTTATCAATATTTATCGTATGACGCCTCGAGAGATAAAATAATGCGGACGCACCGAGCAAAGGAACCCTGGAACTGATAACGAGTTAACAATCTTCTCTCTTTATAATTCTCTTCGCAGATGAAATGTTAATTATTGGAGTCAAGTTGCAAACTTGGAGATTATTATTTCCGTGTCTGGTATGAGATAGCCGATTACCAATCAGTCAGATAGTAAAGCGTTGAAGAATTGTAGGGATAATTTTGATTTTTGGCTCCTCCTTCCCGTCAGAAATCTCAAGGGTGAATTGCTCACTCACACACTCTAAAGATAGTCATCTAAGTTTAAAGATAAATTTACTGCTTATATAAGTGTATAAAGCTACATCCTAATCACTGCACCTTTTGAGAACGCCCAAAGTTATTTATCTAGACATTCTGGAATAATGCTATAAACATTAACTTAGTTAGTTTAGTAGTAGTAAATTGGTAAGATAAATATTTCAGATTAATTGTCCTTACCAAAACACTGTCAAAAATATGTTGATTATCCTAGACTCAGTGACAAAACCTAAATAAAATGTTTATTAAGTAAACTCACAAAAATTCTGTTTTGTAACTTACATAACACCATATTTAAACGAAAATACATTCGCACATCGATCATTTTACAATAAAGGTCTTCAATGTTGTGAAAATTACTACTATTGCATCCTCTATAGCACTTATATTTTAATGTGTACGAAAAAATCTCTTTCATAAAATTTAATTAAATATAAGCCTACGGAACATTAAAACAGGAAAAAAACAACTATAGTTTTAGAAATTTACATGTTTGTTTAATACTTCGTCTGGTTATCGCTTTTGTAATTTGATAATATAAATATTGTCTGTATTTTACAATGTAAAATAACCTTTTAATATTTTAATCAAGTATAAATAATTTTTTATCAGGCGATTTTTTCAAATATTAATATTCCGAGTCCATTGGATTGAGGTGCATAAGAAGACTTTATTTTATTTTAGTGGATTGGATTTTTGTATGCACTTGACATTATTACTACTTAATGTGATGAAAGAAAATAAACTGGTAAATTGAGGTAAAGAATTTCCAAGAGGGATAAATTTACACTAACTGTTATTATAGTCTCTTAAATCCTTTCTTTGAACTAAGTACATTTAACAAAAACGTAAAAAAATAGTTATATCTATAAAGACATTATTTTTTTAATATTCACTTTAGATTCAGTAGATATGAATATATTGCAAAATATTTATAAATTATACTAATTTTTCTTAAATATACTTATATCAAAAAGAGGCTCGTTTCTTGTTATTCTCAATTTGTAAGACATTCCTAGAAATAGCTGACTGATTATTGAATAAGTCATGTAAGATATGCCAGAAGAATTAGACTTCGGGAAAATTTGACTCTTAGATTCCCAAAGAAAGCTTTTTTTCAATTTGGCACGTATAATTCATAAGCGGAACAGAAGTACGGATTATTTTACATTATTTACCATTGCGTATATGTATTCGATCCTTACATGGACATGTATGTCTTACATGCGCTAAATCATTGATTAATACATGTGAAAGTTCGTTTTCTACTATCTGTTCTTACCGTATCAAGAATATAAAATAAATCTGGCTGTCCGTTTCTAACCAGGCTCACTATTTACTAGGTAATAATCCGTGATTAATTATGAACAAATCGTATTTAAATTGATTTTTCGACTGATATAGAACATTAGTTGATTAATTTCTATGGAAAAAGAGAATATAAATAAAGTGGAACTGAATACAAATTATATTTTAGCGCTACTGCAACAGTTGCCGACTGTTTAGCCACACGATGAAATACCGTCGATATAAATCATTATCGGAATTAAACCAATATTATTGGCATTCATGCAAATTTTTACAACGATTTATAATTTAATAGATGTAGCTCGCGTAGGTAGTAGCATTCGCCCTTGTTTTAAATTATGTGCTATCCATCAACTCATACTATCAATTTTTTTTTGTAACGCAATGTGATTTCAAATTATATGTTATGTCGTTTAATTTTTTTACGATCATAAAGTTCCGTTTATATTTCCATTTTAATGTTATTTAATTAGTTCAATATTTAATATAATAAGTTGTGCTTTATGTATTTGGTAAATATGCCAGAATTTCTATGTGCTCATCGATTAAATGGTCATTTAGACTATACGTCACTACGCATATTGATTCTGTTTATTTATTCGTAAAAATTTTACTAGTTTTGTATGAATTAACCATAAAAGCAGTACTGCATATACACTTGTTTTATGTTGTGCAGAGTTTTTTGTATTTTAGGAGGAAAATATTTAGTAGTCATTTAAATCCGACTTTCGATGGTGAGCAATAAACATTTTTTTAAACTATTAGAAGGTCATTTAATAAATCATGTAGGATATGTAAATAAATTAACCATTAAAGTGTTGATGTGGTGACATTTCAGCATATGTTTCTATACTGTCGAAAAAACAGAGATTTATGGCCAACATATCAGAATATTTTTAGCCTTAGTTTCTAGCCATTCGTAGTTTGACTAGTGCCGAAAAAATCCTCACAATCGTATGGATTAAGTAAACATGAAATGAGATAACTTGAAAATTGCACCATATCAATAATTTTCAGAATAAACATTTACTTTTATTAATATTTCTTGACTGTAATTATTTATGAAATTCGCTTACAGTTACTTATGTATTGAAATTGCACACTTACTTCTATAATGTATAAGTTCTTATTTATTTTTTATGTATTAACTTTGATTAATTTTGTCACATAATTAAATATATTAATATTAAGATCGTTCGGTTATATTTTGGGAATAATTTTAGCTGAAAACATAGCGATGCGTTAGTGATCGATAAATAAAACATTTCTGATTGTGTAGTCAGAGGCTTGATAAAGAGACTTGAACGCCTCTGTTTCGGACTTAGAACTTTAAAAAAAGGTTCGCTGCGTACAATCAAATGAAGTCAGAAGAAAGAAGGCGGAGATTCGCCGTAGACATACGCCGAGCCGAGAGAGGCCCCATTCACCCGTAGCCAGCGGATGAGTTATGATAGCGCCGAATGATTTGTGATAGGAGCTCTCATTGATAGAGCCGGGGGTCTTTTGTGCCACTGGGGCTTCGACTCTAATTATATTGACTCGATTATGACGTTACAGGGTTAATTGGGACCCCTGTAGAGGGCCATTTGTCTTTCTAAGGGCCACCGTTTTGAGCCGGTGTGAGCTAGGTTTTGAGGTTATTGGATTAAACCCCCTCTTTTGAAAGTGATGTAGTGGGATTGTATGACTTTTTGATTTTCCATTTCTTTTAATTTTCATTACAGGAGAAAAAGTATGTTTAACGACTTTACCTTGAATATTTATTATCACATGTCTTATTAAAAACATCATTTTATTATAATATTATTCCAATAATTTTATTAGTAGCAAAAGGATAGGAAACTTATTCACGTTAAGGCGTCACCCCCGTTAAGCCCAGTTTATAGACCTTATTAATGACAGAATTTAAATAAAGTAATGTAGTTATTAATGTTTCCATCCTTTACTCTTTTACGGTTTGTTTCTAATTTATATTTTATTATTAGTATATGTAAAAGATTTTATTTGAGACCAGGCCAATCTGTGATAAATGTTGAATAGAAAGAAATGCTGCATTAAAGCCGACATTACTATGACCACAGTAACATATTGACATCTACTTATGTTTTGAGATACAGAGCAGATATTGAATCGGTTATAATATATTCTTAGTTAGATTTGAGTAAATGGTTTTGCAAGTAGTGATGTTACAACCTATAGGAGTACTTTTCAAATGATAATAAATATATGGAGGTGTACTTACTTTGACCAAGGTGAACTCTTTTCATCCAAGGGTAGATCTGTGGTGGGTTACCTCCCGTTTGGGCGGGGCTCTTAGCAGACGTACCCTGAGTCGTTGAAGAAGACGAAGATATAGAAGAAGCCGGGGATGACGAGGTCTGCGATGTCGGGGCCGGTGCTGAGGGGGCCCGTGCTCCAGAGGGCGAATGGAGGCCCGTCTTAGGGGGTGTACTTCTTGGGCCGCCCGGCCCGCTTGAAGATGTGGTCAGGTCTTGTGGCGAGGATATCCCGGAACCAGCTGTGGTGCTGTCTGCGAACTTGCACGACGTAGATCCTGACAGGTTAGTTACTGTATTGTTGTTAAGTGCCGGAGACACGGGGCCCGGCGGGTGCCCCAAGGGCTGCAAGTGAGTCGCCAGGCGCTGATGTGTGCTGCCATGCAGCTGAGTGTAGTCCATCATGCTGGCCGAGGGGCTCTGCTGCATATATCCGGATCCGTACTGCTGTGGCGAATAGCAGCCCGGATAGTTGACTTGGGGGTAATAGTCACCGGGACTTTGGGGGCCATCTGGAGACGGCCGGCCGGTCTGCTGGTAGCACGAAGCCAGCGAATTGACGAACTGATACGAGCTCATCTTGTCACAGTTATCAGGGCTTCCACTCACATCACGGTCTCACCCCGGACAGGACTTGTACAAGACTCGGCTGACAGAACTGCTCCCCACCCCGCGCTGTCAAGCGTCAAGGGGAGGGGGAATGGGGGCGGGGTGGGGAGGTGCCCGACACTCCCACTGCTATCCCCTCCTCTCCTCCTCTCTCTATCCACCCTCCTTCGCCACCCTGCCTTGCCACTCTTGCCGTTTTAGTATATCTACATATTTTTTATTACATACATTTCCATATTATTCGTATCATGTACAGTATGCCAGCAGGCATGAACTTAACACTCTCCAATGACAAAGGGTCCAATAAAATATTTTTACGTAAATTAATAAAACAAAATTAATTTATATTTTCTTATAAATCATCATAATCTATATAAAAATTGCTCAAGAAAGGTTTTCTAAATTTGTCAAAAAAAAAAAAAAAAATCAGAACTAGTCTGGGTCAGACGTCTATCATTAATCGACACCTGTTGATCAAAACTGCCAAGGCATTTTTACCAGCGAAAATACCATTTGTATGAAAAAAAATATATATATTACACGCAAATTGCATGGAACTACACAAATAAAATTGCTTTTCATGAATTTAAAAGAAAATATCTGGGGTATAAAGTATGTTTGTGTTATATCATTTAATATGTATTTGGCTTACCTGACAGAGAGCTAGAAAATATAAATAAAAGGTCTGGTGGACTTAAAAATTATTGCAAACTATTTAAATATCACAGAAATGGTGGACCCTAGCTAGTAACTATTTTTTCTTATTTTAATAGATTAGTATTTAATTTTTTTCTTAATTATTTTGTGTAATTATGGAGTTCAATTGTATTAATAAATTTCGTTAATCTGTAAGATGATTTATTATTATTTTTAAATAAAAAAACACCTCATTTTATTTATGTTTAACGGTTCCGGTCATCGTAAAACACTTTTTAACCAATAAAAAAAATGTGATTCGCTTAAATTTTAAATAAAAAAAAACAAAATGCAATCTGTATGATCGACAATTATTAAATATAATATAACTATAATTATAATAGGCTGTCAACACTAAATTTGTTGGAATACCTTCTAATATTTTCGCATTACCGGAAGAAAAAAGTTGTGAACTGAAGTACTAATCGGTGAAACAAGGCTGATTCACGTCTACTTTTTTTTATAATAGTTCCCTTTTTTATTGCATATTACCCAACATATAAGTACAGCAAGTAGAGATGATGTGGAATATACCTCTCATATTTTTTATATGGAACGAATCATTTTTACGACCGTAAGTATGTAGGTATCTTAGAACATACATACATTGATAAATACAGATAAACGAAAGACTCCTTTAGGTTTAGTGATGATTTTGTGAATATGATGGTCCCAATTTCAAATGTTGTTATCTACTATTATGGTAGTCTTTAATGCATGTGTATATTTATTTTTACTACACCATATTTTTATCCAGGATATGTACTTACTAAAGAACAATAAGTTAATAGACTTGAATTTATATTTTAATTGATGTATTTATTTTGGAAATCGTTTTACGCTGGTAAAAGACATTCATGAACCTAAGCCAATGTCCAAACGAATATACCACACTCTACTCAAGAAAATTGTCAATACACATTTTTAACATTTGGTAGATCCTAACTCACATATTAGTAATATTAAATTGATTGTTAATTCTTAGATACGCCACAATTAGACAGATAGTACGCCACAAACTCTTTCATGCCTTTAAGCGAGAGACGTGTTCCATCTTGGGGCTGAAGAAGACGCAGGCAGTATTTGTGACTGACGAGTTAAATTCGATACTTATGTACGAGATGTGCCAACCCTAATCAGCAACGAAATTCCTCAAAGCTTCAAAATCTAGCCGTTCGTTCAATTGAATTTAGAGCCATTTCCAAATTAAGATATGGGAGATATTTCGTTTAACGAACTTTTACTAGTTATAAAAAATCAATTAGATCACGCAATGTATTGATATTATAGTAATTAATTAGAATTAGTGAATTTCTCAAATCGATCTTTAAAAGTAAATCATGCCTTGATAGATATAGTACATGCTCAGATAGTGGGATAAAGGATCATCAATGAATTCCTAGACAGTAAGTTATATATGTTAATTATGTCATTGTAATTTTGTAAGCATATATAAGTAATTAAATAGTAGTTTTCTTTTTTGTATTTCTTTTAATGATTTTCATTGATTGTCAGCCTTATGTAATTTATTTAATATGTATACACCATTTATAATTGAAAACTTTCACTACTCAAGACGGGATTACTCTATAGAAATAAAGTGTGGAAAGAAAAATATGTAATTTTTTTTATTATCGAAATAGATAACCGTATTGTGTGAATGATTAATAATCCATCTCTCACCATTCGGTGGTGAGAGAGATATCATCAGTATTTTTATTGTCATTATTTTATTGTATCAATTGTAGCGGAATTAGTTAGTTCCAAGCATCAAAACCAGTGAAGACTATGATGACGAGAGGAAGCACATTGAAGACACTAATACATTGAAGTACTAAGGAAGTGGAATGTTGTTTGCACGACTACATAGTCTAAACATTTATAGTTGCCAAGCTGTAGCAAACTCACTCAAAATGTATTCCCCACTTCGTAATACGTACATAAAGATAGGAACGTCTTATGTTGTCTTGATCTGTGTCTTAAGAGTCTAAGTGCTATGCAAGTTGCTTTTGGGTACTTATAGGAGTAAAAGGGTGTTATTTTTGTTAATAAATGTTATGGCACAGAAGAGTAAGTGGCATTCATCTCAACGCAATGAATTTTTTTTTTTTTTTCCAGTCGTCATCTAATCCTGCAAAGAAGTGAACTGCTTTTGTTGAACGTTTGATGAACATTCCGCGAAATGGGGTGTTTTTATCTATTACTCTGCAGATTCACTAAATAAATAAAAAATAAAAAACAAATTTATTATGATAAAATTACAATATACCTCATTGGGCAATAAGTAATTGTGATAAATGTTTTCATTCATACCGTATTTACAATTTTCATTCACTCGCTCATTCATACAGTATTTACAAAAAGCACAGAGACCTCCCTAATCCACATGGTTGTCTCTCGCATGCAAAAGAGGAAGCGGAGTCTTGGGAAGTCCCTCACACTCCTCCGTCAGCCGCGTCATTGGATCCGAACCAGCGGAGGCTGACCAAGAGCGCGAGAGCCACAGACGCTGAGGACATGATTGGAGAAACTGACCATTGCCAGGACTCCCACTGTCGCGTATTTATAGCAGGTCACGAGACCAATGCCGTTTGAGTCTCCGAGGAGGATTATAGGGATGAGTGGTGCAGTGGAATGACTGTGCTACGGGATTAGGGTGGTTGGATACGTTACTATAGAATTTCATCAACTTGGAAAGTATGAGTTTGAAAATGTAAGGTGTATTAAGATCGTTATGAAGGGTTTTGTTGCTGACGTAATAAGGGGCATTTACTATTGTTCTAGGACTTCTGATTAAAAGGATTGTATATGCTTGATGTTCGGCTTTTTTGCTGTCCCTCATAGCTCTATTCCGTATGTCCAGATTGGCTTAGGTACAACTTTGTAAATATGCTTTATTAAGAAGAATGTTTACTAAGTTAGTACGTACCTCAAAGCAATGCCTAAGGACCACTTAGACTGCTGGGAACTCCCTGTTGCAAGAAGAAGCTGTCAAATTCTTCAGCCATTGAACGACACTCCTCTGTGGCTGGCACTCTTGTTTGCCGCCAGGGAAATCGGCCCACACTCAAGAATGTTTATAACATGCCATCTATGGCTGGTTATGAAAGCATAACTGGTTCAAAAAGGACTGCCAACTCTTCTGATAAGTGTTCATCCATCTAGAACTTTGCTTTGTACAGTGGGCGGGGTGGCTCCAATTTATATCTTACCATAGATTATTACTTACACTTTCAGTGTAAGGTCAGTTTACACTTTAAAAGCCATAAATCATAAATAAACGTTAATAATCTTACCCGACAGGTGAAGTGCACCTGTCTGTAGATGTCCGTTAGTTGAATATGAACATGAACGAAAATTAGTTTATATTAAATATTTATAAGGAAAAATCGAGAGAACTGGCTGAACATTCCTTAAAAGAAAATGTTATCACTGTCATTCAAGTTTGTCAATGGTAAAAATGCTCTTGAAGAAATAGCCTGTGCCCTAAAAACATTGTAGAGATAATGTGTTGAATGTTTTCTATCCATCAAGAAAAATCTTCAAAGCTTCATTACTCTAAATACTGGTTGTAATTAACATGAAGATAATTATTACGGATTCCAATCCATAAACTGCTACTGTTCATCTATCCTTTTGACTTAGTCATATCAGTTATTTAAACCAATTATTTTTAAGAGTCTAAATTATTATAAAATATCTGAATGTTTTCCTAATCGATACTGCTCCAAGCAATAGATATGGAGAATGTTTCCATGAGTTTCCCTAGTCCATGGTTTTTACCGGAGTACCTGGCATGACAGACTGAACGCTAAATTGAAATTGCTACTCCCTCACAACTTCTATCATAGTTGATGCATACAAATTTTATCGTAAAGGTCCGATACTCTGAGAAAACCAAAGATCTGAAACAAAACAACGGACTTATCTCAAGATTAGTTGGAACATTAGTAAAATCAATAACAACAAAATCAGCCTTACACCATACAAACTCTTTATCCTTCACGATCGATTGACATACAGCAATTGTAGATTGTAGCTAACATTTAATTTTTAACGAAATACTCATGATTTATGCTAATTTTAATTGTGTTATGCTACGAATTTTCATTATATTTCAAATAAGCCGAAAATGAGGTGGAATTGGCATTGATTTATTGGAACGTCTTTACTTCGTATTCTTGCAATAATTCTCTGGGCTTTGGCTGCAGATTTACAACATTAGTAGAAATCAATCAAATAAACTGAAATGAGGTTGTTTGAAAAAACCTTCTAAAGTTATCTTGAACAATGCCCGCAAATGCTTCACTTAATGTTCACATGCGAGGAGTTAATTATTAGGGCTAATTCATGTTAATATCATATATTACATGTATTTTGATTATATCACCGTTAATTTCGAACATCCTGTTTGGAGACAAGGATAAGGCAATTAATTTATGACGGTTTCCTTTCTCAATTTATGAAGAAAAAATTCCTCTTGAGAGAAGCGTTTAAAGGCCGAAAGTATGCACTTGTTTTCAAGTAATGCAAATATATACAAAATCCCTTTATTTCAAAAATAACTTTTGAAAATAAATATAGCCATGCAAATACAACGACAAGGGAGTGTACTCACGCACTTATGTATGTCGCATGGACATACATATATAATACCACTAGAGTACGAATGTAATTCGTAAATATATAAGAAAAAAACCTTAAATAAATGTTAAACATCCTTTAGGTTCTTCCTTCAGACTTCCCATTGGCCAGCATTGATTTGTTTACGCCGACAGCATATATATTACTGACTCACCAATCGAGAAATTCAATGTCAAATAAAAGTGTCGTAAATCGTGGATCAAATGTAAAAAAGAAAAAAATGCCCAGGTTAAAATAAATATGCATCCTTTTTCGATCCGCTTACACCTTCATTATACCTTCAAAGTGAATTTTCATAATACTTTAATTCAAATTTGGCGTGTTTGGTCGATAACAGGCCTTATCTAGCTGAGGTTAATTTAGCAATTGAAGCGAAACATTTTCTAATAGCATAAGAATTTTAGGTATTTGACAACCACAAAGACATGTTTATTTGAGTTTAAATTATGATTGTGGGAAATCAATCCAGAGATCAATTAATTCGTATTAATTCGTTTGTATGTTTGTCGACTAAAATTGTGTCTATAAGTCATATTTTTTAAAATCTATGTTAACAGAATAAAGGATACTACCCAGACTGGGTTAAGAAATAACTTGAGTTTCATAAATATTTATAAAATGTTTTTGAAAAGCAAAAATACATTAAAGTACTGGCCACCGATCACTCTATAAACGCTTTAATAAAAAATTGAAAATAGCTAAAATATTAACAAAAAAAAGTTTGTACTGTAGAGAGTACAGATTTGAATAATTAAGATTTAAAACAAACTTATTTTCGATGGTGAGAGTACTGAGAGAAAAAGTAAACTGAAGTACATTAATGCATTATATATGTTTTGAACAGTTCCCATCAAAAAATTTTTCACATGAACATGATGTAGGCGGATTTAGTAAGGTCGAAACTACTGATTTGAAGGTGAAGCTACTGATTTACAAGAGCGTTAATAATAGATAAAGTATAAATAAAGTTTAATAAAGAGGTTTTGAAAAAAAAAGAGCGTACTCAGGCCCACACTGCTGTATGGTGCACCGCTTTTTCGTTATCTGACGTATACGACAGCTCGGCGACTCCAACAATTCCAAAACGGTATACTGATGAAAGTGGTCAGACATACTTCATTCGAGCAGCGGATCAACAGTGATACATCCAACGTAGACATATCAAATTTTGCGACTCCTTGCAATACCTGACAAACCTGGTGTTAAACACTATAACCCCCGCTCCGTTCCCCCATCGATGGCAGGACGCTGTCACGGCTGGAACGCTTTAGTCTTAGGTTCGAGGTTTAGGTTTTAGTTTGTGAGTTTTTCTCCCACATATTAAACTGAAGGTGAGCCCCATCACCTAGATTTGTATTCATGTTATTTTCCTATTAACTTCAATCTGATTTATGTAGCCCAACCTCCTTCAAATGCATTTGGGCATAACAGAAAGAGGAGAAAATTTGTCAATTCTTTTGTTCATAGTTTTCACATTGTATTGTTGTCGATTAATAAACAATTCAAAATAACAACTATTTTTCGTCAACTAAATTCGATCTCCCACCCTAAATTAATTGAAATACATTAAGGTTGGCATTGGTAAAGACTAGTTAAAGTTAGTGCTGGAATGGACGGCATTTTCTGCACATAGTTTTCTCTATACTTTCAGCAAAGAGAAAATGTTTAATTACAGTATGCTCAATACAATTTCAAGTCTCAAAAAAAAAAAAATTGTAATGGCTGCTAAGAATACACCCTGGCTATATGTAAGGAGGCAATACGACTACCAATACCATGAGACTAACGACTCGATCTGTTATCCGACCAACAGACTGGTTACTGTCTGACATGATTCGCGTAATCCAGGAGCCGACGGCTAAGCTGCACTGTATTGGGATACAAGAGCTGTCTCTATGCCGGCTTATTGCTAGTGTAGATTATCCCCTGGGAGCTGTGAAGTTGACGGATCGCCCTGCTTCTGGCCGCTACAGGGAGTGGAATGATGTCGGTCAAATACGGTATAGCGATCATTTGCTACTCAGCAGCAAAGGGCATGAGATTATAAGAAACAAATATTTGTAAATGCCTAATGGAATCAAAAAATATACTTGTGAAAAGAGTTGCAGGTAAACCTGTCTTCTTACCACAATCAGAGTACTTAACTGCGTTGAGCACTCTACCATTATAATAAATAATTATTACTACAATTCAAGGGGAACAAAAAAACAATGTAACTTGATTTAGACATTTTTTGGAATTATGCTTAGATTTGTAAATGATTTGACAGAAATGGTTAATGATTAAAAGCCAAATAATCAGGATCGGAACTCAAACCCGGGACTTGTCCAATATCTGTTCGGGGACTCACTGAGTTAAGCACTCGCCGTGACTGTAAGTCAGTGTAACCTCAGGATATTTTCTTCGTCTGTTAATTATTAAAAATTACTTAGGGTGGTTTCTAATAATAGGGGGATTTGTGCCACAAATAAAATATGTTGATTTCATAGATAGAATGATATCACCCATTTTTTATTCAAAACTAGGACGATCACCACAAGCAGTGAATGAGCTGTTTCAATTACAAAAAGCTCAGCACGACCAATAATACCTCCCCCGTCATGATTATAAATTTGATAATCCTATATCGTTTGTAATTTAGGATATCTGTGTAAGTATTGAATTTTGACATGATTGAAATTCTATTGTCCTGATGTAAATCTTATGATCGTATCCTTATAAATCGGCTCAATTAGTCCAGATGTCATCTGAGATAGTTCATGTGTTAAAATCTTCCGAGTCGAGGGAAAGTGTTGATCGTTCGTCCATTGAACCCCTTTCAATAGTTTGAGCGAGCGTTCACGACTGCATGAGAACTTTTCACGACTGCATGAGAACTTTTCACGACAAACTGAACGGACACTCAAACCCACTGATACAAGGACTATTTACACCTCACTAATTCTGTATCATTCAACGACGGCTAAGGAGGCGTTCCTCTGAATAATTATCTAATAAAAAGATATATTCTAATTTAGCTTTAAGAATATCGGGGGATATCGCTAGATGTTCTCTGCCTTCATCTCAGACAATCATTTCAGTCACAGTTGTGAATCATTAAATAAAGTTATACAAAAAAATGTTTAAGCCAGCGGTCCGATGTTAATTTTTAGGTGCTATTTCGAAGTCAGTCTCTTATCAAGGGTATATGGAGTCCTAAATATTTAATTTTGCCAGTCTGTCAAATGTAAGAGAAAATCATCGACCATGAAGAAAGGACGTTGTCTTACTTATGAACGTAAAAGTATTTAATTGTAGACCTGATATTAAGTATACTAAAACATCCCACAAAGAAATATAACAAGAAAAACATCATTATTTCCCTACAAATGAAAAATGGCTCACTAGCTTTAACAGGTTGAATGTAGCAGCCACGATATTCCCACCAATAAATTGCATATATCTTCTTTGCACACAAATATATAATTTTATTATATGTTTGTTTATGAAAATTATCCATGGCTGCTGTTGTGTATTTTCTTTGCAGCGTGTCACAACAAATAATTACAATTCTGGAGTGTCAGGTAATAGAAGTGCAATTGATTCTACTTTTTTTTTAAATAACACTTTAATTTAACGTGATGATTATCTAACAATTGGTTATTATTTATAACAAAAACTTTAAAATGTTCTATACTTTATGAGATACATGACTTGTACTATTTTGATCTAATTTCTTTTGAGTAATACTCATTTTACCATATAATTCAGATATAGTAATATTATCCACTATGGCCTCGCCGATATAAAGCGAAAACATCAGACAATTAAT
Source organism: Acanthosoma haemorrhoidale (assembly GCA_930367205.1). NCBI lineage: Eukaryota > Metazoa > Arthropoda > Insecta > Hemiptera > Acanthosomatidae > Acanthosoma > Acanthosoma haemorrhoidale. Next base: position 27,412,577 of record OV884014.1, read on the forward strand.
CCATTAATTTATGAAAGACTATGTCTCGTTTGCAAATAAATATATTATTTGATTATATGTTTGTACAGGAAAAATACCAACGATATTGTCGTTCATTTGCTTTGTAGCGTTTAATGGCGAAAAGTTACAATTATGTGATATTATCAGTGGACCTTGAGTCACCGACATAAAGCAAAACCATAAAATATTTTCGGTTATTGGGAACACGACAAACCTATCGGCGTACGACAGAGCACAATCGAGAGGGCGTGTTAGTTGGGCAGCGAGCTGTAGAAAAAATGAGTGAAAACCATTTGCGGTAGCAGCTGTTCGGTAAGCGATTAGATCGTTAGAGCTTCTTGTTCACACGGGACATAGCCTGCGTTTTATCAGATCGATATCTGTTTGCTTCTTAGGAAAGAAAATAATCAACACTAGCCTTGACGAAATGAAATATAAGCCTAAAAAAAAAACAATTTGACAGCTGACAGTTTAGTAAAAATGGAGCGTTACACGATAGAACAACGTGTCTTTATTGTTGAAAATTATCTCAAAAATAATGAAAGATTGGCGGCCGCAGTTCGAAAATTTCATACAAAATATGATCGGAATAGTGTTTTGACTTCATCTACTGTGAAGAGATTAATTAAAAAAATTAGGGAGACACTAAACACACTTGCACGGTCGTCCAAAAACAAGCCGTTAAAATGTCAATATCGAAGCAGTGCGTGAGAGTGTTGTTGAAAATCCAGGAACATCAATTCGGCGTCGGAAACACAGTTCTTTGTGCCGAAATTAGATGATATTGATGGGGCCAATTTGTAGTTTCAACAAGATGGTGCCACATGCCATACAGCCCATGAAACAATTCAAATACTGCACGAGACATTTTCAGGTCATGTACTCTCTCGTTTCGTTTATCAGAATTGGCCCCCTAGATCGTGTGATTTAACACCTTCAGGTTTCTTTTTTTGGGGTTATTTGAAGTCAACGGTGTATGTCAACAAGCCCACATCTACCCTAGGGCCGTAGTTTGATCAGTAAAAACTAATTTAGATCAATTCTTACCTTTTACATAAATTTTGAATTAAATCATATTTCTTTGAAATGTAAATAAAGGAAATAAATTTAAAGAATAATACTGAGAGATAATAGCATAAATCGTCGTCAGTTTCTTGATAACTGATTTTGAGACAAACTAATCAGTATTTGTCATCAAAAATACTTCCTTTCATTTGCTAAAATTTATTGAATATGCTCGATTTCTATTATTGTCTTTCAAAACAATATTTTTTGAATATCTTTAATTTTTTTTCGTTTTACGATTTTTCAGAAGTTTATGTCATTTTAGTATGCTTTTGCCATTAGCCAAAAACTTATATAAAATAGCGTATTTGTGGTCGTTGTGAAGTATACCTTGTTACTAAGTCATTTTTTCGACCGCTATCATTGAACATACTTACGTACAGGCATACTAAAAAACTAAACTGAACGAATGTGGAGCATCGCTCTTTTGGCACGGCAATTAAATTTGTTAGCCAGAAAAAAAAATTTAAATGTTAACTGTTCTAAAGTGAATATGATCAAGATTCTAACATATCTTTCAATTCAGCCATATCCCGCCAATAATTACTCCCCCAAGTATTTGAGCCATTTCTATTACATATCCCCTGCACTAACTGCCTATGGTGAAAACACTATTCTCCTAAAAACTATCAGAACTTTCGAAGCCCCTATTCGACTAATGAAGTGTCTTAATACGTTTCCACCAATCTTACCCTCTGCCCCCCTACGCCAGGTGTCCGCAGGCTTTGATCTAACACCCGTTGTCTTATGAGCGTGCATCAAACCCCAAGTCTTCTCTAGCGCATCATTGAATTAATCATGAACACAAATTTTCGAATATCCTCTTCAAGGCGCGGTCTATCAAAACAGCTCTTAGGTCCCTGCCAAATAGGCTGGCCAGTTTACACTAATTTTGTCCTGTACCTTGGTTAATCTTTCTTACTTTACTGTGCTTGTGTGAACAATTATTCTTGCCTTGGTTAGCGTTTCTCTCAGAGAAGAATGATTAAGCACACTTTTTTTTGTTTTTTGTAATCATATCCGTATAAAGTCTTAACAGATATTGCATATGATTAATCAGGGTACTGATTCTTTTATTTGATACACTACTCAATACATGTTTTGTACAGTTGAAAATATACAAGGGTTCGCTTCTCGAGGACAACTAAGTAGGTACTTAGTACAAAAAAGTAGCGAATTTATCGTTGAAAGATATCCAGCTGTTACCTAGGCTGAACGGACAAGGTGTCGAAATCAACATAAGGGACTTTGGCTTTCTGACTGATTAATCTTATGATAAAAACTTCACTTACTGATGTAAATTATTGAACTTTATTTTGCCTCCTTGGAATTTTATCACCCGGACTTCTTTTTGGTACAGTGGTTTTTGGTATACAGTGAACTTTTTTTATCATCGCGTCCCCTGGTGGGTTCGAATTCGAGATACTGCTGCCCTTTCTTCGCAATGCAATAATACAATACCTCTTATCACTGGATCCCTTAATAAATAAATAGGGAAATAAATATCCTTGACCAAAAGGAGGGACCGGTGTAGGATAAGGCGGACAGTGGGAGATATAGCGGCTTGTGTTTATTCCAGAAAAACTACTTTATTAATTAGACTAATTTATTTTCTGATGGCGTATCGTTTTTCATTTTGGGACAACCAGTAGGGGGAGCTCCGGTCGTCAGCCGAAAAAGAGCAAAACTACGCAGAGAGTGTGTGAGAGAGAGAGAGAGAGAGAGAGAGAGAGAGAGAGAGAGAGAGAGAGAGAGAGAGAGAGAGAGAGAGAGAGAGATAGAGAGAGAGAGAGAGAGAGAGAGAGGGTGAGGGGGAAGAATTCATCGTAACTGAACCTCCCAACCACTGTCTTTATTTTTTATCCTTGTCTCTTTTCCTTTTTCATTTCTTCCTCGGATCATTTATTTCAGGTTAAGTATGCAACTAAATGCAAATATTTGATTAAGACTCTACCTCGGAAACTTGAAGCACTCCCTGTTTTGCTTGTTTTTGCGCAATAATTCAATTCGTGCACTTTTATTTTAGAATTGATAACAATCCCGTTTTGAACGAACGCGTCCATGGATGAAGTATAACTGTTACGGTTGATTTTGTCTTTTGAGTTATTTTCCAAAGCATCGCATTTTTTATTTTACGTTTTGAAGAATTCGAGAAAATTCGAAATAGGGTAAAGATCATGCAGTGGCTTCTCCTATTAACAATGGTTGAATTTTCCTTATGACTCTTTCGGTTTTATAGGCATTGTATGTATTAAGTATTAAAAAATTATACTTTACTGTATTATTTTTCCTTCGAAACAGACAATATTGTAATATTTAAAAGCATTCCGCTGTGGTGTTATTTTCAGAGAATGGAAGGGACTGACGCTTTAGAGATTAGTCAGTCTAAAATCCTAACGCATCCAGTACCTTTTTCATTGGCTAATAAACATTTGTTTCTTATAATGTCATCAGTTTATTTAATTGCAGGAGCAAAATCACCTGACCACGATCGCGTAAATGAAACAAACGTCCATTAATTATGATTCCAGAAGCAATATCTTACAGTTCCTGATCGACCTGCGGGTTTTCTTTATATTGCAAGTTTCATCGAATCTCTAATTTATTCGGAATTCTCAGAACCAAACAAGTCAAAATGTATGATTCTTCTGAAAATAATAGGTCATGTGAATAGTGTTGGATCTAGGTATATTCATAATTTTTAAACCAAAAGATGAGCTAAATGTTTCGATTTTTTTCAGGTGGTATATTGTCATATAATTCTCGTAATATAATACGAACTTTGTCAAGATTTGTAATGCCTGAAAGATTGTGGGTTTGATAGTTTCGTTTTAAATAGCTAGGAATATTTTCGGTGCACGTTGAAAGCTATAGTCATGTGAGCTCCATAGCCCAAGTTGTGCATGCGTTGTACGGTTTAGGTGCGTTTCAAATTCAAGACTTGTTCGTAGAGGCGTCCAGGTCAAACACTATTGGTTAATCGTTTTCAAAAACGATAAGGACAATTTATCGAGGTCTTAGAAGACGGACGGACAAGCATGACTAAGAATACGACTGCCATTAGTGTTGGCACCTTCTGCAGGCCTAGGGTTCCTTGCATACATAACAGGTACAACTTAATACCTGACTAGGGCCCTTTAGCGTCTTTGACCATACAACCCATGCCCAATACCCACGAATTGTACTATGGGCCTTACCTGGCTATACCGTATGCATGTGTACAGCATACACAAAATAAAATTGCTAGTGGCTATATGCAGTTATCCCAACAAACAGGAGGATTTTAAGTGTACTTTCCAGAGCGCTGACAAACCTTAACAGATCTAGAGTCAATATTAAGTCAAATACAATCCGCAGAGGAAATATTCTTAGGTGAGATGAATATATCTCCTTTTACCTTTTGTCTATTTATTTATATTATTCTCCATTTAAATTGTTTATTATTTTATTTATTAATGCTTATTGATTATTTTAGTGTTTACCCCACTGCCCCAAAACAAAAGTGGTGCACTTATAAAAATTCAAACATTTGCTTGCTAATAAAAATCGTCTTTCTTTTTTAATTATTATTAAACGTTTTCTGTGATAAGTGTCTATAAATATGAAGGAAAAAACAAATTAATGTTCCAAAAATATATTTAACAAAAAATTATATACAAATTTATTTTTTGATTTCTAGTTTAACTCATCTCTAAAAAGTTAGCAATAGTTTTTTTTTAATTTTGATTGAAAAAATGGCTTTGAAAGTTAAGAAAGTAGAACGTGTTGTTGATTTATTGGAAGGCGAATGAAGCAATTTCACATTACCTTGAGACAGCTTTGTGCAATTGCAGACCCGGATCAGGTCGGCCGTGAGTGACAGAGCCAAGTGATGACCGATTTATTGTTCTATACACGCTCCGGGAACGGGTCTCAACTGCTACTAAGACTGCTCCACTGCTTCTAACGACTCCGGGGAGTAGCAATATGGTTAGGAACTGTCAGTAGAAGACTAGCTGAAGTGAATTTAAACCCTCATCAGATGTCCAGACCAGCATCAGGGTCCATTACCTGGTTTGAAATTAGACCTTAGAAGAAATTTCACCCCAAAATTCCACCCCAGGAAATTCCAAACGAACGATATTCTCTGGTCAACAATGTCCCTGATCCCGGTGATAGTTTAATGTATTTGAATGTGGCAAATAATATTGGGTTCGTTGCAATTTTGTTCTGTTCATAGGCACGCATAACTTGTCTCATCTTGCAATTCTTCTTCAGATTATTTTTAATGGCTTGTAAGAAATGTTGTTTGTAAGAAAATACATATTTTCGTCCGTATTTTTTAGTGTTTGAAAATGGCAGAGTGATTACCGAAGGTGCTTCTGTGGATAATAACAATACACCAATTGATATAACCCAACACTATACTTATCTAATTAAAAGCTGATACAAGCCTTGTGAAATTTATTTATTTTCGTGTTATGCTCTGTTTCTAATTGTTCCCGCAGATATAGTTTGCGATTTAAGTTAGAATTGGACCAGTTGAACTGCTGATGAGAAATCAGTAGCTTCTTCAATGAATAAGTCATATATAAAAATTTATATTTTGAATAAACACAAAATAACTCTTATTGATCATTATTAATTGGGATCTAAGAGTTCATATAAATAAGCACAAAGTTTGTCCTATAAAGATGTAAGATAGTTTTGTGAATAATTAATTGTTATTCATATTTCTCAAGACAAATTATTTTGCACTCTGCCTCGGGTGGTATTAGTAACTAGTATTGCATTTTCACCTTGACAGATCCAATAATAGCTATTACTACAGTTAATAAAATACTCTGAATTAATGGCGAAGGCTCTTTATAAGTTATTTTAATGGTCAGCCATACGGTGACACATTGGCCCGGGAGCAAATGGCCCACGACTAAGTCCCTGGTCTAGGCCTTCATTCCACTGATTTAGTGTTGCATTGCCGTAAATTACAAAACCACGAGCTCTCAAGGGTTCCTCCTTCTCCTGAAATATATATTTATTTTTTGCAGTCCTCAGTTGTGGATTGAAAACATAACACGATATCATTTTTAACAATACTGATTCTCTCTAAATACGAAATTGTGATCTGAGGACTCGATAGGCGTGAACATTAATTGTTTCAATATAATCCTACCATTGCATAGTATGACGCTTTGTTCCGAATAATTTTTGATTTATTTTTTTAAATGCCAATGAGAGATTTATTCATTGGTCTCATTCTACATCTGCATACCGATCGCCTGAAAAAAAACACAGACGTTATTTTGAGTTTATCAAAATATTCCAGTAAAATTGGTTTAATTTCATTAAAAAGTATCAAAACACCTAAATCCTTTAGCAAGATCACTTTCAAGCACATATAATATTTCAAAATTGGTGATGATCATCAATATTGTAAATATGGCATGAATAATTTATCACAATTATTTTTTATTGTCCTTTTATTATGGAAGTAGAAGACAAATATATTCGTGAGGCTAACATTCCAAACAGAGACACGTTTCATTAAATAAAACGTAGACAAGTACATTTTAAGTTAGTATCTCTTTAATTTACATTTTTTTATTCATGTTTGGATGTTAAAATCATTAAATTAAATCATACATAAATGTCAAGTCAAAATAAGTGACTTTAAAAACAAATATCACAAAAAAAAATTCAATTTTAATAATATAATTTCAGTTTTTACGAGAGTCAAGGATCTCTCAAAGAAGTTTCGCCTTTTTGTGTATGTGTATTTCAAAAAATACATAGTTTATATAATTTATAATTTATTTAGGTTAGCACCTACAAAATTAGTCCAAAGGCAGACGATTTTATAATAAATACAAATAACTTTTAGTTGAAATCTACCTTGAAAAATTGTTTACTTTTAGTTTAATTAGTATTCTTGTTAAATTTAGAACACATGTCTAAATTTTTCTGTTCGTGGAAACGTTTTGAGAACACTTTTATTTTAACTGTCCAACTGAATTTAGGAAATGGATGGATACCGGATTCACTTGAACATCCCTGCTCATGTCCACTAAAACATTTTAAATAATTTTATTTGCAAGTGTCTAACAATTAAAGATTTGTTAATTCTACTAACAACTATCGTTGTTTGACGCTTTGTTGAGAATAATGTTTGATTAATTTTATTAAATACGATTGAGTGATGTATTCGTGGCTCTGATTCTACTCTGCATCCAGTGATGGAGTTTTAGAAATCTGTGAAGTATATAACCTAACATGAATTAAATAGTTAAATAAATTCAAATAATTTAAATAATTCATCATAAATTTAGACTTTATTTCGATTGTAGTAATGAATTATGGGTCTGTCAGAGTTAAAATAGCCTAAAAAGTTACTAATAGCATAAGTTAGAGTGAAAATAATTTTGAAGAATGATATTTACTAAGCCTTTAAATTCATGAAGATACGTAGTTCGTCTTCCTGCCTGTATATCTGAAGACTTAAAAGTGTATCTAATGGCACTCTGGCTTAGAATGTATATGTTTCGGTTAAGAGGTATTTGAAAACAAAATTTAACCGGAAAAATGTCAGATACTTATTGATGAACTTACACAAATCCCATCTCAGGAGCGTTTTAAAAATTTGTTCTTCCCCCCACCCCTAGGGACACAAAACGGTAGTGCAACAAATAAAGTTTATAAATCCAACAATAGAAATAATTGTTTTGTACATCCCAAACAGGTTTTGATAAATTGTCCATGCTTTTGTGATAAAATGCCTAGTTGTGTCTTCCTAATCAATTAACAGTTTTTATGAAAGCTGAGAGTCTGTTTGTAAGTGTAAAATTTCAATTGTTACAAAAAAATAAATCCAAATAAACTAAAAACAAATACAGCGAAGTTTATCGACTAACATTAACGACACCTATTAGCTTAATTACTTTACATATTTTTTTTGATTATCGGTCACAAAATTATTTATAATTACTGATAATAATTAACAGGTTTCGATTTTTGGGGTGACTTTTGAGTCCCGATCTTATTGGTAATTCTGTCTTACTGACTGTTAATTTACTGGTGTTAGGTCAAAAGTGGTTAAGTCATCATTATTACAAAAATAAGGTTTTTATGTCTACTTGGCAAAAAAAAATTTTGGTTGGAATAAATAAGTAAATAATATTTATATAAAGTTCATATTTTACAATGGTGAATAGTCTCTGTCAAGATAACCCAGTAATTCAGGAAGAAATAAATAATGATTTTTCAAAAGTTATGATTTTTCAAAAGTTATGATTTTTCAAAAGTTATGATTTTTAGTTTATGTTAAAGTTTAGTTTAAGTCTTTCAAGAGTTAAGCCCTTTTGGCCAAACACTAGTGAATTATTAATTGACATTTTGTATTTATCCTACTAACATAAGAACACTCTTATACCCTGAAACTAAAAATATCTTCCGTCTACGCCTATGCTTAAAGCAATAGATGAAATTTAGTTTTCCAAAATAGCCATTTACTTATACTTCAGAGGAAGTGCCATAAGTGCTAATAGTTAAAATATGCAATGCACACAAGATCTGGAGATGGGACCTGCGTCCACAGCTGTTGGTTACGCCAACCAGGAGGACACCATTCAATCTTCCACTTATGTTCTAGATCCAGGCCGCTCCAGAACCCCTTGCGTAAATCTAACGTGACAGGGGTCCTGGCCACTGCCTAGCACATGTCCTGTGGCTATTGTCTTCCACTTCCTTTGGCTTCCATAAGTTACGTCAACGATGCAAATCTCCGAACCGATTCAGATGATATTGCGTATCAGTGGAAACTCGTCTTTCATACGATAAAAATAAATTATAAATAAGGAATTAATACAAAAAAATATTATTCTATTCGATAAAGAAGATAATATTCCATTGCACACAGGGGCCAGTTACCTTGCCAATATTTCCCTAAAAGCTCAAAAATTTTTTTTTTAAACAGTTATAAACTATCATAATTTTCTTACAAACTTATTAAGAGATTGTAAAGTATTTATTTGAACCTCGGACCTTCTGATTTCAACTCGGAATCCCACCTTACTGGACGTCACCTTGTCTATAAAAGAAAAGGTAAACAGAAAATTGTATGTGATATCATACAAATCAAACTTATCCATAAGTTACTTTAAGTACTCCAGCACATGACAGGAAAGTCACAACAATCAACTCCGTATTACATAAATCCCCATGTTAATATACCTGTCTATCCATTCCTCGAAATGAACCGTTCGTATTATTGTAATAAAAATTGTTTCTTTCACTTACAGGCTTAATTCTAAGCTCAAGTATATTTCCTTTTTTCTTCTGCGTTATATAGAAGTAGCCTATTCTTATGCTATCAAGCCCAATGTTATTCCTAAGGTTTACACCGTGTGAAAATCAAATTCTCTTTTTTTATTTATTTTAACATCACCAGTCAACGTTTCACCTATTCAGATATCCTTTTCCAAGATATATAAAACTTTGCGATATAAATATTATTCTATGGCATGCTTTTAGAAAAAAGTGGAATAATAAATTTTTCGTAGTCTTAAAAAGGCCTGAAAGGGTGATATAAAAATAAATAAAATATTTTTAGAATGACTCGAAAGCTTTTTTGAAAAATTTGATTTTAACACAGTGCAGTTATTTAAACACAGGTGTCTCATTTTGGAGCGTTTGTTAGTTAGATTATTAAAAAATAATGTTCACTATTACTCGATCCAAGAATTGGTTCCCACTAAAATTCGAATAACGATGGACTAAAGTGTAGTTTTATAAATACATATAAAATTATTAAAATACGTTTATAATCAAGATGATAAAATATTAAAATAATTTAAAGTTCATGCGTGTCAGTTTGTTGAATACCGCCATGTTAAAATTAAAAACATTCAGTCTGCAGTAACTTTTTTGGAGCCGAGAAAAAAATATTTTAAAACTGTTTTTGCATGGTCTTTTGACTTTGTTCTTCGTGTTCAATAACTGTATAGGTTTTCCTTGTTTCCTTACGTACAATTAGAACAAAATATGTTGGATTGTATTAAATGTTCCCATATAAAAAGGCACATCAAGTAAACTATTTCCCCTCTAAATAGTTTTTCAAATTACTTTACATTTGTTCTCGGAAATAGGCAAGAAGTGACCCCTGGATGTGGATAGTGTCTGGTAGAGGGGGCTGCGCGTTAGTCCATTGATTTTTTTTTTCCCCTTATTGTAATGCACGGAGATTCAAAATTTGTTATAAATATTTTCGCCCAATGAAGGTATCATAATCACATATCAACAATATTGACTATATATTTTGAATTATCAGTTGTTCTCTAATTCTAAAAGATCATTAGTGAAAGAAAAATTAATCTTTCTTACCCAGGACCTCTCCTATTTTTGAGGCACTATCTTACTACGGACTTATTCACGACCTAGATGTTTGTAGACATCAAATGTGCATAGTTTAGTACTCACAACAGAGGTAACTTTTCAAATCACTTCAGATTTATTCTCAGAAATGTGCAACATGTTCCACCTAGTGCGTGTGGACCCTGGTAGATGGAGCTGCCATGTAGACCATTACATAAATTTTTTGTGGGTAATTTTGTCTATTGAAGGTATTACACGCATCAGATACAGTACAGGTATTTATATTTTAAATTTTTAGTTGATGTATCAATTCCAAATTGTTTTGATAATCATTAGAAAAAAAAAAAAAATTATATGTTCAGCTTTCGCATCTGGAACATTTGGACCTCTGATCGCTATAGTATTTAATTTGTAATCTGAAGGTGAGCCCATCTTAGACAGGCTGAAGTATATAGATCAGTGAGAGATTGTTAAGACTCAATACATCTGTAAACACGGGTAAGACTGACTGCGTAATTTTATCTTTCCAAAAGGGAACTGTAGGAACGCAGCAAAAGTCACCAGCCAACAACCTAGTATATCTAGGCATTAAAATGAACAGACACCTCCGTTTTAGTAACCACTTTGCGAAGAAGTTGAAGCAAACCCGCACGAAGTCTTACCGGCTTACGCATTTACTGACTTTCCCCAATCTATCCCTCCTTCAGATACATGTCATGTATGTAGCAAGAGGAGCCATAAATCCATAAATTTTGATCAGTTGTATTGTTTGTAAAAATGTTAAAATAAAGGGGTTTCGAAAAAAAAAAAGTGAGCCCCATCACCTAATTCAGTCTATTGTTTTTCTAATTTTAACTGTAAAACGAAAAATGTTTTTGTAACTCTACCCTCCTTCAAATGCATGTTATGCTGTGCAGGAAAAGGAGCCATAAATCTGTAAATTTGTTCATGTTATTGTTCATTTGTTTGTAAAAATGTGTAAATAAAGGGGTTAAGAAAAAAATAAATTAGTATCTAAATTCACATCTGAGCTTTTCCTCCATCAGCCTTCTCAACTTCTCCTATACCTAATGTTAGTCTAAATACATAACTTATCAAATCATTTGAGATTTATTCTTGCTGTCTGGAAGAACTTGCACTTGATGGGGTGGAATCAGGCAGAGGGGGATACGGTGTAATCCATTGGTACAATTTTTTTTTGGTGGTGGGTTAAATAATTTTTTCAATTAAATTATTTCTACTACCGCTGTCTTCGAAGATACAGTCTTATGAAAATGCAACATACCCGATTGAAAGTAAACCCTACCATTCCTCTCGGTATGGAAGATTTGAAACAATTAATTTGTCATACCACTGTGTCTTATGAATCCATGTTATTTTGTTGAATTATGTAACCATGGATACAATGTCTAAGCAGAGACCATTCATAATTGATTAAACTCGCAGTCTAATATTACTAGTTGCTCCAAATATCGGTTGCCTCGTTTTCTGAAGTGAAAAGCTTCAATTGGACAGTGAAGCTCTTTAGAAGAAATCTTCAGAAGATAAATTTTTACAGCTATTCTGAAGTGTATCACCGGTTGTCAAAAAGTGGGAAAACTACCAATTAAGTGCTTCATTAAGTCAAAATTGCTTTGGTTAATGAACCGTGGTTGACAACTTGAGGTCAGTGAACCGTTTTGCGCATTTGCGTATTTTGCGCGTACCTATCCTCCAGCACTATAAGCGACAAAACCGGGAACTACCACCGACACTAGCTGTTAGTTAACTCTGTAGGGGGCGCTTCCCCTAGTACTACCACTACTGCTGGAGATTGGGCCCACAGTTGCTTATGTTGCAATGGAAACAATCCACGCACAGCTAATTTATATTGATGTTTATAAATTTATAATATTAAAATAGAGGCTAAGAGGGGTAAAAAAAGAGTTAGGAATTGGAATTGCACAAAGTCATTCAAAAATTGTAAGCAATATCCGGCTTGAATAACTGGGTGAATATCAGTGATAGAGAGCCCTGAAAGTGTTTACTCATTGTGTTGTAGTAAACAAAGTAATATGAACGAATGTTATATACTACAATCCAGCAGTGGAGAAACAGTGAGCTCCACGAGGTTTTTGAGCTACCTACGGTGAATGAATTCATTCCCCGTAGACATATCAAATTCTTTGACTCGTTACAACACATGAAAAAGCCCGTATTTAGCACGAAAACCCCCGCTCCGTTCCCCTGTCGATAGGAGAAGGCAGTCGAGGCAGGAAAGCTATAGTTTTAAATTAGTATGTGTCCTGAGCGTCTGTGGCTCTCGCGCTCTTGGTCAGCCTCCACTGGCTAGTATCCGGTGACGCGGCTGACGGAAGAGCGTGGGGGACATTCCAAGACTCCGCTTTCTCTTCGCGGCGGATTTGGAGGGTCTCTGGGCTGTCTGTAAATATTGAATGCATGAGCGAGTGAATGATGAACTGTAAATATTGTATGAATGAGAGCATATATCTTAATTACTTATTGCCTTATAAAAGGCAGATTGTAATTATTGCACAATAAAAGAATTTAACCAACTAAAAAAAATTACTATGTAAGTTTAGTTTTAGTCCCTTTATTGTAACCCGAAGGTAAACCCCACCACCTGGTCCCGTTTTTTGGTTTATATACTTTTAACAATAAACAGATTATATTAGTTTTTAAGTTATGCACTCTTTAAAATTCATATGTTATGCAGTAGAAGGAGCCACCCACAACCAATTTATATTGTTGTTCATAATTTACAATTTTTAAAAAATATTTAAAATAGGGGTTAAGAGGGGTAAATATGCATATATTATAAAGTTATATCGGGTGCAAACGAATATCTATTAGTAACAAGTAGAAAGGTAAACATTACCTAATAACTCTAAACATACATTAAACTAGTCTTCACTTTGAATCAATTGGAATAGAGAAGCAGGTGAATTGGAAAATATGATGCTTTTCATAAGTCCTAGGCTATGGGACTTGCAATCGAGGTTGTGATACCTCGTTATTGTTTATTGTTAGTGAGCAAACATCTTTCAACTATAAAATTATTTTCTTAGTTCAATTTTTCTCTCTCACAAACAAACAGTCTGCTTTAAGAATGGAATTCATAAATGTGACTGTCAAGGTAACATTAATTGGTCTTTTCAATTATTATCTGATTAATATTATTAAAAAAAATGGATTGTTGATAATTAGAATCCTGACATCATAAGACACTCAACTTTCAAATAGTTAGGTGGCGATGCTCGTAACAAAATTTGTAGATGTTATCTATATGTTTTACGTAAAGAGTTGATCTGAATTAAAGCCAAATTTAGTGCAGATATGATTACCATTTAAGAGGAACATGCAATTCAAGAAGATTTAAGTATTGGCTTATGTTGATAAAAAAAAAAGATTCTAGATTTTCATCACATTAATTGATGAGCATCCTTTTGACTTATCAAACAAGAGGAGAAAAAAGAAATGTCAATGTAATAAAATTAAAAAGTCAAGAAATTTATTGTACTAAGGGTCAAGATTTCTGAAAGTGGGGAATTATGTAGTCATACGTAGTATTTCAAAACGGTGTCAATTAATCAGTGTAATGAAATGGTGTAATATTATTTTGAATGAACCCTAATATGCCATTAAAAAACTAACTACATCCAATGCCACGGTTAACTATAAACTCGTAGGATAATAACGCTAGTTGATTCGAGGGTTAGTTACCTCACTATTTTCCTCCCATCGTATCAAAATTTTTTTTTATAGGAATTAAAATTAGCTTATTATAATTACAAACCTCACTAATTTTTTGAATTTATATAAACCAAATTTTGTCGAGTGCTTGAAATCGTAAATATCTTCTTTTAACTCAAGTTGCGAAACGCGATCGACTATTTTTGGCAGTTCCCTTTTTTTCGAGTTGAACTCAGTTAATTTCGAGGTGAATTACACGTTTATAGTCTGACTGACCAAACACGATCATACTGCATCTGAATGAATGTATTTTCGTAATTACTACGCTGTACAAGTTGGCTTTAGATTTGAATGAAATAAGACATTTGATTTTCACAAATAAAGTTCTGGAATCATAGAAATATAAAAAGTAAGGTGTAGTCATTTTTTTTTAGCAAGAATTTCTCTCCTAACAGCGTTGTACCGAGGGCCGATGATTTTGCAACCATGTTTCATGGATAAATTATGCAGGCATGCGGAGTATTTCCAAACTAAGCTCATTAATAAATACGCCGGGTGATGAAAACCAAAATATTCATCCCTAATCTACTTACCCAATTGGATACTATAACCCAAGCTGATCTCCCATCAAACACCTCAACTTAATAATTACATTAATTATTATTAATAAATTATGATAGGGGGGGAGTTTTAATAAATTGAGAACCAAGCAGTTGCGATTTTTATTTCTTGAAAATGTTTTGTTTCATTTAAACAGCCATCCTGAAAAAATAAAATAAATTGTATTAAATTGATGGATATACAAATGAAAAAATTGTATTATTATAACTGACATGTTCAATAAAAATATCTAAACGCAAAGTAAAAATAATCAATGCATTTTTATCTTATGTATTTGCTGAAAAAAAAACAAACATAAATATTTGTGTACTAAAAAGTTTTAGAAATCAGAGCCCTTCCGATAATATTTAACGTTTCTTAATCCCAAGAGGCAAAGGTATCTGATTAATTTCACTTACCTCACATTTTATGTATTTAAATGTACTTCCATGAAGTATAGTGGTTTGCTTAAATTTATCCGGCCTTAATTTAAATATAGCTACACAGTTTAAATTTTTGCAACCTTTCAATAGGGTTATAAAATTATAAAAGTTATAAAAAAGAGTTATAAAATTCCGGTAGGGCTGAGCACCTTGGTTCGATAATTTTGTCACACATTCCCGGTCTGTTGGTTGTTGCATTGAAACATTCTAATAATAGCATATGGTGCAATTTGGAAAACTTAAGTAGGCATAAGAAGTTTCCAAGGCCTTGTTCCGTGGGTGTGCGAAAATATTCACCATTGGAGACAGCAATGTAAAAAGAATTAAAAAATATATATATATTTTTAAAAAAAATTACGATTTATAAGCAAATAAAAGTAAAAAAAAAAAAGTTTTGGGGCCAAAAAAAATACATTGCGTGTTTAATACGTTCCAAGATGGATTAATTTAATTGATAGATAAACAATTTTATTATGATAAATTTGCAATCTGCCTTATTAGGCAATAAGTGTTTGAGATAAATATTCTCATTCATACCATATTTACAATTCATCATTCACTCACTCATTCATACAATATTTACAGCCCAGAGGCCTCCCAAATCCACATGGTTGTCACCCCCCTCGCATGCGAGAGCCAAGTTGGATTAGAGTCTATTTTTTTGTTAAAACATTAGTTAAAGTCAATTTTGCATTTATTGAAAAGGGATTCTGCAATTTTCTCTTGACGGTGACCAAACGCCTTGATGCGTTTTTATGAGAATGACGTTCCGGCCCAAAGCAGGACATGCCACGATAGTATTCCTTCACTCATTCGACCCCGTTAATTTAGTATATATATATATTTCCAAATATATGATTTTGTTTACAATTGGTGTAGATTGATTTATGAAAAAAAAATCTTTTGTCTGGAATGTAATAAAAAATGGCGAAGCAACTGATCTTCGGATAAATCATTTTTTGCCTATGATTTACTGATGATGAAGGTTCAATAAGAGGTGTCAATTTATTAACTATTGTACATCTTCCAAGCTTCACCTCCATATTTCTGACAGTTTAAATGTATAAAATACTAATATTTACAGTTTTTTTTTTATTCCAGTCAACACTCAAGCATGCACTGTTGAAGTGCCAGAAAACATTGAGAGAAAAATAAACTGTACTCGCGGAATGAAGCTGCTGATGTCTGGATTTTTTCCATGACTTGTAGCTTGCGATACAAATGACCAGACTGATAGTCATACAAATATAATTAGCCTCATTAATCTTGACTAACAAGTCCGAGAATCTCGGAAACCCGTTCGGATGAAATGCCGAGGCCGAATTGATTATTATAATTTATGGGAAGTTGTCAATAGTAATTACGCACTCGATGATTATCCGGCTCATTACAAATGTGTGTTTTCATTAAGTAATTTTTTATAGCAGAAGTTTATCATTTAAGTTTGATATCAGCCACTGTCGCTTAAGAGATCATGTCATGTGGTTGTTTGAATGAGTAGGTTAAAGTAGGCTTTTATCACTTTTGTCATTATTGCAAAGAAAAGGCATAATGTTACTAATTCTACCGGTCATTATTGGAAAAATAAGTCATTCTGATAAAATTTGAACTAACAAGAAAAGATTACTAATACAGCCAAGTTGAGTAAACTCTCCATTTTCTCCAGGAAAGAGCCAGTAGATCACTGAAGTGGCCAGAAATTGTCTTTCTTTAATTTATGCATTCAACACATTTATTTTTATGTTGCAATTTAATTGAGTATTATAGGTAGCTACATTAGATTGATTTAATATTTAATTGAGTATTTTTAGCTATCTTATTTTTTCATCATCTAACTTTTTAAATTATTAGCAACATATAATTAGAATATAGCACTATCTGTAATTATAATGATGCTTATCACATTATTTTTAATGGTAGAAGTGAGGAAGATTCTTGAACAAATCAGCTGGGCGCTTTGCCTAAATATAAAATGCATTGTGGAGAGACATGCCGTTTTATTTATCAAAATTTTATTAAATTACTTTTTTTTCCATCTCATACCAATTGAATAAAATCATATCATACTTGGGAATCGTGTTATAAACAATCAAAATCGCTCTTATTATAATGAAAGGAAGTTGTGGGTAGGCGTAATTATTCAATTTCACTGTAGTTGTAAACTACCAATTTGAAATGACTGAATCACTGCTTCAGAAATGTGCGATATATAAGTATAATAAGACTTTTTTAATTAATAGGAATTAAAGTCAAATGTTAAAAATTAACTAGTGTATTTTTAAATTCAACATTTGATTTCTTTAGTCGCAATAAACTCTTCAAATAAATGTTTGAGGCTAATACTTTAGTTCGGAGCTTTCTAGTTTTGTTTTATACTCCAGCTGAGCATTGATTGGATTGACATTTGCAATGGTTGCACAGGGACTGGTTGACTTTTTTCGTTTTTAATTTCATGGACAAGGGCGCCTGAAGCAGTGGGACGTCCCCCTCCCCACAATTCCTTCACACACGATCATTTACCATCAAGATACCAGACCCTTGTTTGGATTCCAGCCAGCCTCGTCCTTAATCTTTACTAATAGTTTTTGAAGAGGAATTCAAAGGAGAAAAACCGTTTGAAATACCAGAAGGGAATCAACCCAAGTGGAGGCAACCCAGCGTCGGTGACTCAACAGAAACAGACGTAAAATATCGCATCGATATGTTTTCATCGCTGATTTGAATATGGATTATTCATGCAAATACTAGTCAATAAAGAAAATATACAAATGAAAATATAATTTAATTATGGATTAAGATGCACGTAGATGGACTTGGTATACTCGTGAAGTGATTTGCATCTGACTATGGACGTGAATCAATAGACGTCAGAAATACTTGACGAATTGCTTTGTCCTTTTAAATATTGGTAATTGATGCAGGCATATGCACTTCTTTACATTGATGCATCACTGTGAATCATATACGACCGGATAGTTAATAATGTATGCTTAGTTAAAAACGAACATTGTATATTTAATATTAGTATGTAATTGAAATTTGTTGAACAGCTGTTGGGAAGCATTCGGTCATCAGGAAATACTCAGGAGAGCTCGAGTGGGAGCTACTTTGCATATATTTTTGGTTTGTTCGGTTGTATATCGAACGCACCCACTTCCGCCTAGCTCTCCCACCTCAAATATTATCAACATAATCTAGTAAACAACAAAGAGGAGAAAATGTATACACAGATATAAAAAAAAAATATTAACAAACGGATAAAAAAGATATTAATCGGAAAAGACGAGTAGAAACACAACAAGATGAGATTTTTTTTTAAATAAGGAGGATGTATAGAACACAACATTGTGGGAAAATTTGATTCCCACAATTGTGCACCATTTTCTCAAAATATCCTGAATACCCATTCTTGAATGGCTTCAAAAACTTAATATTAATAACGTGGGTATATCTTGAAATCCCAAATCTCTTAATTTATACTTAGACACTTATCTATCATAGAAACTACACAACGACTGAAAATAATAACAAGCACGCTTACTCAAATTGTACCATCTACTTCATAATCAACACAACATAATAAAATTCAACAATTTACAAGAAATCGATTCTTCCGCACTATCGCAAACGCGCTTTGGTTCGTCTAATTATTAGATTCTCCAAGAACTTCCATTCTTGGCGATCAAGTACTTAATTAAGAAGATCTTAACACTATATGACCAATCCTGGAGTCGCCTTAAACCTTGTATATTGAAATACATTTGGTATTAACACTAAACATACGATAACCGGTCTTTTGACCGATTATGAACTTTTGCATTGAAAAAGCGCATATAATCTTATCGCTTTTGCGCACTTGACTTCATGACTTTTTCTATTTATTATATACACTTAATATTCTATTATTATTTTTTATTTGTATTTTGTTTATTTTGAGTAATACTTGTCGTATTCCATTGCCAGTCATATGACCGGGAGAAATAACTTGTTGCTTTATAAGGTTTTAGGTCCAGAAATTATTATGTAAATGTTTATTCAAAGTATTGTATTCAGTTAGTGGCACATTTCTATAAAGGCTGTTGCATAGTTAGTTCAACCGAAAATAGAATTGCGTAGTTACTTTGTTCAACTATGAACAAAATTCAAAAAAAAAAAAAGAAAAAAATTCGATAGGAAGTAGAATTTTAGTGTAAAAAAAGGTAACAAAAACTAAAATTATTGGTAAGTAGTTCATGTTTTATTTTGATAGCTTTACTTCATTACTAACCCAGATTATTCTTTACCCAGAAAAATGTTGAAACAATCCAGTACAAGTTCTTAGAAGGATCTATAAAAGTAAACCAAAATAAAAACTGAAAACAATTTGTCATTTGACCGACCATGGTAGAAATAGGTATGTATTAAGTGCTGTTATGTTTAGAGTTAATAAAAAAAATAAACAATTATGTAAGGCAACATTTGCTAGTTCAAAAATGAATGTAATTGGAATCAAAAACGATCTACTAGGTTTTGATTTACTTGGTTATTTGTAAATCCTGATTACTAAATTAATTAATACGTTTCATCTAATTACGATTAATCAATAAACCCTTAGTGATTTTAATTAAATATTTGCTTTGGTTGAAATTATAGTAACGGTTTACTTTCATTGACTTTTTTTCACTATTTTCAAAGACTGAGCAACCAAAATTTTGGGTACAAAAATACGAATTAGTCCTTAAATTTAATTTACGATCATATAAGTAACAGTAAAATAACGTAGATGTATTTGGGAAGGGGAAATGACGAAATAAATCGCAACTTCACCATTCCTGCCTGAAATCGGGGCTGATACAATTGTTTATGTAAAAGAAAATTGCCTGGGATATGAATACAAAAGTAGCGAGGCACATTCTTGTCTTTTGTGAGACAATGTAAAGACGACATTCAAACATTGCAACAAATAATGAAACCACTCTTAGAAGAATCATTACTGCAATTACAAAAGTTAAAAGTTTTATTGCCTTTCAATGTAAATGCTAATTTTGATTACAGTACTCCAATAAAGGATTGAAAGTTAGTCACGGAGAGTAGAAGTTGATAGATCAAGCTGATTACATCTCATTATAGAAATTTCTTGGCCATCTCGTCAGTTTCATCGTGGATTGGTTACGCAATTAAATCTTAGTACCTACGCTCCCTGCTCCGTGCTATATGGGTTTACTGTGCCTGCCAGTCATTCTATGCTAAGTATTATTTTAAAGCAGTTTTAGAATATTCGATGGCTTAAAGGCGTGTAGCGTGAACATTGAACTTGTACATTGAACACTAAGATCCAATTTTTAGTGATTGAGATAGTTCAAAAAATAAAATTAAGAAATTTTAGTCAAAACTGTCTACCTTTTATTTTATTTTCATAATTAAGATAAGTTACCGAACCATAAAGGGCTTTGCATATTTTGTATTGTGTTGAAATATTTATCTATGAAATTTTAGAAATTCGAAATTATTATTCTTATGAAACTACAATCTCGCTTATTGGGTATTTTATTGCTAGTAATTGTGATCAATGTTTCCATTCATACCATAAGTACAATTCTTCAATATCTCGCTCATTCATACAATATTCACAAACACCCCGGAGACCTCCTCCAAATTCCACATGGTTGTCACTGCCCATCGCATACGAAAGAGGAATAGGAGTCTGGTGAAGTCCCACACGCTCCTCCATCAGATGCGCCACCGGATACGAGCCAGTGGAGACTAACGAAGAGCGCGAGAGCCACATACGCTCAGGACATGATCGGAGAAACTCGCCATTGCCGGGACTCCCACTGTCACGCAGGTCACTACCGTTTTAGTCTCCGAGGAGGATTGCAGGGATGTGTGGTGCAGTGTAATATTTGTGCTGGGGATTAGGGTGATTGGATTTCGATCGAATTTCATGAACTTGGAAAGGATTCTATTAGGATTAAGTTTTTATTTATTAATTTTTTTTTTAAATTAAACTTTGTATATACTTCAGTGAAGATTGTATACATATTCAAGAAGGATGATGTCAGTTGTCGCTTCTTTTTAGCCTAGATCCATTCCACGTGAGCTTAAGATCATTTTTATCATGCAAATATCGGAAAAAAATTGATTTCGAAATTGGAAATCCTTGGTTTTGGCTAACAAGTCTGTCCTCGGCCAATCTATCCTTTGGGCCCTGAATGGAGCGAAAGGCGGGCTGAGGCACTCCACCGACACAATGTACTCACTCGCGATTGATCCTTACTCCAACAGGGGATTTATTGCATTTCTTTCCCGACTCGAATATCAATTAAAACCCTCCCCCCCTCCCCGGTCCGGCGGTAATGAAACAAAAGCCATTAAAGTAGAAAAGAGGCTGAAAAGGTTTTTGGCGGAGCTAATAAAACCGGCGGGTGAGTGGCGGCGCCATTGTAGCAAGGGTTGGACTGTCTTTGTGGTTGTGGTTGTGCCGGAGCTCCTCCCTCATATTGACTAATGATCGTCTCACTCAATTCAACCAGCCCAGCCGCCCTCTTCGAACCCTTCTGTCAAACCCAAAGATGGATCTCCGCGTTCCCTTTTTGAATTCTATTTTTTTTTTTTTACTTTCAGCCTACTCTCACAGTGCTCCGGCGCGTGCCCCAGTAACTCCAGAGCGAATCCGCAATTCAGTTTTCCTTTATCAGTTATTAGCATATGTTTACTGTATAAATTCAAAGCCCTTCTTAAGTAAAGTCTGATGTATGTCACGATTAAAGGGTTCGTTACGGCCTTGCAAACAATTTTTATTTCAATTTACGGCGAGACTTTTAATTTGATCAGTGCGATTTTTTTTATATCAAGTAATTGATGCAGATCCTTCATTATTTTTATCACTGTCGGAACAACCATGCAAAAAATCAGTGTTTTAAAATAGCGAAATATATTTTCGAATATTATCTATAGTTTGAATGATTTTTTGAAATATTCATTTAAGAAGGACTAAAAACGTATTACATACTGTTAACCCATTCATTTTAAAGTTATGTCGTAGATTTTTTTTTCTAAATATAACTAATTAATCACATAATCGTGTTTAATGGATACAATTATTTTCAGTGTTTTTATTAAATTAGATAGGGAAAGGTTGCTGGCAACTTGCGTCGTTGTCAGAGAACCAACACCTACATATTATGTAGGTATATTAATCACCATATGGTTACGGCATAGATAATCTAGATGGTACCGGGGTTGAACGGAACATAAGTTACAGGATTTGAGCATAAACTGTCACTGTTTAATTCTTTAACTAACAATCATCTATTATAACTAGTGAATTCATTTATCACAACTGATATTTTTTAGGCCAGATTCGCAACTAAGCAAGAAAATTAATATAATGGATATAATAACTAAGCTGATGTGGAGAAATTAAAAACCCTAGCACCTGTTAGATAATGTACAGTTAAACAAAGGCTGTTGTTTATACATTACAGTTAAATGTTGTCAATATATTACTGAACCGTCCGTATTACAAAGTATTGGAAGTCAGGCAAGACGAATTTTTCTTGTTCATTTCCATGTCTCTTAGTACCTTTCAACGTAGGGATGCCTCGTTCCAATCCATACGTTCGGTGGTTTCGTTCCTTCTCTGCCCCCTTGCGAGCACTTTCATCTCCTGAAGTAATTAAAAAAAAATCTGTCAAGTGATATTGAGTAGAGTTTCTTAATTAATTATATGTACACCCCAATTAATTTAGTATGTGTTATGACTTGGGTAGACTACAATTACAAAAGAATCATAACATAATTTCGTTAAATGTTTTGTAGGAACTTTAGTTGTGTGAAAAAAATCCATGATGCAATATGCCATAAAGAGGTGTGGTTGGGTCTTTTGTAGGGGGCGCTGAGAACGTAGCGTAGGCTCTCACAATCTTAATTTTAGTTTTCTTTGGCGGATTCTCTAATTCTTCATTCAAGTAGCTGCTCATTTATCCTCAAGAGGCTGAGTGATCCCCGACCCTTAGGAGGGCAGGGACTCGAACATTTCCGTAGTTAGAAGTCATCACCACGGTGATAATTGCGTGAACATCACAAATTACTTGAATGCTATTTGCCGTAATATTATTAAATGATTTAAAGCTTTTTGAATTGAATATTATTTATTACGCTTTAATTTATTAGTTCTACGGACAAGCCATCTGTACTAAACCAATCGTACAATACAATCATACATTCTATAGAACCGTAACAGGCGGTTTCCTTTCGCACTGACGGGTGCATTACCAACACGCGAACAAAGAGATATAGAGGTAATGATTTCAAAAAGGATATAAAAAAAACGAAAAACTAACAGTTATAAATTATATAGGCGCCCATGTCCGCCCCCCTCCACATTCTAAGAGGGGTGCAGACTTTTATCGTTCATTCACTGTTTGATTAATGGAAGCCGTGATGGGAGCGCACTCAGCACGCGTAGCGCGGTTCGGGTTACAGGCCTAAGTGTGGCCCTGTCGATCTTTTCACCAACTCAGGGCTGTACTTTTTATGATAAAAGGATCTGAATTGTATTAGAAAAATTCAAAGCAGCTATGATGCACCGTGTTATTAATGGTTATCAAAGCCAGCCGCATATTACGTATTAATCAGCATCTTTATACGTTAGATTTTTTTAATTTTCATGTAATTGAATAATTAAGGTCTTTTCATTATTTTTTATTGTGTCATCTTTATTCTTAACAACTTTGGGTCATCAACTCATACATCTATGCAAAATATCAACCCGCTATCTTAAGTGGGATATTGAAATGTTGTTCTCAGTTTTAATGATGTTTTCCATTATTGCCTCTTAAAGTCCCAACATATTAATCAGAACAACAAAATTTTTAATTTAGTACTCTACCATATGAAAATATTTTGTCTTTAATTACAAACTAACTTGCAAAATAGCATGGTTCTAAATCTGATTTTGATTAAGGAAAAGTTACTTACATGATTTTTATAATTATTTTTTATTACTGTTTAAAAAAGACATAACACGTTCTGCTCAATGAATTTAAAAAATATATTTTTTATTACCAAGCAAATAATTATGTTTTATAGAGTGCAAAATTTGATCCATCTGATGGCCAGAACAGACAGATGGACACAGGAGTGAAAACTTAAGGGTTTCGTCAAATCAAAAAACCTTAAACATGGATAATTCTTTAGAAGAATTCCTTAAAAATAAAATATTTATGAAACAAGTTCAATAAAAAAATCATCAATGCAGTTAATGAAACTGTGTGTATGATGGCTAAGTGCTAAGTGACACTTTGGGAAACATGAACCTCATTGGTGTCAAGTCCAAAATTATTTAAATAAGAAAAGGTTCTACCTAAATTTGTCCAAACTGAAAATATAATTGAGAACTTGTAATTTTCCTAAAAGAGGAAACCATCAATTGTATTTTTCCAAAAACCATATCCGATTTACTTAGCACATTATGATTCTGAGTAAAGTTCAGATTACTTTATGTCAAGGGGTCAACATTTAATGTCATTTACATTTTTTATTTGTGCTATACAAAGCACAAGTAGTACCACAAGTGGTGGTCCATTTTGATTTTTGGCGCGTATTAGCTAGGTTACCATCAGAGGGTTGGAGGTTGCTGCAGTCCTAACCCAACTCTCAAAGGTCATTTTGATGTTACCTGAAAGACATTCTTGACATCTCTAACGATATTTTGCAAATTGCAGTTAGAGAGTGTTTTTTAAGTATATTTTTATTATGGTGTCTCTTTTTGCTATGTGTCATTAGATACTGGATTTTTTTGTATTATAAATATTCCTTTGTTTGGTGAAGGTTCTAGTAAATCTGTCCTGAAAATTTACATATGAGTATAAGAGCGCCAAGCTGCCTTGAAAATATTTCCTTATTAAAGGTCAGATGTGACATTTCAACGTTAAGAGATCTCCAAAGTCACACCCACCTACGCGTCTTGATAGAGGTAATAATTTGAGAGCATAAAGAATATATATACAAGCGGTGACTAACACCACTACGAGGCGTTTGATAAGGTTGTTCCGGCTGGCGAGTTATTTTTCATATCCCAGGTCCGGTGTACAATAATCCAAGCATATATAATAATAAAGCAAGAATGGGCAATGCATCATGCAACATGCGTCATTGTCAACACCGTTGTCAACAGTGAAAGTGTTAATTCGGGTGATATAT
This sequence comes from Acanthosoma haemorrhoidale, assembly GCA_930367205.1. NCBI lineage: Eukaryota > Metazoa > Arthropoda > Insecta > Hemiptera > Acanthosomatidae > Acanthosoma > Acanthosoma haemorrhoidale. The sequence continues at coordinate 27,437,908 of OV884014.1, forward strand.
TAACAGAGGTGACTTATGTCCCCTGATGAGCATGCGCGCTACAAAGGAGGTGCAGCGGCGCACACCTGTTCCTCCTCCACGTCTTTGAACCGCTCGCACCGCTTTTCCGTTTCGCGACCGATGTATGCTCTACCGGAGATTTACCGGCGTTTGTCACCGCGGAGATGGGGGAGTCAGGATTTATTATATTCACGCCCACGCTGGTTCATTCATACTCAATAATGGCAAATGCTGGTGATCATATATGCATTATAAATTAAATGTAAGCAGCATTAAATTCTGGCTGATTCAGGGATCAGTTGCCTCACATAAATTATTCTTACGCCCTCTGTCGTATGTCCTCGCTTACAGACATATGAAACACAATGTCCTCTTCCTGAATGAAAATAAATGTTCTTCTTTCGGGCTCGGCAATAAATACTGTTTGATTTGGCGTTAAAAATATTTCTTTTTTTTTGTCTATTAATAATTTTTTTCACATTAAATATAAACTAGATTGTATCTTCGAAAATACATTTAAACGGAATTAAGAACATATTTCAAGAGATGCCCGAGTTAAAGCAGGTCAGTTTTTTAAAAACTTACTTAGCATTCTATCAAACCTACTCACTGTTTTTAGTGTTCATTTTCTTTGTTAGATCATCTTGGTCAAAAAAACAATAAATTAAAATATCTATAATATTTACCAAAACACATAATAATACGCATTCCCTATTGTTGCTCTTCAAACTTTATGTTGTAATATCTTTCAAATTCTTTTCGAGTTTTCGACTTGAATATCTGGAGAAAACTTTTAATTTGTAATATTTTCTAAAGGTTGGACTTGAATGTTAAAAGAAAATGAAATGTAACATTTGATATATAATAATAACTTTTTTCATAGTGTTGAGAAACTTAAAATTTCAGATTTTAACGACCACCATCATAGACCATACTTTCGTAAGGCAGACCAAAGAGTCCACCTTGACGTGCAACATATGAAACTAATGAACTTAATTGAAAAATAAAATAACAAACGGAGTCAAAATCCCTATTGTCATCTCTCCCCTCCAACCAACAAAAAAAATCATGAAAACCCTGTTCGTATATGTACTATAAACTTATAGTAAAGTCTTGAGTGAACAGAACTTGAAGATCAATTTATAAAGACGAACGTAATGAACGGATCACTCGTTGATAAGCGGATCTTAGTTCAATAATCCTTCACTAGAGTGCGAAGTAGAACAGATCTTCAGACTAGTAGCTATGTCATTGGTGAATAAAAGGAAAGGTGAGCCCCATCACCTAGTCCTGTATATTGTTCATTGACTTTTTAACTTAAAAAGAAATTTGTATTTGTATATCTTACCTCCTTCAAATGCATGTGCGTATGCAGCACGAGGAGAAAATTGTAAAATCTTGTTCATTGAATTTTGTTTGTAATAATGTATAAAATAAAAGATGCTATGAAAGTAAAAAAAATAAAAATAAAAGGTGCTTGAAGATATATTGAAGATGTAAATAAAATAAATAAAAATATAATTCGTTAAAATAACTGATCTTAGCGTTAGAATCATAAAATACGAAGTGTGTGTGTCATTCGTAAATGAACGGGGCTTGAAACCAGCCCTTGATGAATGAATGTACATTAAAGTATCGTCTGTTTCATGAGTAGAAAAATGTTCCTATCTTTCTATCGTTAAAGAACGGATCTACTCTATTTCATCGGCTCATAAACAAGAGACACGTCGGTCTTGAATGAACGGAACAAAAAGATCCGTTCTAGATCTTCCAGAATGAACGGATCAGTCATTAATGAACGGATCTTAGTTCGAGGATTCTCCGCTACAGTGAGAGCCCAGTGCTTTATTTGTTTAAGTACGGATTTCAGGCCTATACCTCACTAGTAACTATAAAATGATGTATAAAGAAATTAATTTTAAATAAACGCAATTACAAATTTTCTACCATAATAAATCGGATATCAAATTACGTATCAACTTTTCCTGCTTTATAATTTATAATACGTGTTATGGATAAAGCGAAACATTAGAATATCTTACTAAACATGTATTCAAACGTGCATTCGCAATTTCAGTTTCATAAAGATGGATGATATGTTGTATGCACGTTTTACTCCCACCACGCTAACGCATGCTCCCCCGAATCGCTAAAAAATAATGTAACCAAATAAAAATAACGAGGCTGTCGATTATTAATCAATGAATTTCTCGAAGTTAGCAATGAATACTATCCTATCATATTAAGAAGAGTATCAAATTAACAATCATAAAGTCGGCTTTAGTTTAAACCTTTAATTGTAAAATGCAACACACTTGCATTGTATTATTTTTTATTAACAGTACGAGAAGATTCAAAAGTGGTATGCTCGATATTTTCGAGTAAATCTTTAATAAAAATTTCTCCCTCCTGAAACCTGGATGGGATGCCAAATATTTGCTCTGCTCACCCCGACACGCCATATGGCAGTGCAGTTGAGCCAGGGGAGGGTGGATTATGGAGCTACCCCAACAGTGGACTGCTAAACCAACATGGCTCCCCTTCTCGTTGATACCGGCGGCTTCACTGTATCCGCAGTTCAGATTCCGGAAATTAAATCTATTTTATCTTTTATTTTTTATATCGATTTCAGCCTTAGCTGTTAGGTGGTTATAATCAATATGACGACCTACATGGATTGTATAAGTAAGGACTTTTTTGGTACCGGCAAAGCTTAGTGAAAGTAAAAAATGTTACATTTTCATCAAATTTATTTAAAGATGACCAAGTTAAAATTATGTACTTCTGAATCAGGCCCTAATAACAAATGTTATGGATTATTAACCATCTTATATTTATATAATTCTTCATTTGTTCTATGGAGGCAAAGAAAACAAGCTTCTAATCATGGAGTAATAAATTCTCAGCTGAGTACCGGGGGAGCTTAAGTAAGCTAAAGAGATAGATCAGTCAGTAGGTAAGGCAAATAAAGCAAATCTGAGGTGGGTCAGTACTTGGAAGAGGTATCTCTAGCTCTGGATGCTCCGCACTTCCTTGGGTAAGATGGGACCCGTCAGAAACACCAGGGTAGCGTACTCAGACCATCTAATGGGTGCCGTTGGATAGCATTTTTTAGGCAACATTTTCCCTTGATTAGCCCAAAGGGTGGGCACTATAACAATAAAAGCGGGGAGTTCACGGTCATATAGTCACGGACCTAGACTCTATACCAGGTGGCAAAAATCCCGAAGACACAAAAAACAAGCTGTTAGAGTGTCAATTGTGTGCCTAGGCGAGTCAAACTATATATTTATCTATTTGCGAGCAACGTTTAATTGTGTTATATGTGTACCTCACCTCATAATATATAATTTATGATATAATAGAAATAACATAAGAAATAGACTATAGCTTATAAATGTCTTTGTTGGTGGTCCCCAAAAGGGGTTTGACAGACGAGTTGACGGATCAGTAATATACACCCCTTTTATCACCGAGGAACACGAAGGAGTTTCAGCAGCAGAGAGTGCAGATAAAAACACCCTTCTTTTCACTGGGTCGAGCCTCTAAAACAAAGCACGTACGGAAGGGATGTGAAAACTTTCAATGGACAAAGATGACAATTGGGCAAGGGGTTGGAACTCAGGTCAGTATGAGGGATCCACGGAGAGAAGGAGTTGAGGTAAGTTTTTGGGAGAGAGGAAGCAGATTGGAGAGTTGACTATTCATCCAACGTAGATATATCAAATTTTTTGACTCCCTGCAATACCTGACAAACCCGGAGTTTAACACGATAACCCCCGCTCCGTTCTCCCATCGATGGCAGGACGCTGTCTCGGAACGCTTTAGTCTTAGGTTCTAGATATAGGTTTAGTTTTAGTTTGTTTCCTGGTTGTAAGCTGAAGGTGAGCCTCATCACCGAGCGTTGTGTATGTGTTTTGACTTTTTAACATCAAACTGATCGTATTATATCTATGCCCTCCTTTGAATGAATCTGTGTTTGCAGAACGATGAGAAAAATGTAATGAGTTGACTAGAACAGAGACAGGCTCGAGACAGCTGGACTCAATATACCTTTCATCAATCAAGACACCGATATATTTTATGAGACAATGTATTATAATATTTAGTTTATTGTAATTATACGTCATAATTATTTCAAGTATACATAGTTTTATTTCATTTTCATTCGTGTAAAAAAAACACATATCTTACTATAAATTACGGCTTACCTTTATTCAATTTCAGTGTCTACATTCCTATCATTGATCAACACGAAATTCAACTATGGAAAGAATTAATCGGGACAAAAATCAAATCAGTTCCATATCAATAAATTTTATTTTATTACAACTTAACGCCAATGCCGTACGGTTTCAGTTTGATAGATTAATTTGTTATTTTGTTATTAACAACTATGTGATAAAATTACAATCTGCCTTATTAGGCAATAAGTAATTGAGATAAATGTTTTCATTCATACCATATTTCCAATTCATCATTCACTTCCTCATTCGTACAATATTTATAAACAACCCAGAGGCCTCCCAAATCCATTGACGGGATCAGGGTAGTTGGATAGGTTACTATGGAATTTCATGAACCTGGAAAGGATGAGTTCAAGAATGTAGGGTATATTAAGATCGCTATGAAGGGTTTGGTTGGTGACATAATAAAGGGCATTTACTATTGTTCTCAGGACTTTTGATTGAAAGGATTGGATACGCTTGATGTTCGACTTTTTTGCTGCCCCCACAGCTCTATTCCGTATGTCCAGATTGGCTTAAGTATAACTTTGTAGATTAGCAATTCATTTTCTATTGAGAGAAGGGATGTCTTTGAAGTAGTCTGTACAGTTGTCCAAAGCGTCTGTTTAGTTCTTGTCTTTTTAGCCTCGTATGTGGGTTCCAGGTCAGTTGTTTGTCGAGATGGAAGCCTAAGTACCGTACTGTCTCGGATAAAGGGAGAGGAATGGTATTAAAATAAACTATTGGAAAAGTCTTGCGACGGAGGGTGAAGGTAATTTTGCTTCATTAACTTTGATCCGCCATTGGTTGCACCAATACTCGATCTCATCAAGGTGTTTGTGAAGGTTATGGGATGCTGAGTGGGATGACAAGACTGCAGTGTCATCTGCGCATGGGGCCAAGAAGGTATTGGGGGTAGAGGGGACATCAGTGGTGTATAGGTAATAGAAGATGGGATCCAGGACACTGCCCTGTGGAACTCCTGCTTTTATGGGATAGTCGTTAGAATATTCTAAACCACAGCGGACTTTGACGAAGCTGTTTGAAAGGTAGGACTGTAGCATTAGAAAAAGGGTCTGTGGTAAATATCTTTTGAGCTTGTAAAGCAAACCTGCGTGGCAAACCCTGTCAAAAGCTTGAGTTATGTCCAGAAATGCAGCAGTGTAAGACTGTTTGGATTCAAGGTCTGAGGAAATGTGATCAACAACGCGAAGGCCTTTGGTAGTTGAATGTTGTTGACGAAAACCAAACTGGTTTATAGGAAAAAGGTTATAGATTAATTAAATCAAATAGTTTGAATAATTAAATGACATCCCAAATCAATTAAATAGATTATTTCAATCATATTACTTGAGCACAGAGGCGTGGCTCTCCGGATAAGCTGGGGAAAATATATAAGTGTCGATAGATAGATACATTTTCTTATATCTTTATTTTTATCTATATTTGAAATATATTCGCTTCGGGGACCGAACTTTGCAATTGATCAGCGTATTTTCATAATGTCTTGGATTTACCTTGATTTTGTATGTCAATCTGTCTTGCTATATTTGGTTAATATATCTACAAAAAAAAAGAGATTAAACGCAAATAAACTATTGTGAACATAATATTTTATTAGCAGGGTTAAATGCACTAAAAATGGTAACGTAAGAATAGTTTCAAATGTTTTAAATAAGGTATTAAGAGTATGTCAATATGTTATTATTTGTCGAAAGGCTAGTTGTCAATTACTAAGATAATTAAAACAAATACAATGAAGCATTCGGTCAAAAGTACTTAGCAGTTTTTTCACAATTATAAAATATGATTATAAAAAAATTGAGTCCAGTCATCCACAATTCTCTTTCACTTTCCATATCTTGGCTTTGCGTCTTGTAAAATCATGTTTTATTCTTTACATACTATCATCATATTCTCTATTTTTGAACAACGAAACCTTAAAAATGAATATATAATTTTAAGTCGTGATACAAAGGCAAAGGTCAGAAGCGATATATTGGTTCAGTAGGCCGCTAGAGATTCGATAGTGAAATGGTGAGGATTTCAGTGGCGTGCCTTGTCGCAAGGTTTATGTTGGGACTAACAAAGCAGTCATGTCCGAGCGAGACCCGTCTTTCAAGTGTGCATTCAAAGTTGGCAAGAGCAGCGCTATTGCGTCCCATTAGAATAATATAAGTTTGTTTAGGAAAAACTCCAAATGGATCCAATCCAATATGTCTTTTACTTTTTTTTGTAAAATGGAACCAAAGATTTAATTAATTCCCAATATCAAATGATGATGATTTCTCCCTTATGGATTTTTTTAGTGACTGATTAGTTTAATTAACATGAACAATTTTTTTTTTTGGGGGGGGGGCTGTATTCGGGTGAGATTATAACCAAGAAATTTTGTTAAAAAAATCTGTCTTCATAAAACACGAAGTATTTATCTTGACGAATTGAGAGAGAGAACAACAATTTATGAAGATAAAATTACAATCTGCCTTTTATTAGGCAATGAGTAATTGAGATAAGTGTCATCATTCATACCATATTTACAATTCATCATTCACTCGCTCATTCAAATTAACGAATTAACACCCTCTAACTGATATCAACTGAAATGGATAATTTTATACAACAGTACACACCTAATTTTTTCAGAGTTAAACCATGTTTTTTGATATTTTGAATATGTTTTAGGGTATCTTTGTTTTTTTCAAAACCAGAAATCCATATGTTTTTAGGCGTCTCTCTGTATCTCTGGGTTTGTAAGTCCCAATATCTGTGATGGTTTAGTATTGTGATGATATATGTAATATTTTCACTTCTATAAAACACGATTAAGAATCGTGAGTAAGATGTTTTGAATGGTAGTTTCATTTTATTAGTAGGTGCAATGATGCTGAAAATAAAAATAACCCAATGGAAAAAATTTAGGATCGTTAATTAATTATTCAATAATTAAAAAAGGAATGTTTCATCGTATCGAGTAGAGGAGGGTATAGTAGTACGCATTATGTGTTTAGACTATATGTAATTAAAATAATAAAAAAAAAGTATTCTTAAGATCGATTCAAGTCCTTTAACGAAACTCTTAATTGTGACGGCAGTTTAAATAATACTATACTTAAATCTCGTAATCTTACTTGGGTAAGTTGGAATAATTGGTTTATTTAACCAAACTAAATCAATCTTCAATACTCAAAGTGTTTCTTTTTCAAATCAGATAATAATTTTTTTTTAATTTATTTGATTCACCTAGCTGTCCACTGTGCCATGCCAAGCCGAAAGACAAATAAAAAAAAATAATACAACCTCAAAAATAAGGTTCCCGTTTTTGTGAATACCCGCTGTTTAGCTAATCGTGATTAAATATGCTATCACGTATCCCAGAAAAAAAAAAAAAAAAAAAAATTCGAAACCTATTTCAGGCCGTTACTACCAGTTCTGCTACCAGTTTGGGCTCTGATTGATAACCTGCTTCCATTGAGCCCTGCTCTCTCATAAGCTATCTCCATCTGTAATGCACTAATAAAGACATAGATTGTTTTAAATGTTCTTAACTTTCATGGGACAAGATTAAGCTATTGTTCGTATAGTTAATGCTAGGCATTAAACTAACATAATATTTAATGCAGTGGCATTAGGCATTTTCTACTCGGCATTATTTTTAGTCGTCCTTGGATGTGGTTATATTTCTTTTACCGTCTTCCCAAACAGGCGTTTCGCTGATGACATAGCGGTGTACAGTAGCAGCATGAGCGCCAAGGTAGCTCTAAGTAGCCTTAACCAGATCAGCAAGAGATTGGGGAGACTCAATATTTCTGTAAACGCGGGTAAGACTGACTGTGTAATTTTCTCTTTTCAAAAGGGAAAAAGCCCGCTGCCTACTAGTTAGATAGTAGGAACGGAGAAAAATTCACCAGCCAACAACCTAGTATATCTGGGAATTAAAATGGACAAACACCTCCATTTTACAAAGAAGTTGAAGTAAACTCGCACGAAGTCTTACCGGCTTACGCATTTATTAACTTCCCCCAATCTATCACTGCGTCTAAAGCTATTTACAAGAGTGTGCTCAGGCCTACTCTGCTGAAAAAAATTGTGGGTGCACAAATGCTGTATGGCGCACCGCTTTTTCGTCATCTGACGTATACGACAGCTCGGTGACTCCAACAATTCTATAACGGTATACTGATGAAAGTGGTCAGAAATACTTCATTCGAGCATACCTGACAAACCCGGTGTTTAACACGATAACCCCCGCTCCGTTCCTCCATCGATGGCAGGACAATGTCGCGGCTGGAACGCTTTAGTCTTAGGTTCTAGGTTAGGTTTTAGTTTGTAAGTTTTTATCCCACATTGTTAAAGTGAAGGTGAGCCCCATCACCTAGAATTGTATTCATGTTATTTTCCTATTAACTTCAATCGGATTTTATGTAACCCAACCTCCTTCAAATGCGCATAGCAGAAAGAGGAGAAAATTTGTTAAATCTTTTGTTCATATTTTTCACATTATATAATTTAAAGGGGTTTAGAAAAAAAAAACAGGCGTTTTAATCCGATGATTTTATAATACTATAAATATGTATATAAAATGGGAGAATATGCTTTATTTTATATGTTTTCAATTGTAAAAAGAATTTGAAGGTGAAATTGACAAAAGGGATCTTAATTTTAAAATAATGTGGAACTGGCATTTACAGTAATTAGTATACAGTACTCAGTGTGTATAATATAGTTATTTAAAGATTCTATTCAATTCAAATATAACATTGCCATTAAACAGATCAATGGATATAATAATTGTTGATGTCAAATAATAGATTTCAATAATGGAATATATTAAATTTATGGTTTAATTAAATACCCTGATAAAAGTTCAATTCAATTCCCGGTTTTTGTTCTAGAGTTTTAATAAAATAGCCTAAGCCCCATTTGGGATAACGAGTTCCATAAACCGATAGTTACTTAACTCAGTACCATTTATTAAATACTCTGGTAACCTCAGTTGACATTATTCCTTCTTGAGATGGTTATTGATTTTAATTTTTAATATTTGCAGCTAACCAATCAATAGATTTAAGATATTTTACTAATCAAATGCATTTATAGTTGAAGAATAAAACACAGATACCAAGTTACAAAAATAACATTTTAAAGGGTTTTTGAGCTGCGTAATTGTTACAGTTGCAGTTAACTGTAACAATAACAGCATTATTGTTTTATTAAAATTTCTGAAATAATTCACACTAAAATTGATTAGCCTTATAATGCAACAATTTACTCTATTCAAAATAAAATAAAATTGTTGGTTTAATCAGTATTGTGTTTGAATAATATATTTATTTACATCCGAGGAATGCATTCAAAAATACTCGATAACTTATTTAGGCCCCTTAATAAAACCAGTAGGATTGTAACGTGATGGTAACCTAATTGCTAGTCCCCGGACGATAAATGATGCATTTGAAGATGCTATGAAAGATTGTAAAATATTTTATAGATCATCTCAATTCTGTAATAGTAATACTAATAGTAAAATTCAATATTAAAGGATTTTGTTTGCATGGTTATTTATAAATTGAACAATATAAAAACAATAAATAACGTTCAGATGATGAAAACCGTAGCATAGTCATAATACTAAAATATATTTTAATAAATTGTAAAAAATAAAACTAAATTTACACAATTATGCTATAGATGTAATAGATATAGCTATCAACAGCCTTGGTATGACCACGGTAGCTCAGTAGGTCGGGCACCTGGATAGAAACCACAAGGTCAAAAACGATTTAACTGCCTACTGTGAAACGGTTACGTAACCTACCTTATCGGCGTATGGTTAGCTGCCATTGGAATGTCAAATATTTATTTATTTTGAAATGCATTTTGACTGATCTATCCTAGAGTTAATCGCATTTGATTATTTAATAGAATTATTTATTTTAATAAAATTTTTAATGTACTAAGAATGACATTGGTTGTATGATTGTTATTATTGTTTTGCTTATTTACATCGTCTCATCTAGTTTTTATTTTACTACACGATTATAGACTGTAAACACATATTATGTGATAGTAATTATTTCAAAATTTGTTATAAATATAAAACGTTTTTCTTCTTCGTTCATTAATTCATTTTGCACTGATGTATATGTAGAAAAAACAACTTTTTAAAGATATTTGATATGATACAATACATTGTTTTGATGTCAACAAACTTTGAAAAAATATTATTTCTTTATTGGTACATATAGGAATATTTCATTGAGTTAAATGATTAGTGTTTTTTTTTAAATATCTTAATTACATAATTTACATTACTTGATAAGACAAGTACTAAATTCTAGTGAATTTATGCATATGACAAACGATGATAGTTAATTCATGTTTACACTATTCTATGCTTTACATAAAACAATCGCCGATAGAGTTTAAATAACGGTTCTACATAGAACTTTTAAATACAATCAAAAACACACCCTATAAATACGTTAAATCTTGAAGCATAGACGCCTGGTGCCCAGGTTACCTCATCACTAAACCTTCCCTCTCGCAATTTAGTCAAATGTACTTTTTAAGTCAACGAACAACACTGATCACATGACCACCACCAAATGGCATTGAATTTCCTTAAGATTAGTAGCGAAATAAACTAAATTTCCTCACCTTTTTCGACGAAAACTGCTCCGTTAGAGTCTGCTCTGCCATGTTGGAAGCGCTCACTGGGGGCGGCCATATTGGCAAACTACCCCTTCGGCTGCAGCTGATTCAGCCCTCACTGGAACAGATGGCTTCTCTCCTGTACTCGTGCGCTCACGTTCATTACTGATAATAAAGAAATATTTTTAGTATTTAATTATTCGTTTCTGAATATAATAATTATTCAAACTCAGAAACTTATATGATAATTCAAATGTTGTCAAGTAATACAATTATTAGTTATTAACTGTGGGAGCCATCACACTATTTTTAGTAATTATTCCCGGAACATATTCTGATCGGAAAGTGGGGAGGTCACATGTTCCTTTATGATTTTTACAATTACCAAATAATTGCAAATTTAATATTAAACATTAGAATTTTTATAAACAGATAGATAGTTTCTAATTGTAAACGTTTAGGGAAGAAATAAAATTAAACTTGTTTTAAATGTTATTATATCATTTTATTATTGATAAAATGTTCCCACATTACCTTCAGCTTTTTCTGCAAGTCTTGTCCACTAGTTTCTTTTAATTCCATTCCTCTCCCTGTATCCGAGTTAGTACGGTACTTAGGCTTCCGTCTCGACACACAACTGACCTAGAACCCACACACGAGGCTAAAAAGACAAGAACTAAACAGACGCTTTGAACAGCTGTACAGACTACTTCAAAGGCGTCTCATCTCTCAATAGAAAACAAATTATTAATTTACAAAGTTGAATAGAGCTAAGGGGGACAGCAAAAAACGTCGAACATCAAGCGTATCCAATCCTTTCAATCAAAAGTCCTGAGAACAATAGTAAATGCCCCTTATTATGTCACCAACCAAACCCTTCATAGCGATCTTAATATACCCTACATTCTTGAACTCATCCTTTCCAAGTTCATGAAATTCCATAGTAACCTATCCAACCACCTTAATCCCCTAGCACAGTCATTGCACTGCACCACTCATCCCTATAAACCTCCTCGGAGACTGAAACGGCAGTGGGCTCGTGACCTGCTATAAATGCGTAACAGTGGGACTCCTGGCAATGGCCAGTTTCTCCAATCATGTCCTGAGCGTATGTGGCTATCGCTCTCTTCCTTAGCCTCGACTGGCTCGTATCCGGTGTCGTGGGGGACTTCCCCAGACTCCGCTTCCTCTTTCACATGCAAGGGGAGGTCTCTGGGCTGTTAGTAAATACTATATGAATGAGCGAGTGAATGAAAAATTGTGAATATGGTATGGATGCGATCACAATTACTTATTGCCCAATAAGGCAGATTGTAATTTTATACACAACTTATTATATGATAAAATAAAGCTGTTTAATATGTATTATTGATATGTGCTCTATTTTTGAGCTTAATATAATTAGACAGATTAGTGCGTAGGCGAAAAATACAACAAAAAAACATTAGTTGTGTTGTGCAAAGCTACTGTAACTGTTATTGGGTTAGGGCATCGAACACGGGATCTCATTCTGCTCGAGTGGTCTTCCACCTGGCCTTTGGCAAGTGCTAGTTATTTATACCAGGTAGCTTACTTAAAGGAGCACCATACGTATATATGGTGGATTTAGTAATATTTCAGGGTTTATTAGCTTTTTCAAGAAGGTTTGTTGTAAAAAGAGAAAAACGTTCTCTAGACTTGTCGACTGAGACCATAGACAAATCAAATATTTTAGTTCTGAGCTGAAAGCATTGAACGTCATTCAAGCCCACACACGACACCCCCATCGCTGGGTATATTATGAAAACTGTCCATAAGCGAAAGGAGTTTAAAATGAAAACAAAAAATCTTAATTCTCGGACAGTGGCCTATAAACGTAACAAAATCTTCAATGGATATGTCTCGTTAATATAAATAATCTTTTGTTATTGCCCTATAATAATATTGGAATGTATAATACTTATGTGATAAATTGGGGTGATATTAAAGAACTAAATGAATTATTAATGAAATGAATAAATTATAATAGGAGGGAAATAGACGGATAGAATTATTTAGGGGAAGGATAATATCGCGTATAAATAACATTATGAATTATTGATTTGAAGAGAAGTAAGGTATTGATAAAATCTGGATTTAAATAGTGGGAGTAATAGGGAGCTAGGAATATTTACGGATATTTAGCTCCCTCGGGTTTGTGGTTTTGATAAGAAATATACGATTGTAGGGTGCTAGGAAATATTGGTGACCGGTTGGGGGGGGGGTGCTGGGAATATAAATCCTTGATAAAAACTTATCATTCACTCAACCTAGCCTTAAAAACCTCAGAGAGCACCAAATACCGCTCAACAGTTCTTAAAATCGCGAAAGGCATGAGCCTTTCTAATGGGAGGAAATGATGGAAACGATTGAGTAGGAAATGGATGTGTTCCGCAGACATCTAAGTGGGTGGTTTGAATCTACAGTCTGGCTCATTATTTGGAGGGTTTGAGCTTGGATCAAACATGGGCTTTTAACTAATTTTAACAGGAAGGGAATGGATTGCGAAGTTTGGGATATCAATTAGGTTCTTCAGAAGGGGACGTGAACTATAATGGTAATTATATTCAAAGTGCTAGATTGGAAGAGGAGATATTATTTAGAATAACTTTCAAAACTTTTCTTTAATTGGCAAGCGCTCTCAACAGCCTACGCCTGTCATCCTCAGAGACCCACCGCTCCAATACTCTATATGTGGACTGATCGTTGTGTGCTGCTTGATGAAGGTAGAAGTGAGCTGTTGATATGGTTTTTCAATTAAAATCCCTTTTTTTTAAGACAAACAAACTTTTTATTTTTTTAAAAGTCCGCCGACCCATCCCCATCCGAAGCCACCCAGGACCCATCATCACGACGGAGTGTGTGTGAAACAGGATGATACTTTAGGATTTTCCATAGTGGCCTATCCAACCACACTAATCCCGTAGCACAGTCATTGCACTGCACCACTCATCCCTATAATCCTCCTAGGAGACTGAAACGGCAGTGGCCTCGTGACCTGCTATAAATGCGTGACAGTGGGAGTCCTGGCAATGGCCAGTTTCTCCAATCATGTCCTGAGCATCTGTGGCTCTCGAGCTCTTCGTCAGTCTCCATTGGCTTGTATCCGGTGACGATGCTGACGGAGGAGCGTGGGGGACTTCCCAAAGCTCCGCTCCCTCTTTCGTGTGCGAGGGAGGTGACAAACATGTGGATTTGGGAAGCCTCTGGGGTGTCCGTAAATATTGTATGAATGAGCGAGTGAATGATGAATTGTAAATATGGTATGAATGAGAACATTTATCTCAATTTACTTATTGCCCAATAAGGCAGATTGTAGTTTTAGCACAATAAAGAAGTAAAAAATAAAATAATAAAATTAAAAGCCCAATGAAGATTGCCTTTGATTTGCTGTACGTTATTGAACTATGCGGAGGTGGCCTAAAAGTATACCCTGGCATGGAAGTCTGCCCAAAGAATAGCAAAGGGCATTCGTGGGTAGAAAGTGGACCTTTTCTGGAGCGTGAATAGCAGGTAGCCAAAATCATGACATTGGGTCCATTTTTAGTATTCACTCATATCATACAAGTATTTTTCTTTGTGTTCCATACACATATGTATCTGTACTATGACAGTTTGAATTACCACCTCAACGGCTAGTATGGCCGACAACGTTAGGGAAAGTTAGATTCTGTATTATATATAACGCACTTTAATATACAATAATCCTTCATTCAGAATTATAATTGTGACATGTTCGTGCCTCGTAATTGGAACCACCTGATTTCAGATCAGAAATATTAGTAATTATCAGGTCGAGTCATATGTAACTTTCGATGCAGCTAATTTTAGGTATAGGTAGAACCTATTGTTCGTATCTACCCACTATGAGTTACCATTACAAGTTTTTGTTTTCACTATATAGACAAGGCTTCAGTTAGTCTTTTGTCAACTGTTTTGTGTGATACACGTTACGTTAAACTGTTTTTTTTAACCTCTGAAATGGAGAGTCAAAAAGTACATATTCGTCATGTAATGCTTTCGGAATTTAAACAAGGCAATAGTGCTACGGCGACAGCTAAAAAAATATGCAGTGTATATGGTGAAGGACTAATAACTGATCGGGCAGTTAGAAATTGGTTTGTAAAATTCCGTTCTTGAGATGCGACTTTAAAAGACGAACCGAGGGTGGAACGTCCTTCCGACTTTGAAGACAACCTTTTAAAGGCAATATTGGAGCAAAATCCACGTCAATCAACAAGAGGTATAGCAGAAAGGTTGACTGCATCACAATCAACTGTTAACCGCCACCTGGAGAAATTAGGGAAACTCAGCAAGTTTGGAGTGTGGGTACCTCACAATCTCAGTGAGCGGAATAAAGAAGATCGCATGTCAATCGCCACAAGTCTGCTCTCACGGGTAAAAATTGAGCCTTTTTTAAACAGGACTTTAACAGGTGATAAAAAATGGGTTACCTATGACAATGGCTTGATAAGGATCAACCACCCCTACGAGATCCGAAAGCAAACATCCATGGGAAAAATATTTTATTGTGTGTATGGTGGGATTGTCAAGGAATACTTCACCACGAGTTTTTAAAGTCAAATTTAACGATTACTGCGGATAGATACGTTCAGAAGTTGCATAGAGTGCAAGAGAAACTGCATGAAAAGCGCCCTGCACTCGTCAAAATTAGTACAATTTGGTAATTAAATGAGAGCAAAATAAATGTTTGATAAAAAAACGGAAGTTACTTATGACTCGACCTGAATATAATTAAATGAAATGTGTTAGCTTACCTAGAAATTCATTGACAAAAACGCAGTCAAATTAGAAGTGATTGTAATCCTCTAGCCTCTAAAAGAAAGCAAAATACATTCCATTACATTATATATTTGGGATTAGTGTCCTTAGGTACTGCGACTTATGGCGGGCACGTTGGGTTTTTTACAGGCGATCATCTATTCCCTCCCAGCGTAAGAATGCTATGTTCTGTGTACCCACTATGTTCTGTCTGAAAATCGAACTTGGATCTTTCTGGACCCTGTACTTCATAGGGTACTAACCATGTGGGCTGTCACTCCAGCGTACATCTTTCATATCCCCAATGATAATAAATGGCTAAAAAATAGAAATGCAAATATGTAACGATGTATTGAAAAATAGGTGCCTTTTAACTCCCATTAGATATTTGGAAATGATTAAAAACAATTGCAGCCACCTTCATAAATCATCATCAATTATCCTTAATTAATAATAATCATTAATTGATTAGCATTAAAAAGTTGTTGTTTTTTATCTAATATTTTAGCTGTGGTATAAAGTTAAAGGTCTCTAATTAACAATGAATATAAATAAAAAAGTTATTAAAACTCTTATCAATCTCTTGTCAAGATTTTATTATTCTTGCTGTATGTATGACACTTCATTTGCTGCCTCAATAATGCTAAAAATAAACGAGACCCATAAACAATAACGAAGGTCATTAATTAATAAACTACTAATAAAAAAAATATATATTTTTCAGTTGTATTGAGTAGGGTATCAAATTAAAAATTTTGAATTAATAAAAGTCCTTTTTATAGTATGTTTGACGTGTTGGGAGTTCAACGTATAGTAATTTCAAAAAATCATGCATAAGTCCTGGAAATTATATTGACAAAAGGTTTTCAACTTAAATTTCACATTGGATGGAGGGATGATATTATGCATATATATGTGCTATTGATAGATATTGTCCTAAATATGAATCATAGTTGGTCAGTTATTTACCAGATGTAAATATACTGTGCCAGACAGACTGATGGGAACTCAGCAAATTTAGTGACATTGAGTGATTATGTCAATTACAGGTCATAAGTATCTTACACACGCATTTAATACTCGATTAGAATAAGTGTTTATTAATATGATAAATACAAATTTTGGCATTCAAAAACATGACGCAGTCGAGGCAGGAACGCTTTAGTCTTAAGTTCTAGTTTTAGGTTTTAGTTTTTAGTTTACCACATTGTAAACCGAAGGTGAGCCCCTTCACCTAGTCTTGGATATATGCTATTTGACCTTTTAACTTCAAAAAGATATTGTGTTGTAATTCTACCCTCCTTCGAATGCATCCGCGCATCGGAGATATCTGTAAAACTTGTACATTGAATTTTGTTCATCTATTTGTAAATATGTTAGTAAATAAAAGGGTTATGAAAAAAACAAAAAAAAAAAAACATTGTAGATCGCTTTTGCACAGAGAGACTAAAACATGCCGACATGCACCCGTTGCTTGGTGTACCGTTGGTGGGTGAGTTCATCCACCGGAGACACATCAAGTTTTTTGACTCGTTGCAGCACCTAGCCAACCCAGTGTTTAACCCTATGACCCCACCACCCTTCCCGCATCGATGGCAACGGACTGTCGAGGGAAAATGATGATCGAGGTCAAGATTTTGTTTGTTAGATGTAACTTAGTTTGAAGTTTTATGATTAATAAGGTGATGGGGTTAAACATGCATAGACAATAAATGTATAATGGTCATTATACCTTTGTAACGATCGCAAATAATAGTGTAAAATTGTTAAAACTTATAAAATGTAGCAAAGCTGCAGGACTTACAATATTGACCTATTGTAAATAGATTCATTTATATAGAATCTGTATTGAATTCCATATTTTTTAATAACAAGGGTGGGGGGAAAAAATTGTCTATCTGAACAGTTATACAGCGTATACAGCGTTATACAGGCTCTCTTGGTCAGACTGCACTGATGGAGGAAAGTGGAGCATTCGTGCAGTCAATAGCTCATAGATATTAATCAGTGGTTAAATGTTTATTATCCCCGAACTAGGTAGTATTGTGAAAATGTATTGAAATTGATTATTATAGGTTTTGCGAGTTTATTACACATTATACCGACAGAGCCTGGAATAGAGAGTATGCAGGTTGAAAGTTAACCGATTACTTGTAATTAAAATAAACAAATATATCCTTGGGGGAAAATGATCCACCTAGCGGTGCTAAAATGAAAAATCGAAGGATGCACTTTGCTCTCAGGTCTCATTCCCAATCGAAAACAAAAAGTCCAGTCACCGCAGAGCTGTAATGCATGTGTGAACAGTAAGTATTATTTCAAAGTTTACAATTATCGATGTGCGTTAACAATATTAGCTGTAATATATTAATAACATTTCTTTCTTTTCTTTATTAATTATTTAGTTTAGTTAGATCAGTTAACTTGCATGAAATTATTAGTTAGTAACCGATATTATTGTTCAAAATTTCCGGAATGCATAAGTACCTTTATATTATAGGATGCACTGATAGATGTTAATTTTTCTCGAGGCGATAACGATTGAAAGACTAGTGACAAAACAAATATTAAAAACTACACTATAAACACGGTATAACTTCCTGCTGGGAGAACATAAAAATATTATCAAACAACCTGGTTGCTTACCTTGAAGAAAGGTCCCTTTCCTTGCTACACATAGGACCGACTGCGCCCTTTGCTTTGCACCTTAGCCCCTACCCCAATGTGGAGAGAAAGTCGCTTAGGTGGAGTCATAAATTGTTAACCTGGGGTAACAGGGACTATTGGAAAGTAGACCGAAGTAGGGATACCTAGGGACGCTCTTCCCGGTCAGGGGTCTAGTTTGTATTGTTATTTTTTTTTCTTGTGAATTCTTCTATTTAGTTGCCTTTGTCGTTCTATATAAAAGAAAAAAAAAATCTAGATTTCTTAGTTGGAGGTTAGCTTCATTCATAATTATGGTTTTCTTAAGAAAAAAAATTAATGGAACTCCTATCGTAATCCCAAAGTTCAACCAGCATAATATAATAAATGAATAACGTTATGCTTAAAACTTTTATGTATCGGTCAGAAAATTACCAATTATGATTTGACATTACATCAGTCCCGTAATTCATGAGTTCTGTGAACTCGTCGGAGGGCACAAAAAAGACAATTACCACAACGACCCTGAAGAGAAGATGTTATAACGTTTTACGCCTATCTAATATTTATAATAAATACTACGTTAGTCACTACGTATACGTTTGAGATATGTAGACAAATTGATAAAGTTGACAAAATGAAACCGCCATTGACAAATAGGCCTTTTTGCGCACAAAATATTGTGATGGATGGCAGTCCGACTGAATTTTCTACCTGAAATGTCAAAATGCGGAGACAGGTAATGGTGGAATTGCCGTATAATGTCAAAACATATCTTTGCAAAAAGGGTTTTGACCTGCGCTGTTGACAAACGACTCCTTGTGATGACTTGACCCTTTCTGTTCTTATACCTCTAAACATAAATAGTTTGGTTGTTTGTGTTCGCATGTGTAAACACTTGGTGAGTTTTATTGATGTGAGGAAATAAGCAAAGATATAATAATAAAGTACAATACTTGAACTAAGAATAGGATTTTATTAGTTTTATAAATATAAATTTAGAAATCCAAAAAAACATTTTCAAAAAAGGTTCACACATTTAAAAAAAAAAAGAGGAAAAATTTAAGAACAAAATTTTTGATTAATCCAGAGAAAACTATTTATAGAAAAATTAATGAAAATTTCAATATGAAATACAAATAAACTAATTTGAAAATTATATTAAATAAAGCTAACACAGTTTGTAATGATCACTCTCTAAATTGCACTATTAACATTATCTACAAATAAATATAGAAATACGAAAAATAAATTTATTTATACAGGTTCATTTTGATTAAAACTCTCTTAGACTCTAATAAAAATAAATTATTTAAAAATAAAACACTTTCAATATACCTATATATTTACAAATGCATATGAGCATCGTGACCCATACATAACAAATTAGGATCTAGGAACGTTCTACTTTTCGTAAGAAATATTTACAAATCTAGAATATTTACAAATACTAGTAAATATCCAAATAATAGTAAATACCAGTTAATATCCATTACTTCTGTGCTATTAATATATTGTCGTACAATCATATTTACTCAATGTCTATCTATCTATGTATTTCTTCGTTTAATCACTGGACTTGTATTGTGTTCAAAATATATCCATTGTAGCCCTGTGACATGAACGTTTTGACTGAATATAATTCATGATGGCTCACGTTATATCTAAATTATGGCTTCTGCCGTAGCAGTCTAAGTCAATGCCAGTAATTTAGTAATCAGTAATTACCTGAAATGATTTCATTCTTGCTGGTGTAAGGGCCGAAATAAATCTGAGTGGAACCCGTTTATATACTCGGTGTTACATTAGAGGAGCGTACTAAAATTATTCTCCTTCTTATGCTTCATCCTTCTGTTCTGGAACCAGATCTTAATCTGCCGTTCTGACAAGCTGAGATCAGTGGACATCTCGATCCTTCGCTGCCTGCTCAGGTAGGGCTGTGAGCGAAACTCTTTCTCAAGCTCCAGAGTTTGGAACCTCGTATAGGTCTGCCTGGTACGCTTGTTTCCGCCGGACTTACTGGAATCTGAAAATAGGAAGCATCGATTGTAAAAGTAGAATAATTTAATTAGAATTTATTGTAGAATATTACGTTTTATCTTAGCACACATTAAATTATTTAGATTAAAACCTTATGTTCTCCAACATCGGACATGAATAGGAACGACCTGCTACGTCCCCTAGCCTTAGTGGGAATGCTGAATTTATTTATTGCCCCGCCAAAATAAAATTTGCTTCTTCACGAGTGATTCGAATTCACCTCACTTAGGCTCCAGCGAATCGTAACTCCAGCGCAGACAACCATTCCAGCCTCCAATTCATATTTCATGCGTGTATTTTTTTTAAAGTGTTTAACATATTAGAGTAGTTATTCTAACTTTTCAAAAATTAAAATGATCTATACATGTGAAAGTATGTATAGCATATTACGTACATACACGTATGTATGCATTGATACTCGTTGTTTCGATAAACATAATTTACAGGGGATTGATTTAGAAGCAGATTTGATTAGCTAATTTAGTACATGTGTGTTAGTGGTGATCAGTTTATGCTGCTCAATTGTTCACGAATTTCGTCCTAGTGATCCGTAGTTAATCGGTTCATTTCATTTCACTATATTGTCTATCTTCATATTTACAATGAGATTACTTAACCATCCTTGAAATTATGTAAAAAATTCGTGGCTGAGATGTCGCCAAATTAATGAATTATTTTATTCAATTTTAATTGACATGGTATGATGTATACGTTGAATAGATGGTTATGAAGATGAAATCAAAGTTGAGGAAATGTAGAATTACTTTAAGGTAATTAGTTTAGGGCTTTAGTAGTTATTGGTTAAAGAGAAATAAATAGTTCACAGCCGGGATTCGATCTTTACTCTAACTAGACTCTCCTAGCCATATGACAGCAAGAAACAAGAAACTAGAATGAATGTCTGAACTGAAGTAACAAACTCCCAGATTACGATTTAGTATCTCTCACTATGTTTCCTCTCTATGTCCAGAGGGATTACATGTCACAACTAATAATTATTAGTGTGTTTTAAATTAGTTTTGTGACGTGCACTGTTTATTCGGTCATAAATTAAAATAGGACATTACTTCTCTAAAATGGTGTAGGTGTGAATAAGATGTGTTTAGTGTCAATGTTGTAGATGGGGATAATTATTTATTTGTACGAGATTTTCGTCGGCATGAAACTATACTATGTTTAGAAGAGTAAAAGAACACGGATAAGTGGTAGTTTATAGTTAGCAATAAAAACCGTACAACACTAAGAAACACCACCGAGAGAAATCAGCACCCCGAGCAGCCACATCCGGTCGGGCAAACAATTACACACACACCCATTCATTGGACCAGGTAATGGACCGGAACCTCTACATACCTGTGGAACGAGTGCTGCTGCACATGGGAAGGATGGAGGCGTATATGACAGTCCTGGGCAAATCCATGATCTCATTCCCTGATCAACAGGACTTGTAGGCAACCTAGTTTGTGTGTTAGTTTTAGGTTTTAGGCCTTTTCTATTGTTGGTTTTCAAGCAAATTTTTAGTATAGGGCTTGTTAAGTGGTTGATCAAAACAACGCAGGTAGATTGCTGTGATTTAATTTAACGTTGGATGGAGGATGGCGAATCCATGGATGAGTTGATTAGAGGGGCAGTGCTCTAGTGGTTAATATGTTGAAGCTTTTAGTCTTTTGCGTGGAAAGAGACTAAGGTTTTTGACAAAAATAATTTAGCATATGTCCTGTGTAAGTGGGTTCTATACCAATCAGTAATAGTTTTATTAGTTCTGTTTGTTAGTATGGAGAAGGTCTAAAAAGGGTGGTTGGTACTGCAATAGTGAAATCCAGGGAGAGGTGATGTGAGAATTGAATGGATGTAGAATGGGTGTGAAGTATTGGGGTATAGGACCACTAACAGGTTGTCTATGTATGTTTTAATAAAAAGAAACTTTCAAGAAAGGGTATCGAGGCGATCATTCATGACTGTGTCTGGGGCTAAGCAGTTTCCCATCTCATTCTTCAATTTGTGTATAGAAACTCAAATAACCTTAGTTACAATAAAGTTTATAAGTCTCTATGGTATGGAAACAGATATTGGCGTCGAAGGAGATGAGAATGTGGTGTGACAGAATCTAAGAACTTGACGAGTTCTCTCAGGAGCAACGCACTTCTAATTAAATAAATTCATTCGGCTTCTAGTGAATTTAATATTTGAAATGTAAAATGAGCCAATATTATCAAATAAGAATCAATCAGAGAAATGAAGTGAATGGATGAATGAAGAAACAGTCGGTCATTCGGCAGGACTAAGACATTGGTGAGAATGACCGAGTCACGTAAACGAACGTCTGATGAATGAAGATCTCTTTAGTAAACATGAGAAACCTTGCTGGCCGATTATAGCAGTGAATGAGCTATGGCTGTATCTTTGACTGGTTAGCTGAAAAGATCCATGTGAGTAAGAGTTTCATCGGCTCATGCATCGGATCATTTCAATGATCCATTTATTTTGCTACATCTTACATGCATTTTGGGGTTGTTTGCCGCTTGCGAGAGCTTGACAAGATTATCAAAGAACATTTCTGAATGGCGATGAGTTAGTGAATTATTTGTGAAATATCCCACGTATCTTAATGTACTAGGATCATGCACATCAGGAAATCAATTCGATACTTACTTGGCATAAGCTCAACATCCTTGATAGATTGCATTATTATTCATCTTTTTAAGGACGAGTAGTTATTCAAAAATGTAGACATTTAATTTAACAATATATATTCTTATAGATATATTGTTCAATATTTACTAGTTGTCTATCTAATTATTAATCCTTCAGTTGCAGATGCTAAAGTGATTCCGGAATATCCGAGGTTCAGTGGGTCACGTGTAAGGATACCCTCCCTGTCAATATAGCCTGAAAAATATTCTATTAATGGAACCGAAAGGGTGAATTACATATGCTTAAATCTGAACTAAGTGAATTGAACATCGCGAATGAGCTGAACGAGGAATCATGATCAGGCCATCCAACGGATCATTCAGATGGGCTGATGAAAGATCAATTCATGAAAGGTCAAAGACGAAATGATCCGACGACAATACCGTAATTTTATCGGCTTGTCCGCGACTTAAATAAAATGATTGATGGGTGTTAATGATAGATCGTCTTTTAAACGGAGACCGACAGTCCACTTAATCCTTCGATAGATGAGACAAACAAGAGATCTGGAAAGAGGGGGTGGGGTTCACATCAGATTTTTTACGTCATCGGTTTAAGTCAGCTCAGTTAAAGACACAATTTGACTTATTCAAACGTAATTTTAATAAGTAAAAAAAGAAATCACTTATTCTAGATATATTTTCTTCGGAGTATTTATTTAAACATTATTCTAGACCTGGTTCGATTGTTAACGCTCAAGGCTTGACACAATCCAATTATACCTACAAATATTTAATTAGCAATGATCTGAATGGCCTTGTAGCTGTGAAACTGGAATTATAGTCGCATTTTCACAACCAACAACTGTCCGGGTTGTTTATGAAATATTCACTTAAGTACCATGAAGTTATATTTATTCTATAAATATTGATAATAGAATAGATTTCATAACATAATACAGTATGACGTTTATTGTTTACTAGCAACACTACCAAAATGCGATAGTTACTGTTTAAGGTTTTAATTAAAATAGGTACCTGTTTTAAATGAGGACTTCATCCAGGGATAAATTATATCACCCACAGTGACTCCAGGTGTCGGGCTGGGGTTGTTGTTCTGGGAACAGTGCATTGTTCTCGATAAAGGCGCCTTCTGCGAACTTGGTGTTGGTGAAAAAGGTATTCTCTGCGTGTTTTGGGTTGGTGACGAAAACTGCGCTGCCTGCTGGTATTCCTGGGCCTCCAACCACCGATGGACTTCATCGGTCGGCGTCGAGGGATAATCCCTGACCGGTTCTATAGGTCGGTTTGGCGGGTGGTCCGGCCAATACCCGTACATCCCTTGTGGCCAGGAATGTCCGTATCCATGAAGATCTACGGAGCAATCGTTCCACGATGTCGAGCACCCACTGGCTGGATCCTGGTTGGATTCATCGGAGGCACTATGCTGCAAGAACCCTTGGTTTTGCTGCTGGTAGTTATTATAGTACGCTTGCAAATTTATATTGTTCACTCCGCGCATATTGTTCGCATAGTTAATACTCATAATAATGATCTAAGGCCTACCTTAACACTCACTTGCTTGAGAGAATCACTGCTGTGTTAGAAACGGTTTACTAGTGTGCTAGCTTCTGGCAAATGGCACATTGAATTGTCTTGTGTCACCCACCCGACCCACACCCCCACCCCTAGGGCCGCATTGTTACCGGGAGGGTAGATGTCCTATTGTCCGGCCTGGGCGTCCCCAGCCAATGATAATCAAGCATGACACACAGTGTAGAACATATTTTTCGCTCACTTTAAAATATATATTTTTTTTGTCGCTGTAGCTAATGGGTTCATTCGAAAGTATATCAAAATAAAACTATTGATACGACTTGGAACATTAAATTACCATTAAATTTCTTTGCTTACACAAACAACAATTTTGCCATTGGCGATGCTCCATTGAATGAAGAGAGAATTCATTTTGGACTGCTATCATTTTGGAAAATTAATTAGCCAAGGTCAAAGGGATAACCTCTCTGCGTATGAACGGGGAATTTACTTAAGTGTTTTGTTTGTCTTTTTGCGTTCTAAACAATCTGAAATTTTGAAACGTAATTTAGCAATATCCGAGAGACACTCCAACTATTTCGAGTAAGGCAATAGAACCAAAAATAAGTGATAAAAAGTCGGTCTTGTTTCAACCTATTTTAGATTCAAAATTCGTTTTCGTTTAGTAATTATTACGTGTTGTCGTTGATTAATCCTTCGAGCAGGAGATTTGTCCATTTTTTTTTTGCAGGTTAGTCATTTTAAAATCTGCTACATTTTCAAGAAGCAATAATTTTGTCAAAGAACAATATTACAGATTCAACGATTGCAAGAGCTAGGGCATAGAATAATAAGCTTATGTTGTAACTGTTATTATGACACCATGGGAAAATTGACTTTTTTCTCAAAATCTTGAAATAAGAACCCACGCCCATCCTAAGCTCAGTTGTAATAAAACAAGTTCTTATGAAATTGACTAGTACTGGCTTCAATGTGACAAAAAAAAATCACGATCTACTGACAAAAAGATTGGTCCTATAACTTTAGTTCATGTTTCAATCGATTCAACCTCATATCGATATGTAAGAAATGATGTTGCAATGGATTTCAGCAATGTCAGCAGAATGCCCGTTTCGCCCCCAATGTGGTATGCACCGATTGGAAAATGGCGGGAACCGCTGAGACATCGGGGGTGCGCGCCAGACAATGCCACCCACCCCCTGGCTAATCCACCCCCGAGCCCAGGGGACTCTATCCATTAGCTGTGAACTTTGATTAATACTTCTTATTGGCTCTGTCCGCGGAAAATATTGGCCATTATCTGATGGCTTTGGGGATTCGTCATGGATATTGGATATGTTCGGCGACTGCGTCGGGGGTGGCTACGCTCTAAAAATAATATTCTTTCATTGATTTCATTCTTTTAAATATAATAAAAAATAATGAACGTTATATAACTCTCAGATGAAGAAACATGCATAACTATGTGGCCGATATCGAAAGTAAAAGAGATCCATATTCGACAAATCAAAATATTCGAAATTACTTTCATGGAAAAAATAATTATAACGGTACGAAAAACACAAAAACCTGAATAAGCCGTTTTACGTGACTTTCAGACCTATCAAATCCCAGCTCAGAAACTGTTTTTTAAACCCACAGAAGGCAAACAAAAGATAGTTTCAAAGGAATTTAAAAAATATATAGTTACGAGGGCCACAGCCATAAAAATCATGTATTTTTAATAAATAATAAATAAAAGGAAATATTATAGCTATTGAAATTGAGCTCAAAAATTTTCTGTATTTTTTTCGCAATCGTTTTGTAAGTTTGTAAATAATAGAGAATATGCTGGAACCAATCTTTCGATCAAGGGGTATCTTAAAATAGAAATAGTTGGGGGTTATAACCAATAAGTAGACAATTCTAGTAAAATGTATATTTTAGGGTTCTTTTAACCCTGTAGTATTCCTTAAAAACACTTGTTTCTGTACCATCAAGGAGGAAACGCACTTAAAATTATTAACAATTGATGTGATCAAAGGTTGTAGAGACATGTTTGCACTCCTCGTTTTGAGGTAATGTGGCGTTAAGCAGGTATTACCCGGAGCCATAGATATCTCATTGAGTTAGTTTAGTATAACATACTAATGAAAAGGGGGTTTTCTTCGTTCTGGCCTGAAATTATTATTTGCGATTTGGGAAATCTGGCCAAATTGCAACCTATCCAGCATACCCTCTATCCCGGGACCAAGGGATAGGCTGACCTCCTGCCCCTATAGATTCGTCCCTGCTCAGTTATAGGGGGTTGGATGTAGATACATGTGTAAATTCGTCCTTATAATTGTTGACGTATTCTCGGTCCCTGGTGGGATTGGACTCCAGACCGTGACCTCAATATCTGATCGGGTGTTCTGCTGACCACCGGTACCATTTTTTTTTTTTTTTTTTTCTGGCCCTCACCAGGGATCGTTATCCCAAATCGGTGTTTTCCCATAGTCTGCCAGATATACGGGCACACAGGGTTTCTCGTCGTCAATTCCAGAGTTCCTGGAATCGGTGTGTTGGTCTCAATTCATCTTTATTTAGAATAGCTCAAAAAAACCCGATTTAAAACGTATTGTCCACAATTTAACAAAAGATTAATTGCTCAAACTAAAACTACGTTATCTTGTTTATACTTGATGAGTCTTCCAGAAAGCTTAGCCCTCCTAGAACTAGTGACCCGTCTCAGACCCTGTATTTCTTTCCACTTCTTGACAATGAAGGAAAAGGCTCTGTAGTTCTCCTCTTTGTTAACCAGCGACTGCAGGTCTTGATTCTTTCAAGCCGTGCCCTAGGCACGGCAGGAGAGAAAGACCTGCTCCGATGTGCCCCTGTCCCCTCAGTGTGGGGTGTTTTTCTGCTCTCCTGAATTCTTAAAGCTTTTCTTGAACTCTGACGTGTCCATTTAAAACCTTAGAACTCTCTTAGTGAATAAAATTACGCATGCAGTCTCCACTTACAGGCACAATTCTTACTCGGTTGCGTTGAGTACATTAAAAGCGAGAGCTTAACCAAAGAAGATTCATATGGCCACGGTCCAAGCTAGAGCAGGACCAGCTCAGGTGGTACAACAGCCAACCGGGTGCTAGGTAGGTCCTGGGTTTGAGTCTCTATCATGTAAGTGTATTTTGTCTTTGGCTAAAGTTATTATTAATGGTTATATAATTAATATTACAAAAAAGAACTGTTATAAAAATTCCCCATCATGGCGGAAAATATATATTTTGAATTAAATATTTATAATACGTCCGCTTGGTGACAGGGGGTGAGGAGACGACGCTATCTAACAAACGGGCGAGCATCGCCAGGTGCCCGCAAGGACATTAATCTTCCATCAGAACACTTTGTTCCGCTGACCAGCTGTGCCGCATCCTTAACCAGGCGTTCGTCTGATCCGTGTTTGCTTAGTCGGGGCAATTGGGCAAGTCTTGCGTTTGGGGTTGCAATCAGAAAGAAATTCTCAATTTTGTTCAGTTTTTCTGACAGCTATAGAGCCGGATAAGGATATAACATCCACCATAACTACCATTGCAAACGTCTAAAATCTATATGATACACATTCCCACGTTGCCAAGCCAAGCTAAAAATGGTACCAAAATCACGTGAAGTTTCACACATGCCGAAAAAAATACCATATTTAGCTTTAAATACGTTCAATGCTTGATTTTTCTCACGTTTGACAGTTCACAATGGTACTGTCGATATGATACGCTTGAACATTTCCGTATTATGTTCAGTATTTCATAATAGGCTGGCAAGTCTTGCGTTTGGGGTTGCAATCAGAAAGAAATTCTCAATTTTTTCCAATTTTTCTGACAGGTATAGAGTCATTTTAAAGTTAAAGAACGCATTTTACTATCTATTGACACCAACAACCCGGAGAAGGACATAACATCCGCCATACCTACAGCATAACTATCATCGCAAACGTCGAAAATCTATATGATACACATTTCCACGTTGCCAAGTTCAGCCAAAAGTGATACCATAATCACAAGCAGTTTCACACATGCCGAAAAAAAAGTAACATATTTAACTTTAAATACGTTAAGTTTAGGTTCAATGCTTGATTTTTCTTACGTTTGACAGTTCACAATGGTATTGTCTGTATGATACACTTGAACAATTCCGTATTATGTTCGGTATTTCATAATAGACCCTAAGATATTATGATCAGGTGGTTAAAGGCACTGACATCTTCAATATTGTACCCGCAGATATGAAGACATCAGGCAATGATCCAAACAATTACCGCAGTAATATAGCGGTGGTGGGGGGAATGGGAACCGGGCCATTAGCCGCTATAGGCAATTACAATAACAGTTATGAGCTGTGATCAGTTCATTCACTGTTGCGGGGACCTGACCGCGTTATGTCACGGTATTTATCAGTCACGCTACTGTGACAAGTGTAACGGATAATGCCCAGTCATTACAGCTCCTGTGTTTTTTCTTTAGTGCTATCCTGTATGTGTGTGTGTGTCGAAAACTGCATTCTTTTGATTCATTCATTACATGGCTTGATTTATGGCTGTTATAATGCTTTTGGACAGCTGATTGTGTTCATAATTGTCGGGTTTCTTTGAGTGCAAAGCTGTGTTACATTATTGATCATTGAGGTTCAACATGTCATTTTGTGGTAACGTTTTTTAATTAAAGAATCGAGAGAAATCCAGCTTAAGATATTTTTGGGGATTCAATCAATATTATTTGTCCATATATTTACAGTTTTTGAAGAGAATACATTTCATTGTAGGCCTAAAATCATATAGCATGATATATCAAATCGTGGAGGAATCTAACTTGACTATAAATCAATATGACAGCATTTTATTATTGCTATGAATTGGGTAATTTCTTGTGATATATACTTATATATTTTTAGATTGTATGTGTACATTTCATTATATAGGACCTGATATTATAAGTAAGGAACGCAAAATGTATTCATTGAATGTTTATTGGTTTAATTTTTTAGTAGATTTATTGACACTCTTTGTGTCTTGGTTTCTTCTTAATTGTCAAAAAAGGGGCCAACAACATTTAGAATAAACTAATCACCGAGAACTCTATCTACAGATACATAGGAACCAAATTTGTCTACATTAATTTCTCGTCCAAAATAAAAAAGTGTAGCTACGTCGAAAACTGCATTCTTCTGATTCATTCATTATATGGCTTGATTGATTGTATATGATACCTTCCAGACTAAATGACTTGCAGATTGATTGTGAATTTTTAAATTTTGGAAAGACCAGTGGCCAGTGTTCCTTGGCCCCATTAATCTTGAAATAGCAGTAAATGTTTCTGAGAGTTATTTCTTACATCGCTAATTTGGAGGAGAATGTAACATTGTGTATTTAGGTGATTTCGTCGCTCATTTTCTAAAGTCAAAATTACAGGCAATGTCCGTCGACACTAAAAAACGAGGGAAAAATAAGTAAAATACTCAGATTGAGAATCGTACATAATATCCCCTACGTGTTGCCTTGAGACCACTTCTTTGGCAGGAGGCAGGCAGAAGGGAAAGTTAACCCTTTACCGACACATGTCCTTAAGGTCATAAAATTTCAGTTCCTAGAAATCTTTTAACCACCAGTGACTGTCTCGATTGTAAAAACGGGACGTGTATAAGAACAGTCCGTTGTAAATTACACGGACGGCTCCAGGCGATTCTTCGCCGGTGTCAGGGAAACCGAGCACCAGGGCACGACGGGATACAGACGGTTTTGATGAAACAAATGCCGAGGAGAGGAATAGTGCAACTCGTTTTTCAAATTTCAAATTTGTTCATTGTAAAACTTTTATTCAATAAAGGGGTTTAAAAAAAAAAAAAAAAAAAAAAAAAAAAGTGAAACTCGCAAACTTGCACAATTCGTGCATAATATTGTGGTACTTTCCCGACAAATGGAAACAAGCCATCTTATTTCCATTACTCAAACCAGCCAAGAGCGGAGACCACTCAGCCCACTACCGCCCAATCAGTTCATTACCTCAAATGGGGAAAATTCTGGAGAAAATGCTATTGAATTACCTCAAAAATTACTGCGCGGAAAATGACATCATTCTGCCAGAACAGACTGGATTTCATTCCAGTCTGAGTACAGCACATCCCCTTATGAAATTACAGACAGAAGCAACTCGAAATTTAAATCGAAACGTAGCCACGGCTATGATGTAATCCAATCTTCGGGACTTCCTGTCGAATACTCAGTGACCGGGAGTTCCCGGAGCAGCTCTATTTGATTCTGAGTAGCTTCCTGAGAAATCGATTGCTGCGGGTGAGGGTGGGTGATAGCTTCTCGGAAGCGGTGCCACTCACCTTTTGAGTCCCACAAGGAGCCGTGCTATCCCCAGTACTTTTCAACGTGTCATGTCTGAAATTGTCGGAGCCCGGTACAAAAACACGACAGTCGCTGCTTTCGCTGAGGATATCGCGGTGAACAGTAGCAGCATGAGCGCCAAGTTAGCTCTTAAACAGGCCGAAATAGCCTGTAACCAGATAAGTGAGAAATTGGGAAAACTCAATACCTCTGTAAACGCGGGTAAGACTGACTGCCTGATTTTCTTATTCCAAAAGGGAAAACGTCCACTGTCTACTATATACACTGTAGGAACGCAGAAAAACTCCCCAGCAAACAGCCTCCTATATCTGGACGTTAAAATGGACCGTCATTAGGAAACTAAAGCAAACACGCACGAAGTCTTACCGGCTCACGCATCTGTTAACATCACCCAATCTATCATTACGCCTTAAGCTAATGAAATATTAGAGTGTACTCAGGCCTGCTCTGCTGTACGGTCATTTGACTGATGCAACAGCGAGACGACTCCAACAATTTCAGAACGAAATACTCATGAAAGCGGTCAGACTCACTACATTCGAGCAGCACATACGCCTCAGCAGAACTACAAGGAGTTCACAGCTACAATTGACTGCACTTAACAACGGATACACTGCATCTGCACAGATGCACGTTATTTCCAAATAATGACAGCATTAATAGTACTATATAATGTAGTTTATAGAAATAGTTTATTATATTTAAATTAAAGCGTTTCTGTCCATTTTAGGTACATTGATAGAGGCTGGCCGGAGACTTTCTATAAAGGATTTTTGTTACAATGTTAATCAGTATTTTTGTTTTAAGGTCATCTCCTTGGCTGTTCAGGGTTTTTTATTTTGTCTGTTTTAATTTCTACATCTTTCAGCAGGTTTATTTTATTTTTTCCATCTTTCTAATAACACTAGAAGAGACGGAGTTTCCTACATGCTTCCATACAATGGTTGTATGTGTTTTACCTATGAAACTTATAATTTTTACATTCCTATAACTTACATTCACATTGTTTCAAGATTTAATTCAGAATTATGATTGTCATTGATATGGATGTATATACACTATTTCATTAATTGTTCATTGTATTGAGTTTCCAATAGTTGGAGTTCTTTAGGTCAGTTTTTTTCCAGTTAAGCGGATGTAGTTTATTAAGCTATGTCGTTCTGCATCGAATATTGTTCAGTCCTACAACATATGCTCTTAAGTTGGTTCGCATTGCTCACACACGGCTTTGCTTTCGGAGTGTAGTAAGTAGATTGAGTACGGTGCTTTTAAGTTACCTTCTGTGTAATTGTGTTGGTAAAATACATTATCTTTTTTACTAGAAACATGTTCTCTGCCTCTGATTTCTTATCTTCTCAAAGCCTTGCCTATAATTAGTGGTTTGTATTCCCCGTATTCTGTTGATCAACATACTTGCCATAGTGACTATGTAAAGTCAATATTAGAGAGCAGCTCTTTTCGAGAATTATACAGCATGGAAGGTGGCGGTTGCAAGTATTTGACAATTATTTTTAGACAAGAAAAGTAAATGCGTCGAAAAGAAACTTTCTGGAGCAATAAAACTGATAGTTCTTACTGGGGGGGCAACGGATCTTTTTTGGTGACAGATTTCTGAACGATAGAACTGGGAAGCTCACGTTCACGGGTCCATCAGAGTTGCTGGCGCGTGAGCTATTCAACACTTCCTGCGTGGCATGACAAAAAGTTTTCCCAGGTGCCATACATCATTTTCAGTCTCCAACTGGTAAGAATTGCTTAAATAGAAATATCTTTGGTTGTAAAACCAACATCGATCTCATTAATCCAGTAAATACACAAATGATTGTGCCCTTCATGGGAATATATCGCAATAAAACACGCAAAATAATTATTTGATGGTATAATGGTTTGAAATCGAAAGTTCTTAACATACATCAACAAAAAAAAAATTTGGCAAAAGAATAATTAATATAAATGTACTCCATGCTAGGAAATTCACCAGCGGAAATCGTTTTATAAAATCTTTGTACCGGCAGATGATCTAGAAAATAATTTGTTTTTTGGCCACAACAGCAACAGACGGCTCTATCACAAGGTTGGATTCTGACGGAATGCTTAAGGAATTTATTATTATTTTTTAACGGAATATAATGCGCATGGACAGTTTGGGCAAAAAAACAACAACAAACAAAATGAAAATGATAGCTACAAAAGGAGATAAAAAATACACAATTAACTATATGGGGGTTGCAATAATTAGTAATGCCACCCACATTTACGAGAGTAACAAGATTGGCAGAATAAAATGACGCTCTACCAGAAGAGCAGCATGGCTTACAAAAAGGGAGAGCATTTAGTAGTTGTCATGTTTATATTTATATAGAAACTTTGAATGTTTAATTATAATTATTGCAGACTATTCCAATGGCAATAGTTAAATTCTCAACCAATAAACGGGTTTGTTTATAAGACTTACTATTGTTATATCTAGACATATATACCTAGTGATCCAAATCCTAATGATAAACAAATGTAAAAGATGAATGATTATCAGATAGAGCTTTTTGAGTTGTACGGTTAATATACTTATAGGCCAATAAAGATTTTTTTTTTTAATTTCATAACCTCTTTAGTTAATAAGTATACAATGAACCAAAAATAAATAAATAAATTTGGCTTTACATCTTTCTCCTCGTGCTGCATACACAGATGCATTCGAAGGAGTACATAAATATAATATACTTTTCTTTTTCAAGTTAAAAGTTCAATAAAACACATACACACACTAGGATGAGGCTCACCTTCAGTTTGCAACCGTGGAAACACTAAAACCTAAACCTAGAACCAAAGACTAAAGTGTTCCAGCCGCGACAGCGTCCTCCGACGGAGCGGGGGTTATCGTGTTAAACATTAAAGAAAGCTATGGTGTTGAAAATAGAATTATAACGAAATTGATACCATCTGGGAGGTCATTCCTTCATGAAATCATTAAAGCTGAATCGTCCGCAAAGAGATACCTAATAAATCCAGCGAAGACAGAAAAGAAACACTCGAGCTGACAGAAGTTTTCCTCAGAGATGTATCATTTATCAATATAGTAAAAACGCTGTACAAATGTAACAAGAGCCGCTTCGTACAATGCTCTACAATCGGCCTGTCCCCTCGAGCTCGGTGACAAATGAATTCCCCGGCCATTGTAAGACACTAAACCCAAGCCCGCTCTTACACCTGAAATCCACGCCTCTTCTATTCACCTGATCCAGCTTATTATTCCCAGGAGGATCCTTGTTTTTTGTTCTTTTCTCCTTTGGTTGGTTTTCTTTCCTTCAACTGTGTGTTCTTTTCACCTCAGTTACCTGGAACTATACGCTCCGACGCTCCAGAATTGGATAGGCTACCGAAAATTTACAACTTGATGTACAGGAAGAGTGCGCCACGTACACTTGCCAACGAATCAACAAAAACTAGAGACTAAAAGCACATCTTATGACATAGATTTTTCATTTCATTCGGAAAAACTACATTAAAAAAAAGTAATAAATGTGAAACAATGTGGGACCGCCGAAAGCTCATGACATATAAGAGTGTACTCAGACCTGCTCTGCTGTATGGTATGATTTCATCTCAGGGTTTACGGGTACTATTTTTTATGGATTCACGTGTCTTAAGAGTAAACCAGGTTCTATGAAGATGAGACACAGGAATGAGAATAGTCTATTCCCTTCCGACATCGTAGATATTTGCATAAATTGATAGGGAATGGGTCTGAAAGTTTATGAACAGTTTCCAATTGAGTTGAGCAAGTGAAAGTAAGGAATACATACGCTTAAATAAACTTACAGGTAAATAATTTTGTTCTGCAATGTTCATGTTGGTTTAATTTTTAGGGTTTTGATTGTTATATATTTTCAAAGTCAGGACCCCTTGTTTTCCCCCAGGGCCTGTGTCTGATTGCTATGGGTTTTGTAAATATCTTGTTCAAGCTGGACAAGTTTGCATGAAGATTTAATTTAATTTATGTAAGAAATATAAACTTCCATTTCCTTAAACATCATTAAGTGTCTGTCATTAATAAATTATTTAAAGAACATTAGCAACTTTAACTCCTTAAGTAATGTTATTAAGGAAAACCACCTGCTGATAAAACAATAAAGGGTTAATTATCGGGGAAATACTTGTAATAAACAAGGAAATATTGTTTAATCATGTTCATAAATGAATCAAATTAAAGTACTCTACAATTTGTTTGGTAGTATGGGGCATTGTCGTGGAATATAGGGGTGTCGTGAATTTAATGTATTTGAGTTAAATAAATCAATAAAGCAGTATTGCAGAACTATCCTTACGTTTAAATTTTTTATTTGTTTTGTTACTTAATTGAATTAGTAACCGACAAAAATTTTGTACAAACCAAACGACTCAAATTGGAAAAAAAAAATCTATTTGTTATTACTGGTGCTCCAATAAACTAGGTTTTACAAATTAAGTACTCGTTTCTGTTATAAAAAAAATTAAACTAAATAAATAGAAATTGTCTAGTTTCAGCCATATTGTTAAGTAAGAGAAATAAAATAATTGTTGTTGCATTTATTGTTTCTCCTAGCGCTTTTTGTTTGCCATATGCTGATCTGACGAAACGTCAATTTTAATGTATGAAACACACTAAGATTGGTTATGTGTCCCTCTTTCAACAAACAGGAAAAAATCACTTGGGACTGCAAAGTGACGATTTTTCATGACTGATTTTCCCCTAGTACTCTTCTATACCGAGTATTATACACAAATATATTCTGTCTGAAATGCCTAAAACTGATATGTTTTGTCTCCTGAAGCTGCCATAGGTCCAGCCAGCCCTGGCGACCCCAACACAGCACACGACAGATGCGAACACAAAAGCGGTAGACATAGCTAAACGTCCCCCACCACACACACTCCCCTGTCCTGCTGGAGATACATTACCGGCTTTGCCCTTGCTGATCGATAATAAATGTAAATGATGACTTCTACATTAGGCCATCTTCAATTGTCATTTTAATTTTTCAACCCTCTCCGAATTGCACGGTTTGAAAAGAGTAACAGATTGTCTGTGTCTTCAGTCGTTTACACTTATTTAAAGTCGTTCCTCTCTATCGATCGGGGTAACAGGAAGTTGTTGAATGTTGATTAACTAGGTGTGATTTTTTTTATTCATATGATTATTAATAATTAGCCTAACAAAAGTAAACTTTCAGAGATGGAATGGAACATTCTCATCGAGTAAAATCGGGTATTCTTCCAACCGCAAGCTACCAACAAAGACTTTTAATATCAATTATCTTGTTTTTCATTTCTATTACCCCTGGGTGGTCAACCAAAAAACACTACTGCTTTTGTCAGCTGGTCAGACACGTGTGTGGTAATCGAAAAGACCTTTTCCTATAGTGACCTGCAAAAAGAGGGTTCGACTTTTCGTTTATAACTAACAGAGCGAGGAACATTCGCCACTATTAAAATCTTTAATGATCCTTCCTAAGGCTCACCTACGGAACCGCCCTAAAGCGACTTGAACATCCCCTAATAATGATAAATTTGGAGCTAAATTACTAACTTGTTCAATAGGTATACGAGGGGCGTAATGAAGGAATTCCTCGCTCACAGGGTACAATTGGAAGCCCCAATTCCTAACACAAAGGAGTCTCACCGGGTTGCCCGGTCCTCTCTGACAGGAGTGCTCACGCTCAATTCTTCGGAGTAGCGTGCTAAAATAATAACAAAGGCATCGCTTAAATAATAATGTTCAATCTCATGTGGGTGAGAACCGCCCTTATGAAGAATGAATGTCACCCGTAGCTATGGATACAGTCGAGATAACAGTGCCTCGTTAGTTATCAGAACTAACCAGATAACTTGCATGTTAAAAAATTCTCAGAAACAAACTTGTTCCGTTGCACTCAAATATAAATTTCTCAGCAGCATTATGATACAACCCAATTTCAGACGCGATTCGACCGGTGTCATTCCGGACGGTGTTAGGGACGATCTTCTTTTTGGTTTGTCCTTTGAGACAATTTATCCTTTCGTCATCTGACAAAGTCAACTTTGTTCCACTAATATTGTTTAACATGATAACACCCCGCTCCGTTCCCCCATCGATTGCAGGACGCTGTAGCGGTTGGAACGCTTTAGTCTTGGGTTCTAGGTTTAGGTTTTAGTTTGTAAGTTTTTCTCCCACATTTTCAAACTGAAGGTGAGCAACATCACCTAGCATTATATTCATGGTATTGACCTCTTAACTTCAATCTGATTGTATGTAACCCTACCTCCTTCAAATGCATCTGCGCATAGCAGAAAGAGGAGAAATTATTTTGTTCATTGATATTGTCATATTTTCACATTGTATAATTTAAAGGGGTTTAGGAAAAAAAAAAAAAAAAAAATCCACTAATATTTCCTATTTGATAAAACGTAAGGCCGAGAAACGCTAAGTAACCCGTATTCTTACGTTATAACTTATTATGGATTAAGTGTACGATCGGCAAAAAATAATTAAAATTAATTCCACAGCTGATTTATAAACGAATTTTATGTTTTCAATAGGGCAGTATAATAAACGTAATCTTACTTCTTGACGAAAAAAACTATTTAGTGTAATAGAGAGATGTCTGAAATTATTTTAACCGTCACTGATGGCGAGAAAAAATATTAAATAATAAATCTTCCGCCTCTCAACAATTTAGCATAGTTTAATGATACCCTTCCCCACAACCGGCAATAATCATGTAGAAAAATATATTCTTGGGAGACTAGTTAGTAGGAATATTTGAAAATAAAAACGAGGCTTACTATTTTCACGGTTAATTCCGAATAATACATTATCGGCATATTTTGAGTTGTGCAATTATCTTTTGAAAATTCGGATTAGTGAAATAATTTTTACAAATACTACCTGTAAAATATACAGACACTTCAAAGACGTGCAAATTACAAAGCTACTTTTGAGTTAGCTGTTAATAGTACAACGATGTAGATGACTGCTAATATATTTTTTTATTCTTTTCTTTTTTTCTTTCTAAACCCCTTGAATTTCATACAATATGTGAAAAATGAACAAAATAAATGAACAAGTATTGACAGTTCTCTCCTCATTCTGCTATGCGCAGATGCATTTGAAGGAGGTTGGGTTACATAAATTAGATTTGAGGTTAAAAGTTAAAACATGTATACAATTCTTGGTAATGGGGCTCACCTTCAGTTTGACAATGTGGGAGAAAAACATACAAACTAAAACCTGCTAATATATAGAACTTTGGATCACTTTATGAGAGGGATGGATCACATTTTTTTCTGTGATGATATATCCTAATTAGCCTGAGGGCAACGTAATTGATTAATGGTAAAGTTGTTGTAGATAAACATCTGTATATACCTTTTACAGAAGTTCTAATGTTTCAAAATATACCTGGGCCAAAAGACAGGAGGGATCCCCTTGCCGACAGGATGAACCAGATGCAAAAAACCAGGAAGCGGCAAGTCTTCGTTTGATAAGAGCCGGCAGCTGAACGGTGGATTTGTCTCAGGTCAACTTGCCTTACATCTGGTTCCTCGACAGTCAATCTTCGGCACCTTCAAGCTTCTTGTGGGGTATTAGTGCAATTCTTCTGTATACTTCCTTCAATACAATTCTTTAACAGTAAGCCATCATTGTTCTTAAGACTTGTTCCCATGGCTTGCCGAGCCTTGAGGTGCGCGAGCTTATTACTCCGGACTCGTAGTTTGGCACACCTCTGAATGAAGCTGATGAATTCTTATGAAGTGACGAGGAAGCAGAGTGTGTCGCAGTGGCTTATGTACTGTCGAGTGGTGAGTTTTGAAGACGAAAACGGTGAAACGCAAAAAGCGTTTGTAAATGGTGTAATTGAATAAAAACCGTACAATGTCATCATAATATACCTAATTATTATACAGAAACTAATAAAATTAAAAATTTATTTTAAATTTAGCCAACCCCTGTTCTGTCACTGTTTTTCACTATTATCGTCAACTTCCTCAAAGTAGCCACCCACCCTCTGATCTTTCCTCTTTTTAAGTTTTTTCAAAAAATCCTCCTTCCTAATATAATTTTGAATGATGCTAAGTTTCCTAGCATTATACGCCTGGTTCCTGTCTATAAGCCCTTCATATTGTGGATACCATATAATAGGTTCTCCCTCTTATAAATTCAAAAACTCCATTACAATTTTATAATGAACCACTTCAAAATGTCTTCACCAAATTTACATATGTCGTAGGAATGGGTTCTCTAGTCGTATTGGCTAATGTTATGCGTGTGTCATTGTGTCATCTGCCGGATGCACAGACAAACTTTTGATGCCGAAAGTATTTGGCGAGAAAGGACGATTCACAGAACCACCACGAGCCACGACGAGTCTTCTCGTTCCCTAGCCGCGAAGTCTGACAAACCTCAGACATGGTTTGCCAAGCCATGTGTATTGGGAACAAGGACTTGTCAAAAGGAGTGCTGTACTTCTCTTCTTTTTAAAACATATATGTAGCGTGGGCCACATCTCTTTCAAGATTCAAAAGAGCTTGCATCATATAGATACATTGAGTTTTGTAATAATTATATAGTAAAAATAATATACAAAAGTGTACGCATGAAATTGATATAGGTTTATTAAATACATTTTATTGTTAGTTTAAAAAAAATATCACCATAAAGGGTTATGGAAAAAAAAAATTAAACTCATCACTCCTATGAGTTTCTATCTGCCTATTTCCAGCCTATATATGTAAGATTTCTAGCTTTTGACTAGCTATGTACATTTTAGTTAGTAAGCTATTTTTTTGTTAACTAGTATGATTGAGTTTTTTTTGGGGGGGAGGGGGGTTGGTTCTGGTCACACCATATTCATAATTTAATGATAGTGATCACTGTCAATCTCAAATCCATGCTCAACCGGACATCGCCTACTTCTCTTATCATTTGGAATGAGGGAGTGAGGGGTGGTCCGTTGTCCAGTGCTAGGCTCCTAGGCTCTTCCTAGATATATTTAGGTATCTTCTAATGCACATTCATGCTGTTTGCCACCACAAGGACATTTGATAGGGATAAGTTCAGGATGCGTACCCCATGGCGTCTAAATGGAAAGGGGATGCTGCCTGCGGTCGATCGTCCTGCCTGTATCGTTGTGGCTGTAATTGAAATTTCAATCAATCTTTTTTTGGTGAAACTAGTTAGAAAAATATTTCAGACTTTCTTATAACTGCGCCATAGGAGGCAAGAAAAAAAAGTTCTGTACTTGTTCTGCGTATAAAATATGTAACGGATATCGGCATTCAATGGCCTGATAACAAACGGATCACATAAATGAATTAAATGTCCTAGCCATACTAGTTGATGTAAGGATTTTCTGCACATTTGTTAAATTTCTTTTTATTTGTTCTAGCACTCATCCCTATAACCTCCTCGGAGACTAAAACGGCAGTGGCCTCGTGACCTGCTATAAATACGTGACAGTGGGAGTCCTGGCAACGGCCAGTTTCTCCAATCATGTCCTGAGCGTCTGTGGCTATCGCGCTCTTGGTCAGCCTCCGCTGGCTCTTGTCCAGAGATGCGGCTGACGAAGATGCGGGACTTCCCAAGACTCCGCTTCCTCCTTCGCACGCGAGGGAGGTGACAACCATGTGGACTTGGGGGGCCTCTGGGCCGTTCGTATATCTAGTATGAATGAAAATTGTAAATTGGTATGAATGAGATCATTTATAACAATTACTTATAGCCCAATCAGGGAGATTGTAATTTTATCATAATAAAGTTGTAAAAAAAAAAAAAAAATGAAGGAGAAAATAAGAATCACACATGTTAAATAGCTACTGAGAAGGTAATCGAGAAGTCTTGAAAGAAAGCGTTTTTTGCCATGCTATTGTATTTTAACCTAAAATCTTCATATGCCAATTTGAAATATACCTTTTTAATTTTAAGTTTATTAAATAATGTTTACCCTAGACGTAGAACAGAGCAGTCCTACGGATAGAAAAATACCTATCCTCTGGTTCCTGAACGAAAGCCTCTCTCTTCCGGCTGAGCATTTAGTTTGATTTATCGACAAGATATAATTAAATTCAATACCACTATAGTAAATGGCGTGGAGCAGAAATCAAAATCCGCATCCCAACGAGCTGCTAAGTAGGGCAATCTCCCGACTACTCTTAGCCAGAAGGGTTTAAAGCGAAGTGGATGTATTTAGGGGTGGCTGAGGCGTCAATACCGTGTGCGCCTCAACATCTATCATTCTGACCGGCAAACGGAAACTAATTCTGCACCCGCCTTTTTTTCCTCTAGTTGTTTTTTCCTCCCCCCCCCTCCAACGCCGAAAGCCCTCCTTCTCCCTCCGTTCGGAATTCCATTTCCCGCCAGCGGGAACAGTCACCGGTGAACAATGCATAATTAACAGCATGTTGTCTGTGGCCTGTCAGGTTGAAGTGTTAAAAATTGCACTACGTTTGTTAAATAGCTTGGAGGTTTCATCGTATAAACTT
Source organism: Acanthosoma haemorrhoidale (assembly GCA_930367205.1). NCBI lineage: Eukaryota > Metazoa > Arthropoda > Insecta > Hemiptera > Acanthosomatidae > Acanthosoma > Acanthosoma haemorrhoidale. Next base: position 27,479,325 of record OV884014.1, read on the forward strand.
AGTGGAATATTTTTGCTAAGTTTAATTGAAGAGGTTGAACTTTCCTTTAAGGGAGGATATTTCTAATGTATCTAATCTAACAACAACTTTATTATGATAAAATTACAATCTGCCTCATTCAGCAATAAGTAATGGTGATAAATGTTTTCATTCTTACCATATTTACAATTTTCATTCACTCGCTCATTCATACAATATTTACAAACAGCCCAGAGGGCTCCCAAATCCACTTGTTTGTCACCTCCCTCGCAAGCGAAAGTGGAAGCAGAGTCTTGGGAAGTCCCACACGCTCCTCCGTCAGCCACGTCACCGGATACTAGCCAGGGAAGGTTGACCAAGAGCGCGAGAGACACATACGCTCAGGACATGATTGAAGAAACTGGTCATTGCCAGGACTCCCACTGTTACGCATTTATAGCAGGTAACGAGGCCACTGCCGTTTAGTCTAGGAGGATTATAGGGCTGAGTGGTGCAGTGCAAGGGGATTGGGGTGGTGGATAGGTTACTAGGGAATTTCATGAACTGGGAACGGATGAGTCCAAGAATGTGGGGTATATTAACATCGTTATGAAGGGTTTTATTGCTGACGTATTGTTCTCAGGACTTTTGATTGAAAGGATTGGATACGCTTGATGTTCGACTTTTTTGCTGTTCCCCATAGCTCAGTTCCGTATGTCCAGATTGGCTTAAGTATAACTTTGTAAGTTAGTAATTTGTTTTCTATTGAGAGATGGGATGTCCTTTGAATCTAATGTATCAAAGATATTTCTGAATAATTTTTGTAATATATTCCTGATTTATAAAACCATAACGAGGTGATAAAACATCAAGGAAGTGGTGCCCTTTAGTCCCCGACATTGTCAACCTGTCAAGGAGTAGGAAATATTGGAGTGAGGGCACCCCCGTCCCTTCGCAGCAAAAGTATCATCTAGACCAAGCATGGCCCTTAATCACGACTTCGTTGATGGTTTTAATATTAAAGGAAAAAAAAAGACGACGAAGGAAGACACACCAAGGAACAAGGAACTCAAGCCAGTAACTTATGAGACATTTCCAGACTCGCCAAACGTAGGAAAAACAATTCTCCACAGTAAACTATATATCATAATGGTGGGGATGCAGCCTGAAAACATTGTAAAAAGATTCCCCCCGAGAGTCAGAAATTCATAAAAAATTAAACTACTATTTCTAGACCCATATCTCAAGCAATAAAGACAAAAATTTATGCTACCCCACAAATAAAACAGGCATGTGACGAATTAAAAACATTAATAACAAACGCCCCAATACTGTTATATCCAGACTGGAACAAATCTTTTACCTTAACAACAGACGCTAGTGACAAAGCCATAGGATCTGTATTATCACTAAAGGACAAAGACGGAGTAAACCATCCCGTAGCTTTTGCTTCAAGAGAGTTACAACCTCCTGAACTAAATTACTCCACTATTGAAAAAGAACTTCTAGCGGTAGTATGGTCAACTCAACACTTCAAACCATACTTATACAATTCACGATTCTTACTACAGACAGACCACAGACCACTAAAATGGATTTTTACAATGAAAAATAATAACACCTGTATCATGAAATAGTTATAGAAACTTAACGAATTTCAATTTGACGTAGAACACATATCAGGAGAGACAAACTTTGTAGCGGACTTACTATCAAGACAACACGAACACTGAAATCCCCACTAAGTTAGTTCTATGAAGTTTTGGCTGTATGTCAGTCTTGAGCATAAAGAACTTGAAATGTTCTACTTGAGGGGCCGTGGTTCGTCAGGCTACGGAAAGCGCTTCCCAATTAAAGAAACTCTTTTGAAGAGAAGCAAACATTGTGCCATTTAAATGCTAGATTATACCATCTCTTAAAATCTAACACCTCATTGTAGGTAAGGGTAGTACCAAGTCCATCGAGGTTAACGCATTCATCAACCATTCCAAATCTTCATAGCGTTTCATCACACGCAATGTCACTGTTAAACTAAAATACAGTTCATAATTGATGAAACAAAATTCAATTAGTAAAAACAGATACAACTATCAGAGAGTGATGGCTCAGTGAAGCTCATCAGCTTCATCATGTGTTAAAGATGAGTCTCAGTTATCTCAGATTCTGTTACACTTTTTCCACAAGTGTCATTTGTGTTCCAATAGTTGATTATTTTAGACCCATGGTTAAACCAACTCGGTTGACACTTAAGCAGTTAATGGAGATTTGAGAGTAATAACTCTTCTGCCACACATAGAAGGGAAGTTATGCTCCCTACTGGTAAGTCAGAGTAGGAATGCTGAAGCTATGAATAAATAAACACCTCTCTCTTGTCACCTCGCAATTTATTTCATACTGACAAGATATTTTGGTGGCTACATCGCGGTTTTCAAGGTTCTCTCAATTAGACTTCTAGAATAGTGTAGTTGTTAAAACCATGTCTCCTATTTAGAGCATGATATCTCATTATACATGATAAATCATATCAAAGGCTATTTCCAACTTTCCAAAATAGTATGTGTCCATTTCGTCAGATCTGCATGAAACAAAATTTTTGAGGGTCTGGAAAATGTTAAATTGTTGATATCATTTAAAAATATTTATCGTTCTTAACAGTGCCTTGTTGTAATGTTAACTAATTACTATGCGTATAGTGAAAGATAATATTCATTACTATTTATGGCATAAGTTTTTATGTGAAAAAGACAATACCCCTAGTATCAAATTGATAATTCATTTAGAAACAATAGTCATTATTTATTGTATTATGACCCCACCTCGGACAGATATCCAAAGACGGATGGTCTTGGCGAAAAGAGCCAGACGTCCGATGTCCTCCGAAGACCATTTTTCCTCATTTTCACAGTTTCCCTGCCATAGCTAATAGTTCGGCTGCCACTCCAGTAATGGCTTGGTCGCCTTTGACTGATGGCGGCCCCTCGTTGGCCGGGGGCTGGAAACCATATACGAGCACAATTGCAATCGAGAGGCCTTTAAAGGCTAGTGGGTTATATTTATTTACCAGTCGGCAAAAGTCCTTATTTGATAAATCATATAAAGTAGCGGATTTAATGATAAATATTTTATATTAATAAAGCAGAGATCAGAAAAACACGCGAAGTCCTACTTATGACACTCATAGTACCTAACATTACCTGATTGCTGAATTACTCTCTGTTTAAAAACTCTGATCGACTCGCTGAGAAAAAACTCACGATCGTGTACTAACGCATATTTAAATTTTCAATTTTTAAACTGAGATTTTGTAATCCGAAGGTGACCCCCATCACCTAGTCTTGTCTATTTGTATTTGATATTTTCACTGTAAAAAGACAATTGTATTTGTAAATCTACCCTCCTTCAAATGCATGTAAGTATGCAGCAGCAGGAGAATTTCTAAAATTGTAAATCTTGTTTATTGTATTTTGATCATATGTTTGTAAAAAATGTTAATAAAAGGGGTTTAGAAAAAAACATTGAAATTCCTTTCCATCAAATTGTCACTGAATACTCCCTAAATGAAAGTATTGATTGCAATTTGCGCACAATGACGTGGGTATTACTTTAATGGAGGTTAAAAAAAATGTATGAATCCAAAACCGGCTGGTTAAGGTTTTGTAATTCGGCATTTAACAGCGTTTAAGGATCATTTATGTTTCTAGAGTGATTTGTACAATAAATAGTTATTAGGTTTCTCCATCAAATAGATAGCGTTCAGGATTGACAGAAGGCCGCCGTTCTTTTCTACTGGTGGTATTCTATTTTGCCTTGTGCCATATAGATTGTACCATAAATTTTGATATTTGGTTTTAAACATAAAAAGAAAATCTGTTTTTGTAATACTGCCCTCCATACAATCGATTAAATGCGAAAATGGAGCCAATTATCACCAAGGTATAATACTTATTATTGTTCCTAATTTATTTACAATGTTTAAATAAAGGGGTTGAGGACAAAAAAACAACATTGGTATTTGAACTCCAAACACTCACATAACACTACTTTATATGTTGAGTTCATTATTAGCATTGAAACTTGATTTTTCGCTTATATATCTTCTGGACATGAATAATTTCTGAGGAGTATTAGGAATAACTTTGATTTAATGATGTTTGTATGCATAGAATAAGTTAGGCTTCTTACCCACTTCAGCCCTATTGCAAATATCCAGTTCCTACTTGCTACTGTTGTTATTGCATATTATCCGGTACTGGTTGGTTCCTTTATGACGTTTCTTAAATATAGATATTTATAGATATATACCGCCGGAGACACATTACGTTTTTTGACTCGTTGCAGCACCTGACAAATCCAGTGTTTAACACTATGGCCCCACCACCCCTCCCGCATCGATGGCAACAGACTGTCGGGGAAAAATTAGGTTAAGAATTAGTATGTAAGCTAGTTTTAAGGTTGAGCCCCATCACCTTTATTAGTCAGTTTAGTCCAGTCACCTATAATGTATATCATTTATACTTGTTTATTCATTATATAATTTTTATAAAATTACAAAACCTGTATATAATGTAGCGATGCTACAGGAAATACATAGATTCACCTGAGGATCTATAATTATATATAATTATCTGTAAATTTAAAGGGGCTATGAAAGAAAAAAAGAAAAAGATATTGTTTTTGGACCACTAACTGTGATTTTCAAACGGTATAGGTATTTAGTGGTATTATTTTACGCTGTTCTTTATCATTTGTAAGCTGTAAGTTTGGCAATATAGTTATGGGTCGTCCACGAATATCGATATTTCAAAATTTTATTTTCTCGGTAAGTACTTTGTAAAGATTATTTTAATTATAAAAAATTAACTGTATAAGTTGTTAGAGTATTTCTTGGCCTCCAAATATGAAGTATCCCTTCCTTCCCGGACGAAGGAAAGCCTCCACGGCCGTATGACGAAGACAGCCTCGAGGACAGAGCAAATAAATCCCTATTGATTGGTACCGACTGACAAGTGTGCCTCGGTGATAGATGAGGACGAGCCACCCCAAACCGAGAGCTGGCTGGCTCCTCAACATTTCTTCATGCAACAATGCCGGGGCAAATTGTTTCTGTAGGGGGTGGTCTCTTTTCAAATATCCTCTCGGGGGGGGAAGGTGTGGCTGCTGTCTTAGCAACTGTATTGAACTGCGCCAGGGAAATCCTGATGTAAATTACTCCAGCAGCAGTCAAACGGAACAAGCTGAAGGTAAATATTTCGGAGAATACTACAACGTTAGGAAAATTACTTTAGTTAAGAAAGTATTCTGCAGGAAGAGTCTGGAAATGGTCACTTAAACCAAGTGTGAAATGGTTATGTTTGTCGTTTGATGATCACCGGGTATTATTGACAAGATGCGTTCTTTGACGTCCCGAGTGCCCATGAATAAGACAATAGATATGACAAATCTAACCTATATGAGAGTTACTGTACCTTTGAAGTTGGTTCAATGGGATTTTTTTTTTTTTCATAGCCCCTTTAAATTTACAGATAATTATATATAATTATAGATCCTCAGGTGAATCTATTTACAAATTATTTTTGTATTTCCTGTAGCATCCCTACATTATATACAGGTTTTGTTATTTTATAAAAATTATATAATGAATAAACAAGTATAATGATACACATCATACGTGACTGGGCTAAACTGACTAAAAAAGGTGATGGGGCACACCGGGCTCAATGGTTCAAATAAAGTTCAATGGGAAAATAAAGGAAAATTTGTTTTATGCCAACGAAAAAATGATTATTCTTTAAAATAAATGGTGTTCAGAACATAATAATAGAAAAGTTTGCATAATAATTGTTCGTAAATGACTCTTGCCTATCTCAAAAAAATAGGAAGCACAGCTAAAATGGATAGTGATTAATTCTCAAACTAAATCTTAAAAAAATATTTTGATTTCGACTCACTTTTATGAATTAAAATTTCATATTCATTAATGTTGAATTGTATTTTATTTTGTACTCTCATATGCCTTACAAAAGGGGAGTGGACAGTTAAAAGTGGCATCCATCCTATCTGTATACTACATGTATCACCGTAATTAATATTTTTATAATAGATATATGTTTGTTAATAATCCTTAAAATTAACTAGAAAAAAATCACTAAGCTAACGAATCTTGTCATAGTGCTAAATATTGTATCTTGAAAACGAAACTTGCCAAGGTCTCATCACGGAGACATGATCTTAAATGAATCATACTTCTTGGTTAACTGATTCAATGGTTTAATTTTGCTTTTTTGAATGAGTTATGGCAAGATGAATTGGTTTACCACTTCACAAGATATACATTTATTTCAACATCAAAAACTCAGAGCTCCACCGACTTCATCAAGTTAGTATATAATGTACTGGAAACTGACAAAATAGGAATAATACTTACAGATAAATACCCAGGAATCAACTCAAGAGAATTCAAAGAGTTCCTAAGGGAAAATGATGTTTGGTTGATATTTACAGTAGTTAATGCACCCTTTTTCAATGGTTTAAATGAGACACTAAATCAAACTCTAGTCAATAAAATCAGACGTCAAATAAAGGAAAAAGGGAAGAAAAGAGCCTGGGCAACAGTCGCTAAAGAATGTGTGGATAAATCCCCAACTATATCCGTGAAGTATAAAGCTTGTTTATGAAGTCGCGGGAACACGAGACACGAACCCCACTGATATAATAATTATTAGCCAAAGCTACTTTTCAGGTTTGAGGAGTTCAATTCTGATGTACTAACAAGCAACCTCCTAAAACCCTTGTAAATGTGGAGGAGTTGACATCTTTCAACTAATGAAATATCTGATAGATTTAATCTCTTAAAAGGTATTATCAATATTGAGATTGAATTTTAAGACTGCAATGTGACCCTCTGAGAAGATATTGGACAGCGGAGGTAGACGATATTAGTGATTAGCTGGTTCCGATTTCATGGTTAATTCATTTGGGTAAACCTCTATCTCACGGGCGTTTGGCTTAAAAGTATCTGCTAAAAGTTAGCCTTTAAACTAACACGTCATGGAGTGTGTTTAGCGTTCTAGATCCCATGTACTAATGCCCCTGTATGAGGGACTGAAAGCACTTGGAGGTGTGCACAGAGAGGGGAATCGATAATGCCTAATTAAGTCTGTGTGTAGCTCTCTGTGAATGGCAGAGACTGGATCTGATATGTTAACGAGGCTCGCAATCAATCCGCAATGTCGGAACGTTTCATTGAGCCGCTTGTTTCCGACACCGGTCTCTTCTACATTAAAATCCCATCAGTCTACCTGAGCTAAATATGCAATACAATGTTTGTCACTTTATACTTACATTTATTGTTGTTATTAACATGAAGCCGATTGCTACCCTTTTGTACCTCGGAATGCGTTCATATTAATTGTGGCAAACATCCGAATCAGCATACGACACAGCACAAACGACAGCGCGGTGACTAAAATTTTGGAACCTCGTGTGCTGCCTATCCTCATCGAAATCAGCGATCATTCATTTCTAATGCACGTCCACATGTCGCTCGCATAGTACAGACGTTCCTTCATCTGCACAACATTGAGGTCTTAGCCTGACCAGCACGTTCTCCAGATTTCAACCCGGTCGAGCATTTATGGGATAACCTCGGAAGACGAATAAGAGCGCAATCAGCACTTCCTGATACACTGCAGGACCTTGAAAGGGCTCTTCGGGAAGAATGGACTAACCTCCAGCAAAGGGACATTTCCCGACTGGTGGAAAATATGCCGAGGCGTCTTCAAGAAGTAATAAAGGCAAGAGGAGGAAATACGCGCTACTAAATGATCCTGTCATTAATTTCTTTTAGGATAAAAAGTTTTATTTTTCATGTTTCTTAGCAGTTTACATTTTGATTTTAAATTTTTAAACAAAGACTCATTTAATAAACGTTAAAAACCTTATTAAAGGTAAAAAAGATTTTATAAATTCAATAAATAATAAGTATTATATACAATCACCATGTATTATATACAAACACAATTTTTTCACAAGTGGGTGGAATTTTTCGCCTGTCAGTGTATATATAGCTTAGTACAAGTTGTAAATCATACTTTACTTGCAAATGATAACATGACAAATGAAAACTCAGAAGACAGTTCATTATAATTATTCTTACCTTAAAAAGAGTAAGAACATACGTATAGCCGACTGATATGTCTCATCAATTAATAATTATGCATAATATACGAGGGTGTAAACAAATAATACCTATTATTGACAAGCAGTCAAGGCTTTCAATTTAATACCCTACTTTCTATTTGTTAACTACAAGTAATTGATTAATAATTAACCATTGTTATTTTTATACAGCTCCTTTAATTTTTAGAATATCTGAGGTATCAATTAAAACTTTCGTGCACGGGGCTACAAAAAAAATGTCAATTCTCTTTTGATGATAATTTTAAAGTCTCATAATTACAGTCTACTCAAGCTCCAAGATATATATGTTACATATTATTAATGAAAGAGTTAATTTATTTTATGCCCTATACAATTTCATAAACCTCTGTATTCCTCGATTATGAAAAAGTTAAATAATCTATAATTTAAATTTTAGCTACTTGCATCAACTGCGGTACCAAATATCGCAGGAACCGCTAATAAAACTCAGGTTGGGTCATAGCGGCTTATACTAAGTCAATACGAATGACGTTTGTAATAAGTTTTAATTTAACTAAAAGTGATTAATCACTAATTAATTAATTTTTGGCTGTGTTGTGTGGCCGTAACTATATGTCATGTCTTATTTCTTGCCAACCAACCTCCAGGACAGAGCACGAGACCTGAACAAACACAAAGGTTAGAAAAATAAAAAAAATTATGTTATTATTATTTATTATTTTTTTGTCTTTAACTTTTTTTCATATATTATTTTTACCTTTACCATTTTTTTTATTTGCTATATTCGTTGTTTTTTGTAAAGGTGACACTATTTTCGAACATGAACCAAATAGTGAGAAGACGTAAACAGTAAGGTAACATATGTAATGTTACATTTGAGCTGCCCTCCACTCGAAAAAGCGAATTAGCCTTGCTCACTTCACAGCAGGCCTTGCCCCCTGACTTCACGGGCCATTAGACCGCGTCCGATTCCCTATTCCCTATTCCCTGTTCCCGGGCAGCCCATCGTAGACCCCGCAACACCTTGCCTACCCTCCTGCGCCTTAATAATGTCTTTTTGATAGGGGCATTACCACTGCCTCCGCCAAATCTTCTGGATGACTGTAAGCTTACCATTTCCAATAACGGGACCCGAAACTGTTCTTATTGCGCCTTACCCTAGACCGGTAGGGATTAACAATACCAGGAAATACATTATTATAATCCCTTTCATTGTTATTTTACAGCGCTTGGAAAAAGATTTGCTAACGTGAATATATTTTATTAATTGTTTTACATGTGCAGAAATAAGCAGCAAAAAGCAGCAACACCATTGTTATTTTTATATATATAATTAAAAATTATTCGCAGTATTCGGCGTGATTGAAAAAAAAATACAGTGTTTTATTCAGTTTTTTTTTTCATACTTCACTTTACTACATTTGAACCAACTTAGAAACAGCATATTTTGAGGCGTTTTAAAATGTACCTTCAATTTAAATGACCACTATTGTAGAAGATACACGTACTCACAGACAAAAGTCTATTGTATCGTACCCGTTTGGAAATAGTGCTTTTCCCTTTTGGCTTGTTAATTTTTTTTTAATTTTAATTTTTTAAAATTATTATTATTGTTATTGGTATTATTTTACTTCTTTATGTCTATCTGTCTATCTGATATTTACTTCTGTACATCTCTGTGGATAGCCGAGTTTGGCTCCCGTCATCCCTAAGGAGTTTTCCTAGGGGATGAGTCAAGTCGGCGTTTACTCAGCCTATAAAGAATAAATGAGTCGCTACATAAGTAATCAAGTAGCAAATCCAGTTTAGAAAAACGAAATGAAGGTTTATTTTGGGTTTCTATTTTTTATTTCAAAACCTCTTTATTTATATAAGTATTACAATGAACAAATTATTTTATTTACTTTTTTTTGCTTTCAAAACCTCTTTATTGGTAATATAAAAATAAATTTGAATTTACATCTTTATCCTCTTGCTGCATACACAGATGTATTCGAAGGAGTGCATAAAATATAATACATTTTCTTTTTGATGTTAAAAGTCCAATAAAACACATACACTCACTAGGTGATGAGGCTCACCTTCAGCTTGCAACCGATGACAAATAATTTTTCTATTTACATTAATGAAGGTTGGGGGAGATAACCCAGCCAAATGCCAACTACGTTAGCACCTCCACGCCATCTACTAGCTACGGACTCAACAACCTCCTTCGGCCCAACCACTTCGTGTGGCGTTTCTCTGAAGATCTACTTATCCGTACAATAAAAGACTAGGCATCAATAGAACTAACTATTATGTTTTAGTTTTAAGTTTTGGTGTTTGAATTTTCCCAAATTTGTTAGCCGGAGGTGAGCCCCATCACCTAGTCCAGTCTATTGTTTTTGTAATTTTAACTGTGAAACGAACAATGTTTTTGTAATTCTACTCTCCTTTAAATGCATGTTAGGAATGCAGGAAAAGGAGCCAGCCATTGCTGCGCTGTTCGAATGAAGTATCTCTGACCACTTTCATCAGTATACCGTTTCGGAACTTTTTTGCGAAGAAGTTGAAGCAAACACGCACGAAGTCTTACGGGCTTACGCACTTATTGACTTCCCCCAATCTATCCCTGCGTCTAAAGCTATTGATCTACAAGAGCATACTCAGACCTACACTGCTGTATGGTGCACCACTTTTTCGTCATCTGACGTATACGACAGCTCGGCGACTCCAACAATTCCAAAACGGTATGCTGATGAAAGTGGTCAGACATTCTTCATTCGAGCAGCGGAGTAACAGTGAACTTCACGAGAACTTTGATTTGCCTACGGTGGATGAATTCATCCAACGTAGACATATCAAATTTTTCTACTCCCTGCAATACTTGATAAACCCGATGTTTAACACGATAACCCAAGATCCGTTCCCCCATCGATGGCAGGACGCTGTCGCGGCAGTAACGCTTTAGTCTTAGGTTATAGTTTTTAGGTTTTAGTTTTTAGGTTTTAGTTTTTAGTCTCCCACATTGTAAACCGAAGTTGAGCCCCATCACCTAGTCCTGTAAGCATGGCATTGTTAATTTTAACTTCAAATAGAATCATAATTGTAATCCTACCCTCCTTCGAATGCATTTGCGAATGCAGCACGAGGAGAACATTGTAAATTGGTAAAAAATGTTATTAATAAAAGGGTTTTGAAAAAGAAAAAAAAAACTATTATTTTTTAGCCTATTTTTTTTCTATTAAGTTATAACTACTATTATTCTCTTACGTTAAAATTATGTCCATAAATTCCTACTTAATTTGTTTATTAATAAATTGTTTGTTGCTCCGCTTTGAACTGATATAAGCCCGTCTTCAAGCAACATCTGCACAACACGGAAAAATAGTTATAATTTGGTTAAACCTGAAATATGTGCTTATAACTTACTTGATGTGTCATTCAAAATAAAATAAATAAGTTGAAAAAGTTTTTTTTTTTAAATATTTCCTATCCAGGAATCGTCATGTTAATGAAAATAGTTTTTATATTTGCACTATGGGTTGTTCAATTAAGCTTAAGTCTCTTCATAATTGTTTTATTGGCACAATATCATAAAAACATCAACGTTTCGCCTTTGTCAAGTACTGTAATGAGTCGAAAAATTTGATATGCCTACGTTGAATGAATTCATCCACCATAGGCAGATCAAAGACCTCGTGAAACTCACTGTTGCTCCGTTGTTCGAATGGAGTATGTCTGACTACTTGCGCTGGATAGTTTTTGTTATTCAGTCCGTACGTCTATGGGAATTAGAGAAGGAGAGAGGCTATTAAGGGTTTTCGGTGCGAAGTGATGTTTAATATGGTTAGTCAGATCTACCGAGTTGTTATCAAATAGCCGAAAACGTTTAAAAAAAAAACTATTGATTTGGAAAAAATTTGGGAAGAATATTTCCTTTATTGTGCAATATTTACAATCTGCCTTTATAAGGCAATAAGTAATTAAGATATATGCTCTCATTCATACAATATTTACAGTTCATCATTCACTCGCTCATTCATACAATATTTACAGACAGCCCAGAGACCCCCCAAATCCACCGCAAAGAGAAAGCGGAGTCTTGGGAAGTCCCCCACGCTCCTCCGTCAGCCGCGTCACCGGATACTAGCCAGTGGATGCTGACCAAGAGCGCGAGAGCCACAGACGCTCAGGACATGATTGGAGAGACTGGCCATTGCCAGGACTCCCACTGTCACGCGTTTATAGCAGGTCACGAGGCCACTGCCGTTTCAGTCTCCGAAGAGGATTATAGGGATGAGTGGCGCAGTGCATTGACTGTGCTACAGGATTAGGGTGGTTGGAAAGGCTACTGTGGAATTTCGTAAACTTGGAAGGGATGAGTTCTAGAATGTAGGGTATATTAAGGTCGTTATGAAGGGTTTTGTTGCTGACATAATAAGGGGCATTTACTATTGTTCTCAGGACTTTTGATTGAAAGGATTGGATACGCTTGATGTTAGACTTTTTTGCTGTCCCCCATAGCTCTATTCCGTATGTCCAGATTGGTTTAAGTATAACTTTGTAGATTAGTAGTTTATTTTCTATTGAGAGATGGGATGTCCTTTGAAGTAGTCTGTACAGTTGTCCAAAGCGTCTGTTTAGTTCTTGTCTTTTTAGTCTCGTATGTGGGTTCCAGGTCAGTCGTTTGTCAAGATGGAAGCCTAAGTACCGTACTGTCTCGGATACAGGGAGAGGAATAGAATTAAAATAAACTAGTGGACCAGACTTGCGACAAAGGGTGAAGGTAATGTGGGAGCATTTTGCTTCATTAACTTTGATCCGCCATTGATTGCACCAATACTCGATCTCGTCAAGGTGTTTTTGAAGGTTATGGGATGCTATGTCGGGGTCTGGATGGGATGACAAGACTGCAGTGTCATCTGCAAATGTGGCCAAGAAGGTATTGGGAGTAGAGGGGACATCAGCGGTGTATAGGTTATAGAGGATGGGGCCCAGGACACTGCCCTGTGGAACTCCTGCACTTATGGGATAGTAGTTAGAGTATTCTAAACCACAGCGGACTTGGAAGAAGCGGTTTGAAAGGTAGGACTGTAGGATTAGGAAAAGGGTCTGTGGTAAATATCTTTTGAGCTTGTAGAGCAAACCTGCGTGCCAAACCCTGTCAAAAGCTTGAGCTATATCGAGAAAGGCAGCAGTGCAATACTGTTTGGTTTCAAGGGCTGAGGAGATGTGATCAACAACGCGAAGGCCTTGTTGAGCAGTGGAATGTCGTTGGCGGAAGCCAAACTGGTGTGTGGGAAAAAGGTTTTTGGATTCAACAATGGGAAGTAGACGTTTTAGTAGGAGTTTCTCAAATATTTTTGAGAGGATAGGGAGTAGGCTAATTGGACGATAAGATGAGGCGTCATTGGGTGGTTTACCGGGTTTGGCGAATAGGACAATAATGGAGTGTTTCCAGAGGAGAGGAAAGTGCGTCGTTCGGATTATGCAATTATATATGTAGGTTAGGAAGATTATGGCTTTAGGAGGAAGTTGTTTGAGAATTTGAGGAGTAAGGAGATCATATCCAGGGGATTTTCGGTAAGGTAAGTTTTTCAGAAGGTATTTAACCTCAGAGGGGTTAACGGCTTTTGGTGGAAGAGAGAGAGGAATAGGTGAAGTGAGGAAATCTTCCACAGTTGTGCTGTGAGTATGGCTTTGATGAGAAAGGTGAGGTGTGAAAGTATGGGTAAGATGCAGAGCAAATTCCTCCGACCTATCCCCATCCGAAGCCGCCCAGGACCCATCATCACGACGGAGTGGGTGTGAAACAGGTTGATACTTTAGGATTTTTTTGGTTACGTTCCACAAGGAGTTATACCTGGTGGACAGAGAGGAGAGGTAGGAATTGAAAGAATCGGAACGGAAGGATGCCAATCGCCGCTTTACCAATCGGCAGTACTGATTGTACGTGCGACGATCAATAGGATGCCGGGATCTTTGCCACACTGTTCTGGAGCGGCGTTTGGATTGGATTAGATCTTTGAGATGCTGAGGTAAACGATTATGATTGTGGATTTTTGTGTGACGATGGGGTGACGATGCCTCCCAAGCCGACCTCTGGACCAGAGTAGTGAAAGGATGCACTGCATCGTCTAGGTCTTGGGATGTTTTCAGGGATAATTTGAGGTTTACGGACTCTGTAAGAAGCTGACGGAAGTGGTCCCAGTCAACTGGGCCCCTAATAAATGAAGGAGGAGGCAGTTTGTGAATTGGTCTTAAGGAAATGGTTAATAATAAAGGGCTATGATCGGAGGAAAGGTCATCGAGGCGCTTGAGTGAATAGTTTAGTGTTCCTAAACTATTGTAAAAAAAGAAGTCAAGGAGATCAGGATTTCGGTTGGGATCTGATGGCCAATAGGTGGCTGCGTCAGGAGTGATAGTGGAGCAATGTTTCCGTGTGAGTGCAGACAGCAAAGCACGTCCTCGTGTATTTGTGGATCTTGACCCCCAGTGTTGGTGCTTCGCATTAAAGTCCCCACCCACAAGGAAACGATGTCCGATGGAGTCTAGAAAGGAGATGAATTGGGAGTCGGAAATGGATTTATTGGGAGGGCAGTACGTTGATGCAAGTGTAAGAGGAAAAGTGAAGGTGGTGATTGACACTGCAGTGGATTGAAGGAAATCATGTGATACCAAAGGAACTATGTGGTGGGATATGGAGTTATGGACAATGACAGCGGTACCTGCATGAGCTGTTCCATCTGGGTGATCAGTACGATAAGTCTGGTACTGTCGAACGGTAAATGGTCGTTTGCTCGTAAGTCTTGTTTCAGTAATAAGAGCTACGTCGATCTTCTTGTCATGGAGTAGTGCTGTCAGTTCGTTAGTGTGGGTGCGAACACCATTCGCATTCCAAAGGAGAATGGATAAGGAGTCGGAAGGATCCACTTATGGATTTTGTTTAACGGGGATAAGGTAGGAGACAAGATTTGTAAGAAGGGGTAATGAGAGGGGTAATTAGGGTTCTGAATTCTGTAAGGAATGATGTTAATAGGCTAGTGAGATCTGAAGAGCTTGGTGGTGAAGGAATATGCGAGATGTGTGGTTGAGGATGGGATTGGGTTTGCTGGTTGGCGGGATGAGCGGAATGCTGGGGAAGAGATACTTGCGGACGAGAAGTGGGCAGTGCCTGTGACTGCTCTCTGTTCCGAACGGCATCAGCAAAAGAGACAGAAGGCCTCAAATTTCTGGTGGGGGCGCTTCTTGAGCTACCTGTTACTGGCTTCTCTTCTTCCGGCCGGCGACGTTGCTCGCTCCTGGACTTGAGGATTCTATAGGCCTCACAGCCCTTGTAGTTGGCCGGATGGTCTTGCTGGCAGAGCACGCATACAGCAGGCGATTTTAGGGAAGAATATTGTGCACATCTTTTAACAATAGTTAACTTTCTCATCGATTAAAATATCATGCATTACTAGATATCATTCTTTTACTTTTTTGAATCAAACTCTGTCCTGTAAGTATTGACATTGATTTTAATTTACTAGAGCTTTTCCTACATAATAATTTCCAAGTGCTTTAATATACGATCGAAACATTATGCTTTTCAATACTTGAATATATTTGTTTAATAGACAATTCATAAAAAAATAACATTTACAAACAAAATGTAATATTATATGTTGATGCAATAATTAATTAACGTCATTCAAAATGCATGAACACTTAACCTTGATTAACTAAAATTTCATTATAACATTCTACTCATAACTCACAAATCGCTTCCAACTCACTATATGAAGCAACAAAAATGGTGTCTACAACTGACATTCTGATTTTGATACTTTTTAAGGACGCGACGTGCCATCATATGCGCAGTACAATTTTCTTGTCTAACTAGTTTACATATATTATATTATAATTATAACTGTTACACTGTTCAAACATGTTTTAATAATACGATGAGCGCAAGGATACTCATGCTAGGTCCTTATAAAAAAATAAAATAAACATGAATTGTTGCTGTCTCATATTTTTTCCACGATGCCCCGAGTCAAATTCTCGTCTAGTTTCTATGCACACAAATATTACTGTTGAAATATTATCATCTAAAAACAGTATTAAACCGATATTTACAAAATTTGATTAATTAGTGGGCTCAGATTGTCTTCAATATTTCATTGTATTCAATCAATATTTATTTATTTATATACACCACTTCAACCTTGTGGTTAAGAGGGTTTGACTCTATATAAATTCTATTAGCATAATTTCTGTAAGGAATAGGCCATGACATTATTGGTAGCATTAAGTGTTTTATTGTCTTCGTCACGTTTTGAACTTAAGGGTGGCTAACACTATATATAAGTTAATGTTTATTGAATTACAAGCTAAGAAAGGTTGGTAATAAGAACACGTAGAACGTTGTAACAAGACTGCTTTATTTAGTCCAAGATACCTCTATCTATAGGTATTACCTGTAAACATATATACAGATAACATATGTTTGGGGATTAAGGCTGGGCACTAGCGGCGCCTGTACTTAACTTATATATATATATGAGGTGTAGAAAAGATGCTAGTAAAACATATTTATAACCCTTTTTTGTAATCCGAAGGTGAGCCCTATCACCTAGTCCTGTTTATTTGTATATTGATATTTTCACTATAAAAAGAAATGTTGTATTCGTAAATCTACCATCCTTCAAATGGATCTAAGTATGCAGCATGAGGAGTTATTATATTGTTCATTGTATTTTTATCATATATTGTAAAAATGTTAAATAAAAGGGGTTTTGAAAAACAAAAAATATTTATAGGATCTCAACAATAAGCATATACTCCTATGTTATACCACCGTACGTAAACTACCAATAATGGTACTCATGACAAATAACCTTATAATTGTCATACAAGGAGCTTGGCCAATTGTCACACCAACCTATTGCGATACATATAAATAACTATCCCCTTTCAGGTATTCCCTTATTGGCTCTGACCACGCCCCAGTGCTATTATACACCGTCTAATTAATAAAAGACATTACCGAGAATGATTTATGTTTGGAGTGCATGAAAAAATCATAGTCCATCCAGTGGAAGAACCAGACTACAAAGGCCCAATGACATAATGTATTATACAGGTTTTATATCCCCGGCAACAGTGAACTAGATCTAAGACCTGATAAAATTACACAATTTTCACTTGGGCCCATAAATTCAGTTAGGAAAAATACCGTGTAAAAAATTTTTTTTTTTAAAACTTAAAAGTATGCGTACACAAAGTTATTCATAATTTAAAAAAGGATAAATCTCACTTATGTTTTAAAGATTTTATTTTATTTTTCTATTTTTATCTTAGTTTACGGTTTTTATTTTCAGGTATATATTATATTTTGCAAAAATATTTGCTAATAACATATAATTAGATTACTTAGTGATATTAATTGAAATTACATAATACAGTTACTTATTATTATTTGTTTAACACGATAACCCCCGCTCCGTTCCCCCATCAATGGCAGGACGCCGTCGCGGCAGGAACGCTCTAGTCTTAGGTTCTAGGTTTAGGTTTTAGTTTTTAGTTTTTTCACGGTTGTAAGCAGAGCCTCATCACCTAGTGTTGTAGATGTGTTTTTTGACTTTTTTACTACAAATTGAAATGTATCATATTTATTCACTCCTTCGAATGCATCTGCGTATGCAGTACGAGGACCAAATTGTAATCCAAAAATTTTTTGTTTTTTGTAAATAATAAAGAGGTTTTGAAAAAAAAAAAAATCGTTTCATTATGTTGAATGAGATATAATAAAAATATGAATGCGCCATATTTAAGCATCACTGCAAAGGTAGTAAAAAATATTATGTCCAATTTAAACTTTATTTTTTTGCTCTAATTAATAAAGTCAAATAAAGAAGTTTTTTTTCATGTTGGATTTCTATTATTGACTTGCCTAAGGGGCCTACGTCAGTCGACGAAATATTCATCCCCTTGGTCTAAGGCGTATGTGGGCAACAGCCGGCCCGCGGGCCGGATCCGGCCCGCTGTAAGATTTGATCCGGCCCGCGAGACATTTTGAAAAACCCAATTAAAAAAAAAAAATACACTACTTACTCATACTCATGGAATCAAGTGAGCGAGCAAGCCGAGTGGCGGTGATCATCAAAGAGTGAGGCGGCAAACATCAAAGTTCAAAGCCATTGATGTTTGCCGCCACACTGGCGGCGCAACAAAGGATTATTGCTTCGCAATTGTATTGTTCTACACTAGACGATTCTAGATCATTCCTTCATTTTGCCTATATAAGCGGGTGGATGGCCGGAACTTAGTTCAGTCCTATTCGAGCTACCGTGGTGATAAGTTTGCTTTGTGACTTTGTGTGCATCTTGAGTGCTTACTAATTATACCTATTTTCTTATTAAGTTTATCGAACGATAAGTAAATGAAAATGATGTCTGGTGGAAGGAAACGAAAAGTAGATGCAGAGGGTCGCCAGTTTCAAGAAAAATGGACTGAAGAATTCTTCTTTATCTTGCACAATGGTAAGCCTATTTGTTTGATGTGTAATGAATCCATTTCGGTGATGAAAGAATTCAATATAAAGAGGCATTACTCAACTAAGCATCCTACGCTGCTCTCACTGACAGGACAAATAAGAAAAGACAAAATCCAGAAACTTACCGCAAATTTGGAAAAACAGCAGCAAATATTTCATAGACAAAGAACACAACTTGATAATGTTGTGAAAGCTAGTTTTATAGTTAGTTCAAAATTGGCAAAGTCATTGAAACCATTTGCCGAAGGAGAATTTATCAAGGAGTGTATGTCAGAAGTTTGCAGTGTTTTGTGTCCTGAAAAGAAAAATGAATTTGAAAAAATTAGTTTGTCAAGACGAACCGTTGTACGACGTATAGAAATGATGGCTAATGATATAAAAACAACATTGACTGGCCGTATGACTGGTATTGAATCATTTTCCATAGCATTAGACGAGAGCACCGATTTGTCTGACATAGCTCAACTGGCTATATTTATTCGAGGTGTTGATAAAGAATTCACTATTACTGAGGAATTGCTTGCTTTACAGCCGCTAAAAGGAACCACTACAGGAGAGGACATTTTTAATGAAGTTCAAAAGGTATTCACAAGTTTTGGCTTGCCATGGTCGAAATTAGTTGGAGTATGCACAGATGGTGCACCTTCTATGGTCGGCTTACGTAAAGGTTTCATCGGAATTTTGAATGAAAAAGCAACTGAATTAAATGTGCAAAAAGATGGTTTGATAGTCCTTCATTGCATTATCCACCAACAGAACTTGTGTTCTAAGTCCATTCGACTCCAGAATGTTATGAATGTGGTAGTAAAAACCATCAATTTTATTCGATCCCGAGGGCTTAACCATCGTCAGTTCAAGGCGTTTTTGGATGAAATATCAGCCGAGTATGACGACGTAACATATTATTGTGAAGTCAGATGGCTAAGCAAAGGGAAAATGCTGAAACGGTTTTACGAGCTTAGAAATGAGATAGCAGAATTTATGCAAATAAAAGATAAACCACTATCTGAATTGAGTGACGCAAAATGGATATGTGACTTAGCATTTCTTGTCGACCTTACAGGCCATTTGAATGATTTAAATTTGAAACTTCAAAAACAAGGACAGTTAGTAAATGATTTGTACAGCCATTTGAAAGCGTTTCAGAACAAAATCCGCTTGTGGGAGGCACATATGCTGTCTGGTAACAGTTACCATTTCACCACGCTCTCTGCGTATGAAAATATTGCTTACGCTCAATATGCTGAAGAACTCAAGTTACTGTCGGAGCAATTTTCGATCAGATTTAGCGATTTCAAACACATGGAAGACTGTTTCAATTTATTTGCTACTCCAACAAAAAGTAATGTACAAAATGCTCCAATACACTTGCAAATGGAGTTGATCGAGATTCAAGAAAACTCACTCCTAAAATCTAAATTTGAAGACGTGGAGTTGTGCGATTTCTACAAAAAATACCTCGAAGAAGACCATTTTCCGCAGCTTAGAAAATTTGCAAGAAGATTGATTTGTGCGTTTGGCAGTACTTATAAATGCGAACAGTTCTTTTCATTGATGAAAGTTAATAAATCAAAACATCGTACAAGGCTGACTGACGATAATTTGGAAAATTCTTTACGTCTTTGTACCAGTGGAATTAATCCAAACATCGATGAATTAGTTTCCCAAATTCAAGCTCAAGTGTCTCATTGATTTCGGTGTCGCTATTTAACTTTCGTAGTTTGTAACAATTCTAAATTTAACGATTTAATTTAATGCTGTAGGTACCTATTTTTTCATTTCATTTTGTTATTTTAATAAATTGTGTTGTAATAACATTGTCGTATTATTTCATGGCTGACTGATATCTATCGCTAAAAATTATGAACACTACTTTAAAATGCACTACTTTTAAACGCGGCCCGCGAACGTATTTGCACACTAAAGTTTGGCCCATAACATGTCAAAGGTTGCCCATACCTGGTCTAAGGGATGGCAGACACTAATGGTAAGGGGACGATACCTGTTGGCGAAAAATGGCAACCCCAACCCCTTTTGCGGAGCATTCTAGCGGCCACCCCTTCAACTGTTTCTGCCTTTTAGTCCGCCACGTTCAAATAATTTTATATTACTATATTTATTATTAGCACGCTTTTAACTCAATTAACCAGTTATAAATAATAAAGGCAAAATTGTTAAACTGTATCATGTAATATCCAATCTTAAATAAATTTGTTCATATCTGTCATTATAATTCATAGTCGTAATAATGACTGCTGTTAAGGATATTACAATAAAATTTACAAACAAAATCTAATAATTCCATGTTTTTTTGTTAGTCAAAAACTGTTTTCCACCCTCCACTGCTCTTCTTTGGGTAACAATTTTAGTTGAAATTTATTGGTTTATAAATGCCAGGGCACTACGCCTTGGTCTAGAAGCGCATTAATGTTTATCCCAAGAATATGAGTACTTGTGAGGCTCTTTTTTAAGTACCTCTTTGCCATGAAAGAAAATCTTCAAATTGTTTCTTCTGGTTCGATATCTCCTAATTGCAATTTTTTTATTCCAAGTACACAAAATTCAGTAGAGAATTTTTCCATCTAGACTAGTCTTTGTGCATTATAATTTAATCTCTTTGTACAGCTTTGATTAGTCTTGCGTTTTGCTTTGCCTTTAGTACCGTAGATGTGTGAGATTATCCTGCTTTGGCTCTGGGCCCTCGAAATTGAATAAGCCCCTTAAGAAGGGTGCGCAGCCTTTATTAATAAAGTTTGCGGTTGTGCTATTATTGTATGGAGCCTAGAGGGGGGGAGAAGGTTGTGTAAATTGCCTCCCTCCAATCCCTGGCTATGATGAAGGAGGAACACCTGTAGTGTGGTGTTTAATTTGAGCTAGCCACACACACACACACTGACGCCCTCGACGTTCGCCTTGACATCTTGAAAAATTGTATAGAAACGATTTATTTTTTTGCAGTAGCGCCGGCAGTACTCGAAGGTTTATGGGATATTATTCTTCAGGGATAACGAGGAAAGCGAACGCTCCATGCATAGCCCAACTTTGAAATATAACAAAGAGACCAGAAGACTTGGAATAGCAGGCACCATATGCCTCCATACAGAAATGCAAGGTAAAACATACCGGATTACAGATTAATATCAAAAAGATAAAGGAAATGAGGGTGCAGTCAAGAAAATCAATTGTTTAAAAATGATGTGACAAATTATCCGTGAGGTAATTTGGCATGGGCTAGATAAGATATACCATCAGGCCTACTCTGCTGTATGGTGCACAGCTTTTTCGTTATCTGACGTATACGACAGCTCGGTGACTCCAACAATTCCAAAACGGTGCACTGATGAAAGTGGTCAGAGGTACTTCATTCGAGCAGCGGAGCAACAATGAGCTTGACGAGATCTTTGAGCTGCCTACAGTGGATGAATTCGACTCCTTGCAATACCTGACAAACCCGGTGTTTAACACTATAACCCGCGCTCCGTTCCCCCATCGATGGCAGGACGGTGTCGCGGCTGGAACGCTTTAGTTTTAGGTTCTAGGTTTAGGTTTTAGTTTGTAAGTTTTTCTCCCACATTGTCAAACTGAAGGTGAGCCCCATCACCTAGAATTGTATACATGTTTTAACTTTTAACCTCAAATCTAATTTATGTAACCCAGCCTCCTTCAAATGCATCTGCGCATAGCAGAATGAGGAGAGAACTGTCAATTCTTGTTCATTTTTCACATATTGTATTAAATTCAAGGGGTTTAGAAAAAAAATAATAGAAACCAACAATAATAATAATTACCCTTGTTTACTGTATGTATAGAACATATTAAATTTTCAACATATTTTTAAACTATTTACATTACTTAGAATATTAGATCAGTAGGAATAAAAAGCGACTTATACACAGATAAAAATATAAAATTTCAACTTAACACATGTTTTTTCTTTTGTGCGTCTATCGTTTGGAAGAGGTATAAGCACTGTAATTACCAATTTGCCTTACTGATGGAGTTTTAGAAGATTCTGGTTTGTTAAAATATGATTCGCACTCCTGAGATTTGGATCCTTTTCTGTAATTGGTTTTACAAGCGGAAGTCCATATTTATGGATTAAACGAGTTTGGACAAAACTGAACTAAAAATATCAGACAATATTGATAAGTAAGTTTTGTTGTATGCTTTTGAAACCTGAAAGCCAACAAAACATGGTTCAAGTAAACTCCAAGCATTTATCCATCGTTGCCGGTGTAACAATGCATATCGATTGGTGTACTAAAAGTCAAAATTAAGAAATCATGGAGCCGTACTAGCAAAGAGCAATTAAATGAAAAAAATGCGATGGCAGAGCCTTTCGAAAAACCTTCATTGAAATCGTCCAGTACATCCTGGTATGACATATTGAATGACGATCTAGGCAGACCTGGAAGAGAGATTTGAGATGTGTAGGGACTCTCCCAATATAAAGGCACTGTAGTCTCCAACCAAACCCTACCTAAAACCTAAATCTAATAAACTACCCTAAACTGCTAAGGTGGTTTAGATTTTGCGAACATACAGACACATGGGGGAAAACCATTTGTAAAAACTGATAAAAATACTTCAGCTTGTAAAAATGTTTATTTGACAATAATAATATGCACAACCTAAAAACTAACGTTCGATATTGTTAATTTTTCTGCCGTGAATATATTTTCTTAATAACGAGTAGTTCAGGCGCAACGATAAATTACTGCAACGTTTCATTAAATTGTAATTAATAACTTTTTTCTCCTTTCGTTAGTTGGGATCTAGGTTACCATGACAACAGACAAATGCCAATCCACAAATCATTGTTTTAATATAAGGCACACTGACTGATCTGGTATAAGGCGAGTCTTTTTCATTCCAGAAATTATTTCAATGAGTAATGCTTCGGTCATTTTTAATCATCATGAAGAATTATTTCTTGAGATTTAATTTTTAATATTACTATCGCTCTTTCCTGTTTAGCATTAGCTTCGTGGTTTAGAAAAGAAAAAAAAACTAATCATTGTTTTTAAAGGCGTTGTTATTGCTGGAAGTCATCGTCACCTTATTGTGATATGTAGTTGAGTATATATATTTTGATCTTAATAGACTACATTTCTACAAACTACACCACTGTCGAAATGCAAAAGTGGGCACAGTCATTAAAATGGTAGCATTAAACATACTACTAATACCATAAACTAATACGGCAGGCCAATCGAATTCGATAAAGAAAATGAAGACTTCATATATTGCCTTTAATGTAACAGTTTTCCAGATAAAAAGCCTTGAAACGAAACTTTTTTGTCTGTAAGTCTACAAATCTAAAGGATCAGCAAATTATTGCTGACGATACAAAGGGTTTTCGTTAAACATTTACAGATGTTTATCAACTGTACCATTGACGTTTTACCGCTATAATGCTTACTTTTCTTGTCAATTTGAAAACGAATTTCACTTTGGGCGTGTTTTTACAGGTTACAGCATTTTTCATTTCTATGGGCCATCTGGCTTTTCATGCTTTGTGTACTGTAATGCATATGTATAATATATGTAATATATATAATATGTATGAACGGCATGTAATGTGAACCGAACAAGTTCACAAAAAAACAAGTTAAACAATTCAACTTTGAAAACGATTTGGACGATTTAATAATGCTTCGATGTTATAGAATAAATTTCGCGACAATTAATTTTTATATTGCCAACATTTTGGGAGTATCTCCATCTTACTTTTTTCTTTTTTTACAATAGATTACCATGAAATTGGCGTTTTTCATTTATACATCATTGAATGCCAAAGCCAGAAGAAATTTTTATTCTATGAAATTATCGATATTGTAATGTTCAGTTTGCAAAGGTCAACCCTGAAGGGATAAGGGCGATGGAATGCTGGAACCTTCTACTGGTGATGGTTTGGACTGAACGGGTTGAATCGGATTTGCATAATTTACTGTTGGCTATCATAAGTTACCTGGTGTGATAGGACAACTTGTGCTAGGTGCACCAGAGGTTTGATGAGGTCTTGGGGGGTTGGGGGGTGGGGCAGGGTACTGCTGAAGCAACCCTTAAGTAGTTAGCGCTAACGGCAATAGATGCCGCTGGGGAGCAACCCACCCCTGTCACTCGAAGTCTCTTCCACTTACCCAACTTTGTAGTCATATAGCTCTCATCGACTAGGTACAGCTAACAGCCTAGTCTACTTATTTGGATATTCAGAAAAATTGGTTTATTATTTAGAATTAAATAATAAATTTTTAATATTTATAGAAAATAATCTTTATAATGAATTAAAGGGTTGAAAGAGATCCCTTTCTGCCTCAAGCAGTACATATATTAAGAAACTGGATAAGTCCTATTTAGTCATGTAATAAAAATAAATCCTCCAAAACACATTGTTTAGCATAATATTGCTGATAATTATAATTAAAAAAAATATTTCTTGAAATTTATCAGGAAAAGAAAATGCAGAAGTAAATGACAATAAACTGAAATGAGTAAATTAAATTATTTACATTCCAAGAAAAATTACAACTTTAAAATTAAAATTTAATCACAAACTTTATTTTAGCATATCAGAGCGAGTTCGGATGAACGGTGAGTTATGAGAGAGGGACGAGTATTTAAAATTAAGGAGATAGAATTAGTAATGTGAGTTTTTGGTTGGATGATGGAATAAAGAATGGGTCTGGATGTTTTTCGTGCAGATATCAAGATATTAACTACCCAACTTGGAATCTTTGAACATCGCTAAATATAAATATGTAGATCATTTTATCAAAGTCTCGGTAATTTGAGCATTGAGATCTTCAAAGATCTCGCTTCCTAAACATTACAACCCACTAAATAGACTCCGCTTCCTCTTTCGCATGCAAGGGAGGTGACAACCATGTGGATTTGGGAAGCCTCTGGGCTGTTTATAAATACTGTATGAATGAGCGAGTGAATGATGGATTGTAAATATGGTACGAATGAGAACATTTATCACAATTAATGTAATTTTAGCATAATAAAGAAGTTAAATAAACTAAAAAATATCTGCTGTAGAACAGATTGAATAGATTCACAGACCTGGGTGTCTGAAAGACCAAGTGATTAGGATAGCATGGGGCTTCAAGAAAAATGAAAACAATCACACCGTGTATAAGTATATCATAGAACAGGAGTTCAAGTATAGGTTATAATGGTAGTTATTTGTGAAGGTTGGTAGCCCTCAGGTGGATTCCAGTAGGCATCCTAATCCCCAAAACTATGGATTTATCTCGTTCATTGTCAGCTTCTTTGTTCGACTAACAATTAACTCAGTACAGGCCTTCTTGATTATGAAGAGAAGATTTTAAAGTTTGTCAATAATTCCATCCCATCCACTTGTTAATCCACCCCTCACGGAAGAAGTATCTGTGTAGGTTTAGAAACCACGGAATGAAATCGATGGTCATCAGTCTACATACAAAAAGATTGTTTCAGTCGTTACTTTGAAAACTTCGGTAAGTAAAGAAAGGACACCTTGTTTTTGGAAAAGATCTTTTATTTTATTCAGCTAAGAAAGTTATTGTAAGTGTATGTTTGCGACAAAATAATATGAAAAAAAAACCAGAAAGATTATTGGTGGGATGCCGGGGTGGAATGTACTCTATCACGGAATAAAACATCTGTCAGTCCACACCTTTATTAATATATACCCGGACGATTTCGACGACGGGTTGCTACACCAGCAAGTACCATAATCATCAGCTTGAACCCATGAAGATGTCGGTGCAGTACTGTTGAGAGACAGGGGTTGTGCAGAACTTGCCCGTTTTTTTTTTTCCTTTCAAAGCTTTAAGTTTGAAGTATAGGAATGGGGAAAATAGAATGGAAATTATTGAAGCGAAAGGGATTTTGAAGGTCAGGTGAAGGAATTGAGGAGTGTGGGAGAACTCGGGTGAGGTGTAGCTGATCTCGGCACACTGGTGGATCTTAATATTCTATTAATAGCTTGAAAACTGTGTAAAGCGTCGCTCTATCTGAAAAGGGCATATATGTACGTCCTATTAAGGTTGTGGATTGATGAAAAAATTGTGTTTTAAGAAGTTCTTTATAGATTCTAAAGAAGGTTCAATTTAAATGAGGGCAAAGATTCATACTAGGAATAAAAGGTGAAATCAGAAAATCAAGACTTTTTCTAAAATGTAGGTGGAAGTCAAACCGGATACCGTCAAGTGGTATTGAACAAATAGTAAATAATATTTTCTTATTATTATTATTATTATTTGTTCCGGCATTTGTGCACCGCGGCCTCACTGAGACCTATTGTGCGCCGTCCATGTCCCTGTCCTATATATGTGACAGGCCCACGGCCTTTGCAAATCTGAGGATACTGAATGGATCGATCAGTTCACATAGTTTGGGGTCTACAATGCGATCACTACCAAAGTGAAGGTATCGCTTTCTAGCTAAGTTATCACAGTCACATATTATATGACGTGCCGTTTCTCCCTCTTTCTTGCAGAATCTGCAGATTGGTGATCCCACTATCCCCAAATTAAAGAGGTGTTTATTTAACCGACAGTGACCTGTATAGAGTCCTGTCACACTTTTGAGTGTCCACCTGTCCATTGATAGAAGTGCTGAGCTTCTTCTCTTACAGGGTCCATTAAGAAACAGTTTCGAGTGTTCCTGTTTCTTAGTTTCTCTCCAAGAAAGTCTTGCCTTGTCCTCTAAAGCTAATTTTATACGCCTTTTAGCGTAGCTGAGGCTGATACCACATATGGGTTCAGGTGCAAGAGGTGTCTGTTCTGAGCCCACCCTTGCAAGGCCATCTGCCTTCTCATTGCCTGTGATGCCTGTGTGTCCTGGCACCCAGTCGATTCTAACCTTATTGGCTAGCGAGAGTGTGTTTAAGTTGTTTTTACACTCCTCAACCAAATAAGATCTGGTCGTATAGCTTCTCAGGGCGCCAATGGCTGCCTGGCTATCCGTGAAAATTGTGATCAGTCTGTTTCTTACACCCTCCCCAATTAAGGTTTGGGTACAGACATTGATCGCCATCACTTCGGCCTGAAAGACCGAGGTGTGTCTACCTAAAGGAATAGAAATCCCAGATTCTGGTTTATCTTTCCTCCATATGCCGGCCCCTGACCCGTTTTCTGTTAGCGAGCCGTCTGTATAGCAATTAATCCCATTACACAGTTTATGTGGTTTGGTCTTTGTGTTTTCCGCACAGTATAAAACGTCTGTGTGTTTCTTAACTTGTAGGTCAGAGTGCATTGACAGCACCTCGTCCTCATCAATTCTTCTGAACAAGTTCCCATGTCGCATGTGAGTCATGACTTTGGATCTTGTTCCTGATTTCGCAAGTCTGTAAGCCACGTTCAAGGGGCAAGGGGGGTAAATGGGTAGGGTAATGGAAAGACTAGAGAGGGAGACAGGTGCGGGGGTCTCCTGTACTCGTAGCGGAGGAATCAAGCAATAGTGCCCTACTCACTGCTTGTGAACTCCCAGTCTGACCTATCCCTACCAACGCCTACTGTCACCTCCAAGTGGTACCCCCTGGGGAGTCCGATGGACTCGCGGACGACAGAGGCGGGATCTCCCCATGAAATCCATGTGGAGATCTCCTTAACACCCAAGCCAAGTGTAGAGGAGCTCGAGCTGTGGCCGAATGGCAGGGGGTGTATAAAAATGCACTGTCTTTAATCGACCCCCTTGGGGCACCAGGCGCACCCCATTGTATTAAATGCCCTCTGCAGGGAGAGGGGGCAGTACCTGCAGAGTAACTTCCCCCGCTTTCGTGGGAACAAAATATGAGTACTACAACAACTAATAATGAAGACATGGAGGAGCTGGTCAGCTTGATCAGCGGAGAGGACTCAGCCCAGGGGCCTTCAATGGACCTTGGCGCTGAGGTAGTGGACGACGAAGCCTCTATGAGCTCGCTTGCGACGCTTGTAGAGGAGGTAAGCGGACTGGTAATGGAGCCAGAGAGCTTGGCGCCTGGTAGGGACGCTGCATCCAAGGATGCAGGCGAGACCTCCAAGCACAAGTTCTCTGGAGCCCAGAGAAAGAAGTGGAGGAGGGCAATGTTGGCTGGAGGGCCACCTGAGGATCCGGCCGGACTTTCAGGACCTTCGGGGTCCGGGAATACGGCAGGGTCTGGGTGCGCTCCAGAGAAAAGGATTAGGTCCTCACCCGGTACCTCTGCGCCTACGGCAAAGAGGCATAGGGGTGGGGATGCTAGTATTGCATCCTACGCGATTGCTGCCGGAGGAAGCAGGGTGGCGATTATCCCTAGTGGATATCCGTCCACTCAGCTGACGAAGGAGAATTGCGAGGAAATGAAGGGCCAGCTGATGAAATTTGTCGATCAGCTGGAAGAAGAGAAAGGGACACAGGCTGAATTCAGTGGAATTTACCCACATGTTGGAGCCTGTGTCATAATCTGCGACAACCAGGAGACCAAGGACTGGTTGTCGATTATAGTACCCAATTTTAACATCAGTGGGGATCTGGAGCTCCGTGTAGGAAAGGTGGAGGAGCTTCATAAAACCGTGAAGGTAGGAACCTTCATTACAGGAGAAATGCCTCTGGAAGAACATTTCATGAAGAGGATCAGGACCCAAAACTCTAGGGTACCTGATATTAGATTATGGAGACTCCTGGGCATCAAGGTGGAGAAGCATGGCTTCTTTGCGATCCTGTCTGCCCCAGAGACTAGC
Source organism: Acanthosoma haemorrhoidale (assembly GCA_930367205.1). Classification (NCBI taxonomy): domain Eukaryota; kingdom Metazoa; phylum Arthropoda; class Insecta; order Hemiptera; family Acanthosomatidae; genus Acanthosoma; species Acanthosoma haemorrhoidale. The sequence continues at coordinate 27,508,656 of OV884014.1, forward strand.
ATGGAATACCTTGAGAAGCGGAAGCTTAAGCTGAACTATGGGTTCACTAAGGTCGCTCTCAGGGTATTGGATAAGAAGAAGCCGCCGAAAGTAGTACAGGAGAGGAAGCCGGCTGATAAGGTGGAGGAGGCAAGGAGCGATCCTGAGGCGGTGGAGTCGAAGGGGATCGCTACGACGAATTTGCCAACTCCTAAGGATGGCCCCAAGGCGATGACTATGGCGGCTGCGGGGGTTGGCCCCGTGGCGGGGGCTGGGGGGCGCGCTGGGTCTCGGCCCTCTGTGATGGGGAGGCCTGGGTTTGGCGCTGTCTCCCGGCGTCCGCCTCGGGGTGGCCCTCCGGGGGCCGGCGGGCACTGATCATGGTGGTGAGGCTGCTGCAAATTAATCTACACCACTGTATTGCAGCATGTGGTGTTCTGCAGCAGTATGTGAGAGGTAAGGATATTGATATTATTCTAATACAAGAACCTTACCTGTATAAGGGCAGGATGGGGGGGCTGGCGATGCGTGGGTATGAGATTATTTCTGTACCTGAGCGTGCCAGAGCCTGTATCCTGCATAAGAGTAGTCTTAAAATGCTGCCTCTATGGCAATATTGTTCTAGAGATTTAGCAGCAGCTCAAATGGCCCTCAACGAGGGAAATCAAGGTGGGAGGTTGACGATTGCATCGGTCTACCTCCCATATGAAGAAAGAGTCCCGACCGAGGCACTTAGTAAGCTAACGGAAGGGACTGGCTTAAGGGGCGAGCTTATAGCATCGCTTGATGCGAACGCTCACCATCAGCTCTGGGGGAGCAAGAACAACAACCAGAGAGGTGAGTGTTTAGTAGAGTACATAACTAGTAATGACCTAGACATTCTAAACAGAGGCAATATTGCCACTTTTAACAACAGAATCAGATCTGAGGTCATTGACATAACCCTTAGCACACGTGCTATAAGCCTAAGGGTTAAAGGCTGGCACGTCTCTGAAGAAGAGTCATGCTCAGATCATAGATACATTAGATTTGATCTAAGTGGTAACATCACGTCCGAAGCTGTGTATAGGAATCCCAAACTTACAAACTGGGAAACCTACTATACACAGCTTGAGGAGGAGGTCAAATGCTGTCCTAGAGTGGTGAGTAGCAACTGGCATTTGGAACATTTAAACTCAACATTGACTGAGGCAATGATTAAGTCATACACTGATAATAACACTGTATGTAATGTTAGATCCAACAGGAACTGTCCCTGGTGGAACAATGAACTTGGCAAGTTAAGAGCTCTTACACGTAAACTCTTTAACGCGGCCAAAAGATCAGGCAGATGGGACACTTATAAACGTGCACTCACTGATTATCACAAAGAAGTCAGAAAGGCTAAAAGAAGGGCGTGGAAGAAATTTTGTAGCGAAATAAACGATACAACTTCCATGTTTAGAGTAAATAGGATCTTATCCAAGCAGTCTGACAGGGGAGTATTGGGCTCCGTCAGGGTGGGAGGGGGCTATACAGATTCTGAGGAGGGAACCCTCGGTGCCCTGGCGCGCGCACATTTTCCTGGCTGCGGACTGATGGATACGATTAACAATGACCCTACCAACTGTGAACACACTAGTTGCAAGGGTAACTGGGCAGAAGCAAATAAAATTGTCAATTCTGCAAGAGTGGAGTGGGCAATTAATTATTTTGCTCCTTTCAAATCACCTGGTACTGATGGGATATTCCCAGCCTTGCTACAAAAAGGCCTACCAGTAATTAGGCCCCTTATACTTACCTTGTTAAGGGGAAGCTTGGCACTGAGCTATATTCCAGTAAGCTGGAGGATGGCAAAAGTGTGTTACATACCAAAACCCGGGAAAAAGTCCTATGACGAACCCAAGTCTTACAGACCAATATGTCTGACTTCATTTTTAATGAAGACCTTGGAAAAGGTCATAGACAGACATATTAGGGATGGAATACTGGTAGAACGACCGCTCCATAGCGCTCAATTCGCATACCAGGCAGGAAAATCCTGTGAAATTGCTCTCCACCACCTGGTTTCCAGGATAGAGAGATCCCTAGTTCATAAAGAAATAATGGCAGGCATCTTTGTTGATATAGAAGGTGCCTTTGATCGCACACCCTATAACACTATGGCATCAGCCTTAGAAAGAAAGGGGATTAGTTCCTTAGCCTCTAGCTGGATAAACACCATGCTAGAGAATAGGATTTTACAATCACAATTGGGACAAACCAAACTGTGGATGAAGCCAGTGGGAGGATGTCCACAGGGAGGGGTGTTATCTCCATTACTGTGGTGTTTGGTCGTTGACTCATTGTTAACAAACCTAAACTCTGCAGGGTTCTACGCACAGGGATATGCTGATGACATTGCTGTGCTCATAGGGGGCAAGTTCTCAGAAACCATTTCTGAGTTGCTTTCCGCATCGATGGATCTTTTGAGGGATTGGTGTGAAAAGAATGGTTTAGGAATCAATCCCCAGAAGATAAATCTCTGTATCTTCACTAACAAAAGAAATGCTATAGTTAGACCACCCTATATAGGGGGGACACAGGTAAGCATTTGTAGTGAGGTAAAGCATCTAGGGGTTACTCTGGATAGAAAATTGGACTGGTCTAAACACATCAGGAATACTACTATGAAGGCACTTCGATGCCTCTATGCATGTAAAAGGGCTGTGGGTAGGACCTGGGGACTACAACCCAGAATGTTATTCTGGCTATATACCGCAGCAGTTAGACCAATGGTGCTCTATGCCTCTATGGTGTGGTGGCACAGAGGTAGTATTAGTAAAAATAAAACTTTGCTTGGCAAATTACAGAGGCTTTCATGTCTCATGATCACTGGTGCCATGAGTACAACTCCTACTGCTGCAATGGAAGTCTTATTGAACTTGAATCCACTGCACATAGAAGTAGAAGCGCAAGCCTTGAACGTGGCTTACAGACTTGCGAAATCAGGAACAAGATCCAAAGTCATGACTCGCATGGGGCATGGGAACTTGTTCAGAAGAATTGATGAGGACGAGGTGCTGTCAATGCACTCTGACCTACAAGTTAAGAAACACACAGACGTTTTGTACTGTGCGGAAAACACAAAGACCAAACCACATAAACTGTGTAATGGGATTAATTGCTACACAGACGGCTCACTAACAGAAAACGGATCAGGGGCCGGCATATGGAGGAAAGATAAACCAGAATCTGGGATTTCTATTCCTTTAGGTAGACACACCTCGGTCTTTCAGGCCGAAGTGATGGCGATCAATGTCTGTACCCAAACCTTAATTGGGGAGGGTGTAAGAAACAGACTGATCACAATTTTCACGGATAGCCAGGCAGCCATTGGCGCCCTGAGAAGCTATACGACCAGATCTTATTTGGTTGAGGAGTGTAAAAACAACTTAAACACACTCTCGCTAGCCAATAAGGTTAGAATCGACTGGGTGCCAGGACACACAGGCATCACAGGCAATGAGAAGGCAGATGGCCTTGCAAGGGTGGGCTCAGAACAGACACCTCTTGCACCTGAACCCATATGTGGTATCAGCCTCAGCTACGCTAAAAGGCGTATAAAATTAGCTTTAGAGGACAAGGCAAGACTTTCTTGGAGAGAAACTAAGAAACAGGAACACTCGAAACTGTTTCTTAATGGACCCTGTAAGAGAAGAAGCTCAGCACTTCTATCAATGGACAGGTGGACACTCAAAAGTGTGACAGGACTCTATACAGGTCACTGTCGGTTAAATAAACACCTCTTTAATTTGGGGATAGTGGGATCACCAATCTGCAGATTCTGCAAGAAAGAGGGAGAAACGGCACGTCATATAATATGTGACTGTGATAACTTAGCTAGAAGGCGATACCTTCACTTTGGTAGTGATCGCATTGTAGACCCCAAACTATGTGAACTGATCGATCCATTCAGTATCCTCAGATTTGCAAAGGCCGTGGGCCTGTCACATATATAGGACAGGGACATGGACGGCGCACAATAGGTCTCAGTGAGGCCGCGGTGCACAAATGCCGGAACAAATAATAATAATAATGTTGCATTAATAGATTTTGAGAAACTTTTGGTTTTTAAAGTAATATTGATACTGCGAGTAAATAGTCAATTTTGTAGATGTGGGTTTATCCCTACCCCCATGTGCTATTGTGTACCCCATAGCTAGAATGAGAGGAAATTAGCTATGACTGGTGTAGCGACCGCTAACTACATAAGATAAATCTTATCTATATTTTCTATATATTCTATATAAATATATTTTCTTAAGTGAATTATTTTTTTATTTTTAGTAGTCTCGTTCGTATAAATGAATGCACTTAATAATAAAATTGTGTATTATACTACAATATTTTATTATAAACAGTATTTGCTCAATTGTACATTAATGATTCGGCACTATTAGCTAAGCTAATGTTTTTTTTGTTACTGATACAAGTCTAGCGTTGCGAAGGATACGTTGTGATCATTTGTTGAGTATATTATAATGTTGTGTAAAGTTTTAATGATTCAAATCAGTTAGTCACGATCGATCAGACTGTAGCAGCTAACTGGAACATTTGTTTGTGAAAACACTAATTTGAAGAGGGTCTGGCTACGGTTTAATATATACACATCAATCAATTGGTGGGGTAAATTAGGCGAAATTAGTGACGTGATTGATTAGAGGCAGAAATTCTGTTGAAGCTAAGAGTAGTACCAGAAGGTTACCATCAGTCAAAAGAAATGATTGTGGCTAACCACAAGTTCTCGACAATTATGTTGTTACAATATAGCCGTATCGGACAATTAAGGGTTTCATCAAACTTGTGAAAACAAAACAAACAAATAATGTTTATCATTGTCTGTTACGTTTTGATACATTAATTTTAAAAGATATTCTTTTCAAGCTTTTGGAAACTCCTAATTTCAAAGGAAATATTTTTATTTTCTATGTAAATCGAAAGATGCAGGCACTGTACCACAACAGAAATTTCTCATTTTAGACGATACACTTTCTTAGATTTTTCTAAAAATCAAGCACTCTACTGAAAGCAAAAACCCCCCCAAAAAGAAACCAAATGAACTCAATAAAGTATAGACCAATTTCACTGGCTTGTTATATCTGTAAAGTACTTGAAGCCGTACTTAATAAAAGCCTCATATGATTTCTTGAAAGCTGGGATTTTGTCGCTAAAAATCAAAGTGGTTTCAGATCACTTCATTCAACAAAGAGACATCTGATGAATTTACAAACTGCAATTCAACTAGCCTTTTCTGAACACCAGAAAGTTCACTTTGTCTCCTAAATTTATTTCATACTGATACAAGCCTTCCGACTCTTACACCTGTCGTAGCATCTGTTACTCAACAGGAATGATAGTATAAGAATAGGTGAGTTTATTTAAACTTTATCTTATTCTATCAATTTAATTAAGGTAGTTGAAAATTGAGGTGTATCCCTAAGTATAAACTAATATGTATGAATCAACCGCCAAATCAGTATTAGATTGATATCTGCAAATGATTATATTTATTATGCAAGTAATGGAAATATATTTATTTGATCTGATTCGATGGCTTGTGCTCACGTACAGATGTGTAGATGTTACTGAAACTTGAGAAATACACAACTGAATTAATAATTATTTTATGAATATTAATCAGATGGAGTTAGTGCTGGATAAGGGAGAGTGAGGGAGATGGGGATCAGAAGACCGAAGATGGGGCAGACAAGAGGGGCCACCTTAACGAGAGTTGGCCTCCAGTTGTGGTAGCAGTTCCGGTAATCGCTGCTACTACAACTTTTAATCACTGCTCCATTACACTGCTCCGTGCCCTTTATTGCCCTCTGCTCCCTAGCCGGTCCCTCCCCCCTCCCCGAAAGGGAATTTTAAAACTTACCAGCTACTTTTTCAGCAGCGGCGACTGATCGCATGGCAATTAGAAAAACCTATTTGGCGGATTGATGATGGCGATTCGACGTCCCCGAGGGAGTGGGGGTCGGATGCATATTTAATTTGCGGGGTAGTAGCCCCGGCGATCCTCAGTCAAACGGACCAGATTCCATTGCGGGGTATCAGTCTTGGTGAGAGATTTTTCAGCTACACTCTTTAATTTTGTGTCGAAGGGTATTTGTTCAAATTAAGCGTGAAATAAAAAAGTCTTCTCTCATACATCACATTTGAATAGTTTTTCCTGACTAATTAAATCAGAGTGTTAGGATTTTCTATGTATAGCTGATTTTCTGCTAATAGATAAATAATGAGCTCAACGTTTGGTAGCAGGATTTAAATGTGAGACTCCCACCAGGTTTTGCAACCAGCCCAAACCATCAAATAATACCATTTGAGGGGAGTCAAAACCACTCCTTCTTTTCGACCATCCGACAGACTATTGACATCTCTTCATGCCTTCCCTTGGCCGTAGAGTTCTCTCTCCGCAGTTCTTCTCCAGACAGTCTGGTTCTTTCAACAAGTCTCTTGCCTTGTGGGCTCCACTCTCGAGACTCCCAAATCAGGTTGTTTCTCTCTCCTTTCTGAGAGTGTGTCCGATATCTCCTTAAGCCGGTTTAACTCTGCGCATGTTACTCCTATCCTCCGCCATAGTTTCCCAATAGTCGTTCTTTCGGCCATCGGAATCTTAGGATGCATTATCATTTATTTATAAAAACATATAGTATAAATAATATGTTTGATGCATCTGCGCATAGCAGAAAGAGGAGAAAGTTTGTCAATTCTTTTGTTTATATTTTTGAAAAAAAAAACGCCCGTAGAGCAGAACAGACCTCACGCTTGTCTGTAATTTTTTTTCAATTTTGTCCGTAGGGGGTGCCTGGATGACCAAATGTTTCTCAGTCGAGTGAAGGCTCCCTCCTTCGTACTTCGAGAGTCCAAAATAACACTCCCATGTAAAGCTGCACACTTATTCGATTAGTTTCGAGCGGGAAATTTCTTGCACTGAGATTCTCTAGCCTCGAGAATCATAGCCTGTCAACCTATAATCCAGGAGGCATAGATCTCATCAAGGCAAAATTGAAGTTATCAAGAACCTTAAGGTTTCACTATGTTCCTCTCTTTTGACTTGTCTCTTTATTCTTGACGGCATTTGCGACCATCAGAAAAATGATCGGAGAAATAATGGAACCTTGCTTCCCCATAGATATTTCCTCAATGGGCTGGGAATCATCTGCTACAGTACTTGACATTGGAATGCTTCGTACGTGCTTTTCACCAAGTTTATTATTTTTGTGGGGAATCCATAGTTTTCCACAGCATTATGAATTGAGTCAAAAGATTTTTTGAAGTGAACAAACACTGAATACTAAGAGGTATTCATGCGATTATTCAATGATAAAGCCCCCTTTACCAGATCGGTACATGACTTTTCCTTTCTGGATTCTTGTTGCTCTCTTCTAGGGAAGCAAATGGATCTCGTTAAGGGTTACGTGGGACAATATTTTGCATGGTAAAGAAGGCATACCTCTGCAATTCTCATAAACAGAAAAGTATCCTTTCTTGAAGATTTTTGTGAGTATTCCCTTTCTACAAGCCTCTTGACTTGCAAGATAACAAAATCATCAACTAGATACTGGATCACATATCCTTATTTCAGTACTATTCAATTCATTGGTGGCCTGAATTATTCTCCTGTATTTGGGGATGGAAACGATTGAGGGCTGAAATATTGTTTCCGATTAAAGTCATATTGACTTCGTAAATAGAATAGATTCAATGATGGAGAGAGCACTCTCAAAGAGCATAGCATCCGCCTCCTTGAGCTTTCTGGACCATTCAAAGCACCTGGAAGTCATAGTAACACCGTGTTGAAGTTTTAAGTTACTTTTTCTCGACACAGGAAGCCTCCTCATATTTCATTGTCAATACCTTCTGTACAAGTTTATAATCGTTTAATATTTCAAAACTTCCGTCAACTCTGCACACCGCTCTCCTTTGTTTTCAAAGCCTGTGATACACTCACACAGTTTTGACATTCCAGTATTATCTTTGGCACTTTCCCTATGGTATATGATACTGGCCTACGGTGTCTCATGCCACAGTCCATTTTATTTAGATTTCGATGATTTTTTTTTAGGAACGTAGGTTTCATAGCGTTAATAACTTTACTACCGAAGTCGTTAATATGCAGCTACGAAAGAAATGAGATTAAATCTTGACCGGAACTTAAATAATTTCAATGACTATAGCCCACCCGATACAACTATTTGCAGTTTATTTTAATTTGCCCCAGTTTCCTGTCGGTTAAAAGAATGCCGGATAACCGAGTTTCTGCACTACACCAAAAGTTCGCCATAGTTGACAGTATAATGACTATTATTAACCCGTACCATTTTGAGAGTTGAGTCTCTGCTTACCCCCTTAGCATTTAGAATGTAGATGATTGCTTTTCTAAATAATTTAAAAGATTGAAATTTCGTGATAAGAAAATGGCCAGATCAATCCAGAAACACGATCGGACGGTCCCCATCATTGGAGCTAATAAAAATGACCGTTATGGAAGAAGGAATTAGGTTTTAGGCCGGTAAAGTTGAGTCCTGTCCCTCGGGACCGCCTGGGTAATAAGCCCTGGGAATTGCGGCGGTCCAAGACCCATCCTCCCCTCTTCGTCTCTTGTCATTACAATGGAAATACATTCCGTCGAGGGTGTTCCTCCCGAGCCGATCTACCGCTCAATACATTTTCCAAGGTTGTACATTTCAGAGTGTGTACGCTAACGGTTGTGCATGTGTCTTTTACAATAGATTCGTACATCATTGTGATAATGGAAATTTTAGAATTCTCTAGACAAGAAGAGAAAGAGAAAAACACTTTATTTCAATTGTAAATTTACGAAGTAAAAATAATTTAAATGCACATTAAAACACTATGACTAATTCACAAAACTCATTAGCATATTTAAATAGCAGTAACACCTTGAAGATATGTAGTGGGATTGTGCTGATGTTTTAAATATACGTAGAAAATGAGTTAAAAACCCAGCACATGTTAAGAAATTGCCATTCCAAACGTTTTAAAATAGTCTTAGAAGTTAAATCATTTAAAAATTCAAAATGGCCGTATATGTGCGGTCATCGATGACACTTATGTGAGATATACCATAAAAAAAATAAACAAACATATAAAATGACAATAAAATATACTAGTTGATCTAGGTTCAAAAGCCTTCCCATTATTTCTTATTATATAAAAGATTTAATTTTTATTATTAACTACTAATTTTCTTATCAATCATAATGCACTACCTCATTTAATTTCTAACATCTCCTTGGTCAATTAAAATTGTCTTTTTTAAAAAAAGAATATCACGAGCCGCTTCTATGAATTCTATTTTTGTATCTTTGTTGTTTGAAATTACTTTGGCGTTTCATTAAATCGTGGAACACTATCTATCTTTGATATATTTTTAGCTGAGAATTATTTACCATTCTTTGAATAATACATCAACTTATGCAATTCAGTAAATTGTTTCCAAGAATTCATTTATTTCATTTTCATTTTTTTTTAGTTAAAGGAGGTATAACTTAAAACAAGTGGATGTGTAGCTAGCAGAAAACATAGCCTTTAGATATTGAAGTTGAGGTAACAATTCTTTGTGGATGTTTAATTAAAAAAGAGTGAATTGTCTTCTCAATACAGAAATCACCTAAGATGGCAGAATGGCTATTACCCCATGTAACTTGGTTCCAGTAAACAGCCTTTCAGTCTTAATTTTGTTTTTACATGTTTATAAAAATTATATTTTGTTTTCAATCGATTTAAAAAGAAGTTATGCTAAACAGGAAACTGTTGTGGAATAGACCCTTCAATAATTCAGGTCGATTGAATCATTTTTACGACCACCAACCTGGATCATTTATAGAGCTGGCTAAGCGAAAAGCGATTACCCTGAATGAGCAAAGACCGAATGTAGTTATTCATACATTACAAATAAATTATTGGGTTAGGAAGAACATTTATAGAAATTTGCTGGTATATGAAAAAGTGTTACCTTGGATAAAAATGTCAAACTTGATGAAAATCTGATGAGTGTGTCCAAGTCAGACAGGACAGCAGTGACTCATGGGCCCAATAAAGGGCTTAATTGGAACAGTTTAAGAGACTTGTATTTGTGTCTTCTATAACTGCAATCCGTCCATAAGGTAAGAGATCGGAGGATCGATGGGGAAAGGAGGCGGTAGGATGACGCTACATAGGGTCTGGCTAAAGGAGAAAAAACAGAGACAGAAAAGGAAAGGGAGAAAAATAAAACAGGAAACACGAGTAATACAGCCCGCGCTCCCCGGGCCTGAAGTGTATTAATTGGCCAAGCCAGGTTGAAAAATGGCCGCCGGCCTCCGCTTGATTGGTTTTAACAAGACTAATGACGTGACGTCATTGGCCGGTGCCTCAGCCAATCAGGTCCGTCCTTTCACGTGGGCCCTAATCACTCCGGCTCTCACAACCGCCGCCTGTCAATCAAACACAGAAAATTGCCTTCAACCCTTGGGTCCTCTCCTATGCTCCACCTGCAGTCTATCATACACCGGGATATGTCGGCCTGTCTGTTTCTCGGGGGCGATTTGTCTGGTGTGACTGGGGGCGGAGACACACGGAACTTTAATTGGGAGAATAAATAACTGGTGTGTAGAAAAAAAAATAGTCTCTGAGTGGATAGAAAACACGGCAAAAAATAAGAAGAAGACAATCACAAATGCTTTGAAAATTGACAGTGTAATAGCACCACGTGGTATAAATTGGCCAATCTTTACAAAATAAGTATCATAAATTGTTTGCCAATAAATGGAAGCACCACTGTTCCGTACACAACAGTCTTCACTTTTGGTATAATGTTCCTAGCACATAAGAGCTTCATGGCTGTGTAGAACATACAATGCTCGAGGTAGATCAGATCACCACTTTATCACCCATACAAAAACTCGCAGACATACGAGTAGAAAAATTCATTCAAGTTTACCTTTTGAGTATAGAGTGAAAAACGAGCGTTGGTCTCAGGGGAATGTGGATGTTATCTGAACTGAATAGATGTTTTATAACCAAATGTGCTGTCCGATTTCGTAGAAAAGAAAGTCCTTAAATTCCAATAGTTCGGAAATGAAACGGCAGAATCATTTTTAAGCGAGTCGAGTGAGTCAGCGGACGTGTCTTCGAAAATTTTCCGGTATCCACTCGATCTGTTTTTCTTATCGCTATGAAGATCTGACGCGTCCATTCGTTATTTCCTCTACCGGACACCGGCGAGGATCCATTAGTGACTAAACAAATAATGGCAGTTAACGCGAATAGAAAAATTCGATGAGGAGTAATTTGTTAGGGCGACGAAATAAATACCCGGCTATTTCTGTGAAATGTTTTTTTGACACACTTCAACAGCTACAGTTCTGTGAATTGAGATAAATCTTGCCCATTACGGCGTATGTGTTCTCATTAATTACATTTTTCATTTGAGATTGTCCCATTTACGAAGGGCGCTCATCTATTTGCAACTCTAATTGACCATGAATTCTATCAACTATCAACCTAATTATTATATAAGTTTTTATTTGTCATTTATTTGGTAGATTGTTCAATACCCATGGTTTTTCGTTGGTCTTTTGAGATGTATTTCTCAATTAAATCCTATAGTTTAACAACTTACAGTTATTGTTTAATTACCGATTTTAGGTAGTTTTCATTGCCAGTCTAATAGTCAAGAATATCTCATTTCTATATTTGAATATTCGTTTAGGTACAATTGAACCTTGCATTAGTCGGATTACCGACTCTTTGGATAATCCAAGCACCTCGTGGAACCACTTTGTACTCAATATTTTCAGAACACTGAGCGACCGAAAGGGTGAGTTCACGACGAGAATTTCTTTGAAAATGATACAAAGTATTAGAAAGGAATCGGAATTATCTTGAATGACAATCAGCGATGAAAAGTCATCATAAAAGCGGAAACTGGAATTGTTAGATGATGCAATATGGACTTTGTTTAACCAAGAACGTAATGAAAGGACTCCGATGTCTGGGCTGATAATTCAGGAAGAAGCATGCAAAAATAAGTGAGCTAAATTCTTTGGATGGTACGTTTACTGCTCCAGTGGTGAAAAAATCGTCATGAATTTCGACTATTTTCGGTTTCAGGCAAAACGCTTTGGATTTGATGTAGGGGAAGTAGTAAGACATCTAAGTGGTCGGGCGATGCAGTACAAGGGGGTACGTTTTTGGGTGCCCGTGAACATCGTTGATTTCTGGGAAATCCAAATCAAGAAAATAACTTGCTTCCGGAGTAAGTATGTAAGTTTTGAATTCAGAAACTTAAAGGAAGTGGAGGTTGTCAGTTTATAAATCGAACACTTGAAGGTGTAGTTTAGAACTGTAATATTAAACATATGTACACATTAGCTCGCGCTAAAAATATTACAATAAACAAATAAAACTTAAAACTAACCTGAATCAATACAATTGTTGATAATAAGCTTTGATAATTGTCTCAGCAAGAGTATAGCTATTCACGAGGTTAACAGCTCGGAGCTTTCTTTGATACTAACGCCCTCTGTAGAGAGACACCTAACATAAGTGCCAAAGTTTGGTGGTAACGTTCAAACTTACATGTATATAAAATCAACGAAACCTACCTAAATTATCAAATGCTCCCCAATGGAATATTGTCAAAACATCAAAAAAATGTAAAAAAGTCAGGGTTCAAATCGAGGAAAGAACGCCCGACCATTGTTTTGTGTTGCAATGGGATCAGGGGACACACAATTCATATGTAAAACAAAAAGGAATAGATACAAATAATAATAAATTAATTAATGACTAAAGTACTGCTTATAATGTTATATTAAGTACACCTTATAGCTTCGATACAGTCTGTAAAACCATTTGACTGCCCTGGAAGTGTGACTGATTTTGAATTCTGTTCCTTTTAGTGGAATCTGGCACCCGTAACCCTTTAATGTAATGTGCAGTTCCTAAAACAATAGTGGTGATAACCACACGGAGTTACATGCAAGTCAGCATATCTGAAGAATTCAGTTTGCCCAGCTTGCATGGACCTTAGAGGTGGACAGCTGCAAGAATGTCTCACCAACAACTCACAAGTCCATGTTACATCATAAGCCTGGAAGAGGGAACCAGGCGGAACACACAGGGATGATTGATCGTGGACGAATTTCACTTCTGACGCCATAGTGTCAGCAGACGTCAAAGAGCATGTTTCTGTGAAATTCGCAATTTTACTCATGCTGTGTGTCCCACTATTCATTTTAGAGGAGGGAGAGAGATGGTTTAAGGGACGTAACGTTGCTGAGGTCTTACGCGACTATTCATTAGTCATGGGACCATCAATTCAGTCTGTAAAAGATTAAAATTAAAATTGAGGATTACGTTACATGACTCTGAGTGTCTGAGATTTCGTTTGAATTTGGTTTATGCAGAATGTGCCTCTTCCTCCTTTATTTCCAAATCTCGATCCCACACACGTGTGGGATGCTTCTGAAGAAGGCTTTCAACCCATCAACCAAATCCAACCAAAACTTCATTGATATTCCTATTCACAATTGTCCTTTTTAATGAAAAGGTAGTTGTTGGTCATATTTTTTATTTTACGTAAGTAATAACACAAAAACACTTTTCTTTTGAACTTAATCTAACAATTTTAAAATAGATAAAAGCTTAATGGATTTTATTAGTCTCTAAATATCCGTGTATATAGCAATATCTAGTAAATATAAGCCTCCGGAAACCAGGATTATTTTCGCGGTTAAGTTGCTAGGGATCCAAAGAACACTGAGGAAGAGAATAGAAGGCTGGAGCAATACAAAACACACACAACACACGTTCAATAACTGACATTGAAAACCGATCGACAAATGATCCCATGTTCAAATGATCCAAGGTTAAAAGGTTTTGGGTTTCAAAACGAACCAAGACTAACGAGCTAGGCGATCGCGGTGGCCGTGACAGTAACAAGAAATTCCTTGTAAAAGTCCGTTTTTCCAGTTCAAACAAGATATTTACGCTAGCTGGAATTGACAGATAGGTAGAGACAAGGTCGCAAACAAACGAGTTTCTGCTAATGAAAACTTAATTAGGTGATAAATTACTTAAAATTAACGCTTAATGATTTATGCCGAACTCATAAATCTCAATCATTGATAAGAATACTGAAAAATACTTGCTCCTTCGTCTTCTCTTAGATGCAGCGAACCGACAGCTCAATGTGACTGGCATGAACGATATGAACTGTTTTATATAATATATCTCTGTTAACGAAGATCAAAACGTGTGCGATATGTCTTTGTCCACCTTGGACTCCAGAGCCGGAGTCCAGGAACTTATTGTCGACAAACCTGATTGAGACCTCGGCTCGTTAGGAACCCTCTTGCGAGCTCCCGCTGAGTCGTGGGCTATTACGAGCAGGGACCCTGATTGATCGGAGTCCATCAAGCTACGTCGAGGTGACCATCGAATCATACCACCAGCTGTACTGGAATAAATTTAGTTATATATTACAGTATATAAATCCTGTAAATTGTTTAAATTTTCACGAAATTAACTGGTAATTTTGCGACTCTTAAATCTACCTTTCTGCAAAATGAATGCTTCTGGAACTTTATTCCATGGGGAAACCTTGAAAGTTAAACCAGCTAACCTCTAAGACATGCAGTGGAAGTGAGATTAGGACTGAGAAATACCTTGAAGACACTTTCATAGAGTTAGATAAAGAGTAACGGCATCGGTCTTACCATAAAGAGAAAAGAACCAACAAGAAAAAACAAAAAGAACCAACCAGACGATTCGTTGGCTACAGCACACTTAAATGAGTAGAACAATATGCTTACTTGAGCGCAAAGGGAACAGTGAATACAAGGTACAGGGAATATTTAAATCCTGAAAAAATCAGCAATCGATAAAGCTTAAATTGAAATGTTTGAAGTTTGCGAACTTCTAGAAACTCACTAAAATAAAATATAGCCTGGCAATTTCTGAAATGTGTCTTGGAACAATCAATCATAGGCAAATTATTGTGTCGGAGTGATCAAGTCAAAAACGAGAATATCATACGATTCAAAGAGTGTAACATTTAATTGTTGCTACTTTAGAGCAGATTGGATGTAATTTCTTAACTGTTCGTTTAGTTTGATGAATAAAATAATATAGGTTTGGACAGACTATATTAACCAACTTGTCCAATACCGCTGGATGGTATTGTATTGTTTATACCTCGCTCCAAATGTCAGCCAACTCATATAAGAATACGTTGCTGACGTGGTAAGCAAAACGTATCTCATACCTAAATTTTGAAAATCGTTCATCTTTTTTTTTCATTGAAGAAATGGATGAGGGGGCGTTTCTCCTCCACCGACGTTACTTAAGTGACTGATACCATTGGAAGTGTAAATTTGTCAGAGGACGATATAACTGTAGCTTATGGTTTTGAGGAACACTGTATTTATGTACGAAATGTTTTGTTTATAGACATCAACCTCCATTTTAGTAACCATTTTACGAAGTAGTTGAAGCAAACTCGCACGAAGTCTTACCGGCTTACGCATTTATTAACTTCCCCCAATCTATCACTGCGTCTCAAGCTACTGATTTACAAGAGTATACTCAGACCCACTTTGCTGTATGGTGCACCGCTTTTTTGTTATCTGACACATACGACAGCTCGGCGACTCCAACAATTCCATAAGGTATACTGATGACATACTTCATTCGAGCAGCGAAGCAACAGTGAGCTTCACGAGATCTTTAGGTTCTAGGTTTAGGTTTTAGTTTGTAAGTTTTTCTCCCACATATTAAACTGAAGGTGAGCCCCATCACCTAGGATTGTATTCATGTTATTTTCCTATTACCTTCAATCTGATTATATGTAACCCAACCTCCTTCAAATGCATCTGCGCTTAGCAGAATGAGGAGAAAAATTTGTCAATTCTTTGTTCATATTTTTACATATTGTATAAACATTAAAGGGGCTAAGAAAAAAAAATGTATAGACATCTAGATCTTTGAATCTATTGTGCTTTAGGAATCATCTGTCATGTTGAGGTCTTTAGCTATACTAAATACAGGCCACTAATCCCTAGATCTACAAATCATTTGAATTTCATCAATAAGAAATAGACCGATGCCTCAATCTAGCTAACAGAAACAGATGAAAAGTTGTTTAAATAGATAGGGCGACCGTATCGAAGAAGAATCCATTTAACCTGAAGTTATATATTTCATGCCCGGAGCCCCCTCCCGGGAACAAGGCGGGACACACACACACACACACACACACTGACTGTCAGGCAGGGGGACGCACAGGACCAGGAAGACAGGATAAATGAGCAGAATTAGCAGGATATATGAGGTTGACAGTCCTGCAAACAGACAGTCTTATCTAACACAGACCGATGCCTTTTTATATTCTTCTGCTTCGGACCAGTTTTTGCCTCTGCCTTCTCTTTTCTTCTTCTTCTTCTATTTTGCGAACTTTTCTTACTTTTTTTTTTATTACTCACCGATCCAATTTAAATTATTTAAATGTTTCGGTCTTATATCAATAGATTGTAACCTAGGGACGTCTGCATTTTAAATGGGGATTCATTTCAAATCTTAGATAAATCAATAATTAAAAATCGTTTTAAGTTTTGGAGAGTATTAATTTTAAACTATAATTTTTGGAGACAATACAATATTATTGAAACTTCTTTATTGTGCTAAAATTACAATCTGCCTTATTGGGCAATAAGTAATGGTGGTAAATGGTCTCGTTCATATCATATTGACAAATTTCATTCACTCGCTTATTCATACAGTATTTACAACAGCAAGTACTAGCGAATGATTTTTTAAAATATTCGGCAAAATTTATTTTATTGAATTATTCTCATTTTGAAATCTTACTTTCTTATATACGACTCTAAGTAAGCTTTTCCTTTTGTTTAAAATATAGAATTGTTATTAACTAAATAATAATGTCAATCTATAAACCACAATTTTTATTTGGAGGTTCCTTCAAGTACTTTATTTGAAAAATTACAATTTGGTTATTCAGCATTATTAATAATGTTTTCATTCATACTCACTAATTCATACCGTATCTAAAAACAGCACAGAGACCTCCAAAATCCACGTGGTTATGAATGAAAACATTTATCACAATTACTCATTGCCCAATGAGGCAGATTGTAATTTTATCATAATAAAGTTGTAAAATAAAATTAATAATGTTTTAAGAGTTCATTCTAAGAAGTCAGGAGTTTAGAATCGTTTCGAGGTCACGAATTTAGTATCTTTTAAGCTTGTAAAGGTAGGCATAAAGTATAATAATATATAAAATTATTTAGTATACATTGTATTATTAAGAAAACAGTAGAGCGCATAAGGAATACAGACTAAAATTACTAAGGTACAAATATCTGACTAAGATTTTTATTAAATAATTAAGATAGTAGTAAGGAGTAGATAGTAATAAAAAAACAGTTTGTGAAAAGGTAGAGAAATCTTTAAATAGGTTTAAAAACACCATGACGGAATGGAGAAGTGACTAAATTTGACATTATAGGAAAAAATTAGAATTTGATATAAGCTAGAGACGATTTTATTGGCCTGTTTATCGCCTTTGGAATACCATACTGGTACATGAAGAATCTGGTATACATCAAGAATCCCATATGGGTATATGCAGAATTTAGAATATTCCCGACACCCTGTCATCTCGGGATCTTTCATCGTCGTTGTACCTTTCAGGGTCGATTTAAACCAAAAAAGGATTGCACAGATTCAATACGCAAATGTCATGAACACATGTTTTTTTTCTCAATTCTGCTGATGTTAAGTTTTTTTTTATTTTTAAGCCGGAAGAAAAAATAGCTGAAATTGTGAAACTTGTGGGGCCTTTTAATCAACTTATAATAGAACATCATTAAATATCGTTTCAGCGCCAACAAAAACGTATAATTCACAGTTAATTAATTCAAAGAGATGTGTTGGCAAGCAGATGTTATTCACCTATGTTTGTTCTTGAATCACGAAAATGTTTTTATTTATAAAATGAGACGAGTTTCACCTTAGTACACATAGTAATTAACACGTTACCAAGGGAAACTTATAACCAAGGGATATTATATAACTAATTAAATCATTAGAGTTATTGAAAATAATTTTATCTACATTGCGAATTATTCAGCTAAACTGGCTGAACTCAAATATCTCTAAATGCAACACACAACTAAATCTATGTCAACAAGTATAACAATAAAAAATTTTTTTGTTGTAGTTGGTGTTTGTCACAAAGTTTTTTTATTCCTATGCATTTAAAAGAAATTCCGATCACTATGCTTCCACTAGCCCTTTACTTCGAGTCATAAAATATTTTTATGGTTCTCTCATAATTTTTTTGCCATTGAAGATCTAATTCCCCACAATGAGGAAAAATATTAGGAATTTTTTATCATTATTACCTTTTTACATCACGTATTGATGGGAGTTTATTCCCATCTTATATTCAACAATAATACTACATCATGAAATAATTTATACAGATTTTTTAGAAAGAGGTTTTTTTGGCTACTCGTATTTTTTTTTAAGTACTTCATTTATCAGTTAGTTATAATTAGCTTATCCAGCAAATTATACGTAAACTGTTTGAATTATTCAGAATTTGTATCGTCACATGCTATTGAGGCTGACAAATAAAAAATATCAGATTTTGTAACAGTTGCACAGGTGGGTAAAGTTTAAGTCTGACTGTGCAGATCATGTTTGTTTAGTCAAATAATCTTGTTTAATGACATGACCATGTTCATAAGTGATATTATTGATAATTTTATTGTGAATATAAATTCAACAAACTTTACTCATTCTTACCTATAACTAATAATAAATAATAATAATAATAAACTAGAGTAGCCATGATTTCGATGTGATATAGAAATTTACACTTATTGAACTAATAAATTGGGCAAAAATCCTACAGATGCAATTTTTATAGCCACTTGATGTTTTATATAACACATGATTTTTAAAATGGATAATAGAGAAATAGATAAGGTGATAGTAGAATGTTGCCTTTGTCGTGCTGCCTTCGGCTGTTGCTCATTTATGCATTTTACCTTGTATTTCTGAATTTTGTGTTTACTTCCTGGATGATGCTCGAAGGGCACATGAAAAAAGCTAACGTCTAAGAGTTTCCACGATGGTGAATGAAGTCAAATTTGACCTGCCAACGGTTTTGATCTAAAAGGTAATATGCTAAGCTTGCAATACTTTTCTCATTTGCCATCGTCTATTGCCTTGGTAGACTACTATCTTACATTATCCCGAATAAACGAGAGCGGGTGATATTTAACAGTGAATTATCACGATTTTAATTCCCTATAACGATCGGTAGCTTCATTTTGTTCAAACATTATTTTAAATAAGTGTAAAAAATATTACAACTAACAAAGCTGTTTAATCCTCGAAACAGCTCGTTTAACCGAGTAATAATCTTTGGCCAGGTTCAATTTCCGCCCCAAGCAAGTGGATTGCCTTTAAGGTTAGAGTAACCGTTTAGTGACGTGAAATGCCTTCTGTAGACCGCAGAGTCTTTTATTAAGACAAACACGATTATATTTTTTTTTTTTTATGCTTTCAGCCTTAGGAGTATATTGAAGGAATTTCGCTTACCATCAAACGAAGTTTACAAGAGACCGTCAAAAATTTTATTGGGATTGTAATAAATATTTGCAGTGTTATCTGTGGTTTTTATTTCCAAGAAGCCCTAGGTTAGGATGCACCTTGTAGTTTTGTAAGCAAGAGTTTTAGAGAGACAATGAATGATTAAATACACCGAAATTACAAAACAAAAGTTTAGGTAACTTTATATTGTAACATACATGCGCTCTCAGGTTTCGGTATGTTGTATTGAACCTCCCTTTAATGAAACCTGTTTTCTAGTTCCTACCAGAAGTTCGGAGGAACTCGCCAGGACTCCTGTCCGAAAGACAATGGCCCTCGGACCTTCACGAGCTAATTCGTTTTTAATTATCCTCCATCGGTGGCGGGGTAATCCTCTAAGGGGACGATTAGGAAGAGGAGGAGCGGCCGGCCTAATCGGCTTGTCTATTAGTTGTGAAGTTCAAACTAATTCCTTTCGCTAGCTGCTTCTTCCACAGCGGCTAGTTCCTAGTCTTTATTCTTTCCTCACAGCTGCTAATTACTGTCATTGAGGGAGGGGAAAAAAAACTACAACTGCTGTTGCTGTATTGAAGAGAAAATTCCAAGCAAATATTACAACTAACAAAGCTGTTCATTCCTTGAAACAGCAGGCTCAATTTCCGTCCCAAGCAAGCGTATTGCCTTTAAGGTTAGGGTAACCATTTAGTGATGTGAAATGCCTTCTGTAGATCGATAAGTCTTTTAACAAGACAAACAGGATCATAACCAGTTGTAATAATGATGTAGAAACAAAAAGGTAATTTCAATATCCTTGGGATTTGCACACAGGCCCATTCAAATCTAAAAAAAAAAACATTCATTAAACGAGGGTTTGATAACGCGTCTTTAATTTTATGTTGCTAAGGGGCTTGTTAGACATGAACTTAATGTAGAGGTGGGACCCGAGGAAGTATCTGTGACGTACAGAAGGGTACAACCATTCCGACTAAAAATGCGAGCGCAAGGAAACCTTAACCGCGCAACAAGAACTTCAGAGATTCACTATTTAACCGTAATCAAAAGAGGGAAGACGATAGAAGTTAGTGAAGTTTTAATGGTAAGAGATAGAATGATTGACTTATTTCAGAACGGAAATGGATAGAGAAATGTTTTCTTTTCAAGGTAGAATTCGCTCATGGAACAAACAAAGTTTTCGGCCGGTATTGATAAGTGGGTAGAATGAGAGTCGAGAATAAAGGTAGGAATTCAACTACCTTTTGAGGAGTGGATGTGAGCTAATGATAATAATCTTGGTTACTCCGCATTCAATTGCAGTTTCTAGGGAGGTTTCCTCGAATCTATAGGAAGGTGAGTTAGAGCTCACCGGAATGAAATTAGATAGTTAAACATTGGTACGTTAGTTGGTTTGAGCCGTGTTTCATAGATGATTAAACATAGTTTATGTCCCTTTCTTACTTTTAGTTACAATTAATCTTTCAGGGTTTATTTGTGCCTGAGAAGTGCATTTAGTTCTACAATAAAAAAAATATTTTATTTATTCATATTGGGAATCGAAAATAAATGTTACTAGATAGGACTGCCTATGTTCCTGTTTACATGAGGTCATTGGTCACTAGATATCCCTTCTACGGTGAATCGCCTGAGACAATAACCTCCTATAAATACATTATTAATTCCTCCATATTGGTTCAACCGTGAAGAGGGGGAGGACCGATTCTGTGGCGGTACAACCACCCTAAATAAATAACATCTTCTGGATGCCGGCCAACTCCCACCAGGGGACTCACAAATATACCATGGGCCCTCATTCTCATCTGGTTGATCCTGTACAGGAGAAATATGGACTCCCCTCCCTATTCTGATATTTCCGACCCGGTCTTAAATGGATCTCATTTTTGAGAGATGATATGTCGGGCAGGTAGGTGGAGCCAAGAGACGTTACATCAATTAATAATTTTATTCCTTACAATAAATGTGACCCGTATGTAATTATATGCACCTCAAGAGGAAATAGGGATTTGAATATTAAACCTGAGTAATTTCTCGATAAGAACAAAATTATTTCATTTTTTCCTATTCATATATGTAATTATTATTACAGGAAATGGAGGAAAAAGGAATGTAGAATTATTATACTCTGATGGTTAAGTACCAAGTCGTTTGAAACGCATAATGGAATGACGGTTATATTCCTGGCAAAAACAGTAAATAACAATTTACGATTTATTTTACACCATTGGTATCCAAACAGGTTTCAAATTTACTAATTTGTAAAAATATTTTTACTAGAAAAAAGTTGTTTTTTTGTGTCTATTTATTACTTACTACATTGTATGATGCTAAATTTGTAACTTGGGAACCAATATAGGCTCGTGAACATACAAAACCAAAACAAACTGCTCGTATATAGAAATTAGAAGACGAAAATATTGTTTGTTTCAACTTTATTATAATAAAATTACAATCTACCTTATTGAGCAATAAGTAATTGTGATAAATGTTCTCATTCATCCCATATTTACAATTTTCATTCACTCGCTCATTTATACAGCATTTACAAACAGCCCAGAGACCCCCCAAGTCCACATGGTTGTTATCTCCCTCGCATGTGGACGAGGAAGCGGAGTCTTGGGAAGTCCCCCACGCTCCTCCGTCAGATACGTCACAGGATAAGAGCCAGTGGATGCTGACCAAGAGCGTGAGGTCCACATACGCATGATTGGAGAAACTGGCCACTGCCACGACTCCCACTGTCAGATATACAAAAATATTAGGATGTTTTGGATGGTTTCTTACTATGGAAGATAAAGAATAAAAACTCACCTCTCTTTTTCTCTGAGAGGTCATTGTAAGCACTGGAGAATGCCAGCTTGAGCTATTGAATTCGCTTCTGCATAGATATGTTATAACTATGAGACCTTAAAAAATTGCAATTCCTGTTCGTCTTCGAAAAACATATCACCAAATCTGAAACGAAGCTAGTACACAGCACAATAACAAAAACCGATATAGCAAAAACACAGTATAACCATTGACTTCAACAATCAGAAATAACAGACGTAAAGATTTTACTTACAGTCTGACTCTAGGAATTACGATTCCATGGTTAAATTCTGGCTCCATTTTTTCACTATCGGAATTATTTTTGACGTTGTCAGCATCGTGGTGGAACATGAATTGTTTCTTGAATTGTTGATGTCACCTAGAAAACTAAAATGGAGACACGGAGACTAAAACTATATGAAACCAGTCGTAGGATTTAGCATTTCGTGGCAAATGGTATAGAATTTGATACGTAAAGAGATGAAAAGAAGTTTTGGCAAATGATTAATCTCATACTCAACTTCTTTAGATTTAAATGATTTTGGCAGTGGTGAAAGTTGTTATGGAATGCCACGTGGTATTCGCACACTGAGGTCTGCAAATTGTTGAGCTTCATGTTCGTTGTTTGATAAAACACCTCATATTTGTTAGTAGGTTACTCTCAGTGATCTTCTCCTACAGGAGTCTGCGATGAAACTTCCACCAAGCAAATTTCGGTATTTAGTGTTGTTCAGATGATTGTATGTTTGTCAGTCGTGTTATGTATCGACTTTTCTGACCTTTCCATCTATCAATGATTAACTGTCTGATTAATGATGGTTACGTAGCAAGTTGGTTGGTACAGTGAAAAACTTTTTTGATGCCTCCAGTTTTGAAGAAACGAAATGAGATTAGGACTAGTTCCAGTCCAATGGTCCCGGTGCAAGTGAGGCTCTGTTTTTGGAAAATTGAGGCTCTTGCAATAATAATGAGATACTAGACTGTGGTTTGATGATAAATCTGAGCTGTCACAACGTAGAAGTTGGGGGAAAAAAAATCCAATAGGTTTGGCTGATTTCGCCAAAATGTTGATTAATTAACATAGACTTTTTCATCTTGGCGTAAAACCCTGAAGGGAAAAACGGAATTTTCTATAGGAAACACTTCGTATACATTACAATATTTTCTGTTCACTTTATCTTCTTCATATATAGGTACTTCATTAAAGTTGTGTTCTGTTGATGGCAATCGATAGTACACCGTATTACATATTGCTAACATTTAAGTCAATCTTGAGCTATTTGATGGCACTCTGTATATATGTTGGAAGTGAATTGTGATAGTTGAATGGATAAATGGATCTCTATATGTTCCAAAATAATAGTCAGAGGGTAGTTTGGAGGGGGGGGGGGTCCAATAATTGAGCCCAGCATTAAAAGCACAACAACCCGTGGGTGCCTGGGCTTTGTTTTTCGCTTGGAACCATAAGATATACAGCTGTCCTGTTAAACAGTAAAAACCAACAAGGAAACACGTCAAAAATCTCTTTTCACGCACTATAAAGTAATAATAAATGCTCAATTGACTACAAAATCACTGTCACAAAACCTGAATCAAACAATGATCGTACATTTGCTGACATTATCGACTATTGTGGTTGACATGGTCTAAAAAAACAAAAAAAACATGGTGAGATAAGTAGTTATGTTTTAACTTTTTATGCGTATTTCAAATTTGAAAGTGTGATATCTACCTTTTTTTTTTGTTTTGTTTTTGTTTTTTTTTTAAATTTTAAAACCTTAAACAAAATAATACAATGTACAAAAAATAATAAAATAATTTGATTACATATTTCTCCTCGTTCTGCATTTACATGCATACCTGTTCAGGTTTGTATCCAGCCCAAACACACATGTTATTCAGGTTACTCATGCAAGTCCTTGCGTAGCTTAAGCTTCTTTAGAGCCCATGTTATTTTGCGATTTTTACCTTCTTACCTCCTCACTAGCAATAAGACAGATCAGGTCCGTTTATTTTGCACATTAAAAAGTTGCTTAGGAACATAAAGTAGCTTTTGTTAAGATCGGCAACGGAATTTGAGACCTGTACACTTGCTAAGAGATACAATATTACAATGACACACCAGGCAGCCTACAGACGGGCGCCACTCCTAATGAAATCGTCCCGGGCCGGAGGATGATGTGTGATTAACTGTGGGACGGCTGCTGGCGGAGCCCGGACAAATGGGACAAGCTGTTACTGCGCGGCTAAGATATGAGTCCAGATTAATACCGGCTACTGGTTCTACGCTCTATCATTTGTATGCTTCTCTTCAGTATGCAGATGTCTTCAGAGGAACAAGCGCTTGTTATCTCATGCTGTATTGTCTGATAAGGAGAGGTGAAGGGAACCTGACATCCGGACAAAAGGTTCACACCGATTCGCAGTGAAAATTACCTCATCATTTTGAACGGTAATGAAAAAAGGGTTGAAATCCAGCAACCATGTCATGAAGATGCTACATACGTGCTATGCCACCGGACAGCCGTAAATGTTGGTTGCAGTTTACCAGGATATCATAATTAGGAATTCAAACAACCTTTAAAGTGTGAAAGAAGCAAGGAAACGCCAAGGCCACTGCAAAGGTGGGATCATTGAATATAGTTGATGTGAACATTTTTGTAGTTCTCATTCTGAGCTATATTTATCCGAACAGTAGCTGTGATTCAATATAGAATGTAGTTTTCAAGACATGATTTCACAGCAAAATACTTTATTATAATGTATGAACAAACATAAATCTAAAGAACGCCACCCTCACACGTTATTTGGGCGAGCTCATGCTTCGGAGACACATTTTATCGACTCGTTGCAGCGCTTTACAATCACTGTGTTTAACACCATTATTCGACCACCCTTCCCGCATTAATAGAAACAGACTGTACGGTAAACTTAGGTTACCGTTAACCTATGTGTTTTGTTCCCCTCGATAACTTAAAATTATGACCGCGGTATCTTGCACGAGGACACCTTATAAATTGAAGTTAGGGTTCCTCCACTTTCTTTTATTTTAAGTACCACACTTCTGTGATTGGTTTGAACATGCACGGACCTGTCGTTTGTTTAAATCTCCCTGATCTCACCACCTGTTGTTTTCAGTCTGTTTTCATACTGTGCACAGTCATTACATTGCAAAGTTAACCTAACTTAACTTAGGTTAAGTTAGTCTTAGTCTGCAATCTTTCTGGAGGTTGAGGGTCGTCACCTTGCATTAGTATAATATATTGTATGGTTTAAATAAATTCATCAGCTGGTATTACTTCTTATAATATATAAAATGTAGCATCTTAGCTTCAGAAAATATAAGGAGCACCAGGTAAATATTGGTTTATTTAGTTTCTTTACAGATTCTAAATTTTTCAAATCAAAATAAAGGAGTTTTGTAAAAGAAACTGTTCATTTAATTTAATGCGAATAGTCGAAATCCAAATATTCTTTGGCGTTTCCGTGAATTCTTTGTATTAATATTCCCCTTAGGTAATAACTGTTAAACTAGTGGAATCCCATACAACAATAAATGCTTTTCAGATTTTATTAAATAATTAATGGTTGGAGGTGTCGTCGTGGTGTCGCTAGACAAACTACTAACTCTCAGAAATTTAAACCAAAAGGCTTTATCCCAGCGACCTTTGTAAAAATCCATGACATTTGCAAGGATTGTGAAAGCATAGCTACACCGATTTGTTTTGATTAGGCTCGTAAAATTACGATCCCTGTTTATTTAGCTTATAAATATGAATTTACACGATAACGTCATTGATCACAAAATGTTTTCCACAAGTTTAATATTTGGCTTTTCTTTCCAACACTTAATGTCTAGATAGATGTATCTCTAATTGTGATAAATTTAAGTCGATTTTTTTTTTCTTATCCTCTTTATTGATAATTACAATGAACAAAACAAAAAAAAAATTTTTTAAATTACATATTTCTCCTCGTTCTGCATACACAGATGCATTCGAAAGAGGGCATAGATATAATACAATCAGTTTGTTGTTAAAAAGTAAAAAAAAAAACACATACACTACACTCGGTGATGAGGCTCACCCTTAAGTCTAATGAGCTCCACCCCAATTGTTAAGAGTGTAAGCATTTTTACCATACGAGAAGGAAATTAAAGTTTTAAATTCATTTTTTAAAAAAAAGAATCTTAAAGAAATAAAAGCATGCTTAAAAGTATTTTACAATTTATAAGCCTAACCCGTGGTTAATTTGATCTCCAATTACGTTTCTGATAATTTCTCACTCCAATGGGACTTAAGTGGTAGCTCACAGATGGGTTCGGCAGATTAAACGGCGTAGCCTCGATTCCACGCAGTAGTAAATACTTAATCGCTAGATAATGACTCCATCTATTCAACCCTCGTTTATGTTTTACAGAAATTTGATAGCGAGAATTATTAAGGCTGTACCAGGTAAGTCCGAAACACCTTGCTCCGAAAACTTGTTAGGGCTTAATCACTTAAACGGTCCTCGGCGAGATCTGTATCAGGATGAAATTGCTCAATTTTTTTTCTTTTTCAGGTTACCCCTCAAAGTACTCCGAGGCAGTAACTACACGCCATTAATCGCAGCGCCTGCGCGCTAAACGCTGTTAACTAGATGGGGTGTGAAGTTGTTTTATGAGGCTCATAGAACAGCTCTCATGGTGGTTTTTTTGAAGGGTGGGATAATACACCATTTCAATTTCCGCTCTATTTGGATCATAGCCGTCTTCCATGCTTCCTAGTTGTAGTTTTCTATCTGTATCTCGGGCAGAATCTACCCTTCCGCTCCTCGATTCCCGCTAAACGGTCCCAGAGCAGGTAATAAAGGAAAGAAATTAGCCCTAATTTCCTTGTTAGAGCCATTTAGAGTGTTTCGTGCAGTTAGTATGGAAATTAGCCAGGTGCAATTTTGGGATTTTGGCCACGTGAAGTGGATGATATTGCTGCGCTGCTAAAGACCATTTGCATATCTCAAAAAGATAATTAGCTAGGTTCCATAAACAGCTTTTGCCTTAAACATTGAACAGAAAAAACAAAGCTCTTCAATCATGATTTCTCAAATAAAATCATAAAAATAATCTCAAAGGGTTAATGATATTTTAAATTAATTCGTATTTAACGTAAGCTCAGAAAAATAAGAAGCGATTATTGCAACCTTCCCGATATCAAAAGTGGAGGCTCTAGTTTCAAACAAGGCCATTCATCAGTCAATTTGCCAAAATGTTCTATGGCAGTACTATATTTGATAACTAGTTTTAAAGATACATTGAACCGCTTGAGTACAATGTAAAAGCATTTTTTTTTAATAAGTATTTAGGAAACTCAAGTGGAGGAGTCCCATTGCAATCTCTCAATACCGATTTTTTATTGTATACGTATTGTGTTATGCATATAAATTCTTTAAAGCGATACGATTTAGTATTGAGCAAATGATATACAAAAAAAATATATATATTATAACATTTATCATATAGTTCATCTATAAACCTAATTCGGGATGAAGACTGCTGCGAAACACTAGGGAGACTCTTTAATAGGGAAAAAGTATGGTAGTGAGAGGTGAGATATATTAGCTAGGAGTAAATGAGACTCATTGTGTGAGTGATATGGGAAGAGTCATTTGTATTACATCTTATTGTGGATCTTGTGGCTAAAGTCAAAAATTAAATAATTGTAGTAAAAATTTCAGTAGGGTCTTATAAATAATCTGTAAATATTTGGTAAGGAGGCAAAAACTAAGAAACACTTTATCATTAGCTAAAGGAAATATTTTTTTTTTTAGGAGTCCTGGCAATGGCCAGTTTCTCTAATCATGTCCTGAGCGTCTGTGGCTCTCGCGCTCTTGGCCAGCCTCCGCTGGCTCTTATCCAGTGACGCGGCTGACGTGGGAGCGTGGGGGACATCCCAAGACTTCGCTTCCTCCTTCGCACGCGAGGCAGGTGACAGCCATGTGGACTTGGGAGGTGTCTGGGCTGTTTGTAAATACTGTATGAATGAGCGAGTGAATGACAATTGTAAATATGGTATGAATGAGAACAGTTATCACAATTACTTATTGCTCAATAAGGCAGATTGTAATTTTATCATAATAAAGTTAAAATAACAATATTTTTGTCTTCTATATACGAACAGTTTGTTTAGGTTTTGTACGTTCACGAGCCTATAATGGTTCCCAAGTTACAAATTTAGCATCATACAATGTAGTAAGTAATAAATAGACACAAAGAAACAAACGAATTTTTCGGGGGGCCTCTGGGCTGTTTGTATATATAGTATGAATGAGCGAGTGAATGAAAATTGTAAATTGGTATGAATGAGATCATTTTCACAATTACTTATAGCCAAAACAGGCAGATTGTAATTTTACCATAGTAAAGTTCTTGTATATAAGTATTTTTTTTTAATCGCAGTACAACAATTGCCTGTGATCTCGTATTATATTTTTAATTTAAACGTCGTAGCATAAATTAATATTTTATTGTTAAAATATCTTGTAATATGGTATGAATGAGAGCATTTATCTTAATTACTTATTGCCTAGTAAGGCAGATTGTAATTTTAGCACAATAAAGGTATCGATTCCAAAAAAGATCTTGTGAAACCAAGATGATATGTACTTGAAAATATCTCAAAGCAACGTGTCGAGATTTTGTTGGTGAAAATATAGTTAAGAACATGACATAAAATAATTTTCACGTACATTACCACCTGCTAGGTGGTGGAAAGAAATAGATTTATTATTCACTAAGTGTATTTATATAACAAAAATAAAACAAATTATTTATGATGTCAGTCAACAGAAACAATTATTGATTACCAAAGAAAAAATAACTAGTCCTGGCATTAACGTACATGATGTAATTTAATATTAATGTTAACCATCAGTTTCATCATTTCGATTTGGCCATCGAATGTTTTGAACTTTTACTCGTGGGACGATAGAAATCTCTTTTACGAAACCATTACATATTTGTGCCATCAAAATTGGCATTTACACCTCCCAAAAAATAATATAGATTTCATATTAAATTTGTTACTAAAGAAAAAAGGAATAATGTTGTGTCAGTCTCATTTATCGATTACTGTAGATATTTTTGATATTTTCAGGAGTTAGAGGTTTGAGATGTTCAATTTGAAAACCCCTCATTTAGAGTCATTGTTATCCAAACAATATCCTTACAGGGTTTGAACCTAGGACCTTCAATCACTACTTTGGAGCTCAAACATAGTGGGATTCACATCGTGAAAAAAAAATAAGTTTACTATAAAATAGGAGACAGCAAAAAAGTCGAAAATCAAGCGTATCCAATCCTTTCAATCAAAAGTCCTGAAAACAATAGTAAATGCCCCTTATTATGTCAGCAACAAAACCCTTCATAAAGACCTTAATATACCCTGCATTCTAGAACTCATCCCTTCCAAGTTTATGAAATTCCACAGTAGCCTTTCCAACCACCCTAATCCTGTAGCACAGTCATTGCACTGCGCCACTCATCCCTATAATCCTCCTCGGAGACTGAAACGGCAGTGGCCTCGTGACCTGCTATAAACGCGTGACAGTGGGAGTCCTGGCAATGGCCAATTTCTCCAATCAGTTCTCCAAATATTCTCCAAATATTCCTGAGCGTCGGTGGCTCTCGCGCTCTTGGTCAGCCTCCACTGGCTAGTATCCGGTGATGCGGCTGACGGAGGAGCGTGGGGGACTTCCCAAGACTCCGCTTTCTCTTTGCATGTGGATTTGGGAGGTCTCTGGGCTATCTGTAAATATTGTATGAATGAGCGAGTGAATGATGAACTGTAAATATGGTATGAATGAGAGCATTTCTCTTAATTACTTATTGCCTTATAAAAGGCAGATTGTAATTAAAGCACAATAAAGGAATGTAACAATAACAATAACTATAAAATAAAAATAAGTTACTATGACCAGTGTAAATGAAAGTATCACAGTGAATGTTGCATTCTGTGAGTTAGCGATGAGTTCATCACCGAGTTGTAAAGCGCTTGTGTTGATGAAAAAAATATGTTAACACCTAAATGCCTTAAACAGCCGACAATAGTTCTCCTCAATAGAACTTGATGCTGACATACATATGTCGAAACGTTGGTCGCTAATAAACTTGATGAAAAGTTAACAGCGCTTTTTCATCAACATATGTAAAAAACGCTTCCCCGCGTTACATTATAATAGTTATTATTTGCTAACGTACTTCCATTCACCATTGAGGTGAGCATTAACCTAAGGCCTACCGAGTTGGAGAGGATCGAGGATGCTGGCCATCTAATCTACAGTTAACGATGCCGACTGAGTGTGTGATGGTCGCCATATTGGTTGTCGGCCATTACGCCTCTCGCGCTTCCCACACTGCTTTATTATATTTCAATATCGCATTTTGAGAAATGCGACCTTTTGATTCAAAAGGTGTTATGTATTGAAAATCACACTTAACTAATAACTTCGATTTTTCATTTTTAACATCGACTTATTGGACACGACATACTGTTTGTACAATATCTAGCCAATTTAAGTCACTTATATAAAAAAACCATTAAATTTGCGAGATGACATAAAAAGGACTTTCCTATTTGTAAATTCATTGAAATTGTATTGTTACAACTATTTATTATACCATCAATTACTACCAACAAAAGCTCATTAATGGTAGTTAATCAACACACATAAAGAAACGTATCCATCATCCGACTCATAAAACACGTATTCACGGATTGCTCTAGAAATGAAATATGTATTTAAAATAGTATTAAAACTTCATAAGTATCTTGGTTGTTGATATTTTGGTTGTGACTACAAAAAAAATCAGATGATGCCATGTTCTAAGGGGTTAAGTAGTAAATACTGTTACCGAACAAAGTAAGTGAGTAAGCCTGTTGGATTGTCCATTTTTTAAACATTTTTTTCTACATTGTCAAGGATATATGGAGTTATCCAATGTTTCGAGAACAGTATAAATTAATAAGAGTTCGTTTGTCTCTATATTTTCAATGGAGTTCGTTTTTGGATTCTGTCAGCCAGATTTCATTACCAAAGCTCCAAACCGGTTTTACGATAGTTCTCTCAGCGAACAAAGTATAGTGGAATTCTAGAAGAGATGGTATTCGTCCGAATCATTGTTTAGAATGACTTTGTTTCTGTATTATGTGTGCTTTATATTAAGGAATTGTCAAGTACAGTCTATGTTATCTGAGGAATGCTATTGTTGTTTAAGTATAGTTTTGGCCAGACGTGAACTTTCACTACAATGCCCAATGGTCTACTTATAAATACTGATTATAAGGTAATTTTAAAGTGGGTTGTGATATTGATGGCATAGGAGAATGGCAAATATGTATACATCATTGTGTTTTTATGCTGTGGTCAATCTGCAAGGATATTGAGTATGATACAGTTCGTGAATTATAACTTTGCTACGCAAGACTTCAAAAAAAAAGTTTATTTGGTATAAAACACAATATGTACAATTAGATATGGTTGTAAACTAAGAGAAAACTAGCCACATGAATGCCTGCAGGGAATCGATCCTCTGGCTTATGCCTAAGGGGTATTTATGTGTGTATGAAAATGACAACAGTAATGATAATAGTACAGATATTAGTGAAAGGTCGTGGGAGACTGTCCCATACAGAAGGAGGTCTGGGAAAGGAAAATAAATTATTGATAATTACAATAGAGCTGATTATAAGTTAAAAGATACGGTTCTTAGGATGTTATTGATAAACATACCCGACGAATCTGGGTTTATTGTATAGGCTTTCTATCTCTCAGACCCAAGCCATACCTTGAGCGTGGTAAATAATCAAAATATTTAGTAGAATGTCATTTAATAACTCAAAGTTATTGATATTTTTTATTTCTTTATCAAAGTCTAAGGGTACATCATTAGCGAACGATTATAATGAAGATAAGATTTAATTAAGTTTAATATTGCCCCAAATTCTTCTAAAGCAAAGTAATTTATCTTAATAAATTTAAGTGGTGATCGATAGATGGAATCTCTTATTATAAATTTCAATACATGTTTAATTTTAATTGTTGAGAATATTTAATAAAATAGAATAAAAAAAACACTGTGCATGATGAACCAGTTTGCAACTATCCTATCAAATAACTATCAGTAACTACGCTTACAAATATATATATATACCCTGTAGCGATTTCTTCCTAGATTATCGGTGCAATATCCAACCAAAATGTCTTCTATCAACGTCTTAAAAAGCAAGTCTTCCGTCCTAGGTCTTCGCACAGAAACTAGTCAGAGATCCGTTTTCTGGGGTCACCCCAGAAAAAAAGTTAAAAGGTGTTGCCTCCTCCTACCCCTTTTAAATAGCCCTTCTTTAGCAATTCTCTGTATTACTAAGGCGTGTGGCTTTTTTTTTTATTCCCTTCCATTTATTTGTGTTAAGAAAGTATTTTTAACATCTCATTAGGACCAAGCTTAGTACGTGACTTCAACGGCGTCTTGAGGCCACCCTGTTTGCCGGGCTTTATGGCTCTCTCAATTCTGTCTCTCGCGTCACAAAAAGGTTACTGTCTGACACTCAAAATTTAATAAAGAAATCAAATATATACTCGTGCATAAGTTTGAGTAATTAAACGACGTTCTACTAAATAAAATATAAAGCGTGGAGGCTCTGGTCTGAGAGTTAGAAGGGTAGATATAAAACGGATATATATAACCGTAGAAAGGTACATTCTTTACATATTTCCCAACATCATACATTTGGCTACATGTTTCCCCTTGGCAAGGGCCCTTACACTTTATCCACTTAGTCCATTTCTATCCACTAATATTATTATTTCTATACTAAATTTACGTGGCAGGATACAACAGATATATTACAACAGGACAAGAGAGTCCCTACACTACTCCGGGACTGCGTTTAGTGGAATTTAAGTTGAATTCTTTGTACCGTATACAATTTAGGGCAACACATCTTAAATATTATAAGAGCTTCTTTAAGACTGCTAGGTCGGGCGGACGGGGAAAGAAACTTTTTATTTTTATATTTATTTTATTTATTTATCTAGGGATATTCTATCTATCCGATACACAACTGTATCTGAATACATTAAACTATAAGGTGAGAAATAAATGATGTGTCTTTTCTAAGGATACAAATATCTTTTATCTATTTACCTGACTTACCCACACAACACCACGCTATTACGCTCTAGGTGAATAATTACAATATTTAATTTCTAGGAATGCCGTCAAACTATTACCATTATCTATTATCTAACTATCTAACTACTGACAGACTTGAGTTATCAAGGCTTGAGTGTATTGCATTCACGTAAAGTTATACAAAATTATACCTTATTCAAATATTTAATTTACTTACTGTTGGTCCCCATTGAATCTAAACCCAAAATAATTTACCTTAATAAATTAACGTGGCGATCAAATGGAATGAATTCAGTAGTAAAATAGAATTTATTATTTATTGTTTTATTCACCAAAAACAGCAAATGGTTAAAATGTTTTCAAGAGCAATGACTGATTTTACTATTAACTCAAAATGATGAACAGATTAGATATATTTTACTAACAACAAATAAAGCTTAAATCTTACTAGTTTACATCGATGTCTTCAATCTGATGTAGACCCAACCTCAAAGCCAAGAGGTCAAAGACAAGAGCAATTGTCTCAAACCGTCCGCAAGACCGCTAGAGAGACTCCACCTCCCTTCAGCGCGACACCGCGACAGCTAGCAGCAAACTCTCGTCCCGACGTGTATATCTGCTCGTCTTGGACCCAATTCCTGAATCTCAAGACAAAAGGCTTTTTTCTTTAAGGCCCTTTGTGACCGTGCATCCTTTCCCGCACCATCACTTCGAACCACCCTTATCCCACTTCGAACAGATAGGGTTCGGTACATCCGTCGGTCTACATCAAAAGAGTGGTTTATTGCTTGCCCCAAACCTCTGGCCTCAGTTCTTCAACGCTATTGAGTAATTGTACACTACCTCCCCCATATCGGGGGTTGAACATATAACAAGACAAATGTATTGCTAGAAGGAAACGGAATCAATCAATACAAGGGAATTTTTTTAATTTAATAATGGCATTTTTAATGGCATTATATATAAAAAAAGATATTTATTTGTGTTTTTTTTGTTTAGATGTACCTAGAAATGGTGACCTATCCATTCAAGAACAAAGTTGATGTTCAGCCATGCATATGATCATTGTGGCTTTCCATGAGTGTGAATTCAAGAAGGAAACCAAGGCCATAGCCGAAGATTCGAGTAGGCAGATAAATTGCGAAAAGAGAAAGGATTGGTCAAGAAGAAAGTACAACGGGCCAATGAGATTTCATGGGCCGGCAATATGAGGCTCCCATTCGTCACAGACCATCAGGCCAACGTCCATCATTGGACCGGGGCCGTTATGAAGTTTCTCCTCCCATCAAATCCTAGCTCAATCATCTCAGTCTAGCATGGGGACAGACTGAGATTTCTAAATGTGCGAACTCTATAGTTTAGCCGGGTAGTTTCTGAAAGGAGTTAATTGACGAAGGCAGTACAAAAGAAGTGTTATGAGCTATCTTTGTCCTAAAGCTGTACTTAAATAATAATAATTTCTACGAACTAGTGTTTCTTATTAATTCCATCACATTAGACATGATTCCACAATGTAGTAATGTTTGGGGCATAGCACTTTGGGACGTCTTAAGTTGTGTTTATATGAGGATGAACAAGTTGTATTCACCTTGATGATCATATCCTTAGGTTGTTATTATTTCTAATAGAAAATGTAAACGTTATGAGACCATCGTTTCCTGTCCCATTGCCACAGAATAAGTGCGAACGAAAGGCCACCAGGCCTACCCGAAAGTCTTAAGCATTTCATTACTTACATATATTTAGTGAACATGGGAATGTGGTAAATGACATATGCGTTTCCATGACCAATCGGTAAGAGAAAGTTGCCAAAGATCAACTTTCATTTTGTCTGGGTCAAATACATGTAAATTGTCTTAACAATTTGACCACACCGAGAGTTGAAAGTTTATTTAAACTATTATTTACAGGCTTAACGTTTAGGAATAATTCCAAAACAGCTCATCAATGTATATTTTGTATCTTAGGATTAACTTTCATATACCAACCAGGTAGTGTCCATTTCCCTGTGGCTAATTATAAAAGATGATGATTACAGTCCATTCGCTTCACTCACTTGTCACTTTCTCTTTTTCAGTATTTTTTTCGCGGAAGATTATCCAACATATAGCATTATGATTTTCGATTTGTTCGTTTATTAAACAAATGCGCATGTATGCAATGCGCTTCCGTAAAATAATTGACGGAATACCTGGAAGAAGGAATGGATATGTCTGTAGAATAATTCAAATAAAAGCCAAAATAATGAAATACCATGAAGAAATTTATAAAACTAAACATTTTTATGACGGTTTTCTGAAATACTCTTCGTCACAAATTTCTTTAGAAATCCTCAGAAAATTAGTTCTTTTTTAAAATAGACAACATCACGCCAACATCATAATATTAGTTCCAAGTTGTAATTACATTTTTGAACGCCAAACTGTCGTCCTTTACAAGGTACTTGAATGTCCTTTTGGCGTAAAAGGCTTCGACCCTTTAAATGATGCTGCTAACTTAAACCATTTCTATCCAGGTAGTACATGGGGTCTCAAGTATCAACTAATTGATGCCCAGTGATAACCATCAGGCTTTCGAAATGTATGCCATTTCTCACAATGTTCTTCTGACTTTTTATGGACTTTATTAATTCTATTTTTAATAGTGTTTTTTGGTCCCATTTTAAAATATTCGTTTTATTGTGGTTTTGGTTTCTTTCTTAATTCAATGGATTTCATTTTAATTATTCTATATAATTTACACAAGTTTCTAGACATCTTTCTTTATATGTATCTTACTAATTGATTTGGAAATGTGTCAAGACTAATGCTTTAGTAATTTTATCCAGTAATTTCGTATAAGTTATACATTTTGTTAAGGAAATTGCATTCAGAACGATTAAAAAAACATACTTTTCTATTTTATTCCAGTTCATAGCCATGGGTAATCATTCTTTATCCAAGTCAAATCCAGAGTAGGACAACGTCCCCTCCCTACACCCATTTTCTTGGATTTAAAACCAAGTCTGTTTATGTCTAGATAAGTATATACAAAGTATAATAGTAACTCCCTTCCCACAATTTAAGTCATTGGAAATTCCATAGCTCCCTTCAATTCATATATTTGTCATTATCCTAGGTAGACTCTCACTACCTTCCTGATTCCACCCGCCTCCTTTAGGCATTCCACACCCTATATCCTTCTCATACATCCTCCAAATGGGGGACTCCCTTTAGTGAAAGGCACTCATTAGCCCAAAATAATTTTCCTTCATTTTTCCTACATCCTATTTTATACGTTTGAGAGCTAAGAAAAAAAAAAAAAAAAAAAAAAAAAAAAAATTTGAAATGAACTGTGTCTTCACAGTATATCATTGTACTTGTATTGATTATATAACTTCTATACCGATTCAGACCTTGTATAGAGTGTACCGATGGTACGGGACATATAAAATGTAGTATGTAAATAGATTCGCCTAAGAATCTATAGTAAATAAAATTTTTGTCATTTTTTTAGAGGGATTGGGAAAAAAAAATAAATAAAATTTGAAACGGTAATTCCATGAAAATAATGAAAAATATATGATGTCCTACTCTGGATTTGACTTGGATAAATAATGGTTACCTATGGCTATGAACTGGAATTAACTAGAAAAGTATTTTTAATCGTTCTAGATGTGGTTTCATTAACAACAAAATGTATAACTTATACGAAATTATCGGATAAAATTACTGAAGCATTAGTCTTGACACATTTCCAAATCAATTAGTAACATACATATAAAGATGTCTAGAAACTTGTGTAAATTATATAGAATAATTAAAATGAAATCCATTGAATTAAGAAAGAAACCTGAACCTTAAAAAAAAAAATTTCATTAATTTGATTCATGCCATATTATAATATAATACATTCATTCAACTTTTAACTCTCATTTTCCCTAGATAATAATTCCTATTTATTATACTTTACAAATTCTAAAGGCTTTCATCCACGCGCGAATTGAATATAGACTGAAAATTATCAGTGTGCCTGTTAAAAAAAAAATCAGAAAATTATAATTGATTAGGACCATTTTCTCAAAGCTCATCTAAGCTGCTCAGGCGTTATCTGATTAGCTCGATTTACAGCGCATTAAATATATTTATAGTTGCAAATGAGCAATTCATTTACAATTTAATGAAGTCATTAGAAATAATAACTTCTCATGTTTGACAATAAATACCGGTCGATTGCCGATTGACCAATAGGTTAAATTCCTGCATATTTTCGTGCATGCTTCTAATCCCAACCCGTTATATCTCAAAATAATTTCGTCATTTAATGATGACTACAGTGTGAGCGATGAGTTAAGCATAATTTGTACTAATTGCTGCGAAACTCGGGTATATTACATTAATGCTGAACTCTGATGGAATGAAATGTTTAATTTTAATGTTTTTATAAACTAGGATAGACCGTTGGGATTCTTAAGCTTTGAAAAGTGAGGCAATAATTTAGAAACTAAACTGAGTGCAGTTACAGGAAAAGTTGATATAACAAATACATCGATAGTGAGATGTTTCAATGTTGTAGAACCGTCCACTTTTGACTTCGAAATCATGATTTGTGTTCAATTTTGGACTCTCTATTGAAGAGTAATCTTTTAGAAAAAGGGGCAATTTTGGAAAATTGAGGCATTTGAAGGAAACTTCAATATTAAGTGGTTGGACACTATTAGACATAGATTGAAGAATAAAATATAAGAAATTGTGGGTTTACCAGAGAGTGGTGTAGATTTATTAAAATATATATATATATATATATATTCCTTTATTGTGCTATAATTACAATCTGCCTTTTATTAGGCAATAATAATACAGATAAATGATCTCATTCATACCATTTTATTAAAATACGTTTATTGTATTAGAAGTAGATATTGATATATTGGATGCTATTTAAAAAGCTAAGTTCCAAAACACACATTTCCTTATATAAAAATTCCCTTGTAGAATGTAGTTGAATATATTCATAACTATTTTACGGATCATAAATTTGGAGCACGTTTCCTGCCATGGTGTTTGAGGTGATTTCCTGTCATCGGAAATTCCCAAGTGGTTAGAAATAACCCTGATCTAGAAAGTAGCTGCCCCGCTAGAGAGAGATATCCATCCATCAGAGGAGATGAGCCTGTATCGGACAAAATGGCCGCATCAAATGGATTAAACTACGCCAATGGCCAGCGGCCGTTAATACACTATTTCCTCCTCTGGAGGGTGTAAAAAATATAAATGGCTTACCATCAGGACTAATGCCTCCGATTAAACTGATCAGTCTCATTATAACAGTTATTTCTTATTTCCTTTTTCATCAATTCTATTATTTCTCTCTCTCTCTCTCTCTCTCTCTCTCTCTCTCTCTCTCTCTCTCTCTCGCTCACTATCTCTCGCTCTCTCTCTCTCTACTTTTTTTTTGTACCGTTTCGTTTTCATTTACTAATTTCGTGTCGGATGGGATCACGTTCTTCCTCAATCACAGCGGCCCCGAAACTCTAACGAGATTGATCCATCAAATGGTCCTGGATCCGAAAAGCTGTAGATATGCGTATAATGAACCTTTTTTTTAGTTATTATTAATTCTTCACTTTGCTCAGTACTTAATTGAATTCAAAATTTCGGGTACTCACTCTCTTATATAGGACAATAACTGAATGCCAACTATAGAAATTATTCTACCTTTTGTTTGCTACTACTTGGCAAGTAAAAAATTCCAGTGGAAAAATCATAGCAATAGGGATGGACCACTATGAAGTGACATTTTTGCATAAAAAGAGTTGTGTGTACTGATGGTATTAGATTTACTTAATAGAAAATAAAGTACTTATCTACAAAGTTATACTTAAGCCAATCTGGACATACGGAATAGAGCTATGGGGGACAACAAAAAAGTCGAACATCAAGTGCATACAATCCTTTCAACCAAAAGTCCCGAGAAAAATAGTAAACGCCCCTTATTACGTCAGCAACAAAACCCTTCATAATGATCATAATATACCTTACATCTTTGAACTCATCCCTTCCAAGTTCATAAAATTCCATAGTATCCTATCCAACCACCCTAATTACCTAGCTGCACCACTCTTCCCTATAATCCTCCTCGGAGACTAAAACCGCAGTGGCCTCGTGACCTGCTATAAATACGTGACAGTGGGAGTCCTGGCAATGGCCAGTTTCTCCAATCATGTCCCGAGCGTCTGTGGCTCTCGTGCTCTTCTTGGTCAGCCTCCGCTGGCTCTTATCCAGTGACGAGGCTGACGAAGGAGCGTGGGGGACTTCCCAGACTCCGCTTCCTCTTTCGCACGCAAAGGAGGTAACAACCATGTGGACTTGGGGGCCTCTGGGCTGAGATCATTTATCACAATTGCTCATAGCCCAATCAGGCAGATTGTAATTTTATCATAATAAAGTTGTTGTTAATCCAAAAAAATAAAGATTTCCTTAAATTATCTCCATTTAAGCCAGTTCTCCATAAGATGTAGTTGTTGACTGATCCCTGTATAGTGATTAGTGTTGTTTTTATCTTCTATAACATTGGTGGATATTATGAATTAGTATATTATTGTAAATTTTAATATTTACCCCTTTCTTAATTTTTTTAATTGGCAATTTTTATATAATGGCATTTTATTCTTTTAAAGTTGGACGTTTTTGTTTGTAGTATTGTAACAGTCAGAGCCTATAGATGAAAAACCCGGTCTTCCAATTAAAGTCAAGCTTATGAAGATAAACGAACATTTGTGCTATTTAATACCTAAATTAAATTAATGTTAAGATAAACGGGGATCAGAAATGTAATATCAACTTGATTATCACACATCATCATGATTATTGATTGATTTGGTCTCCACGTAGCAAAATGGTTGTGCTTGACGTCGGTTACTACGAAATGACGTTTGCCCTTTCCTAACGGTGAACAGGAACACGCAAAACGTCCCCTATTTCTAGGCGATTTTTCTTCCGATCCAGGACACCATCTCTTGGAGATTTTCTACTGGATTCAATTTCCTGCCCGATTTCCTTTCGTCATCTTTCTCAGCCCGTCCATTTATATTACGCCAATCGATTGCCGGCTATCACAGTGCAGTCAGGTACACACACGGTTGTTCGGAGAGTGATGAGCGTTCGGTAGCAGGATTTGAAATGTCTGCTTTAATATCATCGAAGTATGATTTGGGAACTACTAGAGAACCCTCACAAAAGTTATAAATTATGATATATAATTTTTTTTTTAATATTTCTTGAATTGCTTTATAAATGTTAATCCCTAAGTGCCAATAGATGTTCGATTATTATTTATTTCATGTTCAAACATGCACAGGGAATTGTCATTCGTAGTCCTACGATTGAAGTTGTAAAAATGACCTAATTGATCTGTAGTTCGAAGTAGGCGTTAGTAGACGTTCGCAAACAAAAAAAAATCATTGTAAAAAATCTACTTTTTTTAATTTACATTGTTAAAGATACATCAAAGACGCTGAAGTAAAAATAAATTGAAAGATCATCTGATGTATTGGAAAATCCACTCTGTTCATTAGGAAACCGATGTTAATGCGAGTTTTTATACATATTATACATATTTTAAAAAGTTTCTTGAGATTTTATTTGATTAATAAAATAAAACATGGTTGGCGAAATATACCAAGTAGCTTCTTCACAATTAGGATATAAAAGAAACTCTTTTTCATTCTATCGAAATTATAAAAGAAGTGATAGATTGATTACCTTTCTTCAAAAAAAGTGATGCCGATCATAAAAAAACAATTGATTAATTAAGTGCATTTGGAAGTTGGTTAAAATATTAAAAATTCCAATCAAAATAACTGACGACAGCTCAGCGACTCCAATAATTCCAAAACGGTGTACTGATGAAAGTGGTCAGAGGTACTTCATTGGAGCAGTGGAGAAACAGTGAGCTTCACGAGATCTTTGAGCTGCCTACGGTGGATGAATTTATCCAACGTAGACATCGAATTTTTCGACTCCCTGCAATACTTGACAAACCCGGTGTTTAACACTATAACCCGTGCTCCGTTCCCCCATCGATGGCAAGACGCTGTCGCGGCTGGAACGCTTTAGTCTTAGGTTCTAGGTTTATTAGCTTGTACTTTTTTCTCCCACTTTTTTAAACTGAAGGTGAGCCCCATCACCTCGTGATGTATTTATGTCTTTTCCTTTTAACTTCAATCTTATATATGTAACCCAACCTCCTTCGAATGCATCTGGGCATAGCAGTATGAGGAGAAAAATTTGTTAGTTCTTGTTCATTCACATATTTTCACATTGTAAAATTCAAAGGGGTTAAGGGGGAAAAAAAAAATCAAAATAACTAGGGTTCATTCATCAACCATTTGTAAACGCCTCAAATAGATTGAGGCTGAGTAGCTCACAACCTGTGAGGGTTAAACAAATACTTGATACATTAAAGGAAAGTGATATATCACACTTGAATTTTCATTGATTTTTTTGATTTTTCTTTTTGAAGAAAGTGCCTTTCTACCAATATATTACAGTCGTAGATACAGTAAGTTTTAAGTCAATAGTTTTCCGATGCAATGCGTCTCTGAAACGCTTCACCCAACGGATTGAAACTCCCCCGTGACCGCACCCCGTCTGCTGCAGACCAGCCCTCGGACAAATACAAATTTCAATTTCTGGCCGTAGGAAGAGGCGGAGGGTGTGAGAAATGCCCGTCGTGGCGGGAGCTGTGATTGATCCCTCCCCATCTGTCTATGACACTGCCATCCTCTCCTACCCCTGTTCACATTATATACCTTGACAAGATTGAAATTCCATGCTCTCTTAACCGCTTTTCTAACCGACTCGGGTTATACTCTCAGCATCATATTGTTCAACGTTGGTCCCTATGCTCTGACTGGGACTTAACTGTATTCTTGTAATTTAACACAAAACCATAGAACGATGAGTTAAGGTATAAATCTCTGTTAATGTTTAAATGAGTCTTAGTTTCATTATTTCTTCAAGCTTCTTCAATAAAATTCGAGATAATAGTTAAAGTATATGTCTTTTTGACTTATTTTGCGATGAAGTGATTGTGGGATGGCACGGCGAGGCTTAAAATTAATATTTTCAACGACTCACAGGCACAGAAAAAAACATCGTTCCAGTGACATAGACACCGTTTGTTCAGCCAGTGGTGTAAAAAAGTGAAGAAATAATATATCTAAATCAAAACCCTCTAAATCAGAAATGAGGATTTGATAGTAAACCTGCGTAATGGTCACTAGTAAGTCCCAGATTTCTAAGCAAATATTGGGTTGGCAAGAAAGTGATTTCGGTTTGCACCAGTTGATAGATTTCTGTTTGTTTCGTTATTCTTTTGTCAATGTTAGCATTTTTTTCTTATGAGATTTGGCAGTCGATACCTTTAGGTTGCTATAGAAAGAAATTCAGTGTAATTTTGTTTACAATTGTCAGTTTACGGTCAGTTTTAACATGGAGTGAAAAAATAAGCATTTTCGACACATTTTACTTTTTTATTTTCATAACGGCAAGAAAGCGGCTGACTCACAAAGAGATGTGAGAAGTTTATGGTGGTCCCCTGACGGGGACTGAACGACTAACACCCAGATAGAGGTTGATCTCCCGACTGACTCAACCGAAGCAAGAATGCCCCTTCTACCTGCTCAGAGTAGGGCGATTCCCCGGCCGATAGGCCGACTCATTGCAGCCCCCTACAGGGGCCGAGGCCAGGTGTTACCTTCAACTTCAACCCAATGCCTAGTACTCTCACTACCTTCCCGAATCCAC
This sequence comes from Acanthosoma haemorrhoidale, assembly GCA_930367205.1. NCBI lineage: Eukaryota > Metazoa > Arthropoda > Insecta > Hemiptera > Acanthosomatidae > Acanthosoma > Acanthosoma haemorrhoidale. The sequence goes on from OV884014.1 coordinate 27,552,072, forward strand.
CCGCCTCTTTTAGGCATCCCCACACCCCATATCCTTCTCATACTACCTTCAAATGGGCCTCCCCTTAGTGAAAGGCACCCATCATCCCAAATAATTTCCTTTATTTTTCCTACATTCTATATTTCCAGTCGAGGGCTAATTATAAAAAAAAACAGACTTTTTAGATTAAGAGTTCGTATTAACAATGGGTCAAACAATTTCACTAGATTTCAAATATATAAATTCGATTAATGTATCGTATTGACAGAAAATAGCCTAACTGTGGTTTGGGATGACGATGAGCAATGGAAGAAGCATTGACCGTAAGAAATACTATACAGTCACCTAAGAAAAAATGCAGCTTCAATATTTTATGATTAATTACTAGTAGATAATTCATTTTTTATGAAAATGGTGAAAACATGTGATGATTATCCATTAACTTTCTCTGGGAGAGGTATCCGAATAATAGTTCTTCATCGGATGAATATTGTATTGTTGGTGAGTTTCCGGTGTACAGTACGCACAATATAAATATAACGTATTTTTTTTTTCTCCCTAAGGTTTTATTTATCTAGCACCCAACCCAAGCATCGGTTGACGCCTTCATGATTACTAAAGTACCTGCTGGAGTGGCTCCGCCATCAGCTGGGACACTTGAAGATGGGTAATTGTATATTTACACACTCTTATCATCCATGCCATAAAGCATTGAAGTAGATTTCAAATATATAAATTCGATTAATGTACCGTATCGACAGGAAATAGCTTAGCTGTGCTTTGGGATGACGGTGTGCAATGCAAGAAGACTTGACCGTAAGAAATACCATACAGTCACCTGAAGAAAAACTGCAGCTTCAATATTTTACATTATGTATTATACTATTATTACATTATACATTATGTTTCAAACACGTTTTACTTATCTACATGCAGCCTGAGTGCCTCAGACAAAGAAGCAATATGGATAGCTAGTCATTTGATATAGGAACAAATCCCCACGAGGAAGGACAGACACTGATCGAAAACTCCGTGGCATCTCCGAGGAGACATGGCACAACCTTGGTAAATTCAGTTAGGGACGGTGGGTTAGGCAGCTAATCCGTGAAATATGTTGATTGGCCCAGCGCTCACCTGTCCCTTACTGCCCGCCACTTAGGCTACCTCACGCTCAATCCAATAATTAAATTGATGTTACTTTCACTAAATGGCCGGCCGTAAGTTATACAGGCGCGCTAAGACTTATGATAATTGAGGAAGATGTCATAGCTCATATTTTACCATCCTTCCAGCGGGCTAGCCGTACAGGCCAATCGACTAAAACGGACTAAAACTCCGTTGCTCCTAGGTGAAGTACCGTACCCTCAAGGTAAGCGGGACTCTCAAGACCTCTAATGATTTCATAGTCCTATGCAACTTTTGGAAATGTATTGAACATCTGCTTCCATTTATTTGATTGTTGTATTTGGTTTGGTATCCTCTATTCTAGACGTTTGCTTCTGTTCTCAGTTCTTGCCGGCCGTCTGTGAACCCAATTAGGCAGTCAAGCGATTAAAAGATTTTAACGAGAGAAATGAGGTAACCATTATAAGAAAAGTAATATGTTTTGAAAAGATACCAAGCCTATTTGTGTAACACATATACTCTGTAACCAATCTTAAGTGGATGAAATGTGACCCGTATCATGGAAAAATGGCTGAGGCTACCTTTAAAATAAATTAGTACCAAACATGAGCTCACATATCAACTGTAATATTGGAAATTATTCAATGCCGTATTCATTTTGTTTTACGTATTTTACTTTTACAGGCATTAAAATCACCAATGTGCTATGTCTTCTCGAATCGCATGTACAGTCACATTACCACGAAAAGGTATGAGCTGGTATGATCTGCCCATTTGTGGAAATAAGATGACCGGTCAGCCATGACTTGCCATTTAAGTGGTGTCTCATCATTTCTTTTTCTTTTCTGTTAACCATCATTATTCATTCTTTTGAATTCTTTAAGAAGAAAATCTGTTTAAAACACAATTATCGCGAAGAATCGGGTCAGTGTCAACAAGCCGCTATTAAGATGGGACAAGAGCAGATGACGAGACATTAAGCTGCGACAAAAGGGGCCACTTGAAGGTACACTTGTTAGAGCGAGCGGCTTGACAACAAGGCCATGTTGCGAGATCATCATCAGATGAGATTTTAATTCACCATTCTGGGGGTCAAGGGAACACGACAATGGCGTTTTAAACAAACTATTAAATAGCCATCAGAGCTAATACGGCCGTGATAGGATCTCGCGGTCTGGGCGGCTACGAAGGTTGGAATTGTACTACAGTAATTTGTAACCTATAGTTACATTACTTATTTTTGAAGTAGAAGTTGTGTAACTGCAGTAGAATAAAATTGCAACACGTGACGAAATATGAAAGGTGACTTGTGTTACATACAAGTATATCCTTATAAACATACGAGGTTTGATTAAAAAGTAACGAGAATTTTATAATCACTTTTTTCCATTTCAATGGCGTAGTGCATCATGAGTTCCTGCCAGAAGTTCGTACGGTGAATAAAATATATTACTAGGATGTAATGCACCGTTTACATGAAACGTTCCAACGAAAACGACCGGAATTGTTGTAAAACAATTCGTAGACATTGCATCACGATAACGCTCCCGCTCACACCTCTCTGATTGTTCGTAATTTTTTAGCAAAAAACAACACTGTTGTGTTACCTCAGCCACCGTATTCGCCGGACATTGCCTACCTACGACTTCTTTTTGTTTCCGAAGTTGAAAAAAACCTTGAAAGGAATACGTTTTGACACCATTGATGAGAAAAAAGAAGAATCGATGAAGGAGTTGCTACGTTCGGTGGACTGGGAAAGAATAAAGGATTTTTTTTATCTATTTATATAATTAGGAATACACAACTGTATCCAATTCATAACTCTGAGGGAATAAATAAAGGATGTATCTTTTATAAGGATACATATATCCGTTTGTATATTTGCCTGACTTTCTCAGAATATATGTTCTCGTCATGGACCAAATCTAACATTCTTCAGAAGGCTTGTTTTTTCTTTATGGTCCTTATTCACCGTGCATACTTTTTCCATACCATCTTGCACTTAGCACCACCCATACCAGAGAGATGGGGTTCATCGGTTGGCCTACATCAAAAGACATCTGGCCTCAGTTCCTTAACGTTATTTAAAAATTGTAGACTACCTTCCCCATGTCGGGGTTTGAACATATAACAGAGTTAAAAGCTATATTGAAAAGTGAGTTTGAAAAGTTCTTTGAAGATAGGAAAAAGCGCTGGCACAAGTATAGTATATCTGAGGGGGGTTACGTTTAAGGGCACAAAATTGCTTTTGATGAATAAATAAAAAAAATTAAAAAAAAAACAAAAATTCTCGTAGGTAAACAGATAGTGAATTTATTTCATTTCTGGAAAATGAAGTAAATGAAGTGTTTCGTTCCCGGTAGGACCTTTCCTGCTAGTAATAATGTATTCATAAAAAAACAAGCTTATTCATTTTTTATTTCTGATAGTTTACTTATTTTATTAATAATAAAAGCAAGGTTATTATAAATATATGTTTTTCTTTTATTTTATGATTTCCCAATTTTTTCTCCATGTATAATCCTAACACAAATGTAATGCATAAGATAAAAATTATATTTAATATAATTCGATGTTCGAATACTACAATTAATTGAAAAATATTAAGTATGGGATCAATTTAACAGATATTGAACACGTGAAAATCAGCTCAGAAAGGAATTCGCCAAATATATCGTTACAATTCAATTTTAAACTATATCAAATAGTAAAATGTATAAAGGGTGTCCCTGAATTAACACAACATTTGAATTTGCCGCCATTTGGGCAGTAAAGTGCTGACAACCCTAAAAAAAACAATATGACAGCTGACAGTTTAAGGTTAGTAAAAATGGAGCGTTACACGATAGAATAACGTGTCTTTATTATTGAGCATTACCTCAAAAATAATAAAAGTTTGGCGGCCGCTGTTCGAAAATTTCATACAAAATATGGTCGGAATAGTGTTTTGACTTCATTAACTGTGAAGAGATTAATTGAAAAATTTAGGAAGACTGGACCAGTTGGAGACACTAAACACACTAGCCCCCTAGATCGTGTAATTTAACACGATAAAGAGGAAATTCAACCACATTTATGCCAAATGGTCATGGAAAATTTCGACAAAAGAGTGCGTATGTGCCAGCATAGTCGTGGAGGCCATTGTGTTATTCCATAAATAACCCTATCCTATTTACTTTATAATTCAATAAAAAAATAACAAAAATAGTAAAAACTGTGTTTTCAATTTAAATCAAATCTTGCGTTAATTCTGGGATGCCCTTTGTGGATGAATTTGTTGACTTAGATTGTGGATAGAGAGATGTTACAGTTTCTTCAGCCTTAGCTGATATTCCAACAAATCCATCCAATCCAGATTTAACATGCTTTCCGAAAGACATTCCATTAATCTGACTTCATGAAGATATTTCCTTGTCACTGGTTATAAATGTATATTTATTTTCCCATTAAAGGGATGCAATAATCCCGTCCATGATCTAGAAAAAAAGGAACATGATTTTGCCATTAAGCGTGGAAAGGCACACGGTGCACAGTAATTCGTCCATGTCTTCAGAGTCGGCTGACTTATGACTAGAAACTATGCTGCTTTAGGTGGACCTTAGGTGATACTGAGGTGCATCCTTTGATGTCAATATCCCAAGCAAGGAGACCGTTCTCAGTTTGGTAACATTCTTCGTAACCTCGTTGGGATAATTTAATTCCGAAGTTCCAAGTAGAAATGTTAATGAATCATACAAGCGTGTGGCAAACTACAATTTGTATGATAGTTTTATAAAAGTACATAAGTGGCTTGTTCTTCGTATGCCTAAAGTTTTTTATGAATCTATCAAAAAGTTTGCTGGAGCTGTAGATCATTGTACACGTGTACAGGTCGGGACACTCGCACGTGAATTCTGACTCTTAATCATTTTCCAAGCATAACGAAACATAAACACTAGGTGGAAAGCATTGTGACTTACCGAGGAAGATCTGGTTTTACAGATTTAAGAATGACACATGGAGGAAAATGTATGCATTATGGACCATGGAAGGAGACCATACTTAATTTCAAACTGACGAATTTGGCTCCATAAACGGATCTTTAAACCAATCAGATCTCACCGATTGTTTTGATTTTGTCATTCGTAAATAAATAATTCCATAATTATTAATTGTGTAATTAAATATGTAAGGTGACAATTAACTTGCAACACTCGTGACTAATAATTAATAACCGTTTGTTTTGAAAACATTTCATTGTTTATTCAACTTCGCGTTCAATATTGACTACGCAATGTGACGAAGAACAAGAATCTCACCGTATAGTTTTAGATATGGATAGACGAAAAATTCAAAACTATAAATAAATCATTTAATGTGCATTATAAAAACGAAAAATATTTTTAAAACAAGTTGTTTGTTAGTGTAATCCCTTTTAAGTTTGGCATCAAGCATTGTTGTGCACGTTTGCACAGGAGGCAGTATGTCTCAATTGTAAATGCAAATTAAATTGTTTTTTAAAAAGACTAATATTTCTAACACATGTTTATGAATACTCAAAACGGTTTCAATATTTATGGAAGGGACACAGTTGTTTGTTTGGGTGAAAAACGAATAAGGACATAAGAAGGACAGAGTTTCTCTTTTTGAAAATATTACCTCATGTTAAAAAATAACCTAGCTTTTTCGACTGAATATCATTTACTAACCTTGCCCCTAAAATGTTAGTATCTAGTATATAATTAATATTAAATGCTATATTTTTTTATGTGCCTGGAAATAAAAATGTCTCCACTTCATAAAATACGACCTACAATAAAAAAGTATTATGCGTTCACGTGTATGTAAGAATGATGCATATTGATTAAGACAATTAATAAACATATGTATAAATATTATTGACTGGAATATTCTACGAAAAATTCATTTCACGAAACAGGTGAAAGCGAATGAAATTTTAAAATATTTTTTCTTAAAAATTATTCTAATGTATGGATGAAATAATTAAAAATTATTGATGATATATTTAGATTTTTTTTTTCAGATGAATAATATAGTACAATTTTCTCCTATTTATCAAGCGGTGGACGAAAGAGTTCGAAGTAATTCATTTTGGTAGTTGATCAAAACCTCGACGTTTGTAAAAAGTATTTTTTTTTTTTTTTATATTATGTAGTAAATATTAAACCATGCAAGGAGACATGTCCTAAGTATCCAAGGTTACGAGGACCTAATTATCTTAACCTTAATGCATGTTATTCTCATCCAGAACATTTTTCAATTCTTCCACTAGCCTATTCTAATTGCAAAGTGTTGGAAGGTCTCTCAGCCATTTATCATCATTACCGTTCCCCTCAGAGGAACTTCTAATGGCGTTTTAAACTCGAAACCCATAAATATTTTCTGCGGTCAATGCTCAAAAAGAATATCATTCAATTGCAATTAATTAGTATTTCATTTTACAGGGCCTTCATTCGTCCGTTACTAATGGTATCATCGTACCCTAGTCATCACGTACCTGCATATTATCATACTATCATTGTTCTTAGTCCGATGAAAGAATGATGACATTGTACGCACCCTTGAAAATAGGTGCACTGCTTTATACCAGTTTCTGCATGATCATCTTGATTTTCATTGATGCTTCTTAGATAACTTAAATGCCTACCGGGATTAATTTTGGAAGAAAAACTACTCAGAAAAACAGCATAATTTATTCATGTTCAGCATGAGCAGCATAATTAAGCTTGATTTCAGTTTTAGCATGTTTATTTGAAAGATATGTTCAAAAATTATGTTTTGGTACTTTCTAAATGAAAAATTATACTGTAGTATTTTTTATAATTATGAATATTTTACAGGCAAAGAATCCTTGTTGACAGCTTTTAGCTTAATAGGTATAGGCCGGTAGTAGGTATTGGCGAGGTCCCAGGTTTGGGTACCAATATTGTCGGCATTTGTTTCTTTAGCTGACAATTATTTATAATCAGTTTCTGTTATTGAATTTTATATTATTTCAAGTGATTCGATATTTTATTACTGAATTATTTGTCTGATGTACTAATGATATGCTCTTACATCTGTGTGTGATTGTTTTTGTAGTTTTGGCTTCGAGGTAGTTCCCTGTGCTTTGTTTAGCTTTCCTAATCTTTTTGAATATATGCATTTTTTTTTTTTTTCAAATCCATTTTCTTTTATTTTATTATTATTTTGGATTATTGTAATAATCCATGAATTAATGTTACATTACCTAGATATAGACAGCGGTGGTATTGCTCCAAATGACTTAATCCCCAGATCCCGGGATTAGATACACCAACTACCTGGCCATCCCACTAATGCCACGGGGTCTGACCCCATCTCCACTCTAATGGACTGGACAGGACTCAGCTTATCCCCTTTCGATCCCTTTTATGGGATCGTCGTTATGGGCTGTTACAACTTTCCAGTCCGTACTGTCTGTCAGAGCTTCCGCAAACATCTGATTTCAAGTACCACTTCCGGTGATACGGTTTATTTTAACATTGTTGGAAATATGGTTGTTAAATTAATTAATAATGTTCTCGAACTCACCAACCCACAAATTTATTTTGAGGTGGTCGTCGTTGTGTTTTATATCCACTTAAACTTCAAATTCGAACTGACATTCAAAAATTAAGTATTTTTCAACAAATGCCTTATAATGGTATGTGCAGGGTATTAAAAAAAATAAAGCTTTTGTCCCATGTGAGCCAGTCAGCCTTGTTAAGATTAAGAATAAGACGTACTGCACATCTTTTTTAAAATATTATTAAGTTAACAATAAAAAAAGTATTCATAATGTAGTTATTTTCTCTCTCTGATTTCAAATATACTGAATGATTTCATGTTTACTTAAGTTGAATGTAATTCAGTAGTCAAAAAAATTATACACAATAATATAAGAACATTATGAAGTAATTACCCCTATCCTTTTTTCTTTTTTTTCCTCCGGCGAATCTATTTACAAATTATTTTTGGATTTCCTGTAGCATCGCTACATTGTATACAGGTTTTGTTATTTTATAAAAATTATATAATGAATAAACAAGTATGATACGCATCATACGTGACTGGACTAAACTGACTAATAAAGGTGATGGGGCTCACCTTTTTGATCAACCTTAAAACTAACTTACATACTAATTCTTATATAGGGGGACATTAACCCTATCCTATATATGCAGTTTTATTTAATGCCACCTATAAAATTTGGAATTTTTGAGATGAGATATATGATAGTCATGCTGAATTCTGACTTGGAAATGCCCATTTTGAAATATAAATGAGTTACATTCAAATATCCTTCTAACCAGCGCCTAATTACTACGAAATCATTCCTTTTCTGAAGCTGTCCTCTCACTGTACCTTATGTAACCATATGCCTTCTAAAACGAGCCTATGCTTTAACGGACCTGAAATGAAATGGGATTAAAAGATAATTATGTTTATTATATCAAACACTATTAGAAATAAATTTATGGGATAGTCGTTATGGGCTGATACAACTTTCCAGTCCGTACTGTCTGTCAGAGCTTCCGTGAACATCTGATTTCAAGTACCACTTCCGGTGATACAGTTTATTTTGTTTACAATAATCAACAACATTATGTTGGAAATGTATGGCTGTGGGGCAGTCACATTAATTAATAATGTTCTCCAAATCACCAACCCCTCAAATTTGCTCTGTGACCTTCATGCGGAGAAACATTTAAGAAATGAACTTCAATGATATTTATTAACTTGCAGACTTATTTGTATGAAATTTCCTGCAACTGTAAATCCTTAAATAAATAGTGAACTGTCCCTTCACTGGCAGCTCGAATGCATCACAAGTGGGATGGCTTCCGAAATGACAAGCCGAAAGAATGCCCACTCCGATGTTATCAGTGGGTTCAACGCGGATAATTTCCGGCCTCGGGCGTCTCTGGCACTTTCGAATAGCTCCTTTCTCCTGCCGTTACTGCAACTTGTGATTGTGCGCAATAAGTTGACCTGGACATGGCCTCGTGAGAATGGCTCAACGCATCGTCCCCCCAGTTAGGAAGCGCAGTTTGTCTGCGTCTCCGCTCCGCGCACCGACAAAGAACCACCTGTGCATTCCTCGGAAGCCTGTTGGTGCAGGAGGGGCGAGCTTGAACCCGGCTTTCATCTTGGACCGAATTCCAACTCGAGGGTATATCCATCTCTGCAAAAACTGGTGCAAAATAATTGCAGGACAGATCCGAGGCCATTGGAGTTGACGGAAAATCCTATGTGTTTTAGAATAACTTCTTGTTGAGAAATAAATTCGGCTAAGATTCAGTTATCAAACGCCTAATTGTTCATGAGTTATGCGAGCTACAGGGAAAATTTGGTTGTTACTATTTAATTTACTTAATATTCAATTTAATAACCAGTCGGGATGTCATTTATGAATATAGATTTAAGGACGAGACTATTTTAAGGAACACGTACATTTCCCGAAAATGATGAAAACAAACGGAATGACAATGATACACTAGAAATATTTAGTTTGCTTTACGATGAGCACTCTTATTGACATCTGACAGAAGTGATACAAGCACGATCGGATATTGTGTGGTATAATTCACAACGAACTTTTAAATGCTTGAGTTTCAGCGGGTAGCGATCACGCCATATACTGCCAAAGGCTTAAATGACGTCTAGGAAAACAGTTGAGTAATGAAATCATTGTTTATCACTGGTCTGTTTAAAAGATCCAATTAACAACTGTGTGGATTTGATGTAGAACAGTGCTATATTATGATGGAGGAAGAAAAGGGCTGCGAGTCACTTCCTACTAGGGATGATCGATTGTCGATAGAGCCTTACAATCGATTGTCCCGATTATATTGACCCTTGCAATCGGTTTTCCCGATTATATTGACCACTTACAATCGATTGTCCCGATTCTATTGGCACCTTGCAATCGATTGTCCCGATTCTATTGACCCCTTGGAATCGATTGTCCCGATTCTATTGACCCCTTGCAATCGATTGTCCCGATTCTATTGACCACTTGCAATCGATTGTCCTGATTATATTGACCACTTGCAATCGATTGTCCCGATACTATTGACCACTTACAATAGATTGTCCCGATTCTATTGACCACTTACAATCGATTGTCCCGATTCTATTGACCACTTGCAATCGATTGTCCCGATTCTATTGACCCCCTTGCAATCGATTGTTTTGATTCTATTGAACCCGTTCAATCGATTGTCCCGATTCTATTAACCTCTTACAATCGATTAACAATCAAGAATCATGGAGATATCTATACGCCATATTAAAAACTTGTACTAAGTGTACATGTATGTTGCTACGGTGTTGTCTTTTTTATGTCATATATTGTTGTCTTTTTCAAACAAAAAGTTACTTTGAAACAGAATCGGTGGGAATCAAGATTGAGAGTAGAGAGAGTAGAGATTGAGTGCAGTAGTTCCCCTAGAGCAGAAGAGTACATCAAATTGTTTGTCAATCAAAGAATACTGGCACTGCAAAGAAGAGAGTCCAGCATTCCAACAATTTTTCTTCCATTGGTTATTATTTTTTGAATTCAGAAAATATGGCCTCTCTGCTCTTTAGTAAAAAAAAAAACTAAGCCACCTGAACTGTTACGCTCTACTTAAGTGCCCAAAATAATTTCAGAATCTTTTCTAAATTCAGATTTTATTTTTCTATTTCGGAACGGTTGAAAAAATTATGATACGCTCTTATGTAATCCTATTCAAGGCAGATTGTTCCGCTTAGTGATTTGAATCAATTACCTTATAATTTAAAGCAGTTACGCTATTCACTATACCATTTGAGAGTTGAACTATTTTTTCTTTATAAATCGCTCATAGGATTTAATCAAAATTATTTTTTGTGTCTTGATCGTTTTTTTTTTTGTGTATTACAAGTTACAATAATTACAAGTAAGCATCCGCAGTATTTTTTTAGAAACAGGCTAAGAATTGTGGTTTTGTTTACGCCGTTTAGGAATGATTTAGGACGCGAAATATGGAAGCGAAATAAATTCGAAACCTTGATGGACAACCCAGAACATTCATATCGTGAAGCAGTTACGCTAACAGCTATACTTTTGGCATAATTACGAAACTCAGATGAAAAGTAGATAAAAATTACAGTCCTATCAAATTCATTAATACTTTCCATGGTAGCCTAAAGTGGTGAGATGGTATCGAACAAAGGCAACCGGACCCAATGAGCCACAACCGTCAATAGATGGCGAGATCATACAGACCCATAACTGCCCTTTACATAATACATTAACGAGAGGATGCCAGGAAGATACCGATACGAGGCAAACGGTTGACATCGCCCTCATAGTGATCGTTAACATCGACGGTAGAAGAATCAAAGGTGAGCCAGTCCAGTAATGAGGGCGGTAAGCGGCACGCTACACCGCAATCAATGGGCACTAATGCGCTTTTGATGAGGCCAGCGACAGATCCCGCCTCTGATTAAAAATGAATTTCGGGTAATTACAGGGATGTAGGCTGTGCGCGGCTTCGGGTGTATTCGGCAGACTATTGCGCAATATGGCAACAAGCCGACTATCATGAGGTATAGTACTTTCCTTCAGAAAAAACCTTGTGATAGTTCGATGACAAATATATTTTATCTAGCATTTCATTTAATGTATTAACACGTTCTATTTTTGTATTTTTGTCATTTGATGCTTATTATAAAGGGTGTCCCAGAATTAACGCAAGATTTGAATTTGCCGCCATTTGTGCAGTAAAGTGTTGGAAACCCTTAAAAAAAAACATTTTGACAGCTCACAGTTTAGGATTAGTAAAAATGGAGCGTTAAACGATAGAACAACGTGTCTTTATTGTTGAACATTATCTCAAAAATAATGAAAGTTTGGCGGCCGCAGGTCGAAAATGACATACAAAATATGGTCGGAATAGTGTTTTGACTTCATCAACTGTGAAGAGATTAATTGAAAAATTTAGGGAGACTGGATCAGTTGGAGACACTAAACACACTGGTCGTCCCAAAACAAGCCGTTCAAATGTCAATATCGAAGCAGTGCGTGAGAGTGTTGTTGAAACTCCATAACACAGTTCTTTGTGCCGAAATTGGATGATATTGATGTGACCAATATGTGGTATCAACAAGATGGTGGCACATGCCATACAGCCCATGAAACAATTCAAATACTGTATGAGACATTGCCAGGTCGTGTAATCTCTCGTTTCGGTGATCAGAATTGGCCCCTAGATCGTTTAGTATAATAACACCTTTACATTTCTTTTTATGGGGTTATTTGAAGGCGAAGGTGTATGTCAACAAGCCCACATCCACCCGTGCATCAAAAGAGGAAATTCAACGCTGCATCACCGAAATTAAACCACATTTATGCCAAATGGTCATGGAAAATTTCGACAAAAGAGAGCATATTTGCCAGCAAAGTCGTGGAGACCATTTGCCCGATGTGTTATTCCATACATAACCCTATCCTATTTAGTAAATAGTAGTAAATAGTAAATAAAAAAATAACTAAAATACTAAAAACTGTGTTTTCTATTTAAATTAAATCTTGCGTTAATTCTGGGACACCATTTATTAGAAGCTTTTTCACCAGCCTATTCTGCCATTCTCATGAGTAGCAGCTAGTCTGACAACCCTCATAGTAACAGCATTCTGAGCACACGAGAATGGCAATACAGGTAGCTGAAAGCGCTAAATGAATATTTATTTACTTGCTTATCATAATTATTATAGTTATTTACTTAAAATAAGCCCAGAACCAACTATTGATCTATCAACGAACCACGTTTGGAGGCTGCACTAGGTCCTATTTTTACAAGAAAAAAAATTGTTAAAAAAGTATTTTAGTGAATATAAAAATCTTAAAGTTTTAGTGTATTGTACTGTTGAGTATGTATTCAATTCGGTAAAGGGGTGTATAGCTAACTATCACTGACAATATACTTCAGCGGCATATCAATAATACTTAAATATATATTCAACCCAATTTGTATAGGTAGGTGTTTAATTTTTATTTCATTTTTGAGAATAGCTGTGAGATCATGCTGATGGGAGACAATTACAACACCCAATCATTCTTGAATTCATCCATTTAAATACCCTGTAAATAGAAGGGTTTGCCATGATTAAGTAGCGATAATTTTAACAATCTTCAGTGCATTTCTATTGGAGTTCGTTATACATCATGGATTATTTGCCTATAAACATTATATTATATTTGTCATAAACAAAAAAACTTCATAATCCTGCAATAATAAATAGAGATATTATGATATCCATTCTTGTGGGTATTCCGTAATGTTCCGAGAGGTTAAAGAACACCGACCTGCACCCGTGGCCATTAGTGGGTCAGTTCATCAGGTGTACATTTTTAGCGCTTTAACCATCGATGGGGTGGAAGGGGTGTACTCATGGTCTATCACAATTAAAAAATAAAAAATGCTCAAAAGGAGGAAAAAAACTTTCAGAAGCAGTAATGCAGCTAGGGGATGTCGTGGGCGTAAGGCTTGGCAGATACATAGATGTCTCCGGTGAGACACATCAAGTATTTTGACTCGTTATAGCACCTAACAAACATAGTATTAAACATTATGACCCCACTACCCTTCCCACATCAATGGCAACAGACTGTCGGGGAAAATTAGGTCAAGATTTAATTTAAGTTTTTATTGTTAGAAGTAAGTTAGTTTCAAGTCTATAATAAATACGGTGAGCCCTTTCACTTTTAATAAATTCAGTCCATTAATGTATAATCCACATCATTATACTTTTGTACAAGGCAGATCACTATTAGTAGAAAACAGGATTTGTATAAAATTCAGCCAAGCTATAGGAAATATAATGAAGCAATTGTAAATAGATTCGTTTGTAGAATCTATATTTTGTAACAAGGGGATATGAAACAAAAAAAAACAACAACCTTGTAATGTTCAAGGCGTTTAGTTTCCGGAAAATAGTCTGGAGGGAAAATATTTACCTATTCATTTATACACTCCGTAAACTAATAAAATTAACTATCAACATAATATAAAATTAATTGTTTGCCAATATGCCCCTGGAAAATAAAAGGTTTACCATAATTATTTTACTTTAACAATCTATGCATTTTTATGGTGGATATATTTTCCATTTAATGTATGATGTATCCATTAAGCCAAACTGCATGTAGAAAACTGCAGAAGTTTGAAATCCTAAATCGTTTAATAATAAATAGAAGTATTTCAATTGAAACGACTTGTTCTCTGAATGATACTATTGAATGTTTTGATTTTATTCCTGCATTATTTTCCTGAGATACTTGTGATGTTTTGAGACAGTAAATATAGGAAATCACTATAGGCCCACAGTTCACTAGTGTGATAAAAGCTCTTATAAAAAAAAGTGATGTAAGAACCTTAACAGTTTGTACACAGTTGAAAGCGGCCATTGATAAACATTCCTATGGCATGGTGTCAAGTCCCTTAGAATAGATTGAAAATGAAAACATTTGTAGCGCTTTAACCATCGATGAGGTGGGGGGGGGTGTTGTACTCATGGTCTATCCCAATTCAAAAATAAAAAATGCTCAAAAGGAGGAAAAAAACTTTCAGAAAGCGCTCGTGGAGTCGGTAATGAAGCCAGGGGATGTCGTGGGCGTAAGGCTTGGCAGAGACATAGAAAGCTGAGGACACCGCACTGACGCAGAGAAATGCCCGAAACCCACCTGCTCTCTAATTATTTCACTGCTCTCTCCCCCTCTCCCTCTGTCTCTCTCACTCTCCTCCCCCGTCTTCCTCTCTCTTACTGTCTGGTCTCCTCATCCCAGGGAGTGACTGTGTTCCGTGTTTTGGAATTAGATACCCTGCATATTCTGGGTCGAGCTATCGTTTTCGGAGGAGGGGTTGGCGATTTATAATACTCGTCGCCTCTCTCATAATGAAGCAGTGTGTATGTTTACACAAAGCTAAATAATATTCGTCACGACATTTACTACAGGGTTTAGCCTGAAAATGTTTCAAACCTTGGAATATTATACTATAACTATGGCTGTTCAACCAACAATGTACTAACAAAAGTAATTGACAAAAATACATGACTTTTGCTCACAACGTAACTCAGATGAATTTCCAACATTCATATTTCAGCCAACTGCCAGTACTGGCAATATAGTGTAGTCTACTAAGAAGTGCTCGATACTGTGCCAGATTCAACTTAAAATGTTTGACACATTGGACATTCTACTCTGTTTTAAAGAAGAATTAGAAAAATAAATTGGTTATTTGAGACAAGATGAATTTTCTTACTAAGAGAGTTGAATGCTTCAATGATGAAATTTAATCCTGCGAAAAGGACTGTAATTAAATTTGAGTTTCACAAGAAATTATAGTTTCCAAAGCTAATTCATTATTTATTCTACGTTAAATGTTGCTTGTATTCAAAAATTAAAATTTTGGCTACAAACTATTTAATACGCCAAAGGCCATCGGTGAATCCCGTCTCGGTACATTTTGAATTATCTCAAAAATTAATGCACGGAAAGTGACATTATTCCGCCAGAACAGACTGGATTTCAATCCAGTATGAGCGCAGAGCATCCCCTTCTGAAGGTACAGTCAGAAGTTAGCCATAGCCACGGTTATGATTTCGATTGACTGCACTCAACCGTTCTACTCGGTGTCCCACGGGACAGATCGATGCGGGTGCGGGTGGGTGATAGCTTCTCCGAAGCTGTGCCACTGACCTGTGGAGTACCCCAATGAGTCGTCTTATCTCCTGTACTATTCAACTTATATACGTCTGAAATTGTAGGAGCCCGATATAAAAACGCAACAGTTACTGCTTTCGCTGATGACATAGCGGTGTACAGTAGCAGCATGAGTGCCAAGGTAGCTCTAAGGCAGGCTGAAGTAGCCTGTAGCCAGATCAGTGAGAGATTGGGGAAACTCAATATCTCTGTCAATGCGGGTAAGACTGACTGTGTAATTTTCTCTTTTCAAAAGGGAAAAAGTCCGCGTCTGACGTATACAACAGCTCGGTGACTCCAAAAATTCCAAAACGGTATACTAATGAAAGTGGTCGGACATACTTCATTCGAGCAGTGGCGCAACAGTGAGCTTCACGAGATATTTGAGCTGCCTATGGTGGATGAATTCATCCAACGTAGACATATCAAATTTTTCGACTCCCTGCAATACCTGACAAACCCGGTGTTTAACACGATAACCCCCACTCCGTTCCCCATCATGGCAGGACGCAGTCAAGGCAGGACCGGTTTAGTTTTTAGTTTCCCACATTGTAATCAGATGGTGGGCCCCATCACCTAGTCCTTTAAAACATTGCATTGTTAATTTTAACTTCAAAACGATTATGTTATTGTAATCCTACCATCCTTCTAATGCATCAGCGCATCGCAGTAAGAGGAGAAACTGTAAATAGAAATTTGAAATTTTTCAAATTGTAAATATGTTAACGGATTCAGGAGTTTTGGGGGGGCCATCGGTGAATTATTTGATAATAATGGATCGTATAAATTATAATCTGTAAAACAGATAATAATAATTTTTAATCATTGATCCACAATAACACATGAAGAAGTTATTCTTATATAGAATGAATTAGAATTATGGAGGTATCAATTATTATGGCAATATCGTTGTGTCAAATGCGATTTCTTTCGGTAATTACCGTAATGTAATAAGAACATAGTTCATAAATAAATTAATAATAATAAAACAACTTTATTATGATAAAATTACAATCTGGCTCATTGGGAAATAAGTAATTGTGATAAATGTTTTCAGTCTTACAGTATTTACCAACAGCCCTGAGACCTGCCAAATCCACATGGTTGTCACGCATGCGAAAGAGGAAGCGGAGTCTTGGGAAGCCCCCCATGCTCCTCCGTCAGCCGCGTCACCGGATACGAGCCAGTGGAGGCTGACGAAGAGTGCGAGAGCCACATACGCTCAGGACATGATTGGAGAAACTGGGCATTGCCAGGACTCCCACTGTTACACATTTATAGCAGGTCACGAGGCCACTGCCTTTTTTTTTATAAATAAATTAATTATTAAATAATCATAAGAGGGCCGTTACAGATAGTCGTTAGTAATTGCTTAACGTCATACTTATTGTTACCTATGATTCATTTTTTGTTCTGCGTGGGTTTTTATAAATGTGAAAGCATGGAGGCGAAAAGCGAACACGCACCAGTCACATTAGCACCTGGCTGTACATTTGCATGGTATCGTGGTCCAGCAATCTTACCCCCTGCTGCTTATTCCAAGTAGATGAATCCATTTTCACCTCACCGAAATCGGAAGTGTCGAAAAATAAATGTTAACGACAAATTTCGCTGACTTCCGTCACTTGTTAACCCCGAGGATTGTGATGTCTCCTTTCTTGTCAGTATTTGGAGTTTCTACCATGTTGCATGAACTATGATAGTCTTTTCTAATCTAACAGATAATATCATACTTCCATTATTTTTTTCTCGTCTACATTTTTGCAAAATAATTGAGTTATCTTCTGCATCATGAAAGCCAATAATGAGAAATAAAGAAAGTTATCACTGTGCGTATTTAGTTAATAATTTTTTTATTAGTTAAATTCCTTTATTGTGCTAAAATTACAATCTGCCTTTTATAAGGCAATAAGTAATTAAGATAAATGCTCTCATTCATACCATATTTACAGTTCATCATTCACTCGCTCATTCATACAATATTTACAGACAGCCCAGAGACCCCCCAAATCCACCGCGAAGAGAAAGCGGAGTCTTGGGAAGTCCCCCACGCTCCTCTGTCAGCCGCGTCACCGGATACTTTTTAATAATTAAAATATTACTTTTAAACCCTTTTAACTAAAAAAGGTGAAATAAGCAGATGAATTTTTAATAACACGTAAATTCATTCACAGCTTCCAATAATTGTTGTCGTGTAGAAACCATGAAATCATATGAGGCAGATGCATTCTAGGTAACAAGATTCCGTCTGACTTTTGAGGTCTAAGTGGTTTTTAGAGAAAAAATGCTAAGATGTTAAGGACAGCTATTGTTTTTGTAATTATAGTTTAAAAAACTATGAAGAAGGTATAAAATATATAGATATTAATAATAGTGAGGGGGTTAGGTCTTCAGGTGTCCCAAGGTGAGCCCCATCATAGTTCTTTTTACATTATGTAGTGTTTTAACAATAAACATGTTAGGTTTACAAAAACTGCTCGCAATGCGTAGCATGCAATACAAGGAGCCAATTACAGCTCATTGTATATTATGTTATTATATATATTTTAATTTTTTTTTCAATATAAAATTAGGGGTTAAGAAAAAAAATAGTAGGTCTTAAGATATCCTAAAATTTGAGTCCCATATGTCCAATTTTTTTTTCTTTCATAGCCCCTTTAAATTTACAGATCATTATATATAATATGTCCAAATTTGTTTCAGTGAATGTTTTTATATTTCTAGCAGCGTTTATGTAGATTGTTATCTATTTCGTCACACCATTAAACAAGTCCTCCTTATAAAATTCCATTTCTTTAGGTACTGCCAAAAACACTAAAACATATAGAAAGCCCCACGGATGAAAAAAGTAAATTCTCTGGTTTAAAACAAACAAAAACAATACCTTTTAATGTGATGTAGGCAGGGTACATATGTTGTGGAAAAATGTCAATTTGGTCTGATTTTTATGGTTATGAACACTAATACAAAACATTAAAGTTGAATTGATTCCTCACTTGTAGGTACACCATTTCGATATAACATCTTGAGCTCCAACTTAAGATTTTAAAGCAATTTTTTTTTAAATTTGAACCCCAATTCCTAATTTATTGTAGCCGTTTGTTTCGAATTGGCATATGAAAAATCGAATTTTCTGAATATTCCATTAGTTTCTTTAAGCCTAAATCAATCTGTTTTCATTTGTAGTCCACATTGATACTCGACCTGGTTTATTTATTGTTATAGCTAAGACAGGTTTGAATAGCCTCGGTTGAAAAGAAAGTGGAAAGGCATTAGGATGAAGAATAGCCGCTTTGAAGCTTGGTCTTTCGAAGGACCAGAGTTTTGCCTCATTTCACTTGCTAAGTCTTCTCGCCCACGCTTTCGGACGGCTTTTGAAAAACTTTTAAAAGTTCTCCACTCTTCATCGTTTCGTCCACTCCCGATGGAGGGGGGAATCGCTTTTTATTGTTTTATCATAGATCAGTCCGTAACTTATCAGAACAAAGTAAAATAAATATATTATAGCTATATATAAACTGAAGTTTTCTCGCTTGAAAAAAAATAACCACATCAAGTGCTTAGCTGCATTATGACTTTGTTACTACATAATGGTCTCTTCTTCCTCCCAACATAAAAAGCCGGGAAGTGAATGTTCACTTCGTTACTTCCCAACCGTGAACAATGGTTGTCTCACGGTTTTCCTTTTGGGACGGCTCACCGTGATGGTCTATGAGTGAGTAACAGTGAAATGTCTACTTCAAAAGGAATCCCATAGATGTGATCGATTTGTTGCTGTATGTACCATTAACTTTTCGAATTGTCTTAGTGCTAGGGCAATACAATTTTCACAGCTTCAGAACGTGTCGCCGTCCTTAAACGTTTGCTCATCCATACTCTTCATCTTTCCTTTAAGATATACCACATTTGGCTTTGAAATTACGGTTATACCCATAACTGCAAACTATACCTGAAACCAAAAGTTAGAAATTTAATTTTCTGCAATTTCTTCATAACTTATGTGTGCCTGTGATGTATGTGCCCGAAAAAAAGTGCATCATTTTGAAAACTAACAACTCCATAATGATCTACAAACTACCAAAATCTCGAAAACATGTTTCACGCTATAAAAACATCAATCACATTAATTTCGGGCAACAAATCCTGGATAGAAACCAAGTTAAACAACCATCACTGAACCAACGAAATCCTAAATAAAATATACGAGTCGGAACTACATGGTCATATTTATCTAATAGTTGATTTCCATAAACGACCCCAATCCATCATGGTCAAGACTACTGGACATTGAAATCTCGTTCCAGCTCCAGCCAGATACAGTCGATATCTGGACCAATCAGAGACCAACATCTCCAGCCTGAAGGCACCTCCTTCTTCCTTTCCAGTTCGGCAGAAGCAGCCACCGACGATCTCCATGAACGAATCGCCCTCGAAGACCCGATGTCCAGTTCACCGATGAGAAGCCGGATAAGAGGTCGAAATCAATGCCTGAAAGGACTGCTCTATTCCTCCCAGAGAGCCCCGCAAACAGTGGGTTCTCTGTGGCCAAGACAGAGGCCGGCCATTGAGTGCTGTCAGTCGGCATATTTCACGACTTACCACCGGCCGCAGAGGATCAAGATGTAGGACCAAAATATTTGGGACCGCCTAGTGGAACAAACAAACCAATTCAAGGAGTTCGGAGGAATCCGAATAAGTCGCAAACTTAAAAAGAAAATAAATCTTCATAATAAATAATTTATCAATGAGTAAATTTAATAGTGTGGATAGTATTTAAAATTACTGAATACTTTTTAATAAAATACCTAATGATTCGTTTAGTAAGTATGTAGTGTAGTTGACAACTGCTCATTAAATTTGTAGTATAGTTCTCATAATTATTCGTATATTTTTATTCTAAAATAATTCAATATATACTTAATAAACATATAGTCAAATTTTATAAACCTCACTACAATTAATAATGAAGAAAAGATTCACGGACAGGGTTGGAACTACAATTGAGGGTATTGTAACATGCGTGGATAGATTGTCCATGGATGGATGGATCCATGGTCAAGGGGACCTTGAACCGTCATTTGCAATGTGCATAACAAAAAATGCATAAGCTGATAGATAGAGTCTCCTCAGGAAATACTTGGCGTACAACCCGTGAAGAGGTAAGGGCTGAACTGATGTTGCCACAATGGTTAGGTGTCGCTGAGCTGTGATCCAGCACTATGCTTTGTCACCACTCAGACTTAAATTCGGTTCGCTTAATAGGGCTCAAAGCATTTTATTAAATAAACTACTACATTTATTCTCACGAGGCTGGCTGAGGTTTCACAGACCAGACCCACACCCCTTGAAAAAATTTCTTAGGCAAGCCGGTTATCAAGCCCGAGACAGTTTCCATGCTAACCACTAGACGATGGAAAGGGTCGGATACTGCCTCATTGTGAACGTATTTTACTGTTGTTTTCGTAAATATATTGCGGGGGGCTTATGACAAACATAGTTTTAAATAAATAATAATATGATACAAGCGGAGGGTTCCCCGATTAAATAATCCGCGAATAAAGCCATGCTTCTGTGTATAGTATGCATCTGAAGTGATTTATTAATATACAAAATTAATGTAATAAAATTACAAATACAATAGTTTACTGTATTATTACTAATTATATTTATAATTATATAGAGTTAAAATTCTTATTATCCCTTCGAAGTGAAAGTGTTGACTGAAGACCGACCAAAGGATGGACTGGAGATGGACTAGACCTCAAGGTTCGAGGTAACGAGAGAAACAAAACCCTTCATAACGATATTAATATACCTTACATTCTTAAACTCATCACTTCCAAGTTCATGAAATTCCATAGTAGCCTATCCAACTACCCTAATCCCCTAGCACAGTCATTGCACTGCACTACTCATCCCTATAATCCTCCTCGGAGACTGATACGGCAGTGGCCCCATAACCTGTTATAAAAGCGTAACAGTGGGAGTCCTGGCAATGGCCTGTTCCTCTAATCATGTCCTGAGCGTATGTGGCTCTGGCGCTCTTGGTCAGCCTCCGCTGGCTCGTATCTGGTGACGCGGCTGAAGGAGGCACGTGGGAGACTTTCCAAGACTCCACTTCTTCTTTAGCATGCGAGGAACAACCATGTTGATTTGGGAAGTCTCTGGGCTGTTTGTAAATACTGTATGAATGAAAAATTGTAAATATGGTATGAATGAGATCATTTATCCCAATTACTTATTGCCCAATAAGGCAGGTTGTAATTTTATTATAATAAAGCTGTATAATAATAAAAAAATATTTCATTTGATTTTTATTTAAAGAGAACAAACTCAGTTAGCTGAGTTTAGTTGGTATTATGTATTTCCCCAACCGAATGATTAAGTACTGTCAAAATCAATATAGAACTTCTCCTAGATAGACTCAATTTTATCAAACATTCACTAAGGTCTGCCTGGATGGAGACAGCCCTGCTGAACAGATGAACGATGCCCTACGCCTGGCCCTGATACAAGACAGATCCCTCCCTTTGTTGGACCGAGCTCTCTATTAACCCCATCATCAGTCTTGGGCCAAACTGTCAGATGTGGTTTACGGTCGACTGTCTTGCCCAGTCTCATCTGTGCTAGAAAAATTCTCTTGTACATTACCTTTTTAAGTTCATTGTTCGGAGGATTCACAGGCCTTTTCGTCAAACGTTGATTCGGACTGCTTTGAATGTACATTTTAAATCAAACGGGCATAGATTTAATAATTGCTCGTAGAGTTTTTTCTCAATGAGTATCAATTTGTTTGGGCCATATTTCAACCACCATTCCAAGGAACTGCAAAAAAAAAGAAAAAAAAAAGGCGGAATATTAGAGAGGAAACGACATTTCTGACTGGATGCAGTAATTACTCTAACAAGAAAGGGCTAAGGAGAACCGGAAATATTTCAAAAATATTACGAATTCATAAAATATTAGGTTTTGATTGCAGACTTAAAACTGATAAAGTATAAGTAAATCATTAATCTCTATTACCAATTATTTATGGTAACATAATACCCGTAAAGTTACCTTGTGACAAGACTCGCAATCTCATGTTTGTGGAAGGCATCTTAACTTCTACTTTAAGCTTTACTAAGTTACACTCGTGAACTGCTAAATATGCGTAACAGTGTCCTGGCAATGGCCAGCTTCTCCATGTCCTGATCGTATGTGCCTCTCGCGCTCTTGGTCAGCCTCCGCTGGCCCTTATCCAGTGACGAGGCTGACGAAGGAGCGTGACTTCCCAAGACTCCACTTCCTCTTTCCCATGTTAGGGAGGTGACAACCATGTGGACTTTGGAGGCCTCTAGGCTTTTTGTAAATACTGTATGAATGCGCGAGTGAATGAAAATTGTAAATATGGTACGAATGAAAACATTTATCGCAATATATATCAATGAGGCAGATTGTCATTTTATCATAATAAAGTTGTTGTTGTATTTTACTAAGTTACCATGTCTATCTAAGGGATTTGAATGGGTGTAGACATTGATAAGGAATTTTATTTTATTCTTATAAGGGCTGTATATTACGACGGTATCGGTAAAACTAGTATTGTTCATAACGTGAACAGAGAATCATAAATAGTTCATAATACATTGTATTAGAACGATTCGATAAGCCTGAAGTTGAAGTATTTTACTCGAAAGTTCAAGTTCTAATAATTTTTCTTCTATTGAAATAAAACGGTGTTTTGCTGAGGAGTTATGTATATGTCAGCTCCTTTGGCTTATTACTAGTAGTCTAAGATTTTCATTTTCATAATTGAAACCACAAGTATGATGTCCTTTGACATTCTTCTACTCAATCATTTTAGAGTGATGTCGTAAGGAAAGAACTGTGAAGACATGGATAAGGGGGTTAGAAAAGAGTATTAACCAGAAGAATGGCCAGAATGATTGACTGCCTTGAAGAAATTCGGCTTTGACTACAATGTCCTAATCTTTCCCCTCCATGCTACAAAGTCCAATTTCATTTTGCCTCTTTAGCAAATTACACACACCGAGAGGGTTCCCTTCTCCCCAGACGCAGAAACTGCGGACTATAGTCAAGAGGCCGTACCCTCCCGAAGACATCCATCAGGCGGAAGACAGCCACCGGAGGAACAGATGTGGTTATGTTGATTGAGTTTTGACTGATGCCCACTCTAACGACCTTTGCTAATTGTCCTCTCCCATAACTATAATAATTAGAGGCTCTGGTAATAACAAAGCAGGGGATGAGCTTCCAAGTCGTCTTGACGTTGACTGAACGGCTCCCCACCCTCTGCTTTGTACAAATTACCCCTTCTGTATTCTTTTTTCGTTTCTTCCTGTTTTTTTTTTTTTTTTTTAATTTGTTACACCCCTTCCCGGGGGATCGATGTTTTCTATTTCGGAGATCTGCCCTTCTGATTAAAAAGGAAGGGATGGTGAATTAGAAGGATTTGGCATTCTGTAAAGGTTGCCACTTTGTGTGGTAAAAGAAAGTTCGGATTCTAAGATAACCTGAATTCATACACGTTACATCGTGATTGTACGTATTAATTTTACTAACTTAGCTGTAAACTTTTTTGTTTATGTATCAAATGGGGAAGTTATTAGCTTTGTACAGCTGTAAATCCAGAATGGGTTTCCACTAATTTTTTTTAGATTAATCATATGCAACAACTACGTTTTGAATCATTTTGTCTGTCATCAGCTTCAGCCTTTTTTTGTTTAGAACAATTTCATTAATGCTACTTTTGCATAAAGCCTTTCTTCTATCTTTTCCATATTTTTCTTTATTTCAAATGGTCCAATAAAGGTATTTAATATCTAAAAAGAGTAAGAGATTGGAGTACAGCAAAAAAAGACAAAATTGCCTACGACGAAATGAGTTCTATTTATGTTTATTCTTAGTTAGTTAATTCAAACGTAACATTTAATAGTTTTATTGTGATAATCCGTAAATAAATTTGAATAAGTGACAATACTCTACGAAATCCTTAAAGATACCTTAAGGAAAATTATATCAGTATGATGGAGATCATACCTATTCTCCATACGCAATGGTAAACAAAGGGGCATAAAGTTTGTTTTGAGTAATTTGACTTTTTAAAAACAACCATACATGTACTTACTATACTACTAGTACAGTTATTAATAAATACTAGTAATATATACTAGTGTAGCAAGCCTGTTTGTAAAAAGTCGAATTTCTCAAAACAATATTTGTGTAGCTTGGTGTCTAACATTACATAACTACACCCAACTGTTCGTTCTAATTGGAATAAACCATACAGGTTCTTATTGTTAACCTCTACATAATCATACTTCTTAAAGGTTCCATTCCGAGAAAAGCAGAAATACAGTCAAATTAAATTATAGTTCGTTTCCTAATTAAGAGTTGTACTTTAATAAAAATAAACTAAATTACTTCAGTCTTGAATAAGATAAAGGGGCATATTCTTGAAGGAAAAAAAAGAATACAAAGTCTGGAAGAAGCCATTTATATCGGAGGCCTATCAGGACATTGACTAAGCGATACGAACTGGGTAAATTCCCATCTACCTTAAAGAATTTCATTCCTTTATTTTTCGTTTCATTTCTCTGATTTTTTATTCTTTCCAAGAGATCTAAATTCCTTTAATTGCCGTTTTTTTATTGTAAACCGTTTCAGTTATGTGAACATGCTTACAAAACATATCTTCACTGTTTATTAATTATACATGTGCTGATAGGTACTAACTTTTAAATCTAAATGTAATATCAATTAAAGACATATTTAACTAGAACGAAAAAAATTGATTAATCAACGTATGTTGGAGCAAACGATTAGGTTTAAAGTTATTGTTTTCCTTTTGCTAATTTGTCCATTCAAATATTAACTATATGTCTTACTTCCTTTTGTCTTAGGTATTACTTAAGACATCTTAATTAGGTTTTTTCATCGTTTTTCCGCTATAGTAAATATAATATGTATATATAATAAAAAAATATTATTAATATAATTTGTAAATAGATTAGCCTGAGGATCTATAATTGTATATAATTATCTGTAAATTTAAAGGGGCTATGAAGAAAAAAAAAAAGAAGTGATTTATAATATATTCCATTATATAATTTTTATAAAATAACAAAACCTGTATATAATGCAGCGACGCTACAGGAAACACAAAAATATTAGGTTGGTGCGTATAAAATGTCGGATTTTCTTTAAATGTGAACGTTTGTGTCCCTGTTTTTGTTATGCTTTTGTTTTTGACATAACCTGGTTTATAGTCGTACTGTCCATTGCCAGAGTCACATTTTAGCAAAGAAGATTTTCTCAAAAGTGTTCCCTTTTGTTATTTGCTTTGAATTTTGCACCGATATGAATTAAACCGATATTCGTGTAATTTTCTTATATGAGTATAAACTTGGTAATAATGCTGCGAAAGCTGCACGCCATATAAACCAGGTGTTTGGGGAGAATACTGTGAACGATCGAAAAGTGCAGCGTCGGTTTGAAAAAATTCTGTCTGGTGATTTTTCCCTGCAAAATAAACCGCGTGAAAGACCTGAAACGTCTGTGAAAAATGATGCTCTGAAAGCATTGGTGGAAACGAATCCAACTGTTTCTTCAAGGGAACTTGCTGCCAGAATGGAAGTTGACCATACAACAATATTGTGACATCTTTCTGAAATTGGCAAGGTGAAAAAAATGGATAAGCGGATACCGCACGAACTAATCGAGCGAAATCAGCTGGATCGCTTGAACGTATGCTCATCATTGCTAACCCGATTCAATCGAGATCCATTTTTCGATCGGATCATTACTTGTGATGAAAAATGGGTTCTTTACGACAATAGGAAAAGGTGTGCTCGGTGGCTTGATAGGGATGAGGCTTGTAATCATACTCCATGGTGATCACTTCATCCACGGAAAATTTTAATAAAAGTTTGGTGGAAAGTGACTGGAGTAATACACTACTCATTCCTTCGAACTGGAATGACATTTACAGCACAAAAGTATTGCCAGTACATTGAAGAAATGCATGAAAAATTGAAAATTAATTTATGCAGTGTAATATATTCACTTAAGAATTCGACATTTCATTCGCACCAACCAGTTTGTAAATAGATTCGCCTGAGGGTCTATAATTGTATATAATTATCTGTGAATTTAAAGGGGCTATGAAGAAAAAAAAAGTGATTTATAATATATAACATCATATAATTTTTATAAAATAACAAAACCTGTATACAATGCAGCGACGCTACAGGAAATACAAATAGTTTTTAAATAGATTCACCTGAGGATCTATAATTGTATATAATTATTTTTAAATTCAAAGGGCCTATGAAGAAAAAAAATAAAATAAAGTGATCAATATTTTTCTAAAATAGTATTTAGAAAAAATAAAAGCTTTTAAATTATTTTTGAGGCGATCAGAACAATAACACCATTCGTGTTTAAGACCATTTGCTCTCTATTGACCTACCAGCGCGAAAGAGCAATCGGAAAAGCAACTTTGATGTTACAGATGTGAAGATAAGGGGATGGGATAAAGAGACGCCGTTGCCCTAAAAGCCGGAGGTTTAGCAGTAGCCATATTAGTAAAGGGAGATGCTTTAGAAGATGGTGGAGCATTAGAGTCACCCAGCAGAACGCCTGCTGCTTAGTGCTCATGCGCTATCCTGTATCTCCTTTCAGCTTCCACACGATATGTAAGTGTTTCATTTGTTGGTTTCGTTCGCTGATGAAACTTTAATGGCAAACATACTGTAGCGACCGCTAACTACATAAGATAAATCACCCTATACTCTACTGTATATATGTTGTAAATTAGTTATAATATGTTGTAAATTAATTTAAACAAATGTAAATAACATTACCATACCATAAGTCATACCAGTGTAAATATTGTAAATAATAAAAGACGCAGCTGCGTCTGAGGCCCTTCAGAGTCAGGTAGCGGCTAGGGGGCTGGGTGGATTCTGGTCTAGGACAGTCAAGCGTCACAGTAACGCTGCAGTTTAGTTGGCCAGAATAACACCCCAGATCATTGGTTAACTACAGCTCTCTGACTGGTACTTGCAGCTGCACTGATGTTTCAAGATTTGGCCTTCTTATTTATGAAAACCTCTGGACCTGTCTTCCTAACCTCTGTGTTTTAGTCCGGCCTTGTCAGACCCCACACTCTCCTAGTGTGAGTCTCTGCCTTTGTATCGCTAAAACTAGCACCTCCTTGGGAGAGACCTCTCGGGCCCAACAAACTTTACCAAGTATTGTCTCCCATGGCAATCCAGTCTACCTCTCTCCAGTTCACACTCGCCTTTGGGATCCGGACGGTTTACGCCTACCCTCAGATACCGAGTGTGAATTCGTGGTCATTCCAAAACCACATAAACTACCTACAATACCTACCCTATACCACTTCTCCTGAACATAGTGCACTTCCAGGGCACATACCTATCAGATATGGAGTCAGATAGTACAGTAGTAAGACCCGTCATGAAGCAATTGTCCAAGTCATAGCCTAGCCAACCCTCACTTCGTCACTAGGGCTAGGGTAACTAGGCACCCCTCTCGTGACGACCCGACACATACAATAGCTGTTTTGAGAAAAACAAAGTATTATATTCAACTACTAGCTTCAGCAAGATTCCTCAGCATGTCAGAAACCACGTCATGTCAGCACCTCCCTTTGGGTTGGAACAAATTCATTACAGAATCCTATTTAGGAGTACCTATTACTTTCAAACCTTGTTGTATTTACTTGGAATACTTTCAGGGAGGGACCTAGTTTACCTCCAAAGCAAGCCATCGATACCCAGCCACCGGACAAATGTAGCTTGGATAAGACCTGAGAGCACACTGTCGCTAAAGGATAGTCTGCATTGGGGAAATGACTCGAAGGCATTTGTCCATAGTCCTGGCGTCCGGTCCTTGTTTTTCTCCCGCCTGGGCAATAATTCGTTTTCCCAGGGTGCTTTTTCCTTCAGGGGGCAGTACTTTTGTTTCGCACAGTCCTGTGATGTATTTTTTTTTTTTTTTTTTTTTTTTTTGTCGTGCCTGTCATAGTAAAGAATTATCAAAGAATTGTGGACAAAGTGCTATTTGTTGGTTGAAGGATATTTCAACTCTTGAACTTGCATAGATTACTGCTAGAAACATAATTCTGTTTAAATAGATCATGCAAGTGAATCTTCTCGTTGTGAATGTTTTATTTCATCAAATTCATGTACAGGTGACAGATTGCTTCAAGACTATTAGTAGACTAATAAGCAAAGTTGCGTATGCTGGAATGAAATCTTTGGACTGAAAATCAACATAGCATAAAAAATATAAAAAGCATATTATTTCATCAATCCAGGCTAATTCAGTAAAAAGCTTACGAGTCATTAACGGTCCCAAAAAATCCACGACTGATTATAAACTGAAACATGTGTAAAGATAATTGATCTTGAATCTTACTATTCTACTATTGCAAGTTTTGGGATAAAGCTAATAAATAATAAGACAATACAATACAAAGATGGTATTTCTTGTTATCAAAGTGGGAATCGACTCAAATCACGAGTATTGACATTAGGACAAAAAGCAGGGAGACTGCATAAGCTTTTTTCCATTTGTAATATCTACTTGACTAGTACATGCAAATATGCAAAAAATCTGCCAAAATTGTAATTGGGCAGGAACTTGCTAATAATATTGGCAAAATCCTTCCCCACTGTAGAGTAGCAAGTCATTATATCCGAGATTTTCAGCCAAGAGGAATAAAAGCAAGACCTTCAAGTTGCAGGTGAGCTACAAAAGCTCCATATTTATTGTAAAGAAAAAGAAGAAGAAATGTGACATGTCGAGGAATAAACTTTCTATGACATATTGAGCTCGAGAAGAAAATCGGATTTGTAATTATTCCAATATATAAAATTGGATTAGTAATAAGTGAAATCGCTACTTGTGTACTTCACAAGTCAGCTCCATAGAATGGATGAATGAAATAAGAACATACATCAAGTTCCAGACCTTTAGGGAAGTCCTTTGGTTCGGAGACCTGGGTGCATCTGGTAAATCATTATTAGAAGTGTATTTCGGCAGTATGAGTTTCCCATTTTTGTAAACCGAAGCTGAGCCCCATCACCTAGTCCAGTGTGTTGATTTGTGTAATTTTAACCATAAAAATAAAATCTGTTTTTGTAATTCTACCCTCCTTACAATGCATTATATGCAGTAATGCAGAAGATGTAGCCAATTATCAACAATCTCAACTCTGATTGATAAAAAAAAAAGTAGGGATGAAATATCTGTACGAACTGCTGGCTAAAAAAGGCGCCAAATACGAAATGGTACATTTCCAGAAGAATTATTCATTCGATTCGTAAGACAACAATCACAGCTCGAGTAGGGACGTGCCTGCTAAACGGGTCCTGACTGAAAGCCAAAGAAATTCAAGACTAGTAGGAGTTATGCCTCGTGAAAGAAGAAGAATGAGAGCTATTCCAAGTTTATGAACAGGTGAGAGGAAAGAGTATGGCACAGATGATAGGACCACAAATACCAGGTGTAGATAAAGCTGAGTATTCTGGGCTGGCAAGCCTTCACTCTCAAAGGCAGACAGAAGGATGTAAATAAATTATCTCACTACCGGTAAGAACTTCTGAATAAAATAAAGTTGATAGACTTTGTTCTAAACTCTGATCTTCGTTTCATTTATAAACTTAAAAGCCGTATTCCTATTTATACATAATTGTTTTTCATCTTTACTGTACTCCTTTTGATTTTTCATGGATATTCCTATCCCTTCGCATGAAGCGCTTGCTTTGATGGTCTAGAATAAAATTATGAACTCATGAGCCAGCATTCATGGCACATCTACAATTTGTTTGACTTAACCATTTTAACCTTTTGTCTGTTGGTATTTTGATGTCTCTCCGCTTGAACTTAAAAACAATCTATTAAGAGCGCATTATACTTGCAGGTCTTGTATGCACCACAGTTGTTACAAAGGCAGGGGTTTAGTTTATTACGTTTCTACAGTTGATTGCTTAGGTTATGTCAGTTACTAAGAAGTTACATTTAAAAGTTCTATTGCAATCTCTTAAAAATGTAAATAATTACGTTCAGTTAAACTAGTATAACTGTTTTCTAAAATCACCAAGCAGAAAAAGAAGAGACATGAAGAATATGTTGGATAATGATGTAGAGTAGCGTGACTCAGGCCTTGGCCCGGTGACAACATACTAATTCCGTTAACTGTTCGATATGAATGCACTTCCAACCATTTCTCAGTCGGCACCTTGGCAGGCCATGAAAGAAATTAAAATTAGATCTCGGGGAACATTATGGAATGGTTGAATTGGTAACTTAAAGGAAAACAGAAAACATCCCCGGCTCCGTTGGACACGCAAAGATTTATGTTCCGTGAAAGGTGTTCCAATTTTGTAAATGGTTCTCTAGGTTTTTATATAGTAAAGGGTGTCCCAGAATTAACGCAAGATTTGATTTTAATACAAAACACAGTTTTTAGTATTTTTGTTGTTAGTTTTTTTTTGAATTATAAAGTAAATAGGATAGGGTTATTTATGGAATAGTACATCGGGCAAATGGCCTCCACGATTTAGCTGGCACATACACACTCTTTTGTAGAAATTTTCCATGACCATTTGGCAAAAATGTGGTTGAATTTCGTTGCAGCGTTGAATTTCCTATTTTAATGCACGGGCGGATGTGGGCTTGTTGACTTACACCTTTGACTTCAAATAACCCCATAAAAAGAAATCTAAAAGTGTTAAATCACAAGGGGGCCAATTGTGGTGAGTACACGACTTGGAAATGTCTCATGCAGTATTTTAATTGTTTCATGGGCTGTATGGCATATGGCACCATCTTGTTGAAACCCCATATTGGTCACATCAATATCATCCAATTTCGGCCCAAAGAACTGTGTTATCATGTCTCGATATCGAGCACCAGTAACAGTCACTGCAACATCAACACTGCCTCATTTTCAAAAAAGTATGGTCCAATGATGCCTAAAACCCAAAATCCACACCAAACAGTGACACTTTGTGGATGCATTTGTTTTCGACAATCACATGTGGGTTCTCCGAATCCCAAATGCGACACTTTTGTCGATTAACAAAGCCATCAAGATGAAAATATGCTTCATTGCTTAGGATAATTTTGCACGAAAAATCAGCATCCACTTGTTGATGTTCAATAATCCATTCTACGAACTCTCTTCGCTGTGTATGGTCACTAGGCTTCAATTGTTGTGTTAACTTAATTTTGTGAGCATAGAGACCCTCATCTTTAGTGAGTGTACGCTGTAGATAGCTTCTTGAAATTTGCAATTCTTGTCTACGACGCCGAATTGATGTTCCTGGATTTTCAACAACACTCTCACGCACTGATTCGATATTGACATTTGAACGGCTTGTTTCCAGTCTCTCTAATTTTTTCAATTAATCTCTTCACAGTTGATGAAGTCAAAGCACTATTCCGACCGTATTTTCTATGAAATTGTTTAACTGCGGCTGCCAAACTTTCATTATTTTTGAGATAATGTTCAACAATAAAGACACTATCGTGTAACGCTCTACTTTTACTAACCCTAAACTGTCAGCTGTCAAATTGTTTTTTGTTAGGGTTGCCAGCACATTACTGCACAAATGGTGGCAAATTCAAATCTTGCGTCACTTCTGGGACACCCTTTACTATTTTCAGTTCCATATTATTTAAACTTCAACTTCTTCCTTTATTCATAAATATGCATATTAATAAACAAAGTAAACCAACTAAGAAAAAGAATAACTTTTAAACTCCTTTTAATGAATTAGACAGGTATCCAACCAAAAAACTACATTTGATATTTTCTTATACATTTTTGTTTGTTTTTTACATTGCTAAAACCAGGAAAAATCCATCAGGTCTGATTTACTTGTAAAAATCCTTATTCGGTTGTCATTTTATGCGATGTTTCTCGTTAAACCTAAAATCTGGTAAGGTATTCCTGACTCTGAATTTCTATTACATAATGATTTCTCATTACTTAGTTTTTTAGAAAGTCTTAAATTTAATAGTTTTTGCTATAGCAAAAATCCTGTATATACCTTGATAATCAATACCTTGATTACCTAATAATTTTTGTATACGAAAAGTATAATTATCTTCCTACAGCCATTTTTGTTCATTTGATCTAAACTATTTCATCTTGGTGATTTGACTCGATTTACTACGAAGGTTCATCCTTCAAATCCTCTGAAGGGCAGCGGTTTCTTCTTTCATTTGTATTCTAGTAATCAGAACGTGGTGCATTGACGATTGAAAGCTCATTTTGTTTTTCAGTTTGTTTTTTTTTGTGTGAATATAATGTTAAAGCAAAGGATTCTCGTCAGTTGTAAGACGTAAAATCGCCCTTTAGAAATACCCACTCACTTGAGAAAGAGACTGTACATAAAACCCATTCACGTCTTTAAGAAACTTTGGGTTTGGTAACTATGGCAACCCTGAGCTGTCCGCCCGAGGAGACGAATAGCCAACAGTTGTCTACGGGCAACAGCTATTCGTCAGCTCTACAGCCTCACTATAGGGACATCTCAAGGCATTGCTTTATCTCGGCAACACAATAGTTTTCTTTTACGCTCAGGGATAATCTTTTTTTTAACCTTTTGTCCGACTTTTGCCTGATTAGTACTGCTGCTTTAATTGTACAAGCTATTTAATTACATTTAAAATTCAAATTTACCAATCGTATAATTGGAGTTGTTTAAAAATACATAATTTGTTTGTGACGGGGGTAAACAAGCACTCTATTTTTAGACAAAATTCCAAATACCTAAAGTTTGTTTATCTCAGATATTCAGAGAAAATATGAATTTTTATGATGGCCATTACAAGAGGCTAACATACCTTACCTTCCGATGTGTAAAGTGGTAGAGCATGATATTATTAATCAAGCACAAGCAACAAAGACGAAATGAGCATGATTGCAGTATGATGTCTAGATGTAGCTCGTGATAAATTGTAGCGACCCAAAGTCAAATAAAGTCTATACCAAATTGAAAAAATTAAGCTTGAAAAAAACATCTTAAACTGAATCTATCGTCTAACATTGAAATCGATTACAGGGACCCTCGACGATCTCGTCGGTTTGTGTGCCTATTCCTCTGGTAGGAATTAACGATCTAAAAGCAGGCCAAGGTTACGAAACTTACTATCGACGAAAACTTTATAACATTGTCCAAAATAGCTCGTATCAATGGAGACCTGGTTAGTGCACGACTATGCCAAAGCACATTGCAGAAAACGTATGAATTGGGGACTGAAACCTGAAGATCGACTTTGAGTGCATAATATTATACAAGCAAGGAGAAGACTTGTTAGTAAATCACGTATTACAAACGCATCGCCTAGTACAAAACCCTCGAACCGATCCATAATACAGTTTTAGCATGAGCTGTTATTTATTGATAACTTTATTTGCAGTATTTTGCAAGCTTGTGAGAGTGCTAGGCACAATTAATCTAACTGACTGTTTTTTATTGTGTCAATGTTATTTAATTCCAGAAACATCTGTTGACGATAAAGACATGAATAAATGTTTCATGTAATTTCAACACAGTTCAAATATTCAGTCCACGATTACTGCTTGGTCTCAATAATCTCAGCCGGTCACATGAGCTAGGAAAATGTTTTGATAAGTGTCTTCAGTGGAATAGACATATTACCACTTTTTCAGTGGAGGATATGTATTTAACATATGCAGCAAAAAGAGAAGGGATGGCGGAAAATCACACAAATTCACCGCGAACAAAGTATGTGAAGGAACATACCTCTCAGGAGTATTTGACTTTTGTCTCCAAAGATATGTTAGGAAAATAGAACTTTCCATGTACCAGGTAATGCACTCAATCGAAACATTTTCTTAGCGCTTGTGTCCTGCTGAAGTTATTGTGAACAAGCCGAATCACGGACTATTTGACGTGTGTTGAAATTACATTAAACATTTAATCATGTCCTTATCGTCAACAGTTGTTTCTGAAATTCAATAACATTGACACAATAAAAAACAAATACAGTTAGATTAATTGTGCCTAGCACTCTCACAAGCTCGCAAAATACTGCAAATAAAGTTATCAATAAATAACTGACGGCAATGCCTCCTTTGGCAAGGATGAGCATACAGCAGCCTCGGGCACATACATTATCATAATTAGCGCCATCATAATTCACGAAAACCGCTTCTAGTTTTCGAAAACTCAAGCCGATTCTCGCCCACTTTCAGAATTAGCTATCACCCTACTTCAAATGATTATTTACTCAGCACATTATCTATTATGGCGTTGGTCTAAATCTGGACATTTCTAATCTTGTACGCACCTCTAGGACCGCGTTTCCGGTCCGGTAACTGGGCCTCTTTGATCTTATACATGTGTATAATTAATTTATGGGCCAGTAAATCTTAAATTTCGTAAAAATAATTCTGGAAATCGTTTCCTTGTGTGATTTTTTTTTTATCTTGATTTGATATAAGAATTATAATACTAATAATAATAATTATGATATTCCATGAACCCCAACACAGTATCAGCTAGACAAAAAAAACATGTTGTGGCATTGCTATGCTAAAATTTAAAGTCATACTAACGTAAAAAACAATTCTCAAGTTTTAAAAATGGTAATTAACTATGCACTATGACATCAAAATATGATTCTATTATTTCAATTGCGTTGAGAACGAAAGGTACTGGCCGGAGGAGCGTTGTTACTTTTGTTAATTAGCTCTTGTCATTCGTACAATAAACTAACGTCTTTCTTCTTTCTAACTGATTCATCTAACCAAAAGAAACGGTATTGCAAAGTGAACAATTCTAAGCGTTCTTCAATTTCGATTGCGGGTGTTTGTGATATGTATTTGATAGAGTTTTACTCAATCGGAAAAGACCACCTTCAATTTCAGATAAATTTCGAAACCTAATAATAAAAAAAAATTATTATTATAAGATTATTTTTATTTTCAAAAAAATAGTTTTACTACAATTTTCATTAAAAATCGTATTCTATAATTCATATTGTATCGCCATTTTAATATGTAACCAGTGCCAACATAAAATAAGAATTTTATACTCATTGCCACGAGGAAAACTTGGTTTTAGTTAATATTAAATTGAAGTCCACTTCGGTCTCAATAGAATATAAATATGAGTGCTACTACACAAATTAATTAATTTATTTTAAAATTTACAGTGATGACATTATTCTATGTAGTTTAAAGTCTACAAACATTATTGAGAGTTTATAGCATAATTATGCATTAAAATAGTTTGTACAATGAACAGGCACCTTTAGGAAAAACTACACTTCACTGATACTTTATTTAAGCCAATACTTACCCAGTATATTTCGAGGTGTTTTGAAATATAAATTCTAAATTTGAGGTCGATTAAATTATTACACCAATATCGCTAATCATAAAGACATTCAAACGAGGTATGACTCACCCAAGCCTTGGGTAGATGATCACTTCTCCCTGTCAGGTATGTCGTGTGCTGTTGCTAGCCCAAGTATGCCAGGATTCAGGTATGATGGAAATAGCTGTGCAGAATCTTGATGTAGGTTTGTACGTGTGGAATTCGTCTTTATATACGGTGGTATTTCTGACATGGAGAGGTGGACCAGTGACAAGTCAAAGTATCTTTCTGTTCTCAATTGGTTCTCAGAAATAGCTATTATCATTTGTTTGTCAAGTGCCTTTGAAAGAGTTTTACTGATTCCCATTCTCAAATGCACAACGTCTTACCGGCTTACGCATTTATTGACTTCCGATAATCTATTACTGCGTCTCAAGCTATTGATTTACAAGAGTGTACTCAGGCCTACTCTGCTGTATGGTGCACCACTTTTTCGTTATCTGACGTATACGACAGCTCGGTGACTCCAACAATTCCAAAACGGTATAATGATGAAAGTGGTCAGAGGTACTTCATTCGAGCAGTGCAACAGTGAGCTTCACGAGATCTTTGAGCTGCCTACAGTGGATGAATTTATCCAACGTAGACACATACAATTTTTCGGCTCCCTGCAATACCTGACAAACCCGGTGTTTAACACTATAACCCCCGCTCCGTTCCCCCATCGATGGCTTAAAGAATATTTTGCTTAAAGAACAGGAAATGACCTTCAATTTTAGATAAATTTGGAAACCTAATATTAATAATTATTATAAGATTATTTTTATTTTCAAAAAATTAGTTTTACTACAATTTTCATTAAAAATCGTGTTCTATAATTCGTATTGTATATCCATTTTAATATGTACTCAGTGACAACATAAAATTAGAAGTCTTAGCCTGTAGTTCCGCGTTAGCGTTTGTCGAGTGTCAGCCCGAAGGTACCATGTTGTCTATGTTTGAGCTGGAAGGTGATTATGTATAAACATAGGGGTGTATTTAGACACAGAAAAAGAAAAACCATCCCTAACCACCTAAATGTAAAGACGGAGCGGCGTCCATCGTGGTAGTTCGGGCTGTGACCGCTAGAACGCGGCAGCTGCCGGGCACCAACAGGCGCCATCATCTCTCTATCTGGCTAACAAACGACTTCCATTTCTGGGAGCATTTCACCTCCTTCATATAATCCCCCGCCATCCCTTATACACAGCTTTATGTTATTCTCTCCTATTTATTTATTATTGTTTACACTGTTCTTCTTTTCTCTATCGCTGTTATTAAAACTGACGGGGACGTTTGTGTACCAATTAAAACGTGGCTTAACCGTTCTACGCTTCCACAATTAGTCCGATTAGGGCAGGCTATTCGTAGGTCATCACCCTCATCTCTTGCCGACAAAATAATAGAAGTTATTTCAGGGCCTGCGGACTCTGTTAAACTACAGCTAGTATGTATCTTTAATAAATATAATCTCACAAGTACAATTTAACTTTGATCATTTTCATCAATACTGCTTATATGTTTTCATCGGTTTCCCGATCTGATAAAGGTAAAATCCATGGTTCGCATGGTTGGGTGATATTTATTGTGTTGCCTTCTTGGAATAAACTCAATTGATAAAACGCTCAATAGGCTGAGGCTCAAACCCCAGCACCTTACCATTCTCCAGACTCTGAAAAAATATAACTAAAGGGTAGCAAATTTATATTCGTGACGTTCTGATTAAAAATAAATCATGGTTTTGGATTCTTACAAAAAGAAACGTTCAATATTTTCAAAATATATATTAAATGAAAGCTTCACGTGATGTTATTGTTTTTGTAATACCTGAAAAATAATAACAATTCTACGCAAATATATATTACATTTAATTATGAGCCACTTATCAACAAATTCCTGACCTAATGCTACTCTGCACAAATTTGCATGTACTTAACGATATACTAACGAGATCAATATCCATTACAATTTTTTGAAGTTCAAGTGGCATTCCATTGTAATAATTCGAAAAAAAAAACTCATTTCATCTGTTCGCATGGACAGATGTCCCATATTTGGTTATATATACATATTTTATTTTTAATGAAACGACTTATTTCCAATATTTACATAATAAAAATTATTTCATGCATTCCTCCTGGCTAAGTCCATCCAGGCTAAAATAAAAAAACAAAAACACCATTTCTCTCAATATGGATAAAGTCTTCATCGAAGCACATATAAATTTTAATTTAGGAAAAACGACAAAAAAAATTGGGTGCTTAATTCTTAATTACCCTCAGCATTATTGCTTTGGAAATTTACCAACTTAGCAATATTTCGACCTAATGGACTATATCTATTTTTTTTGTTTATAGATTTATAGACTTATTAACTATTGGTTTGTCAAATAGTATCCTTAGGACATTATTTTGTATTATTTGAAATTTGCTCATATTTGTAAGACTGAGTAGGCTCAAACTAGGCGATGCGTTTGTAATTCGCGATTTACTAACAAATTGTGAATGAGTAGTCTTGGTTACATGCTGAGAACTAATAAATGGGAAAAGGTCGGGTGGATTATCCGGTTTTTCATATAGGTTATATGTGGTCACACATAAGCTGACACTCTAATAAATATTCGGTTTAAATTCGCATACTATGCACGACGCAAAACCGTTGACGTCAGGAAATCCATCAGCTTTTCATCATAAGCCATCAGCCATCGTGCCCGGACATAAA
Source organism: Acanthosoma haemorrhoidale (assembly GCA_930367205.1). Lineage (NCBI taxonomy): Eukaryota > Metazoa > Arthropoda > Insecta > Hemiptera > Acanthosomatidae > Acanthosoma > Acanthosoma haemorrhoidale. Next base: position 27,591,057 of record OV884014.1, read on the forward strand.
CACGCTCTACATCAGACAAATCTATGTTCTCTCTACAGGGACTAATAGACTCAAACGGTATTTCCCAAATACCCGCGCTTTCTAAACCTAACATAACAGATGATGACGTGATAATTCTTCCGTTATTCCCTAACTGGATTTGTCATATTTTTTCTCTTTTTTTATTTTTTTTTTCCGGTAGCAATTTTTTCCTACTGCGCTGAAAGGCGAAATTACGAAATAAATCCAAACACAGGACGTATGTTAATAAATAAAGGAGCTGTCTCGGGGACAACAGAAGAGGTCCTTTCAACAGGACTCGACCATTTCTCTTTCGTGGGACCGAATCCTGTGTGTAACTGCACTCAGAGCATATTTACATATCTCAGGGTCCCGGGGAGGATTAAGTTACTCCTCGGGCTCATTTCCATTCCGACTTTTTCCACTTCTTCTCCTGGTCGGGCGGTGTCGGTGTCATCCGGGTCGCTTGGACCGCTTTGTCAAACGAGGAGGTCACAGCGCCTCAGAGATGTCTGAATTTCCGGGGACTTGTTTATTCATTTATAGTTCTGTATAACGGATGATAAAAACATCTGTTAACGCGACTAGGAAAACAAAATATTATCATGAAAGGTTCTAAAGGAAAGGTCACTTTTAGGTGACTACCCACAAGTTTATTTAACGCACCAGCGCTTTCGGCAAGTTATCAAGTGCCAAATTAGAATGTGTGGGTCGCAGATGGAGACCTGATAATGGCAATATGAGCTGCCAACAGCGCTAATGACTTAAATAAACAGAATTTGTAGCCAAGCGCCTATAAGTGGCCTTTCCTGGCGTTGAAGAACGGCCCAAAGAATCCTCCTAAAATATTATCATGAGTAATAACCTTTAAAGTCGAATAACAAGTCGATAAGATCCAGTAGCTTTGATATTAATATTCATTATTTGTAGGATTTTAATAAATAATGGAAATAGGATTTGAATGAAAAAGAAAGTAAGATATTGTATGTAGAATATGGCCAGAACATCTCCTGTACTTGTATTTTCTTAATTAAATAGTGAGTGAAAAAAAATCATCGATTTCTTAATCCTTTTGTACAACCGTCAGATTAAGGTTAAAAAAAAGAAGAAACAAATAATAAATTTACAAAAAAAAAAAGTTACGATTATTGTTGCTGACTCCAAAAACTTTATGTGAAAAAAACATTTAATTTATTTTAGCGTAACCCTCTTTATTAGTGTGTTCTTAATCGTTAAACAAAATTCAGTTGATCAATCACGTTTTGTAAATAAAATGTATATAGTAAAATGCAAGAAGTTTTGGAATACACTATGGTAATTGAACCATTTTTACATCTACTATTGTAGAATTAACGATGTTACAACTTTAAAGAATTAAAATCACTTTATTAATATCAGATTAATCACGGTAATATCATAGTTAACAGTAAAGCCTTTATCTTGTGAGTGGTTGAGACGGATAGACGGAGGTGAGAGTTTGAGGATTATGCTCAAGATTAGTGTTATGCAGAGTTCAAATAGCGCTGCTAGATTTGACTTGCGAACACGTAGGGTTTAATTTGATTTGTCCCTTACTTCGGCTGTAAGACCTAATACCTGGACGAGGTGGCCAAGGTAGGTTTGGCGATTGCTTCTGACATCCCTTCAGGAATCCGAAATAGATTATCAATGGTAAACTCAGATGGTACAGATTGTGGATGGTACAGGAATGGGAAGCTTATTTTCTACTGTTTTCTTCTTTGCTTCAATCTACGCCGACCATTGTTGGGATAAACAGGTCGAGCCAATAAATGTAGGCCCACATAGACGTACTGAGGAAAGGCGATCACCCCTGTCCTAGTTGATAGCTTTTATCAAAGCCAAGTCAAAAACACGCCATATATCACATCAATTTACTTATATGAAAATACCCTTAAGCGTACTAAAGAAATACGTTTTAAAGTTTAAAATTTGAATATAATTATTCAATGGTACATTTGAAACCACCATTCATCAATGACAGCTATCAGTGAACTGTCTGACTTGTGCAAGACTAAAACTAAAACTAGTTAGTAGCTAAGCTAGAGTAAGATTTTTTTTTGAGTCATTAGTGTTATTTATTTATTATTAAAAAGTGAGATACTTTTAAAAATTAATTTTCACAATATTCACTTCAAGTTAGGACAGGAAATGTGACCTAAGAAGTTTTGAGTTTAGCGTTTGAAGTTTTGTAAAATTTTCAATTCTGCATTTTCGTTTATAACTTTTATATTTACTTTTCTCATACTAATCAAAGACATACTGCCTTTGGCCACTGCTGGTTGCATTGACAGATCCTCCTCGGAGACTAGAACGGCAATGGCCACGTGACCTGCTATAAATACGTGACAGTGGGAGTCCTGGCAATGACCAGTTTCTCGAACATGTCCTGAGCGTCTGTGGCTCTCGGGCTCTTAGCTAGCCTCCGCTGGCTCTTATCCAGTGACGCGGGTGACGGAGGAGCGTACACTGTATTATTTTGAGGTTCTGAAATAAAAAAAAACAAAAACGGAGGAGCGTGGGGAACTTCCCAAGACTCCGCTTCTTTTTTGACACGGACAAACTTGAGGACTTGGGAGGTCTTTGGGCTGTTTGTAAATACTGTATGAATGAGCGACTGAAAGAAAATTGTAAATATCGTATGAATGAGATCATTTATCACAATTACTTAATGCAGATTGTAATTTTATCATAATGAAGTTGTAGTTGTCAGTGTGCTTACAGATTTCGGAGTTTCGTTGGTTGTTTGGCAAATGAAGAACTCTCAGTAAATCGACAAAGTTTAATTTTCCCAACTTTTAAAATACAACCTAAATTTGAAACTACTTCAGCTTTTAGAAAGTCATCATTTTACTTTCTCCTAGTGACAATGGGGAAAAAGTACCGGAACACTGCGATTGTTAGAGCGCTATTATTGGTCCCACTATTGCAGCAGATGACTGCCCAGTAATGGAGATGGGATTTTAAGTGAGCCCCCTTCTCTCGTTTAATTATACAATAGTCCATCATCAGTGAGGTTTTACCTGAGACGTTTCAGTCGCCAAGCTCGGTACTGCCACAGGGCTCATTCAGACCATACAGCGTCCTAAGGGACGTTTTCTAAAAAAAACAAAACAACTAACCGTCGCGTAATTTGGAGTAGTTAGACTCTCGTTTGAGGTTTTTAGGCCTTTCCTTCTTTGTACACCAACAGCTCCAGAGTTTTTCTCTTTCCTGCTTTAAACGCCTTGTCATCTGTTTGATAAATGCACGCATTACAAGAAAGCAAAATATTCTTAAGATCATTTAGTTGAAGAAACACCTTACAAAGCGTTAAGGGCCAACCCATAAATATGGCTTTCTTAATATAACTAGACTTGTTTATCCGAATAACTCCTCATTCATCTTCACGAGGGTGAGTCAACTCCGACCTGACCCACCCCCAAAGAAAAATTCTTCGGGTAAGCCGGGGCTCTAGGCTGGGTCTCCGCAGTTAGATGCTAGTGTGCTCACCTACTAGGCTACAGGGACTGTTATTGTAGTAATTATATATCGGTATAATTACATTTGTATTTTAGTAACAGATAATTCCAGAGAAATAGACTTTTACGAAGTACTGCTTGTTGTTGTTGAAGGAGGGTGAATTTGACTGAACATCAACAACAGGGCGTGATTTTAGGTGGAGTAACAGTTTATTGAAAATGACAACGAGTTTGATAATTGTGACGCATTATAGAAAAAATAAATAACCCATAAACTCATAAGTTGCTTTTTTAATACTCATAAGAAATATTATTCTTTTATTTGCTTATTTACGAAATATTATAGCGTTAATAGTTACATATTGTGATAGTGTTCTACTCTAACTCATTACTGATTTCCTTCTAAGATAATCTCGCTTTCTATATTGTCATAGCAATGCACTTCCCTTTGGAACCTTTCTTGCTTGTTGGGAAACTTGCGTACACAGTTTGGTGAGCCCTCTCTTCTAAATTAGGAATTGAAATGTATTGGAGCCTTAGAGTTCATTATTTTATTCGTTTTTCACCATAAGAAAGGTGAGTTTTTATTATAAATTATTACCTTTGAGGCTGTTTTTTTTTACAGTGTGATGCTAGAAAAGCGTTGAATGATAGGTATCATCCATGTGTTTCCTAATAATGCATTGAAGGTATATACCTCTAATTTTGTTAATTATATTAATTGCAAAATGTGCATTATTTTTTCTTCCCTTGTCAAGTTGTAAAAACATCCTTGTCCGAATTACGAATACAAATTTTTAATAGTGTTTGCTAGTAACTCATACCCATTTCTATTTTTTTTCTATAAATTTATCATTGGCATTTACAGAGTGGCCACTTCAATGGAATCACCAGATTCACAACCAGTTTTCTTGTCCTTTATTCCTTCTTGAAACTGTCCAAATGTCCTGTAATATAGGCGATGAATACTACTTAAAACTTTGATACCAAGTATTTAATGAATAAATTATTACCCCTGAGGCTGTTGGTAACTTTTTAATAAGCTCATACATAATCACTCCATGCATTTACCACCAGATCAGCGCCTAGATCCATTCATCAAGTTCAGCAACATTGTTGCCAGCAAGTATGCCTAAGAGAGTTGCTAACAACAACAATTTCCATACTTATCACTAGATCAGCATTCAAGCAGTCATCTCATCTTTAGCCGCGCGTCTGTCAAATTAATTACGGTCAGTTATACATTCATTAATCCCATTCGTGGATGTGTGAGTGACAGATGAAAGAATGCATGCATGTTCCTGTACCAGTAGGAAAGGATGTGCTAATTAGAGGCCTAATTGTGAGGTTTGTTTTACTAAGTTCGAATACATCTGTGCTGGTGAGTAATTGTACAGCTGACTACTGTACAATTATTTACAGATATCATCACTGGCCTCATGTTATAATATATTCTGAACAGATCAGACCAAAACTATAAAAGGTCTGTTTACCCTTAATGAACCCATCATTACAAACGGTAAGTAAACACTCCTATTACGACATAATACGTGTTATTGTCAGCCAGTTTCCTGTTTGCATTATCGCTATGTTGGTAAGTGCATGCTATTGTACCGTGGACGTATGCATGGTATCATATAGGGCGATTACAGGGCGTGTGGACACGGGCAGGTCTGTCCATTACAGTCTGTCATAGAAATAAAGAGATGCGTACTTCCATGCAAGTATACCTCCAACACATATTAATTCCATAAAATCCTGCCCCAAACCCTTCGCTGATGCTTGTTTTATTCTGCTTTATTATAATCGGATTTATCTTTATTGTGCAATAATTACAATCTGCCTTTTATAAGGCAATAATAATACAGATAAATGATCTCATTCATACCATATTTACAGCATCATTCACTCGCTCATTCATACAATAGGATATGATTGGAGAAACTGGCCATTGCCAGGACTCCCACTGTCACGCGTTTATAGTAGGTCACGAGGCCACTGCCGTTTCAGTCTCCGAGGAGGATTATAGGGATGAGTGGCGCAGTGCAATGACTGTGCTACAGGATTAACTAACTCTGGTCTCCTTTCAAAGCGAATAAATCTTTCGCCTTTTACTAAAGATTATAATCGAGAGAATAAAATTGCCTTTTGTAAACTCAAGGTATCCGTGGAGCTCTTCGCCAGATTGAGCTCGGTAAGTAAAACAATAAAAACAATTAGTTTACGTTTCACAAAATCAGCTGAGTTATTACGAAATAAGCATAATTATCAAATATTTAAATAATAACGTAAATCGCATGGGTGTTAATGCCCAGATTCCAAACTTAAAGTCAAGCGATAATAAAGGGTGTCCCAGAATTAACGCAAGATTTGAATTGGTCGCCATTTGTGCAGTGAAGTGCTGACATCCCTAAAAAAAAAACAATTTGACAGCTGACAGTTTAGGGTTAGTAAAAATGAAGCTTTACACGATAGAACAATGTGTCTTTATCATTGAACATTATCTCAAAAATAATGAAAGTTTGGCGGCCGCAGTTCGAAAATTTCATACTAAATATGATCGCAATAGTTTTTGACTTCATCAACTGTGAAGAGATTAATTGAAAAATTTAGGGAGACTGGATCAGTTGGAGACACTAGACACACTGGTCGTCCAAAAACATGCCGTTCAAATGTCAATATCGAAGCAGTGCGTGAGAGTGTTGTTGAAAATCCAGGAACACAGTTCTTTGTGCGGAAAGTGGATGATATTGATGTGGCCATTACGTGGTTTTGACAAGATGGTGGCACATGTCATACAGCCCATGGAACAATTCAAATACTGCATGAGACATTTCCAGGTCGTGTACTCTCTTGTTTCAGTGATCAGAATTGGCCCCCTAGATCGTGTGATTTAACACCTTTAGATTTCTTTTCTACGGGGTTATTTGAAGTCAAAGGTGTAAGTCAATAAGCCTACATCCACCCGTGCATTAAAAGAGGAAATTCAACGCTGCAACAAAATTCAACCACATTTATGTCAAATGGTCATAGAAAATTTCGACAAAAGAGTGTGTATGTGCCAGAAAAGTCGTGGAGGCAATTTGCCCGATGTTTATTCAATAAATAACCCTATCCTATTTACTTTATCATTCAATAAAAAAATAACTGAAATATTAAAAACTGTGTTACTCGGACCCCTATTAAACTAGAAAACTGCTTTGTAATGAAACAGGCATGCCTTAACCCGAACAGTGCACCTAATGTTTATAATGTAGACATATTTCTGATATAATTCTAGCTTCTTCACCAGGTCTGTCTGTTTTCAACTGACATGTCATCTTCCGTTGCAGGGGACCTGTCAAAGGAGCACAATGTAATCAGAATAAAACAACAAGAAGAGGTTTTAAAAGCACATAATATTTTTTGTCGTTTCATTTAGAATTTTTTTTTACGTTGCTACTGGCCTTTTTATTGCAGAAAGTGCTTTGAATATCGGGATTCCTGTCTTTAATAAATTGATGGTGATTACTGACAATTTCTACCAGAACTGTCACTCAATTACTTCCACCGTAGAAAAAAAGAATGGTAGGTATGCTTAAAAGATCCCGTTTTAACGATGGTTTTTTCTGACGTTTGTAGAAAACAAGCTAAAGCAATTTGAATTTGACGAGATTTATAAATTTAAGTAAATATATTATAATCACTGAAGGGCAATTGCCATATCATTTTCTTTTTTTGTCATAATTACGGATGTGCAATATTTATCACTTCCCTTGTCCGTTCTACTTACTCTAATTAATTTCCAGCCTGGCCAGAAGTGGTAAAAATAAATGTATAAATTTCTTTATGAATGAGAGAGTGAATGCAACATTCTATTTATGGTATGAATAAGACAGTGTGTGGCAATTATGCGTTGCCCTTGCAGGGTAGGTTGTGTCGTTTTTTGAATAAATATTTTTTCAAGATTTTAGTGAGATTAGTACTCTCTCTCCCCCACCACCAAATAGACAATAACACTTCCAGGAGCTACAGTGATATGGCCAGTATTGTGACATTATAAATTTAAGCGGGTCCACTTGAATAATGGAAGTGTAGCTGCCAAAGGAGCTAGTGAAGTAAAAAAAAATCTCATGGATACAAATAATTAGATTTATTTTATTAGTTGTAGTTTTTTTCTTCTGTTTTCCTACATAAAAATAGGTGTCTATTTTAGTTTTACGTTTTAATTGCATTTTCAATTTTGGCTTAGAAGCTCTCTAGCGTCTGTCAACTATGTACATGTAATGAGCCCAGGTAATATGAAATTAAATACAGAAATTCTCTTTTTCTTTTCTCAATCTTTTTTTTCGAACATTTCTAACCAATTATGAACTATAACAATATTATACATTGGTGATTTATGGCCTCTTTTTCTGCATAACTTATGCATTGTAGGAGGGTAGAAAATACAAAAAAAAATATATTTTTGAAGTTAAAAATACACAATCAATAGCCTGGACTAGGTAATGGGGCTCACCTCAACTTTACAAATTGGGAAAAACTTAAAAACTAAAGCGTTCCGGCCTCGACTGCGTTCTGCCATCGATAGGGGAACGGAGCGGGGGTTATCGTGCTAAATGCAGGGTTTGTCATATGTTGCAACGACAAACCCAGTATTTAATAAGTGGTCAGACATACTTCATTCGAGCAGTGGAGCAACAGTGAGCTTCACGAGATCTTTGATTTACCTGTGTACGGTGGATGAATTTATCCAACGTAGACATATCTATTTTTTCGACTCCCTGCAATACCTGACAAACCTGGTGTTTACACGATAACCCCCACTCCCTTCCCCCATCGATGGCAGGATGCTGTCGTGGCTGGAACGCTTTAGTCTTAGGTTCTAGGTTTAGGTTAGTTTGTAAGTTTTTCTCTCACATTTTCAAACTGAAGGTGAGCCCCATTGCCTTGTAATGTATTTATGTATTTTCCTTTTAACTCCAATCTTATATATGTAACCCAACCTCCTTCAAATGCATCTGTGCATAGCAGAATGAGGAGAAAATTTGTCGATTATTTTGTTCATATTGTTCATGTTTTTACACATTGTATTGAAAATTTAAAGGGGTCTAGAAAAAAAAAAAAGTATTTAATTTGTCATCAGTGTTATATAGTTGCCAAATCTGAAGTGATATTGATACTTTAGTTATGTTAGCATGGGACAACTACCCATGAAGACGCTTTGTTTATTTTACATTAGGCAGCGATAATGGTCTCTTAAAGACGTCACGCTGAGAGAGAAAAGAAGGGTGACTTTCCATGACAAAGGGCTTGGGCGAAATTCAAAAGGCGACTATGCAACCTTCTTGGAGCGCTGTCTGTCACTTCCTCCTTTCTTTACATCGGCCAAGCAGCTTTCTTGCGGAACAATGGCCAGGAGCCTCAAGCTCGAATGTTTCCTCTCAGCCAGTACCCAAACATTCCTCGAAATGTCAATCCCGTACGTCGGGGAGTCGGAAGAGGTCGTGGAGTTGCACAAGTGTTGCGCTATTGTCACTCAATACCGTGAAATGGCGCGTTGATCAGGACCTTGTTTTGGGACAGCAGGCAGGTAGTACGGCGAGGGAGTTTGTCACAGTGTCACAGTGCAGTCTGCAGTCTCAGGGTGAGTACATGCAAAATATTCACATTCGTTAGATTGAATTGCGGTTAAATTATTTCGACTCTGGTATTGATTAAAATAAAATGTGATAGTTCTTTATTCAGTCAGTTCATTGCTTATCCGTATCTCTGAATGAACTATGTCGTAACGTTGTCCATGAATAAACTAACAACTATTTTTTATCAACCTAATAAAACATTCAACTCACTTATATTTTATTCTTTATAAATAAAATACACTCTTAGGTAACGGGGCCAGTGGTTTAGTTATTTTACCTTAAATAAACACAGGACATAAGTTCCATTCACTTCAAAAACTTGGTGCTGTTTTCATTTTTACTTTTATAGTGTTAATGTTTATCTTCTTTTTTTTTTTTTTTCTATTTTCATTTATTCACATGTTTTATTTCCTTTTATTTTCAAATTCAAACAATTTTAAGTAATAATACATAATAAAGCAAATGACAATAAATATTTCAATATTTTTTTATTCAATAGCTTTTTTGCGGTTTGGCGCATATACAAAAAACAATAAGTTGTTAAATTATAACCCTTTTTAAACTAATACATATATAAATAATTTTTGAATGAACTTCCTGAAACAGGAATAAATTAAAAATCCCTTAAAGCTATCTGAGTGTTTACACAAATGATTGTTAAAATACGCGGTTTATTTTATCAATTATTGCACTGGTTGTTTCACCTTAACGTGTCGTATACGTTCTGCGTTAGGGTTCCATTTAAATTGTTTCTTAGAATACTTTTTAACATATGGTTTTGTTTTTTTATTTGGGTTAAGCATCTAATAGTTGGGCCATCAAAATAATACAAAAAAAAAATTAAGAATAAACAAAATTAGTAAAAAAATAAAACAATTATCCGAATATAATTGAGGTAATAAAATTAAAAATTTTAATAGCACTAAATACAGTAATTATAATCAGTTAGGTAATTATTAATTCCGTTCTCGTTTTTTTTCATCTCACTCCACATGTTTCCTTGATGACGAGCGTGATGAACTAATCACCAGGATCTTACATTATTTATCCCCCCTTTGGTGTTACTAAATGACTTAGGAACTTTCGAGTCTTCTTTTAATATTTAAATATCTATCTGGGTTTTAAACGATGGGTGGTCACGCTTCCTATTAAAATGAGACTTGAGACTCATAGCTGGATGGAATGAGTCTTTACTGTTCACAGTGTTCCATAGGACGATCTAATTTTCATTCCAATAGTTCATTCATGTGGCATCAGAAAAATAAGTTATTCCATTTTATTACTAATTCCAAGGGTTATCATAAATAAAATTGCTAAGAATTGCAACACTTGCTAAATTTATATTGAATACGTAAGTTGCTCGAGATCATATTATTTATGTCAATTAAAGGATGTCAGTTAATTTTGGTTGTTATAATTTTTAACAAGGTTTAATGTACAATGTTAGAATTTTTCTTTTTTTACCTTTGGGGGGGGGAGGCATTCGTGATAAATGCATTTTGTTACAAAAGCTCCACACTTTTTCGTTCAAGGAGTAAATTATAAAAGAATAAATGATTTATACCCTGGTATTTCTATGCTACAAATCCTTTCGTCGGATTTCTTTCTAGACAAAACTAAACTTCGTAAAATACTAATGTAGCCTTTTCATTCTAGACAGCTTTAGATAGATTCGCCTGAGGATCTATAATTATATATAATTATCTGTAAATTTAAAGGGGCTATGAATGAAAAAAAGACAGCTTTAGCAGACCAAAAAAAAAAAAAACAGCTTTAGAAGTTTACCCTTTACAGTTGCCATTTTTGCTATTTTTGGTGATAAAAATTAAAAAAAGTTAACTGTATCCTATTACATCTATAAATGCGCTTTACTCTGCTTCCCAAATGGTCCATATGTAACTTTTTAATATTACCGTTTAGGTCCATCCAGTAGTCTACAATGATATAAGTCTGCACTGTTGGCACATGGACTTTGGTTTTTTTCTAGTCAGTTTAAGTCTGTGCATTACTTAGGCACTACTTCTTTGTAGTCAGTTTAAGTCTGTGCATTACTTAGGCACTACTTCTTTCTAGTCAGTTTAAGTCTGTGCATTACTTAGGCACTACTTCTCTGTGGTCAGTTTAAGTCTGTGCATTACTTAGGCACTACTTCTTTGTAGTCAGTTTAAGTCTGGGCATTACTTAGGAACTACTTCTTTGTTCCCGGTCAGTCGTTGGGTCAATTTATAATTTGGATTTGGTACCTTCTGTCTTTGGTCTGCTGATTTTATGTACTCCTTCAAATGCCGTCCACTCAAAGATTTTGGCCATTGTTGCTTCTATTTTCTATTCGGTAGTCTGTTCAATCGAGATAGCAGAAAACTGATGAAGCCTTTCCTTTAGGTTCTTGGGTGAATTAAATGAAGACATTAAATGTGTTGCTATCGGGCTAGAACTATATGTATTCAGGAGGCTTCAAGAGTCGCTGATATTCCATAAAAAAAAAAAAAGAACTCCTCTTAAGATCTTAGCATTTGTAATACCTGTCAATAAAGAGAACTTAGGGGAATCTGGAGTATCCTGCTCTCAACGGGCACAGAAATTGATGTGAAATGTGGTGCTATTATAATTTCTGATGATGGTTTTAGAGTATAGAGCTATTCAAAGAAGAGCTAGGAGGATGCAGCTTCTTTATAACAGACGTACCATTGCACGTATCATTTTATGGATTGGACGATTCTAAAATAAATTTTATCTCTTATTCAATCTTCAAATTCAATTCTTCCTCTGGTGAATCAGCCTGGAGACAGGTATGTTACAATAGGGTACAACAAGTGGGGGGTCTGCAGTTCATTGCCAATCATGCCGCAGTGGAACTGTGTACCTACGTAACTGTTTGTTAAATACAAGGCAGTGTTAAATTGTCAATTAACGTTTTTTGTAACATACTACACTAATCTATCCATAATCAAATATTATCTTATCATTTGCTTTTTGATTATTAATTTCAAAAACACGTTTAAATCAATTGTCGTCTATTGGGTTATAAATAAACTAAGATTCCTCTAAAATATAAATAATATGTAGTCTTGTTGATTGGATATTTACAACTCGTTGTTTATTCTTTTCGTATGAAGTACATTATATTTTTACCTACAGTTAGTACCTATTACGTACTGAATAAATTCTACGTATTATTTATTTTTAATAAATAATGTATTTGTGGAGGTGGTGGGTAGAAGCCAACGAATCAGAATAAACCCGTTTTTCTGAATTTATACTCCTCAGTATGAAATTGTTTATCGCTGTAAAGTAGCGATAGATTTCTGGACAGTACTGTAGATGTTAGTAGTTGGATGAATGTTTTACCCTCATCTAAGGTGTAGCCAGGAACTTTATTATACAGTGCTTCATATTTCATGACGATTGGATAAAGCGATATTATATAATACAGTTTTAAATTAATATATTTTCAATTTCATGGTTAAGCGTAATCAAAGTTTTTTACTTGACATTATCGAACACTGCTATAATGTCGAAATTCTACTCGATCCTTTAATACGTACGATGAAACATACTTTACATGTTTGTGCATGATAGTGGCTGTACTATACAAATCAGCTTAGAATACCCATTGTCAGTAGCAGGTATGGTTGGAATGAAAAGCAGAAAAAAAAAACAAGTTGGCCTGGGTGACCCAATTTCTGAAGACAGTAAGACCCCCGTTGACACGGTCCAAGTCGAAATTTCTACCCATCTCATCATGCCTCTTTAAAGTCGCTTTCTCTTGCCATATATTAGCTTTCAGTTGTCCAGGCTACTGTTTCGGCGGTTCAATGTGCTGTATTCTTTTCAAAGACGATAAAGAAACCATAGGTTTTCTCACTTTTTGCTATGCCCGAAGCAAGAGGCTCTATTTTTGAACATGCTCGTCGTATTCTTACGCCAGTATGTTCTGCTGTAGTGGCCGTGAGCATGTTTAAATATATCTGAATTTTAATTATAAATTATGGAAATCAGTATAGACTACATAAATGAATCTATTTGCAATAAGTCCTGTAGCTTGGCTACATTTTATACAATTTTTCATAGCAATCTGTGTTATTACAAAGGTATAATGTAGTTTATTTTATTTTTTTTTTCTTTCATAGCCCCTTTTAATTTACAGATAATTATAGATCCTCAGGCGAATCTATTTACAAATTATTTTTGTATTTCCTCTAGCGTTGCTACATTATATACAGGTTTTGTTATTTTATAAAAATTATATAATGAATAAACAAGTATAATGATATACAATATACTTGACTGAACTAAACTGACTAATAAAGGTGATGGGCTCACCTTTCTGATCAAACTTAAAACTAACTTACATACTAATTCTTTACCTAATTTTTCCCCGACAGTCTCTTGCTATCGATGCGGGAGGGGTCGTCGGGTCATAGTGTTAAACACTGGGTTGGTTAGGTGCTGCAATGAATAAAAAAACTTGATATATCTCCGGCGGATGAACTCACCCACCGAAGGTGCACCAAGCAACGGGTGCAGGTGAGCGTTCTTTAACTTCTCAAGAGAGGTATGTCGGACACTTTTCGCATGACCCCCCCCATTCTGGATATCTTGGATAATTCTGGAAATGTTGGAGACATTTGGCTGTATTGTCAGTCAAGTGGGTAAATAGCGGGGCACCGTACAGCAGAGCTGGCCGGAGGACACATAATGTACTTTATACATTGATCTTCTAAATATATTAAAAAGTTATGGGGCTCATCTTATGAATCATTTTCTTAAATCCAACAACAAAAATCTTAACCTAATTTTCCCCGACAGTCTGTTGCCATCGATGCGGGAATGGTGGTGGAGTCATAATGTGAAACCCTGGGTTTGTTAAGGGAATTGCGTCACTCATTGAAATATGGTGACTTATAGTTTACATTTAGTTATATCGGGAGGTTATAAAGGGTTGTCGGTGCAACGTGCTGCTTAAGACAACTTTTCAGATCTGTCTAGCTGTTGTATGAATGTTGCCTGATTTCATAGTTACTAAAATGTTGAAGAAAAATATGACCATCTTTAAATGATAATTTTTGAAATGAATCTCCAATTGCCATCTGAGAGGCTTAAGATAGAATAAGAGCGAGATGGGAGAAAGGCTCTCTGCTATTCCGACTGTGTTATGGATGCAGCGGGATGGCCGCGATTTTTCACCACCGTTTTTATTAGCAGCCCCCCCCCACCTCCTTTTCCTCCGTTTTGCCGCCTCCTCCTAAAACGATTTTTGATCTCCTCCTGAGCCCTCATCTTTTTACAAACAGAATTGTCACGGCTAGAAGCCATCAGCTCCGTCATAAATATTGCATGCCTTCCTCTTCTTCCCGGGGGTTGGCTTTATTAGCCTTGGGGGGAGGTGGCCGAGAGGACGTCGAACACATCTGTGCCCTGATATCTCTATCTCCGATGTGAATCCCAGCTAATATCCAACCGATCATTCACAGATGTTTGATACACACATCTCAGCCCTCCTTATCAGTCTGTGATGTACATTCTGAATACTGCACATCTAATAACATGTAATATCGTTTGTGGAAGAAATATTGGGATGAAAACAGTCCCAAAACTAATCGTACCATTTGATCCCCACACGTGCACGGACGGTGTTTCTTGAACGAGGAAGCCGTGTCCTACTATATCGGACTTCAGCTGTGGAAGACTTTTCAATGAAGCTGTGTTTCTTGCATTAAAGTTAATATTTTCTTATATCAGAATGATTGCAAAGAAAAATCTTGGAGAATCAATAAATGTTACAACATTTATTTTTTTTTTTTAATTATTATTTTTACGGAGGCCATAAATAAACTTTTTGAAAGCTTAGCGTGTATTTCTCATTAACCAATGCCGATCTCCCTACGAAGGCTTCAAGGTTACCCATATTATTTTCGATAATGTCGTTCTGATGATCTTGATGTGTTTTATAATTCGTAATTGTTGCTGATACTTTAGAGCATTATAAATACGTACGGTAAATAATAAAATTTTACGTAGATGATCTACTTTATAAAACCAAAAAAAAAAAATTAATTATTCGAATATAATGCTGTCTGTACAGATTTCCAATTCGTTAGAAAGAACAGATTTATTTACAAATATAAATTTATTCTTAGGATGTGTTAGCGAGAATTTTCTACTAAGTTCTCGAAATGAGATAGGATCTGAGTTTTAGCCGTCCAAAATAAAGGCCGTCAAATAATTCTATATATTATTTATTCTTTATATATAATATATTATTATGTAATTTATTCTTGATGCATATTATTCTGGTTGTTTTGTGGTGGGAGCTGAATCTATGTGACAATCGATAAAAACATATTTACGAATAAGGGTCTTACTTCTTTAATTTTTGCTACGTTTAATAAATATCAATAAAATATATTCCTGTAGACTACCTTTATTATTTCTGTTCTCGTGTAGGTTGTGTAGGTTTGTGCACTCGTCATCGGTCGCGTGGAGATCGTAACTCGATAAGGCTATCCCCCCCCCTTCCAATCTTTAAGTTAAAGTTCACTACACCTACTATTTTTATACTTTATATATTACATTATATATTTTATACTAAAAGCATCAGTGCAAATAACGACGCCTTGACATTTTACTAGAACGTATTTAGATTCACGTTAGATTCACGTTCAGAAATATGAACAAATTTATCATGGGTAAACCCTTCAGCAAACAACTTAAAAACAAATTTTCCCACTATTGTCGGAATGAGTGGTATTGGGAGTGTCTCTTTTCTTCTCTGTGACCCGGAAATTATAGATTTTGAGCATTTTTGGACTATTTTTACTGGTCGCCAACTAGGAGAGGGGCTACTAGAGATATCTTACCCCCACAGTATTACTTTTTCTATCGTGTCTTTAGTATACTAGAATCACTCTGAAATCCATTCTTACATTTTTATATGTAGTTAGTTTGTTTTAAAGAAGACATAATTTTTTTTTTAAGTGCCACAAGTTAGCTCTTCTTGGCCTACGCTTTTAGCATTTGTGACAAAATTAAAACCTGACGACTCTAAGGGTTATTGTAATGGTTTTAAATCTATTCCACCCTATTCCATTTCCTACGACTAGAAGATAAGTGAATTTCATAGTGCTTGTGTACGAGGTATTATAATGAAACGAAAGACAAGCTATTTCACTGATCTCGGTTGAAATTAGGTAGAACAATATAGGGAGTGTAGGGGATGAAATCCGGTATAGATCGGAACAGCAGATCGGAATTAGTCTGGGACAATGACATTCCAGAGCCGGCGGGGGCGGCATCCCAAACATCCTCCTGCTTCAAAAACACCGCCTCCTAATTGATAGTGCACAGGCCTTCCAGGGTGACTGCATTCTTAGCATCACTTATGTATTGGCGAGTAGAGGCACGTATCTTAGCCGTTGGTGATGTATGGTGGAGCACGTGATGCCTCTCGATTGTTTGTATATTTGAAAGAAAGTGTATTGGTAAAGAGGGTTGAAAGCTGACAACATTTTTGTAGTAGTCTGCCCATAACTCCAAAAGAATCGTACCCTGTTGCTCAAACCCTCGCATTTATCATACATAGCTATGAATTGTTATAAATATTCCCAACTAATGTAAATTTTAATATTGCGGCAGTGACAAAATTATTCTATTTCACCAATTATTATTTTCACACCTGTTAATAATAAATTAAATATTAAATAAATAACTATTTATTTTTCGATTGTTCTCGTTCTAACATAACTTGGTACCATTCATAAAATAAAAGAGGAAAAACAAAATGCAGGTATTTTGTGTAGTTTATAGGGCAATTGGTAGTTGTGATAAATGTGCTGATTCATACCGCATGTACACTATTGCGTTAAATCTCTCTCATTTATTATGTATTTACGATCCATACACGTACATTCTATATTGTGTCTCTATAGACCCATCCATAAATTCCAGAAATCCCCCTACTTCCCAAGTAAAAGAGAATGAAGCAGGGATCGGGAAGATCACCCATGCTGCTGCACCAGCCCGATTACCGCCATATAAAAGTAGTACTTAAAGAGAGAGCATGAGAGCCGCAGA
The DNA here is from genome assembly GCA_930367205.1 of Acanthosoma haemorrhoidale. Classification (NCBI taxonomy): domain Eukaryota; kingdom Metazoa; phylum Arthropoda; class Insecta; order Hemiptera; family Acanthosomatidae; genus Acanthosoma; species Acanthosoma haemorrhoidale. The sequence goes on from OV884014.1 coordinate 27,608,230, forward strand.
CGCTCCGGACAAGAGGCGAGAAAACTGGCCAGTGTCACTACTACCAATAGCGAGTCTCGAGGACACTACCACTTCAATCTTTCGGGAAGTTTTGGGGATATGTACGGTCAGACAGCATATTTCCTGTGGTGTTAGTATGTCAGGATAGAGGGCATATTGAAGTCAGTATGGAGGGTTTTATTCGTTTCGTAGAATGGAGTATTTACTAGTGTTCTTTGAACGTTTCATTGTAAAAACTGATTTCTAAAGATTCTCACGGATGAAACGGTCGGTTCCCTTTTCCTGGCTTTTTTTGACCAGGCTCGGTTCCCAGAGAAAATAATTGGAAAACTATCTTGTTTTTGTTCTCTTTTGAGGTACAATTTTTTGCTGTTTCGGCTTATTTTAGTCAGAGGGATGTAGGTAGACTTTTTCTGTTAATGAACTGATAACACGTCACTTATTATTTTCTTTAACTGGTGCAGAAAATCCAAAATGAAAGCATGGATGTTTGAGAGTGAAAGAATAATCTTGATTAAAAATGATTAATCTCTTTATGAAATTATCTATCTTTATGAAAGAACGTCATCGAGAAAAAAGAACGGAATTAAAAAAAACGGATAAATCGACTTCATTTGAAAGAATAATATTTCCTTTAAAAAAAAAAAAATCTTTTAATTAATTGTTTAAGGTTTATTGGACCGGTGGCCATTACGGAGGAGGTCGGGGTTGAAAGGCCACGCTCTTTAATAAGCGAGTGTAAGACCCGGGCATTTTTCAATGTGGCCAGGGCACCCCGCTGTGATCCCGCCAAAATGACGTAGTAATTTAATACGTCAGTGCCTTCCCTATAGGGCCGAGGGAAAATACCGCGAAAATAATAGCTATTAAAGCCAGGGAGGAGTAGAACCTCGATTCATCCTTGAGCCCCTCACCTTTCTGACAATGGGATGACACCATCAGTCATGAAGAAGGTAATAATGTCATCGTTAAGCACTAAGGGTGAGGTACGACCATTTAAACCCTAAATTTCAATATACAAATGAGTACCTTCGTGATTCTCAATAATCCTATTGTCCGAAAAAAGTTCATAAAAAATCATTTGATAAGAGAAAGTTCAAATAATCAATTGACATAGACTGATAGTTGTGATGTGCCGAAGTTTTTTTTTAATATATAAATTTATAAATACAGTTAACGGTAATATGTATTTATATATATGAATGGGAGGCAAGGAAGAAAAACTGTGCCATGTTTGTTTATTTGGGTTTAAGGGCCTTTAAGTACGACCATTTAGGGTTTAAAGGAAGAGCTATATATACACAGGGCGTGTTTTATTTTGAACTACATTATAAATGCCTACACATTAGAACTATTATTAGAACAACAAAATAGACGAAGCACTCCTACAGGTTAGGTTCGAACTTTTAAGGGAAATTCAAAGTCTTCACAAACGCTCATATTCAGTCTGTAAAGTAGATCATAGAATGTTTCTTATACATAACGAAATCAATTATTCGTCAATGAAATAAATATTCTATTTACATACATTCTTCATAGTCAGATCAAGCATTATTTATAAATAAATAAATTTATAGTAAAAAGATATCAATTTTTAGTGATTCCAACAATTATTAGAAAATGACTATGTATGATTAGATTTAAAACCATTGAATAACATTGAAAAAACCCAAGTGAAACCTGTAAATTTGATGGAGACATTAGCTTAACTCCTATAGCTTGTCAGTATATTAATTATTAAATATATATATATACATACATATGTATAATATTGTCATTTTGTAAGAGATAAAGTGTTTCTTTCTGTGTTTATTTCACTCTCGAAACTCGTTAGTGTTTGTTCAACGGAAAACGTGTTATAAAGAATCCATTTAGTATTTGATCGGACATTATAGTCTCATTGTTTTAATAGTCGAGATTTCAACTGCTTTCTAAAAACATATATGTAAGACCTAAGTATGGTTTGTTGTGAATATCCAAATGCTTGGGTGTTCTCCGTAGAAGGTGTCAAACGAATAGTTGAATTACAACTACAATATGCATCTCAAGGTATACGAATACATGCAGACACCTCAAAATGTACAAGGTTGCCATACTACGACAAAGGCGCGTAGTTATCATATTTATTTAACACAATTACTATAAACCCAATAATACTAACTATATTTCTAGCGTATATATTATAAAATAAAAACAACATGATGATAAAATTACAATCTGCCTTATTGGGCAATAATTAATTGTGATAAATGATCTCATTCATACCATATTTACAATTTTCATTCACTCCCTCATTTATAAAGTATTTACAAACAGCCCAGAGACCTCCCAAGTTCTGATGGTTGTCACCTCCCTCGCGTGCGAAGGAGCAAGTGGGGTCTTGGGAAGTCCCCCACGCTCCTCCGTCAGCCACGTCACTGGATAAGAGCATCTATATTATGATAATATAATACCTAATTGTTTCTTTTAAAAAAACTATACTTTATAAGAACTTAATTCCATATAGAGCTCTACTCCTGCGGGATATCTCGCTACCTGAAGAGATTTGATACCGGATCAAAACCTCTCGTAGACTCAGACTTGGACTAGCGGACATACAGACAGACATGCGAGTACTATCTCACCGCGTAGGAAGGGCCAGCATACGACAGGGATGATGTAAGACGCAGTTAGATAGGCCCTTCGAAATAAAACGGCTCGCTGATGGCCCCTCCCATTGTTCGCATTGTGTCCGGGACAGAGTTCCCTTCAGCCCGCCTCTGCTGTATTAGTCCTCAGATTGGTCTTCTGTTCATCTATGTCCTTTTTTTCCCTCTCTTTTTTTTCTTTTAATATGTCTCCTTCCTATCCTGCGTTGTCCATCACGGGGTAATCCGCCTGTCCGGATCCTGTATTGGTCAATCAGAGACTTCCGAATTATATATCACTGGAAATGGATAAGTGCTAGAGTCGTTTGCATGGTCTCGTCATGTACGCATATTCACCAGCCAACAACCTAGTATATCTGGGAATTAAAATGGACAGACACCTCCATTTTAGTAACCATTTTACGAAGAAGTTGAAGCAAACTCGCACGAAGTATTATCGGCTTACACATTTATTAACTTCCCCCAATCTATCACTGCGTCTCAAGCTATTGATTAACAAGAGTGTACTCAGGCCTACTCTGGTGTATGGTGCACCGCTTTTTCGTTATCTGACGTATACGACAGTCAGAGGTACTTCATTCGAGCAGCGGAGCAACAGTGAGCTTCACGAGATCTTTGAGCTGCCTACGGTGGATGGATTCATCCAACGTAGACATATTAAATTTTTTGACTCCCTTCAATACCTGACAAACCCAGTGTTTAACACTATAACCCCCATTCCGTTCCCCCAACGATGGCAGGACGGTGTCGCGACTGGAATGCTTTAGTCTTAGGTTTTAGTTTGTAAGTTTTTCTCCCATATTGTCAAACTGAGGGTGAGCCCCATCACCTAGAATTGTATTCATGTTTTAACTTCTAACCTCAAATCTAATTTATGTAACCCAGCCTCCTTCAAATGCATCTGCGCATAGCAGAATGAGGAGAGAACTGTCAATACTTGTTTATCTATTTTGTGTATTTTTCACATATTGTATTAAATAAGGGGGGGTTTAGAAAGGGGAAAAATGTCATGCACGCACCAATGCTTTGAACATAAAGTCTGTAACCGTCTCAACCCTGGAGATAGCTCGCGAGCACCATTGCTAAACTGATTAGGAAAGGAAGGTAACATGCTCATTAGCCGGAGTAAATGGTTTGTGCTAAACCTAAATAAATAATCTGTACCAAATAGTCTTGCAAAACATTTTGACTCTAATTATCAAATAACAGTTTAAGTTGGTCAACCTATAGTAGTAAGGTGTAAAGAAATAAAACCTTGCTTTCCAAAACCTTATTGAATAATACCCAAATGCGTTTTACGAACCAGCCATCATCCTGAAACCTTTGAACTTGCCGGGTTAGCTATCAAGCACCTTTCTTGCACGTTCCACCTATTGTCTCTTTCTTAATATCCGGCATGCTTCATCCTTTCGTAATTTTAATTTTAATAACTCCTTACTTCTCCCGTGGATGCTTGCTAATCTAGGATTTTTTAATTCACTTTGGCTACTGTTATTATCTTAAGCTGAAGGTGAGCCTCATCACCTAGTGAGTGTATGTGTATTGGACTTCTTAGCAACAATCTGAAAGTATTATATTTTATGCACTCCTTATTATGCATCTGCGAATGCAGCACGAGGAGACAACTGTAACTACAAATTTATTGATTTATTTTTGTCATTGTATACATATTATCAATAAAGAGGTTTTGAAAGGAAAAAAAAAAAATTATTATCTTACTGCATTATTATTTTGGCTATATGTGATTATCTTCATTTAACTTTTCTGTTGATAAACTCATAGCAACATCCTGTAAAAGAGGAAGTACTATTTTTTTTTTCTGTTTACTTTTTCCTATTTACTTTAATTTTGTACAATACTTTTTTTTATTATTTCATATCTAAACAAATTGTTCTATATTTTTTTAATTTGTCACATACCATTGATTTTTCCCTATTTGTAATTTATTATTTATTTTTGGCTAGGAAAAAATGGAATTATTCATTCGTGCCTTGTTATTCATAGAGTATATGAATGAATTGTCTCAAAATAAAGATTTTTTTCTTATACTATCCTATATTTATCTCGCTAGCACAAAGTCCTTGATCTGATGAGAAATAATTGTCAAAACTCAACAAGTTCGAACGGATTAAAACACCGATTATATACAATCGACCCACATACGCCCATATCCATGATACGCCCTCCATAACCCTCGGTAGGGGATGCGGAAATGGCCATGATTGGTACAAAATGGCCGGGGCACACATGATGGCCACACGACCACTGGGGGCTCAAGCAGCCACTAAATTAGCACCCACTTTCTCCGAAGCCGCACTTAACTTGGCCACCCTAGGCAGGGGCTCTACTTCCCTCTACCCTCTAAGGTCTTTCTCCTTCAACCTCTTAGCTACATCTTTGTCAGTTTTGTTCCAGGCAGCTTTCTGTTCGCTTACCTTACCGAGTCCCGAGATAGAGGCTATACTTTAAAAAAGGTAAAGTAAAATCGCCCTTTCGTCTAGTGTATGCAAGTATGCACTTCAGAAGTCTCCCTATACTACTTCTACCAATCTAAATTTTTTGTGAATTCCACTACAACCTGAGAGTAAGTTATAAAGTTAAATACATCGGAGAGTATGAAAACAATGATAAACTGACCCACTTCGCAACAATTTAAAATTTAATATAAGTTATGATTATGCTCAGTAGCTTAAGGGAAGTTAATGATGGTAACATACAAAATATTTCAAAGATATTCCATAAGCTAAACTTTTGAGAGTCAACTATTGGACTGCTGTATTTTATAAGTTTCAAGATGGTTTTAATATTTTTTTTTAATTTAACATTTTATATATCAACAGTATCTTTATTATCCTGGGACCGTGCCCCTTAAGTACAAACATATATTTAATATAAAGTTAAATATACATTAGAATACCCTGCTGAAAATTTGCAATGTGCAGAGAAATAATAAAAAATTAAATAAATAAAAAAAACTTACAACAGAAAAAATAAACCAAGACTCATATTTATCAATAAGTTTACACATAAAATAAAATACATGCAAATAAAAACAATTTGAAAAAGATAAAACAAAAACCTGCATGACAAATAAAAATAAAATTTTTAAGTATTGAGGAGTATTTTTTTTTTCATACTAATAATATATTTCAATAAGTTTATATAGAGGTGATGGAGAATTTCGACCCTTGTTCTTGTTGTCTCTTGTTGTTATTTCTTTTGCCTTTACCTGTTTCGTCTTTAATTTTATTTATTTATATTTTCAAACAGAATATAATAACTAATAAATAAATACTTATAATACAATAACTGTATATAGGAGGTGATGCGAGAATTTCGGCCCTAGGCTATCTTTTTCGTCTTTAATTTTATTTTTTTTAATTTTCAAACAGAAAATAATAACTAATAAATGAATAATAAATACTAATAATACAATAACTTTCTATAAAGGTGATGTGGGAATTTCAGAAAATATTAATTATACAATAACTTTATATAGAGGTGTTGCGGGAATCTCTCGTTGTTATTTTTTGTGCCTTTACCTTTTTCGTCTTTAATTTCATTTATTAATATTTTCAAACAGAAAATTTGCTGTGGGTATTTAGATTTATTATTTTACTTTATTTATCTTCGTCACTTAATAACAGTCATGAGGAAAGCTCTTGAGAAATTCTTTGAAAGTTCTTCCTCAATCATTGAGATTTTTCTATCGTAACATTTCTTTAAAAAGACATCTTTTGTCCTTGGCCTCCACAAGTAATACTTTTACTATTCTCATTAAGGTAACAATAATATCCAGCGAATAAGTGTACCCTCTCTTATTTAATTTTATTCTTTTCCAGGAAGCAACTCTAGTTGTGTGTTCGCTAAGAATTCCAGCTGCGTTTATTGAGATTGCTCATGAGGAGAACTTTCTATGATTGTAAATGTGTTTCGAAGGACATTCTTCACGGTCCATCTTGTGAAAGCGCTGTGCTGTTGCACTGAAGCAGAGCTGGGTTGAGCTAGGTCCACCCGCGGTGCGCTTACGGCACGGAACGGCTCCGACACGCACATGTGACCCCAGACGCCGGCTAATTCTGTTAACGAGGGATCCCGGGCGCTTCCGTCTGGGGCCTCTATTGAAAAAAATAAATGTTCGCTTTTCGTTTAACTATTTCTAGATGTCCATGGCTGTTTATTTCAATGATGTATGAATCCACAAAAAAATAAAAAAAAACTACAAAGAAACCGCTTCGTTTTAGGTGTTCAAGAATGACACCTTGAGAATAATAAATCGGAAATTAAATAAAATAAAGAACCAATTTTATAAAATAAACTCTGTCTCTAGTATTCCGCTTTTATAATGTTTGTGGATTTTGACATCTCTCCGTTTTATATGAATTGGAAAGAATCTTAATTCTGTTATCTTTTCTCTCACTTTTATCTCCATGAAGTCATACTCACCCTTCTGTCTCTCTGACATATTTTCTCATCAGTCTCAGAAGGGAGTTTCAGAGAAAAGTGCGATGGCATTCTGCCGCTCGCTGACTTAACCAAACCGATGGTTCAGAATTAGTCGGTGGTAGAAGGGCTATGAATTCGTTTGAGTGGTATTTTGTCGTGTTGAGTGAGCACTGTTAGTAAACATATTGTTCTATACTATATCATTTGTTGTCCAGGTTTTTCAATTTTTACGATTATCCGTATTAAAGAAATTTTCTAAGATATATTTGGAGAACGCATTTATAGATTTATCAAGTATATAAGTTCTTTTATCCAGAACTGCTCCCAAAAAATAAGGAGTTATGACATTCAGGTGGAATTTTTGGTTTTTTGTTGTGATATCTCCTTTCCAAATTCATCGGGATGGAGTCAGACACATTATTTTGTGATTTTTACGTCATCTTTGTGTGTGGTCTTCTCTTATTTCAGTCGAAGGGTTTTAGTCCCCAAAACTCACGTTTCCTTGTTGACCCCAGCTAGTTACTGTGGCTGAAGCTTCCCAGCGCAATTGTCACATCCACGTCCACGCATTCACCTATGACGAACTACTCCTATTACAGTACATCCGGCTGTCTAAGAAGTGGCCGTGTTTCTGAATTCCCGTCCACCATTAAACAAAAAGCATCAATGGTTTTAATTTAGTTGCCTATCGTTTGTTTGTCTCACTCAGGCTATAACTGTTTTCTTTATCATGCATTGCTATACATTTTCCGAAGTTAATGCCTTAATAAGTTATAGATTCTTATTTATAAAATCAAATCTATCTTGAGCATCACCCTGAAGTGATATTAGTATCACGAGAGCTCTTATTGTCGAGATTATAATAACTGCTTCATGAAAGTTCTAGGTTAAATCCCTGGATGGATAGTGGATAGATATCATTTCGTTAAAGAATTGAGAGGCTTCCAACAGGAAAACCCTCCTTTTGGCCCTAAATGGGAGTAGAGAAATATTCGCATAACAAAAATGGAGAGGGCAGATTGAGCTGTCGCATGCTTTAGGTATTTTTTTTTCCTTCATAGCACCTTTAAATTTACAGATAATTACATATATAATTATAGATCCTCAAGCGAATCTATTTACAAATAATTTCAGTATTTCCTGTAGCATCGCTACATTATATACAGGTTTTGTTATTTTATAAAAATTATATAATGAATAAACAAGCATAATGATATACATTATACGTGACTGGACTAAACTGACTAATAAAGGTGATGGGGCTCAACTTTTTGATCAAACTTAAAACTAACTTACATACTAATTCTTAACCTAATTTTTCCCCGAAAGTCTGTTGCCATCGATGCGGGAGGGGTGGTGGGGTCATAGTGTTAAACACTGGGTTTGTCAGGTGCTGCAACGAGTCAAAAAAACTTAATGTGTCTCCAGCGGATGAACTCACCCACCGATCATCAAGCAACGGGTGCAGGTCAACCTACTTTTCGCATGATCCCATTCTGGAAGTGTTGGAGACATTTGGCTGTATTTTCAGTCAAGTGGGTAAATAGCGGGGCACCGTACATCAGAGCTGGCCGGAGGACACATTTATATATCATCAATTTGAGACGAAGCGACAGGTTAGGTGAAGTTAGCAAGTGCGATAGCCGGTAAGACCTTTGTCGTACTTTTTATATTTTATTACTAAAATGAGCTTTAGGTAATGATCGGTTTGTTGTTTTTATACCTGAGGTTGAGGCGCTTCTAACATGACGAGACCCATCTGAATGTTTTGGTTTCCTTTGTAGCGGGAATGAAGAAATTGAAAACGTTAAATACCGAAACCCTTATATTCCTATTTCTTCAGTAATTAACAATATAAGTAAGAGTGTTTTTTATGGTTATACAGTCCACTTAGCTTCACCCATGCTCTACAGAATTTATACATTTAATTTGTTTTGTGATATATGCCTTGTATATAGTTAGTTAAACGACATTAACCCGCCTATTTCAATCTAAGCTTGTCTCTCTGGGGTCTCTATTTTTGAAATTACGTACGCTTTTCGCGCGTACATTTCTACCAGAGGAGTTGAATAATTTTTTTTTTATTTACCTGTATTTTTTTTAGGATACGTTACTATTTTAGTATATAATGAAATTATGATCAATTATGAAAATTATGATTTTGCTTTGCTGTGAAATTATCCTCAACGGGCATCCGTATGTTAGATATGTATATTTTTAATAGATCTTTTAATCATAAATGGATTATATTTTTCTACTTAAACATATACTTAATCTTATATATCAAATAAGACAGTGATATGTACTTATTAGATGTATAGCCGACAGGACATTGGTAACAATAAAAACAATTCCTCATCAATGGAGGACCCAGGAGTACTTGGAGCAGGCAATTCCCCGGACCTGATGAGGTAATGCTGTTCACTTTTCACCCCCTGTGTGTGGCTGCCCCGCTGTCATTTTAAATTCCCTGCAGCCCCTGGCTCCCTCTATCGGCTGTATTCTTTTAAATTAACCGATTTTTTCAACCCTTCTGACTCACCCCTCTTTTTTTTTTGTTTCTGTTTCTCGACGGGCCCGTAAGCCCTGTGGCGTATGGTGCCGAACCGAGCGTATAAAATTAATACGCACTAGCTGCCAGTCTGTGATTGTGTATTCATGGAATGTGATTATGATCGATTGGGATCTTTGATAGAAGCTTCTATTTAAATGCTAAGTTGAAACTGGCGATCACATTGATTATCTTTGTGTGCGGGGAACCTTCATCGTTTCCTCTCTTTGTTGTATTGTCTTTGTAATTGTGGAATGGTGTTCTATTAAGACATCATCAGCCCAATTGAAGTACAATGAACTGTTGATTAATTAGAAATTTCTCAATGAAGGATTCACATCCATTCAGCCTTGTTTTCTTGGTTATTCGCACTTTCTTAACTAAGCTGATGATCAATAACTTATCAACATTTAAAAAAAAAAAACAAAAAAAAACAGGAAATGTTTAAATTCGCGTCACCACTATTGATGCAGTACGATCAGAAGTTAACTGTCTTTTACAGACTATTTGACATAACTGGTGTGTAGTGATACATTATATGAGTTCCAGCTCAAATGGTTTAATAATATGTATTGTTTTCTGTAATTAAAATTATTATCGATCACCAAAGATATTTTTCATTCCATCTTAAGCTATAGGTGATTTAGATTATCAGCAAATTTGGCTATATCATATATTATGAATAATACCTATTGAAAGACTTTTACCTTACGAACTGTAATCACCCGTGTTAATATTAAATACTCATTACCGTAATAATCATAAAGTACAACCTAACTCATTATTTTTATTATTATCAATTAGGTATCATTTCCATTTCTAATTTGTTTAATTTTTTTATTATTGACTGTTTATTAGAATATAATTTTATTGTAAATAGATCAGGCAAATTAAGGTTTACATTACGTATAGGGATTTTTATTAGTCGTTTTTCTACTTGCCGTTTATTGCTGGTTTTCATTATTATAATCATCGACGTAAATATGCTTCTAAAAAAACCACAAAAATAAAATGTTTGAATTAAGGTGTTGAACACGATATTGATGAATTATCAATGTGAATAATTAAATGCATGCGATTAATAATGATAAAAAAAATAATATAAATTACGTATTGACATTAAGCCGTCTATATATTTGATAAGATACCCTAATGGAAATTATAAAAACTTGTGCATGTTTTAATCAACTAATTAATTAATGACACAACCATGTTTTACGGATATTTTTATATCTTTACTTTCCAATACCGAATGGTATTTTCATGTAAATCTCATGTTTCTAGTTTGAATAGGGAACTTTCTTTTCTTTTGTAAATTTTTAGGCGTTGGGAGTTTTGACACCTGTCGGTTTTCTCCCCTCGTGTCCTGAGCATCTGCGGCTCTCGTGCTCTCTTTCAGCCTCTACTCCACCTATGTAGCAATGAAGTAGCTTTTGAGGCCTCCCAAACCTTCCGTCTTCATATCCGGAAAGGTGACAATACGTGGTGAATTGGGGATGGTTTTTTTTTATAGTAATAATAGTGATAACGAGTGTTTTTTTTTTTTTTTTTTTTTTTTTTCCTAAACCCCATGAAGTTATACAATGAAAATATTAAAAGAAACTTTGCAAATTTCTCCTTATCCTGCTATGCACAGATGCATTTGAAGGAGTTCGTGTTACTCAACAATACAGATTGTGGTTAATAGGCAAATACTATGAATACAAATCTAGGTGATGGGGCTCACCTTCGGTGTTTATTCTAATTAATGAGGACAGTATATGAAAATTTGTGAGTATGGTCGGCATACGAGATCTAACTGAATATTGTAATTTGTAAAATTTTTTGTTTATTCGTTTTATTTACAATTTGTAGATCTAACATTTCAGTTATACGAATAGTATAGTGTACATGTCACAAAAATAAACAAACAGCTAACTTAACGAGTTTTTATTCTAATTAATGCGGCAGTATATGCAAATTTGTGAGTATGGTCGACATACGAGATCTAACTGAATATTGTAATTTGTAAAATTTTTTGTTTATTCGTTTTATTTACAATTTGTAGATCTAACATTTCAGTTATACGAATAGTATAGTGTACATGTCACAAAAATAAACAAACAGCTAACTTAACGAGTTTTTATTCTAATTAATGCGGCAGTATATGCAAATTTGTGAGTATGGTCGACATACGAGATCTAACTGAATATTGTAATTTGTAAAATTTTTTGTTTATTCGTTTTATTTACAATTTGTAGATCTAACATTTCAGTTATACGAATAGTATAGTGTACATGTCACAAAAATAAACAAACAGCTAACTTAACGAGTTTTTATTCTAATTAATGCGGCAGTATATGCAAATTTGTGAGTATGGTCGACATACGAGATCTAACTGAATATTGTAATTTGTAAAATTTTTTGTTTATTCGTTTTATTTACAATTTGTAGATCTAACATTTCAGTTATACGAATAGTATAGTGTACATGTCACAAAAATAAACAAACAGCTAACTTAACGAGTTTTTATTCTAATTAATGCGGCAGTATATGCAAATTTGTGAGTATGGTCGACATACGAGATCTAACTGAATATTGTAATTTGTAAAATTTTTTGTTTATTCGTTTTATTTACAATTTGTAGATCTAACATTTCAGTTATACGAATAGTATAGTGTACATGTCACAAAAATAAACAAACAGCTAACTTAACGAGTTTTTATTCTAATTAATGCGGCAGTATATGCAAATTTGTGAGTATGGTCGACATACGAGATCTAACTGAATATTGTAATTTGTAAAATTTTTTGTTTATTCGTTTTATTTACAATTTGTAGATCTAACATTTCAGTTATACGAATAGTATAGTGTACATGTCACAAAAATAAACAAACAGCTAACTTAACGAGTTTTTATTCTAATTAATGCGGCAGTATATGCAAATTTGTGAGTATGGTCGACATACGAGATCTAACTGAATATTGTAATTTGTAAAATTTTTTGTTTATTCGTTTTATTTACAATTTGTAGATCTAACATTTCAGTTATACGAATAGTATAGTGTACATGTCACAAAAATAAACAAACAGCTAACTTAACGAGTTTTTATTCTAATTAATGCGGCAGTATATGCAAATTTGTGAGTATGGTCGACATACGAGATCTAACTGAATATTGTAATTTGTAAAATTTTTTGTTTATTCGTTTTATTTACAATTTGTAGATCTAACATTTCAGTTATACGAATAGTATAGTGTACATGTCACAAAAATAAACAAACAGCTAACTTAACGAGTTTTTATTCTAATTAATGCGGCAGTATATGCAAATTTGTGAGTATGGTCGACATACGAGATCTAACTGAATATTGTAATTTGTAAAATTTTTTGTTTATTCGTTTTATTTACAATTTGTAGATCTAACATTTCAGTTATACGAATAGTATAGTGTACATGTCACAAAAATAAACAAACAGCTAACTTAACGAGTTTTTATTCTAATTAATGCGGCAGTATATGCAAATTTGTGAGTATGGTCGACATACGAGATCTAACTGAATATTGTAATTTGTAAAATTTTTTGTTTATTCGTTTTATTTACAATTTGTAGATCTAACATTTCAGTTATACGAATAGTATAGTGTACATGTCACAAAAATAAACAAACAGCTAACTTAACGAGTTTTTATTCTAATTAATGCGGCAGTATATGCAAATTTGTGAGTATGGTCGACATACGAGATCTAACTGAATATTGTAATTTGTAAAATTTTTTGTTTATTCGTTTTATTTACAATTTGTAGATCTAACATTTCAGTTATACGAATAGTATAGTGTACATGTCACAAAAATAAACAAACAGCTAACTTAACGAGTTTTTATTCTAATTAATGCGGCAGTATATGCAAATTTGTGAGTATGGTCGACATACGAGATCTAACTGAATATTGTAATTTGTAAAATTTTTTGTTTATTCGTTTTATTTACAATTTGTAGATCTAACATTTCAGTTATACGAATAGTATAGTGTACATGTCACAAAAATAAACAAACAGCTAACTTAACGAGTTTTTATTCTAATTAATGCGGCAGTATATGCAAATTTGTGAGTATGGTCGACATACGAGATCAAACTTAATATTGTTATTTGTAAATATTTGTGTTTGTTCGTTTTGTGTACAATTTGTAAATCTTACATTTCAGTATAGTGAGCTAACTGATGGACACCTAATAGACCCCTTAGTCATAATGCCTGTGCGAGCTGAATATAAGACATAAGACAATGGCACACAATATAATTCAGAAGCTAAGGGTGGGCCGTGTCACCGAATGGTCCCAGTTTATTTTTTGTGAGACTCGGGACAATAATTTAGCTCGCTACCGGTCGAAGAAAGCCTACGATTAATTCAGCGGCTCTGAGTGTCGCGTGTTCCGGCACAGTTTTTCCAGTCCGATACCGCAAGGTTCGCTTCTTTAACTAGTTTTTAAGACTGAGGTTTGTAGATAACCTCAACGCTTCCCTCTCAGGATTAGGCTACTACGTTGAACAATTTGACAATATTTATATGATGACAGAATCAATCAGACAATTGTTATATATATATTGTGTAAGTTATACTCATTATTGATTGAGTTATCAATATCCTAGGGGTTCAAATTTATAAAAAGCAATATGTTTTGATTTGCCGACTAACTATTCTATACAAACGAAAGTCAGGGAAAAGACTAGTCATTTGGAACTTACAAAGACTCTTTTATTAGCAAATTATCACAATGTTGTCCTACTTTATTAGGTCATTCGAATAATTTAAGATACAGAAACCATCATCATGTCAATAGAAACAAAGACCAGCTTTAAAATGCGCGGTAGAAAACGATTAATTTGTTATAGCTTCCTTTCTCGCGGATTATTTGTATTGATTTGTGAGTTGTTGAACTCATCGGAATATTGAATCAGGTAAATAAAAAAAACCTTGGGTTAAATAGGTGTAAGAATATAAATGAAATAATTTTTCAAAATCATTGTTCATGCTAACACCAATGGTGTAACTGCTTTTTAAATATTGCAATATGAAAAACATTTCTATCCAACAAAAAACCAAGTAATGCTGCGTTGGGGAGGTCTTACAGACTTGGGAAGAATATTAACCATTTACCTTAGGTCTCTAACAAATGTGTATACAATTATATTTTTTGTGATATCGTTTTGAGTTACCATTATTAATTTATCCATTGTAAGTCAAAAATAATCCTTACTTTAATTCTTAAACAGCTTCTGAGCCGAAAATTGAGAAAATTTTTATAAAAGCCAGACTTTTTTACGGTTAATTTTTAGTATTATGTTATGTAAATTAAAATATCACATCTTTTACCACGGTTAATCTGAATATACCATTATTTTTTCTGTTTGATTATATTGTGTATAGTCTTTGTATTTTTTAGGTCTCAATGTGGTACAGTCTCATAGGAAAAAATAAATAACTACTTAAATCATATCTAGAAATAATTTTTTCAGAGCATTCGCCCAAGACTTTGGTCAGACAAAAAACTAATATTTTTCTTCAGAAGGGATGTTTCTATGTCGGTTGTTGTTTAACAAAAAAACAAAATCTTTTCCAAGACTAAGCTTACCCTAAGAAAAACTGACGAGGTAAGTATCTAGTGAAGACAGGAAAGGAAGGCGAGCTCTCTCTTACCCCGGCACGCAGAGGCACCATCACGCACACCACGTAGGGTTCAACTAAACGACCTTAGATGGTATTTGCTTAATGTCACCGCGTTTACTTAGTTAACGTTATTTTGGGCCCGTAACTAGAATAACAATGGACTATAAACCATTACCTTCATACTTCCTATGAACAATTTTTATATGTGAAAATTTATTGCAGAACTGTATTTTCCATTACTGCGATTATAACCCACCATAACCAATTAATAATCATGGGTTCAGGGTAGTTCTCCACCAGATCTTTTTTTCATACCCGTTTTGAGAGTTATACAACTAATTATCCACTAATAGAAATTATAGCAAAATCCCGTAGCACAGTCATTGCACTGCTCCACTCATCCCTATAATCCTCCCCGGAAACTGAAACGGCAGTGGTCTCGTGACCTACTATAAATGCGCACAGTGGGAGTCCTAGCAATGGCCAGTTTCTCCAATCATGTCCTGAGCGTATGTGGCTCTAGCGCTCTTCGTCAGCCTCCGCTGGCTCGTATCCGGTGACGTGGCTGGTGGGGAGCGTGGGGGACTTCCCGAGACTCCGCTTCCTCTTTCGCTTGCGAGGGAGGCAACAACCGTGTGGACTTGGGGGGCCCCTGGGCTGTTTGTAAATATTGTATGAATGTGCGAACGAATGATGAATTGTAAATATGGTATGAATGAAAACACTTATCTCAATTATTTATTGCCTATTAAGTAAAGGCAGATTGTAATTTCATCATAATAAAGTTGTTATTGACTATAAAAATGTACAGAATATAATAAGACTATCTTTAAAGCCAATCGTTCTCATTTAGCCATAGATTATAATATGAAACCTTCACTCATTGATTGTATACGTATACATATCTCGTGAAGTATAAGGAGGATAGACACTAAAGTTGCTAAACTAGTACTGTTATTATGCCCGTTGTTTATTCCGCTGATATACTTTTTTACGTTCTATTAATAAATCGCTTTTTAAAATGTCTAACTTTTGAAGAAGAGAATTAAACTGAGTGAGTGAAGGGATCGTACAATTTTACTTCTTAAGTAAAGCTGTTCATTTATATTTTATTACATATTTAAACTAAAGTTAGAACGCAGTGACTTGTATTAAAGTTATTATGGCAATTTACTAGAAGGATTTCATTTTATATTTGGATATGGTAGTTCTGACTGGGTAATTATAAAAAAAATGTTAAGTGCCTAAAAAACACAACACAGCAATCATAAATATTAATCTTATATCTTCTGAAATATATATTAAAAATTTTCCTAGAGCTCTTTTTTTTATTATTAAAACAGCTTTATTATGATAAAATTACAATGTGCCTTATTGGGCAATAAGTAATTGTGATAAATGATCTCATTCGTACCATACAATTTTTCATTCACTCGCTCATTCATACACTATTTACAAACAGCCCAGAGACCTCCCAAATCCACATGGTTGTCACCTCCTTCGCATGCCTGAGAGAAAACGGAGTCTCGAGAAGTCCCCACGCTCATCCGTCAGCTGTGACACCGGATACAAGCCAGCCGAGGCTGACCAAGAGCCACATACGCTCAGGACATGATTGGAGAAACTCCCATTTATAGCAGGTCACGAGGCCACTGCTGTTTCAGTCTCCGAGGAAGATTATAGGGATGGGTGGTGCAGTGCAATGACTGTGCTAGGGGATTAGGGTGGTTGAATAGGTTACTATGGAATTTCACGAACTTGAAAGTGATGAGTTCGAGAATGTAAGGTATATTAAGATAATTATAAAGGGTCTTGTTGCTGACGTAATAAGGGGCATTTACTATTGTTCTCAGGACTATTGGATACGCTTGACCCTAGAGCTCTATAGGTAAAATATTTATTCATTCTTAGTTTGTTCATCAATTCAATGCAGTATAATACATTTTATTATCTTGTGTATATGTTGTGTTATCTTAAACTTTGGACATATAATTGAGGCAGAGTTACCGATAAAATGGTTTTATGAATCATAATAAACATGTAGACCCCTTCGTTTGGATGAATATAAGTATTATTGCTATATTTCCTTCGCAAAACCGAACTGGACCCCTTACTATGATTCCACTTGAACAGGTGTTCCTTTTACCTGACTTTCCACTTATCTGCATAACTGTTTTGTTCATAACTCTAATTCAATTCCTCAGTACCCAATGCTCTTTTGAAAAAACTTAATTAGGGAGATCTTATTTATTTCAATTCTGCAACAGATTATTTAAAACGTAAGTATAATAACATGAACAGTTCAATGTAATTTTTAGCAAGCGGACAACTATGTGAAATAAAAGTACGTAGGTTTTAATTTGACGATCTTGCAGAAGTTTCACTTCATAAAATACTTTATTACAGACTACACCTGAGGTACTTAAGAACTACTAAAAAACTATTTGGAATTCATGACAAAATGTTGGTTACTAAAAGTTTCCTTTTTAAAAAAATCCCAACCTTGCAATCGTCTACAGCCTACGATCATACCTCGTATCCTGCAAAAGTACTACCTATAACCACCCCCTGACATGTAGGACTGGGGTGCTTTCTCCGGAGAGCCTTGTACTCCATCGCTCGCCGAGTCAGTTTAACTATAGAAAACTCGTCGTTCATGGTATAAAGGACTGCGAAGTATCCCCCCAATACAAAAAAAAAATACTTTTTACTAAAAAACCAAAATCATAATAGGATTCCTGCCTGAGCTTAGAGTATTTGATTACTTTCGAAGTGTTATATTATACAGCATTAAAATTCCATATACATCATTTTTACTACCATATTCCGACGGACGTAATTATTGATATATTAAAGTAGAGCCTCTCCCTCCGAGCTTGGAAAATATTTCACTGGGGGAAATAAATATTCTGCTGTGAAAAGGCCGATACGAGTGATATTCGTTCGTCAGTATAGAGTGGCGAGGATGGGTGGGGTTTGGGGGGGAGGTTCAGACAGCGGAAACCCGGTGGCAGCGGAGAGACCGTGAAAAGGGTTTTGATGTTGACAAATGTTCATTATGACAAACAGCTTCGCTGGAAAAGGGAATGTATCATATTAGCATTGATGCAGGGGCGACACACAAACCGCATAACCCGTCCTCGCTAACACTAGCTGATATATTAAATTATCATCCGAGTGGAGGACAAGATTCGGCCATTTGTGGGGCTTGCCACGAACACACGCACTCACCAACACTTGCTCGCGCGGGGAAAGTTCGCTGAGAGATGAACTCGTCGGCTGTTGTTCGCTCAACTTTCGCCATTAGCCGTCATTAATAAAGCGCCCCTCGTCTTAGACTATTACTAAAAATTAGCAATTGCCTCTAGCTCACTCGTGAACAAAATTCACACGGAAAGTAAAGGTTTGATATTTTAATAACGAAATAAAAATTAGGAGGTGACGTAGTAGCCTTTGACTAACGTTGGCTATGTCTCATCATCAAGTGTTGTGTCATGCATAGCGAGGCAGGTTATGCCGACAAATAAGTATTCTCACAGTTTTAAAAACTTTATTTAGCTGAAACTACGATATTAAATTTCGTGACTGACTAGAATGAATGAGTGATTATAATATACCATTCTAGAGGCTAAAGGGTATATATACACATAAGAAAATGATAATATTCAGAATGAGGGTGGGAATGGAAGTGGGTGGATAAATGTTATTGATACTATCAATAGAGAGCTATCACAAGTTAAGGGATATAGTTGTTATTATTGCTAATATATATATAATATAAAGGGTGTCCCAGAATTAACGCAAGGTTTGATTAGAAAACACAGTTTTTAGGATTTATTTTGTTATTATTTTATTAAATTATAAAGTAAATAGGATAGAGTTATTTATGGAATAAAACATCGGGCAAATGACCTCCACTACTTTGCTGGCACATACGCTCTCTTTTGTCGAACTTTTCCATGACCATTTGGCATAAATGTGGTTAAATTTCGTTGATGCAGCGTTGAATTTCCTCTTTTAATGCACGGGTTGACATACACCTTTGACTTCAAATAACCCCATAAAAAGAAATCTAAAGGTGTTATTATACTAAACGATCTAGGTAGCCAATTCTGATCACCGAAACGAGAGAGTACACCACCTAGAAATGTCTCATGCAGTATTTGAATTGTTTCATGGGCTGTATGGCATGTGGCGCCATCTGTGAAACCACGTATTGGCCATATCAATATCATCCAATTTCGGCACAAAGAACTGTGTTTACGTCGCCAAATTGATATTCCTGGATTTTCAACAACACTCTCACGCACTGCTTCGATATTGACATTTGAACGGCTTGATTTTGGACGACCAGTGTGTTTAATGTCTCCAACTGATCCAGTCTCCCTAAATTTTTCAATTAATCTCTTCACGGTTGATGAAGTCAAAACACTATTCCGATCATATTTTTTATGAAATTTTCGAACTGCGGCCGCCAAACTTTCATTATTTTTGAGACGATGTTCAACAATAAAGACACGTTGTTCTATCTTATACGCTCCATTTTTACTAACCCTAAGCTGTCAGCTGTCAAATTGTTTTTTTTTAGGGTTGCCAGCACTTTACTGCAAAAATGGCGGCAAATTCAAATCTTGCGTTAATTCTGGGACACCCTTTATAATAATATAATATATGCTAATAATAGTTGCTACAAGTTTTGTGATTATTGCTTTTACATAGGTAGAGGTCAAGGTGACTGTACATAGTAGGGCCAACAATGTCCATTCACTGGGTGATAAGGAAATGACGTAACTGGCGATAGTGAATAGACTCCCTCATCGATTAGCTATTCAATAAGTGCGTCAATTGTAATTCTCACCACTCTGAACTTCTTGAAAATAACTTTATTTGTTAAAAAAACAAGATGTACTAATCTATTATAACAACTACCTAGCTACTGGCCAACTTTCTGAGGAAGTGGCGGTAAGTGTGCGCCTGGTTATGTATACATAGCAGAATGTATGTATACATAATAGAGATTAGAAATGTTGAAAAGGGAGGAGATTACGGTTTCTTAGACACACTGTAAGGAAGGAAAACGAACTATCCTGTTATGATATAAACAACTCATAGAAAAATACAATAGATTGTTATCAATGATAGGGATTTAAATGACAGGAAATATAGTTCTGCTGATTTAGTCATTCATTACATTCAGCTTATTTTGTGTGAATGACTGTCAAATCGATGTGCATTCAATTGCTGAGCGAATGAGGCATATCAAACGGATCAGGTAATACCAGTTGTATACAGTCCAACCCTGGTATCTTTCTTTGTGCATTATTATATAAAGAAGATTAGATCGTATTCTCATAAATATTGTTCTTGGGGGTACTGGGAGTAGTGGCGTGTAATTAATTGAATAATTTAATGGCATCAATAGTTATTAATTGTGGTGAGCATCTCCTGGTCTCAGAACGTCATACGCTCTGCTGAATGAGCCATCAGAGCTGAAAGTAAAGGGTCTGTTTAATTTCCCTATTTTTGCTCTGAAGTCGGTAGTTCCTCTTTTTTGTTGTGATCTAACACTTTTTCCTGAGTACATGAATTTTGAATTCACTCCTTGCACATTGTCAGTTAGGTGCATTAATATAGACGTTATAACTGGAGCACGTTCGGTGTAAAAACGTTATGTATGGATTCTTTACTGAAAAACGAATAAATTAGGATCGTATTTACCAATACAAAAATACACCCATTAAATATACTGAGGAATGCAATACAACCGAAGCACTTCGTGCACCCTCCCTTCATGGCCGGTGAGGCGGAAGTGCGATCGACGTAGACTAATGGGCATTAATAGACCTTCCATTAGCCGAAAGGTTTACGAAAAGGGCTGCCATTGAAACTGAAGGAAAAAAAGGAGAATAATAAAAATAGAAGCAATAGAATAGAGAAGTGCAAGAAGTACGAAGGGTTGAGACGCAACAGAACCGGTGAGGGCTTTTGTTCGGAGGCCCGGCGAATAATACGGAGATTTTTCTTTTTCTCCAGCCCCTGGAGACCAGAGGAGTGGTTTGATTCCCGGCGGGGAGGAGTGTGCATTCGGCATGGCCAAGGAGTAGGGAAGAGGAGGGGTTGCCATCCCTTGATGTTTAACTGCGAAGTATTTGTACACGTCATGGTAATGCATACGTTATGGCTGTTTGATAGAGCCGCGCAGTATAGAGCCGTTGAAAACAGGTTGCACTGGAGTGGTGGTTCCATGGACCATTGACTCACAGAGCAAGTAAATCACAACAGAGAGGCTGTGTTGAATGATGGAAATAAATGAACTATGACTAATGTACCCCGGGGTTGGTCTAATGCAATACAAATATTTGTTCATAAATTGGGATTAGGATGGTAATAAAGATACTTGGGTCTGAGCGTCGTTAATTTAATTCTAACGAGGGTTAGCAGATTCAACTTTGTGCTTGGTAGCCCTGGAATACAATCAGCTTTCCCATTCTAGCTAGCAAGGACGATATGTTAATTTTATTATTTCATTTTTTTCCTAAACCCCTGAATTTATTAACATTTTTACAATTTTACAAATTTCAAATTTCTATTTACAATTTCTCCTCTTACTGCGATGCGCTGATGCATTCGAAGGAGGGTAGGATTACAATAACAGAATCATTTTGAAGTTAAAATTAGCAATGCAATGTATTAAAGGACTAGGTGATGGGGCTCACCTGTTAATCGCTATTTAACCCACCCTACCTGTCTTCAGGATGCATTACACATTGATGCTGAATACAGGTATAACCCTTCCTTCGGACCCGGGGAAAAAAATAGAATAACATAGAAAACTATAAACACATTTTTATCTTAATATGAATGTTATCTAGGCCGTATGAAATACTGCTTTGTCGTCAACTGTTCATTTCTCACCCTTGCAAATACTACGGTTTTTCATTTCGATAGATATATGGGCTAATTATTTATTGGACGTGGAGGAATCAAAATCTACTTGTATTATTTTATATATTTGTAGCTATTTAACTAAATTGATTGGTGACAAAAGATTTTTTCAAAGTTATTTTATTATACCAATTTTATTATACTATTAGATGTTAGATATTAGGTGAACAGATATAAAAGACAATAATAAACCTATTGATAATATCAAGCCATCGTTCGTCCTTTGGAAATGCTTTATTTATTGTAATGTTTGTTTTGTTTGGAAAGTGTACCCACATGAACACCTTTAATAAATAAAAAGAATTAACTGTGAAATTAAAGTAATACTAGTTAATATAGGGGTTGACCTTGTCATTTTTTTTTAATTCTTTAAATGTTTTCTCAATTTTTACTGTCTAAAACTTTGAACTAAATTACATTTTTTTAAATATATATATATATTAACCAATACAAAAATACCCCCATTAAATATGGTGAAGAATGCACTATCATGTATATATATAACAAAGTACAAAGTTATCGAAATTTAAGAAAAAATTATTGAAAGATACTCGCAGGAATCGGCAAGAGTCAATTAAAGGGTTACAATTAAAAATTATAGGACTATTGATGAAATTATCTTTTCAACAAATGAAATAGCTATAACAATAAATAACAACTTTATTTTGATAAAATTACAATCTGTCTCATAGGGTAATAAGTAATTGTGATAAATGTTTTCATTCATACCATGGCTTTTTATTTATGGTAGATGAGTTTCGTATGGATATTTAGCAGTGGAATAGTTAGTGGGTATGGTACTGCGGGTCTAGCCAGGAATTTTATTGCATACCTATTCCGCAGTTTGTCAGCTGTGAGGCCTTGAGACTTATCCATCCGAATAATAGAACCAAACCTACATAGAAAACAATACAGAACGCTCAAATTCATATTTATTCATTTTTACTACAACGAATTGGTGACCGCTCTACAAAAATAAATTCATTTTTTAAAAGTTTAAAGTAAACCTGATAATACAGGACCCATTTAACATACAAACCTCTGGTACACGAGGAACTTATTTCGACGGTTTAGAATGGAAAAATGGAAGAAAAACAGACATACCAATTTACAATTTTTATTCATACAGCATTTACAAACAGCCCAGAGAGCTTCCAGATCCACACGGTTGTGACCTCCCTCGCATGCGAAAGAGGAAGTGGAATATTGGGAAGCCCCCCATCTTCCTCCGTCAGCCACGGATACGAGCCAAAACAATAAATAAAATAAACATTTACACTTAAACCCTTATATTTGATGATATCATTGAAATTATTTTTGCCTTACCGTTTTTAATGCGTCCTTAATCATGGAAAAATGTTATTACTTCAATTGGTTCTGAGATAGGCCCAACATTTGTTTCCGTATGTCTCGTTGATGTTGTTACACGAAAAATTAATTAGCTTATTTCAAGCTGCTGCGTCGATTGAATTTTTTTATTCATTTTTATATATCTTATGAACTAAAAGATTTTGACATATAATATAATACAAACCTTTTTTTAAATAAGTCGAATTGTTAGAATCGTACATTTTTGTCCTGACCTACGACTAATGAGCCCTTTCCCTTTTTCTAGGTATTCCTCAGGTGGACAAAGGGTTCTCCCTGCCCTCACTTAGTCACCTGTACCTTGAGAAATGACTTTCCCTTGTCGTCTGGCATCGCCACCCGACGGGTAAGGTAAGTTTCGTAAAGGAGGAATCAGTCTTGGGTAGAATTGCACAATCCGGACAGCAGATTTTTAAATGCATAAAGGACCCAAGGTCCCACCTGAGACACTGAAAAATTAGGATAAGTGGAAGACCTCAGGTGAATAGGAAGGAAGGGTCGCAGGTACCCGGTCCTTAAAGGGAAGTTGACCGGGGATGTAAATCATGTGTCTGTCCGTCTGTTTGCAAAACACCGCTAAAGGGTTGAACCTATTGGTTGCACTGGCCTTAGGTAGTTTTGACCAGCAAGTTCTCAGTTCAGTTTCGTTTTCGTTTGAGTGGACATCGAGTCAACTGATGGGAGTTCGTTGAAGGATCAGGATAGGTGTTGTATTAAACATTTTTTTCAATCATAAGTAAGTAACAGTAAACGTTTAATATAACTTGACGTGATCTTCAATTATATTTTAATATACTGCATTGTACACAATTCTTCATTTACTGGAGGGTTGAACCCCTCACCATACATATCCTTGCTATTTTTTTCACTATAAACTAAACTATTATTTATTATAACTGATTACTAAATTGAATATAAGTATAACTTTTTTAAATTATTTATACATTATATTAAAAAATATATACGTAAAAAGTGAAAAAAAAATAACTAACGTATTGAAAAAAAATTATTAACGTCTAAAACATCTTCTTTGGAAATTATTTTAAACCCTTTTCTTGGGTGAGGGGGGGCTTTAAATTTGAAGTGACTTTAGAACTGGGACTTGATTAAATCTTGGGCCTGACTTTTTTCATGATGGATAAAAAGACGGCAACGATCAGTACCAATATGAAAGTAGATATACTTATTTGACTTTGACAACTAACAATAATCGAAAAACCTCAGAAATTGTTTTAGAGGTACTTAACTCCACAAAATTTTTATTGACTGCTGTTCATTAAGATCAGATCACAAAAAGTCATATCAGTGCTCATTTAATAGTAGCATTTATCGGTTTAATAGTTTGATCAATATCAACTAATTGTGATACAGGAAGTAAGTATTCACTGTACATTTCCTAATGCTTAGAATAATAATTGATATTATTTTAGAAAGGACAGGACCAACCTTTTTTTCCGTGTTATTGTTTTTGGACCATAAATCAATTAGAATATTTAGAGGTGATGTGTTAATAAAATTGTTTATTAATAAGTCTAGTCGTTTCGATTTGTAGAAATGCTATTTTAGCACGTCTCGAAGCAATATTTGTTAAAGTTCTTTCACTTCTTAGCCGAGTATGACTTGACAGCGTTTCTGTTGACTTTTAAAGAGCATTTGACTATTGCGGCAAATTCATCGGATTATTAATTAGTCCTAGTGACAAGATTACTAATAATAGTGAACTTTTTGTTGTATTGCCAATTAAATAAAACCGAAAAGCGGATTTGAACTCCTTTCATCTCGAATGGTGCTAATTAATCTGTAGGCTATTTACCGTTTCCTGGTATAGATAATTAACGACACTTGGCCAGTTGATAAACTGAACGCCCCGCGTCTACACAAACAGTGGCAGGCAGGGCTAGATACTTCAAACAAAGTGTGAAATGTGTTGAGGGCCCCCCCGCTCTAGATAATTAATGCCGGTTACGACCGTTTAATTGAAGCCGATATCTCTGCCGCTAAGCGGACCCGCGGGGCATTTATCGATGCGCCCCCGATACCTCGTTAATACCGCCTCTTCTGCCATTTTTACCGGATCCTCTCTCAGATCGATGGCGTTCGGGACAATTATTCTCTAACATTTATCTACAGGAGTCAGAGAGTAGTCTTGCCATTCTTACTTTCATGTACGTAGTGAAGCTCAAGAAGCAGTCACTGCGCGGGACCGTTTTAATGAAATCATGCATAATTTAAAACTAGTACAATCGATTTCAATAATGAATTTATTGCAATGTAAAATCAATAGGGTTTGCTTAGGTGAGATAAACCCAGAAGACCATTTTTTTAAATTTAATTATTTTCAATTTTTAAAGCAATCCCTTTATGTTTTTATTGTATGGTGGATAGCCGGTTGTGGTCTAGTCATATTAATAAATCTACACCTCTATCTGATAACTGAGCTGTCTCCGTTAAAATTAGAGACATCTTTAAATTTTTCCACTTTAATTATAATGTTTATGACATCTATCGTTTTAATTATAAGATATTTGAGAATTGTGATAAAGCTCCATCCTTGTTATGTTTCCGTTCTTTCGTACGCCTAGAAGTGCTATGACTTGCAATTTGACCTCAGTTAATAAGGATCAGCAGTACGATCCGGTGAAAAATAATTACGGGTAATTAATAGGTATGGGATTACAGATAAATCAACGTTTAACGAAATTATGGTAATTTCGTACTTTTTGTAGTATGTAGTAGTAATAATATCCTTCTTTGTAGAAAATCACATACATGTTGAAAAAGGGATTAAACTTTATCAAGACGATACAGACATCAATCAGCCTAGAATTGATTGAATTATTAATGCAATATAATTGGTTGAAATCTTCTCTAGCGCTTTCTGCATCGAATATAAATGATGAAAACGACTTTGGGCAATCGTAGTTTTATGGCAAAATGATCATATTAGTTCGACGTACAATAAAAATAGATACTTTGACTAAACCTTCAAACGTAACATAACGATTTTACGCACCATTTTTTAAAAAGTATTATCTACTTATTCATCCTTCAATTTAGCTTAGATTGTTATATTGATATCGCTTATCCGAACTGAATAAGAAAAAGAAACCATTTAGTTTGTTATATATAAATAAATAAATAATAATAATTTAAACCATTAAGACAAAAGTTTAATTAACTTCTTAGCTGTGTGACTAATAACTCAAAAAATATAGCTAACTAAGAATAATGAGTAAACTTTGAACAATCAAATGATTCAACATTATTAGTCGTATAAAGAAAAGATAGTACTAAACAAATATTTAAGGGCTGATTAAATGACAGGAAATGACGAAACAGCCCGAGAAGCGACAGTAGTTCTGTTTACACTCGGACGAGACAAAAATCGCAGTGGGAGGACACAAAAATTAACAACCCTTTGCTGTGGCCACAATTTATAGCTGTTGGCTCCTGTCCACCACGACTGTTTTCTTCTGCGGTTTTTATTAGGTCTCTACTTCCACAAATTTATTGCATTTTCTGCGTGTGTTTGTTTGTCTTACTTATTTCTGCAATTTTACCTTTTAGTTCTGACATTCAATTGCTTTCTTTTCTGATAACAAAAAAGTTACAGCTACTAAATAGCTTAGTCTTGATAATATAAACTTATTGTTTACTTGCATAGTAATTAAATATTTGCTTCTTTCTTCTCGACTTTTCACATTGTTAAAAAAAACAACTAAGTTTATAGTTATTTTATGTTTGTATATAATATAATCATCCTTTAGGTATAATACATTTCCTGTCACACCACCTTCAAGCAGGTACTCCTAGTATAAGGATCCGATTAACCTAAATATTCTATATTTTTCCCTCATCCTGAATTTCTAATTAGAGAGCTTAAAAAAAAAAAAAAAAAAAAAAAAAACGTATAATACATTTTCCTTATTACGTTATAATATGTATCCTTTTTATTTTTCCCTTATCCTATTTTTATGGGAAAAAAAAAATAAGATAAATCTACAGAGGACGGAAAATATTCAATGTAATCTTACTGTGATTCAGAAAATGATTATATTTAATATTCATGTAAGGTAGCCTTAAATTGATTTTGTTTGGCTATGTTCTAGATTCATTCACTTTCAGGAATTAAAGATTTAGTTTATTCCGCTGAAGGTAGTTTAACCCCTTGAACAATAACTGTTTAACAGTCAAACAGTATTGTGCATTAAATAAAATTCTATGGCTAGGCATAAGATGGTCATTTAAAATATTTTTTGTATGCCACTTTCTATCTTATTTGTTAAAACGGTGAATATATTGTTGTGATATTAGATATTGTGGAGTTTTTATATAATATTTAATCCAACCTTGAATCAAGAAGGCAAATAAAAACAATTGAGAGTGAAAAGAAAAAACAAAAGACAGTCTACTGGTGGTTGTGATGATAGAAACACACACAGAATTACTCTCTAGTTTAGCCAGTTATAATTAGTATTGTTGTGGTTTTGATAATGAAAACACACTGAGAATTATACTCATCTAGCTTTGGGGTCAGCCCGTAATACATGTTATTAGCTTGAGATTGTGAGTAAGAAAAACTTAAAAACTTTGTTGGTTAGTGGTTGTTTGAACTTGAAGCGGAACGGAAGAGAAATAGCACGAAGAGCAGAAGTATTAATTTGTTTAAAGCATGAAGAGAATTAAAGAAGAAAAGGAATCGAATTAATAGACAAGTATTTATAAAATTAATATAAGTTTATTTTTTTATGTTTGTAAAATTAAATTCATGTTTTTGCCAGAATTATTTTTGTTAATAGAACCTAATAGTAAATAGCAAATAAAATAATATTAAAAATAACAGAACATAATAATATATTCACTACATACGGGTCTATTAGCGAAGGCTACAACAAAAATACGGTTCTGTTGAAATATTTATTTGATGGCTTACTATCCAGGAAGTGTGATTGTGAGGGAGAGAAAGAGAGTGAGAGAGCATGTAGATGTTTTGTGAAAAAATATGTTTAGTCACCCCCCTCCCCAACCCCACGTAGAGCCCCAAAAAGTGATGAAGGCGAGCAAGTAATAAAACATAGGAACTCCTCAAAACATACATCATACATGACGGTACATATATTATTATCTGTACATATGTTATTATCTACCAGATGTCATTTTTACCCCATTCTCAGAATATAATCATGGAATTATTATGTCATATGAATAATTTGTTAGCAATTCGTCAGCTAACGACATTTCACTCATTATTTATAAAAAAATATTGCTTATTTGCTCATATTGAGTTCATATTATTGAATAGTAATTATTTACCTACCTTTCTCTAGATGCTGTTGGAAAACGCGATTGTCAAAGGATGTTGTTCGAGGATGGATTACCTCTTTATATGTGAGTACTTAATTATTAATAGTATTTATTCAAGAGAGTATAACTGATTTCTGGCAGCGTAATTGCTATTTTATAAGATCGCGGTCGTACAAATAATCTTTTATAACTTTATAATAATCTTTTATTCTAAATAAAAAATATTCTTCGCCACCTCAAAATATGCGGATGAGATGTTAGTTTATGCATGAAATGTAGTTTTTTTTTGGAAAACAATGAAAAAAAAAATTAAATGTTAAAGTTGGACCAGAAATAAAACACCTGCTTCTCCAAAGCTTTGTATGATCTAATATTGCCTGAGAAGATGTTTTACGATTAAAACTTTGGATTTTCTTTGCAATAGTAAACGGCTCAATACATACGGCAATGAATAATTATTTTTTAAAAATAACGTTTTGAGAGCCACCAATAGAAATTGGGACGTTGGTTGGAAAAAAAATAATTATTAAGAATATATTTCAATAGTAGCATACTTGAATTTTTTGAACTATTTAATTTTATTTATATTTTTTAATAAAATAAATTTGTATTTCTAGTATTTGTAGTTTTGTATATCTAGTAAATTGTTCTGTGAAAGATAATTTTTGGATGTGTTTAGTATAAGCCTAGACGATCGTTGAGCCATTGTATTCTTCTAAACGACCAATATCAAAATGGTCTAAAGTATGTTGAAAATGACGCCTTACGACTATCACTTAGTTATTATTTTTTTTTGTCTATAATTCCAAAAAATATGTCTTAAACGGAAGCTTCAACGCCACATTATACACAAAATCTTTGTTACGTCGACGTAATTCAAGAACCAGCTGCTGAACATCAAAGGCCCATTACAAAATCTTCATCTGTTTCATAAACGCCTTTATTATCTACTTGATAAATTATTTATGACCCGTTCACATTGATAGTTATAAGTGCACTTACCTGAGGTAGTTTTTTTACTTTTTTGTCTTTAGAAAAACTGTAACAGGAAAGCTGAGGCGCCTTGGGTGATGACCACAGTAAATCTTTTTCTTTTTTTTTGTGGAAAATTATTATTTTTTCTCCCTTTAAGGGCGGTCTTCTGGCCTGACTAAATTATAAATAATGAGCAGTGCGCCCGGGAGGCCCCTGGTCACATATTATAGTTATAAACCCAATTTTAATAGCGGCTGACAGGACGGTGCCTCCCCGGCTTAGAGGGAAAAAATGCCGGTCTGACATCTGTATTAATACAACAGCGCGGGTTTATCCGACCAATCAAGAAGTCATTTGAGTTTAATTATATTTTATTAACAGCTCCGGAGCCGACGAGGTGGAAATGCCTGCGAATAATGAACATGTCACCGTATTGATTACGAGTCCATTAATCCTAATTGTTGTAATCATTGCCGTTGTCGGCCTGAGGACAGTGGTCGGTTTGATTGAGTTACTTATATGAAAATTATAACCTCGATCCGGGGAGGCTGAGGGTTTGAATTGAATAGCATTTATTATTAACTGTCACTCACAGAGTTTCAATTATGAACATATAATATTATAATAATAAACAAAGCCTTTATTGCATGAGGAAACAAACAATATTTTGTAAAATAAATAATAACTTGCGACAATATAAATAAAAATTACTGCTTCTGGGCTATTTACAATTAATAATAATCTATTACAAAGTTATACCTAGTACTTCAAAAAACTGTTTGGAATATATTTACAACTATAAATAAGCAAATATGATTGGAACATGTTGCCTCGTGCAGGCCTCCCCTTAATGGGGGTGATGGTCTAACTTCCCTGGAGACCAAAACCTACTGGGAAGTGGAGCTCGCAATTTCATTCCATAGTTCTTTCCATTTTTCTTTATCACGAGCAGTTCTCGTCCAATTGGGACCAGCGACAGTCTTGAGGACATCACTCCAGCGGCTGTGTTGCCTTCCTCGCCTTCTCTTTAAATTATATGGGATCCATTCGGTAACCTTTGAAGACCATCTGTCATCCTGAATTCTGGCAAGGTGCCCCGCCCGTTTCCATTTAATTTTCCTTATATTATATGGCTTATATCCTTAACTCCAGATTCTTTGCGCATAGTTTCACACTTAATTTTATCCTTTTTCTTGTAGTTTATCATGCTTCTTAGAGCAGAATTTTGCCATACTCTTAACTTGGATTCTTGCTGCTTGGTGAGTGCCCAGGTTTCACAGCCATATGTGACTGAAGGAAGAACTCAGCTTTCAAGCATCACTTTCTTATCTTCCAAGTTAAAGTTACCCTTCATTACTTCTCTTAAGGGCCAGTATTTCTGCCAACCTCTAGTGATTCTCCTTTGTACTTCCTTTGTTGCACGATTAGTAAAAGATACAAGCTGTCCCAAATAAACAAGTTCTTCTACATATTGCAGTGTTACTCCACTTAATCTTATTTCTTTTTTCACACTGTTCGTCTTAGAGAACTTAAACAAATGCTGGAAGATCTCCTAACTCATAGCGTGGAAGTGGGACTAATCCCGAATTACTCCAAAACAATGTTAATGACGAACAATATTATAATATGATTGAATAAATTGAACATGAACAATAACAGACTGAGAAATAACTGAACTATATATAAATAAACAATCAGTCTAAATACTTTTGAAATCGAATTTTGAGGTAACGACTCATCCGAATTCTTCTAATTTATAAACTTTTCCACCTTCTTAAATTTTGAAGATTTACATTCTTTCGTTATTATTCTTTACTAGCTCTTTATCTTCATGTCGTATTTATATAAATCTCTATCGAGATCCTTCACTTGTTCATCCTGCTGTTATACGGCTTTATTTGCCTGGGTATTTATGCGCCCATTTTGTTCGGCGGTGTTGTGTCATTTTATTTTTATACTTTTTATTTAATCTATGCTAAACATGTATAAAAAGATTCATGAATATAAGATAAGTAATTAGTTTCGGCGATCAAATGCCAACGCCACCATCTTAATAACGTTATATTATACACGGAAGTGCAAAGATGGTGGAATTTAATTTTGATTTCGATAGATCCATGCGGTAGTGAGTATAGTCCCTTACATCTGTAAGCTTCCATCTTCAAAATCATTTAGTTTTTTGCTATTTTTAACATTTTTCCATCTTATTTATACCAAATTAATTTAGATTTTCACCCATATAGAATCTTATTATTAGGGCAATAAAATGCACTATCCCTTTTAGGGAATTTAATGCTAATCCTTGATTTCATGAATCGCTTCAACTAGCGTCTTATCAGTGTTAAAATTTGTAAGGGACGTGTATTGATAATATACACTGTAAAATTCAAAATTCTAAAAAAAAAATGTTGTGCTGGTTAATTAAAAATATCCGAAGAGATCTGATCTGATTAAATGTTTTGGTTTTACTAAATGATGATTTGACAAGATAAAATTAACTTTCTCAACGCCCCAAAAGTCAACAACCCCTACTGGTGAGTTTTCGCGAACCCCCGATGGAATTGTGCAGAAGGGTTGCCAACTTAATTAATCGGCACCACGGCCACCTTATTGAAATTCAGGGGGTGGCAGCCCTGCGACAAGAGCAAAGGTGGTTCCATTTGCATATGGGGGGGGTCTCCCGGACGATATTAGCTTCCTCGGTGTCTGGGAGCGCCGCGGGATGAATGTCTAAGCGTGGGCATTTGTTCTCCTTTGCTTAAGCAGCAGGGGTGGAGAAAACACCCTTTATTTCTAAACACGGTTCCCCACCGGACGGCGAATAAAAATAGGATCCTCGCAACACAAAAATAAGATCAAGACACAGTTTCTAAACTGTGAAAATTAACTACGAATTAGAATATTACTAAACCCATATGAATATATATGAAATATGAAAACATAAAACCTTTTTTTTCAGCAACCACATCTCTACCAATGTTCAGGGTTTCCCGAGCTTTTTATCTCCCCTCCCACCCCTTTTTTACCTTTTTCTCCATTTCAAATTATCTTCGTTCCTACTTCTAACTCTTAATACTGACCCGTGCCTTGATGCAGTCCCACAGTTTATTAAAGGTGATGTGGCTCCACCTTTCAAGATAACATAAAAATTAAATATGGGGGTTATGAAGTAACTGTGTCATGCGTTGTCCGATTCAAAGATCTTGGCGTGTATACGTTGAATGAATTCATCCACCTTTGCCACTTTGAACACGCCTTGTAACTCTGTTTTGTTTTTGTTTTGAGGTGTTTCTTATCCCCTTTCTTAGGTCATTGTATGCCATTCTGAACATTTTCGCCGTCTTTATGCTTCTTTTTATCTAACCATCTCACATCTTTTACCTATTTCTCTACTTTCAATGATCTCTGTTCCTACTACAAATTGCCCAAACTGCCTTGAAGTTTTACGGTCTTGTAAAGGTTATAGGTCCTATTTTTTCCCTAATCCGGCCTTTCATCAATTTTGAATTAAGTGAACAATGTGGATCATCCCAAATTCATAGTTTTAATTTTGTAATGAATTTTCATACTCTGAGTTCATCGCTAGACTGTACATGATCTGTATGAATAAATTAGTTCGTCTTGGGTTGATGAAATAGTGTTGTTAGGTTTTTTCTATAATTTATTCATGGACAACGTTTTGACGCACTATGGGTGTCTGCATCAGGTGTGAGGAGGGGAGGTTGATGTTGACTCTTAAAGATCTTTGGCGAACTGAATTGATATAAATAATTTAGGTCTATTTAAAAAATATCTATGCTCCAAGGGGGAAAATATTTCTATGCAACTCCTATTGGCCAGTGTTAATTATTAGGCCGAAAATTTGACTCGCGTGCAATATGGAATATGAATAAATATGATACATTTACCAATAATTTATTTAATTTATCTCCCTCTATTATAAGCCATACATCACATCATCGGTGGCGGTTGTCAGAGCTCCGGCAAAACGACTCGTGCAGTCGATTTCCTTTCGCTGTATTCGTGCTGGCAGCGGAGCACAATGAATTATACATTTATTTTACACAGGTCCGGGCAGACCCAACCGGACCCGTTTTATTTATGCGATTCAAGTGTAAATGAAGATCTATTTGTTCGGAATTTGCATGAGCACACACGCGCGGTACAAGTGTTCATTTGTAGTGGACAGCTCACAGGAATGGGCAACTTCATTGTGCGGTTTAAAATATTTTAGGTCATATATGCTCATCTCTATACGAACCAGCTGAGGTATCCGAGTTTATATTATATATAATATAAAGTAAGATTAGTAAAACTTCTTTTATTGATAAAAAAAATATTAAGAGTTAACAATTAGCAGCCAAAGAAAATTTTTTTTTTCCCTAAACCCCTTTAAATTTTAATAAAATATGAATAAAATAATTGACTAATATTCTCCTCATTCTGATATGCGCAGATGCATTTGAAGGAGGTGGGGTTACTTAACGATACAGTTAGTGGTTAAAAATACAATGAAGTGAATATAATGCTAGGTGATGGGGCTCACCTTCAGTTTGAAAATGTGGGAGAAAAACTTACAAACTAAAACCTAAACCTAGAACCTAAGACTAAAGCGTTTCAGCCGCGACAGCGTCCTGCCATCAATGGGGGAACGCAGCGGGGGTTATAGTGTTAAACACTGGGTTTGTCAGGTATTGCAAGGAGTCGAAAAATTCGATATGTCTACGTTGGATGAATTCATCCACCGTAGGCAGCTCAAAGATCTCGTGAAGCTCACTGTTGCTCCGCTGCTCGAATGAAGTAAGAAAAAAAAAGTATTGGCAAGACTAGAGCCCGGGATCTTCCCCGTCTCTACCAACTCAGCTATTACGCCTAAGAAGTTAATAATTATAATCCAACCATAATAACAATTTCTCATTTAATTTTAAAAGTTCTGTTATATTGGCAAAATTGTTTTATATCAACGAAGAAACTGGTTTCATTATTTGTTTCCTTTTGTTGTGTTATAATATTATCAAAAATATATACGCTAATGATCAACGAATCAGGATTGTGTATTAAAAATGTCCCATATTTTTTTTTTTAATGAATCAGTACACGGTTATGTATACGTTGCATTTTTCCTGAATGTTTGGTAAACGAGTTTTTGTAGATTTAATTAATTACGTCTCGTAGCCTTTTGATGTAGAACACCCTCATTGTGTATTAACACACAACCCGTTTAAGCAAGCTTCTTATTTATTTTAATAAAACATTAATTTAATACATTTAGATAAACTTCAAATACAACTGCATTTTTTATTGAATACAAACCCGGTTCTGATGTATATTTGTCGGGAAAATTAATTTAGAATTATTGTTAATAATAGATTTTGCAATAATTCTTCATGCATTTTCCTACCTGTATATTCATATAGTGTTATTTTCTTGTTTATTTACACTAATTGATAACCAGCCAACTCAACTTTGAGTTCAGGAAGTAACAAAGAATAAGTTGAGTGTCGATCGACCCAAATCGAATATTTAATTTGCTTGTTTTTTCTTATTAATAATTAACTATAAATAATTTTTTAAGAGAAAATTTAAAATCATTTTTAACAAGAAAATTTAGTATGAAAAAAATATAAACACTGAATCTGGGCTTATAGTACTCAGAATTTCAGGGAAATACTCTGGTGCTCAAACAATTTGCAACATTGTGCGGGAGTGTGTAAAATATACTCAACTCATTGTGCTTTTGGGGTTTCATGGCTACCGAACTCCGTAGCAATTCCAAAGACATTCCCAGGCAGTTAATTATTGATAGTAAACTTTTGATTTTAAAACATTGCACAATCTGGCAGTATATTTTTATTATGAAGTCTTCATTGTTGTGAGGTATTTTTTACTAAGCGGAAACCTTTCTGTTTTCACACCGTTTCTGCCTGTAATTTCGAGTCTCCTATTATAACTACAGAAATTAAATAGCATTTGGAGGTCACATTTGATCATGTCTGTCTGTTGATTAATTCG
This sequence comes from Acanthosoma haemorrhoidale, assembly GCA_930367205.1. Classification (NCBI taxonomy): domain Eukaryota; kingdom Metazoa; phylum Arthropoda; class Insecta; order Hemiptera; family Acanthosomatidae; genus Acanthosoma; species Acanthosoma haemorrhoidale. The sequence continues at coordinate 27,644,126 of OV884014.1, forward strand.
TGATTAAAATATGAATATGTCATCATACTCATAAGGGTATCAAATTAGAGATCTCGGTGATCTGATCATTAATTTGTTTTTTGTTGATTTTAATATAATAAAATGTTAATATATAATTATTAATATATTTTATATAATTTCTGAAAGTCAATAAAACTTTCATCATAACTGACTTAAATTTATCGAATTTCATAGAGAGAGATGAAATTGTATTCTCTTGGTTCAGGACTATTAATTAATCAAATAATATTAATTAAATATTGTCCTAGCCTTTTGATTAGGTTGTTAAATCAATGCTTGTTTAGGTTTAGTAGGATATAGTTACCGTATCCTACACGTGACCTTAGCGAAATGCTTCATTGTGTGATCGCACGATTTGTGTTTGTTCATTTCAACACATGTTTCTGGGCCTTTTTCAGGCTAAAAAAACAACTACTGCCGCTGTTGTAAGGTTGACATTTACTGCCGTTGAGGATTTACAGCAGTCCCGAAACCATTGTTGCTAATTTGCGGCTCATGCCCCTCATTTGCTATTCACAAAACGGCAAAAAAACAAAACTAAAATCCTGCCCAGTCCTTACCACATGTGCAGACCGACGGACGCCCGATTATGCACAAGAAACCAATAATGAATATTGAAGAAAAAAAAAAAAGAGGCGCTTTCTAGTAGGTCACATGGCCGACAATGAAGGCCCTTTGTGACGCAACCTGACGACCACCATTTTGTGGTTTGGGGCCACACATGGCAGACTTGGCCTGGATATCGGCGACGGTTGCCGGAGGAAGACTTCTACCCCTCCATTCTTTGTTAGGGGATGAAAGTTCTTAGGGCATTAGCTCCCGACCGCTCACCCCCCAGTGATCCTATCATCTCCAGATAAGAAACGGTCTATATTTACATATCCTTTAGATCCGTCACAGTCTCCCTCCGGAGCAGATCTGTCTTCGTCCGCGTCGCTCGGATCGAGGGGATAAGATAAGGGATCTTCTAATAGCGTGTAATGTCGCCCTACCATCCCAGGACTTTTTTTCTTGACAGGAAATCCTCTTAACCTGCTAACTCGTATTAAAACATAATATGTTAATGTTTTGTCAAATCGTTTCTCCTTCCAGCCAGATAAGTATGTGCCTGTAGTGGCTATCCGCACGTTCATCCAGCTATACAAAATATAAAACTGACACACTCAAGGGTAGTTGTAGTTTACAGGTCACTTGGGGTACCATCTTGCCCCCAAGTTGGCGTCTCTTCTTCACATTCTTGATCCGTTCCTGTGAATTGTTTGCTAACCATCCAAACAACTGCGCAGTGGTCCCAAATGTCACATCGGGCTCGTCCTATTCTCATTAGCTCTTTCCCGTTTCTTCTTTTAGTTTTGATTTTGGCTCTAAGTTTTTTAAGGTAAATATCTGAACTATTTTTAGACACTGCATTCCTAAGCTCAGCTAGTTTTGCACGTACGTATAAGGATAATAAATACGCCTACCTTTTTTCGTTAACCCATGTCTATATATTTGCTCGGCCAGAGCTTTTATTTTTCTTTTTTTTTTTTTTTAACCCCTTTAAATTATACAATGTGAAAATATGACAAAATCAATGAACAAAATAATTTCTCCTCCTTCTGCTATGCGCAGATGCATTTGAAGGAGGTTGGGTTACATACAATCAGATTGAAGTTAAGAGGTCAATACCATGAATATAATGCTAGGTGATGTTGCTCACCTTCAGTTCACCCACTTTCATCAGTATACCGTTTTGGAATTGCTGGAGTTTCCGAGCTGTCGTATACGTCAGATAACGAAAAAGCGGTGCACACCGTACAACAGAATGGGTCTGAGTACACTCTTGTAAATCAATAGAACGTTGAAAGAAATGTCTATAATCGGAAAATACAAACCACATTACCTTAAAATTCCCAATACTTAAATTATAATGAATACAAACAAAAGATAAATTTGTCACTCCTCTAACTTTAGTACCAGTATTGCAACAATTTTAAAGACGTTTATTAGTTTGGAAGTGATAAGACTCTCAAAAATTCATTTATTGTTACGTTTTATTAATTATTTTTGTATTGTTGTCTTGCGTGAGTCCTGAACGATGGGAATAATATCAAAAATCATTTATGCTTTTATTAATTGCGTTTTGTTTATTTATAGCTGTTTAACATTCTTATTTATTCTAACTTTAGACAGGCAAGGTGGCCTTATCTATAGTTTTCCAAACCATACCAGTCAGATCTGAGAGGTAATAATTATAAAAATATATTGTACATTGAAAATATCGAACACCAAAACAACTTATAATTATATCGAAAATTCTCTAATTAGGATTAGAAAAATAGTAGTAACCAACTGAACCTAGAAGGAATGATAGTGGATGTGTTATTAATTATTATTTTGACGTTTAGAACAAATTATGATTAATATACGGAGTGCCAATTAGAAACAACAGTAAATAACGAGGCAAAAAAACAAAAAAAATGCTAGCATTTTTCACAGACAAATTAACTAGTCATCACGAGGATCCTGACTCATTGGCGCCGCCGTGGGATCTACAGTCCCTTAGTGAGCTTTGGTGAACGTTGTGCCCAGTACAACTTACTTACGTTTTGTCACTTACGTAACGAAATCTCAGTTTTTTATAGAAAACAACTTCGAATTTTCAAAAAGGATACAAAATTTTCTCTGGAGTAGTGAGACACAATTAATTACATTTCTAAGCAGCTTGCCTGGAAAATGTTGCTAAGTAAAAACTACAAAAATAATAATTACAAATCATACAAAAATAAAGAGTAATTAAGGCACCCCACATAAAAAATCATGAATGGACTTATTCAGAAGATTAAATAAAACTTCTGCTGCTGCTGTCAAAATTCCATTATTCCCCGAAGTGACTACCAAAGGTAGAAATAAACAATCGTTTCTTTTACGAAGCAAGAAATTTCAAGCATTCGAACTGCACTTGATACTATCTTTAATTGATATTAATTTTGAGTCACAATATAAAACAAACTTGATTAATGTTAAATTTAATATTGATTACTGAACGTTGACGGTTTTGTTTACCAATGTTTAAATCATACTAAAAACATATAGTGGCCAATTAAATAATATTTCTCCTAGATCAAAAAAAAAAACAACAACAATAAAAAATGCTTAAAGATTTTTAACAGCTTCACAATACAAATGTTTTTTTGTAATTAAGTTATAAAATCATTTTTCTATACAGTTAAATTTTATTCTCTTCATTGCATTATAGTATTTTAATCAATTTGAAATGTTAGTACCTGGCTTTCAACATAAAACTATTAATAACAAAAATAAGTAATGTAAAACAAAAAACTGCTTGGGTTTGAAAAAAAAATTATGGCAGATAGATTCGATTACCGATTAGCTTAATGAGTTTTCTTTTTGTTCATGGTTTCACATCCAGTAATCCGGACAGTTATAAAATTGATTTTACGTTTAATTATTCTTGTTTTTGTTTTTTTTACTTATTTTTATTTATAGATTAATAAAGTGGTGACTAATGATTGAGTTTATTTATTGTTTTCATTTAATTTAAATTAATAAACTTCGGAATTTCAGTACAATTAGTATAATATTAACTATTATGGACATTTTTTTTATTGTTATCCTCTTGTCACAAAATTCAATATAGATTCTACAAATGATCTATTTACAATAGCTCATCATATTTCCTGTAGCTTGGCTACATTTTATACAATTTCTAATTATTCTACATTGTGATTTGCGCTTGTACATTATACATTAAATTTATGAACATCTTTAAAAGTGATGGGGCCCACCTTATTAATTATTTCATGCACATATATGGCTGTCTTTAATTTTTAATTATTATATGTAAATCTATGTTTGCTTACATACAACATAAATTACAGACTAGTGTTTCTACATTTTTTGTATTTTCATTATATTCTTTATAGTTTTTGTTGTTTAAATCCTTGTTGATTCATCTCTTACTCATTTTTAGTTTGATATTTTATTTACAAGATTTTAAATTACATTTAGGTACATTATTATTGTTACACACCAACCATGTTTGGTTCAATGGCTCCAATGGCCACAAGCACAGTCGGCCTTACCTCTTCATGTGGTATTTCACCAATGATACATCTACTATTAAAGTTTATATAGTTCATAAATTAATTTGTACATAAAACATCTTTTTTTCATCAACCAGAGGTGATTTCCAAAAAATACATCTAATGAAAACTAATGCTATGAACTCATGGGTTAAGAATCTACGTCCATCATCGCAAGCCAGTGGACAAGACATCAGTATTCCAAGCACAGTCCGTAATGAGCCCTCTCAAAAAGACATCGGGAGATACTCCATCTTCCGGCTTGAATTAAGATCGGCACTAATGAATGAGGCTCTCTTGTCGTAGGCGGCTGAGGTAACGACAGCGGTCCCTTTGAAGCCTCGGCCGCCCCTGGATATCTCGTAGAGATCTACAACCGCCAGGGGCTCACCTGTAATTAAAACCTACTTACGGCAATTAGACTGCCGTCGGAACAAAGAGCTGAATTATAAAAGCATCAAGGGACAGAGGCTGGTTGACAGTAAGCGGTTCCATTAGCCGCTCCATCATGGCTGGTCATCCTCCCCACTCCGGCAGGTGCTAGGGTCCGCACCATGCTCCAGCCTCCAGCATCTCTGCCTCCTGCAAATACAAAACTAAAATAAACTAGTTGCTTCAAGGATCATTAGGATATTAGGGATCATTTTTGTTCATTATAATGAATTATATTATATTTATTAAAAAAAAATTATGCAGAAGCTGGACTACACTTGGGTTTTTAAAAAATACTTCGATAAAAGATCTGAAAAATCTTCTCGGATTGAATAACACCTATTTTAAAACGTTAAAAAATACAAATATTTTTTTTTCCCATTTATTCCCAATATTTACGTAGTATAAATAACCATATCCTATATAATAAAATATAACGCCATAATGCATTAAGTCATAAACCAAATACTAACATCATGGTTCTTAATTATGGCTAGTCTTCATTGAAATATATAATTTTAATGTAGGAAAAAAAATGGAGTGACAAAAAATACATACACAAAGCTAATACAAAATCATTTCTTCATCGTGTATTACGGTCTATGTCCTTATATTTGAGTAATTTATCGATGTAAACATGATTTTGAAGTAATGGATTCTATGTTTACATTTATCTATACAGCTTCTGGATATTGCTTTTAAAATATTTATAATATTCACCTTTGTAAACTTCGTGCAATGTGGTTTGTCAAATATTATTCTAAGAAACTTATTTTAGATAAAAATACTGAGTTGAAAATACCTATTGAAGGAGCACTCGATTTCCAAAAATGAATTGCCTTCAAATCTTAACTAGTTCAAGCTTTGTGAAATCATCCTCTTAATATGCTTAACCAAAACCAACGAATTCCGTAGTGTTGATTAACCACCTTTATTTTTGGACTAAAAGTGTTCAATTAAGGGAATATAGCGAGTAAATAACTACATTATGTAAAATTTCAATCATCAAATAAGAAAAAATGTATATTTGAATAGCGATGTATCAAACTAATACTACTGAATGCATAAACATCCTTACACTACGCATTATTTATACAATGTATTTATCACTACTATAATTTGTTAATAATTAACAGTTAGAAAAATATAACGAAACCTTCATGATAAAAATCTAAATAAACAAAATAAATTAAGTAGATAATCAATTTAATTTAGATGATTTTCTTCTGACAATATTTGTTGATGTGTATTTTGAGGATTTGGTTACTGTAATTGCTTATTGCTCTTAGGTAGATGTCGATATTTGAAAAAGAAACATTTTCCGTCTTAGTTTGCACCCCCTACTGAATTGTCGGGTGTCGTGGTTGTGCAAACATGTTGATTTTGATAGTTGTTAATTAAATTAATTAAATATTTCATAGACACTGATTTTATGCTCAATTTTACTTGAAAGCTATCAATGGTATAGTAGCAAATTTAAGGAGCATATTGCTGTTTTGTAGCACACCAAAAAAGAAATTTCAAGTTGCCGACCGATCATTGTAAAGCTGTTTTTATGTTATTTATAGGGTTTAGTATAACCAATTAATTAGCTAGCCAGTGTTTTTTATCAAATGTTACTTTAAAATTCCAAAAATTTGTATAGTTTTCATGACTACTTTAAGCGTACTGAAACTCAAAAAGCAGGCAGATAGAATCGAAATGTTCCCGAGTCTTATTGAAACGAGATCTCCAGTTCAAGTTTGCGCTTTTAAATCCCCGAAAGTTCATCGTCGAACAAATGCCGGGGCTCAGGGGTGGATAATCCTTGCCGGGGAGGGATATGGATAAATTGTTTACGGGCCCCCTGAAATATTAATTTACACTAATTTATGGGGGGTATTTTTCTCCCGGGGTCGGGAGGCGGATAAAAATGGGCACGTCAGAGGCAAGCGACCAGTCCTCGCTCTCTTCTAGCGGAGGATTTTGTTGTAGGTCTACACAGAAATTTTTGGAAACCATTAGAAAATAAAAAATAATAAGGATAAAATTTTAAACAGAACAGTAATATAAGTAGTACTTTTGTAAAATTATTTCCTTATATTTAGTTAGTTAGTTTTCCTACACCTTATATTTAGGAATTTCGATTTCATTAGTTGAATAAGTATTATCACTTTAGGAGCTCTTGTTAATTTTCGGTAATTTTAGTTGAAACGTCCAAATATTCCTTATTCAATATTATGCTACGAAGCAACACTTAAAAAGGTTTATTATATTGTTATTTATGTTTTGTTAAAATTATTTTTAGAAAAAAAAAATAAAAAACTCGAAGTCTTTCACAATTGATCTTGTATTATTAATATTACATATACAGTCGACGTTTCACATTTCCAGCATCCTCAAGCCTACGGTTCAGACAAAAAAAATATATTTACATACGCATACAAAACACTTTAAAATAAATAATGATAAGATTGGCAACAATCATGTGTGGTTCTGTCATTCACAGATGTGTTAATTTATTTTTTCACCCTAACCTATAAAACAACATTTAAATATTGATTTTTTTTCTATAAAATAATATAATTGGTAACAATCCAATGACTTTAACTTCATTATTCAGCTCTCGTTGCTTTGTGTTATGTGTTGTGTGTACTTGTTTGGTTTTAATGAATAGGTGAAATGTCGTTTGGTGATGTAACCTCATGAATAATATTATAGAGGAGTTTCATTTTGAAATATTATTTTATTTTATTTTTTTTCCTCCAAAGCCCCTTTAAATTTACAGATAATTCTATATAATTATAAATCCTCAGGTGAATCTATTTACAAATTATTTTGGTATTTCCTGTAGCATCACTACATTATATACAAGTTTTGTTATTTTATAAAAATTATATAATGAATAAACAAGTATAATGATACACATTATACGTGACTGGACTGTACTGACTAATTAAGGTGATGGGCCTCATGGAATATTAACAATAATAATCTTTGAGATTGAATTAAATATTTTCTAGATACTGTATACAGACATATATATAATTAATTGTGCAGGTTGGCGTTGGACATATTTAAAGAGGGGTTGAGGCTAAGTGGAAAATAAGCTGAGATATTGCAGCTAAGCGACGGGGGAGGGGTTGGCCCTGATGGGAAAACTTTTACAGTCGCAGATATGTCAAAGGATTTTTTCTCTTATTTTTCTCCCTCGTCTCTTTCATCCCTCTCCGTTTCCATCCACTTTATGTCACGGCTATGACTAAGGGCGAGAATAGAGGAACTGTTGATAAAGTGTTTATTCAAATATTACTCCTTCGGTATAAAGTAAACGCCGAAGAAGGGTTGAGAGTTATCTCGTTGAACAGTAAAAGGGGGTAAAGTTTATCAATGAAAGGGGAAAAGTCAAAACTTATATTGAATCTGGGACTTTCTTTCTTCTTGAGTCCTAAACTGGCCAGTCAACAGATTCAATTTCATAACGCTTTTATCCCCCATTCTTTTCATAGCCTCTACTTCAATTTCACAGCTAAGCGTGTACATATTACTCTATTACGTACATTTTTATTAACTAAATCCAATTGATCTTCCTTAATTTTTGGGACAACAACCGTTATAACGCGATTATTTTTGAGGAATAATACAGCAAGTCTGACAGCGCTTGCAACAAATAAATAAAAGACACTAATCCCACTACCTCCAATTAAAACAAAATAATTCTTCTGTACGTTCCGGTGCAACCCTGCGAAGAGACAATTGGTTGTCAATAAGTGTCCAACTGAATTTGTCCTGTTGTTTGATAGAGAAGGTTCCAAATGTTATAACAGTATCAACTTAATCGTACCTTTGGGTCTCAAAATGCTATGTGTCGATGTTTTCCCAAATCGCAATTGGGCTTGAAAGTAAGATACATATATCGTACGATGGTGAGAATACAAATACCTCGATATGAAAATAAGTTTCTTGTTTTGTTTTTTAATCCATTGCATTAGTTAGAAAAAATAGTATATTAGAATAAAAAAAAACATATAGAAAGACTATCATAAATATTTCGACTTTTTACGAAACCTAAGTCACGCAGGTTTCTGAGTCATTGTAGATTGATTTAGTAGAAACGGTCACACGGCAGTGGAAATTAAGTTCATCTGTATGTCAATAATTGTTAGCTTACACCCGAGCTATCAGTCCTAAACATTACTATTTTTTTCGTGTACCAATTCGTAATACCTTTCCCACTAGTACTCTTGTATCAATGAAAGAATCCCGTTATACCATCCCCTCATGGCTCCAGCCCATTATACTTTAAACATTTTTTCTTTAATTCCGAGTTGAGATTGATCCTGATTTACATGAGGACGTTAGACGCTTGCTGGCTCTGCAGGCTGTGTCCCGGGGAAAAATCGGCACGCCAGCCGACACTGATGAGAGCCCGTCAGCTTGCAACCGCAATTATGCTGATTGTTCTTAGCAACATCGGGCCAGGGGGGATGTTGCCACGTAATCGCAGCCCTGATTGCGGCCAATCACCGGCGAGCCTTTATTAAATGATTTTACTTTCTGAAACCGTCTTAATAACTTGCTCGGCATCGACTTTTAACGGCCCTATCTATCCCCAGCCACCACGTGAGGCGTTATTGCCCTCTGGGAAGTTCAAATCTTCCATTTCGTAATTTATATTCTTTATTGAATAAAACCACCTAATATTTAACTCACAAGTGTAAAAAAATGTTTTAAATAATAGCGAGTTGGTTTTTTAACGAAAGCAATTGGGGATTCCGTTATTTTTTACAAGAAGTGAATGCTATACTAAAGTTATAAATCCTTGTATGAACATTAGTACTTCTTTTTTCAGGGACAGTTGATTAAGGTTTATATAAATATTGAAAAAATTCCTTTGGTGATTTTTATGTTTAATGTTTCTTCTTTTTTTCGCTTTAAATTTAGTTTTTTTTCTGTACTTTTTTTTTTTTTTTGTCACGGAAAGGCCTTAAAGACCACACGAATATCATTACTTTCGGTTCTTTTCTTGTTTTGGTTTTTACTTTCCATCCATTTTCCCCTCATTATCTCTGTGTGCTTTTGTTTTCTTTCCTCTGTCCACGCGACTCCCTTTTTCGATTTTTTCTTTCCACTGCTTGCCGTATCCCCTTGAGCTTTTGTATCCTCGGATTATTTTGTATTACTATTATTTTATTTTTTTAAACCAGAGCTGAATTTATTTATTTGTTTACAGTTTTGTTCATAGTGAACACGGTCCCAGAATAAACATTTTTTTCCATTATATTCTGTATATTACACAGGAGGAAAATCCATGTTAATTAAACTCGGGTGAAGATGTCTTCAACTACAATTGTTTTTCGAATATTTTTCGTATTCTGGTGGCTTTGAGAGTTTTGAAAAAAAAAAATCTTTTTTTTTAACTGTTCCAGGAACTTAAAATTATATGTTCAACAAGTTAAAAAAAAACATTTATATACAAAAAAACCTATCTTTAAACCTCAAATGGCTTCTGAGATGGGATTTTAGTCTAAAAAGTTAGTGAAAAGAGCAAAGCGTTTTTTTTTGTGTTTAAATTGTTTAGAGCTTAGCATAAGATGTTTTTGAATATTCTTATAAAGTTGTATGGTTTCTACCACTATCCTAGAGCATACAGCAAGTGAAATCACATCCTCCCCGCATCTGAATGTAATTAGAAAAAACTCCTTTAGGTCTCTGCATCAAATTCAAACAGTCTCGTATGAAGTATTCCGCTGGGGATTTTCTTAGCTTCACTCACATGCAGTGGAACGATGTCACCGCGTTAAGTTGTACACAAGTTAAATTTATTATTATATTATTCAATCTGTGCTCGGGACGAGGGTGGGAATACAATTACCAGGGCACGACTGCTAGTCGAGTCACGACTGCCCTGGTCAAGGGAAGTCCTGGCGGAAATTAAAAGTGATAACTCAGCCCCCGCTGTCCCGGCATAATCAACCAGCCACTGAGCGCGGCTCCGCTTAACATAAATAAGAAGGGGGTTGGAGGGTGGTGGCGCAATCGCTACTGTTGTAGGCATGTTTGCGACTCCCGGCTATATCTGCCAACTTCATCAGTGATGCTTTTCCAAGTAGTCCTAAGCGAGTATTTTCTGTAAGATGTATCTGTTTTAAAATGAAATATTATTCTTCAGATTAATACTCAAAAAGAGACACCTGTGTATTTATATTGCAAATTTTGAAAAAGCTTGTAGTCTCATCCAAAATATATTTTATTACTGACATCAGATCAACGTGTTTTGCCTCTTCTTGAGGATTATACGTATGTAGAAAACAAATACATACAAAACACTTTAAAGAATAAAATATCAATAATAAAATATATTTTAGGACAGACTTCAAGCTTTTTTTTAAAGCTAATTTTCACACAATAAAAATATTTAAAATTTAAGCAACGTAAGTTATCACAAAATGAACTAATTAACTATAAACGAAGGACAGTTTTAATGGCTTTCTCTGATTATAAGCTATTAACGTTCCAAGGCATATTAAATATAAGTATTGAGCAGGTCAAGATCGTCACCTTCTCAAGATGACCCCTCATACGGGATATTTCATCATCAGAAACAAGCATTATTCTATTGCTCCTCTTGCTGCGTCTGTGGATATAGAAGTGTATTCGTTAATCAGTTCATTGTTTTGTATCACATCCCCTACATCAAAAGATTCACAAGCCCAAACGCTTATACTGTTTAGCTCCTCAGAGGTGAGAGTCCACGACCTTGAAATTGTATTGCCATAACCAACTTTATTTACAATACATTTCACCCTAATGCTGGTTTGTGAGGTGCAGACTACTTTCTCTCTCAACCAATGAAGACTTTTTACAATAAGGGTGGTTATGTCGAAAGGTTGGTCAACAGTTACGCAACTTCTTATGGAACAATGCCAATCGTGGTAATGGATATTTTCCGATTGAGCAGAGGAATAGTTCACAAGAGTGTTTACGTACGTTTACTGATTCAAAAAAAAAAAAATCCAAAATATTAATAACGGAAGTGCTGACGTTTATTTTTTTTCCGTTGGATAATCTACACGGATAGCCATTAGACGTAATCGCAGACGTCAGCTTCAGTAATAACTTAATTCCGAGTATGAGATCCCCATCAATAATGTATCATAAGACAATTATGATAGTTCCACAGCCACTTAATTCACTCATCAATATTAATGCTGAAGACTGGCTAATTGGCCAAGCGTGGGACCGGCTTCTGATACACTTCATCGCACGTCAATTTTTGGATTGACCTTGATCGTGCCGATATCGCTACTTTTTCTTGATGTAATTAATTTGAATCATACAACGGATCCGTTATTTGTCGTGGACAGGACTTGGCGTGCCAACGGGTCATGTCCATTAGAAGCGCTGTAAGAAAGCTGCCTGGTATAAATTGTCGTCGTTTCCTTAACGTCTCACTTAAAGACTATAATATCTTATTTATTTCTCGAAATATTATGATAATGTATTCAATGAAAGGATTGTGTTGTAGTGGCGGAACATCCGACGCTCATTAATGTATTTATTATCTATTCAATTTCGTCCGGTGTATCCCATTAGGTAGGAGCGGTTAATACCCGTGAGACGCCCGTCCGGCATTAATCAGATCCGTGTCGTGTACGGTTGCGTGTCCGGCCAGGGGACAGATGACGCGGTGTTAACACGATCGGCGCATATGCGGCTCTCCATCAGTTATCCCCCCCCCGGGCGTATGAGTCATGGCTGGGAGCTTTCCTTGTCTTCTCTGGATGGTTCTATAATAACCCCCCACCACCACTCGGTAAACATCCTAATACAAACCGAACATTCATCAAAATCAAAAATTCTTCCAATGTCTGATTGAAACCAGAAATATTAACTCCATATTTAAGTTTATCAATATCCACTAATGATAGCCAGAACGAAAATTCTTCTCAATAAAGAAGACTTTAAAATATAAATTCTTGATCTAAGATTCAGAATATAAACTAAATTCAATAAAGAATATGACAGTAATTCAAAAATTAGCTTATAAAAAACATGCTTGTAATATGTAATAATTAAAAAAAAATTTGATAGTTTTTTTTTGGGGGGGGGGATTTAGATAAAAACTGTAGGGGCCAGTTATGAAGCCCCTATAAACTACCACTATTGTATTGAAATAAATGGGCCGCGTGAAAATTTGTTTTAGAAATTTTATGATAGCATTGCATTTTTTCAGGATCCTTTATCTTCCTTTAAATGATCTATAAAATTATACATTGGAAATAATTTTAATTTGATGCGTGAAATTAAAACAAAAATAGTGATAGAGTAAAATTGCGCATTTAAATAAATTCTATTATATACTTACACTGCGTAATAAAAGATATTTACAAAAGTGTATTTAAATACAGTTAAGAATGTATGAATGTAATAAGAATGTTGCTATTTTATTTTTAATAAACGGCTATGATAGATCTAAATGCATTTTCAGCATAGTATAAGCTACAATTATTCATTAAAAATGCTTTAAAAAGACTAAAAGACTAGTAGTGGCCATTATTTTATTTAATCTATTTTATTTTTTAATTTATTTAGTTAGAAACCAATTTACTTTAATAAAATAAATCTTGCTTCTGCGAATATATTTTTTCTTAGTATTAAAAATTAATAAATAATATTAATTATCTTTTATTGCATATAATTTTTAGTTTGTTTTATTTGAAGTTTTATAAGAGTAAAATTTCCCGCTGAGTATCATTGGCAGTGTGTATATAATATGTGATGGTAAGGACCTTGTGTGAAGGACCCATACTCTAAAATAGCGGACTTTAATGAGATCCTCTTAACAGAAGACCGACCTACACATGTTCCCAATCTGGAGTGGTTCTTCTGGGACCACTTATTGAGATGTTTGTTTTTAATTATCCCTCGTCTACTAAGGGACTCCGCGCGACGTTATAAATCAGCTGTGTGTGTCAACGTCTTCTGTTCTAGGAGGCAGGGGATGCTACGCAGGGGTGGGAGGGGGTGAGGAGGAGGAGGAGGAGGAGAAGGGAAAAAAGGGAAAAATGATGGCGTCTGAGGAGGGAGGGGAGGTTGTTGTGTATGGATCGGCCCTTCCGTCAGTTCCATGATTCATTGGAGCCAAGATGGATGTGAGGCCACCCCTCAGCTCCAATAGGCTAGAGTGCTACCCCATAGGGACCCGTGGTGCCGCGTTTTTGATGCATCTGCCCCATTTTTCAGGGGGTTGGTGGGGGGAATCGTGCCCCCTTCTTGGACAATGACAAATCTCGTTTTTTCGCGAGCCCCCACCCCTTCAGGCCCGCCGCTCCGAGCGCCCAGACGCGGAGATAGCGCGGCCTCTTCTATTGATCATAGCCCATCCCCACTACCAACAAACACACACACACACACCCTAATAGAAACACAAACACCAATGTTTACCCCGCAGAGAGGGAGTCCCTTAAATCCACCGCATAAATAATATCCATATGTTGTCCTAGGATGTGCCGTCCTCAATCCCCACTACCTTACCAGTCAATGAAGATTCATCATCCCCAAAACACCTTCACAAATCATCCCTGTATTTCTATACTCGAAAAACACCAAATAGATCTAGGTCTTAAAAAATTAACCTTTTTTTTTTTCTGTGCTACTTTTAACACCTTAACTTATCTCAGCTAATGTATAGCTCACAAATCATACACTTTAAGATGGAAGAAAGAACTTTCCGAAAACCATCTTCGCATTTCGGACTCAAAGAATGGAGAACGAAAATGGAAATGATCTTATTCATACCATATTTTCCCATATGTTTTTGTTTTCTTTAAGTCAAACCACACTTCAATAGTTTTTAATAATTTTGTTTAATTATACAGTCATCATTAAACGTCAGTTTCAATTTACTGTAAAACAACATGAATAGCAAACTAGACAATTAAGGGAGGGTAGTAGATTCGTATGGCAAAAAGAAAATTTTCTATTCATTAGTATTCAAACCATTCTGTAAAGTTTTGCATTTAGAGTAAAAATCATTCTTAATTTTTTTCAAAATATTTTTCTCCTTCCTCTCGCCCAAATTATTTATTAAAGAATATAAGCAATTGATTGCTACCTAAATGGAAATATAATATACCTCACATTATATTTGTAAGATTTCTTTTTTAGATTATTTTCAAAAAAGACGTACTACTTTTTCGATTTTGAAGTAGTTTCATTGTCTGAATGCACTATAATATAATAGAAATTGTAAGCACATACCTTGGGGTATTTTGTAGCCGGGTGTGTTATTACTAGATCAGAATATTCAATGTATGAGAGCCTACCAGATCATTTTACGCTTATAGGTTTAGATTAAGGTTCAACATTTAAAGTTTAAAAATTGTGTATTCTATAATATAGATAAAATACACTACTTAAGTATAAGTAATTTTTTTTAATTCATTTTTAAATGTTTTTTGTTACGATATAGCCTCGATGTAATTTTTTTAAATCGTTAACGTTAGAGAAACAATAATGTTGTTTTGTTATTTTTGTATTAAGATTATCGCATAAGCTGAAATTTATAAAAATGTATTCATTGAATTAATAACCCCACAGCCTTACATTAGTGAGTCCTTACACTTGTATACTACACGTATTGATGTTGAAATAGCACAAGTATAGTAGGCGCTAAGGAGCCGACAACAATCGTGCGGTGCAGACAGGCCACCGCCGCGTTGATTGCGGCAATAAATAAGGCTAATGAAGAGTTTACGGGCCCCATAAGCTCATGGCCCCATAAATTGTCAAGGCCACAGTTTTAGCAAGGTCGGGGGGAGCATGCTCTAGCAAGTGGCTCGTATTTTACCTCAGGGCCGGCTCCCGTTCGTTCCCTATTTATGGGCGCCCTAACTACCCATTCCGCTGTCCGCGGGTCTTCTCGCTTTCGTGCTTCTTCCACGGCGAGAGAATGCCCTTCATTCGGCAATATCGCAATTTTGGAAGAAAGTTTCGCCGCTACAACATTTGAATATTTGTGTTTACTCACAATTAGATATACTCACCTTCAGCAATTATAAAATAAACAAACTTATGATTGCATACATTAAAAAATTACATAAAAGGTGTTCAATGTTTTTGCAGAGAGATCGGCTATGGCTGTCACGTTTCAACATAATATGTAAGTTTCATGTGTGAGGTGGTTGTCGCGAGCTATCTACCCAAAAGACATTTGGTGAACACTCCTTTTTCATCACCTCAAGCCAAACTCCCAACAAAAACATGTAGCTCTTTAGTATACTCACGGCTAAAAATGAACTCACAGTACATTAAATTAGAGACGAGTCGAAATGGAGAGGCGTTGCTTCCAGATTCAAAAGAATCGTCTTTCAACAGTCTGCCTAAATCGTTATAATCGTAAAAATGATGCTCTATGTCATATATTCATATTGCGTACGGCTGGTTAGCTAAGATGGAGTATTGAAGCTAAATCAATTTGGTCACTAAATCATTTTATTCATCTATGTGTTTCCCAAAATCCCTAAAACGATTACACGATGTCTTTTTCTGTTCTAATTATGTTGTTTCTTGAAGTGAAAAAAAAAAAAGTAGTAACCAATAAATTATTATATAATTGAAAATGTCAATGCTTATAACGTGCTGATAGTAAATTCCTGTTAAATTTTATTATGTTAAGAACAGTTGCGTGGATGTTTTAAAGAGAATCGGAAAAACATTTTCGATTTGTTTTTTACATTTTTGATCATTTTTTCAAACAACATTGGTACTTTTGAAAAAATATTTTCTTCTCATAGTAGTATGCAGTGTCAATTATGGCTGGATCTCTAATCTCACTTGGTTAAAATTCGTCCAGTCGATAGTAGTGGGACCATTGCGCATGCCAAATATTTTCTCCCCCCCCCCCTTACGGATCCTATATTTTTGTTACGATAAGTAGAATCACTAACCTTGCCTATTTGACCCACAATATTACAAAGAAACTTTACAATATTGTAAAGAAACTAATAGGCTTGACGACCAAGACGTGCAATCTTATTTTTAAAGAATATACTAATTGCGTAAAAAATGACCATGAAACATTAAATTAAAATTAAAAGCAGTCCAACGTACAAAGTAAGAAGGATTCCTGATGTTGGCCGATCTCGACCAAAGCCGCCTGAATGAAAAATTACTTTACATCAGATTACCAAGCACGCACACATAATTAACTTAATGAGAAGTCGTGTTACGGGTGTTAAATCAGAATGCGAGATTAAGGCCACAGTGCAGCTGGTGGTATATCAACAACTCGAGGGCATTTCATTTTTCTAAATGAAAGCAATTAGACATTTTTCAGAATTGTTTTTATTTATTACTCCAATTAGCATTAATTTCATAGTCATGTATAGATACTGTGATAGTTAAAACTCACATGCCTGTGTTTTGTTTCATAAAATGAAAAGACATAATATATACGAAAAACTATTTTCATATATATATTTTTTTTTATTAGGCACAATAGTTTTTTCTTAAATCAAATAAGTGCAATTAAAAGAAAATGTAATGATTTAAAGATCCATAATTTAGTAAGGGAATAGTAATAAGAGGTTTCGAATTTTATGTACCTTTCCTAAAAAGTTCCAAAAAAAAAACATATTACATAAATGAAACATATATATTTTTCTTTTTATTCATGCATTAATCCTAACTGGAGGCATTTTATTCTGTATTATTATTTATTTGTGTGCTCCATAAATATATAAATTATTTTTAAAGTTTATAAATGCAAAAAAAGTTACAAAATAATATGTAGATTAATGACAAATCGTTGCATTTAGTGTCTTTTTCTATTTGCTTCCCTCAATTTATATTTTTACTAGAATGAAACAATGTTGCAAATAACCTAGCTGTTTGTTAAAAAAATATAACGTGTGTACTACGTTTCATTTGTCATAATTTTTTAAAGAATGTAGGAATATGAAGGAAGGATTTTCCGTTCTGGTATGAATACATTCGGTGCCCACTGACTGCTCACTGGCGATTGAAGCCCGCTAAAGTAGGTCAAGTGTCCTTTCAACAACACCATTCGCAAGCGCATGATTTATGCTCTCAAAACACATTCCATAAAACATATTTACGTTAAAAACAGTAAAAATTGTTTTAAAAAGGTTGGCAGGCACAGGTAAATTTATGAATTTTGGAGGGTTATATTCTGGACTTCCTTGCCTTTTGAAATTTGTAAGACGAGTGGAGGGAACCCTTTCATCTTAGGAGGATGTGTGTTCTCATATAAGGCTAGGCGTGGTCATGATATGAAACATGTAGTTGATTGAGCAAATCGTCCACAAGATTTTCATATCCACGAGAGATCTTCTAATATCAATGACGAAAATGATTTTACTCCCAAACTGAAGATGAAGTTTGTGTAGTAATTCATTACGAGTGACAGATATGCGTAAAGTTTAAGAAACGATTAAATCTCAACCCTGTGTCACTGCTTGGAGGATTTATTACTTTTCAGCGGAGTGGGAAGAAAGTTCATTCATGTAAACATCCTTAATAGAATTAAAAGAGACACCCCTCTCTCCCGATCGAGAAATAATTATCACGGATCGCTCGCTAATCTTTAATTTCCTAGCAGGAGGAGCAGTCGCCAGGGCAACGGTAGGAAAAACATTGTACAAATGTAATTAGGTTCAGAGGGGGGGGGGTAGGTTTGGAGTTTGGTGGAAACAGCAGGGGGAGGGGGGTCGACTGGGGCTCATGCGCACTCCGCCGGGAAGGGACTTGAGATAGACTTGAGAAATTGATTACAGACATTAGTTTGCTGACACTATGGACACTTTTATTAATGGCCGCCGCCTCTCCCCTAGCCTCCTCTCCGCTTTTTTCCCCCCATTCCCTCTCTTCCCCCGCTTTCATTACATTTCCTTCTCTTTTGTTACCCCGTTATGCCCTTCGCAGTGCAAGAACGTCCGCGGCCTGCTACTGCAGGAGCTGGTCCCCGGCAGAGCCTTGCGAAAGAAACCCCGGGGGGTCTTTCAAGGATAGCCGAACGGCTATTTCACTGTTTCTGTTGTATTTTTTTCCATGCTGAAGAATAATAGTTGCCATTTGTCTAGAGCTGTTAGTATGCGACTCCCATTGATATAACCAAGCGCAATACAGTATCGGTGCAAGGACCAATCTCTAAAAATCACAATATATTTTCCTTAGAAGTACTAAATTATAAATATTATCCAGGATATAACAGAGTTATTCATAACTAAATACAAAGTAATTGTTGTCCTAAAATAAAACTAAACGACCCTAAAATCGTTACTTGCTAATAAACAATGATCTAGCCCAATCTGTATTTATTCATTCGCATCCTTCAAATAAGTTTCTGAGAATAATATTTGATGGACCAATTCATCCTACAATACCCATCCATATCAATCCATTATGTCAAAATATTACAAACATCGATATATTGCCCAAACATAAGGGTTTAGGGCATAGTATATTATGAAGAATTGTTTTTTTATAAGTATCTAGGTTTTCATTTAAGTATGTTTTTTTTTCGTTAGTTTTATTCTTTAGGTGTATTTTTTCTAAATTAATATTTATAAGTACAGTAAAACCTCGTTTATCCCGATCGCCGGATCATATTTGTAGTTTTTTTTATTTAATGTTCACATTAGATAATAATTTTTTACTATGATAACAAGAAACTAACTATAAGTACACCAAATATACGCCTTTTAGTTTGATTCGATGGCCAGTTCTTGCGTAAATTGTACAATAACTTATAGCAATAAAATGCTTTTTGTTGAGTTTTACTTTATTATAAAGCTTTACTAGTGTGTCGCCCTATCAAGTTTATAATGCAGCGGAACTGGACTTTAAGATTCAGCTAAGGGCTTCATGAAAAGCTAAGATACGCTAACTGCTATAGCTTTTAGTAATGCATCAGAGAAACATAAGTTTTCTCTAGTCATTGTAGGCAAATCCAAGAATCCCCGAGCGCTAAAAAAGGTCAACCACAATTCGTTCCCAGCGGTTTACCGACCACAAAATAGTGCGTTGGGTGGTCAGTTTTTTCTTTAAGAACTGGTCAAGCCCACTGTGGTTTGCAATATTCTAACTACTATCCCATAAAAGCAGGAGTTCCACAGGGCAGTGTCCTGGGTCCCATCCTCTATAACCTATACACCGCTGATGTCCCCTCTACCTGCAATACCTTCTTGGCAACATTTGCAGATGACACTGCAGTCTTGTCATCCTACTCAGACCCGGATATAGCATCCCATAACCTTCAAACACACCTTGATGAGATCGAGTATTGGTGGAACCAATGGTGGATCAAAGATAAAGCAAAATGTTCCCACATTACCTTCACCATCCATCGCAAGTCTTGTCCGATAGTCTATTTTAATTCCATTCCTCTCCCTGTATCCGAGACAGTACAGTACTTAGGCTTCCATCTCGACAAACGACTGACCTGGAACCCACATACGAGGCTAAAGACAAGATCTAAACAGAAGCTTTGGGCAACTGTACACACTACTTCAAAGGACATCCCATCTATCAATAGAAAATAAATTACTAATTGTAAAGTTATACTTAAACCAATCTGGACAAACGGAATAGAGCTATGGGGGACAGCAAAAAAGTCGAACATCAAGCCATGAAAGTCCTGAGAACAATAGTAAATGCCCCCCTTATTACGTCTGCAACAAATCCCTTCATAACATCTTAATATACCCTACATTCTTGAACTTCTCCAAGTTCATGAAATTCCATAGTAACTTATCCAACCACCGTAATCCCCTAGCACAGTCATTGCACTGCTCCACTCATCCCTACAATCCTCCTCGAAACTGAAATGGCTCGTGACCTGCTCTAAATGCGTGGCAGTGTGAGTCTTGGCAATGGCCAGTTTCTCCAATCATGTCCTGTGCGTATGTGGCTCTCGCGCTATTCGTCAGCCTCCACGGCTGACGGAGTAGCATGGCCCCTCCGTCCCACTTCCCAAAACTCCGCTTCCTCTCTCGCATGTGAGGGAGGTGACAACCATGTGGATTTGGGAGGCCTCTGGGCTGTTTGTAAATATTGTAAGAATGAGCGAGTGAATGATGAATTGTAAATACGGTATGAATGAGAACATTTATCTCAATTACTTATTGCCTAGTAAGGCAGATTGTAATTTTATCATAATCATCATTTTATCATACCATAAAAAAAAAAAAAAAAGAACTGGTAATTTGATAACTTTGTTCCTAAACTTCAAAAATCCAAAAATCCTGAAAGATAATAGTTTCCCCAAAACAAGCAAATTTGCTATATTTAATATTATAAACAAGTAGTGCATACTTGGAGCGTCAGCCCGACAACACTCCAGCAGACGATTAATGATCTCTCGTTAGACTGTGATTGGAAAACGCGTGAAAATATACGTGTTTGGAACAGAAGTGTACCAATTGTTTGTTAAGAAATGGCGTTAAAAGTTATTTTTATACTTTTTAATGTCTTGTGAACTATGTAATTTTCTTATAAAATGTTTTTTTTTTATCGTAATAAACCGAAGGTTTACTATATTACCTGGATTTTCTATTTTCCTGATTCCCTTAGTCCGAATAAACAAGTGCTTATTTCAATAATTCAATGAAGTGGTTATTCATAATCAAGTGCAATCGATAGACTAGATGCTTGCATATGATTTTGGTTTTGATCTTTGAAATGATTAGATGCATATGCAATCGGTAGACCTAATTTTATTGGGATTGCTTTCACATTCTGCTCTTGGTAAATAACTATAAACATTAAGCTTTTATTGAGGCCCAAATCGATAATTGACGAGTTGAAAAATCCTGTCATATTCATTAAGCATAATGTTTTCAATTATTCAAGCAGAAGACAATAATACAGTCTAGGGCATCGTATTAAATATCTGTTGTTTCTAATTAATAATATGTAATCTGTGTTTAATCAAACAATAATAATCGTTTGTTTTGGCTTCAACCTAACCTGACTTTGACTTAACAGCATGTCCTTTTGCAGGTTACCTGAATTTTATATCTCGATGATGAAACAAAAAAATCTTGTCTTATTCATTCATTCTTTCATCATTCATTTATCCATTTGATGCATTTTCCTCGCTTATTGAGGCCATCAAATTGTAGACTGTTACTTCCTCATTCCTAATATGGTCCAAACTGCTAAACTTGAAGGTGATTCGATGAAGGAAAACGATGAGTCGGTGATTGGTTGATAACTTGTTAATTTAATTTGAATATTTTTGTATTATATTAATACGAAATATAATAAGTTGACTGTTATTAGAAGACCCGTTTTAGCAATTTTTCCGCATGAACTTCACTTGTAATCATTTGATTGCAGAATAGAGTTTTTACTCCATTGAATTTAATCGTCAGATAGTAAATGATTAAAAAAAACATATTTTCTATAAAGTGGCTACTTTAAACATGATCCGAATACTAAAGAGATGGTACTCAGGAACATCATCATCCTACGTTATAGCCATAATAAAATTTGAACTCAAATGATTACTTTTCAATCAGGACTTTATTTTTAGCATGACGATGCAGGATAAATCCATTCGTAACAAGAATAATTTTCCGGTTCATTTCGCGAATGAAAGATGAGCATACACACGGAATAAGTGACGCTTAACACCAAAGAAGCAGATCGTTCGCCGCTCTGATGAAGGGGTTGGTACCCTCATAGGTTTCAGGCACAGGGCACTAAATTACTACAATCTCCCATGATCGTTCGATTACGCTCGTTCATTCCTTCTTCCACAACCACAACAACAATTTGACGAGGCCGATACTCTCCGATGGCTTAATCCCCGAGCGACGAACCCCCGATTACAGAGCTAACGTTCAAATCCAATGGGATTATAATAATCATATTATTACCGCCTTCTTAATCGTTGTACTTATCGAGCCCTTATATAGCCGATATGAAACAATTTGATTTCCACTAATAAGAATCATAATTCTTTTTAAATTAGTTACTGTACAAAAAAAAGAGGGATAGCTTACAGCCTACCTTATTAATAGAAACATTAAATGGGAACTCTTTTATTAAAAGTTTTATTGTACGTCCATAATGGCTGTGCTATAATACCACGTTAAACGGCGCGTTACAAAATGATCCCAGCAAAGTGGAAACTGATGGCTTCCATGTAATATTAAGTTCAATGGCTCCTTACACTATCTGTTAAGATGACCGGTTTTTCATTATGAGGTCTCGTCTGAATAAGATGTTTCAAAGTTCAAAAATTGATTATTTTAACATAATGTATTACACTAGGGTGCATGGGAGTATTAAAATATACATTTAGGCTCATTAACATTTCAATGGCACCTCACGCTATGTGTTAAGATGACTGGTTTTACATTAAGTCGTCTGAATAAGATGTTTCAAAGTTCAAAAATTGATTATTTTAACATAATGCATTACACTAGGGTGCATGGGAGTATTAAAATATGTATATATATATTTGGGCTCATTAACATTTCCATCAATAATATTTTGGATTACAAACACTCCAATCGTTAAGGGTGTTTTCTTCTAGGGGATTTTTTTATTTTTCGGATGGATGGGTCTAAATGGTAATGCCTATTGTGATTTGTTTTTTCTATAGCAAGTTTTTAAAATATCTTTCAAATAA
Source organism: Acanthosoma haemorrhoidale (assembly GCA_930367205.1). Lineage (NCBI taxonomy): Eukaryota > Metazoa > Arthropoda > Insecta > Hemiptera > Acanthosomatidae > Acanthosoma > Acanthosoma haemorrhoidale. Next base: position 27,667,307 of record OV884014.1, read on the forward strand.
CTAGATCTTTTAAATGATCATTTCATTCAGTTAGTTACCTGTGCATGTAACATGAGTTTTCACTTTTGCAGATATATTACATCAAATCGGTATGCAATAACAATGGAATAATGAATTTAAAGAAAATATTATTAATAAGTCTATTGCTTTATTCTTTTTTTGCATCTTTGCTTTATTTTATTTAAAAAAAATTATAATTCAGATGTTGCTTTATATGCGATTTGTATGGACTTTAGTACTGAGGATGCCTGAAGAGCTGAAACGTCGACTGGTCGTGTAACAATAAATACAAAGGTTTTTTGAAAAATTTGTATAATAGAGTAAATAATATTTCTTTATTTTTTATCTTGAATTTACTAAAGCTGGAAGCTTAAGAAGTTTAGAAAACGGCATTGGTGATCTGTACACCGGTACCGTACCAGCTCATTCGGGCCAGCCTTTCCACTCTAATGATGATTGCGCTTTCGGCAGGAGTCACCTCATGGCTAAAATACTCTAGCCATTAGAAAGCATGGCCATTTTTTTTCTCTTTTCCTGGCGGGTTCGTGTGTTCTGGTGAGTGTGTGGTTTCTTTACGGATGTGGGAAAACGTTGAACTCGCCTTTGGGGCTATAATGTGACAAGTGTACTGCAGAAACAGCGTGTCATGGTCATTCCGGATACGTACCAGTATTGGTCGGCATCTCCAAATATATCCATTGTTTTCTATATATTTGACAGCCACAAATTTTTATTTTCATATTTCTCCAACACACTTTTATCAAAAAACAACCAAGAGGCATTACATGCTTCAAGAAATGAAGATCAAGCCCAGCAATGAATGGATTGGAATTGCGATAGGATTTAGTCCACTAAACACATATCTCATATTAAATCGAGACCTTTCATTTGATAAACTAATCAATAAAGCAAGAAACTATTTATTCTTTAGTTACTTTTGAGTTTGATTGACTAATGACCCTTCATTTGCTCTCAAGGGATAACATAGACTTTTAGCCACGTCCAGATCAGGCAGCGCTTTCATAAAAAGGGCCAACACGATTTGATGACTTTTTTAAAGCCATATTTTTTATTAAAAGTCCCATAGCGGATGGCCCTGTCTACTTAAGACTTAGTGATTATAAATTTATCATCAGAATAAATACGACAGAAAATATTTATTCGTTAATTTTTTATCTCGAAGTAGTGAAAAAGTAAAGAGTTGTAGTCTGGTTGAAATGGAATGTTTCTTAAGAAATTATAACTCACAGTAAGGGGGTACTAACTTGGTCCAATTGAACTGCTAAATGTTGTAACAGTTAACTACCAACAATTTGAATGAATAAGTTGGAATTCTTTTAGAGAGTGATATCTCAATATAAACTTAATTTTAAGGGTTCAAGATGTACCAAGGAACTTGAAATCACAAAAACAGGAAGATACAGGGTATCCTATTATCGTTGGTTGGTGGTTTCTGAGTTAAGATATTAGGAGGTTCGAGTGAAATTTCGTGAGGGATGTTTGTTCAGTTATAAAAAAAAAAATGATTAATATACAATTTAGATATACAGATTTATAAAATAACTGCTTATAATACAGACGCAATTTCAAAATGACTAATTCTTTTTGAATTCTTCTTTGATCGGTAAAAGGCGCTGGTTCAGTCAGACTAGAAGCAAATGTAGTGCCCGAGTGCGTACGTTTATGGTATATTTAAGATAGAGAAAGAGAGTTTTGAAATATCACAAGAATTTGAAAGCTGATGGATCAAAACAATTCCCATGAGAGGATTCAACGGTGCATAATTTTTTTCAAGGATGAAAGTGGTCTGAATATTTGAACGGTCGCTCCATTTACAAGATGAACTCAATGAGTATAAAGAGACAGTAACTAAATTCTGTGACAAAACTCTCAAAGAACATCATTCTTTCTCAAAGGATGTTTATCTAAGACATACTGATGTACCTGAGTAAAATCTATTAAATTATATTTGATCTGAATCTCCAAAATCTGCATTAAATTACTGCTACGTTGAGAACATCCTATAATATGTGAATGGTTTATTACGAGATAAGGAAGTAACGTCTTCAGAAAAATAATATTACCCACAAATACCTCATAAAAGATAAATGAGTTGTATTAGTGCCGTGATTTTACAACAATATATCAGAGGATCGAGCGAAATTTCGTGAGGGATGGTTGTTCAATTATACAAAAAAACTATAAATATATAATTTTTGAAAAGCATAATTCCCTAGGATGTAAGTAGCTATTTTGCATAGCCAAAAAATGCCAAAATGTGACAGCCAGAGACATGACATGACTTTAGAAGACACCTAAGCAGGTCAACTGGCAAATCTTAAAATGACGTAACATTCCAACAAACGGTTAATCTTGCAAATTATTCATGGGAATCTTGTCTTCTACATATATGTGTGGTTTTATGTATTGCGTGTTATGTGTCTACACTTGATTGAGTTGCAACATTCAAAGACTAAATTAAAAACAGTAACATCTCTTCCAAGTTATCATGAACAGTATACCTCACACTGGGTGCTCTCTGCATTCTGTCATATATGGACATTTTATCACATTCACAGAACATAACCGATATCAATCAAGCTTAAAAAGATAAATTTCTAATTTTCATATATATTTGAAATGCTATTTTAGATTGAAATTTATGATAGTAAAAAAAAAAGCCCTCGCAGCATTCCATCGTGAATACAATATTAAAGCCACAGTATCAAGACGGATTGTGCACTTACCGTGCAGCGACAATAAATGTTGAACCTTCCCCACAGGAGGCCAACCCCTGCAGGACAATAATTAATAGAACAGAAGGGGGAGCGATGATTGAAGAAATAACAGTAGGAAGTGGGAGGAGGGTCGGGATTACGGGCTCACCTCCCGCAGCCAGGATACAAGGGAAAACGTTTAGACGTATTAAATCAACAGTCTTCGCATTTCTATTCGAATGGAACCTTAATTGACAGGGATAGATCAGGCCGGATTTAGAAGGGAGGTATTTGCATAGGGATGGGGTTGCAGTCAGGTGCGGATTATGAAGGGCAACAATTTAATATGTTGTGAAGGGCTCTCATATTCGCCCAGGTGATGATATACACACCTCAGCATATGGAGTTCCCTCCATCCCCTGGGGAATCCGAAGGGCCGCGTATATTCCTATCAAATAGGTACATATAATTATCTGGTTGAAGGGCAGCTCATTGCCAGAACTAAATATGGCAACTAAACATTTAGCCAGTCGATTTAATAAAATAAACCTGAAAATTCCATAAATTAAAACTAGTAGACTAAGTAACTTACCTAGTAGATTTAAGTAAATTAATACTAAAACTGAATTAAAGGAAATAGATTGGTATTGAATTCATGAATGACTTTTGATTGACTTCCGTTTTTCATCATATTGCAATAATTATATAGGTGTGTTTGAGACGGTACGGTATTTAGGCTTCCATCTCGACAAAAGACTGACATGGAACCCACACACGAGGCTAAAAAGACAAGAACTAAACTGACACTTTAAACAACTGTACAGACTACTTCGAAAGACATCCCATCTCTCAATAGAAAATAATCTACTTATTTACAAAGTTATACTTGAGCCAATCTGGACATACGGAATAGAGCTATGGGGGACAGCAAAAAAGTCGAACATCAAGCGTATCCAATCCTTTCAATCAAAAGTCCTGAGAACAATAGTAAATGCCCCTTATTACGTCAGCAACAAAACCCTTCATAATGATCTGAATATACCCTACATTCTTGAATTCATCCCTTCCAAGTTCATGAAATTCCATAGTAACCTATCCAACCACCCTAATCCCCTAGCATTGCACTGCACCACTCATCCCTATAATCCTTCTCGAAGACTTAAACGGCAGTGGCCTCGTGAACAGCTATAAATGCTTAACAGTGAGAGTTCTGGCAATGGCAAGTTCCTCCAATCATGTCCTGAGCGTATGTGGTTCTCTCGTTCTTGGTCAGCCTCCGTTGGGTCTTATCCAGTAACGGCGCTGACGTAGGAGCGTGGGGGACTTCCCAAGACCCCGCTTCCTCCTTCGCAGGTGAGGGAGGTAACAACCATGAAGACTTGGAGGGCCTCTGGGCTGTTTGTATATATAGTATGAATGAGCGAGTGAATGAAAATTGTAAATGGGTATGAACGAGATCATATTGCACAATTATTTATAGCACAATCAGGCAGATTGTAATTTTATCATAATAAAGTTGTTATATAGTAAAAATTATATAGGTCATAAATATCAACACGATTTTTTTATTATTATGTATCAGTACATTTTACAATACTTTAATCCTTATTGAGTTTGATTTATTTATGTATTGGTTATCATATTATAATCGGACGTTTTCAGAAAAAGTCGTAACTGTTAACTACATATTTATATTTACTCTAACAACGTATATTTGTCTAACTTTTCTTACTCTCTCTCTGTATTTTCTCTTAGTCTTGCATTTTAAATCCACAGTAATTGCTATCACAGTGTCCTATCATAGCTTAATCCTTCTCAGCTCCAATAATTCAAGATCTCAGTTACCACCTCCTCCAAATGCAGCTGGTTCATTGGGGTTAAGAAAAATACACTTCTGTTAACAAGAATCATTTATTTCACATAATGTTTTGATTTATGATCTTCAGATAGGTTGAAGGTTTTGTTGAAAAAAAATACTTGCTAGGTTTTCATGGACAAAATTTCGACATAACATGTGTCTATCAGGTTTGTCTAAGGAGGACTATGGTGGTGCGGGTAGACAATTTAAAACATTTGGCGAACTCAGAAGTCAGCAGGTGCTTAATAACTGCTTCCACACAAGATTCTTTCATAAATTAAGTAGACCAGACTAATAGATCGTAATCCGTTTAAGTTAATTTATTTGTCGTAAATAGACAGAATGAACTTAGTAAAGTCAAAAGAGTCAGTTAGGTCAATCGAGTTAAGACTTCTATTCCAAGAAGATTTATTTGACTTTGACCTCTTATTTTCATTTTGTCCGACCTACTTCCTTGCCTTAACGGCTATTAGAAAAATTGATGCTTGATATTTTCCCATTTCAAGATTACCCTGGCGGGGTTGGTTTCGGATGTCGTGTTCGCGGATCCGGGGTTCGCAGACGATCCGACTGGAGACAGTAGGTCGGATACGGCCCCGGCAGAAGTGGTCGATCAGAGGCCCATTAGGAGCACGCTCCGAGAGAGAACACGCCAGAGTCACAGTAAATACTTCGAGTCCAACTCCATTACCGGCTCAAACTTCTTCGAGTTGTTGGCCCTTTATGAAAAATATCGACCCGACGAGAGGGATCGTTGTTTGGAAGGGGCTTCCGTGATCGCGGCGATTAGAGACGACTCGTTCGCGATCGATGCCCGTATCCCATCTCCGCCGATGCCCGATGATAAGGACCTGTTGTAAAACAGTACCCATTACGCCTACGATGATGTATGTTGTTTGGCTTTTAGTGCACCATCAACAATTATGTCGCCGCTGATTACTTTTATGATACGGCTTGGTCGTCTGCTGATAACGGGTTGACTACCCGTTACTGATGAGTGCCAATACACGTGGAGTATTCAAAGTTACATGAGTACTCATACTTTTTCTCTGAACTCTCGCCAGGAGAATGCAACTCTCGTTCCTTTAGAAATGATGTGACGGTGGTATTTCTTGTAATTAATTAAACTGTCAGTATTGGAGACGATACATACGTCAGTAATTAATATTTTTTAACTAGCGTAATTTATTTCATTTCTTATATAAATTTTTTTTTTTTTTCTTAGCTCTCAAATCATAAGATTAAGGATGAGGGAAAAATAAAGCGATATTTGGGTTGAGCGGATCCTTGTACTAGGAGTACGTGCTTGAAGGTGGTGTGAGGGAATTAAGGAGTGTGGGAAGCCTCGGTAGAGGTTGATAGTTGCGGTACAGTGGTGAGAGTCCACTAGTTCTTATATAAAATTTATTACAACTTTTTTTATCTTTAGTAAATATACTAAGTTATGAGGGATGGAAAAAACCATAAAATATTAATTCGACGAGGTACTCTTATATATGATACATTGAGAAATATAGTGGCGTCCTCAAAATTGAAGTTGTATCAAAAGCTATAATTTATCATTAGAAAAACATACTATGTTTAGATTCATAGTCAATTAAATCATAGTTCGTTTGAATTCCGCCATATTGTATGTTTTTTTGCAGTGTTAGCGTGTGGAGGGTACATGAATATCAAGGATCTATTTAGGATAATAGTGGTGTAAACAAATTAATTACTTAAAATTTTTCAACACTCACACTGCTATATTTCTCAACCCCTCACATAATGGGTTGAAGGTAATGTGCCATTGATGGGCACCACTGACTACTATTATTGTATACCTGGATTCAATTCCGTGCTTCTCTCTTAAACATTTTTTTTTCAGAGGTGATGGTCTTGTCTTGTCATTTATCCTCGTGAAGTAAAAAGAATAATTATACATTGTTTAATGCTTTGCCTATAAAAGTAAAAAGCATTTTCGTTAAAAAGAAATCATCTTCTTGGGTTGCTATTTACTTTGAATCGTGATTAAATATTTAAATGAAATAATTGTCTACTATTTATGAAACGTGTTTAATGTGGTCCAAGTAATAACAAATGTATCCCTTCAAATGCACCCCTCCAAAACGCCCTATTTCAGTTAATTTTCAAATTCGCACCAAAATTGGAAAGGATGGCGTTACGTCCTCGAGATTTCCTTCTTTCTCAAACCACATTTAATTTACGCAATAGACTATTAAGGATTGATTCTATTAGCCCTAAAATATGATTTACCCGATGGCCGTCATATTCTATATTCTTGAGGAAAGCAACTGAGAGGGTTGACTTCACCATGACATTGTCATGAAAGTGTTGTCATTGACCAAGGCGAAAACTCAGGATTTGATGTTTATTATTATTTTCAGAACAAAACCAAATTTAGTATAAATGATATCATGCGTAAGGTTTTTACCATTCATTCCCGAACTTGTGAAAACAATTGTTGATCAATAACAACTTCGGCTTGTCAAAGGTACACTACTTTAACATACCTTGCATTATTATTGGTTCGCTGAATTTATGTTTAGTTATAAGTTAAAACTGTTCGAGTCGAAATACAAATTTAACCAATTTATTAGTATGCGTATTTCTTTGAGACTTGTCCAGTTTGGATAATAGACGTAAAAGTTATCAGGTTGCATCACAATATAAAATTACTTGATTTTTCACAAAAAAAAATTTTTTTTTCTGATTCCATCGATATATCCTCATTCTATTCGGTTCAAATTTTGATTTAAAATGACTCATTCAGTGCGTTTGGTCAGGAATAATCATCAGATGATTCACAAACAGCTGAATTACTCAAAAGAGTTTCTTTGTTGCAACCCCTTGCACAGATGGGAGCCAATAATAAGATGGAGGGTAGATCGATAGCGGAGGCTCTGCAAGAAGCCGGAACGAAAGAAAAGACTTAGGGTGGAGTTGGCTAATGCGTTGCTCAATCAGAAAGCCCGGGCAATCAATCCAGGGAGGGCGTCTTCATTTTTCCAGCGCTGGAGAACTAATGCGCTGGAGTAATGTACTCGGTCCTGGAGCGGGTATTTGTCACAACTGTCGCCCGTTTCTGCTTAGATGTAGATAGTGTCACCTTACACCTTAGTCACCGTCTCAGTCGCTGATCTCTTAATAAATATATTTTGTAAGCGGATACATTTTATCTGAAGAATCGCTTGGCTGCGGAGAAAACATCATGGTAATGTGTGGCTTTCTGATTGGCAAGTACATGGTTATATTTGTACATTAACTGATCAAATACTTGATTCATAACTCACCATTCTTGAGAGGAAACAAAGAAACTATCAGAAAATTCGTGAAATTCTGCTTGTAAGATAGGAAAGAATTATAATCACACAAACCAAAATATGGGACATTATTCATTATCATCATCATGACCAAATGGCGTTACAATTACTACAATTATTAAATTACAAGAGCGTTTTAAATACTAATTAGAAAATCTAACAATACAATAAACTACATGATGAGTGTAGTTTTCGGATGGCTAATGTACTTAATTTTCACTACAAACAACTGATAAAATTACCAACCATTAAAAAAACCAATATCGCATATTTGTACATTACTTCTATTAAAAATTTCAAAGTAATTTTGTTTAGAGCACTTAAAAGAAATTTTGTTGAACAAAAACGAAAATTTCGACATTGTGAACCCAAAAAGTTTATATCTTTAAAGACCTTCTTTTATGACACTCAATAAAATGCTATAATAGATTTATAAATTGTATTTTAATGTTATTCTTTCCGTATTTTAAGGAAACATTATGAAAATAAAAAAAGGAAGGTGAGTGAACATTCTCAATCCTGAGTTATGTTATGTTGGGTATTATTATATGGGAAAGATAAACCTACATAAATGAAATAATTCAAAACTACTTAAAATCCCCAATAACCACCCTAATCACCTAGCACAGTCATTGCACTGCCCCATTCATCCCTATAATCCTCCTTGGAGACTGAAACGGCAGTTGCCTCGTGACCTGCTATAAATACGTGACAGTGGGAGTCCTAGCAATGGTCAGTTCTCCAATCATGTCCTGAGCGTATGTGGCTCTAGCGCTCGTCGTTAGACGACTCCGCTTCCTCTTTCGCGTGAGAGGGTGGTGACTACCATGTGGATTTTGGCAGGTCTCTGGGCTGTTTGTACTTTATGAATGAGCGAGTGAATGATTGTAAATATGGTATGAATGAGAACATTTATCACAATTACTTATGGCCTAATATAGTAGATTGTAATTTTAGCACAATAAAGAAGTTTCAATGTATACAATCTACAATAGCGCACTATTAGCGTTGAATAAACGATAGAAGAGGGGTTAGTGTGCTAGTCAATTGGAGCAACCAAACAAAGGTTTTTTTTTGAAGTTCACAGGAAGTAAAAATACCAATTGTGCCATAAAAGTATTTTATCAATATTCACGTTTTTTTTCTCATTAATATTCTTAACAGGTATTCTTATAACAAAATAACTTCACAGGTGTCTTGTTAAATGCAAAATTAGATTCATAAAATAACTGCTTATAATACAGACGCAATTTCAAAATGACTAATTCTTTTTAAATTCTTCTTTGATCGGTAAAACGCGGTGGTTCAGTCAGAATAGAAGCAAATGTAGTGCCTTATGGTATGTTTAAGATAGAGAAATAGAGTTTTGAAATATCACAAGAATTTGAAAGCTGATGGATCAGAACAATTCCCATGAGAGGATTCAACGGTGCATAATTTTTTTCAAGGATGAAAGTGGTCTGAATATTTGAACGGTCGCTCCATTTACCAGATGAACTCAATGAGTATGAAGAGACAGTAACTAAATTCTGTGACAAAACTCTCAAAGAACATCATTCTTTCTCAAAGGATGTTTATCTAAGACATACTGATGTACCTGGGTCAAATCTATTAAATTTTATATGCTCTGAATCTCCAAAATCTGCATTAAATTACTGCTAAGTTAAGAACATCCTATAATACATAAATGGTTTATTTCGACATAAGGAAGTAACGTCTTCAGAAAAATAATATTACCCACAAATACCTTATAAAAGATAAATGAGTTGTATTAGTGCCGTGATTTTACAACAATATATCAGAGGATCGAGCGAAATTTCGTGAGGGATGGTTGTTCAATTATACAAAAAAATGATAAATATATAATTTTTGAAAAGCATAATTTCCTAGGATGTAAGTAAGAATCTCGCGTAGCCACATAATGCCAAAATGTGACAGCAAGAGACATGACATGGCTTTAGAAGACAACTAGGCAGGACAACTGGCAAACATTAAAATTACGTAACAATGCAACAAACGGTTAATCTTAATTATGGGAATCTTATCTTCTACATATATGTGTGACTTTATGTATTGTATTTATGTATTGCGTGTTATGTGTCTACACCTGAGTGAGCTGCAACATTCAAAGGCTAAATTAAAAACAGTAACATATATATATCAATATATTGATGTAATATATCAAAATTTTTGCAAAGGAAATTGACCTACTACAATAGTAAATAAAAGAGCAGTTACTAGGACATCATCATTGAAAACAAAACGTACAAATCGATTTAGTTCATGCCCTCATCATTGAATATCGTTTTCCTCCGGAATAATAAACAAAATATGATTTTCAGTGCTCAATAACTTTTCTTTTCAGAATTAAAACGCAATAATTATTATTAATACTTATTTTTAATTTAAATTTCATTTTATTTTTCAGTGATCAATGTAACTAAGATGTGATGCTTCAGACTTCAGAAATTGCGTAAGTAATAAAACTAAATGTGAGTTTTCGGACAAATCTATTTAAAAATGCGTTTTAAGGGTGGTCGGCATGAAGCTAATTAGTGAGAGTTTGTTTGAATGGTATATCATAATAATTGTCGGCCAAAAAATAAACATCGGACAATTTTCCCATGAACAATTTTTATTATGTAGAACCGAAAACGAAAGAAAAAAAACGATAAAATTTTTGTACTAATACATAGTAATTCTTCAAGAAACCATCTCTAGTCAAATTCTCAAAATGGCAGTCTTGAAGTCTAAAAGTGCATTTTAATTTTGATGCGTTTTTCTAATAACCATTACTTGTATCAACAAATGTAATGGGAAATATCATACCGATATTAACAGTTTTTTATAGAGCTTTTATTTTTGATTATTTAGTAACTTATATTTTTTACTACAAAAAATTAGCAATGTTTGTTTTCTTAATCCCACTTACGCCTTACATAAACGCTTTTCTAAAACTATCTAATAAAATTTTTCAGGGCAAGGCCAAGCTATATCGATCCATATAATTCACTACTGAATCATCTTTTGTTTACCTGTTGCTTTTCTGAGGACAGCGTTTGTAAAAAAAAATTAACTAATAAGAAATTTTGAAGTTATACTTGAAAGCAACTCGGAATATACTGTTTAGGTAATAGTTTTGTTTGATTTTTTTTTTCGTCAGTAAAGCCTGAGGTCATCAACGGCCTGAGACAGGACAAGAGTCCAGGGTCCAAGGAACGGCTGGGGTCAGGAGGCACACCAGTCCCACACGTCAGGTGGTGCTTATAGATAGTGTTCTGTAGGACTCAAGGTACGATCTGAAGATGTAGATAAATCAGTGTCATAGCTCTAACTAGGTATTGGTTAAATCCAGAGACTATTCACTTACGAGTGCGATATAACGATTTCCGTGAGTAAATCATCGCGATAAATCAAGCCGAAAAAATGGAAAAAAAACAAAACAAAAGACGTAAAAAATCAATGATCCATCGCCGCGTTGAGATGGTTTGTGGTTGCCCGACCAAAAACAGTGCGCTCGGGGGCGGTAGGCCGGGGCGGCGGAGGTTCCGAGACAAAAGCCTCATAACTCACCGGATTGTATTCAAGGCTTTCTCTGCCCTGGTGGGGGGGGGTCTCTTTTCATCCCCCCAACGAAAACCGGGCTATAATTAATCAGAGGCCCAGGCTCGCTGTGAAGGTTATTCATTGCGAATAATCACACAACACCGCCCACGAATTAGTAGCATTCCTCCGAAGCGCCATGGCTCCCCATCCTCTGCTCTGACGGATCGCTCCCGGATTTATGGCGTCGTTCCGATGAAAGCGGTCGCTCTGCGGAAAAACAATAGTCGCCCCGGGCGGAAAGGTAGTTCGGCTGTCGGGGGATCTGGGCTGCTGGATGATTGAGCTCTCTTGTTGTCTCAGGGCTGAATCTACATTCGAGGTTGTGACGGCCAGAACGCACCTAAGGAATGATATTATTTATTGCTGCTAATAAATACAACAATTAACTTTATTCTGTAGGGAGTGCATCCATCAACCTCCAAGATCAGCGCACAGAAATACAGAACTGGTGGTTGGAATGGTGTAACCATTGGGGCATCAAGATCAATCAAGGCGAATTCGTACACACCACATTTATACTTCGATGAGCTGTCTATTTGTTATCAATGCTTTTATCCGGTCAAAAGGCTAACGTGGAATGCTCACACAAGACTGAAAATGGAAGAATGAAACTATCGAAACATTTTCTCTAAACCCCTTGAATTTAATACAATATGTGAAAATGAACAAGATTTGACAGTTTTCTCCTCTTTCTGCTATGCGCAGATGCATTTGAAGGAGGTTGGGTTACATAAATCAGATTGAAGTTAAAAGTTACAACATGAATACATTACAAGGTAATGGGGCTCACCTTCAGTTCTACCACAGTAAAAGTGTGGGAGAAAAACAAACTAAAACCTTTGACTATATATCTAACAATTTTTTTTTTTTTTTACTCCTTTAAATTATACAATGTGAAAATATGACAAAATCAATGAACAAAATAATTTATCCTCTTTCTGCTATGCGCAGATGCATTTGAAGGAGGTTGGGTTACTTAACAATACAGGTTGTGGTTAAAAATACATGAATATGAAATGAATATAATGCTAGGTGATAGGGCTCACCTTCAGTTTGAAAATGTGGGAGAAAAACTTACTAACTAAAACCTAAACCTAGAACCTAAGACTAAAGCGTTCCAGCCACGACAGCGTCCTGCCATCGATGGGGGAACGGAGCGGGGGTTATAGTGTTAAACACCGGGTTTGTCAAGTATTGCAGGGAGTCGAAAAGTTTGATATCTCTACGTTGGATGAATTCATCCACAGTAGGCAGCTCACAAAAACTCTAACCTCACACTAGACAGCAACCGGCACAGCCAAACCTTCGAGCAGCAGACGGATCCGATTTCAGTACTGGTACTTATTGATCAGATTCTTTTTAGAACACTTTTTCTAGAAATACATAACTGGGGGTTGGTATGGTGTAACCATTGGGGGATCAAGATCAATCAAGGAATTCTAGAATCAAAGTCCTCAGAATAACAATCCATTCTACATCACAAGCTTCTCTGAAGTCCCACCATAGTGATCTCCATGTTTAAACAGTCTTTATCCTTATACCCTCAAGATTATCCAAATTCAACAATAACATCTCATACGAATTCTTATGTCAACTCCTTTTCTAGTAGGTCTAAGGTATATAGATATTTAAGTCATGGGGTCATGGCCAATAAATTTTTCATGAGAAAATAATTCAGTTTTCAGCGAACGATTATAATTGATTCATTGGTATTTGTAATTATGGATAGTATTTGCAGCCTCCATGATCCCAAGATGGTGGACCAGGCGGACGGTTCTCTCCAGCAGGCCTGGGCCGGGAGCCGACACTAATGGACAGGTAGCAACGGTTACCTGGGGTTGCGCAAGGCATTGTTCTCAGTCGACTACTTTACTAGTTAGCTACAATTCTACTGGAACACGACCGTTTGTCGGAACATGCCGGAGTCAATTGGTATGCTTCTCTGCTCCCTGCTTTTTTGTTCACGCACAATCAGAAAATCCTTTGGTTCCTTAGCCCGTGTCATTGCTTCTGATTCAGGGTTAAGTATTATGTGAGCTTCAAAGTTCCGTCAGTTCTTCAGTCAGAAGAAAAAAAACAAAACAAATGGACTAAAGTTCCAAAATGGAATCAAACTCAAGTTTCTTTTAGGTTCAAAAGTTTAACGAATACCAATGATTTTTTTTTTTTTTTTTAAATATATATAATCTTAATGAACAAGTTAATAAACAAGGGAAAATGAACTGTTCACTATCAACTAACGAGGTAGGAAGAATATATTACAGTGCTTTTACTTTTAGTTTATGCCAAAAATGCTAAGAAAAAGTATCTTCTAAGAAGAATCTGTTCAAAATCACCAGTACTGGAAATTTCTATTCGTTTTATGAATATGTTTGAGTTTATTTTTTTTGAGATTGACTTTGATGTGTCGTCAACTATGAGTAAAACAAAAAAAAAGAACTTGAAATCTTTAATTAGGTTACGACTTGAGAAAGACCTGAAGTAAAAGAACAGCATCGATTCTTATTTTACTTCGTATACAAGGGTATATGTTTGAAATTTCATATATGAAAAATCATTTTAACTCAACTACATACACACAGGAGGTGGTGATTTGTGTTCATCGATTAAACATTCTTTCTATATATTCCTCTTCTCAGTAATATTGGAAAATACACAAAAACAGCTAACTAACTAAAACTATGTGACCTAAGGATAAGCTGCTTCAACATTTTTTACAATTGTAATAATCTTTGTTTTCGATGACTTTAACTAAGCTACATCAGCTAAATTTTCAACACCAACTACTAACTAAATTAAATTGATTCGAATATATATAACCTAAGCTAAAAAAAGTAAGTTATGAAACCTTGTGGAGAGAAGTCCGAGTTCAGCACGGGTTTTCCGCGTCAGTTTCATAAAACTCCTTGTTATGAATGAAGAATAATTTATTAATTTTTTTAATCTAGTTAGTTATTAAAAATTTCTACATTCTACAATGTAAACCTAGATACGTAAATAGGTATAATATAGACATAAGCAAGGCTATTAAAACCACGTAAGGTCTAGATAATCTCTAAATTGATTACAATCTCACAAGTATTTTTGTCGTTAGCTGTTAGTTATTAATTATCTCTTTTATACTTATAGAAAGCAATGTAATTTCAAGAATGTCATGCTTCAGATATGTTTTAATCTCCACAAGGAAGGTCCTAACCTTCACTTGGATGCTCCGTGACCTAATAATTTCTCCCCCGAGGAAGTCTAGAAATGTCTTCTATTGTCTCGTAGACTTTGCATAGAGAGAGAAAGCCTGTGGCCAATTTCAAATGGGCCCGGGAGCTGAAAGCTGACAGGAGGCATCCGACCCGGCAGATTTACGGCTGCGGTGCTTACCTGTAGCGTTGCGCAAGAGATTCTGCTAAGTCCTTTCTTTAACACCCTTCTCATTATCATCTGACAACTACCGGGCTGTGTCCCTAGACCAGGTAGTCCTTCCTAGTTTCTTCATTGTTACAGTTGTTCAAAAAGAAATTTGCAGAGAAAGCTCTGAATAGATAAAGGAGATTTTCACCTTTTCTTAAGAACAATGTCTATAGGTCAGAAGTAAATAAGCACTCAAATAATTTATATTTCCAAGCTCTGCAAACAAAAAAGTGTGGCTTTACTTTAAAATGGGAGGGGGCTACGATATCTAGTCTTGATCTGTATGCCTGTCTGTTTTGTTTATGTCCATCTCTGTGTCAAAATAAACTGTTTCAAAATTTAATTGTAAGCTACGCTCTACAATACTCAAAACATGTAGTTTTCGGTATAAATAACTAGAAAATATATAATAAATATTTAACGACTATTGTTTTGATCAAGCTAAGAAAATATTCTTATACTTTATTCCCCCTTGGTATGGAGTTTTTCATTAATAACAGTAGAGCTAAAAAATAATTTTTTATGTGGCAATAATCGAAATTGCATGTCCTTTTGAAGTTTAATATTACTATTTTCTTAGATAAATGGCCACCTGAGAGATTTAAAATATTAAAAACATGAGAAGCACCGCTTACTACTTCGATTTTGGATTTATTACTAGTTTTTTTTTTTTGTTTTTTTTCCTTAGTTCTCTAATTATAAGATTAAGGATGAGGGAAAAATAAAGGAATATTTGGGTTGAGCGGATCCTTGTACTAGGAGTACCTGCCTGAAGGTGGTGTGAGGGAATTAAGGAGTGTCACAAGCCTCGATAGAGGTTGATAGTTGCGGTACAGTGGTGAGAGTCCACTGGTGGCTGGGCCTAGAGTCTCTCTAGGCATGTAGTGTATTCTTATTTAGTCTGATTTCAGTGATGGGTGCCCCTTAGAGGCTTGTTGTTGGTGGGCCTAGTGCCGTGATGTCCACCATTTCCTCTGCTTTACTCGATCTTGTGAGTTGCCATCTTCCCGGTAGCGGTGGTGGTGTCATGTCTTTGAAAGAGGGTTTAGACTGTGTTTCATCGAGTCAAAGAACTTGATGTGTCTTCTTTGGATGGCTTCGGTGATGGTAGGGACTTCGAACTTTTCGTGGATGTCGGGAACCTTCATATCACGAAAAGGGGTATGTCATAGTGCCGTGCGCAGGATTTTGTTCTGGAAGCTCTGGAGTATAGTTATTGTGCTAGTGTGTAGGAATCGGACGAGTGGTGTCCCAAACAGTAGAGCTGGCCTCAGGACGCTCTTATATATTAACAGTTTCAGCCAACGGGATGTAGCCGAGCTTGTGATGAGATGCTGGAGAGAGTAGTAAGTCCTACGTACTCTTTTCAACTTCTTCTGCAGGTGTGTGTAGAACGTCATGTGTCTGCCTAGGTTGATGCCTAGGTAGCATATCCTGTTGGAAAGTTTTTATTCAGTCCCGTCTATGGTGACGCTAGTTGGACGATTCCGTTTTCCATGCTGGAAGGAGAAGACGATCCCTAAAGTTTTAGCCGGGTTCACCTGAATATGGAAAGCTCGTAGCCTGTCGGTGATTAACTGACTGGCACCCACTGCGGCCTTTAGAGCTTTCGCTGGGTTGAGGCTGGTGCTGTAGACCGCTATATCGTCCGCATATGCCGCGTGAAGGGTTTAGAAACAGAAAAACAAACAAAACAAAACTGCAAATTGGAGTAGATAAAGGCGTCATATTGAATAAATAAGCAATACTCATTCATTCATAAAAAAAATACCATTGATTTTGAAAGAGTGTTGGTTATGGTGGGAACTATCCCTCATCCATGATTAGACACCCACCTAGTGAAGGTGACTGACTATATTGAGAAATATGACTTCGCTGAAACGTCTTCTTCCCGCCTCCTCTACCCTCGCACAATCAATCATGGGCTCTTCTTACAGGGCTGCCAACCTCGGGACAAGAAACTTTAATTAATATTAATTATCATAACTTAATGAAGGGGCTGTGGTGGCTCCTTCTCCTTGAGGGATGAGACGTCACCCCCACCCCCGCCAGCCCTTCCGTGGTTATGGATGACAGGATTATGGTTTTCAAATAAGCCGCTCTCCCAGGCCAACCCCCGTGTCGGTGATTATTAAGACCTCGAAGAGAGAACCCAGGCAGGTCCAGGCCACTGGTGAGATTTATGACGCACCCTTATGAAATTTCGACTCGGTTTTGACACAGGACAAGATCGCTTGTTCGTTCCTAATTCCAACTATGGAGTCAAAAATTCAAACCTGCTGCACAAAAGTGGCGAATTAGTTCATCATATTATAAACTGTTTATCAGTCAATTTCTCATCTATAATTTTACATAACAAACCTCACATTCATAAGTCGTTCTATATCTTCTGATTATCACGAAATATGAATCGGTTTTCACAGTTGTGGCTAAGCGACAAGTCTAGGAACGCTGATGATTGGGTTAGCTGTTATAATCCATTTATCTGATCTTATTGTTTCAGGACACCTGAAGCAATTGCTATCTTTTCTTTCATTTCATTCACTTCACTAACTGCATCATACAATCTTGTCATTAAAAAAAAAAAACTACTTTGTTTCTGTGCAATCACAATAATTACAATTACAGATTTGAAATTGATTGATGATCTAAGTTTTTGAATTGTAATCGGCATCGATTGATAAAAGAACATTTTATTTGTTCAACTGATTTGCATATATATGACATTTCTCATTGTCCGCACCTAAGGTCAACTCCTCTGCAGTTCTGAAGTAGCATTGATACATCTTATTATGCTCACGTGCCCTTCACTAATACATCTGCTGAAAACTAAACCTTTTAGCCCCAATTTCCATTTATCCATTTAAAACCTCCCTTCTGGACAATACAATCCTCCATGTTTTTACTGTTACCGTGGAAAATGTCTCATTTTGATAAACTAGTCAACAGTTTAATTTGTAGCTTAACGAAGTTACTTCTTGTACATACTATATCGTCTTAGCTCTCGTGCTCTTGGTCAGCCTCCACTGGCTCGTATCCGGTGACGCGGCTGACGGAGGAGCGTGGGGGACTTCCCAAGACTCCGCTTCCTCTTTCGTATGCGAGGGAGGTGACAAACATGTGGATTTGGGAGGCCTCTGAGTTTCTGTAAATATTGCATGAATGAGCGAGTGAATGACGAATTGTAAATATGGTATGAATGAGAGCATTTATCTTAATTACTTATTGCCTACTAAGGAAGATTGTAATTTTAGCACAATAAAGGAAAGGATTTATTCTGGAATATATCGTCTATGTAAGTGTTTATAAATTATTGCACAGGTGTACCGATAAATATAGGCTTTTTCAACTAATCTCCTTTGGTTCTCTCAGTTTCTCCACTTGAACTCCTAGAACCAACCATGGTCGACTTCTGACCAGTTCAGACAGGTCTCTAAACAGCATATTGTTCTTATTAAGTAGATTCTAAAAATAAAACGAAAAATCCTTTGGGGTTAGATAAGGTGGGCTGTCCAAGAATAAAGAAGGCACGATATATATCAATGCTTTCATCTTATTAAACGCCTTTATCTCGGCTCCGGAGCCGAAGAAGGGGCTCCGCCCCATTGTCCCCCGTTATTAACGGGCCCCCCACAAGAGCATGAAATCCACGAGCGACACAATGGTGGCACATCGCGCGATATTTATCGCGACGTCATTGTGATACCTTTCGTCGCTTGGTGATTAAGATGTGCCCCGCGCGACCGAGGTACCTGTGCCTGGGGCCCATACGTTACTGCTCAGCACTAACGGCCGATCGATTAATTCCCGCCGTAGTTCGAACATACGCGGCTTCATCTGTTTTAAGTATTAATAGCTTCCTCCTCGCTCATGGTGGCTCATATTTTCTAGAGGGGGTGTGACAAATACTGTTCTATTTGTGTTAACCTCAGGCTGGGAAACGTAATCTTGGCAAAGGATGCTACTTGTGCACGAGCCCAACTGTAAAATATTAAAAAAAGGTTTATTTTTACCAAAAAATATTTACACGAGTTTCTAAAATTAAAAAAAAATATTTAAAATAAATAGTAATAATAAATAAATAGTAATATTTCATTACTATCGTTAATTTTTTATTGTTTGTTATGAAAGGTGACCCTAACGTGGACGTTTTTTCAGCTTTTCCAAAGGGTTGGTGGCGAGGTATTTTTTTGTTTAGATCAAGCTGTTCAAATAACTATTTTTAAATACTTGAATAAAATTGCCGAAGGAATTTACTCATAAAGAATTGCGGTTTGTGATTTATCCACATGATTTTAATCATCGAGCTTTTTATGAGATTTTGACATAGAACTACTTTCCACTCAAGCCATCTAATTTGACTCTCTCAAACTTGTACTTCAAGATTTAGGACATAATTCAACTTTTTCTTTAAATTTGACATTCAATCATGTAGTGAACTAAGGGCATGAAATTATTAAAAAACAGGGTTTATTGTTTAAATTTTATCTGGTGTGAAATAGGAAAATAAAATCTCCTGTTATTACGACATATTTTAATGCACGAAACGCCCACAAACAGCTGAAACGCATTTTTTTCCTTTTAACCTCTATTTTAATACTTTTAATTGTTAATTAATATGTATAATAAGATTATATATACATTTTAAGGAGTTCTTATCCTAAAACTGACATGATCTTTTTATGGTTGATAATTAATATAGCTAGGTCATGAGGCTCACCTTTACTGAAGTAGTTCACGTATCGCCCTTTTAACAAACTCCATCTGCGCATGCGGGTGACGATTTGTTACATATCTATCCAATAAAATGCAAAGCTTCTTTAATTATACCGATAAATGTTTGTAATAAAAAAAATGTCCTAAACATCCTAGATGTACCTAAGGAAATGGGGGTTGATGATCAGTGGCCAGAAGTGATAACCCTGTCCTCTAAATGGCAGTATAATTAGAAATATTGTAACTAAGAAAATATTCGGTAGAAGTAGCCGCTTCCAGGCCAGGGGCTAATTTGAATAATTTCGGAATAATAAGGGCCGGAGGGGGGGGGAAGGGAGGCTAATTGCCTTTATAAAGATAAATGCAACCATTATTAAGCTGGCAGGCTCCAGTACCTACAGGTGAACCAGTAAACCTCGGCATTTCTTAACTCTCTTAAATATTTGTTTTCTTCTCTTTAGAGAACCTTGTGTCTCTTAGGGCGTTGATGAGGACCGGGCCATTTTTGTTAAGAAGATCTGTCAAACGTCTCCCAGTAGATAATTATTATTATTAAATAAATTCCGCAAGAAGTGGTCCGGGTTTTATAATCCGAGTTGGTATTATACCTTGGTAGAGGTTGATTGTTGCGGTGAAGTGGTGAGAGTCCACTGGTGGCTGGGAAGAGTATTTGTGACACTTCTATACCGTTACGTACTTTACCTACAAAAAGATAATAGCGGCCATTGCAGAAAATATTGTATAGTTTTTCAGTTCTAAATGTTCTTAACATCTTAAGGGTGCTTTGTTAGACGTAAATAGCTTTGAATTTTAATTGGTTAGCTGATCTGGATGAATTAGTTCTGATCCTTTCTTTTTTTTTTGCATTCGCATTCAATTTTGCACTCATTTGCAACAATTTCAGTTTGTGAGTTTTTATGAATACCTCTCTCATGCTATGAAGAAAATTTGTTGTAAAAATGTTTTTAGCCTACTTTCACCTTATAGTATAATCTAACGAAAAATTGTGAGCACATATATTTCATATAGGAAATAAACTAGTTTAATTTACATAATTTTTAGAATGAAAGTAACATGAAAAGATGTCTAACGCTCAATGTTAATCACTATTGGCAGCCAAAGCTCTTCTCTTTTATAAACCTTGATTTAAAAAAAAAATTCAAATAGCAATATATAATTGTGACAGCCATATAAGAATATCCCACTGATCCTCCCGCAGAATTGTCTCCTTCCCAACTATTGAGATGGAAGCAAGGATTGGGAAGATCTCCCTGTCCCAGAGCTTCCAGAACAAAATCCTGCGCAAGGCACTATGTCATACCCCTTTTCGTTAATGAAGCCTCCCGACATCCACGAAAAGTTCGAGGTCCCCCCCATCACCGAAGCCATCCAAAAGAAGACACATCAAGTTCTTCGACTCGATGAAACACAGTCTAAACCCTCTATTCAAAGACATGACACCACCACGGCTACCGGCACGATGGCAACTCACAAGATCGAGTAAAGCAGAGGAAATGGTGGACATCACGGCACT
Source organism: Acanthosoma haemorrhoidale (assembly GCA_930367205.1). Classification (NCBI taxonomy): domain Eukaryota; kingdom Metazoa; phylum Arthropoda; class Insecta; order Hemiptera; family Acanthosomatidae; genus Acanthosoma; species Acanthosoma haemorrhoidale. Next base: position 27,688,466 of record OV884014.1, read on the forward strand.
AGGCCCGCCAACAACAAGCCTCTAAGGGGCACCCAACACTGAAATCAGACTAAATTAGAATACACTACATGCCTAGAGAGACTCTAGGCCCAGCCACCAGTGGACTCTCACCACTGTACCGCAACAACCAACCTCTACCGAGGCTTCCGACACTCCTTAATTCCCTCACACCACCTTCAAGCAGGTACTCCTAGTACAAGGATCCGCTCATCCCAAATATTCCTTTATTTTCCCCACATCCTTAATCTTATAATTAGAGAGCTAAGAAAACAAAAAGAAGATCTCCCCTCCTATGATTCTTTCATAGGGACTATTATCGATTAAAGGCTTATTGATTTCATTTTGTAGTGTTGGTAGAGTGATTTATGTACAAATAATTTTTTTTTTAGCTGATCGAAGATGCGGACACAATTTACTACCCTAGGAAGGAGAGAATAGGTTTTGAGGATAATTACTTCTCAACGAACCGATATATCTCACAAAGTCGTTAAATCGAACTTTCCTCAAGTCCCCTTCGACAGTGACAAGACCCCCCCTCCCCTATTAAACCTCTTCACCCCCGATTTAACACTGACCCGTCCTCGATTGAAATAATGAGGCCGAAAGGGCTGAAGGCATTCCTTCGCGGGTCCGGAATTCGGCGCTCGGAGAGTGGCCCGATTACACAACAGATTAGAGCGAGGATATTCAATTAGTAGGAAGGGCTAATCTGAACGGAAATCTGCAGGGGTGGGGGGCCGCCATGTTGGGGGTTGAAGGATGATGGATGCCAGCCCACGCCCCTCCGCAACCCTTATTTTATTCACGTTTCACTCACTCCTGTAGTGATAGCATCGCAGGAGAGTTCTTCAGTGGTCATTAAGTGACCGTGAAGAGGAACATGTGAATAGTCCAAGAGTCCAATAGCGCATCACTACTCTCATTTTTATCATGACTGGAAAATTTTTAATGGGTGTGAATAACAGTCAAATTAATGTGAGGACCGTGATATTACAAAAACAAAGGAAACTTTGCAAATAATAAAAAAACAGGCCAACCTTCGTATATAACATTCAACATTCATTGAAGTTTGACTCATATAGAATATTTTTTTTTAGTTAAATTCCTTTATTGTGCTATAATTACAATCTGCCTTTTATAAGGCAATAAGTAATTAAGATAAATGCTCTCATTCATACCATATTTACAGTTCATCATTCACTCGCTCATTCATACAATATTTACAGACAGCCCAGAGACCCCCCAAATCCACCGCGAAGAGAAAGCGGAGTCTTGGGAAGTCCCCCACGCTCCTCCGTCAGCAGCGTCACCGGATACTAGCCAATGGAGGCTGACCAAGAGCGCGAGAGCCACAGACGCTCAGGACATGATTGGAGAAACTGGCCATTACCAGGACTCCCACTGTCACGCGTTTATAGCAGGTCACGAGGCCACTGCCGTTTCAGTCTCCGAGGAGGATTATAGGGATGAGTGGCGCAGTGCAATGACTGTCCTACAGGTATATAGAATATTAGATTGAAAAAGCAGATCCAAAAATCCTACGCCACAGAAATCTTCACGACAAGATTGAAAACACATTTCCGAAATCAAGCAGGAAAAAAATCATCTCAAGTAACATCCACCCTCCACCGTGAATTAGATAACGTTCAATGCACAATCATTTCCGCAGACAATTAACTTGACACCATACACTTATGTTATAAAGTTAATTAGAACGATTTTAACTTCTCGACAATGGACACTGTCATTAGATAAAAAACGGACGATATCTAATTAATGCCTAAGACAGCTCTGGACCAATAGCGCAGAGATCTGGGTTTTGGCGTTAAAATTAAACTTGAAAACATTATAGTGCGATTATACTACAGCAGGGACAAATAAAGTTACCTAACAAACAAGACATTACACTGGGACTTACAAATAACATTAATGGAGCAATCAAGGACAGATACTCCTATTATTAGATTGCGATGAACTTCACACAAACTTACACGGACGTACCAACTCCTATAAACCCACACCGATACCTGGGGACATAACGGTATTGCAGGTGATAAGAGAAGACGCCATATAGACCCAAAATCACTGGTGCTAATAAAAAAACAACATGTGCAGTACCATTGTGATTTGTAACGACAAATGTAAACAAAATCTAAAAAGATGTTTAAATCAAATCATGTCAACAAAAATGTAATGAACGATTAATTTCAAAAGAAATGACAATTGAATAGAATAAAAAAAATTATGATAAACTCAGTCAGAGTTAAAAAAAAAAATAATAACTACAGATATCCATATATTATACCACTATAGAATACTTTATCAGTTCAATTATAAGTTGTTTTTTTTGTTTTTTTTAAACCCCTTGAAGTTATACAATGAAAAATATTACAAGAAGCTTTGAAAATTTCTCCTCATTCTGCTATGCGCAGATGCATTTGAAGGAGTTCGTGTTACTCAACAATACAGGCAACAATTATAAGTTTCTCAACTGAAAAAAACCTTCTGTTGAAGAGAGAGAGCTGTCCAAGACGAAAGGATATATACTTGGGGACGAGACAGTGGAGAGGACTTCATTGGCAGCTCTGATCTGCTGAGGACTTGGTCTTGGGCAGACTCAATTTGTTCTTGAAGCCATCGATATATTTCAGTAAGCAATAAGTTTTATAGTTAAGCTAGTAAGATACCTATCTTCCTATCATTAGAGTGCATATTCTTTCAGTTACTTAGTTTACAAATTTCTATTTTATACAAATGAATCACTTTCATTTTATCACCAAGTTAATTTATTGAGGTTATTTACTTTGGGTTTAGATTCCAATAGGGACAAGAGAAAATTATTTAAGTAAAGTATAATTTAAGTATAAATTCACGGGAATGCAATACCTGATAGAGAGATCAAATCGGTCACTCGTCGAATAGTTAGATGGCATATCTGTAATTGAAATATTCTAATTATTCGACTAGATCGTAACAGCGTGGTGTTCGTGAGTAATTCAGGTAAATACATAAGCAGATATATGTATCCGTAGAAAAGACATATCCTTTATATATTGTCTTACAGTTTTATGTATTTGGATACAGCTGAATGTCAGATAGGCTAGTGTATTGATACGCTGGTAAGTATTCAAAGAAAAATCCACATTTCGCTTACCGTAGCAGAGGACACTAACACTTGATACTTGTACGATAAAAAAATGTGTCATTAAGGTCTATAATTACATGCTGCGAAGGATATGTGGTCAGCATCACGTTTCAATAGCCATAGCACAGGGCCGTTTTACCGGATAGAAATCTTAATTGAGAACAGTTACCCGACACAAATACACCGGACAACTGAAAAGTATAATTTTAAACTGCTAACCTCATATTTGCAGAAACCGGCCATCATTTAATTAAAGCGATTTGGTCTTTCGCTTCTCAGTTTGGTCTTTCGCTATTTTAAGATCCGCTATCTCCAGATACCTAGTATACATTATAATGTCCTAATAATAACGTGCGAAAAGAGCACTCATCCTGATGCCCATCGGTTCGTTTCAGAGACCATTTTTATCTGCCGGATAAGGGGGGGGGGGACGGAGAATGTCCCCAATTATGTAACCTAATGTAATTTAGATTGGGTTATAATGGGCGGCGATATGTCTTCGCGCTCGAGATTGAGCCGTTCAAGATTAAATAGAAGAGTGAATCAGGAAATTACATAATTACTACTATTTTTCTTCAGGCTTCCGCGGTGTGTAATGTAGTCATCCGCTTGTGAGCCGGCCCGTATCCACTATTTCTCAAGGCTTCCACCAGTTTTATATATATATAAAACTATGGACGCACATATATAATTTAGATTTTTTCTTCTTCTTTAATAACTTCATCTGTTCCAGTCGATTTTAATACACGAAAATAGGGTTAATTTATCTTCACATTTTCTAGGTACCAGAGATCATGCAAGTAAATTATTATTAAATTTTAGGATAAAGAAAATGAAATTCTCACACAAAAAACTTACTTCAAACGTTTTAATTTAAACAAAACATCATTTCTCAAAAATTTACATTATATTTTAGAGATATTATTGAATTAATTAAATTTAGAGATTTGTGGGGAGTGTCCAATCCAGTAGATAGAACTACCCCCAGGGGTAATTTTCTCCTCCTCAATAGTACCCAAATAAAAAGTTGAGTGTGATTTACCAAACAATTAAGTGTTAGGATGCCACACGTTTTAATAACTTTTCATAATTATAGAAAATGTAGTCGAACATGTTGTAGACCAAGACGTTTTGATAACCAAATCAAAATGACATTTATCATATTTATTTTTTAATTACAAATTGAATAATTTTTAATGAACGGTCGCTGATTAGTCCTTGTATGATCACTATTTGTAATTAAAGTTGAAACTTTTTTTTTTATTGCCAAAGTTTTTGTAATATACTTGATGTAATATAAGATATAAATTGAAATTCTAACTTTTTTTTTTTTTATATTATATCTTTATGTAGGGCTCTGTTTTGGGTAAAGATTTGACTTAAATTATGCCAATCGTAGAATAATACGATGTTATTCTCAACTTTATTCCATAACTCAATCGTAACGATCAGAACCTATTGTCAACCAGGCGTTCATCGGAGGCTAAGCTTCAGAACCAAGCAGCAGAAATAGTGAATTAAGCTGCCTTTGTGTTTGACCCTTCTGCAATCAGTTCGTCAATAAAAGTACCAATTAAGTACTATTGGATCCTTGATGATTTTACAATAGAAAGGAAACCACACAAAGGACCAATTGCTTGTCAAACGAAGCTCAACATGTTTAGTATCTAAAGAGAATACAGGCACATTACAGTAGTGTAAAATTACGGTAGTGAAAACAAGGAAAATAATAAACAATGTTGTTTTTTTGCAGCAACGAACTCCACCCAACATTTTTATATCCTCCTGATAAATACAAGCTTTTGTAAAACTCAATGTGAACTACTTACAACTAATAATAATAACAAAGCCTGAAAAAGACTTTAAAATTACTCATTTTCCTCAGATGACCTAAATACGTATTTTTTTTTTCCGTGAAGGAAACATCAACATTAAACAACATGAATAATGTAGCTTTAAGTAAATAAATTAAGGTGCAATCTATACGAGATCAGTCCTAATTAAAGCAGTCTAGCACTAATTGGGTTTTTTCATACAAATAATTTAGTTAATTACCCGAGGTAGTTGTTACATTGATTGGAGGTTTAGACGCGTCCTTTTTTCCAATTTTTTTTTCTATTTATTTTTGCTGCTGCTCACCGGGCATCGTTAAAATATGTATAAGGGAAGAGGAGCTGTCGGAAGCCGGTATCTTTATAAATATGTATGCGGAGGGCAGGAGTACAAATAGAAATAAAATAATAAAAAACATATAAGAAGAAAAGGAAGAATGTAAATCTTATCGTGTACAGTCCCCAGTGCCCCGTGTCATTCGTTTATTATTAATGGTCACATAGCTGTTCCTATGGCTGTCCGGGACACGGAAGGTCGGAGGTGCGGGGTGTTCTCCTCCGGGTATTAATCTGTCCTGAGATTATTGCCGAGGCTGATATAGTGATTCGATTTCGGGAAGAAGACGTTTCCCAGATGTTTGCGATTCCGTCTCAGGGTAGATCGTTAGACGTAATCGTCGGGATAAGTCCGGAGTCCTCGTTTGATATATTCAAGATACCCAGGCGACAGAATCGAACACGGCTCACGGTGTTGAGAAAATGACCGTTATATTTTAACATTGAGCCCTAAGCCTAGCTCAGGCCTTGAATTAGTCACTCCTCGTTCCAACGGGCTCTCAGAATCCACGTGGAAAACTATTTTGATCAATAGCACGACGGCTAGTTCTACATTACAATCTCTCTCAATAGGACAATGGGTAAATGTGGCGAAATATGTCATCCTTACCACATTTACAATAATGCACTCTCTCACTCGTATAGTATTTACCATATGCACACATACAGCACAAACATGAATTTAGGGGATTCCAGGGCTTTGTCTACTTAAGTGTTGGGTGGAAACAAACTTTAACGAGATTAATTTTATTAAAAATAGCTTCCGTTAGCTTTAATACATTTATCCCAACGCCCATAAACGTTTTTTATCCCATGTTCAAAGATACGTGTTGACTTTGAATCAATAAATTCGAGGAATGAAAATTCTGCCTCGTTTTCATTACGGAATATTTTGTTTTTTAAAAATGCTTGAAAGCGTATGTCAGCGCTCTTGGTCAGCCTCCGCTGGCTCGTAACCGGACGCGGCTGACGGAGGAGCGTAGGGGACTTCCTAAGACTCCGCTTCCTTTTTCGCTTCCGAGGGACAACCATGTAGATTTGGGAGGTCTCTGGGCTATTTGTAAATTATGTATGAATGAGCGAGTGAATGAAAATTGTAAATATGGTATGAATGAAAATATTTATCAAAATTACTTATACCCAATGAGGCAGATTGTAATTTTATCATAATAAAACTTTGGAAAATATTATGGTCAATTAGCGACATGTCATGTGAATATGGTGGATGTGGTAAAACTTCAAAGATCACGTTATGTTTTTAAAGTTTCTGACGATCGGTCAGATCATGTAGAACCCATTGGTCCATTTTTCCCAACAGCATGAAGGTGTCGTATAACGAATGTATGGCTGACGTTTAAGTGTTTTGAAAGTTCTCTACTTTCCCGAACTTCGGGCCTTCTCGAGACTTGCATTGCCTGATTGAAAACTAAAGAACCTCCGTTATATAGTTCTTTCTTTCACTGTACCATCACCAGAAGCCATATTGATGTTTCGAAAAGCTTCGGAAGCATTATGTCCAAGTTTAGATTCGTATAAAAATATAACTCGTAATTGTTCAGATTCCATTGATAGTAAAAATTTACACAAACAGTTCGCAATAAACTAAAAGTGTTTGTAAATAAGAGCTGGATTTTTACTATAATGATTTTATAAAAATAAATAAATCTGACACTCGCTCATTCCATCAGCCCAGAGACCTCCCAAATCCACATGGTTGTTACCTCCTTCGCATGCGAAAGAGAAAGCCGTGTCTTGGAAAGCCCCCCACGCTCACCAAATATGACCCAGTCGAGGCTGAAAAGAGCTGAGAGCCACATACGCTCAGGACATGATTGGAGAGACTGGCCATTGCCAGGACTTCCACTGTTACGCATTTATAGTAGGTCACGAAGCCACTGCCGTTTTAGTCTCCCAGGAGGATCATAGGGATGAGTGGTGTAGTGAAATTACTGTGCTAGGGGCTTAGGGTGGTTGGATAGGTTACTATGGAATTGCATGAACTTGAAAGGGATGAGTTGGAGAATGAAAGGTACATTAACATTGTTCTGAAGGGTTTTCTTGCTGACGTAATAAGGGGCATTAACTATTGTTCTCAGGACTTTTGATTGATGTTGGATACGGTTGATGTTTTACTTTTTTGCTGTCCCCCATAGCTCTATTCCATTTTCCAGATTAGCTTAATCTAATTTGATTACTTTGTAAATTAGTAATTTATTTTCTATTAAGAGATGGGATGTCCTTTGAAGTAGTCCAGTTATCGAAAGCGTCTGTTAAGTTCTTACCTTTCTAAAAAATAAAAGTTATTTTAATAATAGTTTTGCCATCGAATTTGATACACAAAATGTCATCAAATGGAACTTCCTTGAAAAATATGATGAATCCAGATCAAACATGAGATTTGAAATTCCCAAAACAGACAGACATGGTACAATCGTGCTTTGTTAAGTTGTTTTTGTTTCTTTTATTACAATAATCTATATATTAATATATATAGTATGTACGAAACAACTGTTGGCATTGGCTTAAAACTTTACTAATATGAAAAATAACTTTCTTAATCAACTATTTTACTTGCAATATTTATAATTTTGTTATATTTCTAGGTTTTTCGTATAATTAGTTTTAGATTATTTAATAGTAATTTTTCTATGTCATTTTCAGTGCATTCACGTGGTAGAAAAGTTTGGCTGCTAAGTAGAGAGTTCTAAGTGGAAAAACCCCAAAAGAAGCACAAAATGTGTATGATATCGTGTTTACTTCATTATTTATTCAAATTTGTAAATACTTATAGTTGTTTGGTGCGATGATATTTCTAATATCTGCTTGAAATTTCCTAAGCACACGAAAATATTATTCAGACAAGCACAACTCCAAAAGCTCCCCCTTCGGATAAGAATAGGGAAACTGCCCTTGCACATGACGTATGACCAATCTGTTCAAGGGCAGCAAAGACTACACAGTGACTCAGCAAGTGACCGGAGGCTGCCGCCATGGCAACGACACAATCTTCCTTATCTCAGTGACCCTGGGGTCTCCCGGCTCCTACATCATCCACTATCGTCCTCAGTGTGATAATTAGTAACGAGTTTTGGTGGCTTTGAATTCGTCAGGCCATTGGGTACTTTCAATAATAATAAACAGTAATTTTGAAATACTTTTTGTAAATATATGAAAGGAATTGAAGTTGGCGATGGTGTTGGATAAATTTTAACTATAAATAAAAAAAATTGCTAATTAGAACTAGAATAATCACATAAAAATCGGCTAGAAACGTCACTTAATCTCAAAATTTTATGAAATATCTTTCTAAATTATTTTTACGGTAATAAGTCTTGCCATTAAGGAAGATACACTTACAATATTAAACGGTTTTTTGGGTGGGGCTGTAAAATTGGCATTTGTTTCACGTTAAAATTTACATTTTTCACTTGTACCTTGTTTTTTATTTCATTTTAACGAAATTCTAATATTTCGAGGTGTTTTGGAATATATTCTTAAAATTTGAGATTCAGTGGTTTGTTTTTACCTCAACTAATGAAAATTCAGATTGACAGACGAAATACGATAGCCTCTTGTCTTTTTATCTCCTTTCTGGTTTGGGACCATTAAATAAGTGTAAACGAAACAATATGAAAAATAAATTAAATGCAGTTATATATAAAAAGTATATAATTAATTTTGGTAAAGCCTGATATTTTAACAATATTTATAAATGTCGCTGACGTTATTTATACCGTTTCATCGGTTAAGTTTCCGTGGGCGCCAGAAGGAAAGAATTCAAATGAAATACAAACTGGTGCCAACTGACAAACGACATCGGAAACAATCAACCCTTATTGTGAGGAGGGGTTGTGGATAACCTCTAGGGTGTAGTACGTCATGAAGGGTGGTGCGTCAAGGGTACGTGGTCAGTCGTACCGTATGCCACGGTGCCATTAATTATTCATTCTTTGTATTAGAATTTGTCCCATTCATTGGGTCGATTTTTGTATGTATCAGGAACTTTGGAAGAAAATTCGTCCAAACGAGCTGTAATTAATTATCATTTCAAAAAATGAAGATTTAAATCCTGGCTTATTGAATTATGGAAATACAAGCTTAAAAAGTACTTATTAACTACAACTTTTTATGATAAAATTACAATCTGCCTCATTGGGCAATAAGTAATTGTTATAAATGATCTCATTCATACCATATTTACAATTTTCATTCACTCGCTCATTCATAAGCTCACCAAGACCATATTTTATATTAATTTCCAGTTATGACCTCTTAATACCGTCATCTAACAAAAACTAATGGGTCTCAATAGTTAGTCACCTAAGTCGCCAAAACTGGATTAACTACGAAGTTGCGTAATGATAACGATCTAATGATAAGTCGTCGTATTAATGATTTGTAATCCTGGATAATGGACTGTTTTTAATGATTAGAACGAGTTTTCCAAGGAGCAAATATTTATGCTGTCATTTGTAATACCATTGGTGTCCAAATGTCAAAAACAAATTTGTTTAAAACTATAATTTTTAAAAAAGGATGAACAAAAAGCCCTCCAGATATCTCAACGCCCAATCCCTGCAATCCAGAATCCTCTGCAAGATATCCAATGATCCCTCCTTGCTCTTATCCCGCTTTAAGCTGATCTCAATATCATTCATTCAAGATCTAGTCACCTCCCACGACCAGATACTCCATTTACCTCCCTGGCCATCCTGATCCGTACGTTAGTGCTCTATACTCCTAGTTCCTGAGTGGAAACGCATAGTGACGCCCAAGTTCTCCAAACTAAGTAACATTTTGTTTATAATAAGCTCTACAAAGATTACTAAAGTGGCTAGTTTATTGGTTTTTGCTAATTAACCTTTTTAGCCAAATAAGTAACAAGACGTTATGAACTGAAGTTGATTCCACGAAAACATTTCAATAAAGAAATATGTATACATATATAAAAGAAGCAATGATTCCAAGAGAGGATCGTCGTTGGAAAACATACGATACATCAATTCAAGGTTCTCTTGTGATGCCCGACCCCTTGGAAGATCAAGTGCCAAGACACCCTCGATAATGGCCGACAAGACAGGAGGAGGGCTACATAAGAAGAATCAGAAGTGGAGGATCGAAGAAGGGTGGATGGTTAGCTCATTAAGAGGTCCAGGGCCTAGCATCCCCCGACGGGGGTGGGTCTTAAATCTTTCTTCTGGGCATGTTCTCCCGGCCCCGGTCATCCATCTATCTGAGATCTTCCTTCCGCCCCCACCCCCGGTCCGTACACACCGTCTGCAGGGAGCTTAATCCTCGTCTTAAATGTTTATTGCTCCGCCTCTTCCAGTTTAAGAATCCTCTGTACATTCACAAAGTCTATTTTGGACTCAACTACTACAAATTTCCGGGAAGAAATACAAAGCAAGCTTTTCGGAAATATCTCTCTGATGATTGAGTTTAACTAGCTGGCAAAAGTTCCTCCAGTCAAATTCATTCAACATTCAAACTACATATAATCATTAGCCGAAGAAAAAAAATAGGGTTAGAATTTAAACCCAGAACCACCTCAAGCCCTTGACCATGTCACTGCTAGATTAAATAGTGCTAGTGAAACCACTCCATCCTGTGGAACTTTCTTTAAGTACTTTCTCAGATTCGGTCTTATTGACGGTTTGGCCGGAAAATTAAATGCCTGATCTCTCTCGTCAGCCTTGCGGGTACGAGACCTGTCCTGAGATGTAATTTAATGTCTAAGGATTGGAAGGAAAAGTCACTTGTTGGTATCTTTTAGATCTGTGACTCTGCGAAGGTGTGACACCTAGTCTTGTAAGCACATGAAAATGGTGGGGTCAATTTACAGGCTAACTTTAACTACTTATAGGTGACTTATGGGAGAACGGCCTACGATCAATATTACTTCTTGAAAAAATTTAATTTCATATTCAAACGCATTGGGTTTTAGAAATGGGTGACCACCGGTACTTGTTTTTGGTTAACGCACCTCTATTGTTATTTAATTTAAAATTTGCCAAGGCTATTGTACAGCATAATGGTTAAAGTCAATAAGTGTGGTTCTTCCGAGAAAAAATACTTGGTATATGGACAAATTGATTTATTTAAATATGAATGAAGGCAGCAGTACAGAAAATCGTGAAGAAACGATATGGATCCTTTTTTGAGTTTATAAAATATTTATTAAATTATTGTAAAAGAGCTGTACGGTAAAAATACTTCATATTGATTTCTATACCGTATATACTAAAAAAAAAAAAAAAAAAAAAAATGAAACAATAAAAAGTCAATATTTAAACTTGAAAGCTTAAAAATCGGCTCAAACGATATTAATATCTCTATTGCTTCGCTCCCAATACTCTGTTTTAGTAATATTGTGGTTTATTTTGAGCTTCAATGAAATTGAACAAAAAAATTAAAAATTGGTGCCGATTTACCAATATACAATTGCAGGAACTGTTTTGTATTTATTTTGGTGAATACATATAAAAACTAGAATTTATTATTCGAGACAACATTATGAAAACACACCAGAGTGAAATATGTGCTATAAATTATTGCATCAATTTTGTAGACAAGTCAGTTTGGACGATTTTAATGAATGTTGGCTATTGTAGTCGACCAAAGTCCCAGCGAATATTGCATGAACCGCTTTTATCGATTCCTTGCTGAATACGATAGGACATTTTTTTTCTAAAAGCAATTTTAGCAAGTATTTGAGTAATTAATAACCCTTCATTATTTTTAATGAAATGTTTTTATCCGCAGTTATTCTTCCGAACACACTTAATACATTTAAAGCACCAATATCTACTGAATATTGCCTCACTTAAATTGAACCGCTGTGTAGTGACAGTGGCTAGATATGATGCTTTAGACCGGCGGGAGCAGACAGACAGCGCCTGAGTGAGGGCGGATATGGACGGCGGATACGTGCTAGCTCAGGGTAACTGCCCGGGGATCAGGAGGCGTTAACTCGGCGATCGGCCCTAATGCCTCTGCTTGGCTATTCTGCGCCAATATCGTCCCTGCCGATCCCGCAGTCGGGTCAGGTCGTGGCTTAGCCGGCTAATGAGTCTTCTTAGAGAGCAACTTTTACTCACGGGGTCGCGTTTTTTATGTAGCATGGAGGTCTTCTCACTGATCACGGCCATTTCATGGCAACAAATCCCCGGATAACTTGTGTAACGCTGTACAATGCCTGACTCCAGAACGGACACATCCTGAGTGTCAGCATAAGCTGGTTGGGGTGTCCCATAATTAACGCAAGATTTGAATTTGCCGCCATTTGTGCAGTAAAGTTTTGGCAACCCTAAAAAAACAAAACAATTTGACAGCTAACGGTTTAGGGTTAGTAAAAATGGAGCGTTACACAATAGAACAACGTGTCTTTATTGTTGACATTATCTCAAAAATAATGAAAGTTTGGTGGCCGCAGTTCGAAAATTTTACACGAAATATGGTCGGAATAGTGTTTTGACTTCATCAAATGTGAAGGGATTAATTGAAAAATTTAGGGAGACTGGATCAGTTGGAGACACTAAACTCACTGGTCGTCAAAAAACAAGCCGTTTAAATGTCAATATCGAAGCAGTGCGTGAGAGTGTTGTTGAAAATTCAGAAAGATCAATTCGGCGTCGTAAACACAGTTCTTGTGCCGAAAGTGGATGATATTGATGTGGCCAATATGTGGTTTCAACAAGATGGTGCCACATGCCATACAGCCTATTGGTGATCAGAATTGGCCCCCTAGATCGTGTGATTTAACACCTTTAGATTTCTTTTTATGGGGTTATTTGAAGTCAAAAGTGTATGTCAACAAGTCCACATCCACCCGTGCATTAAAAGAGGAAATTCAACGCTGCAACGAAATTCAACCGCATTTATGCCAAATGGTCATGGAAAAGTTCAACAGAAGAGTGCGTAGGTGCCAGCAAAGTCGTGGAGGCCATTTGCCCGATGTGTTATTTCATAAATAACCCTATCCTATTTACTTTATAATTCAATAGAATAACAACAAAAATACTAAAAACTGTGTTTTCTATTTAAATCAAATCTTGCGTTAATTCTGGGACACCCTTTAAATATAAGGGAATGAGTGATATTTATTGATACACTAATCTATTTCATATATCAACTGTATCCGAATACATAAAACTGTAAGACAATATATAAAGGATATGTCTTTTCTATGGATACATATATCTGCTTATGTATTTACCTGAATTACTCACGAACACCACGCTGTTACGATCTAGTCGAATAATTAGAATATTTCAATTACAGATATGCCATCCAACTATTCGACAAGTGACCGATTTGATCTCTCTATCAGGTATTGTATTCGGGTGAATATATACTTCATATTATACTTTACTTAAATAATTTTCTCTTGTCCCTATTGGAATCTAAACCCAAAGTAAATAACCTCACTAAATTAACTTGGTGATCGAAATGGAAAGGGATTCGTTTGTATAAAATAGAAATTTGTAAACTAAGTAACTGAAAGAATATGCACTCTAATGATATGAAGATAGGTATCTTACTAGCTTAACTATAAAACTTATTTCTTACTGAAATATATCGATATCTTCAAGAACAAATGTGAGTCTGCCCAAGACCAAGTCCTCAGCAGATCAGAGCTGCCAATGAAGTCCTCTCCACTGTCTCGTCCCCAAGTATATATCCTCTCGTCTTGGACATCTCTCTCTCTTCAACAGAAGGTTTTTTTCAGTTAAGAAACTTATAATTGAACTGATTAAGTATTCTATAGTGGTATAATATATGGATATCTGTAGGTGGCTTCCGCCCTGGGGCATTGGCCTACTTCGTGAGGTCCTCCGCACCTCACACGCCGTGGTCTTCTTCCGCAATGATTTTGGTTATGCCCGAACTCCTGACATTTGTAACACTGCGGTACTCCCCGCTGTTCTTTGTATGTGACTATTTTAATAATCACATGGTTTATGGCCCTCAATTTTTTCAATGCGTTGAGGGTCACGGAGGGTTTTGCAGTCACTAGGACAGGAGCAATGTCTATTTTCTCCCCGCTGGAGTCTTCGTATGCCGTGGACGTTGGGCTCAGCTGTCGTGATTGCGGCATTTATTTCATTGATGTCCTCCTGGACATCTAACCCAAGGATAAGAAACTTCTAAGTTCTGGGTCCACCCCTTGGAGCAAAGGAGTGGAATTGTCTTCCTGTCTGCTGGAGTAGGTCTAGGATTTTAACCCTCTTGTTGTAGCCACCTCTTAATTACGAATAATTAAAAGTTACTCTCATTTCGGCTCAGAAAATATTTGTTTCCATATTTGTACAAATAAAGCTCATGACGTCAGGCGGAGAGGGGGAAGAAGCTAGTGGGGGAAACAGCCGCAGGCGGGGAGCCATCCCCACCATGGTTGGCCTGCTGTATAAACCGCGCGTCCTAAGACAGACGTCAGAAAGAAACAAACCGGCACCTTGAACACTTCTCTCTCTCTCTCTCTCTCTCTGCACTGGCGCCTGCTGCTCTACTCAAAACCATGGTATTCTCATTCGACTACCTCTGCATCTCTCTCTCCTAACCTCGCTATATTTTAGTCCGGCATTGTCAGACCCCACACCTTTCTAGTGGGAATCTCTGCCTTCATCTCGCTAAATCAAGCACCTCCTTGGGAAAGACCTCTCCCTCGCGGACGATGGTTGCCGTGGCCCTACAAACTTACCAAGTAGCGTCTCCCACGGCAATCCAGTCTGCTTCTCTCCGGTTCACACTCACCTTTGGGATCCGGACGGTTTTCGCCTACGACCTTTAAACACCGAGTGCGAATTCGTGGTCATTCCAAGACCACATAAACTACCCATAAACCTACCCTGTTTCTCTTCTCCTGAACATAGTGCTTTGTTGGGGCACAGATTTTCTAAGATCTTATGGAGTCAAATCAAAACGAATTAGGCTGCCCGCCGACTAGGCCGGCAGCCATAGGGGGAAGACCACAGAGCCACCCGCCTTATCTCTTTCTAGGTGCTCGCCGGACGGCGGCCCGCGGTCGGTGTCTCTTCCCCACCTTGGGTGGGGATATCTGAGCCCGACACCCCTCTTCCTCCATCTCGGTGTATATGGTGACGCCTTCCTTCGTCTTCCTAAGGGCGTATTTGTTGATTTTAGCTTCTCTGAACAGCTGGGATAGGTTATTAGTTGTCTCTCCTGAGACAACTATCGGTGGTGGTTTCTTTGTCACTTGCGAGCGCCCCGTCTTTGTTCCCTATCGGTGTAGATGATTTTTTTGCCGGTCTGTTGGCCTTGGTAGGGTTTTTGGGTGACACCAAGCCCTCTTGTGCTGTCCCCGGCTGAAGATGTGGAAGCCGGCCTCTTCCTCGAGGTCTCGACCTCCAGCACCGTCACCATTTTTTCGAACTTCTTCCTTTTTCACTTAAAACACTGGCACTAGTTAAATAAAAAGGTTACCATTTTAAGGCGACGCAAACAGACCCAACCTAAAGAGTTTCCAGTGACAGGTACCTGCTCTTACGACTGTTAAGGGCCAACTGTGCATCTCGCTGTCACGTCCCAAAGTATTTATCCTCACACCTTTGACCATATCTCTCTCTTTCCAACAGAAGGTTTTTTTTCTTTACGGCCCTTTGAGTTCGTGTATGCCTTTTCACACCTTCTTGCGAATGGGTTACGCACACTATTCTCAGGCCACCATAGCTAGCTGCTGAGTCCCATATCCCATCTAACACTTACTTTCGTGACAGGTAAGAATGAGGTGTTGTAAACTGAAAAATCATTCAGCCCTTAAGTGGCATTCCGCAACGGATGAGGCACCCCTGCCATCGAGGAAATCGGCCCATACGCATAACAGGGGCTTATGGCATGCCAACTTCAAGCCGTTTATCATAGTCGACCTTAGTCCCACTTTTACGATCTGCCCCTTAAAATTCTTTATAATTTTACACTACATTTCCATTGGTTGAATATATAGCAGAAGTATTTTGTCGTCTTGCTTAAGGGAAGTCAATTAAGTCACGTCATGCCGAGAACATAACATTTTCATTTTTACTATTCTGTTTGGTTTTTGATTATAAGATGTTTATATCATATGATTGACATGGAAACTGAGTATAAGCGTTATGAACCCACTCATGTATTTTCTAGTACTGGACTCATTCAAATATATTATACAACTAGACATGACGATGAAAGAAATCGCACATACCCAATAAGGTTTGAATGATTTTTATAATTGTTACGACTAAAACATAAAAGACTTCATATTTTCTTCTATGGACTCTTTCTTTTAACAGTGTAACAATATGCCGTTCCCGTTTGATCATCGATTTAATTAAAGATTTCATAGCTACTGGTAAAATAAAAAGTAAAATTGTAATACTAAGAGAACAATCTCCACTAAAGGCTATCGGGAGTGCTACAAATCTACTCGACACAAGCGAGCGCTGCCTAGCCTCACAGATGATAAAATTAAGTCACAGTAGGCTTTGACTTGCTATAATACTTATATCAAGCAATGTACAATGCATACAACTATTGTTGATTTACTCTCGCTAATGTTTATTCCATGTGTACTCTACAAAGAAATTCTTCAATTCTTAGCGTGGGGACAAGCAGCATGTTGTATTATTTCCTTGCCCCATGATACAGCATATATTATATGCCTTATGTAGATTTACAGTATTAATGCATAATTTCCGAAACACGTAAAGTTCATCGGGCTTGATCTTAGTTTCAGGGGAAAAAAAAAATTAGGTTGAGATGAGAGCATAAACGTTCTTAAATGACTTTTTTTAATTTCACAACTTCTTTGATTGATATAGTTTACAATGAACAAAAACATTATGGGGTTACAATTTGCTCCTCGTACTGCGATGCGCTGGTGGATTCGAAGGAGGGCATAAATATAATACAATTTCAGATTGAAGTTAAAAAGTCAACACATACACACACTAGGTGATGAGGCTCACCTTCAGCTTGCAGCCGTGGAAAACACTAACACTAACACTAAAACCTAAAACCTAGAACCTAAGACTAAAGCGTTCCAGCCAGGACAGCGTCCTGACATTGATGGGGGAACGGAGCGGGAGTTTGTCAAGTATTGCAGGGAGTCGAAAAATTTGATATGTTTACGTTGGATGCATTCATCCACCGTAGGCTTAAATGACGAGGATGGCAGTTGTTAATATATAGATGAATTGTTAGTATTTTTGTAACATACTAACAAGAACAAATAGACGAATTAATCAATTATTTAAGACATGATCAACTCAAGTAGTGGACCATTAGTGCCTGGAAATTTTGTAATAATTCTATCTGTCGTCAAGAGTTATTATTGGACGTCCTGAAAGGAAAACTTCCGGTGTAGGGGACGGATCCCGAAGACCTAGGCAGAGGAAACTTCCTAATCCACAACAGAGCAACTTCTGCTCCACCGACCTGACAAACATCAGGCCTTGCTGAGACAAACAACTCCATCCCTTCAAGAAGTCAATAACAACTCAGAAAAAAAACTTTTTAATATTTCAAGTTAGTTGTATTCAGCTAAGGAGTTAGTAACTAACTTATACCTTATATTATTACACCCAAATTGGTATGCTGAATATTCATGGCAACAAAATAGAAAAAAAATTGCTGAGCCTGAAGTAATAAGCCCTACTTTCCAAAAAGTACTTTTGTGTGTTTGTGAATCTTTAGCGGTCACAAAAATGGTTAAACCGACAACACACTCAACAGCTCGAAAATTGCTAATTATTGATTGGTTCAAGGACAACAATGAAATTATAGAAATAACATGAAGTAAAAAGTAATTAGGGGCCATTTTAAAAAAATAACCTTTTGTGAAGAAACTGTTGAAATTGCGTATTAAATACGTTTCAAGTCGTTTTGTTTTTTTCATATCAGTATTTTAGCTATTTGTTATTATATTTTTAACCGTTGAAAAGGGATTGTTAAACAGATGAAATGAATTTTGTTTTTTTTTGTCAAAATACGAAATACTTTTATGATGCTTGTCGTCCTTACAACCACGTACATAAAAAAGGCTTTTAAAGGCATTGCAGTGGTCATAATGAGTGCTTTTACAACAATTTTTTCCATCATATTGATTAAAGTATCAAATTAAAGAAAATGTAAAGATGTGTGAAAGAAGTGATAGGGCTTAAGTGGGACATAATCACGTAAAGCCGTCCAAACTGCCATCAGATGTGTATTCGTTATACTTTTTGAAACAGCAATTTCATGTACAGATACATTTTGCATATAAGTTGTAATTGACACCCACAGAGATGCCGAAAATAATAAATAAATAATAAAATTGCGGAAAAGGGATAACTTTTAGTTAATAAGTAAGCATTTTCTCATCATGTTATGCCTGATTAATAATATGTGGACTTTTATTACAAATGTAGCTATAAATTAGTTTTAACAACGAAACTCTTGATCTTCACACTTGACTTGATCGTTTTTTTTTTGAAAACTGACTTGGGGATTGGGGGATGGGGGAATACCCGTTCGTAACATCCTCTCAGAATCTACGACCATCGTTTTATGTATACGTATATTTCTTAAAATAATGGCTGGTTTATGAGTCTAGTAAAAATTTTACAATAATAAAAACCAATCTTCGATCTAATGTGAAAGCTGGTGAGGAAACTGATCTTTTTAGATCAACTGGTGATACCAACTACCAAATAAAACAGATCGAAAACTCATGGTGATGACACATCATTGATGATACATATATCTCCTCGAGGTGTATCTGTAACAGAGTGAGAAGGAGACCGGCCTGGCCCCGCTAAAACGGTCTCGGTAAACAAGATTATCGACCTAGGGATCAGGGTTGTTTTCCCGCCATCATCCCCTCAGCCCGGCAGTCCTCCGCATCAAACCTCGCTCATTGCCCAGGGGGTGGCTTGCTCTTTGTTTGCTTTCGTCATTTCTCCTTTGCCACATCCGTCACAGAGGCTATTCTTTACGCATCCTAACACACCGACGTGGGGGGGGGGTGAAGATGCCGATCTACCTTATGGGATCCTTGTTCTAGTCAAGAATTATAGGTTTAAAAATAACATTAAAACTGGGCGAGAAAATTCGTCGCCATTTAATTTTAATTGGTCGTAATTGGAATTGATTCAGGGTAAAAAAATTAAAGATAACTTTAAAGTAGTGTTGTACTGAAGAATATCCCTTCTTAGTTGAAATCTTCTTGGCTTCCAGAAAACAAACAATTTAGTAAGTACTCTCTGATAAGATTCCCTATTACACAAAGGTTTAAAACGCATCGCAAAAAAGTCTATCGACCATAGTCTTCTATGGTGTATTAAATATAGGTATGTGGTTACGTAATAAAATAATCCAATCATATCAACTATACAACCGAAACTATCAACTAACCAATCAACAAAAAAAAACTGAACAATGTCATATTGGGTATGAGTCTGAAGATGACATCATGAGTATAAATATAAATTCTATCAATGAGCGATCTCAAGGGATTCACCCAGACGACTTAAACAGTCGCTAAACAGTGAACCTATTCTTGATGTCACTAGTACCTGATGTAGAGATGCATAATATTTCGAAACGTTCTTCACAAGAATGAAATCTTAACATAGCTTTTTCATGAACCTGTGCCGATCTCCCAACAAACTCTTTGACTCATAAATTATAATAATTTATTATATAGGTATGTGGTTACGTAATAAAATAATCCAATCATATCAACTATACAACCGAAACTATCAACTAACCAATCAACAAAAAAAAACTGAACAATGTCATATTGGGTATGAGACTGAAGATGACATCATGAGTAGCTTATGCGTTATTACTTTGTTATAGAGGTTTTTGATATTTCTGCCACTTCTCAGCGATTGTCATTCAATCTTTTTTTTTCAATTTTGGATTCTCTTCCCATATAAAGTGTTCAAAATGGAACATTATTTCTTTAAAACAAACATTAAGATGTAGAGCCTTGTCAATGAAGCTAAGTACATTGTGTATCATTGTGCTTGTATTGATTGTATAACTTCTATACCGATTCAGACCTTGTCTAGAGTGTACCGATGGTACAGGACATATAAAATGTAGTATGTAAATAGATTCGCCTAAGAGCCTATAGCAAATAAAAGTTTTGTCATTTCTTTTAAGGATTAGAAAAAAAAATATATAAACAAAATATAAAAAAAATAATAAGTATTTGACGACTAACGTAGAACAAACGCCTTAAAACTTGTAAAGTAAAAATGGTATTCATTTCTTTGTTATCATAGTACCTTGTATCGCAGTTGAAATTTGTAAATCATGTTTTTTCGTACGGAAAGTAATAAAATTCGAAAAAGCTTAAGTATATACAATGTTTTTTTTTAATTATTTTCATTTCAATTTCATCGTTCCAATATTTTTATATGTATTCTCCAGAACTCCAGTCTTGGGTATTGTGAATATTTTTGGAATGAGGAATACAAGATAAAATAAAATTGAGGGTTAGAAATAACTCTATATAATAAGTATTGATATTCCAATATAAATTCTATCAATGAGCGATCTCAAGGGATTCACCCAGACGACTTAAACAGTCGCTAAACAGTGAACCTATTCTTGATGTCACTAGTACCTGATGTAGAGATGCATAATATTTCGAAACGTTCTTCACAAGAATGAAATCTTAACATAGCTTTTTCATGAACCTGTGCCGATCACCCAACAAACTCTTTGACTCATAAATTATAATAATTTGGCATCAGAAGTGATTACAACCATCTTTCATATACAGTGTGTGGGACATGATGGGAAGCATTGGACTCCATCTTGAAGATGGGCCGGAGAGCGGAGGACTTGCCCTCGAGCTGGAAGGAAAAAAGCGGATAACAGCTGGTCGAGGTCCCAGGGGCCGGGCCAGGTGGCTATCATTTGTACACTTCGCGGCTAGACAATGGCTCGACTCCTCTTCCTCGGCTAAATCCAACTCCGATCCGTCATAGGCGGCAGCTCTGTGAGAAATCCACCGGTGGCGGCTACGCAGTCTTATTATTATATCAAACGTCCACAAAAAAATTATTCCTTCTCATGCGCTTTAGGGCTGTTCTTTAGAGGGAGGAATTTCAAACCCTAAGGGCTACCCAAAAGTAGGTAATGTTTGCTTACAGGAGTGACAGGAGGGAATGGACTAGACTAATGGATCCAAGGATCGGAAGGTCCTAGTGCCCTGGGAAGCCATTTCAAAATTTAAACGCAACATTAAACATATTCAATCGCGTTCCTACTTACTCAGAAACATGAGGGGTCAAAATAGCTATATTTCATTTCATATCTCATCAATCTCAACACAAAATTAATTCTCAGCTATATTTTTGCAAAAAAAACATATTTAAACTAAAATTGTTGGGAGCTCTGTTTTTAGTTCGATAAAAACTTATCTGGAGTTTATTTGAGGTCAACGTTTTAGCATACTATGCATATCTACATCAGGACAACGTCGATAACAAGAAAATAATGTAGAGGTTAAACATAATTGGTAATAATTAATGACAAGAGTCAAAACAATGAGGAGTATTTTTTTAATAGCTGTTTCTTTATTTCGTCTACATATTTAATACAGCAGACTGTATTTATCTTGTAGTTGATATTTTCTTGTATACATATGTTTTCATCTATTATTTATAAATATTTGTGAATCAACCCTATCAACTATTACATAATAATATCAATCCATCAACATTATTTTATTGTTATCAACGTTGTTCACAAATAGACTTGACAAATACTTATCGACCTAAGTCAATCTCCCGACAAACGCTTTGTCTCATTTATATACTAACTGCTTACGATAAACTCACAGTGTAATAATTAAATAGCTTATTAAGTCCACTACTAAATAATAACTTTAATAGTTATTCATCTATTCAGAGGATTGAGCTATTATTATCAATAAAGACAAAGGCAATAAATTACACTAGGGACCTTTTGAAGACACGCCTTTCGAGTTCGTTAAAGATTTATATTTGTATAGAGCAGGAAGTGTCAGATGTAGCCAAGAAGACATATGTTTTTACATCAATGAAGCTAAATAGATTACATTTATTTATTAATTTTTTTTTTCTTTTATGATCTCCCTATCGGCACCATTGGTAGGAGTTAGCCATAAAAACTGATGTCAATGCTCTGTCCCATGTTACCCATGGGATGGACGGGTCCAAAGCCATGCTTGATAAGATCTGTTTCTTCATTAGTACCAACTTGCAGATTGCCAAGCAATTATTATATAAAAAAAACTATGGTATCCTTGTTCCATCATTTAGGTGTTATATTGTATCAACAGTTGTATTTATAAATATTTATGATTGATGAGAATATACATGTTTATAAAATGTATACATGAAATGTCATGTGACAACGTGTAACGGTTATGAGTTAACTCTTATCTACAATTCGGATTGAAAAATTGAAACAGGCGTTGTGGCTCTATAATTTTTACGTAATGAAGTTTTCAAATTTTCACTAGTTTTGATCAAACAGAAATGTAACATTTTCTATTTCCTTTGCATTTATTTTCATAAAATTTTATTATTTTTTAGATATAAATATATTCCTTTATTTCCCACTATTCAGTGCGCAGACAGAGAATGAAACCCATTCAATTTGAAAGAAAGAAATGAGTTGTCTATTAGAGAAAAGAACGGCTAAAAATGACTATGTCTTAGGCACTAAACCAAATGTTCTAAAAGAATATTGCCTAGAAGGGGACCTGTCTGGCTAACACCACCAGTTAATGGAACAGATAAGGACACGCTGTCAGCTAGCTCGTATCTGATAGTCGCAGTCAGTCTGACATTCCTGAAAAGATTTCAGTTCAAACTTTCAGTTTTTTTCCTTTTATACTTTTTTATTATTTGTTATATATTGGGTGATAAATAAAAAAATAAAAAAAGAAACACAGATAGCCAGGCATTAATGAAAATATAAGATACCTATTAGTGACGCAATGTGAAATGTACTGTCAATATGTCGTGAAACACAATTCAGGTATTTTGAATTCATATATTGAGGTAGCTTATTCAGGTTTATATATAAATAATTTTCTATGTTATGCTAAATATTTCATAATCTACTTAATATTTCAGGTCCCAGGAAGAAGCGAGATGTTGAACTTTAGCTATCCAAGTTTCCATCTTCACCCATTTACGGGAGCGATGCCATTTCTCCGAGGATTAACAAAAATAATCGCTACGCCAAATTTGGAATTTGTTGAGTGAGACTTCAAGGAAAAAGGACAAAAAAAAACAGCAACTAAAGAATGAGCCGGTAGTTAATTATTTTTGCAGTTGTAGCTCGGAATCCTGGAGAAGGGAAAGGTTAGGGTCGGATATCCACGGAACGGGACTTTGAGCGCTTACTTAGCAGGTGAGCACTTGTCACATAGAATATATGTGTTGACAGAAGGGCTCTTTGGCTATCTGATGAGCTGGGTAAGTGAAGGAGCTCCGAATATGGTGAGGGAGGAGGCAACCGACTTCATCCGCAGGTAAAAGAATTGCTCCTTAAGTCTGATTATGAGCACTTAATTTCCTCTTGATATGAAATGCAGTCTAGGAGGATGGTAAAATATTTATAACTTTACATAAAAACTAAATAGCAGGGTCTAGTCTCTGTAGAATGTGATTAATGGGGTTTTCAAGCATATATTATTATAACCCGTTTTTAAATAATGTCAAATAGTTAACAGTTTTTGCCTCGATTAACAGCGGTTGGCCTCTGATTGTGGCCCCAATCAATGATACGTTATAAAAATACATACGAGAGCGTGAAAAAGTCAGAGTTATGAATTAAAATCTAGAAGTGGTAAACTCCTAATTGAATCTTTGTGTTTCGAATAAATCTAGTTCATGTTTCGTTGACATGTTTTACATTTTTTATTAACATCAACATTTTTAATTACTAACCTGCAAGACGGTTTGAACCATTTTCCACGCACAAATCTGTGATTGTGAAATTTATAGCAGCGGTTTCAGTAAAACCTTATGTTTCTCAAGATGGGAATTAATCGATACACTGTTATGTTCTCTCGTTCCCTCGTATTTAAATATGGACTCGATAGCATAAGTTGATTTATTAGTTCGCTGAAATTTCGATCTCATTTCCACCTCTACCGAGGCTTCCCACACTCCTTAATTCCCTCACTCCACCTTCAAACAGGTACTCCTAGTAAAAGGATCCGCTCATCCCAAATAAATTTTCCCTTATCCATAATCTTAAAACTTTGAGAGCTAAGGGGGGAAAAAAACAAAAAAAAAACTAAAATTTCGTACCACTTATCACTAATTACGTTCTTACAACATATAACGAAATTGTAAAAAAAAAATGTGATAGTTCAATTAGATAACAAATAATGCATTGATCCAATGAATATTTATCGTTTTTGTCTTTAACTCCAAAAGCCCAATATCAGAAAGCCGATTGTGGACTCATTATGATTGGACCTTTTCACTGTCCAACTGGCGATAGCAAGAATGCTTTAGCACAAATGCAATTTTAGTCAGCTCACTATTGAAAATTTTACCAAAGATTATTTGTTCTCTTTAGGCAAGAGGTGAATTTAAAAATGGACATGTTTGCATTTTTCGACAGTCTTCGTCTCATACTGACAAAGGATGTAGATTGATTGTACAGTTGTTTTCATGAACGGTTTCATCATATTTGTTGCCAAGTTATAAGTATTGCTTTAAGTATCTGAGATCTATATATTGTTTTGTGTTTATTCCAGAATTGGACTTCTCTTCCAGAGATATGAGTGTACGCCTTCAACCATAAGATGACTAATAACATTAATCGGATATTGAATATACGTTTCTATAGTTCTGATTAGAGATCTATAAAACTCACAGTGGAATTTAACTAGACCGCAAAAGCCGCAGAATGAGGCGCTGAGATATCAATCTTCATCGAGCCCACCGCCTAAAGTAACAGCTAGCCCGAGATCCCTATTATCTGCCACCAATGACTGGGTCAGTTTCTCTGCGTACGCTACGTCCTCACAATTACGTTAAACGGCTAGGGAAAAAATGGGTCCCTGATCCCATAGAATTGCGGCCATTATCGGACGAGAAGATGATGGAGGAGAGGGGCTGATTGGTGCGGGTCAGCCTGGTGTTGCGCAAGTCTAGCGGTACCCGTGTGGAACAGGTTCCAGCTTCTAATCTTCACCGCTTAATAAAGCAAGCGAGTGGGAACGTCTTGGGGCAATGCTGTCTTGCGCCGTTCATAACGAGGGGTAGTAAGCTCCCATGTCGTCGGGGTAGTCTTACATGGGCCTGTGCTCCCAAGAACTGTTATCGCGTTGTTTCGCCGCCCTGACTAACTATGCAGATGAGAGCATCCTGGATTCCTGATGCTCCGGACAAATGTCCTAATCCAAGTTCGATTTGGTTCTCATGGCGGTTCCAAGGGTCTCGAACACATTCCTTACGCCCAGCCATTCACTTAGATTAGTTAGGTAGCACGTACAAGAGATCTTTAGTACCGTATGAAGCTATTTCCGAGTCCTATCGTTTTTTGAACTAGGAATGAAACAATTACTTCCCAATATTTCAATAATAAAAATAATATTTAGGTAACATGCAATGCATTTAGAGTAAAAACAAAAGACATTGTCGCTTTTAATTATGAAATTAAGGTTGAAATAAATTTTTATTTAGGACAATAGGCGACAATCAATGAGGGGAACATAATAAAAAACAGCAAAAGGCTATGATTCTGGATTAATTATATAATAGCAGTAAATAGCATGTCATCAGTAGCTGTTATAATTGTTTTTGATGGTATTTATTTCATTCACGTACAATCTTATTTTTTATTGATATAACTATTTATTATATTTGTGAGTTTATTGAACCAATGGCATATCAAGGTCAATGAAGCAAAATGCTCCCACATAACCTTCACCCTCTGCCGCAAGTCCTGTCCGCTAGTTTTTTAAAATTCGATTCCTCTCCCTGTGTCTGAGACAGTAAGGTATTTAGGCTTCCATCTCGACAAAAGACTGACATGGAACCCACACACGAGACTAAAAAGACAAGAACTAAACAGACGCTTTGGACAACTGAACAGACTACTTCGAAGGACATCCCATCTCTCAATAGAAAATAAACTACTTATTTAGAAAGTTATACTCAAGCCAATCTGGACATACGGAATAGAGCTATGGGGGACAGCAAAAAAGTCAAACATCAATCGCACCCAATCCTTTCCAATGGCCAGTTTCTCTAATCATGTCCTGAGCGTCTAAATTAGTATTTATTAATTTATTGTTGTGCTTTTATTTTTTCCCTGTAATAATAGTAATATACATGTTATTTTTTTTAGAGATTCCAGTTGTAATGCGGACATATCTACAGTTGCTAAGATTAAGAAATAGCAGAAAGGACATTTGAAAATGGGATCTTTTCTCTCTTGACCTCTTAATTTCTTTTTAATGTTTTAATTACATTGCTACCTACTTCAACGTAGGTATTTATTGTTTACTAGACGTTACATGATGTAAATTTGAATAGTTAAAATAAGTATTTAAGAAAATGCGAATAAAATATTAACCATATTTAGTTTGAACTTATGTATCTGTTCCAGGTTTGGTATGGGTACGTATACCGTTCTGAGAGGTATACTAATTCAGAGGTATAGGAAAGGATCAGGTCATGAACTACACTGCTAATTTTGTAGACTCGTCACAAACAGAGTGCAACACTACAACTTCATACTCCAGAGTGGCTGCTGATGATTGTGGTTTCGTAGATAGCTTATCTCTGCGAAAGATGACGCAATATATTATCAGCTGTGCACAGCCGTCCGGGGGAATATATGTGCCTAGTAGATACTGTGGCGAATCGACGAGGCCAATTTTGCTCCAATCATTTCCATCTTTATTGGATGGGATCTAGCAGCACATTGAGTCATTTTCAGTTCAAATACGACACTACCGATGAATCATTGATATTTTTTAAATGGAATATTTATAAAATCATAAAGAAATTAATAACAGTTTGCCAAAAGATCGTTATTTTTACAATCAAACGTTTTTATTTTTATTTTTACACATATTTTGTTCAATTTTAAACTGTTACTTTTTGGTATCAAGAGAACAATTAAATAATAAGAAACTTTATTTACAATTTGATATATAATTAAGTTACTGAATGATGATGAAAGGAATGAATAAAGGAAATGAAAACGTTATTCTGGGTTATTGCCCCCTAAGAATAACAAGGAACATTTCAGTTTCAACGGCATTTTCTTAGCGAACGAACCACATGATAATAGATACAGGAGGGATTTTGTTTATTCGTAGAATATTATTTTTGATTGTTTGAATTTATTTTTCCAAACGGGAGAAGAAATTAAAACTTGAAATCTTAAATATGTTCAGAGCTGCGAGTCGATACAAGTTAATATGTTAGAGAGAAATGAGTTATTAAGTGAGGGAATAAATGTTTCTCACATTTTTACTTAAGACAGTAACAAAACATTTACAGACACAGCCTTTAAACTTTCCACATTAACAATTTTAAGACTGCTATTGTAGAACACACATACATGTAGACAGACATAAGTGTTTTTCCAATACCTGTTTAACAATAAACTGTAGGTATTATCAACCAGATTCAATATTCATACTATAACAAAATGTAATTAAAAACTAATTTTTCACTGTGATGAGAATGCAGAGAAGCATTTTCTTCTTCGTTTAGTTTTATTCAAAATCGTAATAGAATTTCATAAATAAGGCTTTTTTCTTATAGAAGCAGTTTCTAAAAATAAATTATCAGCCATATAAGGATTCAAACGAACAGTTAATAATAATTCCATAATCTGAAGATCTTGTATAAATCCAAATATCTTGATCTTAAAGATATTTAAGGAAATCAATAATTGGAATTTTAAATAATATAAGATGCAAAGATTCCACTAAATATTCTGTAATACAAATTAAAACCAGCTTATAGAAGAGGCAGGTGCCAATTAATGACAACTGGTCATTAATTAAACCAGAGTGTTTACTACCTGGGTACCTGGGGTTTGTTGGAACCTTAAAGATTATTTTTATTTAATTTGTATATATTTTTATTTAATTTATAAATAGTTTTATTTAGCTTGTAAATAGTTAATGTAACATCATTTAAAATGCTTTCATTAATGGATTACTCTAGTCGTACTTAAACACTAACAATTCTACTTCATAAGTTAAGAAAGCTCATGTCATTTGTCAAATATTTCTTTTAAAGTAATTCTCTGCTTTAAATTAAATACTATAAGCTAAAATATGGATGATAAACTTGATACAATAGTAAAGTAATGTTTATTTTAACATTAAAATCAAAAACATAACGATATAAGGAACAGGGAATTTGGTTTACAACATTGAGTCACTAAATTTATTTAACTTGTAAATAGTTTTATTTAACTAGTAAACATTTGTATGTATTTTGTTAAGATTTTTTATTTAATTTGTAAATAAGGGCTTTTCTTTTTTTAGGTATTTATTTACTTATGCTACTGTTTGAATTTTTTTGTAAATATACTATAATGTTATAGCTAATTAAATGTTGGATTAAGTCTTATTATTTCTCTCTATATATATAAATACAAGATATAATACCAAACAGTTCAATCATTTTTAGTACCGTATTACGGATTTGAGCAGGGAGTGATCAATATATAAAGTAATCATGTCGGTAATGTGGAGTTCTGTCTAATCTATATAAATGTGCATTTTATATTTTCTCAAAATGTAATCTTCTGGTAGTAATTATACAAACAGATCCAAAATATTAAGTAAATAATGACATCATTTGCTAGTTTTGGATTTGTTTAAGTATTAGCCGGTAAAATGTCTGTTTGTAATATTAAACTTAAATTATACAAATAAATGAGTCGTTTTATTTCTAAATGATTGTTTGTTGGAACAAGTCTTTTTTAATAATTGTTATTATAAGTCATGTTAAAAATAAATAGAGCCTTTCAAATTAATGCACTTCACAGTTATGTTATAATTAGTAAGTAGGAATAAACAGCTGTCACATGGTTGGCCCAGTTTTTTGATTATTAATCACGCCTTGCTCGCAAATCGGAGGCGTTACCAACTTTTGAACTAATGTGAAAAAAAACTGAAAAGTCTTAATAATTTTTACGGAATATTAAATTGAGACCGGTTTCAAATTCCTCACGGACTCTAACACGTCGCCCCATACTTCTACAAGATTTTTTTTTTTTTGTACCAGCGGGACCCATATTTTCACTTCATTTTCACCTTTCCCCACCCACCTCGTATCAGATCCTGTGCCAAAAGCAGAGCTGGCTCCGGGGATAAGTCAAATAACAAATTAGCCTTTATGATATTCTTGAAACATGAGGCATAGCCAAGATCCGAACTCTATTAACACCGCGAATCCTTTTTGTCTTATTAACGAATTGTGAAATGAGGCTAATGCCAACGATTAATAAATGACTAAGCTACAGATGTGTCTTCCTGTCTATGAGCTTAGGAGGGGCCGAAACACGTTCCAAAAATCATATGTTCTCTTCAGATCCAATGGGCGTTAATTTATATTTAAAGCTGGGATCACAGCCTCTTAATGCAGACATGCAACTTAATACATTTCCAGTCTTGTTACGTTCTTGTAGAAACTGTCTCATCTCTCATGAAAACATAAAACCCTGTTAATCATCTAAACATTTTGGTGTTTTCATTGAGGAACCTGAAATACAAGTATTTTTTCCCTTAATAAGTACAGGAATTAAAATATTACAGAATACTCAATTCTATTACTGTACTGAAATACAGGTATTTAGTACTGAAATGAAGGTATTTTTTCCCTTAATAAGTACAGGAATTAAAATATTACAGAATACTCAATTCTATTACTGTACTGAAATACAGCTATTTAGTACTGAAATGAAGGTATTTTATCCCTTAATAAGCACAGGAATTAAAATAATACACAATACTCAATTCTATTACTATACTGCATGCTTAAATTTTACTGTTCCCTACAAATACATTTATATGTTTGCCACATTCCAAATAATTATTTTCTCTTCTTCTTCTTATTGTTTAAACTCAATAATATATTCTACCTTTGTATGTTCTGTATTAACAGTTTAAATATGGTCTTATTTACTGGAATGCTTTGTTATTCTATAAAACAGTTTCTAATTTTATATATTAGTAATAAATGTATTATTTATTTGCATATTAACACCTTATAACTCATTGGGAACATGACCACTGGATGCATATATTTTCTATTATAAAAAATAACTAAAATTTTTTTGAATATCAAGAATTCATTCCACTCAAATCATACTTTTGAAACAATGGAAATAGTTTTATATTAAATTATTAATTTGTAAATATTATCTATAATATTTTTACTACTTATAGTAAAATAAATGTTTATAATACATTTATTTGTCTTTCCATTTTACCTATTTTTTTGTCATTTACTCTTTTATACGATGAAATGAAAATTTTCAGAATTTCATAAAAACTTACAAACTATTATTGTTTATCACTGTATAATTCAGAGAGTTACAAATTTATGGAATAATAATTCCTTGCTATTTCTGGATTATACCAAGATTGTACGATAATTTTTCTATCTTTCTAAAATTGAACGTGTATAATGAATAAATAAAAGTAAATAAGAAATACTTCATACGATATATAATATAAAATCTAGGAAATTGTTACTTGTGCTAGGTAAACTGATGTTCCGTTCTGTCGGGATCTGAAGTGGATACTCTAGCCACAAGAATGGAACATCTACCCTGACTAAGGCCCTTATGAAATAACATGGAGATGAATCATTATTATTTAAAGGACATTTTTAATATTTTAAGAGATTTAGTGTCAATATTCAGATTGTTTAAATAGCCAAGATATGGATGGTTGAATAAATGTAACACAATTGCACACATTTCAAGATAATACCCTTCAAAAATAGAATAAAATATATGATTTTCAATTGTCAAATCTGCTCAGTTGCAATAGCAATAAAGATGACTAAAAAAATTGCTTTGAATGTTAAAAAAAAATCCTAAATTCATTATATTTTTAATAAAAAATATTCCTGACATTTTTGTTAATATACGATGTTATTTGGCAAATAACAATTCTATTTAGTGGAGAAAAATAAAATTATTTTAAAAAATATAATAGAATTGACTGGCGATGAAAAAACAGTTAATGTAACATAATTTAAAATTCTTTCATTGACGGATTACTCTAGTCGTATTAAACACTAAAAATTCTACTTAATAAGTTTTTAGTATCTTTTGTCAATTATTAATTTCTTTTAAAGTAATTCTCTACTTTAAAATAATACAATAAGCAAAATATGCAAACTTGATACAATAGTAAAGCAGAGTGTATTTCTTCATTAAAACCAAATACATAACGAAATAGGAATTTGATTGTATATAATTTTGCCTTAAAAAATTGCATCACATTTTAATTAAAAATTAAATTGTATAAATGTGACCATTGGATATTGAGTGGGTGACAAACGAGTGTAATTCAAATATCAATGAGGAAGATTTTGCAATCCAAAAAGTTTTTCAAAACAACGTAAGCAATTTAGAAAATACAATATTGTTGCAGACTCGGACCAAGTGCCCTGAAACCTATGCGTAGCTCTTACGCCCTCCCCCCTGATCTGCTTTATAAGATTCGGCGATTCT
Source organism: Acanthosoma haemorrhoidale (assembly GCA_930367205.1). Taxonomy (NCBI): domain Eukaryota; kingdom Metazoa; phylum Arthropoda; class Insecta; order Hemiptera; family Acanthosomatidae; genus Acanthosoma; species Acanthosoma haemorrhoidale. The sequence continues at coordinate 27,720,500 of OV884014.1, forward strand.
TGGTCATCTGTGATTGAATGGAAACAGCACATTTTGAGAAGCATCACTTAGTGGAATAAGCCAAACGTGCCATATGTTCCCCCACTGGAACGATGGAGAAAAGTTCCATAACTAACCAAAATTAGAAAGCATTCACCGTGATGACGGTGTGTAAAACAGAGTCAAGATCTTGGGATTCCTAATTTTGAAAGAACAAAGGAGAAGATGCTTCGAATTGGGTCCTGCATTTTGGCATCATTATTTACTTCTACTACTAAGTTTACTAAATTATTGTACTTTTCTAACCAGCGTCATTGTAAGCCGACGTGAAAAAAATAAATTACATGAATTTAATTATAAATAATGTATAAATTACACCTCAATTTAAAAGTGAATTATAGTGTATTTTTTTTTTAGATTGAAGATCTTAAGATAAAACGCAATATGTTAATATGTAAATGAGCTGACGAGCTTCCTAATCATGCATTTCCTAATTATGTATATTTGCACAATTAAATAGAGGTATATTCGCTGTTAAAAGTCATTGCTATAACGCTCTCGTGTTATTTGTGAGCGTAAATACGAACATGATTTAAAGTTTCTGGGTTTAATTCTCTGGATGGAAAACAGATTTACTTAATATCCTTAAATAGTAGTTGGGTCCTCTCAATAGAATAGCCAACCTGTTTGGTTTCTATCTAAATAGGAGTACATAAGTTAGTAAATAAATGATTAAATTAAAATTTTAGCAGATGACTGAACTATCAATGTTTATGTTATAACATAACTTTCAAAGGTAAATATTAAAATAAATCATTTCTATTCATTTAGTCTGTTCATTGAGACTATTCATGAGTCTATTTGTTACTATTCATAAAGAATTAGATAAACCTTTTTTTCTTAATTATTTTTTATCGTTGATGTAATATTTTATAATGATTGTAAAATCAGCACGGGATATCATTGCTAATAAATGTTGTTAAGGAGCCCAGTTCAGTATAAAATAGTTTTATTTTAAAATAGCAATAACTAAATGTTGGAAAAAGGATCTTGCTAGGATGGTGCAGTCGCCATTGCGCCAAGGGTTGGCCGGACTTCGCCCATCGTTCTAGAGACTTTAATGGTTTCCAAACCTCAGGAAATGTCCTGTTTCTGCTCATGTTTTAAAGATATCTCTTATAGCATGATAGAAATTGACCACCGGGAGTCCTTCCGAAGACTGGCATAGTTCTATCACTTGGCCGCTTGAAGGAGCCACCTTTTTGGTGGGGCTACGCCCCTTTGGCCGACGGACCAATCAGGTCTTGGATACCTTCGGCACCGCCCTTTGGGGCCTCCTACCCAGCATGGCCGACCGTGGGCGGGGAGTCCGGGTCCCGGGAGCGGCAAATTCGAATATGTGTGAAATACAAGAATCGGCTACGTTTTAACTTATAGGCTAGAGTTTGTTTCGCCTTTGCTCGACTTAATGAATGGGATTGTTAAAGTCTCCGCAATCATCAAGTTCCTTTTAGCCAACGACCTTGCCAATGTTGTCCAGCTAACTGGACTCCCATCCGTTGCCAATTGACCAATTGGACACACATATGGAGGCGTACATCTTGTCATTAATGATATAGCATTAGTAATAATTATCACTATAGTGTAAGGTTCTTTCTTGTCTAAAATATAAGTCGTACTATCTGTATAAATTAATATGTATTCCTATTTAACAATGTAAAACATTAATAATAAATTACTTTCAAATGCTAGAAAAAACATAACAAAAGATAATGCGAACGTTTTTGCATGGTTGGTGGGTAATAAAAAGTTTAAAATATACAACAATTAAATAAAATGGCTTCAAATCCCTAGTGAGACTTTATACTTGAAACTCCTTAAATAACAAGTGTGTAATAATTGATAATAATATTGTAATGATTGAATAATATTAATTGACCAAAAAAAAAAAAAAATGAATTAACTTGTTGAAAATATTTACCAAATTTTCATGTACACATATTCAAATCATAAGAAATTCTTTATTACACTACTTCAAACAAATAGTGTTGGTTTAATTAATGAATGAGCGAGTGAATGATGACTGTATATGGTATGAATGAGATCATTTATCTGTATTATTATTGCCTTATAAAAGGCAGATTGTAATTATTTCACAATAAAGTTCTGAATTCTGGTTTAATTAAATTTTTAGATTTAGTTTATGTTTTTATTACTGTAATACATAATAATAAATACAAAAAGAGCGTTCAATAAATGTAATTGTTTTGAATAGCCATGGATTCAAATGATCTTGTTGTTTTTTTAAATGCGTCTAATAGAAGTGAATGAATTAAAATAGCCATTATACTGACCGTTATAAGGGGATATTTATTTATGAATTATTCATTAAATACCAATGTATTAAAGCAAATATTCCAAGACTAACTAGACAATATACTTTTACCAAACATACTTATTTGTTGCATCACAGTGCAAACAATATTTATTCAGTTTATTTACCTTGAGTTCCAGTTCATTAACTTGAGTATATAATTATGAGTATTAAATTATTAGGTATATCCCAATGTAATTTAGGAAGAAAGCAATTTTTTTTTAAATCCTTCTTTCCTGTGGGACATTACAAAACGCCTTTAATTCGGTATGTACACTATATACATTGATTCATATTTCTTTACGTACTTGTCATTTATTTAGTTCACATTTATTGAAGCAAATAATAAAGATAAATACTTAATAAATAGAATAAGAAATGTTATGGGAGTTAAAACCATTTATTATATCATTGTATTTTATAAAAAATTAAATACTGACTAAAAATCATTTATACTACGAGATTGGTTAAATCGTTTGCTCTGATACAGATAATATCTGACACGAAATGATAAAAAAAATCAAACTCTATAAAAAGATATTCAAAAGGATGGAAAAAAAAACTTTGAGTAATGTTCGCCTGACGAAGAGTGCCGTGGGGCGGCCGAAACGTCATTCGACTGAAATAAATGACAGAAGGAAGGGACAGTTTTGAACCAACGCCAGCCAGAGACTGTCTGACAACTATTAGTACACGTAGCATTACAGGTGCAAAAACACCAACAAAAATAAATTTATATTGCATTTTTTTATATCGGAAATTTATATCTCCGGCCGGTAGATTTTGGTTTTCTGCCACCTATGACAGCCAGAAATATGAAAATATAGAATTTTTGTTTTTTTTAAAAACATATACAATTAATCTAGTCAGTAACACGGACTCGAAGCAGAGAACTGGGCTGTCCGACATGCTCCTCGGTTCCGGCTTAAATACATCTTATAGATTTATGTCCGAAGCTTAGGGGTAACACCTGTCTCCGTGCTCCAATCATTTTTAACTCCTTCTTATGATATATATTTTTTTTTCGAAATCGTTTGGTATGCCCCCGAGGTATTTTTAAAAGCCTCTGTGAATAAGAGTAGTATTTTTAGTGAGCTGTCTTATATAGAGGCTAAAACTGTGCCTTGCAATGTTTACAAAGATGTGATAAGTTTACAAACAGACTGTCGCCCATGAACCCCCGCGGTTTTATGCAGCAGTGAGTTTACAAGTGGTGTCAGTCACCGCTTTGACTTATAACAGATCTTAATCTTTAAGAAATCTAGTTTGTGATCTTTTCAACCGTTAAGAGGTTAAGAGAATACGCATCGATTAATCAAAATAGCCTGTATCCACTTAAAAAAAATTAATAAGAAAAATTTACTGAACAAATTACAGTATTTATTTAAAATTATTCCTATGTCTTCCCTATTTTTTCATCCCTTTTATTATATATTTACTCATCATATCATTTACTCATCCCTGATAGAATCTTGTAAATTGGGGCTTTTAAGTCTTGAACAGTCTTGGGCTTAATTTTCTGCTGTTCTTGGTTCTCCACAAGACAAACATGCGTACAGTTTTTTTATAAACTTTCAGCTGTCAATGTCTCCCTTCACACGTTTATAGCACACATTTTTAAAGCCTTCCTTATAATTACAGTGTCATTCATTTTTAAAATGAGTATTTGGACATTTTTTAAATCATTAACTAAACTATGCGCTGTAGTGCATAACTGCTGAACATAAACATGTATCATTACCATTATATTGTATTTATTCAAACGAGAAATGTTTCTATTGTTAAAATTGGAGGAAGAAATAATTTTAGGCGTCACTTTTTTAACTATCATCGCATTGTACTGGCTATGTGATATTTTAGCTGGATTAAATTGGACTGTTTCAGTAATGAATCATTGAATTTATTGCTCAAAATAGATAACTTCAAATATAGAGTTTCGAGTTCAAAGTATAAGAATACTGTGAGATGACAAATGGTCAATGGTGCGTCGTGATAAGTTACACCTCGTGATAACAGTGCTGTGAAATCATGAATGTAAATTCCATCATCTCTGAAGATGTGCAGTAATAAAATATTAGAGATATTAGACAACCGTTGTTGGGTTTGTGAATTCTCCTGAACAGTTGTCATCAACTATCAACTTCCTTCTCACACAAGGACCTGATGCAGATGTACATAATATGTGGAGATCTAGTCCATTAAAGTCTCCATTAATAAACGTCTTATTTTCATTAAATGATTTCACATTGCACACAATGATTGATTTAAAATTATGATTACTGTTTTGTATTATATATATATAAAACATTTTTTTAAAAATACCTTTATCATAATTACATGCTTCATCTACAAGAATACATCTCAAGATAACAACATCTACATGTAAGATAATTCAAATATATTTAAAAATTTTAAATAACAGCACAAATGAGATGGTAGTATATTGTAAGAAATACAAAAAAAAGCTGAATACATAGAACATAAAAAAGTAATAATAAACAATGATGTGAAAATCTATGTAATGACTAATTATCAAAAACAAAATTAAAATACAAAAAAAGTCATATGTTACAATTAAATGTCCAGAATACAAAATTTCCACCGTATAATTTATAAGTGGAAAGACCGTAGTAAAATACGTTGGCGAGGTCACCCCGATACGAATGCTCGTCAGTCGTGAGTGGTTCATCAGACAAGCCAACGGTTCCACCGTACCCTGAGCGTTAGTACAGTCACTTCTGCCAAGTATATTTTTTTTAAATCGAAAATATGATTTCGTTTAAAAAAAAAATAAAAGTGTACGGTTCTCCAGGTTCTTCAAAAAAAAAAGTTACAAAAATTAGTCAGGGAATACTCGAAATATCAATTGGAATTCTCCATTCCGAACTACAGTTGGGAGGAGTTATTGATGTTCCCAATCTCAGTGTTCAGGGAAGGAAAAAAAGAAAAAAAAAAAGGCTTTTGAAGAAAGTTGATGGATAGTCTGTAATAAGCTACTGTTGAAGATGATATATGACAGGCTTCTTTAACTAGCGTAACACCTCCCTTATCGCAACTTCTTCTGTCCCCATAATCACACAAGGAGGGAATCCCCAATGATTACCGCATTATTTAATAATGTAAATGTATTTACATAGTTAATTCCTATATATTGCATATTAGCAATGCAGAAGAAAGACAAAAATACAAGAACTATCGATCTTGATTATAAATAAACTCTTCATTGAAGTACACACATATTTGCATTTAGGAAAAAATATAAGTCAAAAGAACCTAATTACAATAATGTAAATTAATGATGTTCAAGTGTTTTTGTTGCATGTCACCGAAAAATACTCTTTTCAGTATGACATGTAACTAAGTACTAACGCACAGTATGTATATTTGTCAACTGTTTTAAATTTTGAAAGCAGGTTAGTTCTAAAAAATAAATGGTCATTATGTTTATCATACATAATTTAATGACTGATTTTTAATAAATTAATTTCCATTGATAAAACGAACCTTTAACTATAGTAGATATTTTAATTTCTATATTCCATTTATTATTTTTTGTTTATACGTTCGTTGTTTTTTATCGTTTCGATAACCTATTTTAAGTCGATTTTAAAATTAGCAGGTACTAATACTGCTAATGAGTAGTATAGTTTATGTACAATTCGTTGCTGAGAATCATAATTTCTGTTAATCATAAATATGTTATTATTGTAACAATTATATTTCCAAGTGTTTGATAGAGAGTCAATGTCAAATCATCGTTGATGCATATCTTATCAATTCTACTGAAGATTTTGTAACAATTTTGATATGAATTTCACGTGCCATTGGTTTGTTTTTGTACAAAATATAGCATTGTTCAGCATAGATTTGGCACTTTATTAATAATACTATATTAGTGTAATACACCCCACATACATAAAATGTAGGGAAATATATAAAGACTGTATATTTTTACACCTTCCTTTTACCTACCTCCTTCAGACGCACCTACGCTCCAGTGGAATAATTAAAATATTTTGCCATTAAACTATTCTCACTATTAATAGATTTTCTTTCTTTATCGATTTCTAAGCGTTCAGTATTGGAGTACAATTATGAAAATTTGTATAAATTTAATGCTGTCCCAATATATTCTAAACCAAAGCAATTTATCTTAATAAACTGACATGGGGATCAATGGAAGATATTTCTCTATTATAATTCAACTGTCCAATATTATCTGCTTTATTTAAATCATTGAAATTATTCACTGAAACATATTAAAAACATAATATGGGTTCAAATGACTAAGATTACTGTCATCTTACTGACTAACTATGCTTACAAAAATTACATGTCTTCATTAATGCGGGTGCCTTAAGACAGGATGTCATAGGCCTTCAACCTGCCTCCTATGATGGGAAGGCCTCCTCCCTTAGAAGCTCAGAAGTATGTCATAGATCTGTTCTTGGAGTCGCCTCGAAAGAATCGACATGGAGTTAGTGGCCTCCTACTTCCCTTGTAACTAGCCCTTTACCTCTCTGCCTTACTAGGGCGTGAAGATTTTCTTTGATTTATTTTCGCTTTAAAAAATTAAAGAGATGTTGCTTTAGAACCAAGCTAGGTAAGTAAATCAAACGCTTTCTTGATACCACCTTCTCTGCCGAGGTCTCTATGGCCCTATTACTTCTGTCTCTTGCGACTGAAAGGCTACTGCCTGTCGCTCAAACCCTTCCCCTCGGTAAGTAATACTTACACATTGGCCAACTATCGTTTAGTCAATATCTTAATATTATTTTCTCTATATTAAATTTTCATCGATAAGATCTCTGTGTATAAAATATTGTATTTATAGTCTCCGCGCCTACTTATAGTTGTTAAGAACTGGGATAATCATAGCCGTATTGGAATACGATTTACGTGTAAATGACTAATTGGAAGTTAATCGAATCAAGCTTACGAGTGTCATCCAATTAACTGTTATAAAGCTCACATGTTTTGAATAGAAATTACAGAAAACGAGCTCAACGGTTCACAACACAATATAGCACATAAAATACAATATTATAAGTGTTGAATGTCTCTGGAAGAAATTAATCTGGCAAATTCACGAAATTATTTTTACAACCTCAATAAATAATTATATACAATACTATTAACAGACTATATGCTAACTAAACTTTGTGATTTGCTAACAGTATCAATATGTAATCATAGTCTCTTAATATATCTGAATATTATATATTCGATATCTGTTTCCTGATATGCTTGTTTTGAATAGGCGGGTTAGCTATATCGATCTATTGCGATTGTATAACGATAAATGATAATTTCATGGCTTTTCAAATAATAACTGATGGATTGTTAGAACGCGCGATGGAGTGCTAAAAGCTAAAAAAAAAAAAGTTTTAAGTATTTCTGGTGCAGATGAATAACGTTAATATATTTCTACTTCTGTATCCTGCCTTCGTCGAACACAGATGTTCTGGGTCCCAGGTAAAAAATATTTGGGTCTTTGGCTTCTGCAGGATAGGCCACCTAAGGAGAGACCTATACCTACGCAGAAGAAGATAACCAACATCCGGGCCGTGTCAAATTTGAAAAAAAAAAAAAATCCGACCGACTGCATAAAAAATATCGACTTATAGAAAAAAAAATCGTTTGATAATAACCCACAGTTGAGGATATTATATCACCTTTTGGTTAGTTCAGTAGTGGCATTTATTACACTAATAATAATATTGTCTAATCGACACTACAACAGTTAAGCTGATAACGTACCCAAAGCTGATAATATTCTAGATATTTAGAAGTGATAACCAAAAAATTTGTCGATTACTGTAAAATAGAACGAAAATTACTTACTGTGGGAGTACTGTGATATAAAGAAATATTTTTCTATTATCATATTTTCTTTATTGATTTAAATTTTTTTTTTTAGTTTTGTTCTTATTTATCTTTTTTTTTAAATTAAAATGTTTGTGTACATCAATAAAGGTTTCGTTCATTTTCAAAAGCAATGATGGTACTTCTTTTTTTTGTAATGAAACGTTGCAATAGACCTTTAATAAATAAAATTGGAAGGATATTATGCACTGAAATAAAATTTGACATCTACTTAGGCCTAAACTATTTCATGGAAGTCAATTATATAATGAACATTTTGGGGGCGGTCGGGTCTCAAAGCCTCTCAGTCAAGGAGGTCGTGGATGTGTTCCATCAACCGCATTTGCGTATGATCTACGCTTTTCGCTCGGAGTCGCCATGACTCCAGGAACAGATTTATCCACCCGACAGAGTCCGTCTAATATCCGGCGGTGAAGTGACGACGGAAATAGCGCCAGCGGGTACTTGACGATCACAAAGCCCCACCCGTTTCCTGGCACGCTTTTGAGAAATGCACCTTTCTCATGCCATGAATATCATTTGAAGTAATGTCTTCATTGACTCCCTCCCTCCTGGGTTTTCCGCAAGGAAGAAAGCTCGAAATGTGATAATTGTTGCCAGGTTTCTACGATCGGCCTAAGCTTGTTGATTTATTCCACCTCATAGACACCTCTTTGTCCGGTGGCTTGGCTACTGTAGTCTTGGCCCGTTTCCAGAGGTTTTATTCAAACACTAACCAGCCAAGCGCCCGTTTAGCGATATTTCCTCTTATCGGTTTGAATAATAACGCTGTTTGAAAATGAGATTTGCAAGTGGAATTTAAATGAAAGCAGCAATTAAAATAAGGAAAAGGACTGATGGTATAAAACCATATGTTCTGGCGAATTGATAACATTCACTCAATTATTCTGGAATATTCATGAATAAAAAACTTAAGAATTTACATTGCACTTTCATGAAAATTCTCTTGCCTCGAGCACGGGGTACACCTAACACATTTAAAAACATATAATTATCAATCGCTTAACTATTTAAGCAAGCTTACAATAATGGAATATGTATTGTTTTAATCGAATGTGAAATTATTGGCTCGTAATAATTTTTAGTTTGTAAGGCATCAATGATTTTCACAATTCTAAATCAAACACTAAATTTGCAATGTTTTTTTTCTAAAATTCCTACTTTATATTTATTATTTATGTGTACTCATATATATTACAATTAAAAATTTAAAAAAATTAACGATTAAGTCACTTTAATAAAAAAAAAATATTAAATAGTTATATATCTGATTATTTACAATTTTTATTTTTATCAAACATTACATCGATTTCCATATGAAATTTCGCAATGAAAATAGTCTCAGACGATGTTTTGACGGTACAGTTTAAACAGTGATAATAAAAACCATGTCATTTCTCTACTCAACAATATTCATTTAAATAAACGCGATTAAATATTTTATATTAGATATTTTGATAATAAAAAGATTTACTTATTAAAACTTGAGTCAGTAGAAGTGAAAGAATGTGGCGCACATCATACTATTATGTAACATTTAACTTGTAAAGGGGTAACTTGTTAAAAACATTGTCCTATTCGGCAGCATAGTTTAATCTATGGCTACCTTACAGAATTAATTTATTGACTTCATTGAACTGAGCTCTAATATAACAGTTATATTGTTATGTTTTATCTATTTGTTTTGTTAACATTCATTATTACAATTTTACTTTATTGTTTTTGTATTTTTTTTTCTTGTACTATACTATACGGTAGTAATTTTGATTCTTATTTTAAAAAAATTGTGAATGTTTTTGAATTAGCATACATGTACTATCTGATAGATGGGGTGGGTAATAAAGGAATTAAAAAAAACAAACTGATATACATTATTTTTTTAAGAATGGATTATCACCCCATAACACAAATGATACGTCCTATCACAATCGCTTTTTTTGTTTAAATATCGACCCTAATTGTAAGACATGTCTGGGAATATACTACAGTAGTGCTGTCAGAAGAACTGACATGACATGATGAAGACGTCAGACGATACTTCGGCCTCGTCAATCAGGGACGTCCCTAGAAAGGCCATTAGGGTAACAATGTGCCTAACCAGGGTCCCTACCGTGTATCGATTTATCGAACCGTGCGAGGGGAAATATCGTGCATCGGAATATCGAGACTCCATTCGAGCCGTCATCTGTCAATGTTTCAGGGTTGTCGAGTTTTACTTTACTCGTTTTAAAGTTCACATCAATGCCAGGGAGTACTGGTTAAATTATCATTTCAAATATATATCTAAAGACGCAAAGATATATTTATAACACTGGCATAGCGCTATCAAAAGGTGATTATTATTAAGGCATTCTTTAAATATAGTTTCACATTTGAAAAGAATAACATGTTAAAAATACTCCTTTGACTTGCAGCCGCTGTGTTCTAGATGCCAAAAGCAGGGAGCTGGTGGAACAAATTGGCTGCGCAGATGAATGGAGGTCAACGCTGTGAAGACAGAAGACGCATTTAGTGTCAGCTAATTTCTTAAACTGTAGACACTTTCATAGTTTAATAACAATCTTCATTTCCCTACTCGAAAATATATCAAAATTATTATTTATAACATCAAAGCTAAACCACTGTACATCTGTTCACCCCAAATAAATGTTCCTTCATTTTTCCCTTATCCTACATTTTCAAAATTTGAGAGGAGAGAAAAAAAAATGACGCATCTGACACAAAGTAATGTAAAAAATGGATAGGCATCTCCATTTCTCTACCCATTTTAGTGAGAAAATAGAAAAGTACGACCCATGTCTTACCGGCTTCGCACTTACTGACTTCACGAAATTTGTCCCACTATATACTCACTTGACTGACAATACAGCTAACATACCTCTCACGAAAGGTTAAAGAACGCCGAAGTATACCCACTGCTTGGTGTGGCGTCGGTGGGTGAGTTCTCCACCGGAGACAGGTTTTTTGACTCGTCGAAGCCAGAGTCTAACACTATGACCCCACCACCCTTCCCGCATCGATGGCAACAGACAATAGATGTACGTTAGTTTTAAGGTTCATAAGGTGAGCGCTATCACTTTTTAAACAATGAATGCGTAATGTACATTATACTTTCGTAACATTCACAAATAACACTGTGGAATTGTTAAAAATTGTATAAAATGGAGCCATGCTGCAGGACATATAATACTGACCTATTGTAAATATTATATATTAATTTATATATAATCTATAATTTTTAATAACAAGGGGATATGAAGGAATAAAAAAATATACTTGGGATGAGATTCCGTATTGTGGAATCTGTAAAGCAATGTGTATACGTATACTAAATTTTCCATATATTTGAAAAGGAGTGCGATATCATAATTTCGCCCATACATTACATAATTTCTTTTTTAACCATTACTTTCCCTATGTTAGCCCCACCGTATATAATTAGGCTACAGCACATGTAAAGTATATTGTTTTTTGTTTGTTTAAGGGAAAATTTCAGTTTTCTCAATACAAATATTAAAACAAAATGGTTCAGAAAAAAAAACTCAAACAATATAATAATTTTTTTAATCGTTGCTACCAAAAACAGTTGACTCTCGATTCCATAGAGAATCCATTTCTTGTAAGAAAAAACGAATTGAATAAAAAATCGCAAGAAATCTACAAAAAAAAACCGAATAATTGACTTCACCAGTACCTCGGCAACATCTACAGATTATTATCTGTGGCCTTATCTGTGACAAAGTTGTGTATTTTTGAAAATAATTTTGCTACTATTTGTAATTTGCGTTGTGTAAACTCTATGATATGGGCTTACTTTTATTTTATTTTTGGTAGAGTAAAAATGTTTTATTGTGAATTAATTAGACTGGTTTATCCGTGGATCATTCTGTATTTCAAAAATTTTTTTAGAGTGAATGAAGTTGTAATTATGTTAATATATTTAAAGCACATCAAGGAAAAGGGCCTAGTGGTAGAATGACAACAATATCCAGGCATGTCTGAGATTTTTGAAACCTTTATTTTTCAGCAATTTCTTTTGAATTTTTAATTTACTTTATTATTTTAAATGAGTATTTAACATATAATTGTTGTGTTTGAAGTAGGTTTCATGCAAAGAGTTGAGACATCTTAAACGTTAGATAATCATCTTGACCTATTTTCACTTTTTTTTTTTTTTTCATAATTCCTGTTACTTTCTGAACAACATTTGATTAGCATATCTCGTGCACGGTAGAAATTATAATGAATTTGGAAAGTGATGTTAGGCTAGCAGCTTGGTTTTTACTATTTTATATTTTGAGATCATTTATCAAGATTACTTATTGCTAAATGAGGCAGATTGTAATTTTATCATAATAAAGTTGTTAAAAAATAAAAAAATTGTATATTTACCATATGTTACATTTTTTTTTTTTGAATTGTAATAATTTAATTTAATTTAATGTAGTATTGTATTGAACAGACTTCTTCATATTGTTTGTATCTTAGCTTAGTTCAGTCAAATATTTTTATTTTATTATTTATTTTTACAGAGGTTTAAACTTTATTGTATTTCTTTTGATGATGTAATATTTATTTTTATTTGCCATTTATTCTTTATTTTTATTTTTTTTATTTCAAAACCACTTTTGTTTTATACATTTTTACAAACAGATGAGCAAAATTCAATTAACAAGATTTTACAATTTTCTCCTCGTGCTGCATACGCAGATGCATTTGAAGGAGGTAAGATTTACAAATATAAATTTCTTTTTGAAGTTAATAAGTCAATTATCAATATACAGGACTAGGTGATGGGGCTCACCTTCGGTATACTATGTGGGAAACTTACAAACTAAACTTAAAAACTAGAACCTAAAGACTAAAGCGTTCCTGCCTCGACAGCGTCATCGATGGGGAAACGGAGCGGGGGTTATCGTGTTAAACACTGGGTTTGTCAAGTACTGTAGTGAGTCAAAAAATTTGATATGTCTACGTTGAATGAATTGCCATTAATGAATTTGTCATGTGGACAATATCGTTATTTTTGTATTTTATTGTATTATTGCAATGTCAGTATAATATGCTTGGAAATATTCTGCGAATGCCAAAAGACAAGCATTAGGGAAATATATAAATATATAGATATATAAAAAAGACAAACATTCGTTGAAAATAAATCAGAGACAGAATCATATATTCCGATTATAAAAGTTTTAACACGGCCGCAGGACGACGCCGGTGCAAGGGCGATAAGCCGGATAATAAATACTGGTAGGAAGTAGGTGAAATTCCTGGAAGGGCAAAAGTTTTAGGGTAAAGGATGGGCCCTTAATTTGGTGACGCCGTGTATTCAATGTAGAAACAATAGGGTAGGGGGTGGGTGGCGGCCATATTGATTTATACCCCGTCGGGGGCGCCCCTGCAGCCGTTGAGGGGAACTAATTCACGATCTGAGTTAGTTATGGCACTTCAGTCTGTAGTTTGCCTCAGAGGACAGTCGCCGAGCCGCGAGAGTTAGCCTCGTGATGAACGGCCAGGAGTTTGCTGACCCGAGCAGTAGTTGGAATTACTACTAGCGGCTTATAGTAATCAAATATGCCTCCACGAGAACCTCATAAAAAATGAATCAAAAAAAAAACTAACAACAACAAAATAAATATGACTATTAATAATAAAGAGGGAGGTGACAAACATGTGGATTTGGGAGGCCTCTGGGCTTTTTGTAAATATTGCATGAATGAGCGAGTGAATGATGAATTGTAAATATGGTATGAATGAGAACATTTATCTCAATTACTTATTGCCTAATAAGGCAGATTGTAATTTTAGCAAAATAAAGAATTAGTAATAAACAGCCAAAGAAACGATTTGGACGACAAATTTTATCATACAATTGAAAGAAGGCTTTAATTACTGAGAAATGAATGGCCCTGATACGGAATATGAGCTAACTCACGATGTATGTTTTTGCAGTTTGAAAACTGACCTAATTTTAAATTTCAATGATGATGATTCCAAACCGATATGAAAGATCAAGTATGAATGATCTCGTACATACCAATTAATGAAGATGTACCAGCAAATTTGCTAGATCATTATATAAAAATTATTCTTTGGCTGTTAAATATTAATAATTTCTCTCAAGGACAAATACCGCAACAATTTCTCATTTAAAATAAGTACTGCAAAACCACTTCCTCTCCTAGACAACGGATAGAAAATTACTTACATACAGGTCAGTAGTTAGAACGAAAATGATTCACTTCTACGATCTACGAACGACGTGGAAAACTGGTCAACCAACAACCATCACGGACGATTACAACGTAGAAGGTGAAAGGACATCCTGAGGTGGCAAGGCTCCATTTATTAAAAAACAAACAAAATGATTCTTGGAAAAATGTTCAGTATTTTTTTTTTGCAGTATGATTGAAGTTTCCATACATGCGATACACTAATGTTTAAATTCATAATTATAATTAATCAAGATAAATCTTTATTTTGATAACCTACTCAAATTAATGGGCTAAATGTACGTTTTATTACTAAACAACTCATTAATAAACTTTCATCATGTTTTATGGAATTGAAAATACTTTTCATGTTTTCGAAAAATCAAAGTGGAATCCATATTTATGGAGGAAGGGGGGGGGGGGAGAATTGCAGCCTTCAGAACAGTCAAACAGACAGAGAACCAGATTTAGTTTTTTGGGAATATCTTTGAAATAGTTTTTTTCATTAGATACAGTCTTCGATTTTTCCTTTGCAACCGGAAAATCGACAATAGCTTCTAAACAGAGCAAAACGGACCTTACTATTTTCATATAAGTAATGGCCTGGTATTTTTTTTGTAGTTCAGTTTCCATTTTTGGTAAAAAAAGAAAAAAATCAGTATATTACGAGGTGTCAATAAAAATCCATTTAAATTGCAATTGGGGACGACTATTATGGTAGGAAGCCATTCGCAGACATTTTACATTTTCGACAGTAAAGCCTCTCCCAGTGGGCTTTGCAATAAATAAAACGCTCCAAACCATAAGTAAGATTCGACAGAAAAATGCACAGTAACAGTTTAAAATAAGCCGTTAATAACAAATTTAAAAAAATAATACAAAACCGGGAGTATTCCCATGCAGTGGCGGTGAAGCTTACTAATCTTCGAAACCATTTATAATAATTTATCCACCTTCGGTAGCTAACTCCTTTGTTTTTTCCAGCCATTATCAGATTACCGCTCCC
Organism: Acanthosoma haemorrhoidale; assembly: GCA_930367205.1. Taxonomy (NCBI): domain Eukaryota; kingdom Metazoa; phylum Arthropoda; class Insecta; order Hemiptera; family Acanthosomatidae; genus Acanthosoma; species Acanthosoma haemorrhoidale. The sequence goes on from OV884014.1 coordinate 27,735,960, forward strand.
TTCCGGTAATTGGTTAATTATCATATAATTTCATTGCTACGACATCGTAGAAGTGAACAAATCGTTAATACGGTCAATAATGAAGCCGAGGTATTACGAAAGAAGTGGTGAAAAAAAATAAATTAAATCTCCAGAAAGTCTGGGATTAAATCGATATCGGATGTTATAATTGGGGCCATTAAAACAATTACGAAGAGCGCAGAGGACGCTTAATGTCTTCATCGGCTCGCCCTTATTAGCCCGCGATGAATTCAGACGGGCGCATCTCCTGATTCTTTCTCAGTATGATGAGGCAAACGTAGAAGAAAGCTTTTTCGGCTGGTCGTGGAGAGGACAAGGGTGGGATGTCATTTAGAAAAACGGATTGTAAACAGGACCTCTTCAGCCAAATCTGATTCGAGCCAAAAAACTAACACTAGAAGAAACATCAATAACAGCCCGATTCCAAAGAATTGCTATTTGACTACCATATCAGTCTATTTGTCATAGAGTCAATCATAGAGAATTTTCAGATCTGAAAGAGAACTCATTAGAAAATAATAATATTCCTTGTGTTCAAAAAAAGTGGTAAACTTTATTTTTAATAAGCTCTACACTGGCTCGTATCCGGTTACTTGGCTGAAGGAGGAGCGTGGGGTACTTCCCAAGACTACACTTTCTCCTTCGCAGGCGAGGTAGGTGACAATGTGGACATGGGAGGACTCTGGGCTGTTTGTAAATACTTTATGAATGAGCGAATGAAAATTGTAATTATGGTATGAATGAGAACATTTATCACAATTACTTATTGCCCAATAAGACAGGTAGTAATTTTATCACAATAAAGAAGTCAAAATTCAATCAGCTCTACGGATTTCATCAAAGTAATATTTTATATTTATATTGCAAAAATATAGTTGCATTAAAAATTAAAAAGAAGGTGTATTTGGTATTTGTAACTATTTTGAACAGTGTATGCATGAGAGGGTCATCATTGTATTTTGAATATAGTACAAACCTCTAATTTGAGTGTCACACCCTTGCTGTGAAACATAATAGTTTAAAAAAAACAAATGCCTATTTTTCCTCATAATCTATAGTTTGAGGAAGAGTTAAGCATCATTTTTATCGATTTTTCGGATGATTTGTTAGACTGCGACCTCAAATCTATATGGTTTTAATCCACCTGACACAGTTAGGAAGTGAGATGTTTCTCAATGTTTCTACAAGTCAGTAAAAACAATTCTCTGAAGGGCTGGCTTACTTTTAGTAACCATAGAGATACTTTTGACTAACAGACTGCCTTCTAGCTTTTTACGAGACCTCGGCGACTCCAACAATTCCAAAACTGTGTACTAATGAAAGTGGTCAGACATACTTCATTCGAGCAGCGGAGCAACAGTGAGCTACACGAGATCTTTGAGCTGCCTACGGTGGATGAATTCATCCAACGTGGACATATCAAATTTTCCGACTCATTACAGTACTTGACAAAGCCGGTGTTTAACACTATAACCCCTGCTCCGTTCCCCTATCGATGGCAGGACGCTGTCGTGGCTGGAAGGCTTTAGTCTTAGGTTTTAGTTTGTAAGTTTGCCTTTTAATGATCCGAAGGTGAGCCCCACCACCTAGTCCTGTTTATTGTATTTGATATTTTCACTGTAAAAAGACATTGTAATTCTACCCTCCTTCAAATGCATCTGGGTATGCAGCAAGGGGAGAAATTTTGTAAATATTGTTCATTGTATTTGATCATCTGTTTGTAAAAAATATTGAATAAAAAGGGGTTTTGAAAAAAAAAACTGTTTTTGCTATGCCGAACTTTGGTACAACCGAGTAAATGAGCAACTAAATCGAAATAAATTAGTCAACAGTAGATGAATGGGTGATCCTTTTCTGGTTTACGTTTTGAAGCACCATGCGTCACTAGGGAATGTTCGCTACTCGCGTTTGACGTACTTTGATCGGCGTGTCTCCACATTCTGATGAAGGGAGTTCATGGGGAAGCTGTCATGACGAGAGAGAGGTCGATAGCTCCCTTCCTTAATCCTGTCAGTGATTAAGGGCTGGGAGAGCTAGGACCCGAGGAAGGGTTGATTGGCCGGGCTTTATCAACCGTAGGGCCGGACTTCCCCCCGACGAGGCGATAACCTGGGCCATTGATTTACAGAGCAGGTAACCATATCGGCGCGGTTGCCGCACCCTTGGACATCATCTCACCTGATGTGGAAGTGATAAAGACCCAGCTCATAAATCCCCCGCCCAGCCAGCGGCTCGCGAACTGCTACCGTTCGAGCACTGCTACTACCAACCCCTTCCACGGAATAATCGCAAAATGAATATCGACTCGCCGAGGGGTGGCAGCCTCACCGCCTCCGCGATTTATTACTTGAGGCACAATGCACAAAACCACCCCCATCCGCCGCCCGCCCAAATTGAAAAAATAATACCCCACCTACCCCTTAAGGGATCCCTCTCCCCTTTATATTCACTGAATAAATAAGTTTCACAAAAGAAAAAGAAACCTTTTTATCAAAATAAAAGAAGAAAATTTTCTTAAGTAGCTGTTTATTGTAAAGAGCAGTGGCTCCCCCTCTATGTAAATCGCTTTTGTTCGTGGAAATAAGAGGTAGGTGATATATATTATCTGTATGTGAACTATAGTTATACAATGAAGTGTCAGATTAGAAAATATGGTGTAATTTAGGTTTTGGTTTACTACCATAATGTAAAGTCCATTGGTTCTAGTGGTTGGCTCATCAACGCCTTGTAGCACCTGAGGATGACAGACGTTAGCTGTTAAAAACCTTTCCCAATTAAAGAATAGCTTTTGAAGAGAAATGAACATTGGTTATATTTAAAAAGTACAGTCATTAAATTTCCCCTTACATAAATTACAATTTACTGCTACATAGAACAAATCCATATGGTGATACAATGAATCTCTAAACATGAACCATTCTACAAATGCATATCTCTCATTCGTTAAACGAAGAGAGGCTCAGTAAAATAAAGAACGACATTTTGATTCATCACGTTACCTTTACTGTAAATCATTGTGTGATTTTTGAAACTCTGAAGCTTCCGATTATTTGGCTTTCATTTCAAATTCTTTCTGCTGTGCCATTTCAATAAATCCTCGTCCCAAAAGCTCATAAGATCGACTGAGTTCGGTGCAGTAGGTGGTGCTAAGGAGCTATCACTATTTAACCAATTTTTTTTCGGTTTTCTAAATTGAAAAATCAACTTTTTCATTAAAGCAGCGAAATACAATCAGATACAAAACGTTCAGAAAGTATTCTCAGGGACTCCTGCCTTAGTAGTAAATCTCAGTAGTCAGGCCCACATCCATTGTGTCATTAAATGTTGTACTTTTATTTCAGTTATATAAATTACACAATTAAAAATTATATTAAATACTTCCTACCTGTTATTGCAGTGAGGCCACTTACCAATGCTTAGTAAAAATGTCTTCTTATTATCCATTTAACTTATTGCTAATAAAATGTAATCTATGTTATGTACCATGTTAGTTTAGTGCGTTTTTAATTTATTAGGGTTAGTAACTGTGTTAGATTCAAGCTACGTTTTAAAAATGACGGATATATGCAATTTTTTTTTAGTCCCTCGCAAAATAGGTTTAAATTTCTAAAATTGCAACTATGAAAAATGTAAGAAAACATAAAAAAACATACTGCTCTGATTTTAAAATAAAACCACTGTACGAAACTCTTCTTTTTTTTTTGTTATTCCCCCATTCGAGGGAGCAATATTGGTTGTTCAGACAATCTTTTATTTAACACATTTACAATGGCTGTTTCAGAACAAAATTACGTCATATATTTGAATTATTAAAAACGAATTTTAGACTTTGTCCCTCACCACATTTTAAAAAAAGTTGTAATCACCAGAAACTAAAGTAACTAAACTAATTGAAAAATCAAACTAATTGAAAAATCTTAGGCTCTTTAGGTAATGTGAATAAATGTGTCAAGACATGCACTAGTTTGAAAAATAATAATGAATTCGAACTATGGCTTGTTAAATAAAATTTAAGTCTCTTCGTAATGTTTTTATCGACTACTACATCATAAACACTGTCAACGTTTCCTCTATTCAGACATCATCAGGGTATATAATTTTGAAAAAACAATTATACTATAAAAAACTAATTATAAATATCTATATAGTATGTAAAGATATATTGTACAAACATTGTATCACTTATTCGTTTCATTATATTTGATATATTGCACCTCACAACATTCCAAATTAGTTAGTATGTTAAAACTGTATTTTGTATTATATTTTAAAACACACATAATTAGTATACTTATTATTTTTTATGATTTAATTATGTATGTCGTGTTTTTATAACTATATTCTCTTTGTGATGTCGAAACGTTGACAGTGTTTATGATGTAGTTGTCAATACGAAAAAACTCAAGCTTTATTTAATAAGCCAAAGTTCAAATATTCACAAGTATAATGAATACAATAATGAATTTGGTTAAGCAGAATTTTGTCATCCCTGTTAATATTATTGTATAAAATTATAATAATTAGACTTCTAGTTTAATAAACTTTATTATGTTAGTAAAAAAGAGAGAATAAAAAACATGCAAACATGTGATATGCAGCGCAACTCACCGTATGAAGAACATGAGGAATGACGCAATCCACTGCCGAACCGAACTGTCACACGCGTTACATTTGTTTTCGCAACCCTTCACTCACTCACACTGTACCGAAATCACTTACGATCGCACTTAACTGTCCCCGAATCCCGCATCAGGAGTTTCCGGAGAAACAAAGATCTGCGAAAGTAAAAAATCATCAGTAAATAGTATCGTTAAACTAACATAACTTGATAACATAACACTCACTTAATTTTTGGGTATCCTAGGTTTTTTGTTGTCTTTAGCAGTCCTTCAGATATTGACATCTATAATCAGGTTTCTGGAATACTAAAAAATTAATTTTTGACCAAAAATAAGGATATGTCATACGAATATCCGTGTCATTCAGAATCATCTGTTAGGTACACGGCAAAGTGAGCTATCCGGATTTTCATTTGTGTATTTATCAAATGTTCCATGACACCAGTGAATGCTATTATTTTATATGAATATTTATTTTAGCAACAGAAATGGATTGAGAAAATAATGTCCCCTTTACTATTCATAAAAATTATTTAAAACTATGTAAAGTATTATTGTTTAAAACTAAGTAAAGGGTCTCATACCGTGTTGTATCAACCTGCATTAAATGTATGGTATTCAGGTAATCTATAAAATACATATATAATTACCTAAAAAATTGATGAAAGTATCCCAAAACCATGGTGAATAAAGATTCATTAACCCAGGAAGGTTCGGTTTTCAGGTCACTCTCAATTAAGAGCGTCTGCGTCAACGACCAGCGAGCATTTGTCAAACGCTTAACACCTGCGCTTTACCGCAGCCTCTCCCCATCTCGGCACTGTGTCATTTAAACTACTACGATCTAGAATTCAAAATGTTCTTTAAAACATGCAAACTTTAATTTACTAATTATTTATACAGTTAAATTTATATTTCGTTGCGTGCACACTGTACAGGTACTGGGTAATACCACTACACAAATGTGTAAGCTGGTGTGAACAACAGTCACGGATGAGATCCCTCTTCTGTGAATTCTTTGGAGAGGGTTTGTGTTTTGGTGGTCAGGAAGTGCTTCGTGGTTGTTTGATATTGGAGGCTAAGCGGCTGTACTTTCAAACAGCAGCTTCAATGAGTTTCTCTGCTTATATACATTCATATCATGTAATGTTCTATGATAGTGAGGATGTGAATATGATTCAATCAATATGAAAGGAATGCTCCATAATAACTTGATATATAATGAATTAAATGTATGAAAAAAAAATTGGCATTAAACTCGTTCCTGTATTGCTAAGATCTCTCATGTCTCAGCTTAGATGTTCTAGTATGAAATTTCTGATTTTTCCTCTCATTACATATACGTATTGTGAATGTTTTGAGACTCTGCAATATAAACGGCTTATTTGTTGTGTAAGGCCGATCATAACAGTTTATTTATTAACATGAATACTTTAGCTGTAGTGAGAATATCTGGTTTTAGTGAAATATCGTTATAAATACTCCATATAAAAAGATTTCTCATGAGACAAACGGTGAGGAAACTCATACACTTTTAACGTTGTTGTTAATTTTGACTTTCCAACCATAGATATATGAATGCCACCTTTTTGAGTCGGGCATTGAACAGTATCCACCATTGTCAATCGCCTTCCCCCCGGCTACAAAAGTCCTAAGACTCGCCCACTGGAGAAGAATGGAAGACAAAGATGAGGGACGTCAGGGCGACAATGGAGAAAATGGAGAGTTAACAGCGGTGAGGCTGATCAATAGAGTTCGGGCGTTGTCAGCATCAGAACCAGATTAATACTTGCCTGCCAGTAAGCACACCACAAGCTCTCGCTGTAAGAGTTTAATATCGCTTACAAATAAAATATTTACCACATGAAAAAATATAAGATTATTTTCAGTTCCGTTGGTTTAGTTTTTTTTCTTCACAAACCACTCGCTTTTTAATCTGAGTGACTGTCTGTCTATTGCGGCCTTTATGGGCCCCACTGCTATTATTGATATACGTACAACATTGATGAAGTAAATAGTCATGTTCATAGCTCAAATTAACTGATATCTTACTGACACTAACACCAAATAACAAAGATCACAAATTAGTTTTACATTGTTAAATTGTTGAAAATAATGTTTAGCTCATAAATATAGTCAAACAATAAAAACTATCATGTACCAAAAATGATGGTTTTATAATGTATTTATATATAATATACTGTTCAAAATATCAATATAACTAATGAATAAATAAATAAGGAAAATAAAATTTTTGATCGGTCTAATGACATTTACGAAAAACTTACCGTTATAACAGTATTTAAATGGCATTATCGTACTGCGATAAAAATGAATCATTCTTACTAAGAAAAACATTTCTGTTTTTAGTAGCAAACAAGTAAAAGTAGCAGACACATGATCAGTTCATAATATGATTGAAAAAGATTCACATAAAAAAAGTAATATTTTGACTTACCCAAAATACTGTTGACCACCCGTGGTTAAGCGGCGTTTCTTAAAGTGGAATTGATAAAAGTTCAATCAGCTTCAGAAAAATTGAAAATTGACAAAAAAACCGATTTTACTTAACTTGCGCACTGGATTCAGTAGGAACTAGTTTAAATAATAATTTTTTGGATACTTGGTTCAGTGGATACTTTTTACTTTCCATTTCTTTGCTACTCCACAACACTTATTGCAAAACCTATTAACCATTGAAGCTTAAACAATAATTTTATTCTTCACTATTGTGTAAATCCAATTAATTCATTTTGTGATTTATTCTTTTGATAAATTTTTTTTTGCCCATGTTTTTTTTTTTTGGCAAAATTAATTTTTATAATTGAGTAGGTTCAATAAATAAAATAAGACAGCTTCAACCACATATTATTTATTATTTTTTTTAAGAATTTTTATTATTTCTTCAAACACAAAATTATATAGGACAAATTTTATATTGATTTTACAATTTATACTTACAAATATGACAACTTTACAATGACTATATCAATAAATAGATGCCCGGGGGATTAGAGGAGGGGGAAGGGTAGGAGGGAGTGAGTGCTAACCATCATAAAACATAAATTAATTATTTTGTAAAATCACAATAATAGTTATTAGAAAAAAGAGGTACTCGGTAAATAGAAATATTTTATACATCTACCAGAAGTCTACAGTACGCTAATGTAGAGAAATGGAAAATGGGTTGGATGGAGAAAAAGAATATTATATTATAAAAACGAATGACGATAATATGAGGTATGTTTCTCGACTATCTACAAATAATACCGTTTGTTTTTGTTATGTATATTTTTTTTACAATTTTTGTTTTATTATTTTTTTTTTTAATTTTTGAATCTTTCATTTCTCATTTTTACTCTATTAAAAGAAATCCATTCCAATGGGTCATAAAACTCCTTTAAAAAAACAATTTACAATAATAACAAAACTCTTTGTTATTGCTTTTCGATACATTTTATTGTATCGTTACATTATTAAAATAAATAATTCTCTTTAAAATAAATACACTTGATTGATCAGCTACTACTGAGATGGATTTCTTTTAGCATGTTGGTAAATAAATTTCAATAAAACTTTTTACTATGCTTAACTCTCTACATATACACAATTATTTACTATACATATATAATATATAATTCAATACCGTACAAAATAAGTCTAAATTGAGTATTGAATTACAAATATGACTGGTATAATTATATAATAATCTATACAATACAATTTAGAAAATAGACAACATTCACTCGCGGACCTAATTAAATAATACCAAATAAATTTTACTTTAAAATCCAGGAACTGTTATTTGGCCGTTTTATCAAATATTGCTCAAACGAACCTAAAAAAAAATACCCATTCTCACCATTTTTTTTTCATTTAATTTTTTAGTAGTATAACACTTTCAGTCCAAATAGTAGTATACATTTTTTTTTTTTTTATATATATATTTTTTCTGTTATTTCATCAGCCCAAAATCAGGCGTCGCCAATCGCGATCTCAAAATTAAGTACATATCTTTACAAATGTTTATACAAACCAAACCAAAAAAAATCTCCCACAATAATGATCGTCAACCGTGGCGTGGGATGATGAGCTGTTGAAAAATCATTACAAAGATTATTATATATGCGAAAATAGCTCAAAAATATCTAATGTACATATTAACGTTGACATTTAGGGTGCAACTGAAATAAAGTGCATTTTTTTTTTAATTTTTTTTTTTTTTTTAAATAGACGAAATTTATGGTTTGTCATGGGTACTGGAATCTTCCATTTGAACTCAATAGCGTATACACCGTTACATTAAAGGCGAATGTTACACACATTGATCATCTCATCAAAAATAATTAGTGAGATAGGCCACGTTCCAGATCTTTTATTAGGGCTATATATTTATAACTAGATAGTATATTTAAATCTGTATTGACACGAAACACGATCTTTTCATCGTTATGCCGGGTTCCCAAGGAGCGTGAATCACGAAAGTGAGGGACGCCAGCCAGCCAACTGGTACTTTGACCCGCTCAATGAAGTCGTGAACCGTTCAATTATAAAAACAAAATTGATTTCTCAATCAATAATTTGTAAATAGATTCGCCTGAGGATCTATAATTATCTGTAAATTTAAAGGAGCTATGTAAGAAAACAAAATTTTTCTTAATTCGTATTGAGTGGTACTTACTTTCCTGATTCTAGCCCCGTGGTAACCCAGCATTAGTGTATACTTGTAATTATTTTCTTTATTTTTATACAAATATGAACATCTAATAGGTTCACGGTCTCTATGCCTATAAACATGGCATCAATCACACATGAATACTCGGCCACATACACACTTTTTCTTCAGAGATCTATATAGCAACCTAAAATACTCTCTTACATATAGTTATATTTATATATATATATTTTATTTTTGTCACGGCACACTTACGTATATCTGTTTTTCATTTATGTTATACCATTACAATCTTATCTGTTCAACCTCTATACTCTTATATAGTATATTGTCTTTCTATGGTCTGTGACTCGACCATTGGTATATTTTTTTTGTTTAAAGTTTTTGTATACTTTGGTAACTTTGATATTGAAAGGGACACATCCCTTAAGAGGTAGTTCAAGCGAAAGGCCATCGCTTTGCGACTCATATATAATGCATATATATTATAGGGAAAGTCGCAGGGAGATGGGCTTTCGCTTGTAGAATCATCTAATAACATATTAACTGGAAAATAAATTACAATCCCACAATTCTGTATCTATACAATGTCTGTCATCGATTCAGCGTATATTACATAGCCTTCTCTTTTTAATTTGCCAAAGTGGTCCTCTTTTTAACACACTCACACACTTGATAAAAGAGAAAATAAACTAAAGAAATTAACACTTATGAGTTCCGCGTTGTAAATGTCCAAAACTTCCCGCGACTCCGAAATACTTTTAGCCTTTGGTTGCGCTATACAAAACGAGTCAATAAATAAAGTGAGCAGCCGTGGCTGTCCCGTACCGGAGGAGAACTCGGAGCAGGAAGTCCCTTCATCGGCCTCTCTTTCATCCCTAATCTTTATCACACTTATGACTTCTTCCACTTACTTCCGGTCAGGCGGGGCTTAAAGGAACTGCTGCTCGAGGGCCGGATCTCACTGCGGCGAAGTCTGCGGCGAAAGATCGCTGCCTTCGTTCGTCCCAAGGTCACCTTTCGTCTTGTTCTCCTTCTTCCACTTCATCCTCCTGTTCTGGAACCAGATCTTGATCTGCCTCTCGGTGAGGCAGAGGGCGTGGGCGATCTCTATCCTCCGCCGCCTCGTCAGGTACCTGTTGAAGTGGAACTCTTTCTCCAGCTCCAGGGTCTGGTACCTGGTGTACGTCTGCCGTCCCCTCTTCCTCTCTGAATCAGTAAACAGACCAAAAAAATCGAAAATAAACATAAAAGAAATGAAATGACAACTTAACATATGTGCATATTTTAGTTTTTCAAAAACCATGTACGTTTCTCTTCAAATGCTTTTCTTTAATCGGCAATGTTCTCCATAGCTTAGGGTGGTCTGATCGCTTTGAAGCGCCTGAAGATGACAGACGCGAGCTGATGAAAGCGCTTGCCAATTAAAGAAAAGCTTTTGTTGAGAAGTGTACTGTTATTTTAAACGTAAATTGAATCATCTCTAGGTGGGTACTAAATTAATAATAATTAGTTATGGTATTTTATCCCATAGGAGTAAATCCTAATAATTATTATTTAAAAAGAAAAATTTGACAATCTCAAAAAAATCAAATTTTACCGTATAATTTTAGTTTTTCATGTTATTTGCAATCTACAATAGCAATGCTGAGATCTGTGATTATCTTTAAAGATGTCTAAGAGGGTTAACTGGGTTTGTGGTTAGGTTCAGTCTTTGATGGAAATTTTCGAAAATAGTCTAATTGTTTGTTGTCACAAATCTATTGCTTCTTCAATCAGTGTAAGGGCACTAGTTACTTGCCTGCCCTATACTGTACTCGCTATACACACATAACATCCTTCATATAGATACATTTTTTTTATGTACATTGACACTTAGCAAAGAGAGTTCACAGTCCGTCCAACAACTTCTGATTGTTGTTCGGGCAGGGAGCGTTGGACAGAGTGAACGGTAAACAGAAAGTCCCTGGTTCGAATGTAAATGTGAAATTGATACTGAGATAGGCTTAGGACCTTCTCGTATCAGTTTAGGTTTGCTGACAACCCTTATCACTCCCCCCCCCCAGGCTAGTCAACCAAATGTCTTTACCTCATCTCTGAAAAAAGTAGTTGTCAAAAAGGCGATGGCGGTTTCAATTCCCGGGCTTGATTTATATAAAACTACACACATGTGTTACACATCTATAAAACCAGTAGGATTACATACCACAAGCAATAATCAATTATTAAAATATGTACATTCATACATTTTTAACGTACAGTAACCTACAGTCGTTGGATTAACTAAAAAGTGCTTTTTGTTGCAATTTTTCAGATGGACGAATACAAATTGAAATATATTGAAAAATAAATTGAGCAACAGCACAAAAAAAAAACAAGAATTTACTTTTTTTTTTTTTCCTTTAGCTTTCTAATTATAAGATTAAGGATAAGGGGAAAATAAAGGAATATTTGGGCTGAGTGGATCCTTGTACCAGGAGCACCGGCTTGAAGGTGGTGTGAGGGAACAAGAATTTACTCAAGTGACAACAAACAAATATAGATTCCTACTCTAACTCATTCGTTGGCAATTGGAGATATAATTGAATAACACTTTTTCGAGTATACCCATTTAACACATACCTTAGCCTTAGACATACATTAGTAATAATTTAAAAGGAATTTTCCATCGTTAACACTCAAATTCAGAGAAGAAGATTTTTTTTCTTTGCTCCTCCTTATTTGTAAATGTTTCAAAAATGAAAAAAAACAATGAATTTAGACCACTTATCTGTGGGCCCACTAGTTCAATCAAATATAAATATAATCCTGGTTGAGCCAGTAGAATACATTACAAACGTTAGCAAACAAAACTCTGGACATGCTTCCCGCTGTTCGGCGAGGGTTGGGATTTAATTCCCGATTCCATTTCACCCCCTTTCGCCCCCGGGAGGGTGCGATGCAAAGCAGGGATACACAAAGGAGTTGTCATATCCTCTGCAGAGGGACCTTTATTGTTATTCCACTGTATCATCCCATTCCGTCGACCCGGCCACGATTAGCTCATCTAGATTCAGCGCAACTACCACGTTCCACGATGATTGTAACGTTCCAACTCGTTAACAGGTTTTCAAAAGCTTTAAGAAATAGTTACAAGTGGCTATTGTATCGATTCAAATCCGCTTTTTGATCCATGCAATAGTCAAATGTAACACTTTAATATAAGTAAATAACTATAATTATGAATTACAAGGAACAAATACATTATAAATTGGCAGTAGAATCAATTTAAGATAATACACTTCGTTGTTTATAATTGCATCCTCCCTCGAATACCTAGTTGTCATCGATTTTGTTTCCACTTTATTTTTACTTTAGACAGTCTTTTTTAGACCAATAAAAAACATTTAAAGTAATAATAATCAAGCAATCCAGAAGAAGCAATCGAGTTTTGTGAAAATCGAATTTTTCAAAAAAAGTTTTTGAGTCTTTCAACCAGTGAACGTTTTGCCTATTCAGGCGTCCTCACCATTATGAATGATACTATCTTTGAAGTCATGGATACACGGTTTTATACCAAAGTGGCAATTTCTTCAAGTTATAAAGAACTTTTTACGTCTAACCAGAAAACAAGCAATGGAAAATATATATTACATATCAACAAGTCTTTGGTACCTCCTAAGGTTAGATAATTTATCATAATATAAAATTTTTCACCATTTAATAAACAACACTAAATGAATACAGTTAAACGTTTAATATGTTTAAAAACAGCTGAAATGTTTTCTATCCAACGAGTAGTGGTCGCCTCTCTTTCTACGGGCTTAAAAACCTACATCACGAACAAAAAGTCCCTTTTTTTCTAATGAGGACTGGAGAATTTCCCCTGGAGCGAACCCAACCGCCCCACACGTGACCCACTGAAAAAAAAAAGTTTTAAAAACGTTATATGGCTCATTATAAACATCCCTCAACAGTGATTGTGCATCTCCTTATTTAGATTTAGTCAATTTAATTTGTACGTGAATACTCAAATAGTAGTGTCCAATTAATTATTATTTTTAGTACACTTTCTTGGCTGTTTGATAGGCTGTTGTCCACTGTGACTTGACTACAAAACATGAAGTATTTTCTGTTAAAAATCTATAGTAGGTTTCTCACAATCATAAATTTATCATACATCATAGCTGTATCTATTTAATGAAATAACACTATGTACTTTCATTGTAGGCCATAAGAGTATAAATGGGTTTAAGGGTTTGTTGTGTGATCGGCTTCGTCAATGGAAAGGGGATGTTTTCTCGTTTCTCAGTTTTCAACGTTTTCTCAAAATATGAAATCCACATAGGTCGCCCATATGCTTTTAACGTCGACAACATTGTTCTTCACGAAGGAGCTAACGCAGGCACACTTAAGTTGAAACGTGGCCCGAAAATAAACTTGATGAAAACTTAACAAGTCTTTTTTAACAAACCTACCAGAATTTGAAACTTGGCAAATCACTTTTTTTTTTTTATTCCGAAAGTGATTTCACTTACATCACTTTTACTAATTTACTTAATTTTGGTTAATAGAGAAACAAAACGTGACCAGCACTTATATGCAGTAATATTTCAGATATTTATAGGTTCTTTAAGAGTTAACCATATTAATTTAGGGGTCTTAGAAAATGATAATTTTGAGCTGATAATGATCTAGCCCCTAGGTGGCCAAACCATGGCACATGCCCCAAACGTGGCGCTTTAATGCGTTGAGGTTTTGCATTGAACTCTGAATATATTTAATATGCAAAAGCAGCAATGCGAAGCAACACTTTAGAACGACATACTGATGCGAACAAGCATTTTCATAAATGTAATTGATTAAAAGCAAAACACGGTCACGAATAAGGGATTCTCTACAGCCCTCTATGACGAATTTGACACCTAACATTAAAAAAACTAGCAAAATCCAAACAGGCTCAAAAATTTCACTGATAGTAAGTAATGTTTATCTGCTGTAATAGATATTATTTTACATACAATAATTAAATTATTTTAAAAGTTAATTATGACTTTTATATGACTTCTATTTCGCAAGCATAGAGAACAGGCAGATCCAAGTTCCAAGCTGATCTCGCTTTAATTGCCAACAATTACGGTTCAGGCGTCCAGAGTTATCTTCGCCAAACGAGACTCATGAAAGGATCACCCTATAGTACAGGAGACCAATTCTGACTATTATAGATTGGTGTTTCATTAAACTGGCCGTAAACTAATTTAACTGCGTGATTAAGTTATTCCTTCTCCTCTCCTAAGGGAAGTATATTCCATCCTTATCTCTATTTACCTAAGGGGTAGGTAAGAAGGTATAAAAAGTGTTCGAGTTATATGGCGCATCTGAACTCACCTATCAACCAAATAGGCGGATGGCATGCGTAAGGTTTGGTTCAGACCAGAACGAGGACTGATGGCAGGAGTTGAAAACTGTGGAAGAGAGACATTTCATTCAAAAAGGATTGAATTGAAATAAAAAAAACAAACGCATTATTCTGGAACATTGTCCCCTAATAATAACAAAAAAGAACAAAATAGTTATGTCTAGCCGGCCAAAAAAAAATAACGCAAATTTGAAGCTTATAACTTATATAGTTGATACGTAAATAAGAAATAACTACTCAGAACCAAAAGCAAGACATCGCAACAAAAAACTTTATTGAGTAGATACGAAAAAAATAAATGAAGAAACTATAGACATTACTACAAGAGGGGGCTTGTATCTTGGAAGGCTGACCGGATAAATGAAAAATAAATAAATAAACAAATAAAAATGTTGAATCGTGAATCGTTAGATCGAGGGAGATAAGGATCTGATAAAGTCTAGACTTCATGATTGGGAGAGTTGATGAACGATCGGATCAAAATATTTGCTGCACTGATAAAAAACAGTTACTTATTGGTATGCAATGTGGAAGAGAAGAACAATGATTTTGAACTATATAATTCAAATTCCTTAAAAGGCCTGATTAGGAGAAAAGTCATCCTGTGGTGATGAAAAGTAAATAAAAGGTTTTTTGACAGGATCTAAAGCCTTTTTTGAAAAATGTTTGGTCTGTTAACCACCCCTTATCTAACCTTTAATTAGGACAAATCAAACACTTACTGATAAGTAATAGTATGCTTGCAGAACGTTCCATATAACTCTCAGTGATTCTCGAGAGCTTTGGAGTTCCTGGGTAAATGCGTAATGTAAGAATGTTTGTTTGAGAGTTAACGTTATTTATTGTGTTGAACGAGTGGGGTTGTGCTTAGGGTATGAATGATCTCTTGAATCACAATCACTTATGCCGGATGAAGAACTTGATAGACCTATTTGCGGGAGAACGAAGGTTTTAGTTCACGGGTCGAAACGATTCCCATGAAACACCTCTCCGAGTCTCGGCAGAGAGCGAAAAACAACAAAAAAAATGTTTAGAAACAAAAAATAAAAAGCTCGTGAGGAGCAGCCATTATAATTAGGAGAGCCGGGAGCAGGATTCGTGCCTGGCGGGGAGAGAGAGCTTACATTTTTGAATAGAATAATACCAGGGCTGGGCGAGGCACATTTTTGAATAGAATAATACCATGGTAGGAGGGCAACGTAAGAAGACGTTACGTCAGCCGAGGAAGATGAATGCCTTAGTCGGAGGTATAAGCCCTGACAGCCGGCAAGCCACGAATATGCTCTCCCTCCTATACTCTCTCTCTCTCTCTCTCTCTCTCTCTCTCTCTCTCTCCCTCCCTCTCTTTCTCTGTATCCTTTCTTCTTCTCCTTCTCCTCTCCATACCCATTCTCACGTGCTTTCACGGCTCTACCGGTCCATTATACGACCGGAGAAATTGATTTGGTCCATTTAGTGTTCTTACCAGCGGCGCTTAAGCGAATGAAATGTTCTATTAAAGGTTGTCTATGTTTTGTTGCTTTTTATTTTTTTTGTATCTTCTTCTTTTAAACGAGGCGGTATTTTTTAGTATCTCACTTACACTGACATTGAGAAATACAGCTGTGATGCTTTGATGTTTATAAAATCAGGTCGCAACTTCTTTACTGTTGGGCAGCTGTTCACATTCGACTCGTATCAAGACGATAAACATAGCATAAAAAAAGTTTGCTAGTAGCAGTAAAAGTGTGTTTAATCTCAAAAGTTATTGCATTCCATGGTCAAGCAGTGCAAGTAGAATGTCATTTTTCAATCGCTGAGCATTCGATTTTAAACATTTCTCAGAACCAGCAAGATTTGTACACAGTTTGTTATAGAGCCTATTCGTCTTGAGTTAGTTCTTTACTAGTTCATCTACATCGTGTTGCGTCCCTACGGGATAAATACTGCGTCCCTATTCTGCCAGAAACGGGTTGAAACCTGTCTTACGCCTAACCTAAAACCAAAGTATGTTATGACTCCAAACCAAAGTGAGCTAACACGGTATTCAACTGAGCGATCATTAGACGAAACAATGATTAACAAAATCATGCATTACAATATTTCTGAAATTACAAAGAAATCAATGTTACAATGTTGTTGAAACCGTTTTTAGATGTTGCATCTTGGCACAGAAACCATTTCAAACAAAAATAAGTATTTTCCAAGACCTAAGTGATATGAGTTTTAACCGCAATTATGTCGAAGATTATGATGAAACAATTAATACGCATAAATTGTAATTAATTCCCTTCTATTACAAAAGACAAGCTAATATAAACAAAACAGGACTGAAACAAATGTTCGGATTGCCCAACAGAATCTAGATGAAGCCACGCCCAGCATCTATCCATTACACCACCACCTGAGCCGCGTATAGATTTAAATTGGAATTTAATTGGTAGTCTCTCGTAGAGGCTCTATAGAGCATTAATAATAGTACATTTAGAAGAATAAAAAATAAGAGAGCGGAACGACAACGGAACCAGCCAGACAAGAACAAAGACTCGGAGGCCGGATAAATAGAAGACCCCAGAGTTAATTAACAAAGCATCAAAGCTCATTTTGATGGATTAAACCCTTTGAGAAAAATGTCTTCTCCGCAGAGAAGGAATCGGAGTCCGGCAGGAGGGGGAAAAATTATCCCTCTCTCCCCCCTGTCTTGTGTTTTTTTCCCCTCTCTTTTCCTCTTTCACTCTCCTCGACCAATTATTTTTTAAACTTAATCGGATCCGGCCGATTTATACTGTGCCAGGTTTTTTATTAATCCGGCACTCTTCAGATTCAGCTTTAAACGTTGTGGGGGAAATAGCAGTTCACAATCTCTCTCTAACCAGTAATTAGGCCTGCGGTGCCACAAGGGCGCACTGCCGAACAGCAAATTCATTTCTTTCTGTTTCTGAACACTGTGTACTTATGAATAAATATTAATATGACCCAAACTATAAGGAATTAACCAGAGACATTTTTAAACATCTATTGCTATCTCATACAATTCTCATAAGTTCCAAGTATTTCTGTACGCTATTTTTCCAGGCAGAATCTGCTTACTTTTGGAACTTTTCTCATTTATTATTTATTTAAATCAGCATTTAATGTTATTAGTTAGAACTTATCTTTCCCTATTACCATCCTCAGTAGAATATCAAGTAATAAACTATTATATTCCTAATCACTGAAATATACTTCACTTCATTCTAAACTCTTTTGTATTAATTCCCTGTGTTAGTTATCAATGAGGAATGACATAATAGCCCCTTCGTCAAGGAAATATTTAAGATTTAATTATCGAGCAAATGACTACACATTAAAATAACAAAGAACACATGTGCTCAGAGAATTCCTCCGGGACGGTGACCCACCATTTATCTGGAATTAAGGATACATGGGCAAGCGACAGAGGGAAGTTTTTCTCGCAGGCTGATCGCGACCCTTCTAAAGAATAAATGAAATGCTTACTCGAGAAGTAGTGCTTCATTGATTGCAACCACGAACGAATTTTTTAAATCATTTTTTCACGCTTGACGTTCATATACTTCAAATATGCATATATGCACGCGTGTAAAAATTCATTCAGAATCATTTTCTCGTAGGAAAAGTAAGGCTTAGCCAGGGAAGAAGCGTGAGACAGATAGCCAGACCCCGGGGGTTTTGGCATTGGCTGATGGTGGTCAGAAATAAATTATTTTTCTTCCATTCCGAGCTACTGCACTGATGGATTTCTTACTTATGAAATGTGGCGTTTGAAAAATTCCTTTCTACAGACTTTTCCTTAATTTCCCCCCCCCCTCCCCTATCTATCTCCCTATTTCACCATCTGCCCGTCTTTCTCGTTCCCTTCGTACCCTGGAACCCCCCTCCTTGCCACGTCCTCCCACCTACCTCAACCCCTCCCCACCTTCCAGGCGTCCGTCGGGACCGGCCAATCAGGAGACTTCCTGGAACCCACAAGTAGTTCGTGCTCACGGCGATAGAGGGCAGACCAGTACAGGAACCCTGTGATTCTGAGGGCTCATCATATTGATGAAAAGGGACAAATATGTCACCGACATCCCCACCATACGTCAACCGAATACAATGAGGCGAGGACAATTTGACTCGGACAGAGAGATATTATTCTTTGATACGTTCCAGAACAATTATCTATAGTCTTATTTGATTGTTTAGAAATAAACAAATCTGTTTCTTGCCAACTCAGTCATTTTAATCAATCAGATCAAATCTATATTTTTAGTAACAATTATGACTAAATTAAATTTTGTTTAATATAACATTAACAAGAAATTCTACAAATTGAAATGACTATGAAAATACTACCAGAGCCTTTTCAACAAATAATAAAAACTTTCCAAAGCTAAACTAATGATTTAAAAAACAATTAAACCCGGTTATTGTACGTAGATTATTTCGACGTTCCGGATCCATTGGGTCGATGACACGACCACTATCATAAAATATATAAAATTCAGAAACTCAGATTGACAAACCCAAAGAACATTGATAATATTTAACAACCAAATAAAAAAAAATCAGAGTCTAGACAACAATTTCTCGCTCCAAACGATCTCTCCGGAGCTGATTAAAAGTTGAACCTCCTCCCTCGGGCTTGGAAATAAAACACTTTGGCGATAATACCGTCTTATTGTCTAAAAAACATTAGTTTTGACATTTAAATTATTTTTTTTAATTATTTGATATGGCAATTACCAGGCATTAAGAGGCACCAACAATAAATAAAATGTGAAATGTGGTTTATATGTAAGTATAGATTATGTCTGTTCAAGGTACGATGATTCTTCACTCCTTCACACCTGAACAAAGCCGTATTAGACACAATTAACGAAACATAGGTTTTGTATTCGCTGTAATAAAATCATTATTAACCCATAAAATCATAAACACTGTTGCAATCATGCAATATAAGTGCGTAATTAGTAAATTATTTTGATTTCACACAGATCTATCAAGTATCCTATAACCTGTTTTTATCTCATCAGGATTTTGAAGCACAATACAACATTCTTGAGCAGTAACGATTTTCTTACAGGTCTGGGAATGAAGCCCCTAGCACCATCTATTGGCAGTCAATAGAACTTCACAAGCACTAAACATTGGATTTTTTGAACCTTCACAGAATAACAATTTAGCTTAACATTTTTTTATAATTATCAGTACAAATTATGTTGATTGCTTTGTATTTTTTTTATCCTTATGACCATCGTCAGTAAAGTTTAAATTACGTGATATTAACCTTATTTGAAAGTATTTTCAGAATTAATAATGAGGTTCACTGTTCATATTTATATCGTTCGTAATGGTGTAACAACAAATTAAAACAATAAAAATTTCTAATTTGTTTTCCCTCTGCTTTTCTTTGTTTTTTAATGTCTTACACATAGGAAACAATTTGTTTTTTATTTTATAATTGTATCGAAAAATCATCCAAACATTTTTGGAATTATGTATTATAGAGTATTCTTTAGTAATGCAACTTAGATTTTGAAGTTAATTACATTTCCTAATAAATTTAGTATGTATTTTAATCTAGAAAATTATTTCGATAATTTTATTGAAAACTAAACCGGATAATTTAAAAGTAAGTGAGTTAGTTAATTTGTCCATGAAGAGTTTGTAAAATTTAAAATTATTATTATATTTTTTTCAAAAGCTCCTTATTTTGATACATTTAGGCTTAACAATATTTATAATATGTAAGGAACTAAATAAATTAAGGTTGTACCTGGTATTTCTTATGTTTTGTAACTATGCTACATTTTATATAATATATAAGGTTTATTAGTATCTATATAATCCAAGATTTTTGAAATTTGATGGTTATGGCCCGTAATGGGGCCTGAGGAAATCTTTATTTGGTTTTTCTCGATTGTTTTCAGCTAGATTTAACCCGTTTATGCATTCGAAATGGTCGTTTAGACAACAAATGGAATCTCTCATTCATTAACCGTTATTGAATTATTAGGATTTGCCTGTAGACTATTGTGATTCAACACAATTAATTATATGGTCTGTAATATAACAGATAACTGTTTAGTTTGTGAGTTGTGAAAACTATGTTCATAAACTGCTAATTTGATTAATAAATTATTGTTAGTGATGTAAATTAATTGTTCGCATGGCTATTTGTAAACTGATTACATTTAAGTAATCCCCCTAAATAATAAATGACACTGAGAGTATAATAATACCCTGATGAGGATAGTTTGATTCGTATATGATTGTTATGCTGATACAATAATTTATGGATATCTGGCATAATGGGATATGATAGATAAGGAATGGCGCGGAGAGAGACCGCACTCTAGACCAAACAGTGGGGAACTAAAGACATAAATTGCAACACAGCTGGCCTGCAACAAGTTGCGCGTTCTCGCACAGGTGGCAAATACATCAATTACTTACCTCAGCCTCTATCTAACTCGATACATACTTTGTCTTGTCTTTTCGTCTTTGCGTATTCTCCTCGACGTTCGACCCTGAGTCTTTTTCGCTATGTTGTCAGATATGGTACATGCGGGATAATGATTATGGCTAGTCAATTTAATGAACAATAGACAATAGACCGCGCTCTCAGACTGTTGGGGGAAAATTAGGTTAAGAATTAGTATGTAAGTTATTTTTAAGTTTTTGATCAAAAAGGTGAGCCCCATTGCCTGATAAAATATTTCAAACAAGTGAAGTATAATGTGTATCATTGTACTGGTATTGAATTATATGGCTTTTATACGAAATTTCGCCTTGTATATAATGTAGTGACGCCACAGGAAACATAAAACTGATATGTGAATAGCTTCGACTGAGAATCTATAATTTAAATTGTTGTAAAATTTTTAAGGGGATAGAAAAAAAAAAAATACCACGTACTTCTTGTATTTGCGTCCTCGCTAATCTGCTTCCTTTTCCAATCCGTGTCACAAACCTTTAGGAATCTAGTTCCATCCATATTAGTCGCACGTTAACTCTCTAATAATTCATAATTAATCATTAATACTCTTTTTATTAATTGTATCGTTTCCCTATTACCATATATCCCAGCAATATCTTTCCCCTGGCAATTATTCCTGTATTTTCCTAATGTGTTCCTAGTTCCTGCGATGTTAACTAATGTCATTCATTCAGTTATATTTATCAACTTATCCGGTGATGCGGCTGACGGAGGAGCGTATGGTACTTCCCAAGACCCCGCTTCCTCCTTCGCACTTAAGGGAGGTGACAACCATGTGGACGTGGGAGGTCTCTGGGCGGTTTGTATATACAGTATGAATGAGCGAGTGAATGAAACTCGTAAATATAGTATGAATGAGATCATTTATCACAATTGCTTATTGCCCAATAAGGCAGATTGTAATTTTATCATAGTGAAGTTGTACTATTCTATATTTATTTGCTTTAATATTACGCGATTGGTTAATTGGTTCATATGAACACAGGCCCATTAATATTTATAAACCAATCACATCAATGTAATTATGTCATTTTTGTCAAGTTGACTTATTTGTACCTTTTTGTTTTTTCTCAGGAGACGATGTCCAAGAATAAAGTGTTTTGTTTTTTCTGATATTATTTCATTTTCAATTTACTGCGCTCAAAATTGTATTCATTGCGTTCAAAGCACTTTCGGGCATTATGTAACCATCTTCTAGCTTAAAACATATTGATTTTTCATAAGGAACATGTGCTATGAAATTAAATAATTTAAATTTTCCGCATTCCCTCACTTTCATCTATTTTCCAAGCATAGGTAATTGAGAGTTTTGTTCTCTTGTTCTAGCTTCCATTAATAAAAACATTACAGCTTTGTGGGTCAATCGTGAAAACAATGTCAACATTATTTTTATTCGGGACCTCGAAACTACAACAAACGAACTACCAAATACTAACATCAAACAAAGATAACATCAGGACGTTTTTGCTTTCCCGGCTCAGACCATTCAATTCTAGTGTTTTATTTTATGTTTAATATCAATCAGAATCAAATGGCAAAACCATTTTTCATATTATTATAATAAAAATGGACTGTGTCTACACAGGTTATAGACTTAGGATCTTATCACATCATAATTATTTCATGGTGAAATTTACCCTGCAAGTGCCAGCCAATCTAACATGCTCAGAATGGCTTGGTAACATGGTTTGCCTGTGTAGTAACTAACTAAAAAACAAACACCCTTGAAAAGCCTAAATTACAAATGCCAGAACTGTGGACAACTCACCGGATGGCCAGACATACCAGAATGGTTGGTACATTAACCTGAGACTACTAGTGATAACGGTAAAATTATAATTAATTTAAATTCGTTCAGAAGCACAGCTCATAGCGTGCTCCTGTCGCTGGAGAAGTGGCTACAAACTTGAAGAGGACTTAGATAAGCACTTCACGGAGAGGTGGCACAGTGAAGCAGCGATAATGCATTGCACAGTCGTAAATCAACGGGGCTGAGAGGACTTGAAAACAAGGAGTCTTCAACTCCACTATTCCTGGCTTTCCCACTTTTCTGACAGTTAATTTTCATCCTGGGTCCGCAGGACCGTTTTGTATTAGTAGATAAAACTATTGTAGATTTGGTAGATGGGTAGATTAGCTTCAAAGTCTCCGGTTGCAAAAATATTCACGAAGTTAAAAAAAAACGAAAGTTTTCAAGGAGCGATTACTATAGAATGAAAAAATACTTTATACAAAAATAACCTAAAGAGAGTTAGTTAATAATATAAAAAAATTATAAGCCTATTCTGATGAATTCCTCTGTAAAATTGATATTATTGATGATTTTATACGGGGGTCTGTAAGGTCTGTTAGTTAGCCTTACTGATTCACGGTATCGAAAAACAAACAAAGTTTTCGCTTTTATAATTATTTTACCTTTGCGATCATCACTGTTTTCTTGTCTAGGTGAGCAATTTTTACTGTGTTTATTGGCCGCACTGTAGTATATAATTAACAAACTCATATTTTTTTTAGGATGATTAAC
Organism: Acanthosoma haemorrhoidale; assembly: GCA_930367205.1. Classification (NCBI taxonomy): domain Eukaryota; kingdom Metazoa; phylum Arthropoda; class Insecta; order Hemiptera; family Acanthosomatidae; genus Acanthosoma; species Acanthosoma haemorrhoidale. The sequence goes on from OV884014.1 coordinate 27,759,678, forward strand.
AACAACTTAATTATGATAAAATTACTATCTGCCTCATTGGGATCTCATTCATACCAATTTACAATTTTCATTCACTTGCTCATTCATACTGTATATACAAACAGCCCAGAGACCCCCTAAGTCCACATGGTTGTCACCTCCGTCGCGTCCGAAGGAGGATTCGGAGTCTTCCACAGACGCTCAGGACATGATTGGAGAAACATTGCCTAGACTCCCACTGTCACGTATTTATAGCAGGTAACGGACACCACTTCCGTTTCAGTCTCCGAGGAGGATTATAGGGATGAGTGGTGAAGTGCAATGACTGTGCTACGCGATTAGGGTGGTTGGATAGGTTACTAGGGAATTTTATAAACTTGGAAGGGATGAGTTCAAGAATGTAGCGTATATTAAGATCAATATGAAGGGTTTTGTGGGTGACGTAATAAGGGGAATTTACCATTGTTCTCAGGACTTTTGATCGAAACAAAGTCATCTATGAGTGCTATAATCTACTGACTTCATCATACCACCACCATAACTACGACATAGAGTTTATTTTTAACGTGGTTTTGTTTCATTTAATGCGATTGGTTCATTGATGTCACCACACATAAACATAGTCATATTATTATTTTTAAACTAACCGTATCAGTGTAATTATGTTTCGGTTTCCATACTTTTAAGTAAGCGAGTAATAAACAAACCTTAGTTTATTATAAGTATTAAGTGTACTTTAGTTATAGAAGTGCTCTGGTATTTGGCAACTGTAAGAATATGCTCATGTATAAAATGAAAGGTGAAAACGTAGTAATACCGATAATTAACAGCCATTCCATGAACGGTGAGTTTTAGTATATTACACAAAAATATTTTTTGATATTTCCTAGTAAGTTTTTAAAAACAATGGCAGGAGACATTGAATTATTTAAAGGTTGCATCAAAGAACCATTACAAACAGTACAGGTTGTTTAGGACATCTAAGAAAAAAGCTAGATAAAAAATATTAATAGGTTTATTATATAATTCAGGGAGGGCACAAAAGAGCTTTAAAAAAATCTGAAAAACGCCAACTTCACCCCTACCTGGAGTTGACAGGGTAGATTTAGATATATAATTTATCCCGTCACTCGATTGAGACGTGGTTTTGACAAATAGATGGGGGGGGGGGAGCGAATTTAAAATAACTCCTTTGTCAGCTAGCAGAGACTAACAAATGACAGCCGTTAAGGCTCCTGACTCACATCAAAGGCTAAAAAACACCTTTGTACTCAAGCCGAGCTACCACCAAAAGGTGACAAAAAACAGAACAAAATCAGACATCCTTGCAGGTATATTCGAAGGCCTGCCGTCTCTGTGTAATTCCCTGCGATGAAAGCAATAAATATTCTTGACAACTACTAAATAATTTATATCTTTTCTTCCACCTCAACTGTTAATAATTTATATATATATACAGGGCGTCAGTCTAAAAAAAAAATGTATACACTGTTTAACGGGTCATAGCTGTATATTTTTATTTCTTCTTTTCAGGGTAATTAATTGGAAACAATTAAGATCAAGATTGACATTTGAAAAAAGAAAATTTAGTTTAAAAATCTATTGGAAGTATGCAAAGCTAGCAGAGGTCAATTTACAATTATTCGGATAAAAGATAAGTTTGAAACCTTTCGAAAGACCAACAACATCAAAGAGCTTCACCAGCCTAGAAATATTAGTGGAAATTTATCGCGAAACATCAAAAAAATCTGAAGTCAAACAAGTCGTCAGATTGGTGAGTTTTTATCCAATAATTGTGCATGCTCCCGATAATGATGATCCGAAGCGATGAAAATAATTTTGCGAATATCACTTGAACAAATTTGACCAGGGTACACATTTTTTGGCATAGATTAGGCTAGTTTGGAGCGATGAAGCTACATTCACATTAAATAGTACAATAAATTGACTTATACTTCAAATAAAATAAAAAAAAAAAAATTCTTTCTTTCAAGTTATTCTTGGCCCACCTAAAAATGAAGACAAAACTAAATGTGATGACCCGTTAAACAGTGAATATATTTTTTCGGGGCAACCTGTATACATAAAGTTGATAACCTGTTTCATTGTCAGGTACTTCAAAGAGTTATCTAGATGTCATTATCTATTTAATAAGAAGTATTTTAGTAGTTACTGATAGGTCTACGTCACACCTACCCTACGTGGAGGTAAGCCAAAGGCAGGAATTAGCCTAGTTTGCAGGTACGCAGGTGAGGCGATTTGTGACTGTCCAAGGGTTCATGGAAATGCCATTGTCTGGAACTAGCTTTCTGGAGCGGCTCATAAATTACAAGGCCGATGGCTTACCTAACTCACAATAGGACTGCCGGCAGGTTACCTAGTCCTGACCTAACTTTTTCCGGGGCAGCCAGGTAGGGGATGTTACGTGGAATGCTCGGTCGGGGGTAAGCGGGGTTCTCTCCCTTAAACAAAAGTTCTGGAGTGGTGTCTTTGACTGTACGGAAATAACTTCCAGGTAGGATTCCGTGTTCCAATTCTTGCGGAATTTAGCTTTGTTCAAATCATACAATGCTAAAGGTTTTTCCTTCAATGGGAGTGCTACTTCAAATGCATACTAATTATATTGTACTTGATTAGCAAATAAGTTTCTAGAAATATCCATAACCGGTGAAAAGTTTCCAGACAGGTCATATATTTCCTAATACTCAGAAAATATCATGAGGATTTAACAATTTTTTTTACAGAATTAAATGAGAATATTACTAATTTAAAAAACAAATAGATTGATAAAAATTATTTTTGAATTAAGTAATAAGGGGGCATTTACTATTGTTCACAGGATTGTCAACTGTTGATTGCAAGGATTGGATAAGCTTGATGTTCGACTTTTTTGCTGTCCCCCATACCTCTATTCCGTATGTCCAGATTGTATAACTTTGTAAATTAGTAATTTATTTTCTATTGAGAGATGGGATGTCCTTCGAAGTAGTCTGTACAGTTGTCCAAAGCGTCTGTTTAGTTCTTGTCTTTTTAGCCATGTATGTGGGTTACATGTCAGCCTTTTGTCGAGATGGAAGCCTAAATACCGTACTAACTCGGAATAGAGCTATGAAGTCAGAAAAAAAGTCAAACATCAGCGTATCCAATCCTTTCAATCAAAAGTCCTGTGAACAATAGTAAATGCTCCTAATTACGTCAGCAACCAAACCCTTCGTAAAGATCTCAGTATACCTACATTGACGAACTCATCCCTTCCAAGTTCATGAAATTCCATAGTAACCTATCCAACCACCCTAATCCCCTAGCAAAGTCATTGCACTACACCACTCATCCCTATAATTCTCCTCGGAGACTAAAACGGCAGTGGCCTCGTGGCCTGCTATAAAGACGTAACAGTGGAATTAAGTAAATTATTTATAGTATGAGTAATTTTGTTTGATAAAAAAGTTTCCGGACGATTGTTCATATTGAATTCAAACGTCGTGCCATGGCATTCAAAGTCATACGTAAATAAACACATCCATTGTTTCTTTATTGTTTCATTCTTTACCCACTAATCCTTATTAAGATAATAAAAAATAATATTTATGTTGAGTTAGTTAAAATGGCTCGTCATACAAATACAGATACCCGTGAAAGAATTATTAGTTTTTCATTTGAAGGAAAATCTTGCGAAATCGCTAAAATGTTAAAAGTACTGTAAGTGGTTTATTAAAAGAGCATTATTCAGGAAGAGGTTTGAGTGATCGACCAAGGTATGGAAGGCCTCCTAAAACTCCTCAAAATATTGATAGTGATAAGGCGGAAATGTACTGCTGACGTCCAAAAGATTGCTACATGTATTGCCAAAGAGTTAAGACAAGACAGCTTTTCAGATGCGAGCCGTAGCACTGTGTCAAACTCTGAGTCGTCGTGAAAACAAGAATAAGCCCACCCAATTGAGTTTTGTTCGTGAATAAAATTGGACGATGGAAAAAAATATAATTTTCCGACAAATTCAAATTTACTTTTTTTGTAAGAGATGGGAGGAGATATGTTAGATGTCCTGTCTGCAAAAGGTATGATCCGTGGTATGAAATTATAGCTGTTATGCATCTAGGTGGGAAAAAAAATTTGTAGTGGAAAAGTGTCTGGAAGCTTTTGACCACTATTGTATAAGGTTCTGATCTATCTCCAATACTACAGCCACTAAGCCAATATTTCACTGAATTTGGGAACTATCAGGACAGTGAAAGGTGTATGACAGTATTGCTTATTGTAAACATACAAATTGTTTGTTGACCTTGCAAGAGATGTTTGCAGTGAATGCACGAGACTTGTGCAGCTACCTTGCCACAATAGGAGGAACTATCCCAATGGAGGACAAAGAAATAAAATCGATAGAAATATGATATATTCAAATTCGATAAATTGTTATTAATCAACAATTACAGTTCATAAGAGAAAAATACCAAAACTAGTTAACTAGAATCTATAAAATTGTGTATAACACAAATAACCTCAACGAGATAATTCTAAAAAAGAAAATTTTAGTGCAATGGTAGTCAAGTGAAGCTTTCTAGGCTCACTTAACCCAGACTCAAAAAACAAATAGTTAAAAGAAAATACGAGCAAATAGACCATTAACAAGGAAATTAACAAACAAATGTAATCATTAAATGTAATGAAGGCATTTGACACCTTAAATTTGTACAGGCAAGCAACAAACTAATTAATTTGTGGCCTATACTGTTAGAGCCAGTGACACCACGATACAAAATGAATGTATCGATAGGCTTCGGTGTTTTCCAACTGCTAAATATTTCAGGAGATCATAGCGGTGGAACCTTCATTAATTGGCTCTCACGTTTCCACTAAACCTGATCAGCAATTCCCTTAGGCCTCTCATTGGGCAATGCAATTAAAATTTTCACTGTCACTGTATCTGATTTTTAATTCCCTTTGATTGAACATAATTAATGTTTGTCTGCTTATATCTCCTGTTTAGCATATGAGGGAGGACCTAGCATGATATAATTTTTAACAGCTTCATCATCTACTGAATATACAACTTTTCAATCGACTAGAAATTTCAGGGTGTGGCAGGTGTACTGCAGAGATTCTTCACAGTGGATATGAAATGTAACATAATCAGAAATAAAACGAAAAATCTTGACAGTTGGTGTCTTCATGTCTTGGCCAAAAGTATTAGGGGAGGTTCAAAAGAAGATTTAGAAAAGAAAACTGTATACTGATAGTATACATAAAATGTTTGATCCGGAGTCATATCCTATACCTGTCCATGTTTTTTGGGAAACATCGTATGCACTTTGACATGTTTGCAAAACCTATGTTGAACAGTTATCGGAAGCTTTCAGATCAAAGCAGGACAAGGAAGTTTTCTGTTAAGTTGGCAGTGGGCGCGCGATTCGTCAAGCCCGCATTGCGGGGAGGAGGATATGGTGAAGCGTGTTGCTTCGCCTAATCAGATTTCCACGGTTTTTTTTTTAAAGGGGGAGGAAAAGCAGGGAAAGGATAAATAATATCCGGGAGTTTTAGGAAGACTAAGAATAGACATAGCAATTTTGCAGGTTTTAAAGGTGGTCCACTAGTATCTAAGTGTTGTCAAATTGTAAATCTTATTCTTGCTTAGTGGCCTACAGTCGCCGTTATAAAATAAGACGCTTGGGATGAAGGGGTTACTGGGCATGGTGTTGCTGCCACATACGGACGGGTGGGTGACTAATCACTAATTTCCTTATTGCTTAATGATTGACATTATCGAAGTAAAGGGATTAGGAGGATAGAAGAAAAGAAGGGTGCAGAGTGGCTTGCCATGTGTTTTGCGGATTCTCAAACTTCTAATTTCGTGACGGCAACTATAGTGTTAACTCAGGAAAACTCATTGCTCCTAATGTATAATATAGTTTATGGTACACTCCTTGAAGAATTAGCAGTGCCCTTAAAGGTAGAAGAACAAATCCTTTCATGGGAGAATATCCGTTCTTTAACCCTTCCGGTTCGATGCTTTTAAGAGAAATAAAATGGACAAACTTACCGAATTGACTCCTCATCCAGGGGTAGAGGGGGCTGGGCAGGTTGGCATTGTTGTTGTTGTTATTAGGCTGAGGAGCCTGTGCCGGTGGTTGTTGTTGGACCACTTGTGGCTGCGCTTGATGATGTGGCGGCTGTGGTGCGCCGTTGTATTGCGGCATCATGTTGTGCTGGGGCTGGGTCTGTGCAGGGTGTCCGTGCATGTGGTGGCTTTGGTGGTGGTGGTGGTTCATGTCCATCTCTGGCGGGCTCTCAGGCCCTCCGATCCCGTTGCCCACCGCCGCCTGTAGTTTGCACGATGCGTACACAACCGGGGTCTGGTGACCGTTCTGGCCCATGTGCGCCATCGCTCCAGGACTGTCGGATCGGTAGTCCATGCCCTGGTAGTACCCAGCGTTCCGGATGTCCATCCTGTCGTATGGCGGGAAACGCGGGTACGGAACGCCCTGGGGAGGTTGGCCCGCAACGGGCGGACCGCCGTAGTGATGCGGGGGGATCCCCTGTCGGGGGTCGCAAGTGGGGTCCTCGCCCCCCACGGCCCCGTAGTGGTGTTGCTGGTGCGGGTGCTCTGCAGGCACCACGCCTCCATTCCTCAGGTCAGGCATGTAAGAATTGGCAAAGTATGAGCTCATGACGGTGCGGCCTCTGCTTGCTCAGTTCTGCATGTCACCTCCTCGCCTCCTCTCACCTCAGCTCCGCCCCTGCAACAACAACAACAACTATTACATATACATAAAAACAACAACAAAGAATAACCAAAAAAATGACTTAATGGCGTAGCTACTCATTTATCCTCACGAGGCTGAGCTAATCCCAACCAGGCCCATCCTTCAAAGAAAGAATCGTTTGATCGAGCTGTGGTTCGGACCCCGGTCTCCGCAGTTAGCAATATCACTAAAACATAAGCTGGTCTTCCTTTTTTAAGACATTTCTTAACAGCTCTTAGTTTTTTAATCGATTGCATGACAAAGATCATCAAGGATGATTGAGCCTCGGGACGAAAAATTAAGAAGTCCCTTCAGTAAAGAAGTAACACATCCTGCCAAGTAAACAAAATAGAGGTTAAAAAGTAACGCCAATGTCGGTCGGGACTATTAATTTAGTTATCATAATTAAAAATAATTTACATAACATAACTGTATTGATAAGCTTTCATATAAAAAAAAAAAAAAATACTACCGTGGCCATTGATCTTGCGTTCACAGGCGTAATGACATAAACATTATGAAAGTGTAACCTAATTAATCAAATATTTCCTGGATAGAACAATCAAATAATGGAAATTTTGACTACCATCACTGTATGTACTATTTTTGTGTTGTATACTCAGGCAGTGCAAAGGAAAAAAAACAAGAATGTTCACTACGTACCTTGTATGTAATTGAGAATGTTTTATTTGAGGTACTGTGTGGGGGTCTGACTAGTAATGACTGATGTGTAATTAATATTGATAAAGTTTTATTGTGGTATTGGTATTATTTATAATTATTAATAATTAATAACCTAAGATACAATTATTGCCAAGATCGGGACCTCCTCAATGTCTAGTGGGGGCTTTACTAACGAAGCTACCTCCGCCACATGTGATAACCTTCCCATTATGACATGTATTCACTGGTATCGGAGAGGTCCGATTTATGCAAGTATGTTTTTTAGTTTGCTTTTAATTATTAATAATGTAATAAAGATCTTTAATTATCCAATATTCTAGACTTTGAAGAGAAAGAGGAGACAAACGTCATTTAGCATACAATGCAGCATCAATGCAGAGACAGTTTGGTACTATGCTACTCAAATTTATTAATTTTGTATAATAAAAAATACAACAGTAATGAGTGCAATTAAAAAAGAAGAAGAACAAAAACTTTAAATCAGTCAAAGATTGAAATTCAAAAATTAACAATACCAAAAATGAAATGAATATATACCTCGAAAACATCAGAAAATGGACATTTCGGAAACGTTGTTCCTGACTAGTTCTTCCAGCTCGGAGCTACACTGGACTGACAGCGAGCACGAACAGCACGCACAATGCTGGCGACAGAGGCAAAGGTGCTTTGTGAACAGTCAAAGCCATGTTTGTACAATGGCCCTGAGGACAGCTGTTCGTTCGACAGTTGGTCGGATTTGATACATTTCCGCCCCCGTGTAATTGACGCTCAATCACGCCTGTATGTCTATCTGTCGCGGGGATTGAGACGTCACGTATTTACTGTTCCTTTACTGTGCGCGTGCCCAGCGCGTAATGTATTCTAATCGTAAGCCGCAATAGAGAGGGGATAAACGAGTAATTAATTATACTTATTAAGAAGGCGTGTGAGCTATAAAAGCTATTCATCAATGTTTGTATTGTAATGACCATTATCATTCCATTGTATTTTAATGATGATCAGTTTTTTAATGAAGTTTATTTCTAATGATAATTAATGTAAAAACTCATGGTCCAGTTTTCATTGTATCATTTGTTTTTAATTAATCCGATGTATGCACCTCGGCTTCATTTAACAAGGAACCTGTCTGATTCCCATATCGTTTCTTCAAAAATATCATGAGTAATACCAACTAGACAATATTGTTTTTGTTGAAAATGAATGAACCAATTCGCTCATTCCCCGTCATATCTTTCTTTGCCATTTATAGTATTTATAGAATAAATCAATCAGCGTAGTTTTTTACTGGCAATAATTGTATTTCAGCAGAACTGAGTGTTCTTCGTTAAACATTTTTTTAATCATGTATTTTATTTGAAAATCTGTTTGAAATGAAAGACTAAAATAAACCTATTAATGTCAGCTTGAAAAACATTAAATCTATTCAACCGTTGTTTTTGAAATACCTATACTCGTAATTTTGCTTAAACAAACAACCAATAAGGTTATGATGAGGTGTTTTTGTGAAGATACCTTTTAAATACAATATATTTTGATTAATTTTTAGCATCACCGCCATAGAAAATACCCGAAATACTTTAAACATGGCAGCAAAATAACATGCATATTTAAATTTTTGACTGAGCATAAAACATACAACACCTCACCAATCAGATTTTTGAATACAGTACTCACATGATTGCCACTAAGAGCCTCTGGACTAGAAGGAACGAACAGCCACTAGGACACTAAGACACTAGAGGGACTCCACCCGGGCACTGATTGGCGCGGAGGGAAAATGAGCGAATACACATGTACGAGGAACACGTGTGCTCACTGATGAACCAAGACCGACACATGTCTCACTAGTTCCTTCTAACACTGACGTATCGCTTCCCTTCGCCCATCTTGGGCCTTGCATGGTTTAGGCGCTCATTAGCAGGGTGAAGGGAAGTATTGTACACAAATGAAGAGTTTGGTTGTTTTGTATAGAAGCGATTATAAGACTTGATCCCACCATAGCAACAACCACGAACGAAACACCATTTGAGCCAACGCTGTGATGACAGAACGTTTCTAAGCCGATGCTTTTATACCTTCACACAGGGGGTGGACAACTCGTGGCCTGGCCCGCGAGATTCATCACAATTTTACAAAATATATTTATTTTATAATGCCCAAAGTACTGAAAGCCAATGTATTAAAAAAATACATTATTTGTGCTACATGGAGTATTTTGGGTATTTTCTATGGCGGCGATGCTAAAAATGATTCAAAATATCTTATATTAAAAAGCTATCTTCAAAAAAACACCTCATGATAACCTAATTAGTGGTTTCTTTAAGCACTTTAGTAGTAGAGGTATTTCAAAAACAACCTCTAGGGGTTGAATAGATTTAATGTTTTTCCTTTTTTTTTTTTTTTTTTTTTCCTAAGCTCTCAATGTGGGAAAAATAAGGAAAATTATTTTTGGCTGGAAAGTGCCTTTCACTAAGGGGAGACCCCTATTCGAAGGATGTATGAGAAGGATATGGGGTGTGGGATGCCTAGAAAGGCGGATGGAGTCAGAAAGGTAGTGAGAGTCTACCAAGGATTGAGCCTAGGGGTGCCTAGGCGATGGTTTATTGTAGGGTTTTTCCACTGACTGTAATAGGTTTTTTTTAGTCATTCATTTCATTTCAACGAGATTTTCAAATAAAATGCAGGATCATAACAATTTTTAAAAAATTAAAGAACTCTCAGTTTTGCTGAAGTGCAATTACTGCCATTAAAAAACTACGCTGATTAATTTATTCAGCAATAGATACTATAAATGGTAAAAAAAAGATATGACGGGAAATGAGCGAATTGGTTCATTCATTTTTAACGAAAAACAATATTATTCCTAATTGTCCAGTTGGTAGTATTCATGATATTTTCGTAGAAACAATATTCAAAAATTAATTAATTAATTAAAATTATGAGAAAAAATTAACTTTGGTTTTAAAATAATATTCTTGCTAATATATGACGCGTTTAGTATTATTATTATTATATTATCTATGTTTACATGTAAGAATAATAGTAAACATAATAATAACTCATTATGTTTCAATTTTTCACTCCAAAACAATATCTATAATGGGTCTAAATCTAATATGGAGATATATAATTTTATATGTGGCCAGCGGAGTTATGATGCATTTCAAAAGTGGCCCAAAAGATCATTGAGATGTGTTGGCCACCCCTGCCTTAACATATACTACCAATAGCAGTATGTCAAGCCTTTTAATTTGAGTGTTTGTGGCAAACTGAAAATATGCTGTCATGTGATTGGGCAAGTAGAATCCCTCGATCCTACAGAACGAAATGTCTCAGTTAAGTAATAAATTGTAATTACTATCAATTACATAACTTTCGAGAGTGTTAATAATTTTCACAAGATGTATCCGCCTCTACGATCTTATAACATTCTTTAGCTTTCTATTCGTGAATTGCAATTTGGTGTGAGAGGCACAGTAAATTTTGATTTTATTAGTTATTCCTCTCGTATATTAAATCCTCTATTCAAAGACATGACACAACCACCGCTACTGGCAAGATGGCAACTCACAAGATCGAGTAAAGCAGAGGAAATGGTGGACATCACTAAATACACATGCACAAATAGGAAATAAGAATACACTACATGCCTAGAGAGACTCTAGGCCCAGCCACCAGTGGACTCTCACCACTGTACCGCAACTATCAACCTCTACCGAGGCTTCCCACACCCCTTAATCCTCTCACACCACCTTCAAGCAGGTACTCCTAGTATAAGGATCCGATTAACCTAAATATTCTATATTTTTCCCTCATCCTGAATTTCTAACTAGAGAGCTTAGGGAAAAAAAAACAATTTAAAAAAAGAAAAACAGTTATTGTTAGTTTTTAAGTTTTCTTTTGTTGTAATGAAAAAGGTGAGCACCATCACCTTGTAGAGTCTTGTCAATGAAGCCAAGTGCATTGTGTATCATTGTACTTGTATTAATTATATAACTTCTATGCCGATTCAGACATTGTATAGAGTGTACCGATGGTACAGGACATATAAAATGTAATATGTAAATAGATTCGCCTAAGAATCTATAGTAAATAAAATTTTTGTCATTTTTTTTAAGAGGATTGGAAAAAAAAAGTTATTAATTGATTATTTTATAATTGTCAACACTTTTGAATGTTGAATTCAAGATGGCTAATAAAAAAAGGTTAAGAGTCACTGTGCTATCACACTTTACCGTCTGATTTGTTTTATTAATATGGGCTTGAATGCATTCCAATAATGCACCTATTTGTTAACTTTAGAATGAAACCATTCCTGAAAAATGGTTAATTTTAGTTTCTGACTCACTCCGCTTCCTCTTTCGCATGCAAGGGATGTGACAAACATCTGGATTTGTGAGGCCTCTGTGCTGTTTGTAAATAATGTATGAATGAGCGAGTGAATGATGAATTATAAATATGGTATGAATGAGAACATTTATCTCAATTACTTATTGCCTAATAAGGCAGGTTGTAATTTTAGCTCATAAAGAATATTAGTTTCTGACTTAGAATCAGAAAATTGAACATGGCTCATGTTTGGAAAACTATTCCGATGATAGTTTTCGCTAGCCAACTCTCCCAATTTTCAAATCTATACTTAACAGATCCTGATCTCCTTCCAATAGAACAATTGTTTTATTATTACTAATTGTCTATTTAAACATATCCCAAGGACATTTCACGACTTTTTTCCTTTTTTTAATAACTCCTCTATTTTCCTTATGTTCCCAGTTACAATTGTTAGCATAGAAAGGGACATTGTTAGCATGACTTACTTTTAACACAGTGTAATTTATGTTTCGTATGTTGGTATGTTTTGTCAACTAGACATACATTATAGTACTTTTTTTCTATTCTTAGATGGCAATGATCCAAGATAAAGTGTTTAGCTATTAATTTCATTGGGATAATATTGAAGGTAATATTGCTTTCTCCAATAAACGTAGTTATAATATCATTAAAATATTAATTGTTGATTAATTTCATAATTATCAACTTATCAGTTTCTATTTTTAGACCATTTAAATTTCAGCAGTGCTTGTTACCGCTAAACAGAATGGTTTGAAAGGAATGCAGCGTAAACAGGGACGTCCTGCCTCAGAAGGAGGACAAATGAGGAAGCGGCGTGAATTGGTAAAACGCGTCTCAATCAGAGGCAATTACACGAGAGCCGTCAGATGAAAAAAGCGCGAGAGCCCCGCGGTCAAGATTTACGGCACCGGTCAGGAGACCGCGTCGCATCTCAGGATTGAGACCCGCATCACGTCTCCCGGCAATCCCTTATTCAGGAGTTCCTCCCTGTGTCTGGGCCTTCCCGATCCGATTCGAATAAATAACACCGGAAGCCGGCTTGTCCACGGAACCTGGTAAAACAGAGTTTCTTCCACTGGCAAGACATTTTGTGCCAACTCCCATTGGTTGAACCATGTATGTCATACAATCAACTAACACATTTTTCTTGTGGAATTGGTCCTAATATTATTTACTAGTAATTATTAATAATTACTATGGACTACGGTATTGCATCGTTTTAGCTTATTTCTGGGTAAGGTAATTTTGTAAATGAGACTTTAAAGTTGTATATTTTTATTACTTATCTGTTTTGTTAATGAAATTTATCGAGTTTTAAACTGTCATCTGCGAAAGCGGGGACAGCTACGTTTTATTTTCATTCGTCTCCATTTCATAAGTGTGAACGCTAAGCAGAACCGGAGGCAACACGGTTTCTTGAGGGACTCCACAGCTGAGGGCGACGCGTCATCAAGAAAGCGGTGCGGGTCAAAGGACGTTCGGCCCTGCTACATCCGGCAATAAACCAGAAGAGAGGTGAGTAAAAAGCAGGAGAAAAGGTTGCCAAGGGTCGAAAAGAGAAAGTCGGTGCCTGGTGGAAAGGCAGAGATGGCCAAAGGCCATAAACAATCCGACCTGACAAAGGACTGAGGTCAAAGGACCAGTCAAAATATTATGGTGTAACCTGCTGGTACCTTTCCCGGAGAGTCAGTCCTCAGAATGATCTTGGCCAGGTGAGAAGTCCAGGACTTTATTTCCAGCAGCTTTCGGTGAGTGCTTAGCTCCAAATAATCATAGAATAACTTGTGTGATTAAGTGTGAAAAGTGGCACGCGAGTGAGCTAACGTTAGGACAATAAAGCTAGGCTAAAAACAGACTATTGATTATGGTTTACGACTGAACACAGATGCGATATAATAAACGATACAACCAGTTAATCAGTTAGTGAATAATAGTTACAAATGACATGAAAAGAACATCATGTTATCCCCCCCCCCATATGAAGGATTATGTTGATGATAGTTAATTTAAATTAATAAATACTTACTCCACTTACTCCGGAGTCATCGTGCTCTGTCAGGTAAGTCTTGTGTTGCTAGTTCAAGCAGTCTTGATAAAGGTACATACGTGTGATACCCGGAAGTCTGGGCATAGGGTCGTATTTCCGACACCGGTGAGTAAGTGGAGGTAGTTTTGATAGAAAGTTGGTCTTGGTAAGTAAGTGTATGTCCTGAGTTTTTGTGCTAGAGTCTGCAATGATCATATGTTTACCAAGTGCGTGTTATCCTTTGGTTCAAGGTTGTCTTTTTAATCCACCGTTGGGGGTTCCAAGTCGCAAAACCTTTGTCATTAATTATTCTGACAAAATCATACTGTCATCTTCCGGTGTCGAATTTAAAGTAAATTACATAATACTTGGCGAAAAATAATTTCCGTCAACTTTAAACTTGCAACGGAAGGAAGTCTAACCAGTCAGTCCAACTGTGATCAAAGATAATAAATACATGAGAGTTTTATTTATATTTATTTATTTATTATTGATAATCAACAGTAATGAAAAAAGAGTGGCAAGATCGGTACTCAAAACTGGGAGTTCCCCAAGGAGTTATAATTACTACTCTCATGTGTAAGGGTATCGAACTTTTTTCTTTGGCTGATAATAATTATTAATTATTACTTTATTGTTTATATGTCAGATTTAAATATTTTCTTATAAATATTTGTCACTCATTTTTTTTTTGCTGTTTTTGATGTCATTCACCCTCGCTGGTTCGGATTCCGTTTAATATTGAATTAATTGATAAATGAAAATAAAATATCATGATATCCTCTATTAACTATTATTAATTTTTAAATTTATTTATTATAAATTTCTTAAATTTCAATTCTTATTCTATACTCATAATCAGGTAGCCAACGTGTTGGCAACTTAAGCATTTTCGTTAAATCATATTTATTAAATTGAGTGACGAAAATACTAAATTTTCTTTTTATATATAATTTTGTTGTTAATTCCTTCCAAATCTTCAATTAATAGTTTTCGTCTTATTGCACAGATAAATGTTAAAATTCAGTTTTAGCTAAGTAAAAGTAAATTATTTAGTTCCCATATAACAATTTTTAAATATTGGGTAATGGGTTAGGAATTAGCTGTGTAACTGATGAAACTGCTAACTCCACCACCCCCCTAAAGTGAGATAGGGAGAGCTATCAGATAATTGTTAGTCTGTTAGACCGCTGGAGCACAGAGCCCCCCCCCCCCACACTAAATAATACATCACAATTTGTGCCCACACACGACAGTTAGCCCTAGGTGTGCTCCTGTGAGTGCGCTGGAATAAACGCGCCATAAATTCATCAGAGAGGGGGGATGAAAAGCCCCCCCCCCGCATTGTTTTCACTAGCCCCGACCACCCTTTTATTTACAGCCAACAAAATATTTTCTGTCCCCGCGCTCGGAGGATTCTCCACACCGGCTTTTGTTTGTGCGGTCAGCTCGCGGGTGTTTTCATTTGTAAAGATATTGTTCGCTTCGGGCTAAATATATAGTGCGCCAGCGTGAAATGAAAATGATGTTTTTTACTGGTGATGAAGAAATATCTCTTCGTTCTATGTGATGTTTTTTCTTTGACAAATTTCTAAAGTATTTATTTTACTCTAAAAGAATCCGTCATGAGCACCTCATTTTTATAGTTACTGCTAGGCGTTTTTTTTTTTATAATATTTATTTGAAGGAAATTACAATTTGCAATGGCAATAGTTATTGTAATAAAAAATCGCGTTCATACCACATTTACAAATTTACATTTCTCTATCTCTTTTTCTTACATGGAATCTCTATTTCGTACCGCATTTACAATATATATTCATACAAATAAGCGTATGTACACAGCCCAGGGAACCCAAGTTTAAACGAGACTCCAGACTTCTTCATTTAAACAGGTTCTGAGTTATCTTCCCGAGAATAAATAGCATCTCGCCATAAATGTTATTTTATTGATAGATAATAGTAACAGGATTTACTCTTTTACCGAGGTCTTCTTAATTCCTTCACCCAACCTTCTAATAGGCCTTCCTAGTAAAAAGATCCGTTCACCCCAAATTAATTTTCCTTTATTTTTCCCTTATCCTACATTTTTAAAGTTTGAGAGCTGAGGGGGAAAAAATAGTAACAAGGATTTTAGGATAATTATTTATTCACGGTCACAATTTCCTAAGAATCTAAATATGGCTGTCAAACTGTGAGGAGGGCTTGTGGTGTAAGTTAAAAATTTCCAGCGAAAACTGTATCGTTTTGAGAATAATTAGGTTTAGCGTCAGTAAGTCGATATGGCATTCAATTTCTCTCTTAAATAAATGAAATGCTTACTATTGCGTATACCAAAATACAACCAATGAACGTCAAGCGGTACCAAATTCATTTGACCCTCGAAATATAATTAAAATAATGTCATTTATTTTAATTAAACCCTACTTGAGTGATTAGGTTTCTTTTGAAAATCTGAGTGTAGTGTTGTTGTTTTCTTGACATAGCTGTGCATTAAGTATCTGAGGCTTGTATTAAGTAGCTATGCGAGAGGACGATTAGTATGGTGTAAATTGCAAAAAAAAAAAGAATAATTAAATTGTTAGTTCAGGTTGAATCTTAACGATCCTTGTCTCTATGTAAATATGAATTAAAATTCATGACGAGACAAGCCCAGGGGAGGGGGGAGGACAGGGGAGGGGATGTAGTCTTGTAAAAGTGTATTTTTTCATGGAAACATTACCCTCTCCCCCCCCACTGTGAATAATGCCTGACATCTGCATAAATATTCAGTCGTTGCCAATTAATTCAATTCTCCCAGGGAAAGGGTTCCTTGCACTTCCCCCGGCGGGAAGAAGAAATCCCGGAAGGGTGGGGTGTATTGTGCCTACGACACGGAATGGAACCCAGGCAATATGGTCCTGCCCCCCCACTTCGACCCCTGTGTAAAAGGGTTGCAATGAATAATAATACATTAGAAAGGGCGGCCCGGGAGAGAGAGAGAGAGTTAAACGCAAGGAGAAGTAAGGGTCGCTGTTTGAATTTTAATCCGTCCAACCCTCTCCAGCGGCTTTTAATTCTCCTGCGGGGGTGGTGCTAAGGGGGGAGGGGTGCTCTTATGATTATGAGGGTATTAATTACAGTGAGGCATGGGCTCTTTAACGCACGGCCCATTAACTCTAAGGTGGATGTTTCATTGACAATTCCTGTTTTTTAGTTTTAATGACAATACTCATAAGCATATTACTGAAATTTTTAACTTATACCACAAAAAAAAAAATGATCATAAATTATTAAAATGAACTATTTGTTAAGATGCAATGACAAAAATTATTAGTAGAAATCAAATTTTATTTTAGGAATCAACAACAAATTTATTATGATGAAATTACAATCTGAGAAATCAAATTAAAAAAAAAAAAAAAAAAATCAAGCCAATTCCCTGCTCTCAAATAAATAGAGGGTGCCCCAAAATAATGTTTACATTCCTCCAAGGTAGACATATCAAATTTGTCGACTCCTTGCAATACCTGACAAACCCGGAGTTTAACACGATAACCCCCGCTCCGTTCCCCCATCGACGGCAGAACGCTGTCGCGGCTGGAACACTTTAGTCTTAGATTCTAGTTGCAGGTTTTGGTTTGTAAGTTTCTCCCAAATAGTAAACAGAAGGTGAGCCCCATCACCTAGTATTAAATCCATTACATTGTAATTTTAACGTCAAACTGATATTGACTTGTAACCCAACCTCCTTCGAATGCACCAGCGCATCGCAGAAAGAGGTTAAATTGTTAACTTGAATTATAAAATTGCGCCATCTTATCTTCTTTGCTGTTGCCGACTTGTTTGACTTTTCAGATTCTTTGATGTTTCGCGAAAACTCTCCACTACCATATCTAGGCTGGTGAAGCTCGTTGATGTTCTTGGTCTTTCGAAACGACTTTGAACATCGTGAACAATTCAATTCGTTTCGAACTTATTTTGTATGCATTTAATTGAAAGTCGCCTTAATGGTTCTGCCTCAAACTCAATGTACTTCTGCATACATCTTCATACTTCGAATAACATTTTAAAATAAATTTCCTTTTTTCAAAAGCTAATCTTGATCCACTCATTAATTCCAATTAATTACACCCTGAAAACGAAGAGAAAAATCAGAAGGTTACGACCCCTTAGTTGACCACAGAAGTACCAGGGTAGGCGTCCAGCGTGTTCGCTAAGATTGAAGGTTTTTCACAAAAGAATCACAATTTATTCTTGAAATTCGAAGCCTGGATGCAGCATTTCATGGTGTAAAGGTAATATTGATATTAAAAATATTTAGGAGCCATGAAGTTCTGATGCATTTTTATTCTACTTATTTATTGACTCACAGCTGTGACTAGTGTCACTACTAGCGAATGTGCTGTGAATATGATAAAATGGCATGTCTGACATAAAGGCTGTGGGCATTCAGTCATAACTCCGCTATACTGTTCAAGCTAAATTGATGATATATTTTTTTTAATAATTTAGAAGATCGCTAATACAACGTCTGAATGTTACCAGATAAGACGATGTAGATAATCTTTGTGCCAGAGTTTGTCGTGATATGTTTTGTATAATGTTCGAATGCAGTTGCGAACATACAAAATTTTTACAGTCGTGAAGGGCATGAGTTCTGTCTGATTGTCAAAAAACGCGAGGAAATTGACAGCCATCGAAGCGTTAACGTTAATGTGTAAAGAATAGGAATTTATTATTTTCTTGGTCGCATTCCGTAAATTATGTCAATTTTAAACAATCTTGTAAGAATTCAGGCATTTTCTCAGTTGTTGTTTATTTTGTTGTTTACAGGTATTTTTTCTTTACAAAACTCGAGAAACACAATTTCCACCTTGGAATATAATCTTAAATTTCTTTTATTTGTTATTCTACCAGATGGAATATTTTTCTTTTTTTTTCTTTTTTTTTTTTTTGTGCTAAAATTACAATCTGCCTTTTATAAGGCAATAAGTAATTAAGATAAATGCTCTCATTCATACCATATTTACAGTTCATCATTCACTCGCTCATTCATACAATATTTACAGACAGCCCAGAGACCCCCCAAATCCACCGCGAAGAGAAAGCGGAGTCTTGGGAAGTCCCCCACTCTCCTCCGTCAGCCGCGTCACCGGATACTAGCCAGTGGAGGCTGACTAAGAGCGCGAGAGCCACAGACGCTCAGGACATGATTGGAGAAACTGGCCATTGCCAGGACTCCCACTGTCACGCGTTTATAGCAGGTCACGAGGCCACTGCCGTTTCTGTCTCCGAGGAGGATTATAGGGATGAGTGGCGCAGTGCAATGACTGTGCTACAGGATTAGGGTGGTTGGAAAGGCTACTGTGGAATTTCATAAACTTGGAAGGGATGAGTTCTAGAATAATATTTTTCTACCGTCAGTTTTTTTTTATATGCCAATAGAAAAGATACCATTTCAGTATACGATAGTAAACAAATGTAGTAACGAGTTCAAAGATAATATTAAAAATCCCGGTAATTCCTGGGTTCTACTGGACGTTCACTCCTGGAGTAAGGTCATAATAATAGGAACCCCAGAGACACTTCTAGCCGTCACATTGTCATGACCTTACCATCACAACTTCCTCCAATTCAAATCTCACAATACTTAACTCAGCTCTTCCAAGATTTATTTCCTAAACATCAAATCTGCTTCCTTTGACCGTTTTTTTCTTAATTATGCGATCATTGTAACTCTGTTCCCATCGATTTTCGCCGCTCATCTAACTCTTCCAATCATTAATGGTTTAACAGTATAACTTATCACCCTACAATCTAACAATTCATAATTTCTCATTATTAAATACTATCATCTATTTTTTATTAATTGTGTTCATTATTTATTTTAATACAATCCAACAACAATTGGCGCTCATTTTTGTTTTTTTATTTAAATATTTGGTTTAGGTTTATTGTAGTCATCACTTCTGTACATAGACCCCTATTTATTTTTGTAAGTATATTATTTAAGGGCTATTTCTTTTTTGTCAGCTACGCTTTCTTATTTTTTTTTTCAAAACCCCTTTATTAATCCACATTTTGACAATTTGCAAATTTTTCGATTTACAATCTTTCCTGTTTCTGCATACGTAGATGCATTCGAAGGAGGGTAGGATTACAACAACAATTTGTCTATTTGAAGTTAACAGGTCAAAATACATATATACAAGACTAGGTGATGGGACTTATTTTGTTATGCGACATGTAGCAAGTGTAAACATTAAGCTATGTGTTGTCCTCAAAGAAGTACCTCTTTATGTGTACCTGTAGTATGTACCATAAATGAGTACCTCTTTATGGAGTGTCTGCTCTTTAGAATATTTTTATATTTCTTCTTAGGAAAACTGAGTGGATGGAAAAATATGTAACTTTGTTAGGAGAGAGCCTTCTCAGCTTGGCGCTGATTTTGAATGTGCGTAAAGAAGAAAGTCTAGTTTTGATTTAAGAGCTGCCGGGAGATCTCTGATAACTACAGCGGCGCCTTTGGCGGGACTACTGTCAACTGCAAGCGCCGTCCCATCCACGTGTGTAGGCTAAACCGCAAGGCTTCGGAGTTTGGCCGGTTGCCAGCTCTAAGGCTATTTTCCTTTTATCTATGCAATAAATCCCTTCCACCGCGCTCGCATATGGGAAACATTATTAATATAGGTAGCATACTCGTAAATAATATTTTCCTACTAAAACAATATCGGGATGTTTTTTTTCTTTCGACACTAAATCATAAAACGTCGCTGAAAAAAATGTAAAATAATGAGTCGTCATTTACTAAACCGACTGACATCAAGCCTAAACCTCTGAGACCTATCAAAGAAATGTATACCTTCACACAGACTGAAAAAAATCCTCAGGTTAAAGGAACTATGAGAGCATTAAATAGAAACTTTGAGGACAAACTGCACTGGCACCCAGAGAAGATGCACTTGCTGAGAAGATGTCGGAAAACAGATATTCTAAATTAATAACAATTAGATGTATTCAAACTTCGCTTTAAAAGTACAAGGGACTTATCACTGCATGTCCTCTGCCTTCATGTCTGACATGCCATTTTATCATATTTAGTACAGTAGCTACTCGTGGCTTAGCTTTGAAAAAGTTGTGAATTAATAATGTAAAAAAAAATTATTGACTGTAAACATATCATCATACGTTATACAAGATAATTTACTTATTTCAAACTAAATAACAATAATATTACATGAAAAAATAAAACAATTCATTACAAAAATTCTAGCTAGCTTTTAGTAAATAAGTTAAATTCAATGAGCATAGTACATTTGGTTATAAGATTTGAGAAAGAAAGAAACCTCGCATCATAAGAATTTATTGTTCATCATTGTTTGGTACATGAGGTCATATTTGTGTTAGCTCTGCTTAAAGATATTTTTGAGAAATATGGACAATAAAATAACTTGAATATGTTCCACCCTTATTCGACAAGGGTCCATTTAAAAACATTTTTTTGCCCATGAAGGAAACAAATATATTTATTTTTTTTTTTAATCTATACTAATATCTACTTCTATTAAAAGTGGTTTATGTATGGCACTAAAATAATGTCAATCCTATATATGTGATAATAGAATAAAAATTTTCATTATTCCGGAAAAGTAAGATATGTTGAATGGTCTGTGATATAACCATCTGTCAATCTTTAAAATGCTCTTATTTATGAGAAACTAACAAATTATATTTCTTATCTTGACTCAAATATTTAACAATAAAGTTTTTTGAAGTACATTTTTTTCAAGGGATTTATATTAGACAAAAATATAGTAACGTGTGCATATAAAACAGTCAAAGGCTAATACCAATTTTAAACAAACAATAAGAGTTAGTTTCGTATCTTCGAAAATGATACATACCACGCTACCTATGGACCGCACTGTGTACTTCCATGTTAGCGTTTGGTAACGCATTTTAGTTTATCCCAGACCTACATACGCTCGCATCGTCAAGTATACCATTTTTTTTTTATGTGCTTTTATTACATCCATAAAATACATGTATATAGTAACGATTTTATTCTCGTGTCCTCCAGAAATATGTACAGGTACAACAAGTTAATTGCAACAGTTTATAAGGTTGATCAATTAAAAGTTAACTTCGATAAATTATTTTAGGGGACGAGATTAAAAATAAACTTTTTTGTTAACGCATTTTTCGGTAAACTTTCATTTTTGTACATCCTGAACTGTTTTTGCATTTCCTCAAAACTTTTCCAGATGGCTTTCAAAAACTCTATTCACAGATAAAACTCTAGTAAAAGAACTGCTACCAGCAAATAGTACACTAAAACTTCACTAACTAATAAAACACTGTTGTATCTTATTCTTCCGACCTCTTGCAGGCTCACAATCAATTTAGATCATCATGCTTCAAATTGTTTTGAAATCAAAAAAGCAGTGCATCTAAGTGCTGTGATAGGACATGAAAGTGTTTGCTGCTAGTTTGAATATTTAGTTTCATTCTATAAATATAGTGATATACAACACAATACATCCACAACATTGTATACAGTACAATAATAAGCTAATACATTTTAGTGATATTCACATTTTTTTTTTACTCATCAAATCCACAATTCACTTTAATCAATTAAAATAACTTGCTAAACAGTGATAGTAATTGCCTATTGTAAAGATATCTTATGAAAGACAAGATATCAAATAAATATACTGTTCATTTCAATAATATTTAAATTTAAAAATGGTTGAAATGTGAATGTTTATTTTTCTCCTGTGGTGCTGCTCTCTCTTAGACACGCGGTGAACTTTTACAGGGTCTTGGTTTCAACCCCTGGTGACTCCTATAGTAACCTCTCAACATGTGGGTCTTAAAATGTTGTCAATATTTGAATAATTTTTTAAGTTTTCAATTAATAATTGACATAATGAAGAACCTACATATTTATCAGTAGAATTAATTGTTTTTTGTCCGGTTTTATGATTTTGGAAATTCTAAATCTCTTCTCTTTGATGAAAATACAAGCATTATGATGAATATCATTTATAATTTTATAAATTTTAAATTATATTTGGTGTAATCATAATAATATAAGGGCATATTCACTGTATATTTAATTCTCTACAATCCCTTGTAAGACCCACTTCATGGAATTCAAAAAAGAACAACAAACTACAATGAGTCATTGCATTCAATAATTCAAATAACAGCATTTACCCACATTGCACACAATCACAATATTTTCATTGCCATTGATATAAATTTACTTTAACATTTATCTCTAGTGATAAGAATAATTAAAAATAAAGATGACTTTGAAATTGAATACACCGCATATTAACTAATTATTTGTCAATAGATAATGAGCGTAATTTTATCTGAATAAACTTATTCCATCTAAACTGCAGTACCACTCAGTAATGATAAATTTCTTTAAATTGTTCCGGCTAACTTAAAACTTTTTTTAGCTCCCTGAGCATGGTTTCATGCAATAATAGTTATGAAATATTTCCTAACTTTAATTATTCTTTAACTTTTTAGGAGATTGTGGATATTTAATGCAGTTCTTTGGAGGCTGACTGTGCCATAATTGGATAACCTGTGGAGCTCATGAAGGCTTCGGAAAAAAATATTTGAAACCAATAAAAGCGACTGTAGACAAGTATTTATAGATTGATTACATTTACAAACAATTTTCCTATTCATAATATTTGCTAAGGAACACTCTCCCCCGTGCCTCCTAAATAAGGCCAGTCATGGAGTGGTCAACTAGAGAAATTCATCAAGTTCATTGCTCATGAAATTCATTTCCTCGTTATGGATAATGTTAGTTAGCCATTTGTATTTAATATTAAAAAAAAAAAAAAATTGAGTAGTCAGTCCAACTAATAAACCACTTATTATTATCGTCCTATTATATAGGTTAAATTTAAATTTTTAAAAAACTGAAATTATTAAAAGAATTAAGCAACCGTCTGGATTTAATAGAAGGTTTATTTTAAAGTAACAATGTAAACAATATGGCCGCAATGATCGACAAACAACACAATGGCAAATTGAACACCCTCATTTATAGGATAATAGTTATCGTGCAATTAAATAGGTTAAATTTTAAAACATTAATTGATTAAGTACTCATGTGATTGATGTATTATTGTGATCGTGCTTGTCATTTTAATTTAGTTTACCAATAGAAGGTTCTTTATTAGCTTCATAAATTTTTATTTAACGTGCAGTTTGGCACTATTAAATTGTTATAGATATGTCTCAGGGTAATGATATCATTATTATAGTTTCAGGACGCTATTTTCTCATAAATGAGAGTGTTATATATTTTAACGATTGGTTAGGCATTGTTTGTTTGTAACCCAGCTGAAGACATGCCATTTTGCCATTCTGTTGTTTGTCGATCGTAGCGGCCATATTGTTTACATTGTCACTTTAAAATAAACCTTCTATTAAATCCAGACAACGATTGCTTGATTCTTTTAATAATTTCAGTTTTTCAAAAATTTAAATTTAACCTATATAATAGGACGATAACTTATTATTATCGTATAAATAGGAGTGTTATATATTTTAACGATTATTTAGGCATTGTTTGTTTGTAACCCAGCTGAAGACAAGCCATTTTGCCATTATTTTGTTTGTCAATCACGACGGCCATATTGTTTACATTGTCACTTTAAAATAAACCTTCTATTAAATCCAGACAACGATTGCTTAATTCTTTTAATAATTGCAGTTTTTATAAATTGAATTTTAACATAATGAAGACATGTTTATTAATAGATTGAATTGAGTAAAACCCGTGATCATTATTAATCATGATCAAGAGGGAGACTATAAAAAGATATCTCGCTCTTTCACGCTCGATGAGAGTGTGTGTACAGTAGTGGGGGTGGGCCGAGTAAGATAAAGGACACTGCCCGCTGAGTTGGTGGATATTGGCGGGAATATAGAGAGGAATGGCGGGAATAAATCACAGCTGTGAAACAGTTTTCATAACGATCCGATTAATTGTTCCCGCGGCCAATATCCACGGCCCTCGTTATCCACCAGTACTGTGTCTACTTTTTTTTACGTCCGTTCAAATATTTGCGAGGACCGCTCGCTCTCTCTCTCTCCCTCTTTTTCCGAGAGACCCGTTGATTTATCGCCGTTTAATTAAAAAATACTTGGGACAAACGCCGGACGAGGAGATTTGCCCGAGGGAGTCGGAGAGGCATTATTCATAGGATCGGCTCTGTCTGGGTCAGGTCCTGTAATCGTGAGGTCACGTCTTTGATCGCGGGTTAATTGCCACCTTCTCTGTGACGCGGTCATCGGAGTAATCGAGATGAATCCATTTTTGTGTAAAGCACCACTTTAACACTGAACTTCGAAGATGAATCAGTTTGTGTTCAGAATTAAATTAACTCTTGAACTAATTGTTATGTAAGCGAGCAGACGAGTCTTGAACAGTCAAGGTCCCCTTTTGTCTCATACAATGGCCTGATGCGGAGATACAGCCTAAGTCGAAACCTAATTACTCTCTTTTCATCAACCTACCACGCCTAACAATGAACTGGCAGTATCACAATTGTTATATAACATATAAAGAAAATTAAAGATGTGGAAAATGAAGAAACAATATCAAGACATATTTAATCCTGCCTAGTCCTTAAACACTTGACAGATTTTGGTTTTTTTTTACGACCATTGCTATATAATATAAAACCTACAGTAGAACTTATCTCTTTGAGTTTGGAAAGTGATGTTTCATTATCTAGCTTTGGTTAGACATTTAAAATTATATAACGGTGAGGGCTGTAGTGACCATCTGTAACAGTATCAGACCATCATTACATCATCCGTAAAGTTTGAATTTTGATTCAATGAAATATGAAAATAAACACTTAAATGAACACGTAATGTTGTCCTATAAATAATCAAAAACTAACTAATGCTTCCAGAAATGGTTTTGTATGATTTTTACTAGGAAACATCTAATGATTAAATACAGCACAATTTTATATTCTTCTGTACCTAAGCGAACTGCATCATAGAAAAATTACTATTTTTTACTTAATTGCTATTCAAGGACACAATACAAATACAACTATGTGTATTTATAAGATATGGTTTGTTAAGTTTTGATGTTGTTAAAAAAAGCTTGATTGTTTGGTAAACAAAATTTGTACTTAGACAAAAACAAAACCGTTCCTGAAAGTTTTCTCTCTTTCGAAGTAATAATCTGAAAATATCGGGTGTTTTCTTAGTTAGACCCCCCTTAAGGGCCCAAAAATTTGAGTCAGATTGCGAGTACTTAATTTTATTTATTAATTTACAACTGTGACTGGCAACAATTGATTGTTCTGTAAATATGACAAAAAGGCATGCCTCACAGAGGCAGAGAAATCCAGTGATACCTCCTCAATATTGTTGAAGCTAAATTTGCAGATATCTTATTGTATTAATTTAGAAGATATCTCCTCAGTCTTCAATGAGAGTTTTAGATTGAAAAACCTGATGCTAGTTTTCTAAGTGGATCCGTAAATTTTGGATCCATATGTCCGAATTGGTTCTAGTAATAGTTTATACATTTTGAAGGGTGAATGCTTCAATATTTTGTGCCAGTAATTGAGTGTTTGTCGTTTCGTTTTCGATTGCGGTTTCTTTTTTTTCGTTTTTTTTCAAAACCCCTTTATTTAACAACATTATTTACAAATAGATGAACAAAATTCAATGTACAAGATTTACAAATTTCTCCTGTTGCTACATACGCAGATGCATTGGAAGGATGGTAGGATTACAATAACAATATTTTTGTAGTTAAAAGGTCAAAATACAGATATACAGGACTAAATGATGGTTTCTATGTCAGTATGTTATCAATGTTTTAAATATTCTGTTGTGAGGGAACATAATATAAAGCAATGTAGCTAGTATTTAGCCTTGAGGGACCCCTGCGTCTTTGGCAGGCCTCAATGAGATCGCTGAATTTTCACTCCTATTTCAAGTAACATTTCAGCATGAAGAGGTAACATGTTAGTACAGTCCCTGTCAAAAGCACGGCCTAATGAGACTGTACGCGTGGTAAAGAGCCGCCAGTTGTACAAGAGGTGCATGGATGATCCGCTAGATGCCAGAGGTGCGGCAGAGGCGTGACTCAGTGGGAAGCACCCCCAATCAATCTGCCTGTCCCGCTGCCAGTAATGGCTGTCTTAAATCAGAATGGCCGCTCGACACCCTCCCACCCACACTCTCTCTCACTTTCCTGGATATTTACTGCCCTTCCTTACTAGTAAACACCTTGTAAACTCATATTTATTTACCATTTGTTTACTATTTGTCACACTCGGCCCATATTCCGCTCCTGCAACTCATTTCCGTTGTTGGTTTTTTTTTTCCGGAGAGGTTTTTAACGTTGAGCTTTATTTATTCGAATTATCAAATCGCATATTTTTATTCATAAAATTGCATCGACAAATAAAAAATTTTTTTTCAGTATAAATATTTACACTACCTACAGAATTGTATGGTTTTTTGTGGTCATGGATTGGGTTTTTTTTGTTTTTTTTTAGAATGAAATATACGAAATGAAGTAAAGGTTAATTAAATAAATAATGATTTATTCCTATTTCAACAAATTAAAAAAAGTTATTTATAGATTAGTGACCCAAAAAAGCTATCTGAATCTCGTTGACCCGAATCCTTTTGTTGTCTCAAATAATATAATGTTGATTTCAACGTGGCCACCAGTTCGAAAACAATTTTTTTTTCTACTTTTTAAATCAGAATTAAATGTTCCACCTATTAGACACTACTTGTATGATAATTTAAGGATATTTAAAATATAAATATATAAATGGTTCAAAAATATAAGAAATTAAACAAAAAAACACTGCCAAAATTGAGCTCAATGTCGTCTTTGAAACCTACAAATTCTTTTAACTCTTTAAATTAATCATTGATTAAACTCTGCTTCTCAATTGGCCACGTGCCAGCTTTTAATTTTATCGTTCTTATTAACTTTTGTCTCGGTTCTTCCAGTAGTCTAAAATTAAATAGTAAATAGTCGTCTTGTTAATTAATATGCATACAGGTGTTAAAGGATCGATTACAACAGATGATCTTGTGACGACAGTGCAAAACACACAAAGATGACGTAATTGACCAAAAGAAAGATTATTAAAAGTTGCCACATGACACCCATAGAAGCAGACCTTAAAGATTTAATCCCATTTTTTCATCTCACAGACTATAGTGAACTAAATTAATAAGGCACAATAAAGAAGTTTCAATATAAGAAAAAAATTCTTATAAATAAGCCGTTCTTATAACAATAATTAACACTTTTACCATTTAAAAGAAATTGTGTCTTTCATTTTTTTGTATTATAAAGTCAAACAAAAGCTTAATGAAAAAATGACTACATTTTATTTAAGTTCGATTATATGTTATCAGCTGATTATATAGAAGAAATATTTTCAAACCACATGATTCAGATGATAATTATTCTGCATTAATATTTATGCGGGCGATGAAATTATACACGGATAAGAAACTCTACAACACATTCTGATGTCAAGGTCCCGGATAAGATCTTTGAATTGGGAATTAAAGGACTGGATGCGGCAGGCGGCAGCGCCTCTTGATTAGGTCTAATCAGCATCTATTTCCGGGCCCAGATAGGAGCGAAGCCAAACGAGAAAAAAAAAATTAAACGTGCCGAATCTTTCTTTCCCCCTATGCAGATTGTTCTAAATGTCTGATTATCATCAGGATACGTGGAATAGTGGACCAGTTATCAAGACGAACAGGCGATCCGAGAGGGGTTAGATGAACAGGAGGAGTTGGCAAGACGGCTGACCTCATTCCTCGCATTGCTAAGTCAATATGGCCTCCTCTTTTTTTAAAGGGGTTTTCACGATTCGATGACGTGGTAATGAGTCCTTCTGTTTTCAGCATTGGCAGTCTTGGGAAATAAATGCGCAGGTTTATGGTTTGATTTCTATCCGTGGGCTTAGCTTTAGTAAATAACGTCCAATTTTGTCTTCCCACGTGTTTTTGTTTATATTTGACGAGCGGTCTCAGTAGAATGTGTCACCATTATCAAGTACTCGAATTTGTCTTGTCTCACTTGCTACTCATAGTTACTTATTTACTTTGCTTCAAAGTGTAGGGGAGAGGCGAAATTGGGCGTTAATTTTATCGCTAACTTAGTAACGCACTTCTTTAATTAGGAGTCTTTTGTTTATCCTAAATTAAATTCTTTACGTAAATTCTCATTTAATTTTTTTTTTTATATAATATTTTTGTTTATTATTACTCCATTGCAACCTCCGAGTTATCTCAGGCCAGCGTTCTACATTTCAATCGACAGTATTTAATTTAGCACAAAATGCTTAAGGTTGAAATGACGGGTATTTCGTACAGTACCATACAGCTCCAAACATTCTTCAGTAAGCTTACGATATATTTGAGCTACCTACGGTGGATGAATTCATCCAACGTAGACATCAAATTTTTCGACTCCCTGCAATACCTGACTAAGTCAGTGTTTAACACGATAACCCCCGCTCCGTTCCCCCATCGATGGCAGGACGCTGTCGCGGCTGGAACGCTTTAGTCTTAGGTTCTAGGTTTAGGTTTTAGTTTTTAAGTTTTTATCCCACTTTTTTAAACTGAAGGTGAGCCCCATCACCTCGTAATGTATTTATGTTTTTTCCTTTTAACTTCAATCTTATATATGTAACCCAACCTCCTTCAAATGCATCTGCGCATAGCAGAATGAGGAGAAAAATTTGTTAGTTCTTGTTCATTAATTGTTCATATTTTCACATTGTAAAATTCAAAGGGGTTAAGAAAAAAAAATTTTCTTCTTCCATGTATATTAATTATATACATTAGTATACCCTAATTATAATGTATAATAAGTATAATAATATATATTAAAATAATATAATAATAATGTAGAATAAATAATACATTAGTATACTGATTAGTTGTATATTTTTTTCAGTTCAATTGGATGAACTTACAAATCAGAAAAATTACTGTTTTATTGTGCACGATAAAAAAAAGAATTGTCTGGAACTATTAACAAGAGAGAGGGAGTTACAAGTAGGAAAGTTTCAAGAAAAAGGATCACAGAATTCCTGGATCGTCTGGATTATTTCACTTTTTTTTTTTTTAGGGAAATGACATTTTAAAATTACATCCCAACGTGAATAATGCTAGATTTTTTTTTTTTTTCTTCACTGTTTCTTACAGTTGTATTGAATATAAAATTCGGGAATTGGCTTATATGCCTAAATTTAAATACAGTAACGATTCGGTTGTAAACTTTTTTTTTCCATTTGTTATTCCTACACGGTTATTAATATACCGTCTGTAATCATCGGATACGCTACCAATTCACGAAGGAATTGATATAAAGAACCTCTCTTCCCCCCTCTCTCCGATCCAGACAGTTCCTGGCGGTTCGGCAAAGAACAAAGCAATTAGGGTCTGCTAATGACTCAATTAATCTACGCCAGGGAAACCGTGTTCCCTCGAA